>OX458967.1:10005000-12405000 GCA_949774945.1 Hoplodrina ambigua
GTAAAATTACATATGTACACCGCAAAAACATATGTGCCATACGAGAATCAAATCAATGACCTATAACATAGAAACCAATACAGCTCCAACTCACCGAATAGTAGAAATATTTTTCTCATCATTCCTTTGTTTAATCGATAAGTACTTAGGTACCTACTTGGTAACAAAGGCTATGAAAATAACTTGAAGGGCATCGCACCAAGTAAGCTAATTTCTAATATTGAGCTCGCGTGACCAAAGGGCGAAGTCACGTGTATTTTAATAACTATAACTTTGTATTTAGGAAACAATGAATTACATACTTTTGTTTACATAACGACACTGTCAAATAATTTCGTAATTATTATGTCCTTGCCCGTATTAAGTGTTTTGTTAAGTTATAAACATAAAAACGGGCAAATTATTAGTAAATTGTTCAATCCGTCATTTTAGGGTATAATTTTTGGTAATTTATTTTATGGATTATTATAAATTAACTTGTGTTCGCATGAATGTTGGTTATCACGGGTGTTTTTGGGCGGAACCCTAATTCTTTTTCTAAAATGAAAGAAAGTTTCAGGCCTAAGTTAGTCTTTTATATGTCAGCTATCTGCCAGCGAAAGTTCCGTCAAAATTGGTTCAGCTATTTCATAGACTAGTCGGAACAAACAGACAGATAGAAAAAAAATGATTGTTCGTGTAATTACTGTGTAAACATTCATTTTTATTTTGTAAAAAGCTTTTATTTGTAACGGACACTTTAATTTATTGCATTTGTATAAATATATACACTATAGTACCTATGTTTAAAATTTTACTCACGCCACGTCTGAGTTTTAATTGAAAAATTGGCAATTAACGACAGGTCCGATCCTTTCCGTCAAACTTTTTTATTACCTTAATTAAGACTGAGAGCTGCCTAATATAAAATTACTTCACAGACTATTACCGGTTATAAAACGAAGTTTATAAAGTTCTCTATACTATGACTGTTGCTTTGCTATATTATTCAATATTATGTATTAAACACGTTTATTGTATGGGGCCTACTTTACACAATTAAAATTACAATTTGCAAAGTTAACGTTTATTATTTGTAGGTCGGGGTAAGTGTTATTATATTGGGTTTTTCTTTTAGGAATTTCTCAGTAGCAGACTCGGAGTCTGGATTTGTGCCCGCCTCCCATTAAATGGGACTTAAACATAGCTGGTGAAATGTGGGTACTAATGGGTACACCTCTGCCTAACCCTTCGGGATTACAGGCGTGATGTTATGTATTATTTGTAGTTATAGCGGCAATATAAATACATATTCTGTGAAAATTTTACACACACAGACGGACCGTCAGCTTTGGCCTAGTAATAGGGCCTCGTAGACACCCTACGGTTCGGGAACGAAACCGTAAAAAGGTAAAGATATAAAAAAAAATAGGTGTCTATTCAACAGCTAACGACCAGTAAAATATAGAAACGCGTAAAGCAATATTTCACCCAAGGAATCCATAACGTTATTTTCCACTTGTTACGTGGTCTCCGGTCTTAACCCAATAATGTACAAACACTGTCCCACAGGGCCGTTAAGTCAGATTTATGTCCGTAACTTAGAGACAGTATAGTGAGGACAGCAGCGTAGGGTTAACTCACTGGGTTATCATTACGTTGTTTATGACGGATAAATAACTTAATAACAACCATAACTGGGAATTATTGTTATATATTGAATGCCATTTAAACATATACGGGCAGTAATAAGACACATGACATAACTAACTAATTAACTTTGAGCATTAATTATTACCTTAAAATGACTTTATTTTTGGTATGAAAAATCTGTGTCAATGGAAACATAAGATAACATAACATAACATCACGCCTGTAATCCCCGAAGGGTTAGGCAGAGGTGTACCCATTAGTACACCCACATTTCGCCAGTTATGTTTTTAGTCCCATGTAATAGGGGGCGAGCCTATTGCCATCAACCGGGCACAAATCCAGACTCCGAGGCTGCTACTGAGAAATTCCTGATGGAAAAACCCAATAACACTTTGTCCGACCTGGGAATCGAATCCAAGACCTAATGCACAGCAGTCGCGTTTGCGACCACTAGACCAACGAGGCAGTCACCAACCAACCAACGAGGGAGTATGGAAACATAACTTGCAATGTAGCGCATTTCAAAACTTTGTGCTTTTGGGTGCATTAAACATTACAGGGACCACGTCACTGAAACCGTACCTGTACCTGTGACCGTAGGGGTCTTTAAAGTTTTTTTTAAAGACCCCTACGGTCACAGGTACAGTATTAAATAATTCTTAACAGGTCAAGCCCCGACTGACTTACCGGTAAGTTAGAAAAATAGAAAATCAATTGTGTCTCATTATGTGGGACTTGAATAATTCGGTTTAATCTCATATCATCCCCTTCCCATCTCATCCCCTATACTTTTGTATTTACAAAAATTTCACACCTCCTGGCATATTCAAACGTAATTTTGTAAAAAGACGCACAAAAAAATTGAGAATGAAGTCGCTGGCAAAGTACTAGTTACAACGAATAATTAATAAGAATTAATAACAACTTCAATTGCGTAGCCAATCTTCGGAAAAACTTTTCCAAAACGTGTTTCCGGATGTTCTAAAGCTTACAATATATTTCAAAAGCTTTCAATTTCCAATTCGACATAATTATACAATTTCAATATTGAAATCACGAAACAAACATGGCTGACAATAATATTTCCGGACATAACGATGATCTAAATCTGATTAAGAAGTTGTTTCGTCGTGAAGTTATCTCTTTATTAACCTCGAGATGAAAGCAACGAAGTCCTAAATATTATTAAACATCAAATGAATTATTTAGCACTTTCAAATTATCTGGCGGAGTAGAATATCATGGACAAAAGACGGCATAAAGCGAACGAGGTAGCTTAATATAATAAAGGCATTCGGAATTTTGTGTAAAGCTTTTCTCTCGGTGCCAAATGTTTCCAAGTCGACTTACGAGTTAAATTGCCAGGATTCGTCTTAATTCTTCAGCTATTACGACTCTCATGACGTGTACACGGCAGGTGCTTCTGAGATAATTTTACAGTTAGTTTTGTTCATGATCTCTTGTTGTTGAGTAATTAACTCGCTAAAATGTACTCGCGAACTTACCTCATTTTTTACCGTGAAACACTGAGAGCTCTTAATGAAGGCGAGTACGCGAGGCTTTTAACGCTTTTATCTATGACACAAGAAAGTAGGAAGAGTTACTTTGTACTTAATATATGAAGCTATAGTCAGTCGTACTTTATGTCTAGTTTATCGCGTTGTGAGCCCACTGTTTAAAGCTGTTTAAAGCCATTTCATGTCACCGCTGACGGGTTAATAGGTGAAATTACGGTTATTGCCGCAGTGCTTTCTATAGTTCTGTACCTGTAGGCCTAGCACAAGAGGGCAGACGTAAAAGTGAGAGAGAGAGTGAGTGAAGTGAGTGAGATTTGAATTGGATATTCAACTATCTTAATGCATTTTTTGTTTAATTATATGCAACAAGGACAATTATATCAGCCATTCATAATAATAAGAATGAAGCACTCATATTAAAGAAATCGTTACTAATATTTTAAATCGTAAGTGTCGTTTAATCGTTGTTTAAACGCGCTAATTTTTGGAGCTACTAGCACGATTTGAAAATCTCTTTGCGTTATATAGCGGATGCATTCATTCAAAAGGATTATAAGCTGTATAACATCACGCAACGACCCACGGCAGCGGAGCAGAGACATCAAAGACTTTACTTAATACGGGTGCAGCTTTAGGGTATTACTATTATTAAACAAAATATCAGATGTGATTTATGAATCAATCTAATTTACATTACATTATACGTTTATTACGTTTATCTAGTCAGCATGCTTGTGCAAGGCTCTCTGCGCGCCCACGTCCAACGATTAAACGAATCATAATAATTGTTTTAATATCCAAACTAGATTTTACAGAGCATAAAACTTGGACGGAGCAATAAAAGAATTTTTCATCGTAAAAAACGAAAGGTAAGTACCATCATTAATACAAACTTTGTATTTCCATGATTTGTACCTCTTGCTTTGTTGTATTGTAATTTTTACGGTCGGGGATGCCTGCGCTCGCGTGGCTACACTGCGTAATCGTATTTTATATCAACAATGGCCCTTATCTGTAAAAACGTATTTGAAATTCATGGGTCTGCGTCGTTGAAAAATTGTCTACAGTATTTTTATGTTTAGAGCTCTTGCGTTGATGATAAAAAGTCGGGGTTACCTGTTCCGACGCACGGAAAGTTGACGTTTACGTAATTTATATTTGTAATTTATTGTGACCTTTAAGGGTCTTTATGGTGGTCAAAAATACTTTGTTAGTTACGTTTTAAGACGTAATATAAATGTTGGTTTCTCGCTACAGCACTAACAAGGGAGGGTGAAGTTTAAAGCGTTTTCTTTTTTGCCTTTTACGATATTGGTTTGGAGTGAAATATCGGCGTCCTTAACTTATTTATCTCTGGCAGCCTAAGACGTGCGTGCAATGCAAAGTTCGCGAAATATCCTTTGAATGTAAAATGAGCTAATTTAAAGAATTTTCACAGAACGTTTGCGATGATCAAACGTAATTTAATAAACAGGTATCTAGTTAGTGGATTCTTGATCAAAGTTAGGCGATGTCTTAAATAAAATATGAAAACTGAAAATGTTTGCTGTAAGTTACCTGATTTTACTTCAGATAGAATTGAATTATGATTACCTAACTGTGTTAAATAGATTCTCAGAAATAAAGTTACCTTTTATTTACTTAAACATTATAGAAATTAATTAGTAAAGATTTATTACTTTGTAGTATTTTAATAGTAGGTGCTACTACTACATGGAGGTAAAGTCCTGGGTTCGAATCCCATGTCGGGCATGGTTATACTAGAATTTTCCATTAGGAAATTTTTCAGTTTGGAACTTGATGGAGTGACATCCCCGTACCATAGACAGCAGGTAAAGCCGTTAGTCCTGCGCTTACCGCCAAGAATACCATTATAATATTACTTTATAATTTCTGTTGTTGGATTTTTAACTCTTGGCGCTAAGCGGAGCGATGACAATCTAATAGTGCGCAAGGCAAAGAAATATTAAAATAATCCTTTTTAAACTTATGGTTATGTCGGTTTGCTAACCCATCGGACTATGGGAGGGACGGAAGAGTAGTATAAGATCTCCTTCATGCACCTAGTCTTGAGATAGACCGCCACTGAAATTCGGTCGAAAGAAGTAGGAATTTTTCAATTAGGTAGTAGCATAATCAATTTACAGCAAAGCTTTAATATTCCTATTAATAAGTGAAATGGTTTTGTTACACTGTGAGACGTGTGTTTCTCCAGCACTGAGCATAATTTCATTGCCGCAGTTAATTGATTTATGTCCTAAATTACAGCACTACACTACGCCTATAACACGATTAACTCCCGTACCCACAGACTTTATTGCCGTTAATTAACTATTACTGTACGATTACTTATAAGTGCGCTATATAGGTGAGTTGGGAAATCAGTTGGCTAGTTGTATACTAAATGAACACTTGTGACGATAGAATAAAAATTAAAATCGAACGATAGAATTTAGTTTCGAGTTCTGCTACGAACGTTCGCATTCTTAGTCTCATGATTTCAAAAATGCCTGTAATGTTTTATTCGATTCTGACTTTGATTGTCACTAACGATTGCGATAAGATTGCGATTTGATTTTAAACGTTTTTCATAACAGAATTTGGACTTTATATCAATATCGACACTTCTGGAAAAAACGCATCAATACTCATTATTATAAGTATTAGGAACAAATTGGGTATTTACCATTAAAGTTCAAACATAGGGTACATAGTGTTCACATATAGGCATAATGGAAAATAAAATATTACCTCACAGATTTATCAATTTGAAACCGCACACACAAATAACCATTCCATAAAATAATGTCACCAAATTATTATGTAAATTAAAAGTTCAAGCCCACAAAAATCCAACTGGCAAACGTAACAATATCAAAATGGCCAGTCTCGCCGAATATATTAACTGTAAAAAATTCTGAAATGCGAATTTAACTTTGCGAAGTGCATGAACTAGGAATTCAAAAAGGAATTAATTAAGCTGATGTGTTTAAAACTTGCACACGAGAGTTATAAATTTAAGTGTGAGTGAGTCACGAGTTGGTTACGTATTTATGTATTCGCAAGAATTTACTGGAACTACTCTAAGAGTCCACACGTGAGCTTCGTATGCTAAATTAGCTTTCTTGAAAGTACTGTTTTTTATTAAGAATTTATTTCATTAGGCTGAAAGGAAATGTTTTTCAGCTTCACAACTGTTTTCTTTGTAAGGAAGTTAGTACTATCAGGTTAACATTTTTAATTAGGTTTAGTTCTGTCAAAATTAACTAACTAATACAAAATGTCGAAATTTTTCCCACATTTCGAAGTGACTGTAACGATTCCAGATAATCTCCGAAAAGGCTGGACCGTTATTGACGGGACTTTCAAGCAGATAGCTGATCTTAATTTGTCCTGATTTTCTCCGCACTTAGCCTGATTGGGCCATTGTTGTTGATGACATAAGGAGTAACTGAAACCTACTTTTATTGAAAAAAAAAAGAATTATGGTTCCACGGAAAAAAATACAACCCCGTGATAGCCCACAATCACGCAAACAAAGTCGCGACCATAAGCTAGTACTAAAATACCGATTGTGTAGCATACATTCATCATGGAATACAAACATTTTCACGTAATAATTTGGTCCTGCATTCCTTTTTGTTGGCTTAACAACTGTGAAAAATCGACGTACGATAGCCGGGACCAGCGATTTGAAGTGCTTTCCGAGGCTCGGAGGAGTATCGGTGTGTAAGGTGTGTAGGTCACACATCCTCGGACCAACGATGCGAAGCTTAACCTAATTAATCAACCCGTGTACCTATATATACTTTCCAAGTATATCTTAGACATTACTGACATCGTTCCCGGCTGTCATACGTGGATCTTTGACAGTCGTTACGGATCGTCAGAAGCCCGAGAGTCTGACAACCAATCTTACCAAGGGATATCGTATTACCCAGTTACTGGGTGATGGAGGTCAGATAGGCAGTCGCTCCATGTAAAATACTGGTATTCAGCTGCATCTGGTTAGACTGGAAGCCGATCCCAAAATAGTTGGGAGAAGGCTAGGCAGATGATGATGACATATAATAATGTATTAAAACCATGGTAAAAGTTTTTGTTACGATGTCCCCTCCACGCGTAATATCCACAGAAATATAGGATAGGGGACATCGAACAAAACGGTGATGTTAGTTTAATGTAAAACCGATAAGTGGCTTTTTATTTGTTTGTTACTTTCAAGCTAGGAAAACTTTCCGTTATACAGGGTGTCCGGTTTTCAATGGATTATCTTGAAATGGATCATGGTAGAACTAATGACTAATCTGGGAAAAAATACAAATAAAAAAAAAACCAAGTAGTACCAAAGATATGATTCATTTAATTAGATTCGTTGTTTTTTGTGACCCTTTTTTACATTCTTGTACACCATGACCACGAATTAATGAATTCTGTCGGTTTTTTATTGTTAACGTAATTTACGTTAACTAAGCTGATAGATAAGTAATCCAGAATAGGACTGCTATTAAACAGTTTTGAAAAAAAACAACTTAAAGTATGTTCTTTTGGAAAAAATTGTGAAAAAAATTCTATTTGAAAAAGTTTAAGCGTCCGTAGCTTAAAAAAGATGTATCGAAACATAAGTGGCCAATAATTTTATAAGATTATGTGTTTATAGCCGATTTCAAAATGGTATGATTCAGTTTTGTACCTAATATAAATAGTGAATTATTGCTATTCGTTTTCAAAAGGAGCGAAATTTGGGTAAACAACAAAGTTTGAGATATTAGAATATTTATTTACATTAAATGTATCTGGTCATTGGGGTTTCATAAAAAACAGCATTTGATATTAATGACACTGTTTTTGACTGCTAATCATGAGGTTTTGGGTTCGATTGCCAGGTCGAGCAGTGTTATTGGGTAAAGTGTTATAACTGGTGAAATGTGGCTACACCTCTGCCCTTCAGGGATTACAGGCGTGATGTTAAGACTGTATTCGTTGTAAATTACATTCGTTGTAAATTCTCTGCCACCCACTCTGATTCAGACCCTACATTTTAGAATAAATGCTCTCTTAAGTAGTCGTATATCACGTCGATCGCTTATTTTTGATGTGGTTGACCGGACACGGCTACCTAAGTCTTTCAAGGATCGACTTCGCGTAATAATTTTCCTTAAGACAGCCCAAATAAAAAAAAAACACGGTCACACCATATTTTCATCATATCACATCCCACAAGTCGCATTACAGGTTAACCAAGCTTTCCTATTAATTACTAACGTCTACAAATCTTTTTATTTAAACTCTGATGGTCAGGTTCACCTAATGTTCAAATTTGTTACAATATTGCAAACTTTGTTGTTTAACCAAATTCCGCTCCTTTTGAAGACGAATAGCAATAATTCACTATTTACATTAGGTACAAAACTGAATCATACCATTTTGAAATCGGCTATAAACACATAAGTTTTTAAAATTATTGGCCACTTGTGTTTCGATACATTTTTTTTAAACTACGGACGCTTAAACTTTTTCAAATAGATTTTTTTTCTCAATTTTTTCCAAAAGAACATACTTTAAGTTGTTTTTTTTCAAAACCGTGTAATCGCAGTCCTACTTTTGATTACTTATCTATTAGCTTAGTTAACGTAAATTACGTTAACAATAAAAAACCGACGGAATTCATTAATTCGTGGTCGTGGTATACAAGAATGTAAAATAAGGTAACAAAAAACAACGAATATTATAAAATTAATCATATCTTTGGTACTACTTGTTTTTATTTTTAAATGTATTTTTTTTCTGAATCCCCATTAGTTCTACTATCACCCATTTCAAGATAATCCATTCTTTACCGGACACCCGATATAGTTTCATGTCATATACCGTCATTAAATAGTTATTTACGTCTGAAAATCGTTTTTATAAGGATCAAAGATATATTATGGATTTTTATTATTTTTAGCCAAATATATTGGGTGTAAAAAGATGCCGAAAATGACATAAAAAAGGAGCCGATTATGACATGCTTTTTTAATCATTGTGACATTTTTTTTGTTCTGGACTATACTTTGCAAACTTCTGGTTACCTTCGTAACCAAAAGGTTTTATATTGATGGTCAAATTTCTAACTTTTCGTTAGTTTTTTTACAAATACAAGTTTGAAATGTCCTCCAAGTAACTAAACATTACATGAATAGTATATTTCACATAAAAAAAAATATGTTGTAACCCAGTAATAATTTTTGCTCGATGTTGCTTTGTTTAATGGGCAGTATACGTAGTTTACGGGTATGAGATGTGTCTTTTTATACCTCTTTTTATCTTTCAAAATAATCGTCAGGACCAGTATTTTTGACCTGATATAGTTTTGATAGTGATAAAAAAAAATGACATATTCCAAAACGAAACAAACTAAAACAATCCAAATTTTAAATATTCATTCTATTCTATTTTCAAATTGACATAAGATTTTGCAACTGGCTTTGTACTTACTTAGTACTTACATTTAAATTTTGCTCGGTACATACCAATTAAGGCGGAAACCAACTACACTCTCGATTTTTCATCGGCATAACTAAATCATTACAGTTGCATGGTTGCACCTTACGGGTGAATGCTGCAGGATAAAATATTAGCGCAGTTTCGAAGCTTTTACGTATATTATTTATTCAAAGTAAGAGCAGAAACTACTTGGAGCCGTCCTGGATATCCGAAACCAAATAAAAAATGTACCTAAAATATTGCTTAGTTCTAGAAATGTATTGTTATACGAATGCTAATGCAAGAGCAAATTTTTAGGTTAAATAAAAATAAAAAAGCCATGAATAAAAAGCCATTCACTCCAGAAGAAAAACGTTGTGAAGAAATCTTTGAGGAAACGACCAAACGCGATAGTTCTGGTAGGTATATTGTAAAGATACCCTTTAAAGATAATGACCCGAGCTGTAAATACGGTTAACTAGTTTTTTCATCAAAAAAATGTGATGATTATCATGGAGGTTTTATTTTTTATGCGCGATACTCTAATTCTTAAAAAAAACGTTTACTGCTGACAACATTAGCTACCTGCCAATGGACATTCCGTCGAAATCAGTTCAACCGTTTTGAAGCTTAGCGCTTAGCCTGGGGTTGCGGGACGTCTTAACAGGATACCGCAGCCCCGGAACGTAAAGGGCAGTAGAAGGAACAAGGTGATTTTTAGCCAGTAAAAGTCTGACAGCCCCTTCTGCCCCACCCAGGGCGGAAGGACTCATTTGATGATTTATACCAACACAAAAAAAAACCGTTAGAAACAGACAGACAGAACGATATTTAAATAAAATTTTAGATAATTTTCCTAGGTTAAAAGTTAAGCTGGTTGCAAAGTAAATTGAATACGAGAAGTACGTAGTGTATTCTCTTTATTTGTATTTATACATATACGTTTAATATTTAAATAAAAATAAATCAAAATTCCCCCAAGAGGGTTAAAAGCTTGTCTGTTTTCCTTGTACCAACATGTTGATTGTTTAATGCTTCTTTTCTTGTTTTATTTCCTACTTGTTGATTATTTGAACGTTATTAATGCTCTGAGTACTAAAAGAGTAAGTAATAATTTGTTTTGTTGTTACAAACAGACATAATAAACGATTTATCTATACTAATATGATACAGTTGAAGAGTTTTTGTTTGTTTGTTTAAACGCGCTAATCTCTGGAATTACCAGTCGGATTGGAAGCAATGTTTTTGAATATGATAGCCAGATCAACAATATAATATACAACATCACGCTGCGGAGGAAAAATACCACACCGGCGAAGCCGCGGGCAATAGTTAGTGTTATTATAAGTATTAAGTGTCTATGTACACGTAGTGATGGCCCAGTGGTTAAGGTGCCTTACTTATTCGAAGCTGTGGATTCGCGACTGAGCATGGGCAAATACCAATGTGACGATGTTTAAATAAATGTACTGTCTAAGTTGGTCTTGGATATGACTGAACATCTGCATGGGTGAATCAAAACGAGTCTGAAATCCTCGTGTTTGTATGGAAAACCGCCTTTGTACTGCAGTGGGACAATAATATTATAACAGGCATCTACTTTCATAAGGTTTGTTCGGAAAAATATCGTATGTTTTACGCTTTTAAAATTTTACTTAATTCTTGTATCTCTTTTCCAGCCGGTCTTAGTGATTAATTACTTCTAGTAATGAGCGCTGACGTCACAACGCTTTCCGAATTCACTTAGCAAGAACAATAATAAACTGAATACATGCTGAGCTAAAACATGACCAGGGATAAAACGCCCTTTGTTTGAAACAAGAGATGTATTTACAACAAACACTAGCTAAAGCCAGCAAAAATAAGGTGCTCGTGGCTTAGTAACAACAGCCGCACGGGTAAAGCTACGCTTGCTGAGGTTTGTCCGTGGATGGGTGACCATCTTTAAACAACGAGACTTCTCCGTGCCTCGGAAAGTACGTTAAGCCTATGGTCCCGACTGTCATACGTGGATCTTCGACAATCGTAACGGGTCGCCAGAAGCTCGACTACCAGTCTTACCAAGGCGTATAGTATTACCTATTTGGTTGTGGAGGTCAGATAGGCAGGATCCCCGTGTAAAATACTGATATTATGCTGCACCCAGTTAGACTGGAAGCCTCCTCCGCTATTCTTTTCTGATTATCGTCTCTCTGGGACTCGTCGAGCTTCATCGCCTCGGCGCTTCTCTGGTGGTCCGCTTTTCTCCACGGTTGATTCTGGCTTTCAGGAGTTGCAGTGGGTGGGACCATGTCCTGTCCCATAAAAAAAAAGACTGCATGCCGACCCCAACATAGTCGGGAAAAGCCTAGGCAGATTGACTATCACAAAGCACCCCACCCATTAGAGATAGTCACGAAATTCATTGAGGTAATAAAATAAATCAAGTGAAAAACTCCACGGTTTTCGCTAGTTTGAAACTATTTTAAAGCATCCCCGTAAAGCTTTCTCGTAAATATACTGAAGGTGTTTGTGAACAACAGCTAGTCCAATGTACGGAGATGCGAGTTCAAATGAGCTCGCGTCAAGTCGCTGAAGAAATAATTAAACAGGTAAACAAGATCTTAATGAGCATTAGAAATGGGGACACATGGTATAGTGAAAGGGGTTTTATTAAGAGAGCTTGCTATGTATGCCCCGCGGTTTTACCTGCTTTAAGTTACTATTTCGCTTCCGTGGTTCATAAAGTAACATTGATTAGCCTATAGCCTAATATTAATTAGAAAATGTATTTAAAATCTTTTAGTTATTATTTCGCAAATTAAAATGAAAAGTACATCTTCAACAATAAAATTAGCTTAAAACAATTAGCAGGCAGCGAGTGTAAAAATCGGCTTAATCTCTCGCAATGCGAAAATTTCAATAAATAATTCAAATAGAGAGCAATGCCAAGCTTTTCAAAAAGGGCCTGTAAAATAAATGGACTAGCGTTTAATTTGCATTGTTTTGATCGTCATTTGTACTTAGTGGTAGGTATCATTATCATATCTCTCTTAGGCAACTGCCTACTGAAAAATGTATGTATGAACTAGTTTTCGGACTAAATTCAAAGTCAAAGTCAAATCATTTATTTCAATTAGGACCATATAAGGCACTTATGAACGTCATACACAAAGGATTGAATCTAGTTGCCCCACTAGTCCTTTGATTCGGTCCAATTTATTTTAATTGGCTTTTTATGCTGCCTAAACATTAACAAATATTATTAATATATTGTTATTTAACTTAAGTGATTACTGTAAGCTTACTATGTATGCATATGCTATTTGTTTTAAACAAAAGATCATTGTTATCCTTTTTTTTCTAACACTAGTTTTTGTTTTCTAATTGTTTTCTTATTTTCCTACCCACAAATCAATTCAAAATGACCAAACTAGTTCATTGTGAGGTTACCAACACAAAAATAAATACAAGCAAAGACTTTGAACTCGGTTAATAAGCAATTAAGTATTTTATAGCCTAAATCCAAATATGCATGTTAAGCTTATAAAAACTAAATTAGTAGGAAACTTTGTGAATATTTTAAAGAACCATGCACGATATAAATTAACTTGATGCACGAGCATTATGGTGACCTATTTAGATAAGTCAACGCTTTGGATTTAGTACAGAAAAATAAAAACCGCTACCTTGTTAATGACGTTAGTCTTTTTTCTTTTTGTCAGAATGTCAATGAACGCTGTTCTTTTTGTTGGCGAATTCAGATGTCGAGTATGTAGTGTGAAGTTCTGAATTCATTCCTGTGTCGAGTGAAAAAGGATATTTTTTTAAGGAATTTCCCATAACAGAAAATCAGTACTTCTAATTAAAACCGTTTAGATTCTAGTTCCAATCTCATCTCAGCGACATCATCATCTGCCTAGCCTTTTCCCAACTATGTTGGGGTCGGCTTCCAGTCTCACCGGATGCAGCTGAGCTGTATTTTACATGGAGCGACTGCCTATCTGACCTCCACAACCCAGTAACACCCAGTTACTGGGTCTCATCTCAGCGACAATCGATGTAAAAAATGTTTATGTATTAGATTCCAAGCGTTAATAAAGTAGAATAGTATAGTATAGTAACAAGTAGAATTTAAACACCCCAGAAAATTTTATGATATTTAGGTAATTCTCAATAATCAAACTGAGTTTTTAAGTAGACAGTAGAGTAGGTACCTAAACGATAGTATAAGTTAATGCCTACAACTTAAGCTATATTAGCTTTAGGTGGTATTGAGTTATTAAATTACTTTATATTAATATTTTAATCTCATATAATATATTCAATTCTGGTTAGCAAGTACAATACAAATCTTTGACCAACTGGGAAATCGATTCGGCACCAACTTATTACAAAGTTGTTGGACAATATCAAAGGTCATGAGGAAGTTTGCATGCCGGGGTCCCTCTGAACCCTGAGACGTGGGGTCCCAAAATATCCTAAAGCATTTTCCCTTTCAGCAATCCCGAAAATTATTCGGTATAAGAAAATATAAGTTGTACAAAAGCCATTTGTGGACGTAAAATCGGATATAAGGTTGGCACCAAATAAGGAGCAAGGCTTGCAACATTTACACTCACGTTCACGCATATTGACGGGCCTGTTGGTCTAGTGGTTAGTGGCCCTAACTGCTAAGCCGGAGATCGTGGGTTCGATTCCCACCCAGGACAAACTTTGTGTGATGAGCATGATTGTTAGTTCTGTGTCTGGGTGTGATTTATCTATAATATGTATGTATTTATAAATTATATAAGTAAGTATGTTTATCAGTTGTCTGGTTACCATAACACAAGCTCTGCTTAGCTTGGGATCAGATAGCCGTGTGTGAGTTGTCCCAAGATATTATTATTATATGAAGATTTAGCGAGGCGATTTTCTAGTAAAGATTCCAACATGAAATCATAACCTGCAATACTAAAGGCATGAGCTGAACTTGTCATGTGTCCATAATAATATGTTCAAGCTTAAATTTTGAGGTCTCCATCAATTCATTTAATTACATGGGCAACAAATACCTTTGGAAACCACCATTTGGAATGGGCAACATACATAACATAACGTCATCACGCCTGTAATCCTCGAAGGGTTAGGCGAGGTGTACCCATTAGTACACCCACATTTCGCCAGTTATGTTTTTAGTCCTATGTAATAGGGGGCGAGCCTATTGCCATCGACCAGGCGCAAATCCAGACTCCGAGGCTGCTACTGAGAAATTCCTGATGGAAAAACCCAATAACACTTTGCCCGACCTGGGAATCGAACCCAAGACCTCACGCACAGCAGTCGCGCTTGCGACCACTAGACCAACGAGTATAATGGGCAACTGTATTCAATATTATAAATATTTTTCTCTCTCTTGTAAATGACGTTCAAAAGTGCTTGTTAATGGTTCAAAATTCTAAATGATTTAACTTCGACTTTGACCAAAGTTTTTCTGAATACCAGAAAATGTCTTTGTTCTTCATAAATTCTATCGACACTTTAGATTGAATGATTCTGTCATTACTTAATTTAAATATTCAATCAGTGAGTGTGTCAGTGATTAAATCGGTGGATTTTAGATATAAATAAAATCTAAAGTATTAGAGCTATTCAGTTCGAGACTTTGTACGTTTAATTAGTCTATTATTGACATCATATCCTGAGAATATGAACTATCTAGTACATCGGAAACCAACTCTATGAGGGTTCAAAAAAACGACGAAACACTTCGAGAAACGGTAGGTAGTGCCCTTGCGCTTCGCTTGGCTCGTCTTGGCGGGGGCACTACCGTGCCCCCCGATGTAAACCTACATCTATTTACCGGTAACTTATATTTTTCGCAAGTATCAAGGTTTTTTTTTAAATAATATTTTTCATGTTTGAGTATAATATTTGGCGTTAAATTACTTGTATAATGCTATTGATATGATCGCAATCTTGTTAACACAATTTATATTTTCGAAATTATATTTTATCGTATGGTAATTGTCTGTCGGTCCGTGTTACAGTATAAACACGTACTTACTATATACGTATGTGTTTATACTGTAGCAAATGGGAAGTTGGGGGAATGACACCCATCGAGTAATGCTGTAATACCTACCTTTTTAAATCCGGTGCAAAGGAACACATTACGCAATCAATGACACGGAAATGTGTCAATTAAAAAAAATCGCCACAATAACCATCAGTTCGGTTGCACCACGGGAGAGTTAGATCCTTAATATATTTTTGTTTCCGGACATTTCGATTCAATTTGTCTCTATTGTGGACCATAGGAGGGTGTACAGTTGTACACTACAACCATTCTATTTATTGATAAAAATTAGATTTGAGTAAAGTGTTATTGTAAACTAGCGAAACGCCTCGGCCTCGCACGTGTTTCCGGTGGACTTTCCATTTTGTTTTCTTTCATAAAAACGGTTTGAGTTAATGGCGACCTATTTTAATACGTTACTTTTATTTTTTGTTTAATGAATTTCGGTTCTGTGTTGATTTTATTTTTTTTAACTTTTAATGAAAACTGAAAAATAACGACAGAACGTTTTTCACTTAAGTGAACGGCAGTCCCCCATCTTCCCCTAGCATTGAATAATGTATGTCACGAGGTGATAAGGTACCTACATGTTTTTTCATGTTTTTCAGGTAGCGAAGCAAGAAAACGATCTCATTGATAAAGACTAAGTAAATCGATCGATTTAATTTATTACATCAAGAACTAGAATAACTCTTTTGATTTACCGACTCATGACTTCTAACTTGGTTCTTCTTCCGTTTTGATAGTTATGACTATGACAGTTGAGTTTAAAATATACTTATTTCATGAGTGTTTATTTTTATTTTTTTATCTAGTCCTTATTTTTCTTAATTAATGAACCGATTTTATTGAAACTTTGTACATATATGCAGAAATAATAGGTCTAAAAAGTTAAGTTACATAACATAACAACACGCCTGTACTCCCCGAAGGGTTAAGCAGAGGTGTACCCATTAGTACACCCACATTTCGCCAGTTATGTTTTTAGTCTAATCCAATAGGGGGCGAGCCTATTGCCATCAACCGTGCACAAATCCAGACTCCGAGGCTGCTACTAAGAAATTCCCGATGGAAAAACTTAATAACACTTTGCCCGACCTGGGCATCGAACCCATGACCTCATGCACAGCAGTCGCGCTTGCGACCACTAGACCAACGAAGCAACGAGGCGACCATGAATTTATTTATGTGATAATAAATTTGATTCTTTGTTTTTCTTCTCTTATAACAGAGTTGACGACTTTATACATTGGCCAGAGCCAAGTGTGTAAGAAGAAATTTAAATTTATTATTATAAGAAAATCTTATCTACCAACAGATGAACGTCCTCAAATAACTAACTTCAATGCAGATGTTCAACGGGTTTTTGTCGCGCGTCTGTCTTATACAAAGTTTAAACATTAAAGCGATTTATGAATGTTAACTTTACAGCTGAAGTAGACATCGCTCACGGTGCTCTTCTTAAGACGTAGAAGCACATTGTGCATCTAAAAGATGCAGCTTCTTACGTCATGGCTTTTTATAAATTGTTTAAGAACTTTCTTAGAGTCAGACTTGCTGTTTTTGATGTTACTTTTTTGAGAATTTCTGTTTATGATAGTCTGATCATTTTTATTTTATTTTATTGGTTTACCAACAATTGTTTACACAGGTTCTATGATAGAGGTAACATGCAAAAAGTGTGAAAATAACAGTGCAACAATCACTTACAGGTAAACTCCGCATGCGTTAGAGTTGTACAATAGTAGAAGTATTATTAAAACTAGATTACTTACTTAACTAACTAACTATCTAAAAGTTCAACTAAAAGTGCAACCATAGTTATCGTTACACTCATTGTCTGAACTTACTTACATAAAGCTATGACATCATCATCATATCATTGTAGATAATAATGTAAATCTTTATACCTCTACCTCTGCCCTACCTCTGCGTTCTTGAGTCAATTGTTTAGATCGCTAGCCTGCAGAGGGGTTTATTATTTTCAATACCTAATAACCTTTTAAATTTTAATATACCTAGTAATAAACGTCCAATAAATTCAACTAAATTCTACGTTGAATGACTAACAGATTATTCTGGCTACTACTAATTATTACTATTTTGTGAAACAACAATGACACGTAACATTATATACGTTACAAACTATCGTACATTTTTATAAACACCACAAAATATTTATAATACTATTGTACACGAAGGGACGGCGTCGTGTTGCGCTGCGTAGTGCCTTCCGTGGATATGAGCCCACAATAGCAGATTATGCGCTCATTTTTGAAAATGGTGTACATCATGGTGTTCTTGTATCTCCTTCCCCATTTAGTAGGGTTGCCCTTAAAACAATAGATCAAGGTAAAACAGTCTAAAAACGAATAGCGTCGTGATACAAAGACGTCCTAATTTAAACGTAGTAACATGCCCCCTTAACTTCTTATTCCAGTTTAAATTCCGCCGGCGACGCTCACGTACGCCGTAACGTCTCTACTTTGCTAGATTTATTGGACACCAGTATTTATTAACGCATCTTCTAATAGCCTTTAACAGTTTACCACGGCCATTTTAATGTTGTGTGTTATTTAATTAGATGATTAGCAGCTAATTTATTTGAATTTATCTTTGTCTAATCTAATATTATAAAGAAATAAAAGTTTTTTGCAACGCCGGAAGGGGTCGCCCTAGGAAGACCTACACTGACCTTATTGGTGAGGTCCTTCAGAAAGGTCTGGTGCGGAGTACTCGTAACCGGCGTGCTTGTATGATGAGATGTATGAACTTATTTGAGGCGAGAGGAGTATGTAAGGATCGTAGCAGGTGACGTTCTATAGTTTCTGCCTACCTCCATGGGAAAAAGGCGTGAGTTCATGTATGTATGTGTGTAAAAGTTTTTTTTGTTTGTATGAGGTAATCTCTGGAAGGACTGAACCGATTATAAAATTTCTTTCTCTGACAGAAGGCTACTGAGTACTATTGCCGATTGTGTTTTATGGTATATCCGACATTCACGTGGACGAAGTCGTGGGTGATTCTAGTTAAAATGATGTACAAAAGACATTTTTACTTTCGTCATTATCTATCAAGATTCATGTTGTTTCAAAAGGTTTTTTTTTTATATCTATTCAAAAACTAATCAATTCATTACGAATTCAACGAAACACAATTTGAATACCATATTTTTATATTATCAGAAAAAATATCACTGTGATATTTTATTTGCAAATTAAAATTGAAACGCAAGTTTGGAAACATGTAAACAAAAACTGTTGACACAAATCAAATAACAATTCCGCAAACCACTGTATTACAAATAATTTAGGTCCAATTATTGACGTGTTAAATAATTAAATAAGTTTTTATTAAAAGAACTTATTGAATAATTAAAAACGTGAATAAAATAGATATGTGATATCGAAATTTAATTAATAAAGTGCAACGACGCGAACTGATTGCATTTTCTACGACAGTGATTGTATAAATAACCAATAAAGTCTTTTATTGTTTCATTCGCCTGTAAAAATATTGCCCATGGCTTAGCACAATGGGTATTATTTCCACAGAACGGAGCACAGTTTGGTTCAAATGTTTTTTTCACGTGAGTTACCACTGTTGAATGAATTTGAGGCATCAATATCCACTGAACATTTTCATTGATTTTTACAGTGTAAAAAGTTTTTAACTGCAGGTCGTGTACAAAGTTCATTGATTGCCTAGTCCCGCGTATGAAGTTTTAGTTCTGCTTTATATACACAAATAAATTGAAATGTCTGTTTGTAATGTCAAAAGCTGTTCACTAAATGTATATGATTTTTTACACGATAATTTACCAAAACACATATTTTTTTAACTTGACTGTCTGACAGTTTTTCTGCTCTGGCTGGACCGACTTTGACGGAACTTCCACTGACAGATAGCTGATGTTAGAAAGAGTAAATTACGTTGATTTTAGATTCAGAATTCCGCGTACAAAAAATAAAACCCTGCAGATACCGACGAAATCGCAGGTATAAGCAGGTCGTATTAAATGTGCTGTTAATGACGCAGTAGAATTTTTATTAGGTAGGGCTGTTCCTGAGAAATTCTTATGCCCGATCTGGGAATCGAATTCCACACTCAGCAGTTACGACCACAAGCACAGTAGAATAACCTGAACAAACATAAATTCTAGGCATTGCAACTCCACGCCTATTTAGGGGATAGGATTAATTTGAATCTACGCACACGCATGGATCACAATAGCAATGGCGATAGCCGTGATTGCGTGGCAGAAGTTGACACGATGACGTCATTAATCTTTGAGTAATGACCACGGAAATACGGACGCGAAAACCAGGGCACATTCGCTAAAGTTAAAATGCTTTGCAGTATGAATTAGCTGTAGAGTACATTGTGCGAGATTTTAACGTGTTGACGGCAGATAGACATTACACGCATTTACTACTCGTACGTATCAAGGAACCCTGCAGCAGACAACAGAAGGGCAATTCTGCTAACTGTTACGAACGTTCGCTTATCACTGCGTTTGTTCAAGGCAAATTGGTGATTTTAAAGTTTTGAAAATGTCGCATTAGTATTTTCCCGATTTCCAACCTACAACCTCAAGCATGAGAGGCGGGCGCTACGACTAAAAATAAGTAAAGTACCTAGGACCAATATTCAAACAAATTGAAAAATTCTTTCTAAGCCCTGAAACTCGAAACAAAATGTGTGAAAATCCGGTCTAATAACAAAGTAATGTTTTAGCATACAACACAGAAATACTTTCAGATACAAAAATACTTACGTGAACAAATAATAGGATCGTTGTATCGAGATAAAAAGTCCCTTCAGGCTTTTTAAAAGTCAACGTGACCAAAAACTTCGCCTGCTTTTTTCAAGGAATTGTTTAGAAAGTTTGAAATATTTTGTAACATTTTCGGCGTTGAAATTTTACCCTTTTGAACATGCGAACAGCGATTCTGTGGATTTCGTTGAGTGCCTAAAGGCTCTTTTACAAGAAGAGCGTAATCGGTCGTCGAGAGGCGAAAATCTTTTTATGAGAATTCGCCAACTACCTATCATTATCAGCCTAGCCTTTTCCCAACTATGTTGGGGTCGGCTTCCAGTCTCACCGGATGCAGCTGAGTACCAGTATTTTACATGGAGCGACTGCCTATCTGACCTCCACAACCCAGTAACTGGGTAACACGATACCCCTAGGTAAGACCAACTGGGTAAGGTAATTCGCCAACTACCTATGACAATTTGAAATGGCCTGCTATTTTTATGAAGTGTAATTTTGTCAAACCAAAATTGTGTGCTATGTTTATTCTTATTGTTCTTCCAAAAAAGGTATGTTACGTATAGAGGGCATTTTCTCTGGCATTTATGAGAGGCATATATGAGAACTCTCCAACATGATTTTGAAGTGAAACCTCTATTAGATTTCTAACATAAAAAGTAAAACAAAATGAAGTATTCAAACGTATCGCATAAAAATGTGCGAACCGGCGCGCGGCTTGACGTCCACTGTCATTGGCGGGGGCGCGGGGGGAATTTTCTGGAACGCCGCGCTTATGGAACGTTCGCACACCGGTTGCGCGGCGTTTAAGGCCACGTTAGAGGTATAATTTAGTAAATAATTATAAATATATGAAGTAAAGAAAAACAAAGTTTCGATAGGATTAATATCAAAGACTTTCTCTCCTTCCATCACGTGATTTATTATTGACTCGTGTAAAAAGTACACAACTCATGGTCAAGATATAGGTACCTATTGTTATAAATCGTAAACATATTTATCTCCTTTCGATAAAATCTCCACGTGTAAATGAATATTTATCGTTTTGTAAAAAAAATAACGTTTTACAGTTACAAACTAATTTAAGACATATCACGTATTTTAAAAAAAAGATCGCATTCTATTCTTAGGGCGCCTCCAAAGTCGAAAAGTGCTTGTATTCATAACCATGCTTTGTAAATCCATGTAAATAAAAAACTCGTGGCTGCAGCACTAATAAGTCTTTATTGTTTCTTAGCTAATTCTTCTACAGCCGATGCTATCCTGGATAATACTTAAATTTGCTGTATTTTATACTCTTTTTCGAATTCTAATTTGTCTTTTTCTATTTTAATAATTTCCTCATCAAAGGATGCAAATCGTTTCTGTGGTTGGACATAACTGACACTGTCTATATACTGTGAAGTATCCCCACTTCCAGCACTGCACCCTTAGTTTGTCCGAAAAAACACCAATTTACAAAAAAAAAATGTTTAGTTTTAAATATGGAATTGCAACCACATTTTAACGTTTTTAATTACAAACATTTTACTTCAGATCAGTTTCACAGATCTAAAATATTTTTTCAGAAACAACCGTAGCTTGTGCTTTTCTTTTTGTCTTACCGAACCATTACAAATTCCCTTAACTCCAAACAATTTGTAAACTACATAGTTACGATGACACTACAGATTCCTCGCTTACCCTCTGTGGCTGACACTGTTAGGGTAAACCTATAGTTAGCTATTATTTGTGTTTTGGAGTACTCTGAAACGCATTGACAACTTACTAACTTAGCTCGTTAGTGGCGTAGAAACTATCTAAAATATTATATTATATTTTTCCTTGCTGCAAGTATCCCGGTCGAGCTTGATAGGAACAGGTACATTTGCGCGAAAGAAACTTTTGTGAAAGGACATTTATTTCGTATAATAGTCCTTTTGCGCAAAGGGATACGCGCATATCTCTTGCTACCGGTCAAGCTTAGATCAGGACCCGAGCTTGCATGTTCCATGATTTTGTAAATCACTAGTTTCTGAGTTTTCTGAGTTTCAGAGTTAATCCAGTCCTAAAATGTTTCACGGGAACAGAAATACATAATTCCTATATTCAAAACTAACCTTCTTCTGATCTATAATTTAGGGTTTTTTTTATCCTACTCTTTTTTGCCAAGATGATACTGAAATAGTGCATAATTTACTCATACGTAAATTACCAAAAACTATCAACTAATGGTCTTTCATCAGCGATTGCTCTTCCAAAATTAGATCAAACCGGCACTGGCCGTTCAGTTTTCGCGATACACATTCCCAAAAATCTAAATTTAAAACAATATCTATTTGTGCCTATCTAACTACCAGGCTGCCAGGAGTCTAGAAGATACGAACACTTTGAAGCCACGTTTTAGAATAATGTGACTTGTAACACGTACTAATGTGTTTTTGGGAAGACTGTTCCTAGTAATATGTCTTGATAGCGTTTTAGATTACCGCGTATAGCATTCAACTTTGTATACATGTATTTTGTTTGTATACAAGGTGTAATTAAATTAGCTGAAACCCCAAAAATATGTCATTGTACGAAAAATCAACCGATGTATGGTTATTTTTACCCGACTACGGCAAAGCCAAAAGGAGGGTTATGATTTTGACGGTATGTATGTTTGTATGTATGTATGTTTGTTGTTATTTTTGGCATGATTTCAAGGTCAGTCTCTTAGTAAAAGTGGTTCATAATGATGAGTTGCATAAATCATTTACGAATTTTCAGTTCGTTCTATTTTACATAATTGTATGGATAGATGTCAGACAGATTATCGACATTTTTATTTGCGAAATAATGAATATGGCTCTAAAAACCTGGAGTCGTTACACTTACCTACATCGTTTTAGCATGGCTGAAATTTTAAAAATAAAACTGGCTGAATTTGTATGGCTGTAATTTTGAATATTTTGATTTTTATATCTAGTTAAGGATTACTCGCTAGTTTCAATGTTGGACTATTTTTTAGGTACAAAAGGTACCTTACTCACTTAAGATGGCTAGTTATAATACATTATGTTTAGCAGGATATTATTAAAAATTAAAGACGAATACTTATTTAACTACCTATCTGCTCCTCCTCGTTTCTTGTCCTGTAGTAGGTCAGGTAAGTATGAGTTCAGTCTTTATGAGTTCTAAATGTGACATAATACACTTACACCTACGTTGGGGTCGGCTTCCAGTCTAACCAGATGAAGCTGAATACCAGTATTTTACATGGAGCGACTGCCTACCTGACCTCCACAAACCAGTAACTGGGTAATACGATACCCCTTGGTGAGACTAGTTGTCAGATTTTCGGGCTTCTGACGACCTGTAACGACTGTCAAAGATCCACATATGACAGCCGGGACCAACGGCTTAACGTGCTTTCCGAGGCACGGAGGAGTCTCGGTGTGTAAAGATGGTCACCCATCCACGGAGCAACCCCGGCAAGCGTAGCTTAACCTGACGGATCGACCCATGTGGCTGTTATTACTTAGCCTCGAGCTCCTCAGCGATTACTTACACCAAAAGATACAAGCCATAAAGAATCTGTAGGTAGCCAGCAAATTATTTCTACCCAATTCTTATCTTCTTTCACCTACAATTTAATTATAAGTACCTGTATAATATGATGAATGTTGGCCAAGGGACTAGCGAAAGTGAATTAGACTAAAAGAAACTAAACAAATTCCCTGGAGGTATAGTGTGGCCTTATATAATAGTAGGTACTTGCCGACTTAGTAAGAGTTCCGTACAGTACCTAACGAAAAAAATCGTCTGTTATAACTTACAGAATATAACGTATGTTAAAATAGTACCTAAACGAAGAATATTTAGTATTAGTAGTAATACTTTATAGGAAAGAATTTGTGCCCGGTTTATGGCAATAGGCTTACACCTTATTACATGGGACTTAAACTTAACGTCGTGAGTCGTCGCCATACATTTTAACCCACATTTCTAGCATTCTGCTACCATACTGCTGGATATATTGCAGGACTCACATTGTATTGTGATGCCAATGATTCATCACACAGGCAGCAAATTAAACTAGATGTGTTAAATGACTGACTGACTAGTTTATTAGAAGACAATACAAAACGGCTTTAAGAATGGTGATTTTCTTTTAAGTAAGGATCTCTAGCGGCAATTCTTTTAGCAAAAATATTTGGATAGTCTTAGGGCACTTCGTAAACATCATTCGAGATGATTGATAGGCGGCGCACACGCGAGAAACTGCTTTATATTCTATTTGTCTTAGAAACTTTGCTAACTAGTCTCAGTTGATAGGAAAAGTAGTGGCTTGGAAGTAGCTTGACGTAGAAGAAAGTCGTAAGTATTAAAGTGACTAGTATTTTGAATGTGATAAAAAAATTTAGAACAACCAACAATTTTGAATTTTTTGAGCTCATTTTTACAAACTTTAGACCGGGACCAAAGCGGACAGAGGAGATATTATTATCTCGTAAACAACGAATAGGAAACTGTATTGTGCTGTGTTGTAGCTTAAACTAACTACCTACTAGCTACAACTAATCAAAGTCAAAATCAACAGTGACGACTACCAGAAAAGCGCCGAGACAATGAAGCTCTCGACAATGAATTGTTGAGACGTTTCTCAACGATTCAACTGTCTTGGAACCCGCAACGAAATAGGTAAGCATGAAATCATGAATGGGAAACAGAAAACTATAAAACTCTGCGTATCGATAGTCACGTATAACATAGCGTTCATCCAATCAGAATTAAGACAAATAAATACAAAAGAAAAAAGAAACACTTTTCAAACTCGACTTTAATCAAATCGTAATACAATCTTAGGCACTATACACACCACAAAACAAAGCTAATTCCAGAGGCCGCGGCTGAAATTTACGGAAACAGGAGCCACGTCGGCTTGTTACTGAGATTGCGTCTGCTACGTCCAACTTTAAGCATTGTGAGACTGCGTATAGAACTGGCAAAGCTATCAAAGTTTATAACTGTCTAATACAATGCTATATGCAAACGTTGTGGAACTTTGTCGCGAGATATATTACGTTTGAATCGTGTGCGAGAATCATAACGAGGTTTGTCGATATAACAGCAAAATTTTGTTCTGCAAAAAAGTAATTAAATTTTTGACTTTTGGCGTAACTTACTTGTACTTACACTTTTACTTGGAAATGGATATCTACTTATTGGTACAGAATGGTAATTAATTTGTAAGGTAATCAAAGGAGACTAGCTAGTTTGGAGGAATGAGGAATGGAGCTAGAGGAATGAGGTTATAAGGGACCGTTGCGGATTAAAAGAAGATGTAGTGACAAAGATAGAAAAGGGTATGCTTAGATGGTTCGGTCATGTTGAGAGGGTGAGTGAAAGACGATTGACAAAAGGTATTTATATGGCAGAGGTGAGTAGCAACGTCGGGAGGGGTCGCCCTAGGAAGACCTACACTGACCTTATTAGTGAGGTCCTTCAGAAAGGTCAGGTGCGGAGTACTCGTAACCGGCGTGCTTGTATGATGAGATGTTTGAACGTAGATGAGGCGAAAGGAGTAGGATCGTAGCAGGTGGCGTTCTGTAGTTTCTGCTTACCCCCATAGGAAAAAGATGTGAGTTTATGTATGTATGTATGTAGCTAGTTTAGCCATGTCGAACCTTATTTTGTATGCATGGCCAGGGGTTAAAGTACTAATTTAAAAAAACTATATAAAAATGAACGAGGGATAGAGGTCTTTACCCTTCAATGGGACAGTAATAGGCTAGTATTATTATTCTTGTGCATACTTACTAAACATAATAATCTAGTGCCTAATAATTTTAACCAAAAGCAATGAACAAGAGCATTCAGTATAACCTCTATATTTTGCGTCTACGTGACTCACAGGCGCTTCTCAATTTAACTTATATTGTTTTGTGGCACGTACTTTATCTATATAAATATATACGCCTGTCTTGCCGAAATATTACTCTATAATATTCTTCATTTTTTGAAGACGAAACTGCTCAAAATATCTTCTTGTTATGTCTGCATATTATGAGCGAATGACAAGGCAAAAATATTGTACCTAGCAACAAATAAAAAATAAGTGACAATCTTCAATGATGACGCTGATTGGATACCGAAATATGCTTGGTCATTGTTTTGCCTGTTTGTTATTACGGTTTCTTATATACGTTAAAATAATGGTTGTTTTCCCGCGGCAGAACGATTTGCCCTCAGATAGAGTTTAACTTAAACATAAAAATATCTTTTGTTTATAGATAATCTCAAAATATTTAGTGTTACGTGGTCACTTTCCAGTTTGTTTACACCAATGTTAATCTGCCATTTTTTTAATCTATTCATAAAAACAATAAATAACATAACATCATGTACCTAATCCCCGAAGGGTTAGGCAGAGGTGTAGGTAGGTACCCATTAGTACACCCACATTTCGCACGTTATGTTTAAGTCCCATGTAATAAGGGGCGAGCCTATTGCTATCAACCGGACACAAATTTCTGATGGTTTTCCTACACTTTGCTTGACCTGGGAATCAATCCTAAGTCCTCACGCTCAGCAGTCGCTCTTTACGTCCACTAGGCCAGCGAGGCAGTCCTTCCTAAATGCGGCTTCGAATATTATTGCAGCAGGTAAATATATCTGTATAAGTATAGATTTATATTATAAATGCGTAAGTAATTCTGTCTGTCTGATACACTTTCAAAACTATACCACTGAACCGATTTTAATAAAATTTTGTACGGGATTTTGAACCTCAAGAAAGGACATAGGCTACTTTTTTTCGTCGACTTCGGCTGCGTACCTACGCGATAACCGACATTTACGCGAGCAAAGTCGGGCGGCAAAAGTTAGTAGATTTATATCTAGGAGTGCTGACCTTGATAGATTAGTATAGCTACGTGATACGTGTTGTGATACTGACGTGTCAAAATCGAATAAAAATGTAAGTATTTATTTTTTACAAAATGATGACTGTTCGGTTTTTAAATACAGTGAACAATTTATAAAACATAATTTATACTAGCTTCTGCTCACGACATCATCCACGTGGAAGTCCAAAAAAAATGTAGGTATGCCTATTTCAAGTGTTTTTTTTTTCCAGTTTCTAACACATCCTCTTGCACTCGTCAATAATGTAGATTTCTATCGGTGAAAATTTTTTTTGTAATCGGATCAGATCAGCACTTCCAGAGATTAGCCTATTACAAACTAACAAAAAATTTCCACTATATTATTAGTAAATATTTACTACTAGCTTATTATGTTCGCTTTATCACGAGGTTTTTTTTTTACATGGATCTTTAAATCTTTTTCTAAAATAAAAGTAGCTTAAGTCACTAGATTATAATATCAGCTATCTGCCAATAAAAGTTTGGTCTAAATTAATACAGCCGTTTCGGAGATTAGCTGGAAAAAACAGACAGATGACAAACAAAAATAAAAAATTGCGGTTTCGGTGTGAGTACTGTGTAAATATTCATATGCTTTTAGTTATAAGCTGTCATTTTGACATTACAAGCAGACGATTCAATTTTATTTATTTAATATGGATAATTCTTTTCAGATGGGTGTTAAATTGTATGGAGTGGACCCGAGCCCACCATGCCGCGCGGCCATGATGGCTTGTGGCATTTTCAACGTGCCTTTCGAAAAAATAGAAGTGAATATTGCGACAAAGGCAAATTGGTCACCGGAGTTTTTGAAAGTAAGAAAATATTTAGCCCTCGTCTAAAAGAAAAAAAAAACAATAGAAATAGCAAATGGAACTCATCGTTAATACCTAAAAACGGAATCCAATGTAAATAAATTAATATTTTTACAGAGGTGGTTGGTACCCAATAAGCAAAATGTTGTACGGTATTTAAATTATACAACAAGAAAACAAAACCAGTGTTTTTACCCCGTTTGGGGTTGAAACACTGGGGCCATGGGGTCCGAGCGTTCACCTTGTTTTTCGGGACATCGCCAAGCGACTGGTCGACTCTTCACACGATCAGAGGGCTGGCCTTTTCTTAGGTCAAAGAAGCCTTTTGGGCACTTGCCCCATTGACAGCGACGTGGACGAATTTTTTGATGCCCTATGAGATTTTTCCTCTCTGCCTTTTTTTTTAAATTGTACAT
The DNA here is from genome assembly GCA_949774945.1 of Hoplodrina ambigua. Classification (NCBI taxonomy): domain Eukaryota; kingdom Metazoa; phylum Arthropoda; class Insecta; order Lepidoptera; family Noctuidae; genus Hoplodrina; species Hoplodrina ambigua. The sequence goes on from OX458967.1 coordinate 10,033,550, forward strand.
ATTTTACATTTACTTTAAGGTTTTATGTATAGGTTAATTATTGTATAATACAGACAGAAATAAAATAATTATACAACTAACAAACTCTCACTAATAATAGTTATACTATCACTAACATTACCTCCCGTACGAAAAAGCAAATTTAGTTAAGCTAACCATTTATTTCAACCGTCCTCTATTACAACTTGCCCCCTTACTCAGTGCACAAGAAAGTGGTTACAATTTTCTAAGTTTCAGTAATTTATTTTTTTTTACAGAAAAACCCACTGCACACCGTACCTGTACTAGAAGACGGCGATTTAATTTTACATGACAGGTTAGTTATTTTAATAATACGTGTAAAACCTTTTATGCAACTTTCTAATTAATTCCAACAAAAAGTACGGTGTCAGTAAACTAAAAAAATACTAAATAAGAATCTAAATATAATAAAATAAGGATATTAACAGAGAAGGAGAACTTTAATAGAAAAACATGTAAGGAAGTAGCGCAGTTAACTTAAAGCCGCATATTCGTTGATAAACAAAGTTGCGCAACATTGTTTCATCAACATGTTTTAGCGTTGTGAGACATGTTGCTGACAGCATGGAATGTTGCAGTGAAACTAGTAACATGTGGCTGTGTATACATATACATAGAAAACAAAATTTGCGCAATGTTAATGGCAGTAACAATTTGATGTTGCGAAAAATAATGTTTGCAATGGAAGGAAGGAAAGAAAGAAACAAAGAAAAACTGTTTATTCACAAACAATAATAATTGTACACAAAAGCAAAGAAGAAACAAGTTTGTTTAAATCTAAAAAAATTAAATATACAAAAATAAATATGCGCCACTATCGCGCGAAAGGGCTTACGCTCAGCATAATGTCGTGCCCATTGCTCGAAGGCACTAAAACCGCGGCCACGCTGGTCAATGAACATGAGGCTTGACGGTGATCAAAAGGAGCACCTTTTGCTACCAGCAGGTAGCGATCTTAACCCTTCAAAACTACTAACAGACTAACTTTTTTCTTTTCTCAGTCACGCTATATTGACGTACCTAGCTGATGCCTATGGAACAGATGAGTCTTGATATCCAAAAGATGTCAAAACAAGGGCATTGGTTAATCAAAAACTTTTCTTCAACATATCAATTCTTTTTTTTGTTTAATGTATTGGTAAGTAACTATAAATAAGTTTTTCGTTTTCTAACGTTATAAGCATTTGAACATATGGTTTCAATAACTCTTGTTTGACTTGATTGCGTGTAACATTTTCGCATTTATTCTTGTCATTTTTCTTCATATTCTTAAAAAAAATGCCTCATACCTGGAATTCATCCCGTATTATGGAAATTATGTGTACGTTTACAAACGTATAAAGGATGGAAGGTTAGAAAAAACTTTTAGGAGCTTCATCGATTCTTGTATTGGGTTTCTTTTGATTAAATACCGTATATTTTTACAAGCTTTTATTTAGTTTGCACTGTTCGTATGTATGTAAGTTGTTCATTAAAAATTAGTAAACCATTTGTTGGTATCCGATTGAGCTATAATTTCGCATACACCTTTACTTCTGATGACAAGACAATGTCCAATACTCAAAATTGTAATAATTTTAAATTAAAACTTGTTTTAAAAATATATTTTTTTATTTTACAGCGTCCCATAATATATGAAAGAAATAAAAACCTAGGCCAGAAACCGTACGAGGACATTGAGGAGGCGTATGGCTTTATTGAAGAGTTCTTATCCCGCACCATGTACCTTGCCGCAGATCACGTCACAATTGCTGATTTAGCTGTTTTAAGCAATATGACGAGTTTTGAAATTGTACTGCCGATAGATGAGAAAAAGTAAGTTAGACTTTTTCTTAGAATTATTATCTTCTTCGACTTCGTCCGCGTGTTTTTTTTTTCCCATAATGTTACTGCTCCGCTCTCGTAGTCGTAGTTTGATGTTATATAACTTATTTTATTCCTCATGAATCTCGTAGTTCCATAGGTCAGCGCATGTAAATAGCCAGACAAACAAATAGCACTTCAGCTTTATTATATTAGTATAGATGTGTGGCGCATTTACAAAACGGTTGATTTGACAAGTTCTATTTATTCAATTTTAATTTACATTTAACGATTTTTAAACTAGAATTGTTCTAATGATTTCCAATCAATAAAAAATTGTTCACATTCGACCTGCTATTGCTTTTTCGATCCTCATCGGCGTGTTTCGCTATCACAGAGCACAGAATTAATGCAGGATCTTTTTGTTGTTTCGCTATTAAAGTATTTTAAAACTAAAATTTCATTCCCTAACCTTTTATTTCTTGACCTCTGCCGTACCTACCCTTCGGAGAATAAAGGCGTTATGTTATGTCTGTTTTGTTATTTCTTTTTAAAGCTTCTATAAAAAAAGCATAGTCATTTACACCATTTATACTTTAAGAACGGCTGCACGGATCTTATAATCTTTGATTTGACTTCACCTCGAATAACAAAATATGTATTAATGAAAACATGGGTTTTTTTTTCGAAAAAACAATACCTACAATATTATTGATTACAAGGCGGTACAAAGTTCGCCGGGTCATACCTAGTGTATAAAAAGATCACCTTGAGTCGCCTCAATTTCGCCAAATCGACGGATGCTCTTTGTGAGCATCGTGTCCATATCGACTGACTCATACGTGCCAAGGCCATAGGAGGCGCATTACTCGCGCAGTCTGTACACGGTTTCAAACACTTCTCTTCTTCTCCCAATGGGCTGAAATAAATAAAAAGGCAACAAGTAATCAACAATTTAATTTTCAGGTTTCCGAAAACAAGCGCGTGGCTGACTAAGTTGAAAAACACGCCATATTGTAAAAAATACAACGAATCTGGAGTAAACGATTTAGCCAATTTGGTTAAGAATGGTATGGAATAATATTATTCAATGTTTTTATCTATGTTGTGGTTGCAGATGGGTACTTAACCATTTTAGTAAAATAATGCTAAATATTTGAAGTACCATAATGACTAAGTATATCGCTGTCACTTGTTATAATAAATATCGGGTGTTATTAAACACTGAAGCCGAAAGTTTGTTTTTCTTATCATTGAGATATTTTTTTGTTCTTTATTGGGCATCGTTTGGTTACGGATATATTGAATGAAGGTCAAAGGTCTAACTATTTTTTTATTAATTTTTATGAAAATAAATTATTTTGTTGTACATGCTAGTTCTTTTATATATGAGCTTAATCTTACATAAATGACTATACGTAGGTACTATACGTATATTTAAGAAAAGATAATAATTGTTTTATTTCGGTTAGCCAGTAGCCACCGACCTACTTTTCAGAAGGGGCAACTAGATTTAATTCGTTTTTCTTATTTATTAAACTGTTTATTTATTTTTTCTTGTAGATATATGACGTCGAAAAGTGTCTTTTTATGATTTGACTTTGACTTTTGGTTTTAAACAGCTTGCTAAGACAAACAAGGTTGAGATTTTTAACATGTTTTTTTTTATAAATAAGACCATTAAATATTACAGTAGTCATTATATTTAATCGACAACATGGCAAAAACCAGTTAAACATTGTTATCAAACAATGCAATGATTTTACTGTTTTTGTTGTTGTCGTGTAACCTACCTACTTTATGATAATCTCATCGAATGTTATTGCATAATACTAAACAACAAGATAATAGCAGTTGATAACTCTGTATTCGTGATGATTTATAAATAGGCATCATGACCTTGGTTGGTCAGTTGCTCTGTGAGACGTGTTGTGTTACTATCGTGTCGAAGTCAAATAAAAATGTAAGTAATTTTTGTTATAATTTTATTTTATTAACTGGAAAAATAAATGTTATTTGCTTTATTATTTAATTTAAACATTTGTTATTTAATAGTGTTATAATCGTACATAGATATTATATTGATAAAATAATTTTAAATTATTAAAAAAATGTAGGTTATCAATTCGACCAGTGTGTATCGATGTAATATTGTTGAAATTCCACGATATTTGTATACGTTAGTCTATGTGGACTTTTAAACAGGTGTGCCAAAGGACAAGGTTCGACGTCTACACATTGTTTGAAACTAAGAGCAAAGGAAAATTATGTATTGTATTTTTTAATCATTAGTACATTATCTTATAACCTTATTTTTATAGGTGATTAGTGTTAAATTAGATAAAACATTAACCGTGGTTTGTCGTACCTCTGTGTGGTACTTGAGATGCTTATCGAAACTAAAACCAATACAGGCAGCATAAATAAGCCGATAATGAAAACAATTACAGCTCGATAAAACAGCCATATCGTATATAATTATAAAAATCTCAGATATCATCAAACTATATCTCGCTTGACACCAATCAAATTGCAATTCACACGAGAGCACGGCCAGGGAAACTGTCAATTTGGCAGCAATTAATACAAAATTAACTTTTTATTACGTATTTGTAATTCCATTATGTAGGTATCGTTTGAACGGTACCTATACACAGTTCCAAAAATCACGGCCAGATAAGTCGATATTGAAAGCAACATAACACATAAAATCACGTCTGTAAACCCCGAAGGGTTAGGCAGAGGTGTACCCATATTTGTAGTCAAGTCAAGTTGCAATGGAATTCCTAAAACACATCGATACAGTAACAAAGAAAATAAAACAAAAACGTAGGTACTCGAAAAAAAAAATTGTACAAAAAAAATAAAATAACGATTACATTCGAAAATTAAAATAACGATTACATTCGATTGGCTGACTAAAATCTACTAAAACAAGACATACATGTTGATTGACGACTAATAGTATTAGTTCCATTTTTACATTCATGAAGATTGAAGCTAGTCCATGCTATAAAAATATTTAAAAACTAATTTAATAAAATAATATGGTAAATAATTATGATTATGGTAAAATGTTATAAACAGTTATAAAATGACAATGCCAGAAATCGCCCTGTGCTAAAGGCATCGGACAGGCACGGTAATTAAATTATTAGTCATTTTAGTCAGTAGTTAAAATAGCAGAAGTTTTTAAGTTTTCATACGATAACAAGTTTGAAATGTTCTAATAAACATTAAAAGCCCTCATAACCATATTTGTAATCACACAATGTTTTGCTTGCGTTATGTGTATCGCCAACGCCACATGAATCTTGGCCCGCTAATGTAGCCCCAACATTAATAAATGTTTGCTATATTTATTTTCAGATGGGTGTTAAATTGTACACGTTGGACCCCAGTCCGCCCGTGCGTGCGGCTATGATGGCTTGTGACATATTCAACGTCCCTTTCGAAAAGATAGAAATAAATCTTATGGCACGAGATCATTTGACACCTGAGTACTTGAAAGTAAGGGAACACCCTGACCATGCAAATATTTTATTTTGTTACTTTGTAGCCAAACTTTTAAAAAGTGCAAATTCTAATTAAAGGCGACCCCAATATAAGAATACTTTGTAACCATAAAAAAACATTAATGTACTTAACTGGGAATTAAAATTTCTGCAAAACTAAACTTTACCTCCAACACGTTATGTACCATTTTTGTTTGGATAAAATCGCTTTTTGTAGGCCAACGAAAGGTGAACGAAAAACCTATACCTACTAGCTAACATTAATTCTCATAGATACCAAAAAAATAACATTGTTTCAGCCATCCTTTGTTAGAACTCTCCCCGGTTACCCCTACACAGTCTATAGTGACTTCGAAGTTCACTGAAAACAAAACACAACTCAAAAGTTTGTCAATATTTTAATACTTTTTACTAATCAAAATATTTTTTCCAGAAAAACCCACTGCACACCATACCTGTACTAGAAGACGGTGATTTCATTTTACATGACAGGTTTGTTATTTTATTACCTACGAGGAATATCTTCCTTTGCTAGGCCACAGATTTGAATCTAACAAAATACGAAGTAGGAACCTAATTAACACATGAGAGAATTTACGGAGAAGGAGAACGCTCATAGAATACGTGAACGAAAATGATGCAGGTAGTCTAGAATAGAATAAAATAGAATATAATTATTTATTCATTTATAACAAGATGTTATTTTATAATATAAGATCTTACATGTTCTGCTTAAAACTAAAGCATGCAAACTTAAGCCTACAATTTACAGTAGAAAAGACAAAATCAATTCATATTAAAAAACCTTTTTATTTTTTAAAAATATTATTAAATTCTAAAGCTCCATATTCATTATCAAACAAAGTTGAACAACATTGTTTTATCAACATATTTTTGCATTGTAAGGGACATGTTCGTGACAGCAATAAATGTTACAATTTTGCTATACATATTCATACATAATACAAATAACAAACCAAATTATTGTTAATCAACTTTGCTGTCAATAAAGATGGGACTCGATGGTAATTAATAGGTACTGGTAGTGTCTATAAATGACAAAAAGCCTTTGTCCTTTAGAACAATCACTACTGACTAAATAGGTGCTACTAGTATTAATTAATTTCTCATAACTTGTCATGATTTCGCTTTTCTCAGTCACGCTATAATGGCGTACCTAGCCGAGGCCTATGGAAAAGATGATTCTTGGTATCCAAAGGATGTCAAAAAGAGGGCATTTGTCAATCAAAAACTTTTCTTTGACACATCAATTCTTTTTCCTAGAATACGGAATATAACTGTAAGTACTGCAGATCATTTTGTTCATTATTTTTATTTTTTCTTGGTGATGTTTGAAATTTCTGCATATTTATGTTGGAAATTCTGGAATTAAAAAACGTAACCTACATCTAACCTATACTACTGTTTTTTTTCCCTGTTGTACTATACATATTTGTTCTACAATTTAATTTTTTTCTTGGTGATGTTTGAAATGTTTGCATATCTAAACTTATATGTACATACTAACAAAATTAAGCTGAAGAATAGTTATGTTTGATTAATGGAGAATAGTTTAGGCTATAAAACATCACGTTGCGACTTAACGGGAGCGGAGCAGTAACCAAAGACGCGAATGAAATCGCGTGCAGAAGCTAATTATTATATAAATCCTTGACTTTATAATGGAAGAAGTTGCTTCTTCGGTTTTTATATTTAATTCCTTGTAATGATTAAACTCTGTATATTTATTGTATTGCAGTATCCATTATTAATTGAAGGAAACAAGAATGTAGACCCAAAACGGTACGAGGACATTGAAGAGGCATACGGATTTCTTGAAGAGTTTTTATCCCGCACCAAGTACCTTGCCGCAGATCACGTCACAATTGCCGATGTAGCTGCCTTAAGTACTGTGACGGGATTGGAAGCTTTACTGCCGATAGACGAGAAAAAGTAAGAGAAACTTGTTCTCAATAACTTTAATATATTAAAAAATTGGATAACTGCAAGTAGGAGTCACTCCCTGAGGGTTACGTGTTAAAGCAGTTCTCGGCTGCCTGCGGTTGAGCCCAAGTGACACGGCTTATGAATTTCCGATTTAGAATTGATTGGATATGCCTTCACTTATTCTTTGTTTTATTACGACGTGGACAAACCTCGTAAATGTCTCGGGACATTCATGAATATTTTGGAGGGATCTGTCAGACTATAACCGACTAAAAACCACTCCGGTGTTCCTTTTCCACACTTAGGTTAAAATCCTGAGAGCATAATTATGTGCATTTCCGACCCCCAAAATGAAAATCAATTGAACAACAAAAATTTCATTTCCAGGTATCCGAAAACAACCGCGTGGCTCTCATACATGAAGAAGACACCGTATAGTAAGAAATACAACGAACCTGGAGCAAATGCCTTAGCCAAGATGATAAAGAAGGGTTTCGCATAATGTCATCTATGCTTTCTTTATCTATGTTTTGATTAGAAATGGGTCCTCAGACATATCAACTAAATAATAAAGGAACTGTAACATCTGCGGGTAAACCCATTTCTAGTTAAAAAATATAGGAAAATTTTATACATCTGCGGTCGGACTGTAAAATATAATATTTTGACGATTTACTATTTTGTTTTATTTAAATATTTATTATCATCGTTTTTATTTTATCATGACGTCATAGTTGGCGCAGTAGCTGAGCGATGCTGGGTTTCGTGTCGGGGAACAAAATAGATATTCGCATGGACTACAAGTCGTTGCTCATAGTCAGGTTGTTGTAAACGCACCTACGATACAGTGGAGGAGAATAACCTAGTGTGTAGCAACAAATAAATTTATATTTTATTTTTTTATTTAAACTTTATTCAACAAAAAGTACTAAAGCGGACTTAATGCTTTAGGCATTCTCTACCATTCAACCAAAGGTGGTGAAGAGATAATATGGCAGGTGTAAACAATTTGTTCGAGAGTAACAATCAAATATATGAGATAAAAAAAAACAGTCAATTTTTTTCAGACTGCCTCGTTGGTCTAGTGGTCACAAGCGCGACTGCTGTGCATGAGGTCTTGGGTTCGATTCCCAGGTCGGGCAAAGTGTTATTGGGTTTTTCCATCAGGAATTTCTCAGTAGCAGCCTCGGAGTCTGGATTTGTGCCCGGTTGATGGCAATAGGCTCGCCCCCTATTACATGGGACTAAAAACATAACTGGCGAAATGTGGGTGTACTAATGGGTACACCTCTGCCTAACCCTTCGGGGATTGCAGGCGTCATGTTATGTGTCAATTTTTTTCCAAAGTTCCAACTATTTCTTTTAAGTATGTTTTTATATTATCAAGTTACATGTTTTCTAACTAAATTTTGAATAGATACCCCTACAACTCTTGTACTGTTGCACGCACCCAAAAGCACAATGTTAGTTCTCACTACCATCTTCTTCTACTCATATCGATGGGAGTAAACGTGGCGACCTACTGGGCTCAAATAATTTAATTTATTAAAGAGATACATCTTAATACGCACGTTTTCTCCTACGTCAGAGGCGCTGCAGTCGTCAAGACAAGTGTGCAGGTGACCGGACAATTAGGACCCTTCAGCATATGGGACATTGTCTGAACTGGAACTCGGCAATGGCACTGGGTGTCGGACGGGTCATTGTTACCATTTTACCTAATTATTTATTTACAGCGGCCTATTTATGTACACAGTTGATTCAGTGACTTCCAGATATACCACTGCAGTTCATTACTATAAACACAGATTTTTATATCAATAATAAAAGTCGCTTCCAATTATTAGTTTTCACTCAATGTTACTTAGTATAGGCAGTATGCGTAGTTATCAGCTGTGTGAGGTGTGTTTTCACACTCCTTAAATACAAGTGGTTGACCTACGCCCTTGTCAATATACCTACTATAATATTTTCTACACGAAGAATTGGTTTTCATATCTAAATATATAAAAGCGAAAAGTCATACACATTCATCACAAAATATCAAAAACCGCATAAGGTTAAAGATAAAAAAAAAAATAGCAAAGAGCTACCTCTTTGCTAATTTTTTTTTTTTTTACAATTAATATTCGTCCGTTAAGCTCGGAATTTTCCAAAATTGAACCCCTAAGGGGGTGAAACGAGGGTGCGACATTTACAAGGACGAAGTCAAGAACACAAGCTAGTTCTGTAATATGAGCTTAAACTAATTGAAATACCTATACGTACTGTACGTAGATTTAAAAACAATTAGTAAATGTTTTAATAGTTTTAATAATAATACAGAGATCGTACACTTACATAAATATGGGACACACGTTTCGCTCAAAATGAAGCATGCGAATATTAAAGACACAATATAGATAAAGTACAAATTAATTATTTTATTCTTAAAAAATCCTAAATGCTATAAAAGTTACGTTTGATTTTAGCCATTCCTATAGTTTTATTTTAAATTGTCTCGTGTTAAGATATTTCAGTTCACTGGGGATAATATAGACTTTTGACTTAGAGTAGCTTTTTCTTTAAATGGTTTTTTTTTAATAAGTCCATGAAAGTAAAAAAATATGAAAAAAAAAATAAATTGCATTTATTCGTGGTGAAATCTCCATAAATAATGATACTTCTGCCAAACTGTACAGCAGTTTTTTGGCAGATGTAGCTCCCGTATACAAAGCTCTGTTATACTTTATGTAATTACTAGCTGGTACGTTTACAACAATAACAAAAAAAAAAAAAAAAAACTAGGCATCTCCATATATGAGGTTTTGGTTTTGGTTCTAGTTTAGATATCGCGGTAGTCATGATATTTAATTGACTACATGGCAAAAACTAGTTAATAATTTTTGTCAAACAATGCATGATGAAGTGATTTTTTTGTTATCCTGTAACCTACCTACATTATTATAATCTCATCGAACGTTATAGCATATTACTAAACACCAAGATAATACGAGTTGATTACTCTGTATTTGTGATGATTTATAAATAGGAATCATGACCTTGGTTGGTCAGTTGCTCTGTGAGACGTGTTGTGTTACTATCGTGTCCAAGTCAAATAAAAATGTAAGTAATTTTTACTATTATTTTATTTTATTTATTGGGGACAAAAACCCGTTATGCTAAAACATAGAACAATGATGAAATAATAAAGTCAAAAAGTTAGAACATTTATTTTAATTAGACCATTTACGGGCACTTTTGATTGTCAAAGAGTCGGTCAGTTAGTCAGCAAATTGAAGCTAAGTGCTCGTTCCAAAACGGAGTTTCACTCCACGGCACTATTTTAAATGAGATGTGAAAAACATACAATCTACACCATTATCCATTTCAATGCTGCAAAAAAAAAAATTAAATAAAAAAATACGACTGCAACAAAAATTGCACATATTTTTGTTTTGTACTTTGTTTACTCGACAGTTTTTTTTGCGACGTTTTAATTTAAGTCCAGTGTTATATATTTTTTAAATCTACTTGTCAAATTCTTGATGACAAACATAGACACGACCAGATTCATTAAAAAAATGAATTGAGGCTGGTATTAATTTACATTTTAAAGTGACCACACCAGTTTCCTCTTTATTTTTAGCTTATATTACTCGGAGCGATGCAAGGATTGTAACGATACCACATACATCTAAATCGGTTCAGGCGTTTAAAAGTTATGGTGGAATAAAGAAACTCACATACAATCATTCATACATTAACCTTGAACACACATAACACTCCTTTTTTTGGGGCAGTCGTGTAAAAACAAAGCAGACATGTAAAACACTTTAATAAGTGGATGCCGAATTTGGTTACATCATGTATTCAAACATTATTATTTTAATGGTTTTATAATCGTACATAGTGACAAAAATTTTTAAATAACTTTTAAAAATGTATGTATTCACACATTGTTTTCCAACACATTGTTTGGAAGTAAGAGCAATGGAAAGATATGTATTATATTCTTAACTAGCTTTTGCCCGCGACTTCGTCCGCGTAAATTTCGGTTATCGCGGACAAACACGAATTCGCGGAAAAAAAGTAGTTACAATCATGATTCGAAACGACACGTGGCGCCATCTATGATCATAAGAACGTTATTTTGATTTCCCTCGGAAACAATACTTTTTTTGGGATTAAATTTTCGGCCTATGTTCGTCCCTGTACACCTGGCAAAGTATATACAAAATTTCAGGATGATTGGTTCAGAAGCTTAGGCGTAAAATGGTAACAAACAAACAAACAAACTTACTTTCGCATTTATAATATTAGTTAGTTATAATATTAGTTAGGATTAGTTAGGATTATTTGTGAATTCTCATAAAATCTTATTTTAAAAGCAGACTAGCCTAAGAATAGATTTATTATCAAAAACTGGTAGGTACTTCTAAACTTGTTGCTACTGAGTGGTATATAAGATAGTGATGCTTATCGAATTAAAAAAACATTACAGGTGGTACAATAAGCCGATACTGAAAGCAATCAGAGCTTGATAAAATAGTCATATCGTGTAAAAAAATAAAATTTCCAAACATCATCAAAACAATTACAAACAGCGACGTAACGCTTTACGTCCATAAAATTTCAATTGACAACAGAAAGGTTAGGTGCGCAGTACTCGTAACCGGCATGCTTGTATGACGAGATGTATGAACGTGGAAGAGGTGAAAGGATCGTAGCAGGTGGCGTTCTGTGGTTTCTGCCTACCCCCATGGGAAAAAGGTGTGAGTTTATGAATGTATGTATGTTTATAATAAAATAGACAAAAGGATGATTTAGTACAAACGGCTCGCATCGCATAGTATCGTGACAGATTTTACAATTTAATGTGTATCACACATCAACTAATCGTTAGTAAAAAATGACTAATTTTCAGATGGGTGTCAAATTGTATACGATGGAGTTCAGCCCGCCCGTGCGCGCGTCCATGATGGCCTGTGACATATTCAACGTGCCTTTCGAAAAGAAAGAAATGGATCTTTGGGCAGGAGATCATTTGACCCCGGAGTATTTGAAAGTGAGGAAAAACCAGAACTAAAATACTCACAATTGCTTTGCGACGACTTTGGGTCGTCACAGTTGTGAGTTGGCTTTGGTAAAACGACGGTAACGACGGTGGTTTTCACATTAAGGTGCTCCCTCACCGGGAGCATTCATGTGTATTGTAACATAATACATTCAACTTTGAGCATTACATTACAATAATACCTCCCTGACTAACGAGCATTTGCGTGTAATGTAACATATAGATTCGATTTTGAGCATTACATTGGAAGTGTAGCGCATTGATGTTACAAGTTGTATCAAGATAATACACATTGTATCATTACAAGGTGCGCATTGTAATGCTCGGTTCTCCTCCTTCACTGATGTAATGCTCAAATCTGTAACGTTACATTACACGCGAATGCTCCCGGCGAGGGAGCACCTTTAGGTTAACAATTTTTAATAAACTAAATTATTTTCCAGAAAAACCCACTGCACACCATACCTGTACTAGAAGACGGTGATTTCATTTTACATGACAGGTTGGTTATTTTATTACAAGTAATACGAGGAATATCTTTATTTGCACAGAATTCAATCTAACAAAACACTAAGTAGGAATCTAATAGACACATGAGATAATTTTTGGAGAAGGAGAACGCTGATAGAAAACGTGAACGAAATGATGCGGTTAGTCCGGAGCTGAACATATTTTTGCACTGTAAGAGCGGTTTCGCACTACGTTCGATCCGAATCCGAACCGAACCCCTGAAAATACGGACCCAGAAATCTTGGACCGAATTTGAATATTGCTTACGCACTACAGTCGTTTACTTAGTCTACAAATGAGAAGTAGCTTTTGCCCTTTATAACAATAATAACTACTGACCAATAGGTACCTACTAGTATTCATTTATTTGTAATAACTTGTCATGCTTTTGCTTTTCTCAGTCACGCTATAATGGCGTACCTAGCTGATGCCTATGGAAAAGATGATTCTTGGTATCCAAAGGATGTCAAAAAGAGGGCATTGGTCAATCAGAAACTTTTCTTTGACACATCAATTCTTTTTCCTAGAATACGGAATATTACTGTAAGTACTAGATATTTTTGTTCCTTATTTTTATTGGTGATGTTTGAAATAAAAATGTTGGTAATTTTGTTGGTAATTCTGGAATTAAGAAAACAACCTACCACTAACCTATACTACTGTTGTTTTTCCCGGTTGTAATTCATAAATAAATATAATAAGACTGTGATTCTTAAAATGCGTCAAATAATTGAGAAATAATAGTATAGACTATAAAAACATCACGTTACGGCACACAGGAGTGGAGCAGTAACCAAAGACATAAAAAACTGTAAAACAAATCAATGCAGATGAAAGCGGGTGCAGAATCTAATTATATAAATCCTTGAATTAATAATGGAAGAAGAAGCTTCTTAAGTCTTTATTATATTAAATTCCTTGTAATGATTAAAATCCGTGTATTTTTTTTGCAGAATTCTATATTCATTTACCAAAACAAGAATATAGACCCAAAACGGTACGAGGACATAAAGGAAGCGTACGGCTTTCTTGAAGAGTTCCTATCCCGCACCAAGTACCTTGCCGCAGATAACATCACTATTGCCGATGTAGCTGCCTTTAGTAGTGTGACGGCATTGGAAATTTTGCAGCCGATAGACGAGAAAAAGTAAGAGAAAGTTGCTTATAATAACTTAAATATATTAAAGAAATAACAACAAGAATAGTGAAACCAGGATTTTGTACATACCTAATTTAAAATAATGCCTTGGAATTTCTTGCTCATTCTTCTCCATAGAGGCCTGCCTCCGTTTTGGAACGAGCAAATAGCTCAAACTTTCGGATTAACTGACCGACTCCTTGACAATTCAAAAGTGTCTGTAAATGGTGTAATGTTTTGACTTTGACATGCAAATAGCTCATAAAATTATCTCATTGTCAACTAAATTCACCGCATCGAAAGATGCAGATTCGCAGTAATGTTCATATAGTCTGAAGTATATAGGTATATTTTTGTTTTATTTGGAGGTGAGCAATCCTCGTGGATGGCGAGCCCTAGTCCACCCAAAGTGCCGGACATCCATGATTATTTTGGAGGGGTTTGTCAGACCGCAACCGACTACAAAAAACTCCGGCGTCCACCTTTTTTCCAGGCTTAGGCCGAATATCCCGAGAGCATATGCGGATTCGCGACCCCCGAGCCTGAAAAACAATTGAAGTAACAATAATTTCATTTCCAGGTATCCGAAAACAACCGCGTGGCTCTCATACATGAAGCAGACATCGTATGGTAAGAAATACAACGAACCTGGAACAAAAATCATAGCCGAGATGATAAGGAAGGGTTTCGCATAATGTTATCCAAGATTTCTTTATTTATGTTTTGATTAGAAATTGGTACTCAGACATATCAGCTAAATATTAGAGGAATTTTAATATATGCGGGATACCCATTTGTAGTAAATAAACATAAGAAAGTGATGTACATTTTTGTAGATGGACTGTAAAATATTTTACATAAAGAAGTTGTTTACCTTCTACCTGCTTAAAGTTACTGATTAAAAATGTTTTAACGTTTATTAATTTTGTTTTATTTAGCTATTTGTATCATCCTTTTTATTTTATCATGACGACACGGTTGGCACAATATTTGAGCGATTCTATGCTGTGCTGCGTGTCGGGGAACAAAATAATTATTCGTATGGCCATCAGGTAGTTAGTCCGGGTATGGTTGTTGTAAACGTACCCACGATACAGGAAAATAACCTAGTGTGGAACAACATTAAAATAAATGTTTATTTACCTGTAGGTTTAGGCAGAGGTGTACCTAAGTACACCCACATTTCACCACATATGTTTAAGTCCCATATAATAGAGGGCGAGCCTATTGCCATCAACAGGGCACAAATCTACTATTGAAAAAATCCTGATGGAAAAACCCAATACCACTACATATAAATAAAAAATAACTAGCCGACCTAGCGAACTTCGTACCCGGCATAATTATATTAATTATTTTTTTTTCTTTTAAAGAATCTTCTTACAATAACAAACACAGTCCAGATGTTCACGCGTGATGCCGTGACCAAGGAAAATAGGGATTAATTTTTATAATATAGATATGTAAAATAAAGATAATGTGCCACAGCTATTTGAAAATTGAGATAAATTTTATCTCATAAGTACTTAATCCAGATTGTACTTGGTTGTTACCCACCCACTACATGATAATCTACTCGAAAGTTATTGCATAATAATATTTTTCATTGCGGTACAGTCAACAAAACCAGTATAAGCTGGCCTTTTATGCTATTGAAACTCCATAACTGGTCAGGCCTACGCCAGGCTTAAAGCATGGCCAGTTCTAGATCAAAGTTTTACTGATAAACGTTCGATTGTAATTAGATAAGTAATCGTAACAATTTTTATATAATATCCTATCAGTTGTATAGGCAGTGTTGTGTTTATTAACGTGTGATATACAGGTGTTATATAAAAAAAAATGTAAGTGCTATTTTGTTTTTAAATATTAAGGTTAAACTGACTGCCTCGTTGGTCTAGTGGTCGCAAAGTACGACTGCTGAGCATAAGGACTTTGTTCCGATTCCCAGTTCGGACGAAGTGTTATTGAGTTTTTTTCAATCAGGAATTTCTCAGTAGCAACCTCGGAGTCGGGATTTGTGCCCGGTTCATGGCAATAGACTCGCCTCATATTACATGGGACTTTAACATAACTGGCGAAATGTGGGTGTACTAATGGGTACACCGCTGCCTAACTCTTCGGGGTTTATAAGCATTATGTTGTGTAAGCGATAGCCAGATTCTTGCAGTAAAATTTGAGTTATATATCATTACGCTACGTCACATGAGAGCCGAGCAGTAACCCGAGACGTAACTTAACGTGTCTGGAAAAACACAGTCACAGGACGGACGAAGTAACGAACAGAAGCTATTCAGTAGGCTTACTCTTAAAAAAAATCGAGAATGAGATTGGAATCGACTGCATGTTTGACTACAGCGATTGACATGAGGTTGCCATACAAATGAAAAATTACCAAATTTTAAAATATTAAATAACTCGTTAATTCTATAAATAAATGTCTTCTTATATTTATTGGAATTGAAACTGGATCGGATGTACATGTAATGTCGATTCCAATCTCATTCTCGATTTTGTTCAAGAGTAAGCCTACAGGTATAAACAATTGGAACTATTTTCAGATGGGCATCAAGCTGTACGCGACGGACATGAGCCCGCCAGTGCGCGCGGCCATGATGATTTTAGAGCTATACAATGTTCCCTTCGAGAAGATAGAAGTTAATCTACTGGCAAATGAACATAAGACACCGGAGTATTTGGAGGTAATAGAAAATCCATGTGAAACGGACGTCTATGAACATTTACTACAAAACACAAAGGGTTCCGTACCATATTTGACATTACATACAATAATATACGTTTATTGTATTAAAATAAAGTTGAAAGTTCTTTGTTTTTTTATTTTTATAAAAAAGAAATTGTTGTCATTTATTTATAGCAGTAATAGAAATACACACTGTGATTTCAACACAAACAACAACAGCAACAACAACAGCAATAACACCTAACGGCTTTTCAACAGTGTACTCATTGTTGAAAAGCCTAATAATGAATAAATAAATAACTCTTTACCTTTTATTGTAACAGAAATGTTACAATTTATGAGATACAACAAGCTGAAAGACAGACGGACGGGTAGTAGCGGCTTAGTAATAGGGTTCCATTGGCATTCTTCGGATATGGAACCCTGAAAACAGATCAAATTTTTATTGTGTTCCTCTGCATATACCGCATAATTTTTTGTTTCTTTTTTGCAGAAAAATCCAATGCACTCAATACCTGTATTGGAAGATGATGACTTGATCATTCATGATAGGTTTGTTATTTTATTATTACATTGATTTACATAGGATTTATGTTTCATATGTACCTAAATGGTCATGTTATTCCGCCTAAGAAAGAACGAAAAAGGAAGTTTAAATCACTACCAACTAAATTCAAAGTCAAAGTTAATTCATTTATTCAAATCTGACTATTAAAAGACACTTTCGCACATCGTTTACAAGAAGATAATAAAAAAATGTTATATCTACTGTTACCCATGATGATAGTTGCCATAGATGGGCTACCATGGGATGCGATGGTGTGATGTTAATAGTCGGGATTTCCAGTAGAACGCGGAATGCTTTGACATTCCGCACCGGAGGCTAGTCAATTATTATTAAGTTGCTTAGTGTCTAATAAACTCATATAAAACATATCTACCTTATTTCGAAAAAGTTTAGAGGGTAACCGACCCAATGTAATTGATATAAGGTCGCCGGTTGAAAACTAAGTCTCCATGAGACTTTTTTACTTTCGAACTTACAATTCATATCTGATGGAATGTTTCTAACTAAAGTAGGCAAAATGATTGATGATTCTTTTCTTTTAGTGACAGTAGAAGTGTCTTCGGTAGCATACATAATAATAAAACTTCTCATTTTTTCTTTCTACTATTATAAATGCGAAAGTTTGAATGAATATTTGTTACTCAATAACGCCAGAACTGCTGAACGGATATGAATGAAATTTTGCACAGATATAGATTATCTATAGTCTGGAATAGCACATAGTTTTATTCCGGAATGATGTTCGGTCCCCGTGGGATAATAAATATTAACTTTTGAAGTCGAGGGCAAAAGCTTGTAACGAATATTTTCTCTTTTCAGTCACGCAATACTTGCGTATATCGCTGATGTCTACGGAAATGACGACTCATGGTATCCAAAAGATCCTAGAAAAAGGGCGCTGGTCAATCAAAAACTTTTCTTTGACACTGCAATTCTTTTTCCCAGATTGTGGAACGTTACTGTAAGTATAAATTATACTTAGGTTTTTGGTTTACTATAAAATCCCGTATACGAACTGTTCTACCTGTTTATGATTATGTTTTCGGATTCAGATTTTATTTTTGCCAACTATGTAGACAAAAATGAGGTCTTGGGTTCGATTCCCAGGTCGGGCAAAGTGTTATTGGCTTTTTCCATCAGGAATTTCTTAGTAGCAACCTCGGAGTCAGGATTTGTGCCCGGTTGATGACAATAGGCTCGCCTCCTATTACATGGGACTAAAAAACATAACTGGCGAAATGTGGGTGTACTAATGGGTACACCTCTGCGTAAACCCTTCGGGGATTGCAGGCGTGATGTTATGTAGGCCTCCCCTAAAGATAGCCACCATGACCGGTGCTACGCTGCCCGCATTGCATGTATTTGCATAATTATTCTGTGTTGTTATAATTATAAAGTTATTTACGTATATGCCTTAACATGGCCCCAATTTTCATGAATCCTCTTGTATATGTTTAGAATTACTTTAAAGGATATTGGTATTTCTTCTACTTCTAGCATTCGCGTGTAATGTAACGTTACAAATATGAGCATTACATCAGTGAAGGAGGAGAACCGAGCATTACAATGCGCACCTTGTAATGATACAATGTGTATTATCTTGATACAACTTGTAACATCAATGCGCTCCATTTCCAATGTAATGCTCAAAGTCGAATCTGTATGTTACATTACACGCAAATGCGCGTTAGTCAGGGAGGTATTATTGTAATGTAATGCTCAAAGTTGAATCTATACTGTTACAATACACGTGAATGCTCCCGGTGAGGGAGGACCTTAAAGATAGATTATGATACTGCGGTTTATAAAGTAATTCTTTCGAATAATTTTGTTTCTTTATGTTCCAGTATTACATCGTTTTGGAAGGTAAGAACACCATAGAACAGAAGCTGTTGGATGACATTGATCAGGCGTATGATTTTCTTGAAAAATTTCTATCCCGAACTACCTTTATTGCCGGTGATAACATCACAATTGCTGATGTGGCTGCCCTAGCTAATATGACGTCATTGGAATATATACTTCCTATAGACTCGGAAAAGTGAGTAATTCTGAACTAGGTAACTACTTGTAATTTAACTAGCGACCCATGCTTTGTTCGGGTGCGATGAATGTACCTACAGTTACTAATGCTAAGCTAGTCTTGTCAAAACATTGAATATACAAGTTTTTATAGACATGAGAAACTCTGCTCGCGACTTCATCCGCGTAAATGTCGGTTATCGCGGTCACAGACACACACAGACAAAATAAGCAGCCTATATCCTTTCTTGGGGTTCAAAGTTACCCCGTAACAAGTTTCATCACAATCGGTTCAGTAGTTTAGTCGTGAAAACGTAACAGACTGACAGACAGAGTTACTTTCGCACTTATAATATTAGTATGGATTCACCTAATTACCACTTAGGTATGAAATGTGGGTGTACTAGTGGGTACTCCTCTGCCTAGCCCTTCGGGGATTACAGGCGTGATGCTATGTGTTATGTTACCACTTAGGTACTTAAAACTTGTATCACTAGACAAAAGGATTTCTTATTTCAGGTATCCTCACATAACTGCGTGGTTGGAAAATTTGAAGAAAATGCCATTTTGTAAAAATCGAAACGAAATTGGGGCTGCTCGGCTTAATGAAGTTGTGCAGCAGGGTTTAGCAAAATAATAATCATTATAACAGATTGGTTTATGCGCAGACTTTTTGGGAAAATACTGCAGTACTTACTGTATAAATTCCCAATATGCCCTAAATGTCTAAACATAAACCATCGGTGGGATGGGTACGGTACTGGGGACCCAAGAAACATATTATATGGACTGTAAATAACGGATGTAAAAAGATACTAAACAAAGCCGAAAGTTACACGTTCTTTCCATAATTAGATTTTTTTCTGGCCTATACCTGGGAATATTCTGGTTGTGCAAATATAAAAAAGGCAAATTACCGACTTGTTTTTTTAAAACAAATTTTTATTTTCAACTCATTCATTCATTCACTAAATAAATAGTAAGCACAATGTTCTATGTGTTACATTGCACGTTACAAACGCAAATTTTGTTCACACTGTCATTTAACTAACGGCTATAAGTTTTACACTATGGTACTTAGTTTAATGGGATGTGTCTTTTTGCATCCTGTATTGTACACAAAAAATCTACACCACAAAATTTATAAATAATAAACAACTGTGTTTTAAAACTGTATAATTGTTTTATTATTCCTATTACTGCTTTTCTAAATAACTTTCCGAGACACATTTTTTTCAAAAAAAACTCTTTTTTCAGCCCAGAAAAACTAATTATGTTACAATGCACTGAAAAATAAAATAGTTACTCATTTGCGTTGACAAATAAGTGACATCACAGAACCCTATTGCCATACATAATCCATTGATTACATGATTGATTGAACGTGATTCCCCATTGGGATTCACGTTTTGAAAGGTAATCAAATAAAAAAAAAGTATGGCAATTGTTTGGTACTGTTAATTGCCCAGTTTCAACAAGCGTATCTTGGGCAGTAGGCTACCGTTGCTATACCATGTGCTATCTATACGAGATGCTTTTGAATACAGGTCATATTTCAGGGGGTGAAAGAACTTATGGTAACGAATATTAGTTGCTATGGATTCAGCCCTGAAATATGAAAAAATAAACAGCTGCTACATACATACATTCCGATCGCCAGTGAAGTTTTATTAGCTACAGCAAATTCTTTTTCATACTTCTGAGTTGGTCAGATAGTCAAAGTATTCGTGAGTGCCAAACTCGTTGCCAAATTTTGGGCTGACTCTATTTGAACTGTCATCAATACGCTAAGAAGAAGTACATGACTTTCAGCCCCAGATAAAAAATATGTGAAATAAAAGTAAAAAATGGTCATTTCTATATACTTACTGTATACTTCGTGTAAATACGAGGAACAATCATGCCGTGTGTTTAATATTAAATGTTGCACGTTGCGCTGGAAAACACGTTGCATGGTACCTGTTCTAAAACGAGGGTTCAAATTCGACATCACGCGCTTTAGTGAAACGTTGCTAAGCTTTTCGTGAGCTGTGTTGCATAATATCATTTGTTGATTGGTTTGTTGCATACACAACTTTATATTCCTCACGCTCTAGGATGGCGTCGGTGACATTTGTCAAACTATTGCTTTTCACTATTGATTTACAATCATGATTGAATATTTTAACTGCACACTAATACGGAATCAATAATAATACGTAAGTAAACTACATAGTAAATTAAATTATTGTCACTGACCTAGTTATGCGATTCCGACATCTAGAGATGAATTGCTGACATGTGTCACCCGCACCATCATAGAACGTATGGAATATAATAACTTTTTGTTTTTAGCAAAATAATTAACCTCTTTGCAGGAAAAATCATATTTGATAAGAGAAGACAGACATCAATGTCTGTCAAATGATTACAATAGTCGAAATAAAGTTTTAGGTTACAATCGCATGATAAACTCAATAAAGTATTGTAATTAAATACTTACGTTGCGAAATATTATTGCTGTTGGGAAAATGTTGCTTACTTGTTCAAAAGTTGAAGTGTTTAGCAGTATGTTTATATTCTAGAATTGTTAAAAAGTTTAAACATTTTGGTGCCCTAAATCGTAAGTACAGTAGTTTTAAGTAGAATAGAATATAATTAACCTTTATTGGCTCATGATGGTGGTATAGGTACATAAAATTAGTTATATTTAACAATCTTTTTACAAAAAATGTAACATTCTCCACGCAAACCCTATTCGAAGCCTCCTCTATCCGTCCGACTGTCTGTCAGCGGGCTGTATCTCATAAACCGTAGTAGGTAAAGGGTTGAAATTTTCATAAAGTGTGGATTTATATTGCCGCCATAACATTTTTTTTATTATTAAAATATTATTTTATTATATATATATAATATATATATTTTTTTTTATTAGGTAAAATTAAATCGGGTACCCCATCTGGCATTTACAGGTCTGACAAACGTGCCTGACTAACAGTTTTGTCACGGAACATGCTCGTTTCTGCTGCTCACATAAAGTGACCCCTATTATGACGAACCTATTTCAGATGGTAGTGAAACTTTATACAACGGAACTCAGCCCACCAGTACGAGCGTCCATAATGGCTTGTGAAATATTCAATGTGCCCTACGAGAACGTAGAAATTAATCTTCTGGATAAACAACAATTATCGGAACCAGATTTTCTGGCTGTAAGTTCTTAAAATCCCTAATTTTGAAAATGGAGTAAAAAATATACTGCTAATCGAATTTCTATTACCGCGGCCGATCTCAATGGAGAGTAGCGAGAAGTATGTAGGAGATATTAAAGTGCACGAGTGTGTGTGTAAACACAGGTGGACACCCTCTTCCCTCACTCTCCCATTCTTTCTCACTCTCCGATTCCCATTTTCAGAAGAATCCAATGAAAACTTTTCCTCTTCTTGAAGATGGTGATTTTATACTGAGTGACAGGTTTGTAGTTATTTTATTGAGCATTATTGTAGCTTGGGCACCTTTAAGTACCTTAGGCAGACCCATGAGCCAGAAACGTACCTAAGAGTAAGTTGCTAGCAGGAAAATTAAAAATGTCATACATAATAGGGTCTTATTATGTATGAAATTCTATGCTGTGTTAACGATTAACATGGAGTTATAAGAACATCTTGGCCCGTTCGCATCAACCAAGCAAGCCTAGTTACTTTATTATTTTGAATAATCAAGATAATGTGGGTGTAAAATAAAAGGTTTAATAATAAGTTCCCTGTTGGTCATTGTTAAAATTACCGTTTAGCCTAGTGACAGTGACTGGTCGCTCCGCTGCGTGTCACAGGTTCGATTCCCGCACGGAACAGTTAGTTGTTGTTTGTACCTATATGTGAGTTTAATAGTCTATTAACGTAACTACAGTAAGGCCTATAGTGTGGAGCAACGTTTAGAAAATATACACACAGAGTACCTATATGTGTGTGGAAGTGTATGAGGAATGTTTCACCCTAAATTACATTAAATCCACAATCCAAACAAACTCATTTTTATTCGTGGACACGGCTTAACACATCTTTATTTATTACTGAACAAATTGATTTATTCTCCCCTTCCTGACTGATACTTTACATCATTCTATATCATGTCACTTACCTATTTTTGTTTTCGCTTTTCAGTCACGCTATTTTGATGTATCTGGCCGACGTCTATGGGACAGATGACACATGGTATCCAAAAGACCATAAAATAAGGGCGCTAGTCAATCAAAAACTTTATTTTGACGCTACGGTCCTTTTTCCTAGACTAAAAAACATAACGGTAAAACATTTTGTTTACAAAACCTTTATTTATCAAGTACTAGCTTCTGTCCGCAACTTTGTCTGCATCAAAGTAGATGTATTATCCCACGGGAACCGTACATTTAAACAGGGTAAAATCTATCCATGGCCCAAATTTTATCCAGATCCGTTCAGCCGTTCTGGCCTGATTGAGTACAAATGTTGGTTATATGCGTTGCTTTATTATTGTGCACAGCCCAAATATTTTTTTAAAAAATAGCCTACGTTACTCCTTATGACATCAGCTGTCTGCCGGTGAAAATCCCGTCAAAATCGGTCAAGCCGTTTAGGAGATTTGCGGAAACAAACATATCTATACAAGATTACTGTGCAACATTTTCTTCAGTATTTCGAGTGTAAGAAGACTGGTTTACATCGTGCTCACAAATAAACATGCACTTCGTACCACAGTCGATCTGGTTAAGATATCCGGTGTAGAACATTGCGCCACACTGGTCATGACTCCCTACGATCGGCTGGATACTCCACCAGACTAAGGTGTCATTTATACTTGTACCTGGTAAAAAAAAAAAACAATTTTAAGGTCTATAATTGGGTACTTGATACCACCAATTATATTATTTTTTATAAGCTGTCAAAACTCGATTCACATACAAAGGGTTCCGTACCACCGTGCAACATATAAGAAACAAGTTTTTTCAACTGCCTCGTTGGTCTAGTGGTCGCACAGCTCGACTGCTGATCGGACAAGGTCTCAGTAGCAGCCTCGGAGTCTGGATTTCCCTTTTCTCCCTATTACATGAGACTTAAACATAACTGGCGAAATGTGGGTGCACAAAAAGGTACACCCCTGCCTAATCCTTCGGAGGTTACAGGCGTGATGTTATGTGTTTATATTATGTTTATGTGATGTGAAAATTTACGTTTTAAGTGTCTACCTATTACTCTTTATGAAATATAGCCCGCTGACCAAACGATCCGCCCACAGACAGGTGGATGAATAGCGGAGGCCTGGTAATACCCCCTTTGACATCCAAGTTTTCTCAGAATCCTCTTAGGCAATTGAATCCTCACCTTTTACCGTCTGCCAGCCGGTATTGAATCTGTTATGAAAACCCATGTGATATAGTCCTCTTAAGTAGCTTCCTGAAAACCAGTCTTTCGGCGCAGTTTCCGTTAGTTGTACGATGCTCTCAGTTTCCCAAAAATTGTTGATCACTGCTAGGTAGGATTGTTCTGCGCTACACACGTTGTACGCCTCAGTCCAGTTCAATGGTGTCGAGTGTAACTTGTAACAGCTGCCAGTTTTTTCGTTGTAAGTGTAACCTGCAAAAGAAAAATATTTCGTAGCAACGTTGCGCTATGCTACGTGCTAACAGGCTGCAGTGTCAGATTTTGTAAGCAATTGGGCAATTAAACTATTACCCAATAATTCCAAACATAACTTCCAGATAGAAACATTTAATTTTAGCCCTACTAACTAGATTCATTTAAATTAATAAATGATTATTTAATTGAGTTGGTAGAAAAATGACGTCACTGCTTCCAATTTTCATAAAAAGTTGGGTATTTTTCATCATTAACCACTAATTCTAAGACATAACCTCTCTAAAGAAACACTTTATTTTAGCACTAAAAACCCGATAAATTTTCAATGAACTGTAAAGTTTGAGTTTTAATTGCTTTCAAATTAATAAATAGTCAATTGAGTCCTCACAAAAGTGACGTCACAGATGTCTTTTGCCATACAAAATCTATGAGAGGAACGCGTTTTGACTGGTCATAAAAAGTACGCCAATTAATTGGTGTCTAATTAAATAAAAGTGGTGTAAAGCTAAAAAAATCAATCAATCACTTTATTGTATCAAAAAATAATGTATCAATTTTTTTTGGGGCCTTTCTATCTTACTGTGGTTTCGGGTTAGGGGGGGCCATGTAGTGGGCGGGCCATGTAGTGGGCGGGGAGCGCGGGGGCAAATCTTTGATACAGATACTGCGGGAGCTAGATCCTGGGTGTGTAATACCCCATTATAAAACTAATTGAACTTTTGTTTACCAACC
The DNA here is from genome assembly GCA_949774945.1 of Hoplodrina ambigua. NCBI lineage: Eukaryota > Metazoa > Arthropoda > Insecta > Lepidoptera > Noctuidae > Hoplodrina > Hoplodrina ambigua. Next base: position 10,059,160 of record OX458967.1, read on the forward strand.
CAAATCTGACATATTGCAATGATAGTCCCATTTCAAAGACTCAAGGGTTTTCTTGCAAATGTATGGAGTTTTCCTGTCACAAGGAACATCATTGTATTGGCCATTTGAGCCTAGGATTACACAGTCTTCAATTCCTAATGAATCATTCGGCTCTCCTATGGCCCAGTTATTGTACACTTCAGACACTCGTTTACCTGTAAATATATCAAATATTAAATAATCTATACTTTTAGGAATACTAAAACTAAATGTTTTAAAGAGGTAAAGTTTATTTGTTTAAATATCTCGTAGTATTGGCTTGATTACAAACATAATTTTACTGACTAAGAGCCTAAACACACCGGGTCAGAATGGCAGAGAATTTAATTTTATAACAAAGGACATTCAAACTTATTTATTAGGAATACGATATAAATGCCAATGTTTTAGCATGCCCCCTGATCCCACCGTGGTATGCTGCAGCGCACTGCGGGTTTCAACAGCACGCCGAAGGACGCCGTGACATGCCGCGGGTTAAGGCAGTGCAAGCGGGAGTACATGCATACCACATTTGCGCCCGCTCCGCTACCCACATCGCACACTTTGTTCACATGCTGTGGCAGGTTTTGGTAGGCCACCGGAATGCTGCAGTATTCAAGCGTCTCGTGTGCTCTGACCGGTGGCGAAATCCTTTGCTACTCCATCCCGGAGTGCGTAGGCCTTAACTGCAATACAATTCAGACTTACCGTCGATTGTCTCAAATACACCTTTCACTAATACGTCGGATATTCCTACAGTCAGGGCCCACCATGTAGGGTAGGTGGTGTTCCAGACTGATATCACAGCGTCAGCTTCTGCCTGGTTCTCAGGGTAGAACAAACTAGCTCCTTCCAGAGCACACGATCTTTTGGCCTCATGAAAATTTGCATATAACGTGGATACCCTATAGAAACTCTTCGTTGCTTCTAAGTAATGATAATCTTTTCGAAAAAACTTTTTATCTTTTTGTCCATCTGCGAAAGAAATACAAGTCAAAGTTAGGTGAATGTTTTTATCAATGTGAATATTTTGTTATATCAATTGGGTTTAGTTTTGCTAAAACGAACTAAGGTACGGTCATTAAAAGGAATATTACATATCTCTTCAAATCAACTCATATTTAATCAACGGGTGTCTTTGATTAAAACTTAATTTAATTAATGAACTGTTTAATAACTAATTTTCCAATTAAATTACATTTGAAACCATCCATCGGTTTTTAAGAAATCTTCAACCATATCTGACGACCCTGGTTATTGTCTCTTTTATTGACTGAACGCCCAAATTTCTTTAATTTTTCAAAGAATTGTTGTAATAATTCTAAATCAGTTCTAAGCATAAGTTTTCGATGTACTTTTACAAATAACTATTATTTAATTGCTGAATAGTAATATAAAACACATTTGGCACATTGAAATACTTTGACATGATTAATTTAATTATTAGTTTAAGCTCAATTATTAAAGATATTTTAATGACAAAAACAAAACAAGCTTACGTGAAAGATTCAATGCAGAGTACACTATTAGTAAGAAGAATACCACTTTCGGAAACATTATAAACAAAACTGTTTCTGTGTCTGCCTAGTCGCACAGACGCAATCACAATAATTATGATATTAAATTGACATGCAATCAAGTAAAAGTGTGTCCATATGACCAGACCAAGACACGTTTATCACAATATGTATTATTATTATTATTAAACGCATTAATATAAACTATATTGATAATGATGTATTATTATTGACATGACCGGGATGCGTGGTCATTTTCTACGTCACTTGGATTGCGCGGATTTCCTGCTGCTATTTTTATATATTACGAGTATTATTAAAAATTAAGACTATTTTAGATGTCCAAAGTTGTTCAAAGAGTAGTTTAATAGTTTTCTACTCTATTTCTAAGTAAAAAATAAGGAATTTCTCATTATGTTTAAAATATCCAAGATTTTTATGGAACCTCCTGAAAAATTTAATAAAGAAATTCAGAACTTTTATCCAACTAAACTGCAGTCACAAGGGTAATGTCCAAAAACTAGCTAGCTTTTAATTTTATTTTTTATTGTGTATAGTTAAAATTATATTTTTTTTACTCGTCCGCTATTCTTTTCTCACTGATTTCTTTGAGGCATCCAAAACAGCTCCCGAACTCGCCGAATTTCATTGCTATGGCGCATCTCTGGCTTTCAGAAGTTACACTGGTCGGGAATAATGTAAAGGGCCTATCCCAATTTAAAAAAAAAATAGATTCCTTTTTACATTTTTTTGTATAATTGTTTTTTTTTTTCTCTACAAGCTACCGGCGGTCAGGGCTTTTTAGAGAGAAACCTACTTACAATACAGGCCATGTCCAAAACTACTGCATTCTGAATCAGGCCCTTGATTAGTTGCCAAACAAGAGCCTCCATATGTGTTGGCCGAAGCTCTTGGACTACTTATATTCTTTTATCATTATATCTTTTACAGTATGCTTTGATAATGGAGCGAAGAGCAACACTAAAGCAGAAATGGTTAGACAACATTGATGAAGGATATGGTTTACTAGAAACATTCCTTAGTAAAACGGCTTTCATTGCTACTGATAAATAACATCACGATTGCAGATATTGCAGCCTACAGTAATATGTCGTGCTTAACTTATGTTGTACCAGTGGACGAGAATAAGTAAGTTGAAATAAGTCAGTCAGTGAAATAAATAAGTAGGTCGTCGTCGTGACTTTTCTGCCGGCGTTAAGTTACAACTTTGGTTACTGCTTCGCTCCTTTAGACCGTAGCGTGATGTTATGTAGCCTAAACTATTCATCATGATCTAGCTATCATATACAGAAATATTTTTTTCAATTCGAATGGCAGTTCTACAAATTAACGCGTTTATACAAACGAAAAAGCGAAAAAATCTTTTCAGCTTTATTTTATTTGTACAGATTTCTGTTTTTAAAAACTCTAAGGGCTCTTTCAGTTTATGCGTATGGAGTTAGACTACTACGGTGCTAGAGCAGTGTTGATGTGGGACTGCACCTACTCAGATTGAGTCTAGTCTTATTTTCATACAGTTGTTTTTCTTTCAGATTTCCATCCACTATCCGATGGTGCAAAGAGATGGAGAATCAACCTTTTTGTAAGAAGCATAATAATTCATCAGCGGCTACCTTTGGAGACTTACTGAAGCGGTGTCGACAATCTACATCAGCTTAACACCCAATCCCTGCTCATCAACAGTCAATCACAGTACCTGCAGTGCTATTCTGTAAAAATCTTCCGCGGCTGTTTATCCGTAAAGTTTCCGGCACGAGAAGCTATAAATTATGTAAATAAAGAATTTCTACTAAGTTAAATAGCGACAATTTAATCGAAAACACATAAGTAATTCCAAATTCAATCAAATCAAAGTAACATACGTGTAATATAAAACTAACGAGCAATTTAACTTGGTCGGGTTATATTAAAGCGATACAAACATTTAGGCCGTCATGACGCAGTATTGATGATCAAAGGGTTGCGATCATCTTAATGTGTCTACAAAATTTATAGCTTCTCGTGACGGGGACTTTAGTATAGTGGCACGACAGGTCACCTTTTTACAGAAGGACCAACAGAATGTCTGAATGATAACCATGTATATTCCAAACTGTTTCATCGTCGCTGTTGCATTGGACGAGATTGGATTGAAGTGGGCCGCGTGCCAGTACACGTAGATACACAACCTACAGCATGATATTGTGAATAAATCGTAAGCTGCGCTCTGACCATGATATATGCCGGTACAAATTGGATTTATTTCCCGCTTTCCCTTCCCATTGGTACTGAACAGAAACTGTTATTGCACGTATGAACGATGAGGTGTCATGAATAAAATATTCTGTTGCGAACGCGTCACGCATCCGATGCTTTCGATCGCGATTTGGATGTGATACACCAATCACACGACACCTCGTACAAATGATTTATGGCTCGTGTATTCATAAGTGTAACCTGTTTTGATACGTGCTGTAATAAAATTACTGTTCCTAAACGTTCACAATTCTCTCAGTATCCAATTACTGGACAGATATACTAATTAGGTAGATTAACTACCTACTCACTTTCACAAAAACGAGACCTATTTAAATTTAACAGATAGGTAGGTACCTGTCATTAATTCAAGATTGTAAGAAAATTAATAGCTATTTAGAAAAACGAATTTTTAATGGTCCTGCTTGTAACATAAAATAATAATAACTGTTACGGCAAAACCAGGCTAAAGACATTTTCTTTTTTAGTAGCGCCATAGGCTAAATACATTTTTTTGTGTCTTTAAAGTACTTTTTAAAACTGTGTAAAAAAAACAGTGTGGTCTTGAATATAAGGAAAAAAAACAAGTTGACTTTATGTCAAATTGCAATCGATTAACGTATCCAATCGTATTACCCCTTATCGGAGTAATTTAGTCACATACCTACTTGCTAAAATAAACGGTTTATTTAGTATTATAGGTAGTTCAATAAAAACTTTAGTGATGTATTAATTACTTATAGCGTAGTGTAGAAGGAGCTCGTGGTTAAGTAATAATAGCCGCACTCGATCCGCATTCGATCCACTAGAATAAGCTACGCTTGCCGAGGTAGTTCCGTGGATTTTTACACACTGAGACTCCTCAGTGCCTCGACTACCACGTTAAGCCGTTGATCCCGGCTGTCATACGTAGATCTTTGACAGTCGTTACGGGTCGTCAGAAGCACAAAAGACACAACCAGTCTTACCAAGACACCAAGGGCCACCCATTTACTGGGTTGTGAAGGTCAGATAGATAGGCAGTCGCTCCATGTTGTTGAATGGTGTTTTAGTACCTATACGAAAAGATTAAGGCGAAGTAATTACATAACAGGCACTTTTTAATTGCATTTTTACTAGAATATTCTATTGCCAAGCTTAGATAGTTACAGAATTTAACGGGTTACAAGCATTTTTGTGAGTATCCGATTCGTTTTAGATTGATAATTCCTATATAGATCCCTATCATTACTACCTCGCTAGGAATAACTCCGAATGATTCTGCCCTCAGTTAAGCTTTACCGCAATGAATTTTATTCGGTACTTCTGCATGCAAATGCCATTTGTTAGATTTATGCTTCAATGCAAAACGACTCATTCCTATTTTGCTTTGCGTTTTATTTGGGTATTACCGTAATACCAATTTTTGTTGTTTTTCCATTGTTGATCAATTTACGCACACAAATCTATGCCGTGTCACAGCTTCATACGGTATAATCTCCTTTGCAGATACAAATCCCCGCATCGGTGTATTGTCTTTTGGGACATATATTTCAATAACTCTGCTGTGGTATTGCGTATAAATCGTTCTTTTAGACATTTGACAATAATTTACGTCGATAATTTGCATCCGGACAAAATATGCCTTTATTATCATGTAGTTGAGATATATTTTCTACGGGACCTCATATATTTATACTTACATAATGAGTACATTACGGCTTAATGACTTTTCGAGGTAACATTAATATATTCTGGTTTTTTTTTTGGCACGTTTCGAATACGCACTCTAATTTTGTAAAAAGCCACTCTGAATGCGATTGAATAAATGATGGTGGGTCTGTTGTATAATGGCATTATAAACCTATTTAAAAATTACCTTATTTTTGTGGATGACGTGGCACGAGTGTACGGTGATGTACATTCCATTAGCACAGACCTATGGCTGGCATTAATATTTTGTATAAATAATGCCCACTTTGATGCTACATAGGGAACGTTGGGTCCAATAACTTTGACGTGTGCCTGACAGTGTAGCCGACCTTTTTTGAAGGCACGTACAATAACTCAAAGGGCGGTGTTTCAGCATTCATTGCTAAATATATCTCGTCCGCGTTCGTTCTATTCGTACATCACTAAAAATAACGGCAATGAAAACCTTCCTTTCTTATAAAATGTACAGCAGGGCTAGCTATACTTACCAGTTATTAACATACCTACTAGCTTTTGTCCGTGTATATGTCGGACCTCTATTTTATCCCCTTAGGGGGTGAATTTGTACAAATCCTTTCTTAGCCGACGTCTACTAACTATAAACTATCTCCCTGACAACTTTCATCTTTCGTCAAGCGATTTTCGATCTTCGTGATGAGCGAGTGAATGAGTGAGTGAGTCTATGTACTCGTATTTAGATGTCATGACACGGTTGGTGAAGTAGCTGAACGATTGGCTACTGCGCTGCGTGTCATGAGTAGGATTCCTGCATGGAATAAATATTAGCCTGGCCTACAGGTAGTTGTTCCGGGTCTGATTGTTTGTGTATGTGAGAGAATATGTTTGTAAACACACCCACGATAGATACTGGAGAAATTCCTAGTATGGGGCAACTTTAAATAAAGGAATGTTCATCAATGTGTGCTTTTATTTCTGTACTCAATATTTTTATTAACTAACATAAATAATTGAGATCATTATGGACCCTATAGGGCACAGCAAAAGGGTTATTATTAGCAAAAGGGTATTCTAAATTAGTAATAATTAAAATTTGGAAAATCATGAATAACGATAACTTTGCTTACATCTATAGTCTACACATATATGACTTTATGTGTGGTGATTTTGTGTGTGTGATTTTTCTGTTGAAAGAGTATTAAAGCTCTTCTCTTGATAGAAGTGAAATGAGGTTAATGTCTAGTAATTTAAAGCTATCATTACACGTACGAGATGATAACCCCACGGGAGGCGATCCCATTGCCATTTTGCTTGGCACATTGCCAAATTTCTCTCCGAAACTTTAGCGTTCAAATCACAAATAAAACTGAAATGACAATTACACCTTAATGGACTGTGATCCCAAAGTCGCCAAGCCGTCATTTAGCATAGCCGGAATTTTGAGAATGGATTCTACTACCTATTCTACTTAATAGGTATTATTGGATTGATGGATATTTGTTAGTCTGCCACGTTTAAACGGCTGAACGATATAAGCTGCTTTTTTTCCTTTTTCGCAATCCCGAGGGATAATTAGGACTTTGGCATTATTCTAAAGTTTTGCAGACGAAATAGCGGGCAGAAACTAGTAGAGAAATATATCGCTAAAACTATGGTATGCGCACCCTATGCAATAAAATAAATTCCTAAGACAGAATGCGATATTTTTGTCTGTTTTTTTAAATGTTTTGTATTTTATTTATCTGCAATTTTACTATTAAATAGCGGTTTTATAGGCAAAACATATAGCTACTTAAAGACTTTATTCACTAGTGATTTTACAAAATAAATATATCCTTATCTTCAAAAAACTATAGCCCATCCACAGATGACTATACTGGCCCATAATCCAAATCGGCACTCGATGCCAAAAAAAATTAAAAAAAATGGAAATTGTACTAACGAATCTCAGATCTAAATCTGGCTTTTAGTAGGTAATAAAACATTAGTTTTTGGTTCTAAGATTAGCATTAAACCCTAAATAGAGGAATGTTTTGCTTACGTCTTTGTTATGACGTCACTGTCACAGCTCGTGTGACAAGGGTCGTTGTCATGTCACAATCCTCTTAAGCAGTGTTACTAAAAGCATTGCTAAACCAGCCCAGTGTTAGTATTTTGGTTTTTCGTAAACCTAGACCATATTGTGTTTTACAATATCAATGTAAAATTATTAATCAAACTTGATGTTGATTGTTATTATGATTATGATTGTGAACGTTACTGGAGTATTCAGAGGGCAACGGCAGGCTCGAGAGTAAGGTGCGAGTAAGGTAAATAAGTCTCCCTAGTGTGTATTGCCCTTGTGAATTTAGGTGAACAAGTAGGTAGTAGGAATGCTAAGTAGTTTCTTTGTTTGTCAAGACCGAGGTGGTTGGCGCTCTTTGGGGGAGGCCTACGTCCAGCAATGGACCACTATTCAGGCCGTAATGAGTAGAAGGACAGGCAGACAATACCTGGACAATCCAGTTTTAGCGAAGTCGACGGAACCCCGATCTACGGAGCCCCGCGCGTATTAGGCTACAAGGTTCTAGGGTAAAGCCATCTTCTCATACAGAGAAGGCATAAGTTTTGATCATCACGCTTGCTCAAGGCGGTTTCAGACTTATTTAAACTTAAGAAAGATAAAAATAGAATCCAGCAACACAATAAGATTAGCGTTAGTTAGAGAACATTAAATACCGTAAACGACAACAATTGTTTCAAAATTGGGCCAAAAAGTATGATATCTTAGTTAGATTATAACCAACTGAACGGTTTGCCCATTATCATAACATTATTATTACTTATACCCTTGGGTTATCAACTCCGATAAGTGGCGATTAACATAATCTCCGCTTTGCAAAAATCAATGAGCTCCTGTTAGAAGAATGTCGTATCAGCCATAAAAGATACGCAATTCTCGATCATTGAGGATATTGTATTGTAACAAGATGATTTAATTGTATACATTGTTTTATTCTTTTTCGGACAGATAAACTACATTAAGAATATCAAATTAGCTTTGCCTTGAATTTTTCTGAGATTTTGATCAAAACATTCTGACATGTCAACTATAATTATTTTATAATTGTATGGAATTTTTAGATAAACTCACACCATGTCCACTCAAACCATGGCAGAGGCCCTTGAGGCGGTTTAGAAACTCTGACACTAGGGTGAGTGGGGTCGTAAGACCTTAAGTACTGCCTACACATTATAGAAAGAAGAGAAGAAGAAAATGATCTACTAAAATTTACAGGTTTTATTCTGTCCCTTTCTAGTTTCATAAGAGAGAAAAAGATAGAAATAATCTAAATTAAGTATAGGTCGTGCATAATAAATAAAATCGACACCATCTGTTTTTCCTGTAATATCTAAAACCATAGTTGTATGAACCGTAGGCAACGTAGTTCGCCCACCACAACTATTTTTCGGTTATATCAACGTTTTAAATAGCACCACCTGTAACTAAGTACGTCATGTACTTCCAACGCGCACGTTGCGGCCTACCTATCAAACTGTAGAACAAAGCCGACTAAGTCTTGTATTATGCAAACAAGCATCATGTAAGGCGAGGATTTATGAGGCAAGTTCGTTGGGAAAATCGCGAGCGCCACTCGTGGGAGTACCCGTACTCACTATGGCTCCATATATTCATATTTAGGGTTAGAAGGCTCTAGGCGACTGCCCTCGGGAACGTCGCACGCATGAATGACAATCATACGTAATTGAATTGATTAATCATTGTACGAGTTCATTCATATTCAATGACGAGGTGTTGTTCGTCGAATGCGTAGGTTGTTACTTGTGTTTAGTTTCATAATAGGTTTGTTAAACAATATCTGTGTATGGCAACTAGATAGTCAGTTACATACATAAAATAACATTATATCACGCCTGTAATCCTCGAAGGGGGGTTAGGCAGAGATGTACCCATTAGTACACCCACCGCCATCAACCGGACACAAATCCAGACTCGGAAGCTGCTACTGAGAAATTCTCGATGGAAAATCGAACTAAAGTACTCATGTTTAGTAGTAGCGCTTTGCGACAACTAGACCAAAGAGAATCAGCTAGTTTTAAAAAAAATCACAGGTTTTCTTTTATAAAATAGAATGTCCATTTGAATATTTGGTTTGAATTTAATGTTATATCTATAAAACTGTTTTTATTTCGGTACGATGAGCAATGAACATAAAACAAAGTTTTCGTTTTATACATTTCACCGTCACGTTTATTTTTCTTTTTAATGACCTAACTATTTATTAGCTGGCTTTATTTGATGGTCTTTGTTTCTTCAACATTATAATATGTCATTATTTCCACATGAAGGTACTAAATTATTTTTACACCCTTGTTAAGGTACGTCTTTAGTCACTCCGTTTCCGTGAATCGTAGCCTAATGTTATGTAGCCTATACTATTTGTCATAAATCTGGCTACATATCATAATATTATTCATATCTATCTTCTTGACTATACCTAATAAATAATAAACTTTTTTTTAAAAACAAACATTTTTTTTCCAATCCGACTATATACCATACGTTCTATAATGGTGCGGGTGACACATGACAGCAATTCATCTTTGGATGACATAATTATTTAATTAACTAGTTATTTTCATACTTAATACTGATTCCGTATTTTACGACTATGATACTAGTATGCAGTTAAAATATTCTATCATGATTGTAAATCGCCGTATCGTTCAAGAGTGAAAAGCAACAGTTTAAAAAATGTCAGCTTTCAAAAATCTTATTATATTTTGATTAATTATTATAAATAGTACCGACATACCTATTTGATTTCTAAATATCCTTTCGTTGTAACCTCTAAAATCCAATTGCGTAATAAAACGTGTCTATCGTAAACAGCGTACTACTTAATATTAGTCGACTTATACTTAAAGGTTGTCTGTAGGTTGTTTGTAAACCCATTCTGAAAATCTAGACGCTAAAAGTTTGCATAAGTTTACAACGCGTGCCTATCTGTCTCAATCGTAATTAAATATATACTTTTCAAATCATATATTACTGTAAATTTAAATATGAATAACATAACATCACGCCTGTAATTCCCGAAGGGTTAGGCAGAGGTGTACCCTTTAGTACACCCACATTTCGCCATTATCGCCGAAAATTTCCTGATGGAAAAACCCAATAACACTTTGGCCGATCTGGGAATTGAACCCAAGACCTCATGCACAGCAGTCGCGCTTGCGACCACTAGACCAACGAGGCAGTCCCAAGATCCAGATGATGATTCCAGATCATCAAGGGTGAACATGTTTTGTCGGTTTAAAAAAAAATATCAGCTGTTCCTTATAGAAGTACAATACCTACACGGTCAAAATGTACGTAACAGGTGTTCTTTTTTAACAGGCGACGAAATATATGTTAGTCAAAGTCAAAGTCAAAAACATTTATTTCAATTAGACCGTTTACAGGCACTTTTGAATTGTTAAGGAGTCGGTCAGTTAGTCAGTTAGCGCTGGAATTCCAGGTACCTATTGTGACTATTGAGTAGGACATGATCTATATATATAGAAGCATATTATTTCAAAAAGAGTTTACGTCACTTATTATACAAGTTGCAGATTTTCATGCTTTTTAAGATTTAGGTGCTAACTACGCTAGTGATTCTCAACATGTATAATTAATAAAATATATTTTTTTAAATTTAGTATATGATAAGTAAATGTTTTCAAATTCGATCTAGTTAACTTGCTGGTGGGTTTAAGCAGCCGGGGCGTTGAACCCGTACGCACACAGTGACATAGTCTTTGATTGATTCTGTTTTATAAAAGAGATGTATTCTGAAATACTGTCAAATAAAAATAAAAAAAAAGCCTTCTAAAATTATTTTAAGTAGTAAGAACTGCACTTCGTATAATGAACAATGTCAACGGCAGCAATCAACATTAACATTAAACATTTCAAAACCTATTTTTTTTAATAATAAAAAAATAACAATTTATAAGGTAGAATCACCTATTTAACGACAGCAAGGAGACATCTTTATCCTATACCACACTGAAAAAAATAATAAAATTTTGCTGAACCAATCTTGCAAAAATAAATTCTGATTCTTTTATGTTCTGACCTCAAAGCAATGTCAAGCCTTTAGCCATTATTGTTCAATCTTGTGTTAATATTTAAAAGGTGAAAGGTCGATAAAAAACTTTGCCTGCGGAAGATTTCCAGCGATGTCGTAAACAGATCTGAAGATGACAAACAAAAGTATTTACAGGCCTTCAAAATCAGCGGATATTAAAATAATATAAAAAATTTCTTGTTTTTTGTAAAATGTATTTTATCATCCGCAGCTTATTCTTTTCTCAATAAGGAATTAACGTGTGTTTCTTTTTATAACAAACAAAGTTTTCTTTATATTTTTTCCTGTTTTATAGAACTTATACAAACTACTATTGCAAATGCGAAAGTCACTTTGTCTGTCTGTCTGTTATTACGCATTCACACCTAAAACACTAAACCGATTTGGACAAATTTGGTACAGGGTAAGTTAGAATCCCAACAAAGGACATAGGCTTCATCTACGTCCGCGATAACCGAAAAATACGCGGACGAAGTCGCGGGCAAAAGCTAGTAATAATAATAATTATTGAAAATGAGATACCAGGTTTTCCATGGCTGGCATGTCTACATGGCTGAAATGTTGAGGAGAGATAAAGGAATATGTCTTTAAGAAGGTATGCCTACTTGCTAGTTTTAATACTGGGCCTTTTTTCAGGTATCAGGTACAAAGGCAACCTTACTCACTTATGTTCAAATGTGACGTCGGGTGGTTATAATATATATGTATTGTTTTACACGTTTCAGGGTAAACTTAAATACGGCTACAAACCTTTAAGGATAATTCCTTATTGTATACGTAAGATTCTGACACTCCCTTCCGCTCTGCCCAAAGCGGAAGAAGTTACTTGATGATTTTCCATCCTTAAAAAAAAACAGGAATAAATAAAATAATTTCTTCCCTCAGACTTTCTGGAATCTTTGACTATTTCTGTGTCATAAATATGACAATATTATAATTATGACAATAATTATTATTATGATAAAGAATACAAAGATAATAGTATTTATGTTACAAGATCTGTTAATCAATAGGTAAACCCTGCCTCTATTATGATAGGTATTACATTATTAAAATAACGTTCGGCAGTGGACGGCAATAGGCTAATATAATTATATGATGATGATGATGACGAATTATTATTATTATACACCTTCCTCTACCTTTAGGGAATAAACGTATATTTAGTATGTTCTTATTCTTGATCGAGTATCAAATTAACCGTTTGATAAATCTTGTTAATTAGTAGAAACTTCAATAACACCCCTATACAAACATATTCTCTGAACTTCGGGGGTAACTTCCGCCATATTGGATTTGTCGTGACGTCACGTACCTCTCTATGACACACTCCCGAATAATACCAATCTAACGACTCCTCGTTTACTCAAATCGGTGAAAGCGTTATGCCGTTTGGTCCCTCGCTACTAATAGACCAGCCCGTCTTTCCTTGAATTTGTCATAAATGATGACTTAGGGATTTCACGGAATGTGCAGTCAGTTGCGTACTTTAATCTGTGCATAAATCAAACAGGGTATGCTAATTTTCGATTATGTACGTATCTTTATATAGATATGTAAACTGAATCCCGAAACCAATACAAATCATATTGATATGATTACAAGATATATTTATAAATAAAGATGTCACACTTACTGAATATTCTTCACGATGTCCCAACTATATTTAAATTATCTCTCATAATATTAAGGAAGTTAGTTCTAAATAACTGGTGAAATGTGGGTGTAATGTGTACACCACTGCCTAACCCTTCGGGGATTATAGGCGTGATGTTATGTGTTAGTTATAAGTATTATAATTGGTTGTATTTTGAAAAACTGCTTCTTTGAGCTCGTGGCCGCAAGCGAGATACTTTCCGTGCCTCGTAATGACATTAAACCATTGGTTGCTGATCCCTCCCTGTCGAGTGGGATTGCCGTCCCATCGGATTATAAGAGTAAGGGAAGACACCGACAGACACTGACACCTGTGTTTGCACACACTCACACCAATGGTGCACTATTATATCCTGCATCCTTATCTAGTGTCAATTGAGATTGGGGACCATGACCGAAAATCAGTTTACATTTTCACAAAATCAAAAAGCCCTTTCAACAATTTTCAACGTACTTCTTAGTAGACACTAAAAAAATGATCCACAATTACCAGCCTTTTTTTCCAGTTGAAATACATAAATGTCAAGTCGTAATTGTTCCCCAGTGTTGCTGTAAGGGCTGTCAAATGGAACTTTCGCAATAATAAAAGTGGCAAGATACTCACCAAGTTTTTTCCTGTTTCACAAGACTAGCAACGTTTGAGATAACATTCAATTAGCTTTTTGTACAAAACTTTCTAATGGTACAAACTTTTCTGTTTGAGTTTTATTTGATAATCAATCACCGCAATCATTGTTATATTAAACTAGCACTTTCCCCGCGACTTCGTTTGCGTGATGTTTCTTACGGATTCCTAATTTTTTATCCGACTTCTAAAAAAGGAGGAGGTTCTCAATTCGGATGTTTGTATTTTTTTTTTATAATATCTCACTCAGGAATAGTGTAGCTAAGCTTTTTGTGTGTGAACAGTAAAATAATTTATCAAATCGGTTTAGCAGTTTCGGAGCCTATTCAATAAAAACAAACTAAGAAACAATCACATCTTTCCTCTTTTATAATATAAATATACAGAGTCATTGAAAATCTACCCGAAACCTGAAAAGGCGTCATTGTACTCATCATTATGAACAACTTTTACTATGGGATCAACCTTGAAATCATGAAGAAAAATCAGCTGTTCCCTACAAAAATGCGACACAAAAAGATAAGTAGGACTAAAAAGTAAGATAAGTATAAGACTTACCCATTCTTCTCCATACAAAACAACCTTTTCGAAAGCAACTAGATTCAATTAATTTTGCTTGTAAATAATATTCAAAAGTGCCTTTTAATGTTCTAATTGAAATAGGTTATTTGACTTTTAAGCCACAATCGCCAAGTCTTCAAATTCATAAATACAATACAAGACTATATAGAAAACTAAACTCGTTAGTAACTAACTAACAAGTTTATATTGTGATACACCAAAGTATCAGGCTTCCGTGTAAAGTTTATGCATACTTCATGTCTGAGAACCTACTTTAGCTATAATGCCCTCAATATAGTTTTATCTGATGGAATATCGGAATGGGAAATTATAGACCCCGTAGTAAAGCGCATAAAAATGCTATCGATATGGTCTAAAACTGGAAAAACGAGCATGGTTGAATTTTATTATGAGCAGCAATTTTGGATAGGTATCTTAAACGACACAGATAACATTAACTATTTTTCTGGTTCAACTTTGATAAGAAGGTAAGATTATAGTAGCCACGTTAAGGTAAGAAGGTAAATTGTAGTAGTGGACAGTTTTTTATTATGAGAAACACAATTACCAAAACTGGAGAAAAAAAAACCAGTGAAAAGAAAATACCGTCCAAAAGCATCCAAACTGCTTTGCTCATATAGAGAACCAAAATAAAGGCTGACTTTTCGATTGTTAGATAACTTTTGAAATAAAGGCTAGGCCTTGGCAATAGGCTCGCCCCCTATTACATGGGACTAAAACATAACTGGCGAAATGTGGGTGTACTAATAGGTACACCTCTGCCTAACCCTTCGGGGATTACAGGCGTGATGTTATGTAGATAACTTTTAACGGAGCGATACGCATACGTACGAGTATATTGCGAGTTGACAACTTTTGTGTAGGAAAAATTATGTCAAACAGTCACATTAAAATTTATTCTTCTTTTAAAAGTTTATCTAAATATGGAACAATCAGCCTTTAAAATAATAACATTCAAAATACGGCACCTTACAGCCTCTAATCCGTCCGTAATCTTCCAAGTTTTCCCACAGCTACAATGTAGTCTCGTTAAAATCAAGTAGATTGCGATACGACACTGAGGGGACAGGATAAAATTGTTTTGGTACAGAAACGGTTGACAGCTTCGCAGCTGGCCGTTGACAACGGTCGTCCAGCCAGAGTGACACTGTAATCTATTACGCGGAACACCCGGCCTCGCGTTTGTTCCCACTGTTTAGTCGGACAACTAACCATTGGCTATTTCTGTGTAGTAAAAAAGTCATCGCTGTACGCGTGGCCGACAATCGGTGACAAATGATGGATGAATTACCGACCTACGTCCCCCACTTGACAAGTCAACCGCCTTGGCAAAATTATGCGCTTTGGGGCCGACACCAAATAATTGTTCCGGGGCTCCCGTGACAATTAAACAACTGCGTCCTGGACCGACTCTGGCGAAAAGCAATTTTCTAATATCTGTTGGTGTACATAACGTAATTTGTAGTGACAGTGCTATTCTGTCGTCTTGGAATATCGTGTTTCTGTATTTCTTTTACGGCGCACTCGAGATGACAAGCACCTAATGCGGTGTAAGTATTTTCTGAGGCAGTATCTATGGAAAAAGCACTCGCATTCATCTTCCGATTAAATAACTTCTAACATACGTTGGTCAAGACAAGCGAGAGAATTGATACAAGTGCTTACTCCGATACACGTTTAAATGTTTTAAAGTGATATAGTGATATTCCAGATTTGATTTAACCCAAAAGTTTGGCCAACATATATTTCTTGGAATTCGTATGTAAATTACATTGCTTACGTATTGATTCCCGAAAATATGTAGTCCGTCAGAAAAGGTCTTCCGATCTTCATCTAAGTTATAGTCGTTTCCGCCCCATACCCTTGTTATGTCCGCTTTTATGAGAAAATTTATTCTTACCCGGTTTTTGTTCCGCGAGCGGAAGAACGTACCTACCTAACGATAGATATGTATGTAAAATGTTCTATAACTAAAGTTTTATGTTCTATATTTTTGATGATAATAATCTATAAGAAATTTAATTCGTAATTATTTTCATTAATTTTTATAATAATTAACCTATACATAAAATCCTAAAGTAAATGTAAAATATGTACAAATAAAAAAAAAATAAGGCAGAAAGGAGAGGTTGCCTTTTATAACATATCTATAAGGTATGTTATAAAATGCAACCGTTACTGACTGACTGATCTATCAACACACAGCTCAAATTACTGAACGGATTGCGCTGAAATTGGGCACGCAGATAGTTATTATGACGTAGGCATGTGCTAAAAATAATTTTCCATAATTCTCTCCCTAAGGGGACGAAAAAAAAGGGGATGAAATGGGGGTCCCACATTAACGCAGACGAAGTCGCGAGCAAGAACTTTGATGAATATCATTGATTTGAGTACAATCTTACTAAGCTGAAACGGTTTAAGGAAATGGATAACTTAGGTGCTTGAAGTCAATGGACTGGAAGCGCTCCTATTACTGAGCCATTGCAGACTTCAGCTAGTTTTTTGTAAGTACTAAGTACGTGCTCATAGTTGCATAGTAAGCTCTGAAGAGAAAAAGATATTTTATAGTCCAAAAAGTAGACTGATGCATATATTCTGTTTCAGGTATTAGTTACCACGATACCTTACTTACTTTTTTTTTTTGAGGTGTTAAAAATCATCAAATGACTCCTTCCGCCCTGGGTGGGGCGGAAGGGACTGTCAGACTTTTATTGGCTAAAAAACCACCCTGTTCCTTCTGTTGTTTACGTTCCGGGGCCACGGTATCCTGTTAAGACGTCCCGCACCTTACCATACCATACCTTACTTACTTACTTTCAAGTATAGTGGAGTTTTATGTCTGTATGTTTTGTTTTTCATGTCGGTAAACGTGGATGCAGACAAAGTGGCGGAATAAAAAGTAGCCTACTTATATCCTTTCTTGGGGTCAACTTACCCCGTACCTACATCAAAATCGGGTCAGTGACTTAGTCGTAAAAGCGTAACAGACAACCAGACATTTACATTTATAATAATATTATATAAGTACATAAGTATTTGTGCTCGATTGATGGTCATAGGCTCGTCCCTATTACATGAGACTTAAACATAACCGGCAAAACGTGTACTAATCGATACACCTCTGCCTAACCCATCGTGGATTACTGGCGTGATGTTATGTTACGTGGATTATCAAAAACCATTATTCAGTACCTATTGACAGACAGTTTCTGAAGTCATAGCTTCAGCCAAACGAAAGTACTAAGCTTTTAAAGCGTCTAATTTGCGTAGATTCATGATATAATATATCTACTACGGAAAACCGAAAGATTGTAAAAATAATAATATCGAACAATCAAATTCAGTTTGTATGTCCCGCGAGAATGAATTGGATACCGGTCCATTGTTTTCCTATAATGGATATTTTATGCAGTTCTGTGTGGGGTGTTCGCCTACAATTTTAGTAAGTCGATTTTTGAATTGTTATGTCTATAATAAAGACTTTATACCTTACTTTATAAGGTTCTATTTTATTCGATTGAGATGTTTTTTTTGTCTCGGAACTTTAAGTAGTGAAACATCATTCTTCTATAGTTCCGGGACACATAACCATAATAGGTACTCTCACGAGTTCTGCGGTCGCCATGCGGTTGGTACGTTCTTTCTAAATTTATCTTGGACATCACGGACATCGGTGAAGGGAAACAACGTGAGGAAACCTGGATTTATAATTAATATAAGTCTGAAATCGCCAATCCGCCTTGAGCAAGCGTGGTGATCAATATTCGTGGCTTCTCTGTAGGAGAAGAGGCCTTTGCCCTGCAGTAATAGGTGATAATTAAAGATTAAATATTAAAATGTGATGATCTTCTATCCTTCGGTAAAAATAAAATTTCCTGCCAGATTTTCATTACAACAAAGCCTTTTTAACTAGACATTTAATAAAGGGGTCGACAAAGTTACAAAGAGGGATACAGAATCTAAAAGATTTATCTAAACTGATTATTTCAGCACCGCTGTGACAAAATGACTGCCAGAGGTCGAACAACAATAAAATTTAATCAAAATGTAATTTATGAAGATTAGTGTAACGCGGCGTACAAAAGGATCGTATATTGGAAAGAGAACAATGCTTCTGATGGCGGCGGTTCAGTCCCAGGAAATAGTTGGAAGCTAGAAAGGCTCTGTGGGGCTTACAAGTTTTAATACTTTTCAAATCTATCCTATCTATCCATAAAAAGGAATAATATGAATGTATTCAATAAAATAAAAATACTGTTGTAAAATATCTGTCATTATCACAAAATAAATGTTTTGTAATAGATCATCGCAAAAACCTAAACACCTTAGGTACTCAAGTATTTTCACACACAATATTTCACAAGAATACGACACACTCATGCAGTGACGAAGCACTATAAAGAACACTACACCACAGCAGGCTCTTTCATACCAATTTGTATAGAAGTACTTATCTAGATTCTTTACTTCATTGTATCCATCGTTGAATAGGCAAAGTGCGGCCACAAGCCGAATAATAAGAGGTAAATGGTACCAACGTACAGGAGGTACCGATTTTCAAAAATCAATCACTTATGTAGCTGGCACTGATTGAACGAAACGACAAAGCGCCCCTATATACATATATAAAATTAGTAGAGAAAAGTTTGGCTCAAAATAACCTAATGATTTGGCAAATAAAAGATATGAGGTACCTACTTTCTGTTAAAACATCGTAGTAAAATCTAGTAGTTTATGCCCAAGTAACATTGGTTTCATAGATACGAGTAGCTTATCTGATTTAGAATGGAATGGAAAAATGTACATATACCTACATTATAAGCTTTATTTTAAGCGGGTGGGTAGATATGACACGGTACGACGGACGACATGGTTACCGATTGACTGCTGCGCTGTGTGACACGACTTCGATTTCCGCTCGACACAAATACTTGTATGGTCTAATGGTAGTTGTTAAGGGTCTGGTTGTTTGTGTATGGGAGTTTATATGTTTGTAAACGCAAAATGAAATGAAATTATTGGTCCGTGCTAACTCTCAATTGAAAAACCGCTGCTTTTTAAATCAGGTGAGTGATTAAATCTGTTGAAACTAGCTTATTCTTTTCAATACCGAAAGCAGTGGATTAACTTATCATAATTATTATAAAGTGTTACTAATATACTATATTAAAATTTGCTTGTTTGTGAGCGGTAATCTTAAGTGCTGGGGGCCTAGGCCGTATCTTAAAATAGTATTACATTACTTTGCCTTGTGCCGAGAGTTGAAAATCCAACAGCAATTACATAGTAATATTAAATTGGTACTGTTTTAAGATATTGAGGTAGGCTCCCTGATTTGAACTTTCACATATAGAAAACTACACTATTGCTTGTAACTGTGGGGTGTGTTTAATGGTATACTAGCCTGACTTAAAAACTGTCAAAATTGCGGACTAAAGCATAATATTATGTAGGTACATAAGTAACTGTGTACCACGGAATAAGTATTGTAGTCACAGCGAAGAAAAAGTACCAACTTCTTATTTTCTTTTGATTAGTCCAATGTTTGCTCAATCTACTTTTCCACATTTGTTCAGGATATTGGGACCGTTATTTTCTTATGCGGAATTCAAAGTAAAATATATATATCGAAGTAGAACGTACCTTTATTACATAACATAACATCACGCCTGTAATCCCCGAAGGGTTAGGCAGAGGTGTACCCATTGTACACCCACATTTCGCCAGTTATGTTTAAGTCCCATGTAACAGGGGGCGAGCCTATTGCCATCAACCGGGCACAAATCCAGACTCCGAGGCTGCTACTGAGAAATTCCTGATGGAAAAACCCAATAACACTTTGCCCGACCTGGGAATCGAACCCAAGACCTCATGCTCAGCAGTCGCGCTTTGCGACCACTAGACCAACGAGGCCTTTATTAATGAACTGAAAAGTATGAAACAACAGAATAAATATGTAGGTACGGTCGATTCAAACAAGCCATTCGATATATAGGTGGATATACTTGGCGCTCCCCTCCATATCACCATTTCAATGTGTGCAGTTACATTCGTATAAAACAGTTTGTATGTAGTTGTAAGTAATCGTCTTCAGTAGCAGGCATATTTGGTTTTCAACTAATCAAAAATAGCCAAAAAAATAACTTTAGCTTGGAAGTCGGCGGCTTTGGTTTTGTATCTTGTTATTTAGGTATTGCCACCGACTTCCAAGCTGAAGTTATTTTTTATTTTGTGGTTTTTGAAGGCGGTGATCTTTTTTTATTTTTCACTTTTTAGTGCTTGTGTGTTAATCTTTGAAATTCTTACATAAAGCCCTTTCAAACAATACCTCACACGATATATTTAATTTTGGAAAGTGGTAGGAGGGGGGTTGACGTACCCCCTCCCCACTTCCTTTAGACAGTCATCGACTACACGTATAAACAAAGCAATTTTTCTTGTTACGGCGGTTCTGCTGTGATTTTATAAGGAGTTCCGTTCCATATCTCCAAAGTTCATCATCAGAACATGACAATATTCCTATGGGACATATTCGGGACTATACTCTTTCAAACAAAAAAAAAATCATCCAAATCGATTCATAATTGGCGGAGTAATCGTTGAACAAATATACAAAAAAAAAGAAAAAAAAAAAAAAAAAAAAAAAAAAAACATACGCGTCGAATTGAGAACCTCCTCCTTTTTGAAGTCGGTTGAAAATAGCCGACCGCGCAAAACAAAACCTGTCATTTTCATACCTAGAGAATGTCAGTGCAGCGCCATACTAATGGTAATGAGTAATTTTTGACACCGCTGGTCGAGCAACAAATCGCTGATTTGTTTTTGTTTCGAGAGCCGTCTCAATACGCACACATGCGTTGTGTCTTTTAAATACTATTACAAACACTTTGAAACTCGTCACTCACTAACTCGTCTCATTCACTTTCTTTCCTCGTTTTGAATTGTGGAAGGGTGCGCCATGCTATTGTAGTTTATCTCTACTCTTAAACAATGTTCTGTGTCTGTCAATTTATTAAAATAATTCTAAATAAGTTTCAAAATTATACACCACAAGCTTAAAAAGTGAACGCAAAATAACAATGAATGGCAATGTATCAGAAACATTATTATTTTTGTCCGTAAACCAAATAGCTTGCTCGACCATACCTGCCGAAGCGATTGAATGCTTTGTATTTACAATAATTATGTGTGGGCACTATGTGGTGAACATCCATTAGGCATACATTTCATAATTTGTTTCAACAATATTATAATCCCTTCAATTTTCAATAGCATAATCTGATGAAATAGTTCAAAGGATAAATCATTATTAAACTTTGATAATATTAATTCTCCATGTCGTGAGGGCCCAGCGGTTAAGGCGCCCGCCTCTCATGCATGAGATTGTGGGTTCGAATCCGGGCAAGTACCAATGTGACTTTTTCCATTCATATGTATTTTCTAATGTTTATCTTAGACATTACTGACATCATTCTGTACCTCGGAAAGCACGTTAAGCTATTGGTCCCGGCTATCATACGTGGATATTTAACAGTCGTTACGAGTCGTCAGAAGCTTGAAAGTCTAACAACCAGTCTAACCTAGGGGTATCGTATTACCCAGTTACTGGGTTGTGGAGGTCAGATCGGCAGTCGCTCCATGTAAAATACTGGTGTAAGACCCCAACATAGTTGGGAAAAAGCTAGGCAGATGATGACTCTTTCTCCATACAAATGCTCTCGCCTGTTTTCTTTGGTGTTTATAACTTTAAAGCAATATTTTTTTAAAGTAAAGTAAATATCAGCGCACGAGCATAGAAGGCACGAGCATTAATGACCACGATTGCGATTTTGGTTTTTACTGTAAAAAAGTTAGAATTGTGTGTGTGTTAATAAATAAATAACTGGCGAAATGTGAGTATGCTACTAGGTACACCTCTGCCTTACCCTTACCTTACCCTTACCCTACAATAAATCAATTCAGAATTAAACAAGTTAATCCTATACGTAGTACAGATTACAACATACTTTCTCTTGTCTTTATTTTCCTCTAGCCTCTACAAGCTTCTACGGTTGCATTACGAAATTGAATGAAGATACAAGGCTGTAAGGCATTTAAATAGTTCAGCCATTAGGGCTCCGGCAAACCGTCTAGACGTGCACGCGCTTGCTCAGTTCTCATGCAAATGGGCATAAAATTTACTGGCATAATTTGGTGCACATCCACTGGCCTTATCGTAGCCCGACTCACAATTAAAACTTATTATGACAGAGGTAACGGACACATATACCATTTTTACTGTTTCTAGTTTCAAATGTCTTTATTAAGGCTTGGAATTACCATTACCATAAACGAGCGCTGTCAGCTTTAATTAGTTATATTCTCTTGTTATTTAATATTCATCTTTATTGATTTCACATGTAGAAGCAAGAAGAATATTTTAACCAGGATTTTGTAAAAATCGAATTTAAAAGAGTGTCTGTGGAGCTTCTTGCTCATCCTTCTCCATATAGGCTCACCACCGTTTTGGGACAAGCAGTAATTTCAACTTTCGTACTAACCGACCGACTCCTTGACAATATAAAAGTGCCTGTAAATGGTCTAATTGAAACAAACGTTTTGACTTTGACATCGCGTCATTTATTCAGCGGCTATAACACGAAATAGTTTGAAAATTCAAACGTGCGATTTTGGCGGCAAATCTAATCTATGTTGTGATAAATTTTAATAAACAGTCGACCTGTTGTGATCGTTCAGCTTTAATAATTATTGTAGTAGTAACAGCCTAAATATTAATACACTAGCTACTCCCTGCGACTTCATACGAGTGATTTTTGGTCCTAGGTAATCATAATACAAATGAATATTTATGTGCTTTTACACATAGCGTTGTCATTTTAATTTTTATCAAATTACTTCATTAAAATTGCGTAACAAACCGACATTGCAACATTTTTCCCTACATACCCACGCACTTTATAATAACGTCACAATTCATGTACATATTCAAATGAAAAGCACTTTATCTATGTCTCGAAGTTTTTATAAAGTACATTACCTTATGCTACTTCACAGCTAAAGCATTAATAGTGTTCTATAAGAATTATAAAGGCAGTATAATAACTGTGCCCGGGGTTAACGTGATATAGCTTCAACAGCAATTCATCAAACGTGTAGGGTACTATCGATCACGCCAACGCTGTTAATGCACCAACAAATTAATGATTCCTTCAAAACACTGCCATCGTATTATTACCCTAATGAAATTCCACTATCGAAACAAATTATCACGTAGGTAATGTGCCAGCCACGCAATTGTGTTGCAAATTACTTTTCAAGACGTAAACTTTAATGTAACCGAAAAATTACTCGTTAAAGTTGCAATAAACCGATTTTCTGAACAATAAAAGTTGGGAATGGTAATTATGCCTGTCTGAGGGCTTGTTTTAATTAGTTTAATGCTATCTTTGAAACCAATTTTCAAGAACATTTTCAGAATAATAAGAATGCATGACTGTAATTCAGTAAAGTGAACCTGCTTCTAATTATAATTTATTAATTTTAATTATGTTAATTTAGTTACTCAGAACACATAACGTCACGCCTGTAATCCCCGAAGGGTTAGGCAGAGGTGTACCCATTAGTACACCAACATTTCGCCAGTTATGTTTTTAGTCCCATGTAATAGGGGGCGAGCCTATAGCCATCAACCGGGCACAAATCCAGACTCCGAGGCTGCTACTGAGAAATTCCTGATGGAAAAACCCAATAACACTTAGCCCGACCTGGAAATCGAACCCAAGACCTCATGCACAGCAGTCGCGCTTGCGACGACTAGACCAACGAGGCAGTGACTCTAGTTACTCATACATACATACATAACATCACGCCCGTAATCCCCTAAGGGTTAAGCAGAGGTGTACCCATTAGTACACCCACATTTCGTCAGTTATGTTTTTAGTCCCATGTAATAGGGGGCGAGCCTATTGCCATCGACTGGGCACAAATCCAGACTCCGAGGGTGCTACTGAGAAATTCCTGATGGAAAAACCCAATAACACTTAACCCGACCTGGAAATCGAACCCAAGACCTCATGTCCAGCAGTCGCGCTTGCGACCACTAGACCAACGAGGCAGTGACTCTAGTTACTCGTGTATGATATATTAGTATTTTAAATTATAATTAAAATATCTATACATATAATAAAATCGTAGAGACGTCAAAACTGTACATTTAATATTTTTGAAAAAGAAAAATTGCTTAGGGGTCTTTAAATGATACTTATGCCGAAAATATTTTTTTTTTAATTTTTGTCTGTTTGTCTGTTTGTTTGTTGGAGCATCACGCAAAAACTGCCGGATAGATTTTGTTCAAATTTTGAATGAATATTTCACAGTGGCCAACTTAGAACATAGGCTATAAATTATCACGCTATTTGCTTTGGGGAATTAGCAGACTACAACAGTTTACCAAAGGATTGTAAAAAAGACGAAACAAAATGTAAAAATATTATAAATAGCTGCAGACTGAAGTTCTAAAATAGTTATTATCACGCTATACCTTCAAGAAGCTAAGCAGTCAATTATGGAAAACTAGAACGGCTATTTCAAGTCAATTGTCATCTAAGTAAATTGCCTAATGGTTCGACGACCGTCTTGAGAAACGGTGGGCGCAGGTTCGGTCCTCAATGTCAGCGTTACTTTTTGTATTTTTTCTATTTTTTTTTTTAATGTTTTTTGATTGAATAAAGAGATTTACCAACAAAAAAAAAGTAGGAGTGCATGTTTCTACCACAACTTTGATTTGTTAACTTATTTTATTAATGCAGAAAATAATATCTATGCATAGTTACACAACACATAAATCAGCAGCTATAAAACTTTTGCCTGTTTGCATGACTGCAAAGCATGAGGTCTTGGGTTCGATTTCCAGGTCGGGCATAGTGTTATTGGATTTTTTCATCAGAAATTTCACAATAGCAACCTCGGAGTCTGGATTTCTGCCCGGTTGATGGCAATAGGCTCGCCCCCTTTTACATGGGATTAAATTATACAACCATAAATGTGTGTAGGTAAGGATTATCGCATTATGGCTATTATTCTTAAACATTTTACTGCTGGATTGCTATAAAACGACACCAACGGTACATACAATACTGCAGTTAGGTATAAGTTATAATTTATCCTTTGAAATCAAAATCATTACGCTATAACAACAAGGAGCTACACAACACACAACAAGTGGCGGGCGGCCTATATGCAAACATTTTAAGTATACAATATTTTAACCGGGCTTAGCTAAGCCAATGATGGCAAAACAATACTGCCAAGTATACTACTGGAATACCAGCGGACGTATATTAGCGAGGAGTGGCGAGTGTATATTTTTTACGCAGTAGTAGGTAATTAGTATTCCTTTCGTTGCGCTTCCGAATTATTTTATAAAATGATCTTAGTGTAAGATGAGTGATTAGGTACTAAAAAGAATACTTCTATTTCACCGGCTAAATAGAAAGAATTTGGCAACAACCGGAAGTGCACCAAAATCAATTAAAAAATCTTTCATTAATTAATTCAAGCTTTTTGGGAACTTGATTTGATGAAGCGACTGTGATCGCAGGCAGAGTTTTTTTCATAGGCACCGTAAATGGAACATATTCCACATGCTTTAAAATGAATTTCTAAATAGCATTACATTTTTTAGGTTACTTATTACCGCGGCTGTGCTGCAAGACATGAATCTTTCCATCTTAGCAATAGATTCGCCAACAACCACTTAGTCTTTCGTGGCGAGGAAGTTACGTAGAGTATTAGAAGAACCCTAAGTACCCTGGTGTTATATTGGACAGAGGTTCCGTATTTGCCGACTGTGGTACGGAACCCTAAAAAAGATAATATCTAAAATCATCGATGAATCGTGATTTAAAACGGTAAAACTTTGCTTAGACTTTAAATAACCGCGTGAGGGAAAGAACCACCTCACGCCCCAGCCGCCGCGGGAGACGCTCCGGGCGTCGGGAGCCGCGAGACGACTCCCGGCCACCGTAGACGCGGGTCTGTGGGCGGTGAGCAATGGGTAGCTCACCGTCCGTTCGTTGATAACGACAGACCGTGTCGACGGCGCGTTCATGTTCCACGCGCGCCTCAAAGAGATGTCAGCAAACAATTGGAGGGGCCACTAAGGGCCGATGCCTGCCGGGGCTGCGGGTTGTTCGAAAGAGATACCGCGCCCCCGGAACGGACAAAGGGCACAAGAAGGAACATGGATGGGTTTTAGTCAGTAAAAGTCTGACACTCCCTCCCGCCCCGCCCAGGGCGGGGGAAGTCATTTGATGATTTCCCATCGGTAAAAAAAAAAAAAAAGACTTTAAATAAGTCTATGTTTACAGGGTTTTGCTCATACTTTCTTTCATAAACATGAAACTCAGATTCTGATTTCAGTTGCTCTATCGAATCTTATACCTAAATAATCGAAGCTACAATGTGAGGTACAATATTAAAACAGTAACTATTGAACTTGCGTTTCAATGGTTTGGGATCGAAAAATAAGTCAATTTTGATACGACTTCATAATATTTTGGAAAGAGATAATCTCAAATATACCTTAAATAAATATACAAAAGCGAAAGTTCACTCACTCATCACGAAATATCGAAAATTTCGCAGGGAGGTAGTTTATGTTAGTTAGTAAAAGTCCCGTAAGTAACGATTTTTCAAAATAAATTACCCATATACCAAAGTGTAGGTATGAAACGGGGGTCCAAAGTTTGTATGAAAAAATCAGCGGACGAAGTCGCGGGCAGAAGCTAGTATAGAATATAGATATAGAATATTATGCGCTATCTAGTATAATATTAATTTATTTAAAAATAGGTTTGTTCCTTCAGGAATTTTTCAGTAGCAGCCTCGGAGTCTGGTTTTGTGCCCGGTTGATGGCAATAGGCTCGCCCCCTATTACATGGGACTTAAACATAACTGGCGAAATGTGGGTGTACTATTCTGTACACCTCTGCCCTAACCGTTCGGGGATTACAGGCGTGATGTTATGTGTATTAATTTATTTTAAACTAGGTATTTTCCATCAAGATTTTTCAGTAGCAGCCTCGGATTCTGGATTTGTGATCTGTTGATGGCAATAGGCCCGCCCCCCATTACATGGGACTTAAACATAACTGGCGAAATGTGGGTGTACTTATAGGTACACCACTGTATAACCCTTCGGGGATTACTAGCGTGATGTTATGTTATGTTTACTGTTTAAGTATTATATTTATCTTGCATGTGATAAGGCAAGTCACACAATATTCACTTGCCTCTAACTCAAATAATAGGTCTTACTAACGATTTCTTTGACTCGAAATATAATTTGATTTATTTTTTCATTTCCGACAGTTCTTTTATTTGATGGAAACAAAATTATGTTGTAGAGCAATTGTAGCCAGTTAATGGAAGGCAGCATATGCCTACGGTGGTACGCCCCCTCGATTCATTCCCTCG
This sequence comes from Hoplodrina ambigua, assembly GCA_949774945.1. Lineage (NCBI taxonomy): Eukaryota > Metazoa > Arthropoda > Insecta > Lepidoptera > Noctuidae > Hoplodrina > Hoplodrina ambigua. Next base: position 10,087,077 of record OX458967.1, read on the forward strand.
TATCTGATTTAAGCACGCGCTTTCTGAATCAACCGCTGCCTCGCTGCACTCGCCTAACATAAAATCATGAAAACTTTTATTTTTACACGTGTTATTATGTTTTTATGGCAAAAGTATAATTTAACGTTTAAAATAATGCCAAGTTACACGATTATGTGGTTTTCCTTCACGAGAATTTCTGGAAATGCTGCTGTTTTAAAAATGGGAGTTTTAATTTTGTTATTGATGGCCTGGTTGTTACTCTCCATGCGTGTGGTTGTGGGTTCGATACCGAGCAAGTGCAAATTCCTTAATTAATTATGTTCTTTCAATGCTTATCTTGGTTATCGCTGACATAGGTATGAAGGAAAACATAGTGAGAAAACCTTAACATCTATTAATTAAATCCAAAACCGCTGATCCACCTTGAGCAAATGTGTTGATCAATGCTCATGCCTTCTCTATAATCATGAAAAGAAGCCTTTGACTTACAGTAGGACTGTAAAAGATTGGTATTATAATGATATAAAACTATTACATAATATTAGTTGGAAGTTGACCCTAACATAGTTGGGAAAAGCTAGGCTGATGCTGATGATGAAAAATACAAAAATACATTTATTTATTATTACTTGGTCTAGTTGCAAAGCGTGACTGCTGAGCATGAGGTCTTGGGTTCGAATCCCAGGTCGGGCACTTTTATTGGGTTTCTCCATCAGGAATTTCTTAGTAGCAGCCTCGGAGTCTGGATTTGTGCCCGGTTGATGGCAATAGGCTAGCCCCCTATTACATGGGACTTAAACATAACTGGTAAAATGTGGGTGTACTAATGGATACACTTCTGCCTAATCCTTCGGGAATTACAGGCATGATGTTATGTTTTGTTTTTTTTTTTTTTATTCTAGTATTATAATCACATAATTGGACAATTTACCACTAGATATCAATGGAAAATCTGCTTTATTAACCACATCGTTCCTATAGACCGTTGTTATTCATACGCTTTCCACGCCTTTGTGGGTAAGCTAGGTACCCACAGTTTCCATTAGCTGCGTTCGCGTTGAAGCAATTCTGATTGCCGAAATGATTAGTGAGTCACGGTATACGTACGTAGATTGTTTTCAAATGAATTGATAGCGAAGTTGAATAGCTAAAGTTTGATTATGCTTTCATAATGCAGGGCTATAGATTCTATAAATGTCGTATTGATAAAGAAATTGATTAATAGCTTTGAATTCGATTTAAAATATATAAACCTAAAATAGGCACATGGTACATCATCATAACATCACGCCTGTAATCCCCGAAGGGTTTGGCAGAGGTGTGTCCATTAGTAGGTGCAGTACATTTCGGCAGTTATGTTAAAGTCCCATGTAATAGGAGGCGAGACTTATTAGGAAAATTCTAAAATACAACTACTATCTTTTCCCCAACACTTCGTTTGCGTAAATGTCGGTTATCGCGGAATAAATCGTAACCTAGTATGTATTTTCTTGGGGTTCAAAGTTTTTCATCGAATTCGGTTTAGTGGTTTAGCGTAACAGACGGACAGTTACTTTCGCATTTTTAATATTAGTATAGATTATTAGATACTGTATGAATATTTTTGATTGATTTGATACAAGACCTGTACTATTTTATGACACCCATTTTATATCTGTACAAGCCCATATCATCATCATATCAGCCTATGGCCGTCCACTGCTGAACGTAGGCCTCCCCCAAAGAGGGCCAACCATCCTGGTCTTGGGCAGCCCGCATCCATCCGCTGCCATATCGGCCCATATAACTCTTTACCATCTCTTTTTCTATTAGCATCATACTAATCGCTTCACGTCAAAAAAATAATACCCACACAAAACAATCTACACTTTCAATTTACTTCAAGCTTTAACAGTACCTTGAACATCAATCAAATAGCTACCAACTATGTAATGGCCGGATAGACACAGCACTTCACACTGAAAACACTAACAAGTCGGCACGAACCTTACCTGCACGTCAAAGTGAAGAGACGAGTCGACGAGTCACGTATTTTACGTACCCTTTAACAGAACTCGAGCTGCGATACCTAAATGATTTCGTTTCATGGGAAGTGTTTCTGAAACAGAGCGGCAAAGTTTTGGCAGGGCCATTTAGCTACAGTCCATTATTAGAAAACTTTAAAGATAAACGCTTGTACACAACCATAAATATGGATTCCTTTGTAAGTACATGGAAAATGGGTTGGGTGTCGGCACGCGTTTTGTTTAAAAGTGGTGTGAAACATTTCGGAGGTACTTATGATTCTACCTATGAACAATATAACGCACGCAAAACTGTTTGCGTATCTGTATTTGTAACTGTAAGCGTAACTGTATTGTATCGAAATTTTAAGTACTATTTTATGCGTGTGTAAGATAGTACTTAAAATTTCGATAGAATATTTTCTAACTAATGTTCTTAAAAAATGTTGGAACTTTGATCTTCAATATCGTTAACAAGTAGGTAACCAGAACTAAAAAAAAATCGCTATGATCGTCTTCTTTATCGTGTGGGCAGTAAGGTCTTACGACCCCACACACCCTAGTGTCAGAGTTTCTAAACCGCCTCAACGGCCTCTGACAAGGTTTGAGTGGAACAGTAAGTCCAGGTTTCCACGATGTTTTCTTTCACCGATGCCAGTGATCTACAAGATAAACTTTAGAAAGTACATATGAATATAAGTTTTGCTGTTTAGCGCTCGTACATTAATTTGCACCTACCATGCTATCTCTTTACCACCTTTGGTTGACTGTTAAAGATTACCTAAGGCATTAAGTCCGCCTTTATACTTTTGTTGCATAAAGTTTAAATAGGTAAATAAATATGAATCGAAAAAGTCATATTCATATTTTCAGTAAAGTCGCTATGTTGGGAACAACAAATACCTTTCAGCTTCATTTTATGTCTTTTTACACACCCTTCATAAAATTACAGTAGGTTCCTTTCAGGTTTTAGGTGCTCTAAATGATATAAATTATAACGACTGTAACTATTTTATTATGAACATTAAACAGTTAATCAATACTAACTGGATCTTTATTGTCTAACATCCGCAAATTAAAACTATTATAAAATCGTGAACCGTAACTATAAAAGCTAATGTTCCTGATAGAACATCACACAACGTGTAGTGACAATGGGGAAGTCACTACCAATATTGGCCATTCTGGCCATTTTGGCCAATTTACTCTTTTTAGTGACTGCGGGTACGCAATTGGATTATTTTTTCTTTTTGTGATTAAGTATAGTCAACAAAACACATAGGTATGCAGGTTATTACATTAAACCGATGGAATTCAAATGTTCAATCGAAGACATCCCTTGGTTTTTAAGAAAACTTCAATTATATTTGACGAGCCCGGATACCTATCTTTTTGGTTGACTGTACAAGAAGTTTATTTTGGAGGGGGCAACTAAATTCATTTCTTTTTTCTTGTATACGATATTTAAACTACCTTGCCTTTTAATGGCCTTATTGATATAAATGATTAAACTGACTTTGAACGATAAAATTAAGAATTAAATTAAATGAAGGTAATTAACTAATAATGAAATTTGTCCAGAATCGATGAAACACACTAGAATTACGGTGAATACTACAAGTGTCGCAGCAAGTGAAGCCGGAGCAAGCGAAGATGGAGGTAAGATTTCAATCTAAACATGACTACTTTTTCGATTTTCAATTTATTATTGATTCGTGTTGTTATACATGGCGTTTGATGCATCGTTTGCCAAATCGAATTGGCCCATAGGAGAGGTCATTTGCTAATTCTTTACACCTAGTAACTCATTCTGTGTCACGCCGGTTTTTTTATAACAGTTTTTTTAATATTAGGTTTGAAAAATCCAAAACTCAGCATTTAAGTTTAAATTTTAATAAAAAGTTAAGACTACTATACGTCTTCAAATTTCATTATAATATTTATGTGTACGGTCGTATGTTTCTATCAAATTCAAAATAACTTGGTTTTTAGTTGTCTTATAAAAAAATCGGGGCGACAAAGAATGAGCTCTTGGGCGTAAAGAGATAGTAAATAACCTCTCCTACCGGCCAATCGATAAAATTCACAATAATCACTAACATTTAGTCAGGTTCCTCCTTGAATTTAATAATCATTGTTGCCGATTCCCTTTTTCACAAACTACACTAAAATTAGAGAAGAGGCATCTCTTACTAACATACAGCTAAAGAAAAAGACGGTGAGATTTTAGAGCTAAGTTAGAGATGTCAAATTAGTTTTCCCTTGAACAATCAATACGTTCTGATATGTCAACTAAAATTGCATGGAAGTTTCAGGTTAATTAAAATTGACATTTTTTATTTATTTATTAGGGAGAGATAGAAATAGTCTAATTTTAGTTTCATTTGTGAAGGGATTTGGCACCAATGTCAAAAGATGTAAGTAAATTAAATGCATGTAAGACTGAGGGTAAAAAGCAATTATTGTTCCTAAAAGTTAGTTGAATGACCCCTCGAGGGAATATTTATTTTATTAAACATGAATTAACGTCCATTTTATTTCCTTTCAAGGTAACAGCTCGTCGGGTGCGGCAGCATCTGCAGGCGTCAGCAGTGTGGTTACTATTGATAAGCATGTACACAAGGGAATAAGTAAGTTTATATGTTTTTTTAAAACTTAATTATAACCTTTAATGCCTCGTTGATCTAGTGGCGCGACTGCTGAGCATGAGGTCTTGGGTTCGATTCCCAGGTGGGGCAAAGTGTTATTAGGTTTTGAAATTTCTCAGCAGCAGCCTCGGAGTCTGGATTTGTGCCCGGTTGATGGCAATAGGCTCGCCCCCTATTACATGGGACTTAAACATAACTGGCGAAATGTGGGTGTTATAATAGGTAAACCTCTGCCTCACCCTTCGGGGATTACTGGCGAGATGTTAACCGGTTTGCTTGGAAAATATAAGAAGAAATCTATGCCCAATAGTTGCCGTCTTCTGGTTGATATAATGATGATGATAGTGCTTGTAAACTCACCCTATGTGCTTAATCATACAATGCACAATTTGCTAAATAGATCTAAAGCTGTGTCTCGGATGGTAGACTTGGCTATAAGGCGATTAACACACGGCACCGCGCATCGCCGCGGTAGGCGGTAAAGTGGATCTCATGTCGCATTGGCCTCTATGAAATCCGTCGTTACCTTTTACACGTACACCGCCCGAACGCGCCGTCGGGCGGTGTACGTGTGATAATCGCCGCTTCACCGACTACTCTGGGGGCTTAGACAAAGTAACAACTTCAAAACGATAACGAAGTTAGAAAAGATTAAAATGTATAGGATTGACATAAGCCGCGTTAAGTCACGTGGTCAATCGACGAAGCGATGACCACATGAAAGACTAAAATGTATGGGATTGACATAAGCCGCGTTAAGTCACGTGGACAATCGAGTAAACGATGTTACTTTGTCTAAGCCCCCAGGAGGTGCATGGTGCCATATGTGACATAATGTGTATTTTTTTTAGAATCATGTGCTCCCAACGAAAGATACGAGAAGTGCCCACAAAAACTGTGCCGGCCACAAGCATGTTCGCACGTTGGGTATACTCAATGTTCGTCGCATGGAAAGGAGCACGACCATGAAAACGAAGACGAGATGAACTCTAAAGCTGGTGCTGACAATGACCCGTGCCCCGGACATGCGGCTTGCGTCTGCAAGAAACATTATGTAAGAAATCACGGAGGAGTGTGCATACCAGCAAAGGAATGCCGTAAGTTTCATTTTGAGCTTACATATTATTGTGCCATTAATAACCAGAGGCCTATCCCCATCTCTTAATTCATCTTCATCTTCCGTACTATTGGATTTCAACGTTCAGCTCCGCGAAGAGAGTTCAAATTCCAACAACAGAAATTACAGAGTAATAATAAAATATCATTATTTTAAAGAGATGCCGGTAGGCCCCCTGGCGTTATTGGTGAGGTTTTTCGAAAAGTTCCGTCAAAACTGGTCCAACTGTTTCAGAGATTATCCAGAACTAACAGACAGTTAAAATTTAAATAATGTTTTTTTGGTATGTTTATATCATTCTAGCTTTTGCCCGCGCCTTCTTCCGCGTCAATGTCGATTATCGCGGACGCAGATGAAGTGGTTGAGTAAAAAGTAGTCTATGTCCTTCCTTGACATTCAAATTTATTTCGTACCAAATTTCATTAAAATCGGTTTAGTCGTAAAAGCGTAACAGACAGGCAGAGTTACTTTCGCATTTATAAATATGGATATTCGCAAAATGCAAATTATCCATCAAACGATTCTGTATTTCCAGCCTCTTGCGGTGGTGACAAGAATGCTACATATGGCTGTGGCGACCACTGTGGCCGGCGATGCTCAAACTATAACCAAGAACCAGTAGAATGTCCTAAAGACAGAGTGTGCTACAAAAACAGTTGTGACTGTAAAGAGGGTTATGTATTCGATGACTACACATCATTTTGTGTCAAACCTGAAGACTGCAGTAAGTACATTTACAAAATACTTAAATCAACATCTCTTTCAATAATCGTTATTAACAACGTTATTATAATCTTATTGCTGACGATAACGGTTATACCGTTATCGTTTTTGTGCCATGGTTTTATAACGTGCCGTTTTACGTCCTCGTCTTTCAGGAGATTGTCGTAAAAGTCATAAAATAATCAAATAAATATTACACTTGTTTAGGTTTAACAGTATTTTATAATACACCTCTTTCAAAAAAGAGAATCGCTCTATTACGTTTAAACCCAGCGGCAACATTCCTAATTCGAATTTTAAAATTACAAACTAAAAAAAAAAAAATATTTTTTTTATTATTGTTTCTTATTGATAATCTATAGCATAGTTACCTACTTGAATTTAAGTAGGATGCAAGAACGATTTTTAACTTATTAAAGTTACTAAATTCAAATATTTATCCCAATGTCGTGATGGTCTAGTTGTTTAGGCACCCGCCTCACATGCATGAGGTTGCGGGCTCGAGCCTGGGCAATTCAATAATATACAAAGTTCACAACCTCCAAGTTTATGGTCTCTACGATCAGCGGTTTAGGCTGTGCGTTGATCCGTCACTCAGTCAGTCAGTCATTCAGGACAAAGCATTTTAAATGTATGTATAGATATAGATGAAGGATTACATTAAGTTAGTAAAAGATAGGCTGTATAACTTAACATTTCTAAACGTTAAACAAAGCATGTTTCTGAACGAACGATTGGATGAGTTACCAATAGGGTGAAAGGTGAAGGAAAAAAAATCAAGATGGCGATTAAGACGAAATAAGAAAGACGTGTTGTATAAGGTGTTCAAATATAAACCATATACCTAAAAAAGCAAAGTGCAAAGTGTTATATAAAATGTGTTAACAAGATTAAGATCATACCAATAGCATTATACAAGTAATTTAACGCCAAATATTATACTCAAACATGAAAAATAACATTTTAGAAAAAAACAAAGATAATCGCGAAAAGTATTAGGTACCGGAGAATTGATGTAGGGTTACATTAAATAATTAAATTCAGTAATGATTCTGTCTAAAGTGTCGATAGAATTTATGAGGAACAAAGTCATTTTCTGGTATTCAGAAAAACCTTGGTCAAAGTCGAAGTTAAATCACTTAGAGTTTTGAACCATTAACAAGCACTTTTGAACGTCTTTTACAAGAGAGAGAAAAATATTTATAATATTGAATACAGTTGCCCATTATACTGCCTCGTTGGTCTAGTGGTCGCAAGCGCGACTGCTGTGCGTGAGGTCTTCGGTTCGATTCCCAGGTCGGGCAAAGTGTTATTGGGTTTTTCCATCAGGAATTTCTCAGTAGCAGCCTCGGAGTCTGGATTTGTGCCCGGTTAATGGCAATAGGCTCGCCCCCTATTGCATGGGACTTAAATATAACTGGTGAAATGTGGATGTACTAATGGGTTCACCTCTGCCTAAACCTTCGGGGATTACAGGCGTGATGTTATGTGTTTTTACCTAGAAAATCGTTGAAGTTTTCCTGGAGATCCCAACACACTACGTAGATATGAAAATGATTGATAAAACATGAAGGTAAAATAACAGCGATACATGAAGTGTTAAGTGCAATTATTGAAGTAGATTGTGCACTTACACAAATTGCACATTACGCATTAGCAAGCACTGAACGGGCTATAAACAAACCGCGCTTCCCATCGAAACCGCTTTTGCATTTTACAGATTATTACCTAGCAGTGCGGAAGGTAACACTGATATTATTATATTGGTTATAATATCACGAAATTGTATAAGATGACTAGCAATTAGTAACCGCGTTCTTCTTCTTATCGTGTTGGTAGTCAGGCCTTACGACCCTACACACCCTTGTGTCAGAGTTTCTAAACCGCCTCAAGGGCCTCTGACATGGTTTTGAGTGAAACAGTAAAGTCCAGGTTTCCTCACGATGTTTTCCTTCACCGATGCTAATGATGTCCAAGATAAACTTTAGAAAGCACATATGAATTGAAAAATTCACATTGGTACTTACCCGGATTTGAACCCACAACCTCATGCATGAGAGGCGGGCGCCTTAACCACTAGGCCATCACGACACATAACCGTAACCGCGTTAGTACTTAAACACATGATTGTACTCATAATAAATAAATATTAAATTTAAAATTTAAAACGCTCCGACGCCGACGGTGGCCGTTTTGGGCTGGTTTTCATCAAACATAGCTAAAAACACTCCCGACCTTTAAACAAAAAATTAAATTCACTTGTTTGGAGGGAAGTGGAAATTGTATTTCTTCTTATTCCTCCGCTATTCTTTTATGCTTAATGTTGTTGTCGGATCCAAGACACTTGTTTTTCTTTGGGTCTAGTCGAGCTTCATTGCCTCAGCGCCTCCATTGCTTATCCTAGTTTTCGGGAGTTGTTGATGGGAAAATAGTGAAAAAAAGGAAGTGCATGATCCCTATCACCCAAAAAGGCCTGCGCACGCGCGTGTTCTTTACAATCAATAGTTAAAACAATGCATGGTAAAAGTTGAATAGTTTTGTGTGTTATTTTTGCTACTCAATATGCTATTGGGGTCTTCTTCGGGAAAGTTGTTTGTTTTTATGAGTACAATCATGTTTACAAGTATTAGTAACTAATTACCAGTCATAACAGTCTGCTACTGTAAATAAAATGGCGGACTTAATAATTCGTATGAAACTAAACTTAAGCTAATACAATTTCTATGAACCACTGCATAGTTTGTTGGCTAATTATAAAACTTTCAGAACGGGTACCTGCAACTTTTGAATATTATGGCGCATTAAGCGATTTTCCTCAAATAGTACCTCCTCTTGTTTGAAAGCGTAATTTACATGTTTTCAGTGAATGTCAGTAGTTAAAGCCAGGGTTTCAGGAAGTTTTACCTGTGATGATATACAGGGTAGAAGGAAATCGATGACCTGCTGCCATGTCAAAGTCAAAGTCAAAGTCAAAATATTTGTTTCAATTAGAATATTAGATAGCTGTGTTGAACATGCACATGAATTCACCGTACGAAGTTGAAATTTCTCGTCGCTTATTAAAACAAACAGCTCCACCGTACATAACATAACATCACGTCTGTAATCCCCGAAGGGTTAGGCAGAGGTGTACCCGTTAGTACACCCACATTTCGCCAGTTATGTTTTTAGTCCCATGTAATAGGGGGCGAGCCTATTGCCATCAACCGGGCACAAATCCAGACTCCGAGGCTGCTACTGAGAAATTTCTGATGGAAAAACCCAATAATACTTTGCCCGACCTGGGAATCGAACCCAAGACCTCATGCACAGCAGTCGCGCTTGCGACCACTAGACCAAAGAAGCAGTCCACCGTACATTTTGACCTTATAGCTATTGCTATTATTCAATAAACCTCAAAACATTTTCATCACTTTCCTCTAATCATCAGTATATCCTAATGTCCCCTTCAACATGTATACAAAGAAATTCAAAGAATCAATTAAAGGTTTTTCCTCTGCGGTACAAATAACCTTGGGACACTGCAATAGAAAAATCGTAATAGATACCTACTTAAGCAAAGTGTTTCGACTGAATCGAAACATAGAATCACTTTCTTAAAAGCAAGTCTTTTTATACTGCAGATTTATTTATTTAAACATCTGCGGCCCAACGCACTAGGACAAAGCTTTCAAGGGAAGCTATTTGACCCAGTAAAATATAGTACGTTGATACAAAACGACGGTCAAGTAACATATTTCTTTCTTAATTCTATTAAATTATTTACCTGAACCTCTTTTTGGTTTTGTAGAAACACAAAACTAGTTTTTTTATTACAGCCCGTTGGTCATAAAACTCTTTACGGCTTAAGAACTATTTACTTCACTCGGATTCACTTGAATTCGTTTGAAGTTCGTTTGTGTTGAAAGAACTTTTTGAGGTTTTAGGTTTTTCTTTTTAAGACTATATTCTGACTAAATTCAGTATGTTGATTATAGTAAATGCAGTGATGGATAACTACCTTTTCAGTTAATTTCTTCACTGTTTTCGGGACAAAAAGGGAGTTCATTACTACTGTATCAAATTCAATTTTATCCCACAGCTAGGAAAGACCGCAACATGTATGTATTGGTTTATTATAGTTATTGTACTTATTTATGTATTTGTGTTTTTATTATGGGCCTTAGTTGCCTGAAATAAAGGTTTATTATTATTATAAAGTAATGGAATGGACGATCCTACTACTGATTAGCCTACTGGCAGTTTGAAACTCATTTTTTTTTATCTGGCCCGGCCCATTTTTCAGCCAAAGAAAAATAAGCGTCATTGTAATGCTTTTTCAATTCATATTATAATGTCGACTATACGTCATCGTTCTATACAGAGAAAATATACATTCATATTGTGGCATTTCATTATATTGTCTTTATATTCTGTGTACTTTATAGTCGCTACTACTTATGCAATAACAAGCAAAACAAAAGGTATTTGGATTGTGAGAATAATTTGTTGTGCTCGCTTCTTGTTTCTAACGGTAGTTTTATACTCTTCAAAAACCAATTTAAGTAGGTACTTAAATAATTTTATAAAAATCTCATGTTTTTCTCACTATTTTTTTTACCAATCGCTGCGTTTAATAAAACAAGGTTAATTTACAAACTCACTGCCAGAACGGTGAGTTAGTCGGTAGCTATACGTACTCCAACAAGTTTAACCGGTAGAATGTAATTTTTCCCGGGTCGCCACTGTGTTCTGTTCACTTTACACACAACCGACAATTGGGATCTATATTGCTCGATAAAAAACTTTATTGTTCGACGCAGTTGGCACGTTGGACAACGTGGAAAAGGTAAATGGGAGAAGATTTCAATTGGTGGGGAACATTGGAAACAGTTTAGTAAACAAAAACCCTTCACAATTTTTATAACATAACATTACGCCTGTAATCCCCGAAGGGTTAGGCACAGGTGTACCCATTAATACACCTACATTTCGCCAGTTTTGTTCATTTCCACCATGTAATAGGGGGCCAATCTATTGCTGGAGATTGCTATAAACTGGAGAAATTTCTGATGGAAACACCCATTAACACTTTGTCCTAACTGGAAATCGAACCCAAGACCTCATGCTCAGCAGTCGCGTTTTGCAACTACTAGACCAACGACCAGTCAAATCACAATTTTAATATCATAAAAAATTAGTTATTTTGTCTTTCTATGTTCAAAAACTCTCTAATTTGATTGACATAGTTTGTACGCTAGAGATACAGTCTGTTAATATTTTTTACTGAGTTAAATGAAAAGGGATCCGCGGACTTGAACAGAATTATGAACCACGATGATTGGCTCTTAACAAAGCAGACACTTAATTTTCAACGAATACAAGCGGATGATATGTTGGTACTTAAGACATTAATATAAAATCAAGAAGAGAACAGTTCATACATTATCGTTTAGCTTAAAGGATTAATAAGTAATTTCAATAAATTTTAAAATCTATTTAACTTCAAGCATCTATGTTCTTAAATTCCAGTGTAATTAAATGGTTAATTATTTAGCGGGCTCAACGTTCTAAAGTGGAAATAAGGTAACGTTAAGGAACGCTTATATAGGGTTTATGAAATTTTCGGCATCTTCAATTACCATACAAAGGAGCTAACTTTCACCCCTAAAGACAATTTTAAGCAAGACGTTGAACGATTTTATTAAGCCTTTTTCATTTTTGTTGATAAAGGTTAACAGAAAATTATTAAATTTACATATATCATAAAAAACAACAATTTACAACAATTTTTGTCAATAAGATCAAACAATAATAGTACGAATGGGTCATCTTGCAAAGGGTGCTTAAATAACACTATAGAATTACATCCTTTCCAGTAAATCAGTAACAAATAAACACAATTGGTGCGCTGCCTTCATAAAAACTACGGATGAATTAAAATTTTACTTAAAGTACAAGTACAATTCGGTTCAATTTACGGCAACAACTTTGTGGAAGTACATACTATAGGCGGAAACTTTGTAGAAGACTATCGACATTCACAAACAACGAGCATCTGATTTTTAGGTTTTCTGCAGAAAACATTTAAGTAGTCTATCTGAAAAATGCCTTAAATTTCCTTTCAATATAATTATCTTTTACTAATCCTAGGTCTCAAAAACCCACCTAAGCCTGAAGGTACCTCAGAAACACCCGGAAATGGTGAAGATGAAAATAACAACAAAGACCCATGTGTTGATTGTAAAGGAAAAAATTGTGATCCTGAAAAATGTGGTACTAAAGGTAAGAGCCAAATCAAATCAATCAGATAAAATTAAGTTATTGTTAATCTACTCATAGTGTCTTTTTTACCATCACAATGTTACTAACTTTATAGTTTTCAAACCCTTTCATTTGATACCCATATCAAGAGGATTGAGAAAAAATATGTGATCCGCCATCTTGGAGCGGCGGCCATATTGAAATTATAACAGTTTTGAGTATTGAACATTGTATTGTAAAGCTGTATGCAAAATTTCGGCTCAATCGGATACAATGAATGGTCGAAAAATGGTTTGCAAATGTTGCATGGACAACAGTTATTCGTAAAGTTATTCTTTTCTGATTGATATTTCCAAACTTATCAAAAGACACTTTTATTTTTAAAACGAATTTTTAAAACGGGGTTAGAATGCGTAATTGTATATTATTATAATCGATCGTATTTTATTTTAGTAAGTTACTATTAGCGACTTACTAGCATAGTTTATATAATTTATATTAAATGAAAGATTGCTGTCAAAATATCCTATAATAGCAATTTTAAGTTACTATTACACTGTGTGATACATACATACATAACATCACGCCTGTAATCCCCGAAGGGTTAGGCAGAGTTGTACCCATTTTTACACCCACATATCGCCAGTTATGTTTTTAGTCCCATGTAATAGGGGGCGAGCCTATTGCCATCAACCGGGCACAAATCCAGACTCCGAGGCTGCTACTGAGAAGTTCCTAATGGAAAAACCCAATAACACTTTGCCCGAGCTGGGAATCGAACTCAAGACCTCATGCACAGCAGTCGCGCTTGCGACCACTAGACCAACGAGGCTGTCAAAAAATGAATATTAATTAAAAGATGAACTTTCAACCTGTATTATGGATGCGTGTAAGATGTAGGTACTTAATATGTACAATGTACAAGAATCGACAAAAAATACATAATAAGTATTATTGTCATATCATTTTCTCTCTCATTTGATTCCTCTGGCTAATCACAATTGAGCCCATGTCATCACGCCAGCTGGATCTACTTTGCGGACCACGTCATTCTATTGACGAAAACTGCCTACTAAAACATAATTTTTTTAAAGTAGTCTTCCTTTTTTGTACAGTTTCTTGCAATGGAGAATTCAATTCCGAACCTGGTTGTGACGAAAGCTGCACCCAACGTTGTCCTGGTCCGAAACCAGCCAAGTGCAAATGTTACAAAGACGGCTGCAAGTGTAAAGAGGGATTTGTGTACGATCCTAAAGTCTTCAAATGTGTACGACCTGAAGACTGTGGTAAATTATAATTTTAAATAACGGAACATTATTTATCTTAAGAGATATGATATTTGAATTTCGAAAATAAAATATCTACGGTTAAAGTGTTAATATTCAAAATATCGAAAATTTAAATAATGTAAGTTTGTTATTGTCGAATGGTTAGATAACCTACGTCTAAATATCTAAAATCGAATAATTGAGATCGCCCCCTATGGGCGAGCCTATTGCCATCAACCGGGCACAAATCCAGACTCCGAGGCTGCTACTGAGAAATTCCTGATGGAAAATCCCAATAACACTTTGCCCGACCTGAAAATCGAACCCAAGAACCTCATGCACAGCAGTCGCGCTTGCGACCACTAGACCAACGAAGTAGTCACTGTGTGATAAAATTACTAAAATGATTCCGTTGTAACCAATTTAAACATTATGTTTTAAAAGTATGTTAAAAATCTACGAACTTTTATAAAAGTTCGTAATGCAACGTTACGCATCAGCATATTTTTCTTTTAATTACTGCAATAATGGCGTAACTACTAATAAAAAGAATACCTATCATATTTTTGTAATATTTATTTTTCTTAAATTACTAGTTTTTTCACAATAATTTTCAAATAATTTGCTACTTTTTGATGTTTCTATGACATCAATACGTCGACTCGTTGAAAAGATATTCCACAAAGCGGAAAAATCCTTCTCTTGTAAAATTTAAGCTTCATGATTTATGTCGCCGCCAACAGCCCGGAGACGTCGATGTATTTCATACACAAAATAAACAATTAACATTGAATTTTATTTACACAGAATCAAGTCAAGAATCGACCAAGGCAACCTCAAGTGAACACTCGGACTCATCAACTGAGAAATCAGAAAAGCCAACAGAAGGAGAAGGATCTGGATCAGAAACAACGAAGACAGAAGAGACTGAACCAGAAATGACAACGATGGAGAGCCCGAAACACACACATGAACATAAACATAAAAAGAAACATAAGAAAAATAAAAACACTACCCCAGAATCAGAAGGAGAAGAACATGCTACTGAAGCATCAGAAAAACCAACAGAAGGGTCTGAACCGGAAACAACGAAGTCAGAAGAGACTGAACCCGAAATGCCAACGACGAAGGACTCGGAACACACATCATGTGCAAAACACAAATCATGTAAACACAAAAAGAAAGATAAGAAAAATAAAAACACTACCCCAGAATCAGAAGGAGAAGAAAATGCTACTGAAGCAACAGAAAAACCAACAGAAGGGTCTGAACCGGAAACAACGAAGTCAGAAGAGACTGAACCTGAAATGCCAACGACGAAGGACTCGGAACACACATCATGTGCAAAACACAAATCATGTAAACACAAAAAGAAAAATAAGAAAAATAAAAACACTACCCCAGAATCAGAAGAAGAACATGCAACTGAGGCAACAGAAAAACCAATAGAAGAGACGGAACCTGAAATGCCAACGACGAAGAGCTTGGAACCCTCATCATGTGCAAAACACAAATCATGTAAACACAAAAAGAAAAATAAAAACACTACCCCAGAATCAGAAGGAGAAGAACATGCTACCGAAGCATCAGAAAAACCAACAGAAGGATCTGAACCGAAAACAACGAAGTCAGAAGAGACTGAATCTGAAATGCCAACGACGAAGGGCTCGGAACCCACATCATGTGGAAAACACAAATCATGTAAACACAAAAAGAAAAATAAGAAAAATAAAAACACTACCCCAGAATCAGAAGGAGAAGAAAATGCTACTGAAGCATCAGAAAAACCAACAGAAGGATCTGAACCAGAAACACCGAAGTCAGAAGAGACTGAATCAGAAATGACAACGATGGATCCGAAACACACACATGAACATAAACATAAAAAGAAAGATAAGAAAAATAAAAAAACTACCCCAGAATCAGAAGGAGAAGAAAATGCTACTGAAGCATCAGAAAAACCAACAGAAGGATCTGAATCGGAAACAACGAAGTCAGAAGAGACTGAACCTGAAATGCCAACGACGAAGGGCTCGGAACACACATCATGTGCAAAACACAAATCATGTAAACACAAAAAGAAAGATAAGAAAAATAAAAACACTACCCCAGAATCAGAAGGAGAAGAAACTGCTACTGAGGCAACAGAAAAACCTACAGAAGGATCTGAATCGGAAATAATGAAGACGGAAGAGACTGAACCTGAAATGACATCGACCCCGGAATCGGAGTCAGAAGGAGACCAAACTACAGAAGAATCAGAAGATACAACAACTGACTCATCAATGGCTACTAGCACCGCAAATAAAGGTAAAAACAATTTTAACAAAATGCATCTTTCACAGTGATCATTCTCCAGACATCACACAAAACACACATCACATACCCTGTTAACTACGCATGCTGCCCATTAAACTAAAAACATTAATCGAAAATTATTGCTGGAAATCAATTTTTATTTTTAGTGTGAAATTAGGAGGGTTTTAGGAAAAACACGGATGGATTTTAGTCAGTAAGAGACTCTTTTAAAGAGCGGATACTCTTTTCAAAAGCGAAAGATGTAATTTGATGATTTCCCATCCTGGAGTTACAAGTTCAATCGATTTTTCTGATATGAGTCAAATATTACTTAGTACAATTTGGGAAGTATTAAGAAAACCATTTTTAAGCTGTGTTCAAAATAAAATCCAAGTTTTACTCTCTCATTAAAACAAATACTGCTGTTAGTAAGATCAACTGTTTACTCCCCCGTTTTCTATAATCCCTTAAACTGCTTGTCCAAAGTCTTGGTCGGTCGATGTTGTGCCAATCTAGTAGAGGTTGGAACATATCCAACATTTTGTAAGACAGCCGCAATACATGCTTTAAAATATAACCAACAAAACATTTGATTTAATAGCGTCTGCCTCTAGAACAAGCTTCTAATAAGAAAATTCTTTAAATTAACAGAATTGTACGAAAGGTATTTTCTGATTGTTTGTTACTTAATTGCAACTTGAGGTATTTTCCGTTGTCGAGCAGTAGCAACAAAACTTGTTCAGTGCCAGCAGAATGCCAACCACAAAGATGCATGTGTGAATGTTATATGTAAATGGATGCACCGAGACAAATAAATGTCCTGCATTGTAGGTACTATATTTGGACTGATGCAATTTCTAACCTAATAATAATAGATTGAACTGTGGCAACGTTTTATTACATCGATAATAAGTTCAAGTGGAAATGCAGAGCTAAAAGTTTCGGGTTTAATGGTCAGGCAATGCACTTATTGTTGTGTTTTTTTTTTTAATTATCATTATTACAATGCTCTTATATCACAGGTCAAAAGGAATGCAAAGGCAAGCGCGAGTTTTATTACCAATGCGCGCCCTCGTGCCCGCAGAAGACATGTGCCAATTATCTAAATGGCGTTAAAATTAAATGTCGGTCAAACGCCGGACGGAACAAATGCAAATCCGAATGCCGATGCCTGACCGCATACTATAAGAGTGATGATGGGCGATGCTTGACCAAAAAGCAATGCAGTAAGTGTAACTAAGTTTTCAATCGAAACTTATATTATTAGTACTTAGGTTTGTTTGTATAAGGACCTAGAAGTATAGGTCCGATAAAGAGAAAAATTCACGAATTAAAATGTAACTAAACCTCACTCTCAGGCGGACGAAGTCGGGGCACAAGCCAGTCATAAGTATAAGATTTTTTTTTGGTATAATTTTACATTGATGTGCTTTTAAATATTTTTTATAGAAAAAGAGGCAAAGTTAACCACTGATGATGATGTTTCGACAACAACTGAAAATACTGATTTTGAAGGTAAGACACAAAAAATCGTCATACCGCATCATTGACTGCAATACTGAATAGAGAATTTACGGAAGAAATTTATTTTCTCTCAACAAAGACCTAAGAATTGTGATTTATCTCCATACAGGCTGAACTTTTCGTCGAAAAGTTTAATCCAAACATAACATACACAATTTTTGCCTGACCTGGGAATCGACCTCAAGACCTTACGCTCAGCGGCCGCACTTTGCGACCACTAGATCAACGAGGCAAAACTACAAGCACGCGGAAGCTTCCGTGTAATATAGATACTTCTAAAAATTATAAAATTTCAGGTACCACGACTCAGAAGCCGAAGTGTTATGAAGTAGCAAACGAATTATTCCAAGTTGGAAACTTAGCCTACACTACAAAACTACTGGCTGTAAGTCTCACTCAATCAATTACCCAATTGCACTAAACTAACTACTATTCAACCTCTATCCTCTTCTCTCTCTCTCTCTTCTCCATCCTCTTCTATTACTTACTTTGCTTAATGTTTTTTCTTATTTTTTGTTCCTTTTTTTATACTACCATTTTGTTATTATTTTTATATAATAATACAGAGTGTTAGTGTAAACACCGTTATCCTTGAAACCAGTAGTTTGGTTTCACTAATAGAACGTAAATATTATGAAAAAAATATCTTTTTTTTTAAAGTAAAATCTCCATTTTTCCTCAAAATTATTTCACCGTATATTACAATGATGTAATTAGTTAAAACTTATGTAGGTAGTTATAACGGACGGCCAGTGCAGCAGGTCAACGCCCTTTGCGGTGATTACGTAACTCGAGCGCGTAGTATCCATGAATTTACGGACGGTGTCGGACAGTTTTTTTTTTTTAATAATATGAAAGAAAATTTTGTGTATTTATTTTTAAATTTAGATAAACATTTTTTATAATAAATCAAGTACCTATGGTTTTAGTGACAACGGTGTTTACACTAACAGTCTGTATATAAAAAGTATTTTGCTTGTTAATTCAGGAAATGGTCTATCTATGTGCCAATTTTCATTAAAATGTTCAACAAACATCCAAACATCTTTACAAAGTTTCGCATTTATATAATTAGTAGGATAGGATTTCACAACTTGTCCGTTTCTGCCCAGGATGTATCACAACGTGACCCTGGCAACAATGTGATGGTCGGAGGGGCGTCCATCTTGTATTTGTTGGGTCAACTACTTTCGGGAGCTAAGGGCGGCGTCAAGAAAGAGATCTTAGGCGTGACACACTTTGAAAACACAGAACAGGTAAGTGTTCTACATTATCATTCCACCGAAATATTGCCAGTGCTACAAAATTGTAAACATGTCTCTGCCCCAAGCCACTATCATAAAAGTACAAAAATTTAAAAGACACTACACAAAACAAAAGATGCTCACCAAAATGGGTTTATGCTAAATTCATCAATGTCCAATTTGGATAACTAGAAATATATTTGATAGTTTAAGGTCTTCAAAATGCAAGAAATACCAACATTTCGCTTTTTCTAAATTAATTATAACCATCCTAATCAGTAAATACACATCCTTAATACGAGTAGTATATTTAAAGTTACTATAAAATAGTATCATCCATATCAAAAGGAGATTTTGAAAAACAATACTAGCCTATTATTGTCCCACTGCTAGGCAAAGGCCTCTTCTTATACAGAGAAGGCATGAGCATTAATCACCATGTTTACTCAAGGCGGATTGGCGATTTCAGACTTATATTTTAACAAAATCTAAGCTCGCGAGCACTTACATAAGAAGTTGGTAGACTCGTCCCACAATTAATTTGTTGTACTTCACCACCTATTATTATATTTTTATCTCTCTCTACTTTATATATTTTATTGTATGTATGTATATATGTATTTATTATTATTTTTTATTCGAAAATTTTCTATATCTGTGCACCTACTATGTTTTGTCTCTGCATCACCCTAAGGTAGACTGGAAGAAAAGGCCCAAGGCATTAAGTCCGCCTTTGTGCATTGTATTTTTTTACATGTGCATAAAGATAAATAAATAAATAAAATCTTCGTTGATTTCTTTCTTCAACAATGTCACTGGCCCGTTCTTTGTTGGATACCCACAACCCTCAGTGTATGAGAGGCAGGTCTTAGCCACTAGGCTAGGATATATACATATATTTTTTATTTTTGTATTATCCTTACTCCCTCAAATGTGCTGATGCGAAGGAAAAGCCAACCTTGGTTACGTAAACAAAGGACACATTTCTCTTAAACAAGTTAGAAGAAGAAAAAAAAACTATTCAAACGTTGAAAGAAAATTCGTGCACATAATTATGTAGTATAAATATATTTTTTTTCAGGCCCTCTGTTACTTGCCGAAAATCTCAGCGAAGCTCACTGCTAATTATCCTGATATTGAATACGAGTTGTTCTGTAAAATATATGCTGATGTAAGCCATGCGCTCACTCTTGATTTCATTAGAAGTATAACACAAAAATTCGGTATAGGCCCAGAAAATCTTAAATTTAGCTCCGCAAAAGCAGCGAAAAAGATGAACAGTGACGTAAGTGGATTTATAAATAATATTTTATAATTGAACAATTATACAATTTATACAAATATCATATTTATAAAAACTAATTTATGGAATCTTGTACATAGGTGGAGCAATTTACGAATAAACGTTTCATAGATTTCATAAAACCACGCACTTTGAGGGTATTGAAGGGTTTGGTTCTGGTGGATGCTGAAAGTTTTCAGGTAAGATTAAAAATATAAACCAAGAACACTTATAAAACTATTGTAAATGTAAAAATAATTAACTTTTCATTTAATATAATTTCAGGGAAAATTGGAGCATCAATTCAATTCAGCAGAGACACGCTTGAAACCATTCCATACTTCCGACGGTCCCATCGAAAAAGTTCCTACAATGCGTGCCAGGCATTATTACCATTATGCAGAAAGCGCTAAACTCGGCGCGAAGGTAAAATTGAACATTAATTTTACAGTCATCATCATCAAAAAAAAAAATGGCTGTTCACAACGGTGTGCTGGTGCCTACGCTTATGTATGGAAGTGAATGTTGGGTATGGCAAACGAGGCATGAGAGTAGGATTAATGCTGTGGAAATGCGTTCCTTGCGGAGTATGTGTGGTGTAACATTGAACGATAGAGTGAGGAATGAGGTTATACGGGACCGTTGCGGATTAAAAGAAGATGTAGTGACAAAGATAGAAAAGGGTATGCTTAGATGGTTCGGTCATGTTGAGAGGATGAGTGAAAGACGAATGACAAAAGGTATTTATATGGCAGAGGTGAGTGGCAACGCCGGGAGGGGTCGCCCTAGGAAGACCTACACTGACCTTATTAGTGAGGTCCTTCAGAAAGGTCAGGTGCGGAGTACTCGTAACCGGCGTGCTTGTATGACGAGATGTATGAACGTAGATGAGGCGAAAGGAGTATGTAAGGATCGTAGCAGGTGGCGTTCTATAGTTTCTGCCTACCCCCATGGGAAAAAGGCGTGAGTTTATGTATGTGTCATCATCAAAATTCTTCTAAAAGACGTTCGCTGCTCTCATAATAGAACTAGAGCTCAGAACGCTGCGCTTGAAAATCTGACGTGTCCGTTAACACCCCAAATACATTATAATATTAATTTATTTCTAGATCGTGCAACTAAAATACCGAGGCGGGAAATTCTCTTTGATCATATTCCTACCACATGCGGTAGATGGGATTAAGGAGTTGTTGAAAAAAATACAAAATCCCGAAGATACGTTATCAGCGATTAAGAGTCTCAAACTTGAGAATATAGAGATCGAAATTCCGAAATTTGAGATATCTGTAGCAAATAGATTAAAGGTATCCTCCGAAATGGTAAGTACAAAATATGATTCATATAATAAATCTGTCTGATCAATGATGTGTTGTGACTTCTGCTGCTATAAAATGTCAATGGCATCATTGTTTCGATGCGAGAAAGGGATGGCGCTAAACGTCCTATATAGGTCCATCTTACTCTTGCATTATACGACAATTAATGGCTCAAATTCGTCATAATACGGTTTCTGTTCTTCGCAGCCCAGAGTAAGGCGCTCCGCAAACGCAGCAACTTTGATCTCTGAGTTACACTAACAAGCAACTAGCTGTTTATGACGATTTTCATGTAATTGCTGTAACTGGCAACTATTAACCAAAAGTTTTAAAAAGTTGTCAGTTCTGGAAACTAAAGTTGCTCCGTCTGCGAAGCGCCGAAGTATGCGAAACTAGCTTTTGGAAGGGGAAACTAGATTCAATTCTTTTTTCATGTAAATTATGTTCATTTAATGATCTAATTGAAATGAATAATTTGGTTTTGGTATTTTGCAATATATTTTTAAAATTACTAGTAAGTAATATGGAAAAAAAATTGGATATATTAATATTATTAAAACATTATGAAATAAATGTATAAAAGAATTCTGATTTATAATAAACATTCTTTCTCTAGATAAGAATAAATGAATGCTAGTCTTTCCTATCACACTATTGTACTAATAGAATGTAAAATATTTCGTTGTACAGGCTCATTTGAAGAAAATATTTAAAAATGATACTACTGGACTAGAGGACATTGGCTCCGCTGACCCGCCATTTATAAAAGAAATCCTACAAAAGATTACATTCCCGTTTACCAACCATGATAAGGGTGACAAAAGAGATATCCGTAAGTATCAAAATGCTTGTTGATGCAATCGTTGAAATCGGTAGAGATAAACTACGATAACTTGGCGCCCCCCTACAATTCAAGACGTTTGAAAGTATTAGTGGATGTATTTACAAGACTCACAACGCATGTGTACGTGCTGAGACGGCTCGCGAAACAAAAACAAATCAGCGTGTCATGTTTAGTCGACTAGGGGCGTCATTAATTACTCATTATTATTGAAATAGTAATATGGAGAGGCGCGCCATGTCTCTACGCGATTATTTGTAATATGTCGTCCACTGCTATAGACATAGGCTTCCCCTAAAGATAGCCACAATGACCGGTCCTGGGCTGGCCGCATCCATCAGTCTCCCCAGGTCCTCTGTCCACGTCGTGGGATATACTTACCTGCCTCGTTGGTTTATTGGTCGCAAAGCGTGTCTGATAACCATGGTGGTCTTGGGTTCAATTCCCAGGTCGGGCAAAGTGTTATTGTTATACCTACTAGCTTCTGCATGCGACTTCGTACGCGTCGAATTATCACTCGCGTTAAGTTACATCTTTGATTATTGCTTTACTCCCATGGGTACTAGCGTAATGTTATATACTGTCTATTCCACACAAATCTGGCTATCCCGTTAGTATATTAAAGTTGTATTTATAGTCTACCTAACTGCATGGCAATAGGCTCGGCTCACCCCCTATAGAAGCTGCTCAGGGGCCAAGCCTAATGTCTTAAACCTAGCACCATCCAATCACTATTGGATGGCTAGTAATGCTATTGAGTTTATTTTATATTTATATATTTTTTCGATTTCCAGAGTTTACTTATGAAGAACCACCACGGTCCAAATCTGAACATAAAATCGTATTGAAAATCGACCATTCATTCTACTTCGAAGTCAATTTTGGTCTTATAACGCTGTTTGCGGGAGTGGTCATGAACCCTTGACCTAATAAAGAGTACTAGAATTATAAATATCGACAACGACGTTAGAACATTCGCATCTTAATGTAACTGCTGTTTTGGAATAATCTTCACAAAAACTAGAAAAAAAGTGTTAGTACTGTCGAACAAGCTATTTGGTTTGCAGACAACAATAATAATAATTAGTTATCTTTCTGCTACATTGCCATTCATTGTTACTTTATGTTCACTTTTAAAGCTTGTGGTGTCTAATAATTTTGAAACCTATTTAAAGCGATTTAAAATAATTAACACACTCGGAATATGGTTTCAAAGTACTTGCAAGTTAACTGTCTGTATACCGAATGGTTTGTTCAACTGTACATAGAGTACTAACCGACTGGTGACATGTACCTAGCTTGGATAGATAAGCGCAAAAGCAAAAGTAACCAAAATCATGATTGTGTAGAATTGTCTAGTTAGTAATTGTATTATTCCGAATTTGGTAATTTTAATTAAGATATTAGTTTAAAATATTCAAAATATAATGTTACATGCCATAAAAATTTTGTATAGATTAAGAAAAATAATATATTCTATTGATTCTATTGCTATGTGTTTTATTTCACACAACCTTGTAACTGTTGCCGGAATACCTTTTGTTTGAGCTAGTAACAGGATTAGCAAAATGCGTTATTATAATTAAATGTGTATAGTAGGTATTTAAATGCACTGTCAACAAACGCCTGCCTAGGGTCGTCAACTATAGTTCAAGTATTCTTAGTAACTAATGGATGTCTTCAACTGATACTTTACTTAATTAACTAAACTGCTACCTGCTGTTAACTTAATTAACTTTACTATTTATAAACTGTTTATTAACTACCTTTTAAAATAAATTACATTTGAAAACATATAGTAGTAGTATAGTATATGTGATGTAACTTTGAACGATAGAGTGAGGAATGAGGTGGGACCATTGCGGATTAAAAGAAGATGTAGTGACAAAGATAGAAAAGGGTATGCTTAGATGGTTCGGTCATGTTGAGAGGATGAGTGAAAGACGATTGACAAAAGGTATTTATATGGCAGAGGTGAGTGGCAACGCCGGGAGGGGCGCCTTAGGAAGACCTACACTGATCTTATTAGTGAGGTCCTTCAGAAAGGTCAGGTGCGGAGTACTCGTAACCGGCGTGCTTGTATGATGAGATGTATGAACGTTGATGAGGCGAAAGGAGTATGTAAGGATCGTAGCAGGTGGCGTTCTGTAGTTTCTGCCTACCCCCATGGAAAAAAGGCGTGAGTTTATGTATGTTTATGTATTTGAAAACATCCTGCGGTGTCTAAGAAAATTCAAACCATCTGACGATCCTGCATACCTATCTCTAATGTTGACTGTACCTGTACTTCTCCATTTAGTTATTGTGTGATATTGTTGAAATGATTGCATTTTGATGATATTTTTTGTTGTTGTAAATAACCTTAATTTTACTCTGCATTTTATTTATCGTGAAGTAACTGGACGATAACGTTTTAACGTTATATTGAATGGAGTGTAAAGTCAAAGTCAAAGTCAAATCATTTATTTCAGCAGCCTCGGAGGCTGGATTTGTGTCCGGTTGATGGCAATAGGCTCGCCCCCTATTACATGGGACTAAAAACATAACGGGCGAAATGTGGGTGTAAAAATGGGTACACCTCTACCTAACCTTTCGGGTATTACAGGGGTGATGTTATGTTCAGAAAAATAAATGCAAAATGTGAATAAACAACTACATACCTATTTACAAATTTACCCTTCATCCATAATGTAGGTACAAACTATTATCATTTGAGTCTCACTGGAAATTAATTATTCCATATTCTTGTACCTGTAAGTACTTACCTAATAGGTACTTTCAAGATCCTCATGTCTGAACTCAACTAATTTATTTACACACACTACAACACAATTATCTATACATTTTCAGTACAAATTGAACTCGCAACAGTTTTCTGTACAATAAGACGTCAGGCAATGCACGACTTTGAATTCTTTAACATACTTTCAGGATCTTACAACTATTATTATGGGACGAACTCTGAAATTTGAAAAATATCTGCTGTTCTCTACAAAAATGCACCACAATACGATCAAAATGTACGAAAGGTTTTATTTTATATGTCATTTGAGTTCGCCCCACAATATAACATCACCTGCCTAGCCTTTTCTGACTAGCCTAACCGGTTGCAGCTGAATACCAGTATTTTACCTGGAGCCCCTGCCTATTTGACCTCCAAAACTCAATAACTTGGTTATACGATACCCCTTGGTGCCAGACCAGTAACGACTATCAAAGGTCTACGTATGACAGTCGGCGTGCTTTCCGAGGCACGAAACGATTTCAATGATGTCTTAAATAAACTTAGAAAGAAGCAATCATTTATTTATGGTATAAGTAACATAACATCACGCCTGTAATCCCCGAAGGATTAGGCTGAGGTGTACCCATTATGGTATAAGTAATATGTACATTATAGATTAATAATGCATATTTATAAAAATATTATTAATATTAAAAATATTTATTGAATTAATTATTAAAAAAAAAACAATAAGAAAATAAACTAAATGGCATCAACAAAAACAACGAAAGTTTTTCAATTTATTATGTACTTAGTAAGTAAGGGCAACTTAAAAAGTGCGGTCACTATTGATAATGACCGGTATGTTTACATAATGCCAATATCATGTAGGCAATGAAAGTAAAACTGCATGACTAATCACTTTTCCCGGGCAGTATGAATAATGACTACTCTAACTTGTGTAAAATAATAAAACTGAAAAACTGTAGTGTTAAATGTCTACCATCGAAGTGAAGATTTGCGGCAGCTACAGGTCACTGCATACTGCAAAGATGAAAACACGGCGCTTCTTCTCCCAAGTGGTACACTCTAACAGCGTATGCCGAGCCTTTTCCACCCGGCAGTCCACGCAATGGTGACAACGGGCGTCCGGCTCATTGCTTAACACAGGTACATTCTTGGCCCTCCCCCCGGCTCAATTTTTCAAATAGCTAGAAATAAGAAAGTAGATAATTTGAAGCTTTAAACCTTGATTTTTGAAATACACCACGGGCCGTCGGGCATTTGTGATATGGGCTGGTCAAAGTTATAAATTAAAATGACGCCTTCGGTTATTATTCATAATGACCAGTCTATATTAAAGCTACCCAGTTATTCAAATTGTCCGTAACATATATGAAGGGTTTAAAAAGACACTTAACGAAGCCGAATGTTACATGAAGACAAAAAAAAACATTGTTCTTCTTGACCATACCTAGGAACCTTATTGGTTACGGAAAAATTGGAGATCAGCCTTCTGCACTGTTGGATTTTGAACGTTCGTATCAACGCAGAGAGTTGAAAATGCAACAACAGAAACTACAAAGTAATATTAAAGTAATATTGTTCTATGAGATGGCGGTAAGCGCCCGGACATTACAATCAGAAAACCTAACATTTTTGATATTTTTACGGAAACAAGTTTGAAGTTTTTTATCTTTAATATAATTAGGGTTTATTTAAGTAATAATATGTACATTATTGACAAAAGTTTAGCTCTGTGACTGAGTTTAATAAAAATACTGTTTAAATTTTTTTTTAACCATTTTTATTGATTGAAATTAAATTGACAACATTGTGCTATAAAAATCTCTATGTCAACATTTTAGTTTGAAGTGTTGTATCGAAACTAAAATACCCCACCATCCCTTTACTGTTGCATGTACTCATAAACACCATGTTAACATATATTTTTCACACAAAACTAAAAGATGGGTAAGTGTTAGCGCTATGTGATGTTTTTTTTTTTTCAACCCTAATGTATTCCTTATTACAGACTAACAAAAAAAGTATTATTTGGACAAGAAATAGTTATATTATATAATTCTAATTAAATAAATAGTCATTTATATGAAACAAATAAAATTAAAATGTGGTAAATCTTCTTTTTCATCGTGTGGGCAGTAAGGTCTTATGACCACACAACCTGGTCTAATGTTAGAGTTTCTAAACCGCCTCAAGGGCTTCTGACATGGTTTGAGTGGAATAGTAAGTCCAGGTTTCCTCACGATATTTTCCTTCACCAATGCCAGTGATGTCCAAGATAAACTTTACAAAGTACATATGAATTGAAAAATTCACATTGGTACTTGCCTGGATTTTAACCCACAACCTAGTAAATAAGGCAAAGAGACAATGGAGCAAAAGGAATTAAAAAGACCATTTTACATCCTCTAGAAAAACAAGCAAAATAAAAACAAATAAAACGCTAATCAATTAATATTTGATCTACGAATCGTGACCCATAAAAAGCGATACCACAGCTATTCACGAATTCAAATAACTTTTCGTATCGTTAAAAGGTGCTAATTGAACTATACAATGGCGCGCGGTTCTCGAATTTAAGAAACTAATAAAATATTCTTATTTTTATTCATTTTTTTTACTGTAAACTAGCTGACCTAGCGAACTAAGTACCGCCATTTTGTTTTTGTTTGGAAAAATCAAGGGAAAATATTTTTTCTTTTATTAAATTTTTTCGTAAATTTTCCAATGTTTTTAATAGTAATTCTGCTATTCGGGACGGAAACAAATACAACTAATCAAAACCATTAAAATCGGTCCAGCCGTTCTTGAGTTATAAGTGTTCGAACAAACCCGACTTGGTTTTATATAATCCCTTTACAATGAATACAAGTTCACAATAGAACACTAATCGTCTTTATGAACTGCGATTTAAAAAAACAAAATCTGTTTGCGATGTACATTTTTTTAAACGTTATAATTGTTTTATTCATTAAACTTCAACAGTGTCGATAATTATAATTAATCATTCATTTGTTTACACACGTACCATGGAAAACTAACACATGTGTTATGTATACAATAAAAAAAAAATACAAAAGATAGAAAACATAATACATTAAGTCAGGGATTGGGTGACTAGGACATTGTTGGTTTATACCTTCCATATTGAAACAAGTGCACGTAGTTGTGTGTGGAGGTATAAAAGAGGTAAATAGCCTTGATAAGCATACCAGACAGTGTTGTTGGTGATAATGTGGAAGCCACTCGTGGTTTTAGCCATAGTGGCAAACTCGCCTTTGATAGCACCCTCCGAAGGTATGACCGTTTTGCATGACGTTTTAAGTACAGCTATTTAGATACGTGATTGTTAAAAGTGCTTTTCATGCAGTCTTTAATTTTCGAAATAAATGAACCGATTTTAATAAATCTTCCTCCTCCTATTCATAAGCAGGATATAGAGGTCTAAAAAGTTATTATAATATAATAGTTATAGTCAACAACAACATAAACATCATGTCTGTAATCCCCGAAGGGTTAGGCAGAGGTGTACCCATTAGTACACCCACATTTCGCCAGTTATGTTTTTAGTCCCATGTAATAGGGGGCGAGCCTATTGCCATCAACCGGGCACAAATCCAGACTCCGAGGCCATGGCGAGATATAGTTATTTTCTATAAACTGTGTAATAGCTAAATTGGACCGATTTTAAGGTTGCCATAGAACTAAGGATTTCTAAAAATTTATCTTTTATTAAATACCAAAGACTTTTCAAAAATGTTCTTGATTTCTTTTTAGTTTTATTAAAATCGGTTCATTCAATATGCTCGTACGTAACTTCATGTAAGTTTCTGGTTTGTAAAATATGAACTAGACTAAACTGAATCATATCTTGAAGAAATTATAAATAATTAATCTAAATCTAAGACCAGTTTTAATCAAATTTGACGACAATAAAAACCAATCTTGATATTTTAGGTACTCATTTCGGACCCTATCCTGAAGAAATTGGTCGCTGTAATCGTAAGTAAAGATCTCCTTACATAATAAAACCTTGCCATAAGTTTAGATACGCTTAGGTAAAAAAAAGTATTGTTTAATATTTCATATTTATTTATTGCATACCATGTTTTTAAAAAGATGTTACAGAATGCTTAAAGCCAAAGTACAGTCATGGACCCTATTAGGGCACAGCAACATAGTGCTAACTTTACAAGTTAAATCAATTAATATCATTAAACAAAACAAATAATAATAATAATAATAGTTAAAGTGAACATAAAAATTACGACGATACATTATTGCTGAGCAGAGGTTAATCATAGCTACTTAACTTTATGCAGTTTTTTAAATAAGGTTGTTGATTAAAATTAAAGTAGTTTACTATTGCATAACGTGATAGAAAAGTGTTTAGGGCGCCCAACTCTCATGTTTGCTATGACGGTACTGGGCAAGTACCTATGTGATTTTCAATTCATATGTACAGTCACAAGCAAAAACAAGTATACACTTAGCCACATTATGAAGCTATTTTTTCGAATATATTGATTGAAATTTTATGTTTTTAAAATATAGTATTTTGAATTCAATACTACTATGAAATAGGTCTTTTTTGTCAAAAGATCTGTTTACAACCATTATTTCACGAGAAAATCGCTTTTGAATTTTGCTAAGTGTATACTTGTTTTTGCTCGTGGCTGTACTTTCTTAGTTTATCTTGGACATTTCTAAAATCGGTGAAGAAAAACATCGTAAGCAAACATGGACTTATAAATGTAAGTCCAAAATCGCCAATCCTTGGTGATCAATATCACCACGCTAGCTCAAGAAGGATTGGCGATTTGCTCATAACTTCTTTGTATCAGAAGAGGCCTTTGCCCTGCAATGGGACAGCAGTAGGCTAGTATTATTATTACTAAATTATCGCAACTTTTATAAATGAGGTTAATGGTTTAAACTAGAGTAGTTTGCACATATATTAGAAAATTCAATAAAACAATTAGACAAGGTAGGAATGGTAATGGTTTATTCATTAAATTCAATAATTACTCGTGTATCCATTAAAACAACTCGTAGATAACCGGTTTTGCCCACGTTAATACTTTTTTACTAAGATAGCGACACTTCATTTGGATATAACGTTAGGTAATAGTAAAATTCTCTGTGTGCTGATGACTGAAGTAAACATTTTTTTTTTAATTAATTTGTCTTCTACACATATCTATCTATACATATAAATGTTTTGTCTTGAACACACAGCCTAAACCTCTGATCGTACAGAGCTGAAACTTGAAGGGTATCATCTTTGTATGGCATAGTTATCCGATAAGAAAGATTTTACCCTTAAGGGATGAAAAAGGGGGCAAAATAATTTACGATTATACGAGACCAAACTATTTACGATTTCTACGCGATCGAAGTCGCGGGCAATAGCTAGTATACATACAAAATAATATTTCTAAATATTGTTAGTATAGTAAAAAAAGATTTAAAAACGTAAATAAATAATATAGATCGGGAACGGGTTTCTATCTATACACGGTCAGGGCTTCAGAGAGTGCAACCTCCTAATGATGTGAACCGTGTCCAAAAGTATTGCCTTCTGAATCCAGCCCTTGATCCAACTGCCAAACAAGAGCCTTATATTATAAATATCAGTCTTATATTCTTATTCAACCACCGCTTTCTATTTTAAAGCAACTAGGTACCAACTAATTATTTCGTTACAGCTCACCCTAAATGTCGTAAGCCGAATGAAATTTACGACCTCTGCCCGAACCCATGTCCTCCACGAGAATGCGGGATCAACAAAGCTTTGATACTTTGTGCTCCTGCGCCGAAACCAGGGTCACCTGACTGCAAACCTGGATGTAGATGCGCAGATGGCTTTCTTAGAAACAAGGCTGGAATCTGTATACCTGAGGACGAATGTAGTAAGTAATTTTATTATTTTAGTTTTAGTAGCTGTTGTGAAATCGAAGTGGTGGTCAATGAACGAAAAATTGGAACTAAAAAATAAGTAATCGATCGAACGAAGAAACAACATCTTCGAGTGCTGAATCAATTCGAATTTGATTCGAAAAATGACAAAAAAATCTGCAAAAAAATCCGGCTAATGCCAGTCGCATTCGCACACAAACAGTTCAATTTCACCGTAGGTACAAAATGTAAAACTACGTACAGAGACAGGTTTCTTGTAGGTTACCCCCTTTTATTTATTTTTTATTTTATTATTAATTGTTGTTATAGCAACATTTTTAAACACTTTGGTACGGTCCTGTTAGCACAGGTCTTGATGACAATTCGAATTAAATTTGATTGCGTTAAAAACTTGAAGATAACGGCCTCAGTAAACTAATATGACAATAGCCCTTTTGTGTTGACATAATATTCTCCATTACAGAATACGACTGTGCCAAAAATGAGACCTTAGACCCATGTCTATCTGATTGCCCACCACGTCTATGCGGTGTTAATATAGCTGCAGTGTCGTGTCTTGCAATTGATGAGTGTGACTGTGAGCCTGGTTGTCGATGTTGTGACGGTTACCTACGAAATGCTGAGGGAAACTGTGTGCTTGAGGAGGACTGCCGTAAGTAGATAAACTATCATGTATGGTCATATGTGGAGTAGAATCTCACAAAACAATAGATTGATATCTTATAACTTACGACCTTTCGACACCGTGTAGTGTGCGAGTTCTGAGGTGTTCGTGTACTGTGTTAATACATAATCACTTTACACACAGATGTAGGTATGGTCTGTACCGCGCGTTCACAGCAATTCAAACCTTAGCATGCAACTGCACTATGACCGCTTACTGTACCTTTTATTTAAACAAGAAAATGTCAACAACGTTGTCTTTCCACCATGATTTCGCGTATTTTGCGAAGTTCCTAATATTGAAAAAGAGTGTAAAGGTACACTTAACAAAGCCGAAAGTTACATGTTCTGCCGAGATGCATGTGCCATACCTGGGCCCCTTCTGTTTATCGAAATGTTGAAGGTCAAAGTTCTAATTTTTTGTACGTTTTTTAATAAAAACATGTTGTAAATATTGTAACAACATTTTAAATACTGAGGGTAAATACCGTAAAGTCATTGATTTTTCACACCAAAAAAAAGTTTAGCAGCAATAATTTTTGTTTAGTGTTTGAGTTTGATAGGCGGTATGCGTAGCTAATAATACCATAAGTATAGTGCAAAATAAAAATATAGTCGTTTTTTTCTTTTCGTTTTGAAGAACACACCAAATTTCTGTGCTTTTCTATCTTTGAGTGACAAAGATAGAAAAGGGTATGCTTAGATGGTTCGGTCATGTTGAGAGGATGAGTGAAAGACGATTGACAAAAGGTATTTATATGGCAGAGGTGAGTGGCAACGCCGGGAGGGGTCGCCCTAGGAAGACCTACACTGACCTTATTGGTGAGGTCCTTCAGAAAGGTCAGGTGCGGAGCACTCGTAACCGGCGTGCTTGTATGACGAGATGTATGAACGTAGATGAGGCGAAAGGAGTATGTAAGGATCATACCCCCATGGGAAAAAGGCGTGAGTTTATGTATGTATGTATGTATGTTTTGAAGAAAATGTCAGAAATATATTTGAAATCTTCTAAAATCGGTATTCCTCCAATAAAGGTATTACCTTGTTGCCATACAGCTCAATGTTCGGCACCGAATGAAGTGTACGACATTTGTCCCGCCCCCTGTCCTCCTCGACGATGCGATGTAGACGAGACACTGATTGATTGCATGCCTCCACCAAGACCTGGTGACCCTGAGTGTAAACCAGGATGTCGATGTGCCGACGGTTTTGTAAGAAACCCCGAAGGCGTTTGCGTGACGAGGGATCAATGTCGTAAGTGATTTCTTTTTCTTAAATCTGAAGATTCAGTAACATCTGTCTCTTCAGCTCGTCATATATTATGGCACAGCCGTTTTTAATACGGGGTGTCGAAAGACACAAATAAATAAGTTAGAGCATACATTTTTGCTTGTTTTTATTTTGGGTGTAAAAAATCACTGTTTGGAAACGAGCAATGTAACACGTGTAAAACATTTTGCTTATGGGTGCATGTAACAGTACCTACATGGGCTGTAGGGCTATTTAATAAAATAATACATAACATAATATCACGCCTGTAATCCCCGAAGGGTTAGGCAGAGATGT
The DNA here is from genome assembly GCA_949774945.1 of Hoplodrina ambigua. Lineage (NCBI taxonomy): Eukaryota > Metazoa > Arthropoda > Insecta > Lepidoptera > Noctuidae > Hoplodrina > Hoplodrina ambigua. The sequence continues at coordinate 10,120,463 of OX458967.1, forward strand.
ACCCATTAGTACACCCACATTTCGCCAGCTATGTTTTTAGTCCCATGTAATAGGGGGCGAGCCTATTGCCATCAACCGGGCACAAATCCAGACTCCGAGGCTGCTACTGAGAAATTCCTGATGGAAAAACCCAATAACACTTTGCCCGACCTGGGAATCGAAACCAAGACCTCATGCACAGCAGTCGCGCTTGCGACCACTAGATAAACGAGACAGTCAAAAAAATAAAATAAAAAACAAAACATTTTTTTTTTAAATGGCACTTTGACCTTCAATATCTCCATAACCAGAAGGTTCCCAGAACAATTTAATGACCTCAATCATGTTAAGAACAAATAACTTTCGGCTTGGTGTCTTTTTACACCAGCTTAGTAATTAACAAACAATACATTTTCTAAAATAGCTCAATGTACGGGACCGAATGAAGTGTACGACGTTTGTCCTGCCCCTTGTCCTCCTCAACGGTGTGATGTAGACCCGCGTGTCATCAGATGCGCGGCACCACCAGAACCTGGTGACCCTGAGTGTGTACCAGGGTGTAGATGTGCTGACGGTTATGTCAGAAATCAAGAAGGCATATGTGTGACGAGGGATCAGTGTCGTTAGTGATTTATTATTCTTAAATCTACACATTCGTTAGAATCAGTCTTGGTCGGCTCTTTGCAAGTTATTTCATTATTTTTATTTTTAGCCTGTGTTGTCCCCTTTCTTTTTTCCAATCCTTTCTATCCTGAGCTAGAGTGGACCATTTCTGCCTAAAGCGTCACGCTTATCACGCCATCTCCGCCTGGGTTTGCCGCGATGTCGCTAGGCGTCTGCCGGGATCCACATTGTGGATGATTTAGCTCATGATCCGTTTGACTTAGCGCAGATACGGCCGGCCCAGTCCCACTTAAGCTTGACTGCGTTTTGGGTGACGTCTGCAATTCGTGTCTTAGAGCGCAGCACCGTGTTACAAACCCGCTCCGGTAATCTGACTTCCAGAATGCTATGCTCCATTCCTCGCTAGTCAACCTCAAGCTTACACATAAAAGAGGCAATTTTTTTCGAACATGATATCAGCCTTTTGGTTGTCAAATAATATTTTTTTTTATAGCTCAATGTACGGGACCGAATGAAATATATGACATCTGCCCCAACCCTTGTCCTCCTCAACGATGTGATGTGGACCCGAGTGTCATCAGATGCAAGGCGCCACCAAAACCTGGTGACCCTGAGTGTGAACCAGGGTGTCAATGTTTGGATGGATATGTAAGGAATGGGGACGGCATATGTGTGACGAGGGATCAATGTGGTAAGTGGATTCTTTTTGATTAAGTTTGATTCACTCATACCAGTGAAGTTACAGTTCCGGCACCGTCCCGTATCAGTGATACGGGACGGTCTTTTTTTTTTTTCCCGGTGTGGAAAATCCTCTTGGATGTCCACCGCCCCGGCGAGGGCGGAGGGGTCTGTCAGACTCTTACTGACTAAAAACCACCCCGGTGGTCTCCTCTCACACTTACGCCGGGGATAACGGGAACGTACGCGCCTTCCGCGATCCCCAACTGGTGCCGGCCCGCTTCGGCGGGCCTCCTCAGGTCAGGGGGGGGGGGTGTGCAGTGTATTTCACTGATATATTTGAATCAGCCTTTTAATGGTTTAATTAAAAAAAATGCTTTGAGTTCGGATTTTTTGAAAATGGCCTCTAAAAAATGTAAAACCTTTCGTCACAATTTTTTAACATTCAATTTACGATTTACCCACGTGTATTCACGTTATTAGTGTTCTTTCCAATCTTTATACTCTAGTAAAAACGACATTTAAATGTATTCAGTTTACTGTATACTATGTACCTTTTGTTTTTGTTCACGAGTTTGCGATAACCGTCACGGTGAACAAGGAAAGTTAACAGGTGTTTTGTGAATAAAAAACAAATTAAACATTTGTTGTAATCACTATAATGAAAATGATATATTGGCATTACGTTAAACTGTTTTACGTTAATACAAATAGTCGTAAAATAAATATGTATCACGACGTCAATGTCACAATAATATGAAAAAACCGGCCAAAATACCGATTAATTTTTAATACTACAAAAATTACCCTTTCTTATGTGGAGAACCCCGTTAGTTTTCAACTTCTTTTGTTAAACGGACATAAGTACTTATCTACACTCTGTAAAAATTTCAATTTCAAATAATATTTTTTTTTACAGCTCAATGTACGGGACCGAATGAAATATATGACATCTGCCCCAACCCTTGTCCTCCTCAACGATGTGATGTGGACCCGAGTGTTATCAGATGCAAGGCGCCACCAAAACCTGGTGACCCTGAGTGTGAACCAGGGTGTCGATGTTTGGATGGATACGTAAGGAATGGGGACGGCATATGTGTGACAAGGGATCAATGTGGTAAGTTGATTATTTTTGATTAAGCTTGATTCACACATATCAGTGAAGTCACAGTTCCGGTACATCCATGAGAATTTTCATGAACGGTGGAAAATTCTCATGGATGTCCACCGCTCTGGGGAGGGCGGAGATGTCTGTCAGACTCTTACTGACTAAAAACCACCCCGGTGGTCCCCTCTCACACTTACGCCGGGGATCACGGGAAAGTACGCGCCTTCCGCGATCCCCAACAGGTGCCGGCCGAAGCTCAGGTCGGGGGGGTGGGGGGGGTGCAGTGTATTTAACTGATATATCTGAATCAGCCTTTAAATGGTTTAATTGAATAAAAATGCTTTGACTTCCAATTTTTTGAAAATGGCCTCTAAAAATGTATAACCTTGCGTCACAATTTTTTAACATACAATTTACGATTTACCCACGTGTATTCACGTTATTAGTGTTCTTTCCAATCTTTATACTCTAGTAAAAACGACATTTAAATGTATTTAGTTTACTGTATACTTATGTACCTACCTTTTGTTTTTGTTCACGAGTTTGCGATAACCGTCACGGTGAACAAGGAAAATTAACAGATGTTTTGTGAATAAAAAACAAATTAAACATTTGTTGTAATCACTATAATGAAAATGATATATTGGCATTACATTAAACTGTTTTACGTTAATACAAATAGTCGTAAAATAAATATGTATTACGACGTCAATGTCACAATAATATAAAAAAAACCGGCCAAGAGTAAGTCAGAATCGCACATCAAGGGTTCGTACCACCATACAATCCTGTCAGGATTGCGGATTTTGTTCGATAAATCCACCGCGTCTCTGGAACGCAAAGGGCAGTAGAAGGAACACGGATGGGATGGGAACAGTAAGAGTCTGACTCTCCCTTCCACTCCACTAGCGGAGAAGTAATCCGATGATTTCCCATCCTTAAAAAAAACTACCGATTAATATTTAATATTACAAAAATAAACTTTTCTTATGTGGAGAACCCCGTTAGTTTTCAACTTCTTTTGCTAAGCGGACATAAGTACTTATTCACACTCTGTAAAGATTTCAAGCGTCTGCCTATTGCGGTTAAAAAGATACAGCTCACAGCTTACAGCTTACAGACAGACGAACTGACCACGAAGTCGGTCCTATCCTAAAAATTACGTGTAAGATGTAGGTACTAAATATGTACAAGAATCGTCAAAAAATGCATAACATTATTGTCATATCATTTTCTCTCTCATTTGATTCCTCTGGCTAATCACAATCGAGCCCATGTCATCACGCCAGCTGAGTCTACTTTGAGGACCACGTTTTTCTATTGACGAAAACTGCCTACTAAAACATAAAAAATCTAAAGTAGTCTTCCTTCTTTTGTACAGTTTCTTGCAATGGAGACTTCAATGCCGAACCTGGTTGTGACGAAAACTGCACCCAACGTTGTCCTGGTCCTAAACCAGCCGAGTGCAAATGTTACGAAGACGGCTGCAAGTGTAAAGAGGGATTTGTGTACGATCCTGAAGTCTCCAAATGTGTACGACCTGAAGACTGTGGTAAATTTTATTATAATTTTAAATAACGAAACATTATTGATCATAAGACATTTTTGCGGATACATACTTGAATTTCGAAAATTATAATATCTGCGGTTAAAATGTCAATATTCAAAATATCGAAAATTTAAGTAAATATCGAACGACCATAAAACCGAAAATTTAAATAATGTAAGTTTATAATTATCGAATGGTTAGATAACTTACGTCTAAATATCTAAAATCAAGAAACGTAAGCTTGGGCAATTTTTGATATTGCGATTCAATGGATATTTGAATTTTCGATTTTTTGAACGTTGACATTTTACCCGTAGGTATTTTAATGTTCGACATTCAAATACGTACCCGATTTTTGCATTAACCATTCTATAGGAGTTGATGGGAGATGGGGTAATGCAAAAAATTTATTCGTCATTCTATCAACGTCTCGCAACAGTAGGTACAATACTTACTTACTTACATGTACTTTAATTAAAACTATCTTTTATCTCGCGATTCCGTTTGCATGGAAGTCAATTATACCATAAAACTTAACAGCTATACCATACACCATAACCATAGTCCTTGGCACACGACAATAGTGTAGTTTTCTATCAGAGAAATAATTTTAGTAGTCGGACCAGTTAATCTTGAGATTATCTCTTACCAACAAAATAAAATCTTTAATTAGTTAAATAAGTTAGTATACATAGTATACATTATAAGACCATTTGTTCATGGGATTTTTTTGAGTATGGGAGTGGGAGTATGTAAGGATCGCAGCAGGTGGCGTTCTGTAGTTTCTGCCTACCCCCATGGGAAAAAGGCGTGAGTTTATGTATGTATGTAAGTATGTTTTTCATGGAAGTTAATCTTGAAATATATCTTCTAGTTCCACGTTGTGGCGACAACGAAGTCCTGTCAAACTGCAGCAATGGCGGATGTGGACCCTGGCGTTGTACGGATGTTGGAATTGCAACAGGCTGTGTCAAAATGGACCAGAAATATTGTATCGTCGATTGCGTCTGCAAAGAAGGTTACGTGAGAGATGAAAATGAAGTTTGTATTCCAGTTACTGAGTGCCGTAAGTATCAGATACTCATTTATTATGAACTCAATCATTAGCTTTGTTGTAGCCACAAGCGTGACTGCTGAGCAGTGTCCTGCTGCACGGTTGTGTAGTGTTATAAGATTTTTCCATAAGGAATTTCTTAAAAGCGGCCTGATTTCTACCCTGTCGTTTCGGGTTGTCATCCCATAGGACAGTAAGGGTTAAAGAAAGAGGTGCACTCCGCACCTAATGTTTTCTACTTACTTGGCTGTTCCACATTAAGATTGGTCACCGCGATCGAAATTCGGTCAGGAATATTATTTGCAAACTTTCACCCGAGGCTTCACTCGCAAATTAAATTTAAAAATCGATCATGATTCGAGCATTAGGATTAGTTAGGATTATTCCAAATAATGACTGTTTTTGGGCAATTAGCAGTATCATTCGATACCGATAAAATTGACGATTTAGCATCTGATGATTACAGAAAATTTATAAATATTAAAAAAAAATTGGAAATAATAATAACAATATATATTATATATGATTTTGTTTATGTAGCTGAATGCGGAGGGGATCCAAATGCAATAGCAGGCTGCGGTGTAAACTGTGGCAGACTTTGTTCAAACTACAAAACAAAAAATGTGTCCTGTATAGCAGTTTGCTTTGATAATGCTTGCGATTGTCGAGAAGGATTTGTTTTAGATGAAAATACAAACAAATGTGTCCTACCTAAAGACTGCAGTGAGTAGATAATTATTTCGTTTCTTTTTTTTTAATATTGCTGGTTAAATTATTATCAGTTTTATTTTTAAAACCTGGTATAATTTTTTATCATTTTGAGTATAGTATTCAATCCGCCTTGAGCAAGCGTGGTCACCAATGGTCGTACCTTCTCTGTATGAGAAGAGGCCTTTTCCCAACAGTGGAAGAATAATAGCCTTTTGCAAGTCATAGACTTTCTAAGTTTATCTAAGACATCACTGACATTGGTAAAAACCTGATAAAGTTAGCTAATTTTAACCTATAATTGCCTTGAGCAAGCGTAGTATAAGAATCTTTGTGTTCTAGTCGGACAATAAAAGGCTGATATTATTATTGTAATTATATGAAACTACTCGTATTATATTCTCTTAACGTACTCCAAAAAAGTTAAAAAAAACAGTGAATCATAAAAACAAATTATCGTGTACCCTCTGATTGTTCTATAATTTTTTAGCTCCGATTTGTGGCAAGAACGAAGTATTCTCTGAATGTATCAATGGTGGATGTGAAGCAAAGAACTGTTCGCAGTTAGGAAGACCAGTCCCTTGTGTTAGACCTGCTAAATGTGAACCGGGATGTCTTTGCGCTAACGGTTACCTAAGAGACGCCAATGGTGTCTGCATACCAAAAGAACAATGCCCAAGTAAGTAAAACATTCAATAGGATTTTTTTATAGACCATATAGAAAGCTTTAAAAAGATTCCGGCCAATTTTAACAGAATCGAAAACCTGGATTATTATCCATTAAAACTAAAAACAACTTAAATTCCGTTTCATGATTTTGACTTATTATTATTAATATTCAGTTTTATCAATACAGGAGGTATTGATAAAACTGAATATTAATAATAATAACGTTGGTCTAGTGGTCGCAAGCGCGACTGCTGTGCATGAGGTCTTGGGTTCGATTCCCAGGTCGGGCAAAGTGTAATTGGGGCTTTCCATCAGGAATTTCTCAGTAGCAGTCTCGGAATCTGGATTTGTGCCCGGTTGATGGCAATAGGCTCGCTCCCTATTACATGGGACTAAAAACATAACTGGCGAAATGTGGGTGTACTAATGGGTACACCTCTGCTTAACCCTTCGGGGATTACAGGCGTGATGTTATGTTATCAATACCTCCCTCTCGTCTGTACGGTCCTATTAGGTACTCATGTTCCTGATTAATATTTGTTATTTTTGACTTAAGCGGGATGAGATTTTCTTCCAACAATAATAATTATATAATTCCCTTAATCACAAACGTAAAAATAAAACTTTACAATTTTGTTATAACTGTCGCCAGACCTGTCAGTGACTTAATCACATTAGCATGTTGGTGACACGAACCCTTAAGGTGCTCCCTCACCGGGAGCATTCGCGTGTAATGTAACGTTATAGATTTGAGCATTACATCAGTGAAGGAAGAGAACCGAGCATTACAATGCGCACCTTGTAATGATACAATGAAATGTGTAATATCTTGATACAACTTGTAACATCAATGCGCTCCACTTCCAATGTAATGCTCAAAGACGAATCTATATGTTACATTACAAGCAAATGCTCGTTAGTCAGGGAGGTATTATTGTAATGTAATGCTCAAAGTTGAATCTATAATGTTACAATACACGTGAATGCTCCCGGTGAGGGAGCACCTTTATGTTTTGTCCCTACCAAAAATCACTAAACGCGGCTAAAGAAGTTCACACTTTAAAAAGATATCTCTCTTACTTTCCTGCAGTAACATGCAATGGAGCAAATGAAATATACGATCCATGCCCACCAAGTTGTCCACCGCAAACTTGCGAGAGTATTGGACAAAAATACTTCTGTCCACTGATGTCAGCTAACAAAACTTCCAACGATTGCCACGGCGCCTGCCGATGCAAACCAAACTATTTCAGAAACAAAATCGGGAATTGTATTTCAGCAAAGGATTGTGGTAAGTTTTTTTCCATGACCATGTATTGAGTTCTTAACTAATGATTTATTGTAAAATTCTTGTTAATTTCTTGGGTCCTGGTACTCATAGTTCGACCATTAATTTAATTCATGTATGCATTGTATAATGCCGTTTGGGTACATAATCCATCCCCATTGACTACGATTTGGATATGTTTTAAAAAAGATGCTGAAGGGGGCATAGCCCCCCCCCTCCATAATTTTAAATTGTGAATAATATTCTATTTTTTTATTCAAAACTATTTTATATATTTTGCTTCTGTTTTAAAGTTGCAAATAAGTTAAAAAATAAAGAACATTGATTAATTTACAGTAAAATGCACGGGTCCTCATGAGTTCTTCTCATGTGGCGGTGCTTGTGACAACGTATGCGAAACTTTGAATGAACAAAACCAGACCAACTGCCCCATCATTAATATAAAGTGCAACGAGATGTGTTACTGTGAAGAAGGATACGCCAGGGATAAAAATAATATTTGTATTCCCATTGATCAATGTCCAGGTAAGTAATATACGGGGGAAAGGAGACAGCGACGCACAATCAATAAAAATCAGTACATGATTCAGACTCAGGAACTGAATATTTTGGTTGCTTATTGAAAAAAGAACAACTTTTCCATACAACGTCAAAATTTATGGAACAGCGAATAAGTGCCGAATTATTTCAGCGCTGGTCACGTGCTGAATATTTCAGGTTGTGGGTTGATGTCACTTCTACTTCATATTTCAAATAAAATATAAGCAATCGACCAAAAAGACTTGGTGGTATTTCTTCTAGAGTCGAAACGAACTCCTATAAAATAGTAAATTAGGAAAATATTTATTTATTTATTTATTTAAACTTTATGCAACAAATGTACAAAGGCGGACTTAATGCCTTAGGCATTCTCCAACAGTCAACCAGAGGTGGTGAAGAGATAACATGGTAGGTGCAAGTAATTTTTACGAGAGTAAAACAACAAAATCAGAAATAAAAAAAAAAAAAAAATACTCAAGTATTTTACATAATAAAATAATGTGTACACAAGTACAAAATAATTAAATTCTACATACTTACTATAAAATGCTATATAATATACATAAACATATATAAAAATATAATATATACATATTTAAATTTTTATCTAAATTAAAAATATTGTATTCATCATAGAAAAATGCTGTGAGAACGAAATATGGGAAGAGTGTCCAGCAAGGCTTTGTTCACCGCAGTCGTGCAAAGATTTGGGCTTCGAAATACCTTGTGATATTAACGATGACAATTCAACCTGTCCCGGACCACCAGGATGCGTCTGCGACGATAACTACGTCAGAGATGAAAATGGAAAATGTATCCCTAAAAAAGAATGCCGTGAGTTAAATTAATTTAAATATCGAACACACACTTTAGAAACATATTACATGACCAAGACTTATAATCCTACTCAATATGAAGCTAAACAAAGTGTTACAATTATTTGCAGCATCTTGTGGAGGTGATCCGAACGCCGAATCAGGTTGTGGCCTGAACTGTGGTAGACTTTGCTCCAATTACGATAAAGGACCAGTTCCTTGTCCTAGGATCTGTTATCCCAACGCTTGCGACTGCAAGAAAGATTTTGTTTTTGATGAAAATACCAAGAAATGCGTTTACGCTAAAGAATGCAGTGAGTATTAAAATGTGGATAGAATACTTACTGTAATTAAAAAAGTTTTTGTTTTTATTTTTATGATAATTATGTGATAGAATTGACACAAAATTTTTGTTATACTTTTTTTTTTATTATATTCAATTTACTTTTAAAATCGGGTTGAATTTCCTACATTCATATATTTGAGCAGCGGCATCCGACCGCACTTTTGGTGATCGCGTATTTACTCATCAATTGTGTTTTTCCCAGCACCTGTATGCAAAGAACATGAAGTATATTCTGAATGTACTAACGGTGGATGTCAAGCTAGAAACTGCTCTCAATTAGGACAACCTGTGCCTTGTATAAAATTGGATCCTAAATCTTGCATAAAAGGATGTGTTTGTGAAGAAGGATATTTACGAGCAAGAAATGGTACTTGTGTTCCGGAAGACCAATGTGATAGTAAGTAATTTTATAAATGTATAAATTTCGTCTCTTGGAAGTCATAATCAAAGCCTCTCTTAGCTGACATGTCCTACTTGCCTGCCAAACAGCTTCATAGCTGTAGGTTAGTAGTAGGTTTCGAGATTTCATGATTAATCAGTGAATAAACTTTCAGTTTTATATAAACAGATTTCGAAATGGTTTTGCTTGCGCAACTTATTCGTTTTGTCATTAATTATTTTGTTTTTCAAATAATTTTGGTCCTTCGACTATAAGTTGTATCGAAGGACCAAAAATATCAGAAAGACGGTTTTATTCATTATCATAATCTTTAGATTTACAATAGCCTAAAGTGCCACTCCCCCATATCAAGTCAGCATTTTACTTTCCCATAAATTACTTTTTTCAACTAGATTGTAACAAACCTAACGAATATTACGACCCTTGCGCACCATCGTGTCCACCACAAACATGCGAGAGCATCGGAAGACTGTACAAATGCCCTGCAGCTCCTGCAGTTTGTAGAGGAGCCTGTCGATGTAATAAAGGATACTACAGAAATAAAATAGGAGAATGTATACTGAAAAGTGAATGCTGTAAGTAAAGTTGTTTAGTTGATGACCAGTGAACATAATTTAATATCGGTTGCTTAAATCTAGTTGATATTTTTGTCTGCATTCCTTCAAATTATGTCGTTGAGGTAAAAATACTGTGGAAAGGACATTTTGACACAAACTTTTATTGGATTCAGTACATGATATTTCATACTTCGTCGGTTAAAAAAAAATTGCTGTACCATTGTTAGATATGTATGAAAATAATAGTATCAAAAGTTGAACAATTTTTTTTTATAATCGGCGAATAATTCCACCCTTGATAGCATCGAAATTTTTTGTCAGTAGAATCATTAACTGAATTTAAGGTTAAACTTTGTATCATGATGTTCCATTCTATCGCGAATTTACAAAATTAGAAACAAAAAGAAACTGTTTCACAAATATTCCGATTTATATTTTTTCTGTAATTTCAGTGAAATGCAAAGGTCCTCATGAATACTTCTCCTGTGGTGGTGCATGTGACAACGTCTGTGCAACGTTATACAAACAGAGCCAGGACAATTGTCCCATAATAAATATCAAATGCAACCCGATGTGCTACTGTGAGAAGGGATACGCCAGAAATAAAAACAACATTTGCATACCTATCGACAAATGTCCAAGTACGTCCAAGCTATTAAAACTTATTTTCTATTAATACAGTCATCTTATCACAGTCTCATGCGAGACAAAGGCATGACCTACTTTTTTGAATTCTTGGTTTCCATTCAAGTCTACTAGTACAAGTATACTAGTCCCCTTTATTAGCCATCCACACTTCGATGGCTTTGACCGGCTCATTGCCACCTTACCTCATGATCTTCAAAAGCTAAGTAACGAATCTCATTAGATTGTTTTTATGAAAAGCTCACCACACTTTTCCCAACCACTACTACTCCTGAAAGCCAGAATCAACAGTGTCGACCATCAGAAAAGTGCCAAGGCAATGAAGCCTTGACGAGTCTGCAGAAACGATTCAACTTTCTCGGATACCGGTACAACGAAATTAGTACCTATGACAATAAAGTTATGGATATACAATTTCTTTTAATTCCTCTTCAGAACCAATATGTGGAGTTAACGAAAGACCAGAGCAATGCCCACCTGGATTGTGTAAGCCACAAAAATGCACAGAGTTAGGCTTTCCAATAGCCTGTCCTGATTTACCAAAGTATGGCTGTCCAGAACCACCGGGTTGCGTCTGTATTGATAACTATGTGAGGAATTCTAGAGGAAGATGTATTCCTAGTCAAAGATGTCGTAAGTTCTTATTATTTATTTAAACGTTATGCGACAAAGAAGTACAAAGGCGGACTTAATGCCTTAGGCTTAGTTCTTGGTGCAGCCATGGGGCACATGCTCTTATTTCATTTTAAATACTAAGTTATTTTTATTATTTATGTACTCATTTCATTTTATTTTCTTCCTTCTCTTCCTTAATTAGGGATTATTTTTTTGTATATAATTGCATGCAACATAATTTTATCAAGCTTTCAGTTGACGATGATACTTTTTATGGCCCACGTCATAGAACTCAAGAATCTTCAAAAAACACAGATTTTAAACTAATCATATCATATTTAACGCTGCCACCATGTTATAAATGAGAGTTCGCAATTTAGATTCGGAAAAAGAAACAATTTGTTTGAATACCTTGTGTCTTAACCTACTTGAGTTTTAAATTTTATATGGCACTGACATACCCATACCCATTTAACTAATGAAAAGTGAAACTAAAAAAAAATTGCTTAATAATGATCAATTATTAAAACAAATGTTCTTTCAGCGTCATGCGGAGGGGATCCTAACGCCATATCCGGTTGTGGAGTGAACTGCGGAAGAACATGTTCTACGTACAACAGGACAGACATTGCTTGTCCAGCAGTTTGTTATTTCAATGCTTGCGATTGTCGGAAGGGATACGTATACGATGACAATTTAGGGAAATGTGTTAGGCCTAAGGATTGCAGTACGTATATTTTTGTTTGATTTTTTATCATCCTCATGGTATCCTTCCAATGTAGCTGTGTGTCTTATTTCTTCCTCTCTTACATCTTTATCAGCTGTTCCTTCTTATACACCTGAATCACAATCTTCTACACAATCTATCCATCATGTTTCATTGGTCTGCCATTAAAGCTATACATATTTCCGTAGTTTCTTTAAGAAGATTCGTAAGGCTAATTTACGTTTTGAAATGATCATCTAGCTTCAACTTTCTGACTAACTGATTGACTCCTTGATAATTCAAAATACCCTGTAAATAGTTTAATTAAAATTATTATAATATTATAATTTTTACTTTGACATTCATACGAACTTTCCTTAATATTTGTTGTTGTATTATAAAATCTATTAATTTTATAGCACCGTCTTGTGGGAAAAATGAAGTCTATGATTCATGCGCTAACGGTGGATGCGGAAAGTGGAATTGCAGTCAATTAGGACAGCCTGATCTCTGCATCGACCCTCTTGAATGTATAGGAGGCTGTATTTGTCAAAAGGAATACTTACGAGCAAAGAATGGCACTTGTGTACCAATTAATCAATGCCCAGGTAACTTTCAATTGAAAAAATATTCACATACAGTAAACTTTGTTTAGGTTCAACCATTTTTCTTACACAACAAGGTTAAACCGTCTTTTAACTAATCTAAACTGCCTCCAGAAGTTCGCAAGTTGAGCGTCCATTTAATTTCGCGGTCTTCTATGTCTGCTTTAAAGTTGATATTCATTTATAAGCACCAGATATGACCAGCCCAAAATATAAGTTGATCTTAAACATCACTGTCGGTAAAGGAAAATATCGTGACGAAACCTGAACTTGTAATAGAGTATAAATCTAAAATCGTCAATCCGCCTTAAGCAAGCGTGCTTAATAATGCTCATGCCTATATAAGAACAGGCATTTGGCTTACAGTAGAACTATAATAGGCCGGAATTTATAATTATTATTTTTAATTAAATAAAATCATATTATTTATATTTCAGTACCGCCATGTAACAAAAATGAAAGGTTCGAATTCTGCCCTGACTCCCTATGCGAGCCACAAACATGCTCCCAGCTGGGTTTCCCTATAGATTGTCCAGCATTAACAGGAGACTCGAGCTGTCCAGGAGAACCGGCATGCATCTGCGATAACGGTTTTGTGAGGAACGATAATGGAGTCTGTATACCGAAAAAACAATGCGGTAAGAATAAAGATTTTTTAAACGTATTTCATAGCAAGTAAATTCTAAAAGAAGGAAAAAAAAGGAATTTTTAATTGCATGGTACATTCGGAAAAAAACCCTTGAGAAAAAGGATAATAAAGTTCTTTTGAACAAAACTGAAATATTTGTCCACGTTTTTATAAATATTAATAATGCACTTTACTACTTTTTGTTTTAAGTATACATTTCATTGCAGCATCCTGCGGTGGAGATCCAAATGCGGAATCAGGCTGTGGTATCAACTGCGGCAGACTTTGCTCCAATTACAACAAAGGACCAGTGGCATGTCCTAAAATATGCAAACTTAATTCTTGCGACTGTAAAAAAGACTTTGTATTTGACTCAAATACTAAAAAATGTGTTCTTCCTAAACAATGTAGTAAGTATATATAAAATATAGGTAATATGACTTACAAGCTCCATTACTGTAGTAATAATATTCTCTAGACCGATTTCGGTCTCGGCAGCCAATCTCAGAGATCTAGGAGATATTTACAGTGCACAAGGGTATGTGCATACACAGGTTCAATCTCTCTTCCCTAACATCCATAGTCCAATGAGACAGCAAAAACATAACCGGAGAGAGATAGGGCCTGGAACAGCCTTACGAGCTTTCTAAAACACGAGGTCGCCACGCCGCTAACTTCAAAATTCCAGGCTGCTACTGAAAAATTCCTAATGGAAAAATCCAGTAATACTTCCTGCTGCCTGGGAATTAAAACCAGGAATTTGCGACCACGAGACCAATATAGTCAGATTCAGCCCATTACTGTACACCAAATTTAAAAATGTTTAATTGTACCCTTTCAGCTCCAATATGTGGAAAGGATGAAGTATATTCGGAATGTACCAACGGCGGATGTCAAGCTAAAAATTGTTCGCAATTAGGAAAGCCAGTCCCTTGTGTGAAAATAGACCCGAAATATTGTATAAAGGGTTGTCTCTGTAAAGAAGGATATTTGCGAGAATCTAATGGCACCTGCGTACCAAAGGAACAATGTGGCCGTTAGTATTATCGATTAATTTTCTGATATATAGTCTTTTATGTATACAATTACACATACGGGGTACGAAAAGACACATCACATAACCTATACATACCCATCAAACTAATACAACTTATTTAGGGTGTGGCAAATCATTGTTTATGGTAGCACGCAATGTCACACAGCCAAATATTGCACTTACTGCATTCTAGGGGTATTTAATCTTTGTAAAAACAGAAAAAAAAACTGAATTTTGACCTTCAAAGTCTTGGTAACCAAAAAATTCTCAGGTACAATAAATAAAATAAAAATTATTACAATGTTCGGAGCAACATGTAACTTTTGGCTTCATTCTTTGTATTTTAATAGCCATTGTATTATTTATAAGGGGGCCTCATCATCATCAGGCTATGACATTTACTGTACCAACTGTGTCGTCACTACTCTTTACTTCCTATTTCCAGGATATTGCAGCCAACCCAACGAAGTTTATGATCCCTGCCCCCCAAGCTGTCCACCTCAAACTTGTGAAAGTATCGGAAAGAAGTATAACTGTCCACTTATAAAAACAGATGAAAAAGATTGTAAACCTGCCTGTCGATGTATGGAAGGGTACTTCAGAAATAAAATTGGACAGTGTATTGCAAAGGCGGATTGTCGTAAGTAATCCCTTGGTTTGTTTTTCGGAATAACATCACGTTGGTCAACCTAGGAGAAAACCTAGGGTTACTCAACTAGAGATTTTTCTTGTGGTGCGTTAAAAATTAAGGCCAGCCAGGGCATAAAACTTATTCACTAAGCGACTTCACGCTCTGAGCAAAACCTTGTTAAGAAGAACATTTAATTTCTAGGACACTTTTCTTTCCTAATACTATTTTTTATTAGATGTCTGTTGTGTTAAGTTCACTAATGATGTATTTTTAAATTCCTATTAAGTTCTTAGTTCCTGGGGGCTTAGACAATGTAACATCGCTTCGTCGATTGACCACGTGACTTAACGCGGCTTATGTCAATCCCATACATTTTAGTCTTTCATGTGGACATCGCTTCGTCGATTGACCACGTGACTTAACGCGGCTTATGTCAATCCCGTACATTTAAGTCTTTTCTAACTTCGTTATCGTTTTGCAATTGTTACTTTGTCTAAGCCCCCTGGTACTCTATACTCATTTCTTTAATACAACGGATCGGTAAATTATTTACAGTTGTAGCACAACTACAACTGACAATACATCGCGCAATCAAAGTTAGCATTTTATACATAATCCTGACAACCGTCGGGCAGTAGCCCACCAGACACAACACCCGTCTGGTCAAAGGATCCTTCCGTTTCAACAGGGGATGAGATATTTTACTTTTTTGTTTCACATACGTTTCTAAACAGTAAATCAGTTTGACAACGTAGTCATATAAATTTACTGAAATCCGTGCTTAGTCGAATCAAGTTAAATAAAATGTATACAGTTGCATACCCATGCATTCCTCTCGCAGTACTTCAAGCGTTATGTCAAGATCATGTTCCATTCATCTGAGCTACATTCTTACGCAACGTACTTATTAATTTAATCATTGGTTGATTTGCAGTAAAATGCACGGGTCCTAACGAGTACTTCTCATGTGGCGGCGCATGCGACAATGTGTGTGCAACCTTACATGAACAGAACCAAACCAACTGCCCCATTGTCAACGTCAAGTGCAATCCTATGTGCTACTGCATGAAGGGATACGCTAGAGACAAGAACAACATCTGCATACCTATAGATCAATGTCCACGTAAGTAAATATCAAACTATTTGTTGCCAGAACAGCTAGGAAGTGTCAAAACTATATATATCTCGTTGCGAAACAAGTGAAGTCCTGATGTTTCTGTATATCTCGCATCTCTTTCACATACCGAAACAATGATGATAGTGATTTGTGAAAGAGAGAAAAAAATAGCTATGATTATTAATAACCATAACTATTATTCGCGACTTGCGAAAGCGACAGGAGCTACCGTAATAAAAATGTCATTCTATACTATTATTATTAAGTAAAAGACCTTGTTTGTTTTTCGTTTGAACGCCTTAATCTCCAAAACTACTGGTCCGATTCTGAAAATTAATTCCTTAATAGGAAGCTATACGTTATCCCTGAGTGAGTGACTAAGGTTATATTTGGTCGAGAGGATATTATTATTAGTTATTGACTAACCACCTTTTTCTGTAGCACCAAAATGTGGAGAAAACGAGAGACTCGAAGACTGCCCTGATTGGTCGTGCTTCCCGCAATCTTGCTCCGAAGTAGGATTCCCAATATCTTGTCCTATACTCGACGACGACTCCAGTAGCAATCAAACCTGTCCAGGTGGACCAGGATGTGTCTGTATCGACAACTATGTTAGAGATGATAACGGAAAATGTATTCCTATTAATGAATGCCGTAAGTAAAATGCCATTTTGATAAAAAAAGACATAATTTTAGGTTCCATAACATCACGCCTGTAATTCCAGAATGGTTAGGCAGAGGTATAGCCATTAGCCCACATTTCGCTAGTTATATTTAAGTCTCACTAGCTTTCGCCCGCGGCTTCGCTCGCTAATTAAGTTTTAAATTCAATCATAATTCGAAAGACATGTGGCGCCATCTATCATCATAAAAACGTTATTGTGATTTCTCTCGGGATCAGTACTTTTTTTCTGGATGAGAGGTACCCTATGTTCGTTCCTGTAAACCTGGCAATGTATATGCAAAATTTCAGGATGATCGGTTCAGTGGCTTAGGCGTAAAATGGTAACAAACAAACAAACAAACTTACTTTCGCATTTATAATATTAGTTAGGACTAGTTAGGATAATATTAGTTAGGATGTAATAGGGGGTGAGCCTATTGTCATCAACCGGGCACAAATCCAGACTCCAAGGCTGCTACTGAGAAATTTAAGGTTCCAGTGTCTATATATCCAACTTTAAGTTATTTGATTAGCTACTATCCTATTGTCATTTGGTTCCAAAAAAATAATTGTTATGTTTTTCGGTTCCAAAATATATTTGTTAGTGCTCAACTGAATTTTCTACTATTTCGTTTACAGCATCGTGCGGTGGGGATCCTAACGCGGTCTCAGGCTGTGGTGTAAACTGCGGTAAACTGTGCTCCAACTACAAGAAAAAGAACGTTATTTGTCCGTTGGTGTGTAAAATCAATGGCTGCGATTGTAGACAAGGATTCGTATACGATAGCAACATTGGAAAGTGTGTCCGGCCTGCAGATTGTAGTATGTACCTTGAATGCATTTTCTTTATACATGTGTAAGACTAGAATCAAGCCAAAGTCCTATATCATCTCTCGGGAACACAAAAACGGGATAAAAAGTAGCCCATGTGCTATCCCGGACTATAATTCACCTATGTGACAAATTTTATCTAGATCCGTTCAGCCGTTCTGGCGTAATTGAGTAACAAACAGGGATCAATTTGAAACTTTATATTTATAATAACAGTAGTAAGATTATAGACTTCCGCGCATGTAAAAAAAAATCTGTTTTAAACAGGTTTGTATACGGTCAAAATGTATGAAGAAGCATTTTTGTTTTAATTTAATACATATAAAGCGCTTCGATTTCTCTTACACCTTGAATTTTTGTACCTATGCTTATTTATGTTATATATATGTTCATTTTTAGCACCAACTTGCGGTAACAATGAAGTGTACGACATTTGCGCCAACGGTGGATGTCAGAAGAGAAACTGCTCTCAAGTAGGAGAGCTAATGCTTTGCTTAGACCCAATCAACTGTATCGGAGGATGTGTTTGTCAGGAAGGATTCTTACGACACAAAAACGGGACTTGCGTACCTGAAGACCAATGTCCACGTAAGTATACTATTGACTTTTGTTATAAGTACTGTCAACAAAGAAGAAGGCAGCTTACTTGCAACAACTTTTGATCTGTGTTATGACTGCGCTTAGTTTGCTAAGTTAAAATAATTAATATTGAAACATTAGCTAAAATATATAATTATTAGGTATACGCCTTTTAATGTTTTAGCTGTAACACTTAGACAAGTACAATTTGTATATAGCATATGTATAATACATGAATAATTTTGTGTACGTATATCTATAGTAATATGATAAAACTAAAGAGTTTTTATCAGTTGGATCGGGAAAATCTTATTGTATTTTATAGCTTGATTCATTAGGAATAGTATAAGCTATGTAACAGCTATATAAACATCACACTACGGTAACGGTGCGGTAACCAAAGTCATACAGATCTTGGGATATAGCCAGTGCAAAAATATTTTTGGCACTTATAACCTACACAATTTTATTATATTTATTTATTTATTCACAATAGTAGAATGCACAAAACCGCATGAAGTTTACGACCCCTGCCCTCGCACTTGTCCACCACAAATTTGCGCTGCCATTGGACTTGCCTATCCCTGTCCAAACCCACCTGAAGGCGAAGAATTCTGCAACCCAGCCTGTCGATGTGAAGATGGTTACTACAGAAATTCTATTGACGAATGTATTTCAGAAAGCGATTGTTGTAAGTCTTGTATTTTATCCGCTAAACGACTAATCCATCCTTGCTTCCTTCCCTTCCATTAAAATGCTATTGATAAACCCTGATAAATACTGTTCCTAGTATGTTTCTTTGGAGCTGTAAGTCTTTAATATTAATTTTATTAATTAATTATACATAACATTTGGTAATATTGTACTTGCAACAATCTGAATTTTTAAGGATGTTGGTCCTTAACTGGTTGGTTTGCCAAGTTAAGCTGACCGATTTGTTCGCTGCGGAGGTTATCAATCTTATAAAAACTACATAGTTGTGATCCTTGATACAATTATAGAACTTCTTCGTTACAGTGAAATGTACGGGACTCAATGAACACTTCTCTTGCGGCCCGGCTTGCGACAATGTCTGTGTAACATTATCAACCCAAAATCAAACAAATTGTCCAATCAAAAATAAGAAATGCGTTGAAAAATGCTATTGTGATAATGGATTTGCTCGAGATGATAACAATATCTGTATTCCTATTGAACAATGTGGAGGTAAGAATACCTTAGGTATATTAAATGAACTAGATTCTACCCGCTTTCGTCTTAAGAATTAAGCAAATGTCCCAAATTATCCCATGCATTGATATTTAATAAACATTCGCGTTTATTAAAAGTAATAACACATTAGATAGCAGAAAGTAGGATATAAAAACAAAAAGAGTGTAGTTTCGAGCTGCCATTGTTTCAAACCGGCCTCATCATCATCTGCCTAGCCTTTTTCCAACTATGTTGGGGTCCGCTTCCAGTCTAACCGGATGCAGCTGAATTCCAGTATTTTACATGGAGCGACCGTCTATCTGACCTCCACAACCCAGTAACGGGGTAATACGAAACCCCTTAGTAAAACTGGTTGTCAGACTTTCGAGTTTCTGACGACCCGTAAAAACTGTCAATGATCCAAGTATGACACCCGGGACCAACAGTTTAACGTGCTTTCTATATGGAAACCGTATGCAATAAAAATTAAGTTTTTTTTTTATTTTCTGTTTTTATGCTTCAGTATCTTGCAAAGGAGATCCAAACGCAATACCAGGCTGCGGTGGCTACTGCGGTAGACGTTGTTCCAACTACAATCAAGGGCCGGTCGCTTGTCCACTCATCTGTTACTTAGACGCTTGCGATTGCAAACAAGGTTATGTTTACGATGACAATCTGGAGAAATGCGTACTACCTAAAGACTGCAGTAAGTTATATCTAAACAATTTGCCAGACTTTTGGGCATAGAGAAAAGTTGTTGCTGTTTCAGTCGGATTTTTAAATGAATGATAAAAACTTGTGTTTAAAAAAAGCGATAGAACAGACGAGTGTCACCAGGCCCCACTGTATCAAAATAATCTTTATTTACATCCTGATTTTAACTTCTCAATATCTGATTAATAGTATGTTCTGTATCTTAATACTTTAAGGAGTCATTTTACTCGTGATGACGAATAACTTTCATTGTCAAACCAACCCTGAAAAATATAATAAAAAATATTTTACCAAACCCCTTATGGTATTTTACATGAGAAATAAAAGATTACCAACCAGATTAGTTATTTCAAACATATCCAAAATTTGTTTACACCAATATTTAATTTACCCTTTACTTTTCAGCACCAGTCTGTGGTGAGAACGAAGTTTATAACACTTGCATCAACGGTGGATGTCAGAAAAAGAATTGCTCTGATTTGGCAAGACCTGACATTTGTGTAAATCCAAAAGAATGTATAGACGGTTGTCTTTGTAAAGAAGGATTTTTAAGAGCTGAAAATGGAACTTGTGTGCCTATCGATAAATGTCCTAGTAAGTTTAATAATCATACCTACAGTGTGGTACAATAGGGTTGATAACACTAATAATCAATTGAAGTACTTTTTATGACCTGTCAAAACGCGAGTCTCCCATAGATTTTGACAGCAATTAATGAAGACAACTGTGATGTCGCTTTTGTGCCGACTCAATTGACTAACTATTTATTAATTTTATAGCAATTAAAAATCAAATTTTACAGTTAATTGAAAATTAATCGGATTTTCAGAACTCAAATAAAGTGTTTCTTTAGAGAAGTTATGTCTTAGAATTATTGTGTTAATGGTGTTTGCTACCCAACTTTGCTTGTAAAAAATCTGAATAGTGCCTCTGAATGAGCAATAGACGTGGCCATCTACTGGTCCCAAATAGTACCTATAAATTACCATGGATGTGTCGTCAACATAAAAAAGGACCTTGCTGCGTTAGACTTTAGGATGAAATATCGACCACAGCAACAAGCTGAACCGTTGCCGTCTACGAAAGTAATTTCACAGAAATACAAGAAGTATCTACCAGTAGTGACTCTGTGGTCTGTCAATGTGGTTGGGCGGCGACGCCGCCGCTGCTATCTGCGGTCCAACGTCGTCGTCTGATTGATAATCTAATCGATACCTTTAACCTGAATAGAACATAATAATATCTTTGTTTTTTTAGAAAGTAAAATTATGCATGCAAATATAAATTGAAGTAAGTTAAATTAAGACACGTAACTTTATTTACCAAAATGTAGTGCGAATAAATAATTTATTTCTACTCAAAAATAGAGCAAGCGACATAATTTAATTTAAATGATCTTTACAATAACCATTGTGTAGAACATTAGGTAGGTACATAATAATATAACAATAAAATTGTCACTTGCAAAACAATTTGTTCAATAGAAAGCAAATATAAGGTAAATTATCGAGTCAATTAATGAATTCTATCGTAATATATTTTTACTGCCTCGTTGGTCTAGTGGTCGCAAGCGCGACTGCTATGCATGAGGTCTTGGGTTCGATTCCCAGGTCGGGCAAAGTGTTATTGGGTTTTCCCATCAGGAATTTCTCAGTAGCAGCCTCGGAGTCTGAATTTGTGCCCGGTTGATGGCAATAGGCTCGCCCCCTATTACATGGGACTAAAAACATAACTGGCGAAATGTGGGTGTACTACTAATGGGTACACCTCTGCCTAACCCTTCGGGGATTAGAGGCGTGATGTTATGTTATGTTATATTTTTACTTAAAGTGTTTAACTACCACACTTTGTGAAATTGCACTTTGTATTATAAGGATATTTATAATGGGCTCGTTTTAGCAACTAACTGGCAGTTATCCTGGCTTGCTGGACACAGAAAAAAAATATTCTTCTTAGTGCAAAATTTTCAATCATAGGATAACTTTTATGCGAAGTATAAATATGACCGTTAGGCAGAATTTCTATAAAAAATATGTTAAACCGCCATATTTATTCTTCGAATAAAAGTTATCCTACGATTGAAAAATCGGCCCTTACTTTGAATACTTTGTTTTTAGCACCCACTTGTAGAAAGAATGAAGTCTTCGATAGATGTGCCAATGGGGGATGTAATAGAAGAAAATGTTCGGAACTATCGGGTCCAATCATTTGTAGAGATCCCATTGAATGTATCGGAGACTGCGTTTGCGTAAAAGGATTTTTGAGAAATGAAGACGGCCTCTGTGTACCAGAAAGCCAATGCAATGGTGAGTATACACTATAGATTTCGTATTTATAATACCTATTTCCTGCCTTTCTTTTTTTTCTAGCATTCAAAACCACAAAGGTATATGACATCCTGGCTTTGATCCCCAGGTCAGGCGTAATGTTATTAGGTCTATTATTACTTGATTTTATATTAGGTGACCCACCATAACATGATAATGGCTGGTGGCTGTACCAACTATGCTGTTTTTGTCTTACCATAGTATTAGGCGTTTTGTTTTGTTATTATTTTTGAATCTTGAACTAGTTAACTTTTAACTTAGCCAGACATTTTCGCCTGGGTCTACCGCGATGTCGCTGGACGTCTTACGGGACTCATACTGTGGTTGATCTAGCCCCTGACACTTTCAAAATGAATTTCACTTAAGCTTGGCGACGGCGGCGGTGCTGTGCTCTAAGATGCGAAACCCAAAAAGCATTTTGGGTTTCGCATCTTGGAGCACAGCACCGCGTTCCTAACAAAAAGAGAGAGGCCTGTTGTGGGACGATACAGACTAAAAATAATAAATATTTAATTATTTTTCAGTGACATGTAACAGAGCACACGAAGTCTTTAATCCTTGCCCCTCAACATGTCCACCACAGACGTGCGAAAGTCTCGAAAGAGCCTACGTCTGCCCCATCGAGTGGGGACAGGAGCCTCCCTGCCAACCAGGATGCGTCTGTGAAGTAGGATACTACAGGAACAAGATTGGAGAATGTATTTCTCAAGAAAATTGCTGTGAGTAGCTGTTAGATAAGCATCCGCGCAATAAATGCAGACACGGAACGGGTTAATTAAATATATTAGTCTTATAGCGGTTTATCCAAAGAATGAACATGACAGTTTAACATATTATTTTTTATACGAAAGCTTTCAAACCGCCATATTATTTATCCCTCCGTTATGAGGTATATGATTATTGAAAAATTTGCTCTACAAAAATCTGTTTGGTCTAATACTTTAAGAATCACAAATTAATACACAATTGTCTTAAAATACGAAATTAGACGTAAGAAGATGATTATTTTCTATTTATTTATCCTCTATAAAAATTAAAATGAATGTCTAAATGTGTTGAACTCGAAAACAGCTAGACCAATTTGGTTTATTATTTTTTGGTTGTGTTCGTAATTTTCCGGGCAAGGTTCATAAGAAAGATTTTTTTTTTAATGCGTATTAGGAGCGGTCTTCTAATCCTAACTAATATTATAAATGCGAAAGTAAGTTTGTTTGTGTGTTTGTTACCATTTTACGCCTAAGCCACTGAACCGATCATCCTGAAATTTTGCATATACGTTGCCAGGTGTACAGGGACAAACATAGGGTACTTTTAATCTCGAAAAAAAGTATTGTTTCCGAGGGAAATCACAATAACGTTCTTATGATTCGTCGTCGTTTCGAATCATGATTTTAACTAAATAATTGAAATGACAGGACATGGGTATTTTTTTCCGCGTTTTCGTCTGTGCCCGCTATAACCGAAAATTACGCGGACGAAGTCGCGGGCAAAGGCTAGTTTTTAATAATTATGTCTTTTCAGTAAAATGTATGGGACCCAACGAGTTCTTCTCCTGTGGCGGTGCATGTGACAATGTCTGCGAAACATTAAGTGAACAGAACCAGACCAACTGCCCCATCATCAATGTACAGTGCAACGAGATGTGCTACTGTGAAGAAGGATACGCGAGGAATGAAAATAATATCTGCATACCCATTGAGGAGTGTCCATGTAAGATTGACTTTTCTAAATAGAAGGTGTCTGGTAATTAGTGTACGATATTTATACACATGATTGTACTCATACACACAACTTACCAACAAAAAAAAAGATGTAAAAAAAGAAAAACTTAATTATCCCTTTTTACAAACAAAACTATTCAACTTTTAACATTTATTACTCTTTTTCGATCAATTATCAACTGTGTGGAACGCCTGCACAGATAATCCGAGCGAGGCCGGTCGATGACCCCTAATTTTTTAAATAAGTTCGGTAATTTGTTTGTTATCATGAGTACAATCATGTGTATAAATACCAGTCACCCTATCTAATTATGAGATAACATCAAGTTATAGGCATACCTAGTAAGTTCTCGATTTCTGCAAAACTGATCATGACACACCCATGGATACGACAAAAGAATGTTAAAGTGTCCTTCATTATCCTTCAACTGTTATAATGGGCTGCTCCAAAATTAGAACGACTAAATCAGACTTTATACTGCTTAATAAACGCCTGTAATCCCCGAAGGGTTAGGCAGAGGTGTACCCATTAGTACACCCACAATTCGCCAGTTATTTTTAAACTAACTGTATCCAAAAAAACATTTAAGACCATCCACAAACTCTTTACTTATGTAATATTATTTTTCAATTACAGTACAATGCTACGGCGCGCATAAGGTCTACGACCCATGTCCTAAGACGTGTCCACCACGGACTTGCGAAAGGTTTATTAACGAGTGCAGCTGTCCTCCGGAATCTGGTAAAGAAACTTGTAAACCAGCATGTGTCTGTGAAAAAGGATACTACGAGAACGCTATAGGAGAATGTATCACTGAGGAGGAATGTCGTAAGTGATAAAATCGTCATTCTTAAAACCAAGGTAGCCCCATGATTCCAATTTAGTAGTAAGAAAAGTGCAACAGATTTAGATATGACAAGATAATATGACAGGTATGGCGAACCCTCGCCGCACACGGGCTACCGATTACAGTCACAAAACACCGCCACCGACCTATTTACTGTAGTTTTCATACATTTTATAACATGGATTTGCCGTACACTGGCCACTAAACGCCGCCACAAACGACACACGCCACTCGCGCGGTACCCCTCCCTCTCTCCTATCGCTTCAGTCAACCAGTTAAAATCGAGGGCAACACAATCGATTGACATAAATAAAAAGTCAAGAAAATATACATATGTTTAAAATATACATCTGTTTTATTAATACACAAAGAAGAGTTTATTTTTTTGTTTGTTTTATTTTTATTTACGAGTATTAAATTGTTCATTCTGTTTGACTAATTTGTTTTATTTTTATCCAAAATCATATCACAACATCACAAACATACACAACATCACGCCTGTAATCCCCGCAGGCAGAGGTGTACTTATTAGTACACCCACATTTCGTCATTTATGTTTAAGTCCCATTGAATAGCGAACGAGCCTATTGCCAATAACCGGGCACAAATCCAGACTCTGAAGCTGCTACTGAGAAAATCTTGATGGCAAAACCCAATAGCATGTTTCCCGAGCTAGAAATAGAACCCAAGACCTCAAACCACACATTCTCTACATAAATATTAATCGGGCCCAGAAAACCCCACGTGGTTGAAGACATAACTTCACGGAAGGTTAAAAAAAATCCGCCACAAGTAATCGATGGTTGTTGTGGTATTGTGGCGGCCACCGGCCACAAATGGCTTTCGCGTGCTTCAGCTACTTTTGCGACCGCTTCCAGCTTCAAGTGGCGGCGTTTGTTGCTGTGGCGTAGCCCGTGTGCGGCCAGCGTTATTGGAGAACGTGTCACGTTTATATGAATAAAAAAAATGTGACTATTACTTGCCACCAAAGAATCCTGACTTAGTGATATAATGGAGAAAAATAAAACTAGATGCTAACTTTAAATTCAAAATTACTTTATAACTATTTAAATAAAAGCAAAGGAATCAATCATTTTCTTTTATTTAAATAAAAGCAAAGGAATCAATCATTTTCTTTTATTTAAATAAGCATTAAGTAGCAAATCGTATGATTGTCCTACAAATTTCTGTCTGTCAGTTACATATTTAAATAAAAGAAAAGGATCAATAATTTTCTTTCATTTAAATAAGCATTAAATAACAGCAGAAATCACACTAATTATTGTTATTTCTGCTGTTACAATTCGATTGATAGATTCAATTAAATACTAGATACTATACTAGATTTGTTAATTATTAATTAATGTGCCCAAATTGTTTTGCCGCGTGCCACCACTGGTACGCGTGTCACCATCCCTTTAATAGGATTAGTGCATGAAATCTTAATCGACATTGTAATTAAGTACTCCAATCCGAAGATAAAAAAATCCAATAAAGTCTGTACCGAGCCAGTAACGATGCAGAATTTCTTACCTTATGACGTCATGGTAGAAGAAGAACCATTAGGTTACATTCACAAGTTCGCTACGTACTAAAGACTTTATCACCTTCACGGCAGCTTACGCCTCTTCTGCCTACGCTTACGTCCGCGTCAAAGTTGACATAGCAATTATCCTAACGGGAATAAGTAGTACATTTTTCTGGAATAAAATTGCCTATAATGTGTTATTCCAGAGTAAAACCTATCTCTGTGCCACATTTCATCCAGATCTGTACTGCCTTTCTGGCATGGTTAAGTAACCAACATCCATCCGAAATTTAGCATTTATAGCGACTTCGTTCGCGTGATTTTTCTTACGGATATCTAATAAAATTTAATATAGCCTATATCACCCAGGGATAGTGTAGCTTCCCATCAGTGAAAGAATTTTTCAAATCAGTTCAGTACTTTCGGAGCCTATTCAATGCAAACAAACAAACGAACAATCAAATCTTTCCTCTTTATTATACTCGTATTAGTATAGATAATACATTCTCATCATGATCATTTTTTTCTAGTAAGATGCGTCGGTCCAAACGAATACTATTCATGTGGAGGTGCGTGTGACAATGTTTGTGAAACACTGAACGAGCAGAGTCAAGACGACTAGGTGGACGATTAGGTGGGTGTGCATGAATATTATCCACCAGACGTAAGAACGTTAGTAATGCAAAAGGAGTATCCATGTACGTCCATATCTTGTCCATGACATACTTCTTACGATCGGTCATAACGTAACTTCTCTATAAATTTTGTATGATAATTAGGATGCTGTGGCGGCACCTATTAAACATGTAATTTTACAATTTATTGAATTGATTGTCAGACCTTAAAAGAATGTGATGTTTCTTTAAAGAAGTTGTCTTGGAATTATTTGTTAATCGTGGTGTCTATAGCTATACCCGTATTATAGTAGATGGCGATTTGTAGTTTCTGCCTCATAGTCGATTTGTTCTGGAAAAGTCGCTCAAAGAAAATGAAACCTAAAAGTATTAAGATTTAAGTACGTTTTCTTAGAGTATTTCTTCTTTACTTTAATTATTTATGTCTTATTTACAGCTATCATTGTTACTAGAAGGAGTGGCTCTCTTAATCCTGTTCCACCTTACATCTTCAACGCTAATCATCCTTTCCTATTTTACATTCTTTATCAAAGAACGATATTGTTTTGCGGAACTTTTGTTCATTAAGGTGAATTTACTGTAAAATCAATTGCGATATCATTTGGACTTCGCAGTTATCTTACCGAAGATTTATGAATCTTTTCAGCTTTAACAGTGAACACTTTGTCACTCCAATATCCTCCTCCAGAAAAATATACCTTTGAAGCAACACATCCCTTCATATTCTACATATTGTTTGGCAAAGTACCACTGTTTTGCGGGCAGTTTGTAGGGACGTAGTAAAAGGTGAAATTACAATACCGAAAATGTATTTATTTTGTTTAAACTTACCAAACGGTGGACGGTTACTGGTGAAGGATATAATTATTTATCGCAAGCACTATTTCTATCATTGGAACATTTCCACACATTTCCTTAGCTTATTTAAATCATTTAAGATTCTATCTGATAAATCATTTTTTAAACTGCACTTGTGAGGAGTACTATCTTCAAATACCTTGCGAGGGAAGGTACTTTAAGATTATTAAAAATCTAGAAAAAAGTTACACCAATATTTAACTTTAGTTTAACCATACATAAAAGTTAGAGTCTGGCATAACTTAACTCTAACTTTGTTAATGAAGGGGTAAACGTTTTTATAATTACAGCTATTGTTCTATCAAGAATGGATATACCACCTATAAAGCCACCAAAAGTTTTTAATGCCAACCATCCATTTATATTTTATATAAAATTTCGAGAAATGGTACTATTTTGTGGAACATTCGTCCAATGAGGTGAAATACGATGGTCTAAATGCATATTTGTATGTTTGCACGTGTATAGAAATTGCCAAAAATTTCATGCTAAATGTATTATTCTTTGCTTACACGCGTTACTTACTTATGCCTGCAGAATAGTTTTTTCCAAAATGTATAACGATTATTATTTACACACTTATCTATAATATGCTAATTTAAATCAACTTATACACCACTATGACTACTATTTTACGAATTCTTATAATTTAAATACAAGTATGAGTTTTTAGGACACAGCAGTTACATTTTTGAAGAGTAAATTACATTGAGTAAAATTTTGCATTTTCAGCTTTAATAGTTGGTGTTACGTCAGTTATGCAACCTCCCGAAATCATTGATTTTGTGGCTACTCAGCCTTTCATTTTCTATATATTATATGAAAGTGCAGAAAGTCCATTCAAAACACCACTATTCTGTGGAACTTTTGTAGGAGGAGACTAAAAGGTGAAATTAAATGAAAAAAATCGTATCAGTGTCATTTTCAAATGGTGGTTGGCTATATGGTGGAGGATATAACTGTTTACACGAATAATATAGTATCTTTTGTCCGTTCAAATCTTTAACGTAGTCATCGTACATGGAGACGTTTTACCTATTCCCCGTCATATCTTACTTAATTCAAGATACACTAATTATTAGATCGCCTGTTAGGTAGTTTGCGTCTTCAGCTAAGTAACTTACTTTTGCAGTATTTTCGACTGATTCTTATCATTTTCCAGCCATAGAAGTTCTTGGAGGCGCCGCTCCCTCTCTCCCTCCAAAGATTTACATATTCAAAGCAGATCGTCCTTACATTTTTTATATCATCTTCGGCAGTAGAACACCTATATTCTGTGGAGTGTTTGTGGGTGCCCAGTAAAAAGCTTTCGTATATTTCGGTAATGAGAGTACCTACCCATAACTTTTTGTTTTCGTCAATAATATATTAGGCATGGTTGCGGGATTTAATAGCTTCGATAGTGTTCCTGTGGTGATTTGCATTTTTGCCGTATCTAGTAATTGATTTTATAGGCCTTCCCATAGATGGTGGGATCCTCATCCAATAAATAGCATCCTTCTTCGCTAGGTTCGGTAGGTAACTATCTACTGAAGGATACTACGCTCTGACTACCCGTTCTAAGTATGGAACCCGGTTTTTATCATCTGAGGTCTCCAGGTCATTTCAATGCAGTTTGTTTGTCGCTGAATTCAGTTCTTGAATTCGACTCGGTCGTGCCAAGGTTCTTTTACGCATTTTGCTGGAAAAGGAGTTTTATTTTTAGTGTGAAAAATGACTGTTTACAGTAATCAAATAAATTTTGATCGAAATTTTGACTTTCTATATCTCCGTAAATACTTTCGGCTTTGTTAAGTGTTTCTATACACTCGTTATTTGCATATAATGTCTTTACACACTGAGACTCCTCCGTGCCTCGGAAAGCACGCTAAGCCGTTGGTCCCGGCTGTCATACGTCGATCTTTGACAGTCGTTACGGTCATCAGAAGCCCGAAAGTCTGACAACCAGTCTTACTAAGGGGTATCGTATTACCCAGTTACTGGGTTGAGGTCAAATAGGCAGTCGCTCCATGTAAAATATTGGTATTCAGCAGCATTCGGTTGGACTGGAAGCCGACCCCAATATAGTTGGTAAAAGGCTAGGCAGGTTGATTTGTATATATAATGTTTCTGGCTATAACTCTGTTGTTCTCTTCAACTTCTATTCCTTAATTTCAGCTTTGGTTGGAGCTACTGCAACTTCTGTTCCCATAGATCCTCCAAAGATCTATATATTCGAAGCTATACGTCCTTATATTTATTATATTTTATACAAAGGCGTTCCTCTATTTTGTGGAACATTTGTTGGCGCCCCATAAAGAGGGTTGCAGTATCTTTATCTAGGTAATAATCATATTTATTGGCAATTGGCAGTGGTGTAACGTGGAGTTAAAATCTATTGATAGACGTGTCGATGGTGATAGAATATTTGGTGATGGTTTGGTGGCGGTATAATTATTATGTTATACAGGCTAATTGAAAAACTACCCGAAACCTGAAAATGGTTCATTGTGCTCATCATTATGACCAACTTTTACTATGGGACCAACCTTGAAATCATGAAAAATAATACAGCTGATCCATACATTACGATCTTGTTGTTTAGCATTTTGTAGGGAACAGCTAATTCTTTTTTCATGATTTCAAGGTTGGTCCCGTAGCAAATGAAACTCTTATTCTCTTTTCATTTTATTTATTTTTTCTATTTGTATTCTAATATCAGAAATATCTGGTAAAGTAAGCCTCATGTTCAGTGTGCTGGCTTTGCTTTTTTTTTCAGAGATCGAAGATATTTTATTTATGTGCTTTTTATTTATGTGTTTATTATGTGTATGTGCTTACGACTTATGTGTAATTAACAATATTGCTGTCTACTTATGTACATACCTGATATATTCAAAAAAATATTAGCTCATAGAAAAGTCTCTTCCAAAAAATAACTGTTTATTTTATTTTTTCAGATACGTCAGAAGATAACGTAATTGATTTGTTTGGAAATAAAGAGTTTTGGTCTAAGAATAAAGTATTTTTATTTCAAACCCAATTATTAAACTGGTTATTTAGCAACGAAAGTAAAACGTAAAATATAATAAAATATTATTTTATGAATCACAATATACCTACCTACAGACAGTTACCGTATTATTTATTCTACTTCGTGTTTACATAAGTATACAAATAAAAAAACTGTCCGTTTGTATCGTAACAATAACAGCCTTTTACTAAATGCATATGAATGTTTGACACAGTGTTTAAATAAAAATAAAAAAACATTTTTTTTTAAATTTTGTCTGTCCGTCTGTTAGTTCTGGATAATCTCCTAAAAGGCTGGACCTGATATTATGAGGAGAAATTTATTTTATAAAAAGAATCAAACTTCTACGCCAAAAACAAAACACCGGTTCACCCGGACAAAGACGCAGGCAAAAGCTAGTTAAAGAATAAATCTACAAGTTTATTCCGAAAGCAGTTTAGTGCTCTAATTATCCTCATCCAGTCGTTAACAGCACTTCAAATACCTAATTCGAGCTTAAGAAAAATATATCACCAAGGAATTTAAATACGAATTGAACAAAAGTAATTAGGACTCTGTACAGTCGTTTTATAGACAAAATCGACTCGAACCTTATAAAGTACTAGCTGTTCCTGCGACTTCGTCCACGTGGTTTTATCACCCGAATAAAGTTACGTCTTTGCTTACTGCTCCACCCCGTACAGCAGCTGCATCGTAGCGTGATGGTATATCTAAATATATAAAAGCGAAAGGTCACTCACTCACTCACCACGAAATATCGCAAACCGCTTGACGTATTCAGGTAAAATATCATGAGGTCATAATCATGGGTCCGAAGTTTAAATGGAGCAATCGACATTGACGCGGACGAAATCGCGGGCAAGAGCAAGTAGCCTATTCTATTCCTCATGAATCTGGCTATCATATACAAAAAGATTTTTCCAGAGTTTAGCGCCGACAAACAAACAAACAATCAAATCTCTTCAGCTTTATTATATTACTAGCACTTTCCCCGCCACTTCGATCGCGTCATGTTTCTTACGGACCCCTAATTTCTTTATAATAAAATATAGCCCATGTCACCCGGGGATAATGTAGCTTCCCTTCAGTGAAAGAATTTTTCAAATCGGTTCAGTAGTTTCGGAGCCTATTCAATGCAAACTAACAGTCAAATATTTCCTCATTATATTATCATACATGGATATATATTATAGATAGATATATACATAATAGAATAGAACACAGATACAGTAACCCAATGTTTGTTAACCAGTGAGAACAAACAAAGTATCTACATTATGTCGGTTACCGAGGAGGACAAGACCATTGAGGGACTAGTTTCCAATTAACAGGTATTATTGGGACTCCCTCGGGAATGAGAATATCGACAGGACGGGATCAAATGAAATTACGAGTTAGATCTCACTTATCCTGGGAAAATCCTAGATAATCTTCTGAAGGAAATGTTGTTATAGCATCTAGTTCTGGGTCAAAATTAAAACGTTTGTTTCGTTCTCTTAGAAAACTGTTTGATAGTTTAATCCAGGGGTCATAAATTTGGTTTATTGGAGGTCCGCATTTGAGAATTATGAGACTTTTGCCTTTTGACTTTTTTATCATCAAGTGGACCCACTTTTTTTTTTTTTTTTTTTTTTTTTTACCGATGGGAAATCATCAAATGACTTCCCCCGCCCTGGGCGGGGCGGGAGGGAGTGTCAGACTTTTACTGACTAAAACCCATCCATGTTCCTTCTTGTGCCCTTTGCGTTCCGGGGGCGCGGTATCTCTTTCGAACATCCCGCAGCCCCGGCAGGCATCGGCCCTTAGTGGCCCCTTCAATTATTGCTGACATCTCTTTGAGGCGCGCGTGGAACACGAACGCGCCGTCGACACGGTCTGTCGTTATCAACGAACGGACGGTGAGCTACCCATTGCTCACCGCCCACAGACCCGCGTCTACGGTGGCCGGGAGTCGTCTCGCGGCTCCCGACGCCCGGAGCGTCTCCCGCGGCGGCTGGGGCGTGAGGTGGTTAAGTGGACCCACTTAATGATAACAAATAAAATACATATAGGGTGAACCAGATAAGGACGTCCAAACGAAAATTTTGGGCTCTAAAACTACATTAAGGTCATTTGAGCCCTTATTGTGGTTTTTTCTTTAAGACAGCAACTCAGCAACGAAATTCCGAATATCCCAAAAAAATATTAAAATGTCGTCTAGCTTTTAAACCGCAAAAAATCGTAGAGCATACATAGGGGTGGTTTGGATAGCCCAAGAAAAGAGGAGTCCAACATTTTCGTTTGGACGTCCTAATCTGGGTCGCCCTGTATTATTACTAAGGAAAACTAGATGAAAATTACCACAAGTTTTTATTTTGTTATTCGTTTGTTTATTTTGTTATGAATTCTGACATATTATTATTCAAAAAATAGTTTTAACTATGAAGTGTACTGTTTTGGGGGTCTGTATACGGGCCGCGGTCCGCCATTTGGTGTCCTCTGGTTTAATCTGTCAATTCTTCAATTTCCAATTTAAATTGTGAATTAGATAATACTTAGATGAACGGATTTAATCGGATACTATTGTGCTTCCGAATTGGAACCGGATTCTGAAGGACCAATTAAGAATTTAGCATTCAGTGTTATACTTAAATAGGGATTAAAAAAGCCATTATCTTACTACTATTTTAAATGTGAAACTACCCCGTTGGTGTCGTGGTCGTAAGTGTGACTGTTGATTGGAAGGTCCTGGGTTCGATTCCTAGGTCGGGCAAAAGTGTTATTGGGTTTTTCAATTAGGGATTTCTCAGTGTCGCACGTAAAACCTCTCTCCAGTCCAGTCCAGTCTAGTCGCGTCGGATTTCCGTCTCTGTGATGAGACGGAAATCCGACGCGTATGAGAGTGAGGGAAGTGGCACTCCCACTTCACTTGTGTTTGCACATACACTTGTGCACTATAATATCTCTAGCCTATTTGTTTATAGTAACTTCCAATTTGCAGAATGATTTTCAAAATCGGTTCAGCAGATCCAAAGATCCCCTACAATCTCACAAATTCACAAACTTTACCTCTTCATAATATGTATTAATAGATTGTTTTCTCCAGTTACTACGTAGTTATTGATAATCCCCATAGAATAAGTGTATTATAAGAAGATTTGCAACTAAACCAAGCAATACATCACTCGGGCACGGACCGTGGTTCCCCATGAGACTCCTTTATTGATGATTTAATTAAGCAGTTGCCCTCAAACTTGTGTATTGGGATGCTTTAGTTCGCGACCGTCGGAGAATCCCTGTCCGTTACATCGGAATTTGTAATTAAGAAACAACGTCTTGGTACAAAATCTGTTTGCGAATTTAGCCGAAGTATTTTATCTTGTTCACCGCGGTTTAACGTAAACATCCACATAGGATGTATGTGGTGAAGTAAAATAGTTCGCGTTGTTGGTCTTTCGCTGTTGAATGATTTCTTCTTGACTGAACTTTGGTTAGGCGCAACTATTAAGAGCGTTTACACTACGTACGGCATATAGACAGCAGCGTAGATGTGACATGTAAGCAAAGTTATTCATGATTTTCCAAATTTTAATTATCACTAAGTTAGAATATATTCAATTTTATATTAATGATCTCTTTAAACGGGGCTTCCTCTCTCCTGCCCTTTTGCTGTGCCCTACAGAGTCCATAATGATCTCAATTATTTAAGTTATCACCTAAGTATACATATGGAGAAGCAATAAAGATATTGAGTATTGAGTATCATACAAACTTTCAAGTAATTATTTTTTTAAATTAATGAACCGAATTTAACCGAACTTTCTACACATAAGCAGGAACAGTACAGTTCTTAAAAGCTGATAAGTAATAAATATAATAGTAATAATTATGGTAATACTTATAATAGACACCACCAAACTGACATACCTACTTTTTACGACCTGTCAAAACTCGATCCTCCCATAAATTTTGAATAGCGATATCGAACTGTGACGTCACGTATTTGGCAACTCAATTGACTAACAATTTATTGATTTCAAAGCCACAAAAAAAATTATACTCAATTGAAAATTAATCGGGTTTTCCGGGTTAAAATAAAGTATTTCTATAAAGAAATTAAGTCTTGGAATTATGGTTAATGTGTCAACTACACCCAATTAGATCGATACACGAGTTAGTACTTCAAAGAGTTTTCCAATTAAGTATATTAAATTTCACGGTTCAGTAATCACGTCGTTGTGGTTACAGTACTTATCTATGCCATAATAATATTAAGCTGTAGAGATTTTTGTTTGTTTGTTTGGTTGCTTAAACGCGCTAATCTATGAAACTACAGGACGGATTGAGAAAATTATTTTTGTATATGATAGCCAGCCAGATTCATAAGGAATACCCAGTCCGATTGGAAAATTCTTTTTGTATATTCCAGATTCATGAGGAACGCTATAGGCACGAATGTGTATCACGCTACGATCCACAGAATCACTACTGTTGAAACATTTGCGGTAGGTTTCTTTTGCTTGTCGTCGTATTTTGATGCAGCTTTTTTTTTAAGTATAGAAATGGAATCATCAAATGTATCTTTCCGCTCTGGGCGGATAAGAAGGGAGTGTCAGACTCTAACTGACTAAAACCCACCCGTGTTCCTCTTAATGCTCTTTGCTTTCCAGGGTTAAACTTCAACAAAATAGTAATGGTTGGAACTATAGCTGGTTGGTAGCTGGCGGAAGATAGCACGGCATAAAAATATAAAGAATATAACCCACACATAAATTGCTTCAAAAAGTATACAAGCCAAAAATCACTCACTGACTTTAGGAAACATCAGCAACGAAAGCATTTGACTTCAAAGTCACGGTCAAAAGCAAACACAAGCATAAAGATGAGCACAAAAGCGCCATTCATCATCTAGGAGTTATAATATCTTCCCTTATCGTGTCTAAACTATCTAAAATCATACTTTCAACAGGTAAAGCGAAACGAGTCGATAAGTAAGACCAGTAAATTAGCTTCGGATAACATCGAAGTTCGTCGTAAATTTAGCTCAACTCCGTCGATTGTAAAGACCGCTGGCTCTCCGGCAAATTGATCTTATCGGAGGGTACCCGATGTTCATAGTTAGTGGTCCATAGTTCATTGTGAAATTCGCAAGCGGTGCTAAACTCAGACGGTCAACTAATTTACCGGCAGACCAATCTTTACCTTAATAGTTATGGTACCTATAGTCGTTGCTTCAAAGTTCTTCAGTGCACAGCGACCGCTGGATAAACTTGGCTAAGTCTCAACAATTTGTATAGAAATAATTAGGTAGTACGATTTTCTGAACCAGATCTTCAAACAGTTGTCCTATTTCTTTTTCATTTGGTCTTGGTTCTTGTTTAGCCTCAGTAAAAGACTTTCTAAGTACAAACCAGAACATATAGGCGGAGTAAAATTAGATCCGCAAATTCTTTGGTAATCTAATATCATTCTTTCGAAAGAACACACACTTTTCCAATTCATACCTATAGCTAGAACGAAAGCTAGGATAGCCCGTGAAATTAAAATATTCTTAGGTTCTTACGTATTTTGCAATTTGCAGCTCAGAAAATTGGATTGTATGTTGAATAAAAAATATAAACGCGATGAAAATTATAATCATTAAAATCTTCAACATATAAATATCTTTTCAAGTCAGTGTAACCCGTAGATATGAAAACTTCTGACCTAAACTAGAGTCAAAAGCAGACCCATAATATCAAAAATACTTAGTAACTTACATAGATTACTATACAACCTGAAACTAAACCACAAATTGTAAAAATTACCTTAGCACACCTCCCTTAAACACAATAGTTTTACCTACACCTAACGCGAATAGAAAAGAACATTATTAATATAACTCAAGATACTGGTCCTAAGCAGCAAATTGATTGCATTATTAATACCACTTTATTAGCTAACTGGCATCTCACATTCGAGATAGTTTGAGCAGTAATAATAGTTGGACACAGTTGATCGGACTAACGCATCAAAGACTATGAAATTCCGTAGTAGGTAAGCATGTTACGAATATGTTAATTTACATATAAATGTACTTATCCTGACTATCCTAACTTCCTAACCAATATTATAAAATGCGAAAGTAAGTTTGTTTCTTTGTTACCTTTCACGCCTACCCCATTGAACCGATCATCCTGAAATTTTGCATTTACATAGTCAGGTGTACAGAAAAGGACATAGGGTACTTTTCATCCCGAAAAAAGTACTGTTCCAGAGAGAAATCACAATAACGTTCTTATGATGATAGGTGGCGTCACATGTCTTTCGAATCATCGAATTTTAAATTTAATTTACGAGGGAAGCTGTGAGCGAAAGCTAGTACAACAATAAAAACATTCATATTCATTTTATTTTGGGATAGGAGCTCGTGGCTAAGTACCTAATAACAGCCGCACGGGTCGATCTATCAGAGCTTAACCTGATTATGCTTGCCGAGGTTGGTCCGTGGATGGGTGACCACACTGAGACTCCTCTTTACACACTGAGACTCCTCCTTGCCTCGGAAAGCACGTAATCCATGGCAAAAATGTTCGTAACAGTGTACTTTCCACACGTTTTAAATCTTCCTAAAACTATCACATGAAAATTATGAGCCATATTCATTGTCTCCATAGTCCTCGGCTCATAAAATTACTTAGAACATGACCAACTTCGTTCTAACTTAACTTTAGTACTGGAACACATAACTTGCCTAAGTATACGTACAACTGGGCCATATTGTGCATGGCTGGTTTATTTATGTGTACGGAATGTGCTATAATATAGGAAATTTTGTAGGTAGTCTTAACATGTAGATACATACAGGCTAAAAGGAGGAAAGTACTTGTGAATACCCCACGAACTAGGGTCTTATTGTGAGGACTAGGGTATCTGTAACTTAGAGCTTAATGGATTATTTTATGAAAAAAAATATCTTATGTATAAATATGACTGCCTCGTTGGCCTAGTAGTCACAAAGTGTGACTGCTGAGCATGAGGTCTTGGGATCAATTCCTAGGTCCGGCATAGTGTTATTGGGTTTTCCATTAGGGATTCCTCAGTAGCAGCCTCGGAGTCTAGATTTTTACCCGGTTGATGGCAATGGGCTCGCCCCCTACTACATGGAACTCAAACTGGCGAAATGTGGGTGTATTAACGGGTACATCTCTGCCTAACCTATCTCTGTCAAATTCAAGCAATAGGCAGAAATAGATATAGGTATGTTTTAAATTCGCTTAGCGTTAAATGTATAGGCTTGTGTTAATAGCCGTTGATATTTAAGTAAATTTTTGAACAACAGCTATTACATTTTTAAACATACGAGTATATGAAGGTTTACTTGCTGTAGCATTTCTTGCAACTTAAAGCAAATAAACTTTACTCAAAAGTTTCTCGTCTACATCATTAACTACTAGAAAATTATCTAACTTTAATGTAACTTGACACTCACTCCTTCTCACTTTATAAGTTTAAAAAGTCGACTGGGGTAGTCTTGTGGTCGTAAGCGTTGAATCCTTGGTTCGATATCCAGGTCAAGAAAATGTTTTCCATTAAATATTTCTCAGTAGTAATCGGCAGTATTTATCCTCGGTTAATATTACCAGCCTATTACTGTCCCACCGAACATAACTTCGAACATAACTGGCGAAATGTTTGTGTACTATTAGATACACCTCTGCTTAACCCTTCGGGGATTACAGGCGTGATGTTATGTTACTGTCCCTCTGCATAAAATTAATGCTGGGAACACTTATTTTTTAAATAAAAAGTCACCGTTTCTGGTGCTATGCACTGTAATACACTGAAATTATTGTGCTTATGTGTGCATACAGCAGTACAGAGGTCGTGGCAGTATTTAAAGACTAGTAATGCGATTAACACACGGCACCGCGCACCGCCGCGGTTGGCGGTGAAGCAGATCTCACGTCGCGCGTCGCATTGACCTCTAAGAAATCCGTTGATGCCTTACACACGTACACCGCCCGACCGCGCGGTCTAGCGGTGCAAACCGCTTTACCACCACCGCCCTCCGCGGCGCTGCGCGGCGCTGCGCGGTGCCGTGTGTTAATCGCCTCAGAATATGAAAAAAGTTATCGTCAAAAAGCGTATCAAAAATTTGACACTTTGACTTTTAATATTTTCCCAGGTATGGTCCGGGACAAAAGAATGATAGAAAAACATATAACTTTCGGTTACATTAAGCGTCTTTTAATACCGGATACAAGAGTACCTATACACAGGTATAATTAAAGATTTTGTTGATTGTTCTCTGGCATTACAAAAAACCGCTAAAGCATCTCATGAATTTCTTTGAAAAGTAAATTAACCTTTCCCTGTGGTTACACCGTTTCCTTTACTGCTCTTTTCAACTCACTGTTTCATTTTGAGTGAAATGAAAAATTGTTCATCAGCAGTGCTTATTCTTTAAAAATCCTCGTTTCATTTGGGTGAAGTGAGTTTCATGTGACCGATGTGTAAATTCCTGGAATTAGGTGTATTTTAGCTCATATTAAGCTCATTTTACCTTAATTCGCCTGAGAGATTTTCACAGAACACAAAAAGTAGAAGGTACCTGGTGGTGTCTGCCTCGTTTTTGTAGTGGTCGTAAAGCGTTACTACTGAGCATGAAATCTTGGTTTCGATTCCCATGTCTGACAAAGTGTTATTGAGTTTTTCTATCATGAATTTCTTGGAGTCTGAGTCTAGATTTGTGTCAGGTTGATGGCAAAAGGCTCGCCCCCTAATACATGGTACTTAAACTTAATTGGCGAAATGTGGGTGTACTAATGGGTACACCTCTGTTTAACCCTTTGGACGAAGTCGAGGACAAAAGCTAGTGGTTCATAAATAACCATTATGCAACCTTTGTATTATCAACAATGAGTGTTATACTACTTATTCTACTACCTACTTATCTAATTTTCCCCCACATAAGTGAGTGAGGTAAGTCCGAATAAGTTGGAAAATATTTCACTTGCCCGACAGTCGTAGCACGTTCTCTCAATCTAACCTCACGTACCCTAACTATTGAAACATGGTTCTTGAACGTTCCGTAAACCTACATTTTATAAATTGTCACATTTGAAATCAGATAATATTACATAGTTATGATTATTTTTGTGGAATGACCCGTTATTTCTTATGAAAGAAAAGGTTTTCATTTTTAAGTTTAACTAGCTTCTGCCCGCGATTTCGTCTGCATCAAAGTTCATAATATATAATCCCAAGGAAATCGTAAATATTTTTTCGGAATAATAAGTTATGTTGCGTGATTATTACCTTGGCCAGAGGTTAAACATTGCCATCCAACGTGGCAATGCGGTCAATATTTTAGGAACATTTCTAGTGGACGGCGATGCGAATGAATTTTTTGATGCCATTTAGATTTAGTTTCTCTTTTGTTTATTCTGATTGTTTTCTTAAACGGCTACCAAATAAACAAACAAAAGACTATCAGGATATCTTTCACACCTTTTAATAAAACCCACTTCAACGGATTCGCGACCCTCGTTTTCGGCCAGATATCTCAGGCCTCTCGCGGGGGTCCCTTACCTACTTATATCAAAGCAAGTGCCTCTATGAATGGGGGTTTTTGGCAGCTCAAAATTGCAACTGAATATTTAATAGCGTCAGGTACCATCAACAAGCAGACGCGCTGCGGGCTACGAGGACTGTTTAAGACACCGTTACAATGCTATTTAGAAATGGCGTTTTAAATGTTTCAGCGTCTTGAATGCTTGTTTAGTAAAATTGATAAATAAGTCAAAGAGTATTATTATTGTAGGTTTGCATTTATTGACATTCTTTTCTTCGTTTTAAGAAAGCCTGCGCAATGTAATCTTAATAATAATAATATATTTTATTTATTCATCAAAGTTTACTGACTAACATATTGACTTAATTTTTTACTAAACAAAAGGTCGGTGCAATATGGAATATATTGAGCTGGTATATTAGAAGGCATTAATAAAAACAAATGCTCATTTATATACAGAGAAAATCTGTGCACAATATTACTGAGCCCTGCCTCTCAGATAACAACCTGATAGTAACTATGGCCTGTATTTCGTCGTGGTTGTGTCCAATATTGGACAGAGGTGATAGTAAAGACGGGACGGCATGCATGTTCGCGAGTATGACAAATACTGGTCATAAAAATGCACGAAGAAGCATAAACTCAACAATATCTACACCAGAACAATTCACCACTAACAAACAGCACAGATACAGACCCAAGCTGAATAAGTTAAAATTACAGCCGACATACGACTAACCGCATCTGATTCGACGATAGCTAGCGAATCTTCACGGTTCTAAAGTCACGTAGCACTTGTATAATATCTGAAATTCAGTGGGACCATCTAAATTGGAACGAGTCGGATAATAAACGGACCGGATACAGCGAAGTGAGACGATTTATGAAACTAGACTTAGAATTAAAGTTGGCCGTCTGTGTGAATACGTGCAGTCAGGAAGTTGAAATTATAATATACCTAGCTAATGTTTCAGTTTATGGTTGTATGATGTTGCGAGGCGTTTGTGGTTAAGTAACCCTTTGATAGATTGATCAAAG
Source organism: Hoplodrina ambigua (assembly GCA_949774945.1). Taxonomy (NCBI): domain Eukaryota; kingdom Metazoa; phylum Arthropoda; class Insecta; order Lepidoptera; family Noctuidae; genus Hoplodrina; species Hoplodrina ambigua. The sequence goes on from OX458967.1 coordinate 10,162,243, forward strand.
GTTAAGCAACACTTGCCGAGGTTGGTTTTTTAATGGGTGACCATCCATTTCAAACCTCTTACTCCTTCATACCTCTAATTAATTAATAATAGACTAGTCCTAAGGAACATCTCTCGAAATAGGTACCTATACAATATGTATGTTTTTGACAGCTATGTAAAGTTGAACGACCTTTTAAATGTTTTTCATATATTTGGTCCGCCAAATACGTGAATCTACAGATAACAGGAAAAATAACATGTTTCTAAAGTGTCTTGCCTAAAATGCCTAAAATGCCTAAAATGAAATATAATACCTATATAAATGAAATTTAATGAATAATTGCCTTCTTGACGAACAAAAGTGTAATGTGTCGCTGTACTTACACTTAAATGGGTACATTCGAATAACATATACCGAACCGAATGTGCCGACCCGCTTATGTATTTAACTATCATTACATTACAAAATGCTGAACCGAATGTGCCGACCCGCACAAGAGTTTAGCGACCCTAACGCTTTAAAAAATCATCAAATAACACACACCACAGTCTTATAAAATATAATTTTTATTAACAAACACTAACACTAAAACTACAGCTAATCATTTCCAATACTTTTCATTTTGACAAATAAACTACATTCATTACGTTCTTTACGTTGACCAGGAGACATTTTTTTCTAACTAACAAAGCAATAGATATCGTGCTGGTCTACGTTATCGCCATAGAGGATTGAAGCCAGTCTGTTCCGTGTAGCACTTCCAGGCCGAATTGCCTGCTGCTAAACAGTCTGAAACGCCTTGTTCTCCGAATGTAGCTGTAGCACCGAGATTTGTTGAGCCGATCACTGGAAATAATATAAACAAAATAATTAGGAACAAGAAACCTAAATATGTAAATCTACACTAATATTATAAAGAGGAAAGATTTGTATTTTTATTTGTTTGTAATGGATAAACTCAAAAACGAATGGACCGATTTTAAAAATTCTTTCATCAAAAGCTACGTTATCTGCGAGTAACATAGGCTATATTTTATTTTATTTTTGCGCGGACGAAGTCGCGTGCAAAAGCTAGTATGATATATAAAAAAGTTTGGATGATTGGAAGTTTGTTACTCAATCACGCTAGGACGGCTGAAAGGATTTGGATGAAATTTGGCTTTGAGATAGAGTATAATCTGGAATAGCACATAGGCTACTTTTTATCCGGGAAAAAATTTACGGTTCCCGTAGAAAAATACGCGATTGCGTATCAATAAAGTTAGTTAGTTGATATCTTATTATCCCACGGGTACAGCATATTTTTCCGGGATAAACTAAATAAGACTATAATCTATTTTTGTGCTAAATTTCACAAAGACCTGTTCACCTGTTCTGGCATGATTGTGAAACAAACATCTAACCAAACTTTACATCCATACTTATATTATAAATGCGAGGAAGTAACTCTGTTTGTCTTTCTGTTACGCTTTAACAACTAAACCGCTGACCGATTTTCATGAAATTTAGTACGGGATAAGTTTGAACCCCGACAAAGGACAATACATTTTATCCGACCTGGATATTGAACCAAGGACTCCACGCTCATCAGTTGCGCTTTCGACCATGAAATCAATGACAAAGACGGAGCATTATAAAATTCCACAATGATAAGCATATATAAAGACAAAAGCAACAAAGCTATGAAATATGTAAGAATTTAAATTAGTCACAACATCGGTATTCTAGATAAGAAAAAGCATTTAAAATATTTCTATCTCTCTCTGTCTATAGGCATTAATATGGCTGTCAAGGCGAGTTGGTCTAACCCACACGCTTACTTTGTAATCTACAATAAAATATCCTTGATAAATAGACCTGTTTTCCGTGAGTGATCTGTTCAAAGTTATTAAAAAATCATTTAAGGTTTCTTATCTTATTTTATGATTTATAGTATAATCAAATTTTTATGACTACTAGCTGCTGTCCGCGACTCCGTTTCCGGTGATTTTTTACCAGAACCCTTCGCGGGCGTACGCAGAAAGTTTCATAGCAATAGGATCCATTGTTTGGGAATAAATAAATTCAAACATACCATCTATTTGTATAACTTTTTATTTAATACAAGAAGAAAATTGATAAATTGTGAGTATAAAGAAAACAAAAACAATGTAGGCCCAAAAAAACAAGGAGGTATATACTTGAAATATTCGCAAGGCTTATTTCTATAATCTATGTTACGTTATCCCCCATATGAATAATTAATCCTACTTATAGAGCGTTAAAAAGGACACCAGAAATCTTGTAAAAATCATATACCATCAACAAACCAGTATAAAATCACATCAAACGATCTCAAAAACGACTCAATCACAACACACTTCTCGTCTCACACCAATAAACACAAAGTAACTTACAACAGCTATATTGCAGTTATATTACCGCTATACAGCTACTACACTAACCTCCAAAGTGCCCGAACTCATATCAATCGCTGAAACTCAAAACTTCTAACACCGCCAACAGCAGGCAATAGTTTATTTGATTTGATACATTATTAATGTAACATAGTCCATACTCCTTCCTCTGTGCCAAAGTCAACATTTACCCCAAAACAAGTTATACGCAAGTTTATTCATAAATGGGAAATTTATTGACTATGGGGAAATAAATTTGTGAGCAAATATTAGACAGTGATTTCGGAGCAAAGGAATCTGGAGTCAGTTGAATCGCAATTGCTTATCTTCGCAACCAATATGTAATGTTTGGTTTAGAGATTTTTTGCTCACATCCATTCTCGCTCACAAAACGTAATAAGATTCTTCCTCCAAGTATAAAAGACTATAAATAAACAGCCTAATACTCCTGCCATCTTTTAAAAATGTTATTAAAAACGGTGCCCAAATTAGATTCCACGTTGATTTTAGTGCCATAAATAATAAAAAATGTAATGATTCTGGACTGATATCAGCCCATTAACATCCAAGGAATATCGTCTCGGCACGCGAAATGAAATAAAAATGATATATGAATACTTACAGTGATCGTTGCTTCGTTTAACTTTTGCCTGTAAGTAATGAGATTTCCTGTAATTAATAAAAAGGTATTCTTTACAGTTAGTCAAAGAAAAAAAGGAACTTTAACTGGGAATAACTAATTTGCATTTTAATCTGTTTAAGAAAAAAACTAGCAACAGAAAGGAAAACTGTTAAGTTCCATTAGAGTTGAGGGAAGTTAGAATGTACTTCTAAAGTTCTAGAAGAGGAAGCAGGTAAAGTGGGATATTGCATTATTATGATTCAATTCCGACCAACGCCTTTACAAATTGTTTTTCTGCAGCTCGTCTTTGCAAACCGAGATACGAAAGGTTTATTCAAGAAATAGCTGAACTTCTTACTACTATTCAAAAACAGAATATTAAAACAAATTTCATCAAAATAGACTACATAAAATTAAACCATTAGAAACCTTTTTTGGACTTATAGAAGAATAAAAATTTGGATCTAGTTACCCATTCCAAGAAGTATAGAAAAAAATAAAAATATAAAACCATTCTTATTCTTATAAAATAAAAAATAATTCTATAAATAAATGTTTTAATGTTAGAATTCAAAATCCCTTTATTTTCAACAACAAGTACTCACAAATGCTTTTTAAAAATAAACCCAATTTTTCCATGTACAATCCTTCCAATTTCAAAACACACGAACAATAAATAAAGCATAAATCACACTTACTGCACACACGAAGCCCGCAGCCACAACAACAAGTAGAACGAGGCGGAATCTCATGTCGATTTGCATCAAACAACTCTACGGAACAGAGAAACAAACTGTCTTGTCGCACGTTTAATGTTGCGTCACTTAATAAAGGCTTCCGAGGCAGTGGCAGACGGTTTGCTAACGAGACTACCTTGGTGTGAGGTGTTTGTCACAGGCGGAAGCGAGTATAACGTTTTAGTTTCCTTTTATTAGACACGCGTGGCGAAAAAGCATATTCAAACATCTAAAAAAGGTAGAACTTACGTAAAATATTGAGTGTTTTCACAACGTAGACCTTAACTTTTAAAACCGGCATAAAAGAAAGAGGTGGTTCACAATTCGGTTGTCTTTTTTGCCAATAAAAATTGCAAAAACAGTTGTTCCTTTACAACTTATTTGTTTTATTTTTTGTTTTAAGAAGTTTGTTTTTTTGTTTAAGATGTATGTATCTAGGTATAGGTATTCTGAAGATTAACATAACAAATAAAAGATTTACCTATTTACCTTTTTTTTTTTAATTACTAGCGGGCCTGACAGACTTTTTTCTAATCGAACATTGGTTTGCAGCGCCACATATCGGGTCCAAATGTATTTGCAAACCATTTAGGAACCCATTGAAATATAGGTACTTACACACAAAATTTCAACCAAATCGGTCGAACCATTTTGGAAAAGTAAGGTGACAAACACATGTACAGAAAAATTATAATAATTTAAGATGTAAAGAAGGAATAAGCTTGTAGCATAATTGCTGATTGGTAACAACACAGCGAGTGATGGAACGGTGTTGTTGTAATATGTGGTGGCCATTATAATTATAAAAAATCCTACTAAAATTTCCCTACAACTAAAAACGCCAAGTTCACACAACTTGGACCAACAAACTAAACCCGTTGGTGGTATGATTAGAAACACAATAGTAGTGTTTGTATTTATTGCAGCCCTGCATGAGACAATTCAGTCTCTTGTCACTTATGGAGAAGGAAATAATATTATAATAAACGTAGTACTAATTACGTACAAGTACCTAATTTAAGGCAAGCTTGAGTGGGAAATTGGTTCAATTTCTTACGTAAAACGAGCCATGGTTGAAGGGAATTTCCTTTTTTAATTTTAGATCGTTATTTTAATTAGTATGAAAAAGTCGTTGTAGTAGAAGCCCGGAATTTGGAAGTTGGTAGTGTGACACAATCGTGCCTCGAAAGTACATAAAGCAGTTAGTCCTACGCCTGATTTCTCCCTGGTTGTGTTCGATTGCCGTCCTATCAGACTATAAGAGATAAAGAAGAGGGAGAGCACCTTTTTTTTTTTGGGTGGTAAAAATCGTCATATGACACCTTCCGCCCTGGGTGGGGCGGAAGGGTCTGTCAGACTTTTACTGACTAAAAAACCACCCTGTTCCTTCTGTTGCCCTTTACGTTCCGGGCCACGGTATCCTGTTAAGACGTCCCGCAACCCCGGCAGGAGGATGAGCATCTGTGTTTGCACACACACTTGCACTAGAATATCTCCTGCTTACTTGACTATAGTCTCCATTGAGATTATCCGCAGTGATCGAAATTCAGTTAGGAGTATAATTATGTACTTAGATTAGGCTTGTTTCAAAGATACAAGATTACGAGTTAACAGCTGTTGGACTGCCTCATTGGTCTACTGGTTGCACAGCACTACTGCTGAGCATGAGGTCTTGGGTTCAATCCCCAGGTCGGGCAAAGTGTTATTGGGTTTTTCCATCAGGAATTTCTCAGTAGCAGCCTCGGAGTCTGGATTTGAGTCCAGTTAATGGCAATAGGCTCGCCCCCTATTACATGGGACTTAAACATAACTGGCGAAATGCGGGTGTACCGATGGGTACACTTCTGCCTAAACCTTCGGAGATTACAGGCGTGCTGTGTTTGTCCTTTATTAAATAAAATTAAAAACTGGTTTCTAGAAACACATTGATTAAATGCTGATTTTATTACATCACCTTGAACTTTGCATATTATGAATTTTAATATTCAAAAAATACGGAAAGGATTCGGTCAAATCAAATAAAAAAAATATATTAAAAGAAGGAAGTAAAACTCACAGGTACCTACATGATTAAAAATTTGTTACGATAATTATTTAGTGCAAAATTAAATTAAAATAATACGTCATAATTTCAATGAATACCACCTAAACTGGTTCGAGATACTTAACTGGTTTTATAATTCTTTGAAAGCACCTATTAAAGCATTAAGCTTGATTCACACATATCAGTGTAGTAGTCACAGTTCCGGCACCGTACCTTATCAGTGATCCTAACTAATATTATGAATGCGAAAGTAAGTTCGTTTGTTTGTTACATATCATCATAACATCACGCCTGTAATCCCCGAAGGGTTAGGCAGAGGTGTGTACCCATTAGTACACCCACATTTTGCCAGTTATGTTTTTAGTCCCATGTAATAGGGGGCGAGCCTATTGCCATCAACCGGGCACAAATCCAGACTCCGAGGCTGCTACTGAGAAATTCCTGATGGAAAAACCCAATAACACCTTGCCCGACCTGGGAATCGAACCCAAGACCTCATGCACAGCAGTCGCGCTTGCGACCACTAGACCAACGAGGCAGCCAACGAGGTGTTTGTTTGTTTGTTACCATTTTACGCCTAAGCCACTAAACCGATCATCCTGAAATGTTGCATAAACGTTGCCAGATGTACAGGAACGAAAACCCGACAAAACCGTACTGTTTCCGAGGGAAATCACAATAACGTTCTTATGATCATAGATGGCGCCACGTGTCGTTTTGAATCATGATTTAACTAAATAATTGAAATGACAGGACATGGGTAATTTAATCCGCGACTTCGTCTGTGTCCGCGATAACCGAAACTTACGCGGACGAAGTCGCGGCCAAAAGCTAGTAAATTATAATTATAAACGCGTTCACACTTGTCAGTGTCAGTGACGACACAATGTTCTTAGTGTCAATTCCGGCACGTTAATAGAGAATGTATGAAATAATTATTATCACTGATACGGGATGATGCCGAAAGTGTGCCGGACGCTGATATGTATGAAAGGCTTTAGACGGTGCGTTGGCTACTCTGCTCCGTGTCGCGAAATCAATTCCTGCACTGTTCAAAGAAGATTTGTATGACCCACCGGATCAGGTTCTGGTGGACTCGGTGAGTTTTTTTTTTTGTTTTTTTTTGGAAAACTTACAGTTGATCATGTAGCTACAATAGTTCGGTTTTAAATAACATTAATAAGGCCTTCTCCGTAGGAGAGGAGGCCTTTGCCCTGAAGTGGGATAAAAATAGGCTGGGTTTATTATTATTAGAGGTTTCGGAAAATGAGTAGTTTCATACCTATAATTTCGAATAGGTAATTTCGAAAATTGCAAAACACGAACTAGATAAAATAGACCACGTATTTTCAGATTTAATTTTAAACAATTGAATGTGGTTCTGTATTCTGTATTCTCTGGTTTCAATATAATGCGCTTGTGACGTACAATTCGCTCGGTGAACTGTGAAAAGCAATATGTAGCTTATGTAACAAATATTTTGAATAGAATTTTATTAAGCTTTTTTGACTAGTATTAAAACTGGCTAGTTTAGAAGTATTTTTATGCCAAAAAATAATTAATTTTGAAATTGTATCACAAACATCTTTGGGGTGGTATTGATAACATGATGAATGAATGAATGTATGAATGATAACTTTATTTACATGAATTATAGAAAGTTTTAAGGGTTCATAATAACCAAGAATCGCTTCGAGAAAAGGTAGGTAATAGTGACCGTTTTTTTTAGGTGGTAAAAATCATCAAATGAGTCCTTCCGCTCTAGGTGAGGCGGAAGAGACTGTTAGACTTTTACTGACTAAAAAACCACCCTGTTCATCCTGTTGCTCTTCACGTTTCGGGGCCACGGTATCCTGTTAAGACATCATCTTGGCAGGGGCACTGCCTTGCCCCCAAATGTACATCAGATGTTATACCAATTGTGTACCTAACATAAAATGGTATAATAAACAGTTTTGTGATGCTGTTGACGCCACTATGAATGAATGAATGATTATACTCGTATTCACTAGAATACATGAGGTGTTAGGTATGCAATCTGTATGTGACTATGTTTATGTAGGCCTGCGAAGCGCCAAGCGTGGTAATTACCAAACTGTAGGCTATTTTTCGCTTTGATTGTTACATAAACCTTTTTTTCTTTTAATATACTTTGCTAACCTGTACAAGTGAATTATAATTTGCTTACTCCTCCGCTATTCTTTTCTGATTAATTTTATTGCGGGATCCAGTTGAATTGTTTCTCCAGGATTCGGCGAGCTTCATTGCCTCGGCGTTTTTTGGCGGTCCCTACTGTTGATTCTGGCTTTCAGAAGTTGCAGTAGATGAGAATAGTGTAACAGACTTGAAAAAAAAAGCGGTACAACCATGTAAAACAACAGACCTTTTCATGCCAACATGTTTTAATTGTTAAACATTATTCAGTCACTAATTGTTTTCGTTCTAAATTATATTTCACAAAATAACATGTCGAGCTTTAATGTGTTAAGCAGATTAATTGTAATTACAAAGTTCACTGACCGGAAAATATAACAAAATGTTAGGTACCAAATTCGCATGAATCGATCACGAATTCATAACATACCATAGTAGCACGTGAAAATGAAGATATAAAATATAATTTTCCCATACATGCAGTATAACCACAATAAAAGACATACTGTAGAACCTACACTGTGGTTTTTTCCGTGTTATTTACTCGAGGAGGAGCGGATGAGGTCCTGACATGTACAAATAATAGAAACTTTTTAAGTTCATCTTGGAAATCACGACATATTGTTGATTATGATGTTTCTTAGTTTGTTGTTCATACCATCTTTGCCAGCCGGTTTTTTATAAGTAAAGACTTGTCAGTCACATCTACTATTTTTTATTTTGGTTTGTTTAGCTAAATAAATCACTGACATCGGTAAAGGAAAAAATCGTAAAGAAAACTGGACTTATAATAAAAACTTATAAGTCTGAAATCGCCTATCTGTCTTAAGCTCTAGCGTGGTGCTCGTGCCTTCTCTATGTGGGAAGAGGCTTTTGCCCTATAGTGGAACAAATATAGGCTGATATTATAAGAAGAAGACGCAGTGTAGGAAGGCCATACCACGAGGTGGACCGACGACCTGGAGAAGGTCGCGGGCAACCGCTGGATGTGGGCAGTGTCGGACAGGTCATTGTGACTTTAGGGCGTCGGACCCCACTCAGGGCGGAAGGAGACATTTGATGATTTTTACCACCTATAAAAAAAAAGGCGAGGCTTATGGTCCAGCAGTGGACATCGTTTGGCTGATATGATGACGATTATAGTTGTTAATCACAACGACATTATATCAACGATACCTTCCAATAAAAAATAACGAAAACTGTAAACCAAACACGATATTAATAGGCCTTGAATCCATTAAACTTATCTCATAACAGTACAAGTGTAAGGTCGGTGTAAAGACATCATTTACCGAGACAAAATAAGGATCATAGTCCCAAACCGTCGTTAAACAATTTGTAAGGTCGTATAAACTTATCCAATCTTGTCTGACTGAGTGGACGAGAGCAATATATTTATGTGGTACCGCACTTGAAATTTATTGACTGTTTCGTTCATTAGTTGTATGGTAAATACGTAAATAGTTCACGAATGGGTAGCTCCAAATTAGTGGTAAGTTATTTATCCTGAGGTACAAAGTTTTGTGTTGGTTTGTGCAGGATGTTTAAGTCAGCGGAAGTCACTTATCTTACGCCTGTAATCCCCGAAGGGTTAGGCAGAGGTGTATAGAGTACACCCACATTCGCCAGTTATGTTCAAGTCCCATTTAAAAGGGGGTAAGCATATTGCTATCAACCGGGTACAAATCCAGACTCCAAGGCAGCTATTGAGAAATTCCTGATGGAAAATCTCAACAACACTTTGCCCGACCTGGGAATCTAAACCAAGAGCTCATGCACAGCCGCTGCGCTTTGTTGACCACGTTGTTCCACACTAGGAATTTCTCCTGTATCGTAGGTGCGTTTACAATCATATATTATAAACTCCAGCCTCGGAGTCTGGATTTGTGCCCGGTTGATGGCAATAGGCTCGCCCCCTATTACATGGGACTAAAAACATAACTGGCGAAATGTGGGTGCACTAATGGGTACACCTCTGCCTAACCCTTCGGGGATTATAGGCGCGATGTTATGTTATATTATAAACTCACATACACACCCTCACATTAAAATGTGATGTTATTTTTTATGAAGATATTGAGGCTCTGTTGCAACACATAAATTGACTCATTCACTACTCTCAACACAAACATACACACACACATACGCAAACAAACATACACACACACACATACACAACCAAACATACACACACAGACATACATACACACACATACAAACAAACACATTTATTTTGTATTCTTGATTTCTTTAATATTTTATATTTGTTTTTACTAGATGTGAAAGAGCGGAGCCTCCTAACACAGGCATTTTTTGCTTACAAGGGGGCTCCAATCACTAACGTGTTTGTAAAATTGTGATTATGAAATATAAAATTTTTTAATTTTAATTTTTTAATTTTTAATTTTAATTTTTTAATTTTTTGGAGAATAGAGACTGTTAGTGTAAACACCGTTGTCACTAAAACCATAGGTACTTGATTTATTATAAAAAATTTTCATCTGAATTCAAAAATAAATAAACAACTTTAACTTTCAAAAATTTTAAAAAATCTTTCCGACACCGTCCGTAAATTCATGGATACTAATGATACTATGCGCCCGAGTTACGTAATCACCGCAAAGGGCGTTGACCTGCTGCACTGGCCGTCCGTCATAACTACCTACATAAGTTTAACTTATTACATCATTGTAATATAGGATGAAATAATTTTGAGGAAAAATGGAGATTATACATATAAAAAAAATTTTTTTTTTCATTAAATTTTCGTTCTGTTAGTGAAACCAAACCATTGGTTTCAAGGATAACGGTGTTTACACTAACACTCTGTATAAAGCCTTTTCATATTATTGTTTCTCCTAATTTAGTCAATCAGTTAACTATTAAGACATCATAATTAAAGAGTCAAATGAAATAAGACGTAACAAATTACTCCAAGGTAAGTTTCGGTTCGTTTAATCCGTAAAACTTAGATCGTTAATTTAAATGGAACACTTAAGCTTTTAGGCATTCAGTCTAGTTTTAATTTATTTTAGTGCCTCCTTCAATTTAGTTTTGATTTACTAAAGTTTTAACTAAGTTGTTCAACAATTGTCGAATCATTACGTTGTCTTTTGTTATGACGTTACTAATCTCCTATAACTTAACGTTTACGCTCGGCTCTGACATAAATAATTTGCCATTCAAGTTAAGGTTTTAAATCGTGAGCGTTAGAATATTTTATGTAATGACAAGAAAAAAGTTATAATGGATTTTTTGAGACAATTCCGGCTGGGTCGTTGACATATCCCAATTGGGCCGTTACAATAAAACGAAGAAAATTAGACAAAGTCAATGTCAAGATTATTCCTTTTTAAACGCCGCGTCTGCGGTCTGGTATTCACTTTTTTTTTACTTCAAACTAGGTACCTAATATAAATATTCAACCATTATCATTAAAAAAATTAACATAACAAGCACAGATAATTAACATTTTCAAAGTAACATTCTAATCAAATCTTAACATTAAAAAAGCAGCATTGAAAAAATTCAAAAAAAATATATATTGAAAAGCCGACCTAATAATTCGACAGTCATGTATAACAAAGGTTTCGCGTCAAAGAAACGGCATTAGCATAATTTTTGGGCCCTCCTGATTGGAGCTCATTGTTACCTACACTGACACAGTCCACCACCTAATCAAAATATTTCCACAGACCCCTTTGTAGACATGCTATAGACTCATTTAGGTGTTCGTAAATTACGTGAAATGCCAATTTGAGGTATTTTAGAATGCTTGAGGGACGGTAACTAAATCGCTTGTGATAAAAATCATGATTTTTAAGGTGGGTTTACATCGGCTAGGTAACAGGCGAGATGGAAATAATAAATAAGTACACGTCTTGGCAATATTTGGTGCTTACTTTGCAAAATGGATTGACAAATGACAAACTTACATGCCAGCTCTGGTCGACACGAGACGGCGCGGTACATGTTTTGGTGTGAAAGAGTGGACATGATTTCAATTCTCGCCTTTCTAATCCGCTCCTAACTTAGCCGGTGTGAAACCACCTTTACGCTTGATTTCCTGGTTTTAGACCATCGGCAAACCGATAGCAACTTCAAGATGGGAACCAATTAGAATGGGTTGACCTCATAAATTCAGCTTAGTTTGAAAGGTCATAATGGTAATATGGAAACAGGGGTACAAGCACATTATAGGCTTGGTTTAGTTTAGTGACGCATTGGGAAAATCCTTTAGGGACGTCGCGATCCAAGCGGCCTAAGTCACTTAATCTTCATTCAGTGCAAGTATCTGAAGAATTGCTGTTACAACATTACATAGACAGATACATATCTAAGTGACACAGAAAGATAAAATAAGAATAATTTCCACAAATTATTGTCCCATTGCAAAGGCCTCACCCTATACTATACATTACAGACAAGGGATAAGGCATGCTCGGTCGGATTGGCGATATGACTTATATTATTGTACTAGATTAGATTCATTTTTCTTTTGTATATGACGTTAAAAAGTGCCTTATAATGGCCTTATTGAAATAAATGATTTGACTTTGACTTTGTAAGCCCAGGTTTGTTGTTCAGCTTAAAAAAGGCCAGCCCTCTGTCCACGTGAAGAGACGACCAATTGCTTGGCGATGTCCCAAAAATAATATGAGCACTTGGACCGTATGGCCCTAGTGTTTCAACCCTAAATGGCTTAAACACATAGCTACCAAGTTGTTATATTTACAAATCAAACTAAACAAGGTATTCGCTTTGGATAACATCGGCCCTGAATTCCGCGAAGAGTTATTTCTGTAATATCTACGCCCTCATTTCGCCAATTACGTTAAAGTTACATATAATATTATTGAGGCCATCATCACTTTACGTCACTATAAATATTGATTGAACGCGAGCTGATCAATATACATCAAACTTTTCCCAACTATTTTGGGATCGGCTTCTAGTCTAACCGGATAAAGGTAAATATCAGTATTTTACATGGAGAGACTATTAGACTATAGTCTTCCACTATCCAGTACCTAACTAGATAACACAATACCGCATATATGACAGATGTTACACTTTTAGGCTTCTCACTACCCGTAAAGACTGTCAAAGATCAATGCATGACACCAAGGCTTTACTTACATGCTTTGGGAGTCTCGAGGATCTATCACACATAACATAACATCACGCCTGTAATCCCCGAAGGGTTAAGCAGAGGTGTACCCATTAGTACACCCACATTTCGCCAGTTATGTTTTTTTTAGTCCCATGTAATAAGGGGCGAGCCTATTGCCATCAACCGGGCACAAATCCAGACTCCGAGGCTGCTACTGAGAAATCTATCTATCAATTACCAAATTTCCAACTGCTGCCAAAAAAATCTGTTTTGGAACGAGCAACTATCATCAACTTTCTGACTAACTGACCGACTCCTTGACAATAGAAAAGTGCCTGTAAATGGGCTAATTAAAATAATGTTTTCGACTTTGACTTTGACTATAAGTCTTCATATTCCGAGTATAAGCACTATCGATGCTTCCTCGATACAGATTCAATGAAAAGTTTCCAAAAATTTTTGAAGCGGAAACATGAACACTTGAAACTTTGCTCGGAGCTTAAAATTTCAAATACTTGGTAGGAACTGATGAAAGTTCAATTAGCTACAAGGTTATTTAAATATACTCTTCGATAGGGAAAAGATTTTACAGTATTGGCAAATAGAAAATTTATCGGCAGGTTAATTGCATAAACCTGCTGTATGAAATGATTTCGACAGAAAACTTCACTGTTTAAATTGTGAATTATTATAATATAATAATTACAGATTATTCCTACCTAGTATAAGTGACAACGTTCATAAGATTTCTCTGCATTAGATTAATCCACATTAAAAGTACTCTGTTGGATTTTTAACCCTCGTGTCATTGTTGAGAGTTAAAAATCCAAAAATACAATAATATTTAGTTATTACGTTCAGCTAGTAATAGTAAAAAGTTAAATATAATGCAAATTTATATTAAATCGAAAAGTCCCTCACTCACTCATGACGAAATATCGAAAACCGCTTGACGTATAAAGATGAAATTTGGCAAGAAGGTAAATTATAGTTAGTAGACACCCGTTAAGAACAAATTTTCTAAATATCTACCCCCTTAGGGGATGATGGGGGGGGGTGAAATTTACGCGGAAGAAGTCGCCGGCAAAAGCTAGTCCAACACAAGTCCAAACTATCACTTGTAGACCAAACACACTAAGTATCATTAATCATAAGTTCGCGAACTTTCCACGTATAAAGTTGGTCCTCTTAAGCCAAAGGAGGCATTAATGCTGTAGTGCTCTTTGCGTAACAAGTTACCTTGCTACCCATAAATATATTAGCACGCCGCTACGACGTACAAGTTTAATGAGAGCGACACGTGCCTAAGTGACGCGCGTTAACACAAACTGAGACGTAACTTTGTACTGATGCACCCAGTTGGACTTAGACTTAGGGAGTTAGGGTTTACGTTTGAGAGAAAAGATAGAGAGTCTATAATTCTTTAGATAACTTTCAAGGGGTGTTTTGCGCACTAGCGACTCGCTCTCTAGCTCTTCGCACTCACTCTATCTATTAAAAAAAAAACCGCATCAAAATCCGTTGCGTAGTTTTAAAGATCTAAGCATACATAGGGACAGACAGCGGGAAAAGACTATGTTTTATATATTACATAGCATCACGCCTGTAATCCCCGATGGGTTAAACAGAGGTGTACCCCACATTTCGCTAGTATGTTAAAGTCCCATGTAATAGGGGGCCAGCTTATTGCCATCAACCGGGCACAAATCCAGACTCCGAGGCTGCTACTGGGAAATTCCTGATGGAAAAACCTAATAATACTTTGCCTGACCTGGGGATTGAACCTCATGCTCAGCAGTCGGCAATGAGGCAGATTAATATAAGTTTAGATAAATAATTGAAAAATGATGGAAACATTCTCAGTCCATACCTGATTGGCTAGTTACCCTTCTTGTATTGTAACTACAATATAGAATAATTAAATAGACGATCAGATTATAATGTCTGTAATCACCACATCATTCAGACGCATATTCACCAAGGATATTCCACCTGAATTAATAAGTGAAGTAGACCAATGTTTCAAAGCACTGTCTGCATAAACTCAAAACTACACATACCTACATAATTACATACTTCTGAAGGTGTCGAAAAGACTTTGAAAACTGTCGATAAACCGTGAAAAGTTAAATAGTAGTCCTTCATGGTAATAGGCTCGCTCCCTATTACATGGGACCTATATAACTGGCTAATATGACAAAAAAATATTGAACATGAATATTTCTGAATTGTATATTTGTGTTGTTCATAATTGTGTGTAACTAGCGAAATGTCGTGTACTAATCGGTACTCCCCTGTCTAAACCTTCAGGGATTACAGGCGTGATGTTATGTATGTAGTCCTTCACAAATAGTAAAGCTACCTAACTTTGAAAATGATTGCGTGATACCTCTTATATAATGTTTTATGTAAATAAGCAGAGGTTATTATGTTTGATACTTTGTTTAAGTTCCGTGTGTACCCGTGGACATGCCTGTCTTAGATGCAGGATCAAGGGAAAATTGAAAGGATCAAGAATATAATTACGTGTACATTGACAAGACGGCAGCTGTGCATCATTGAACAGTCTGTACCTACAGCTAGTGAAATCATAGGATCACCGACGATGGGACGACGCATTTGGTTAGTACTAAAATAATGATGAATAATAAATAGAAGATATGTTATAACATGATTTAATGAGTGTGCAAGTCACCCCCCCATTTTATTATTCGTGTCATACATACATTGATCAGGCAGAGGCTATAGTCCTTCCATAGTATGAAGTAACTAGTCCATTTAAACAAATAATCCATAGTCCCAATTTTTGTTTCCATATCCTGCAATAGTTCTGCGCCAACCGAAGGTTATTCCTGGATACACTTGGCCAGTGCATACAAGGATAAAAGTCAACTGGTGTTACAGCTACTAGTGAAATGTGGGTGTACTAATGGGTACACCTCTGCCTAACCCTTTGATGATTAAAGGCGTGCTGATGTTATGAATTTGAGGTTGAATAACTTGGTAGGCTTTCCTTACAATATTTTTACACCAAAATGTAAATAAAACTATTTTAAAGACTTAATTACGTAACGTGATCGTTATTACGGAACCAAATCACCGAGCTCGATATTAACGCCCCAAAAAGAAATATTTGTGTTAAACATAAAACAACTTTCGCGTGTCGCCTGCCTATAAAATTTTGTAATTAATAACCACGACGCCAGTCGTTTATGGTAATACGGGCTATTTTTCTTTACACTAATGCGCGTCTTTGAGTTCAACGTGCTTGAAACAGCACTTTGCAATTTCAGTAGCTCTGAGATGTTATCTCTATCAATTATGGCCCATAAAACGTAATGACTTCATCGTAAATCTTAGCGTACACGACAGAATTTTACTTGGTGTTGAATAAATGAGGCCAAATTGCTCGAAGGTATTAATGACTGTTGTCCCTTACCACCCCGCTGATCGGTGGTGCGTGAGCACTCGAAAGGACACCCTGCCTTTGTCAAGAAATTGTTGTGACCCTCTTAAATTCATAAATGAAGCAGTTGGTCGCACCCGATCTGATATGACGGAATAAAGCTCACCAATTATAAACAAAGCCTTATCGCTGAACTAAGTTTACAAGCTTGATTCTTGAACAAAGAACATGTAAGAAATTTAACGTGCTTACTAAGTGATGTATGGATTTAGGGTAGCGGCTTAATTAACTCGGCTATTTGCCAAGAGACGATGTAAGTACATGCTTGCCAGACATTATCCGACAGGGGACAGGTGAAGATGATCAGTTCCCCTGCCAACTGTAAGTCCTCTCGTAAAGATAGATTCTTTTGCTTCGTTATTCACAATAATGAACCATTTTGTGAGTTACGTAACTACCCCACTCCGTAATACCTAGCTTATTTATAAATCAAAAGAATAAAAATGTAATAAAGACGTCTTTATTAGAATTTTATATTTTCAATTGTAAGGTTACCTGACATTGAGGGTCGTATTTTGAATAAATAGCTCATTGAAACGGTGATAAGGCCTAAGGTAAAGGGTATCAGGGAAATTGGAAAATGACAATTCGAGTAGATATTTGAACCCTATTTATTCAAAGTATTGGAATACTAACGTAGTCGGACTGTTCCTTGCTATGGTCAGTTATGTGATTTATTTCTCAAGTAGAACACAGAAGACTAATCATAACTGTCTATCATTTACAAAGTTATTGTTCAAAATCTATCTTTATAAATAAAAACCTCACCTGACTGCCTTATTGGTCTCGTGGTAGCAAAGCGCCACAGCTGAGTGTGAGATCTGTGTAAAGAGTTATTGGGTTCTTCCATCAGAATTTCTCAGTGGCAGCCTAGGAGTCTGAATTTATTCCCGGTTAGTGGCAATAGGCTCGCCCTCTATTACATGTGACTTAAACATAACTGGCGGAGTGTGGGTGTACTAATGGGTACACCTCTGCCTAACCCTTCGAGGATTACAGGCGTGATGATGTTATGTATAGACTATTCCTCATGAGTCTAGTTATCTTATGCTGAAAGAATTTTTCCAATCCGACTAACAGTTCCAGAGATTGGCGCGTTTAAACAAACAACCGAAAAGAACTTATCAGCTTTATAATATTATAAGTATACGCGCCCTTTAAAACGCTTTCTAATCACATTTTGTTACAGCAAAATAATAATTTAATCAAAGAGTGCCTGTAGTTAAATATTTGCGTGGGTGTGACTTTATACGAAAAGTTTGTTGAAAGCTCTCGACCCTCAGTATCAATTAATTAAACACTCAATTAATTCCAGGTATTTTGTCATAATATATTCCTGTGACGCATTTTTGATACCGGGAAAAGGGTTTAATATCTTTACTTTTACATATTATTACAATATATACCTACCTTATATCTCAAAGGATATTGGTTTTGCTTTTTCCTTTGAATTATTTTGTGAATTTATTTATTATACATATATATCAAGTGCAAATCAAACTCACACACGAAGGGTTCAGTACAACCGTAGAATATTTAACACTAAATACAATTGAACACGTTTACTGTATGGGAACACCGTTTAATTTTAACTTTTTTTAAATTATTTTTGTTATAGAAAATAGCAGCAATAGAAATATACACTCTGTGAAAATTTTATCTCTTAACAGTTCATGAGATACGACCCGCTGACAGACAAACGGACGGGCTTTCTGGTCATTTCTACAAAAATCGTACTGAGGTGAGGGTCTTGTGAACTGAAACTTACTTCTCCCTTCCGCTCCACCCAGGGCGGAAGGAGTCATTTGATGATTTTTACAACCTTTAAAAAGCTTTTTTACAAAAAAATATGACCGCCTTCAAAAATTACAAAATAAAAAATAACTTTAGCTTGAAAGTCGGCGGCTTTGGTTTTGTTTCTTGTTATGTAGGTATTGCCACCGACTTCCAAGCTAAAGTTATTTTTTATTTTGTAATTTTTGAAGGCGGTCATATTTTTTTGTAAAAAAGCTTTTTATTTTACACTTTTTAAAATCCTTACATAAAGCCCTTTCAAACAATACCTCACACGATATATTTAATTTTGGAAAGTGGTAGGAGGGGGGTTGACGTACCCCCTCCCCACTTCCTTCAGTCAGTCATCGACTACACGTATAAACAAAGCAATTTTTCTTGTTACGGTGGTTCTGCTGTGATTTTATAAGGAGTTCCGTTCCATATCTCCAAAGTTCATCATCAGATCATGACAATATTCCTATGGGACCTATTCGGAACTATACTCTTTCAAACAAAAAAAGAATCATCCAAATCGATTCATAATTGGCGGAGTAACCGTAGAACAAATATACAAAAAAAAAAAAACAAAAAAAAAAAAAAACATACGCGTCGATACTTTAACACCTCAAACATGCCTTTTGGTTAAAAAAACAGTATCTCTGTTTTAAACAAGTAAATAAGTTCTTATACGCGCCTAAAACATAACAAGTTTCTAATAATTACCCCACGCCACTCTTACAACAATTACTAAAATTAACATATTACTACCTAAACATAATCATAATGCCCAGCGAACATTTTTCAAACTACCGCTTTTTTTAGCATTTTAACAAAGAATTTAAGAAAATATACTCCAATTGCTTCCGCAGGTAATTACTATGAAAATTGCTTTCAGTGGCGCGCTAACGTCTTTATAAGCTCCTTGATTATATTAGATGACACTTTTATTCGGTCTTTAAAATGGCCAAATATTTTCGACCTTTTGGTAAAACGCGTGGGAAGAAAGTCAAAAATAATTATGCTTATGTAAACTTTAAGATGAACTTGTAATCCTTGTTTTAAAAATAGAATGTTTTTGAAGCCGATGTCTTTAAAAGCCAATTTGACGACATTGGGTATAAGGTGGCTAAATACCTAATTACAAAGATGACATCCAGTTTCGGGCAAAACGGTTTTGAAACAAACGACAACCATATTATAATTGGTATAAAATTTGTACCGCTGCAGGGCAATGGTCTCTTGTTATACAAAGAAAACATGAGCATTGATCACCAAGCTTGCTCAAATTAATTATTAGCGCCGGTTATCCTTCCTTGTCAGTGATATCCAAAATAAACTTAGCAAGTAAATATGAATTGAAAAAGTCACATTGGTACTTGGCCGGAATCCGGAACCTTAACCACTAGATGTATTCAATAGTTAGAACAGAGAACAGCAAAAATAATAAACTCAATCTTACCTATTGTGTTAAATAAATCTAGGAAATGAAAACCAAATAACCATTATTCCTCAACCCAAACCCAGGGAGTCAACACGCATCGTTAGGCGCTATCAAGAAGACGCACTACAGTATGTGTTCCTTTACTTAGGCTCTGAAGACCACTTATAACTTAATTTACAAGTTAAAGGGCGACCGCCCGTGCACAAAGGAAAAATGGGTTATATAAAAGCACTGCGTACCTATTACGTTTTGAAGGCTTTCAGCCGTTATGCCGCCTTCATGTAAAATAATATGTTTATGAGCTAAATTGTAAGAGATCGTTTCAGTCGACCTTATTTTTGCCTGAATAAGTACGTTACTGAGGCTTTGTTTTAAAAGCTAGCCTTCAAAGACTTAATGCGGATCTATGCCCCTTTTGTTTAGGATTTCCAATTCTGTTCCAATTTTTTATCTCGAATCCGTTTGACTCGTCATGCGCGTTGATTACTCCAATTTTCCCTTTGCCTTTTGTGGTCTTTGGGAGTACAATATAATCCAACATTTGATAATACTATTATGTACTTTTACTGTGCTAGAAAGAGGTAACTCCTCACTTCGTATCCCAAATCTATACTACTATCTATAAAGCTGGAGAGATTTTCTGTATTCCTTTTTTTGTTTGTGTCTATGTTTAAACACGTTAATCTCTGAAACTACCAGTCTGACTGGAAAAAGCTTTTTGTATATGATAGTCAAATTCATGAGGAATAGTATAGACTATATTACATCACCCTATGACCCAAGGGAGCGGATCAGTAATCAAAGATGTAATTTAACACGGCTGAAAAAAATTACGCGTATGACGTCACAGGGAGCAGCCAAAATACAAATAAAATCTGTATCCAATACTGGACAACATTACAGTCAATTCGAGTAATGACTACAAGGTTGGCACGGTGTCTAGGAGGTTGACTCGTCGAGTGTCGCAGGTTTAATTCCCGACGTGGACAAATAATAATTTTAATTTCGTATTTATTTTAAGTAATTTAAAGTATGAGGGAACGTTTTAAAGAAACAATCATCAGTTTCAGAACATAGTTATTCTACATTATTCTAGATCCTTATATTGTCTAAAATTTAGGTAAAGACAAGACCCCCAAATATAACTACAAAACTTTTCAAATATCAAGATATCGAAACATATAAAACCAAAGTTCTACGTCCACCGTCCCTTCTCAAAACTTACCCTAATTTTATCACTTAAAGCATACCTATCAAGTCTAATAGAATAATGTAAGTACATGATATACCTGTTGCTTCAATATGGCTGCCAAAGTTACGCTTTTGAGTTAAAAGCCAAAGCTTATGTAACTTGTTACATAATACAGATGGGAACAGGTGTCGCCGAACTGATGTAACAAACCAAGCCATCCGGAATTAATTTGAGCCTTGTCCTACCTAATCTGTTGATTGTCATACCTATATAACTATCTTTGACAGCGATGGTATTGGGTAGGCAGGTATTGTACCGACTAAGGATATACGAGAAATTATTATCTATAAAAAAAATAACACATACAAAAAGGCACGAGCTTAAATCACCACGCTTGCCCAAGTCGGATTGGCAATCGCAGCCATTAATTACAGGGTGCAAACATTACTACTTTTAAAATATGTGCTCGAGTGCGTTTATCTCCTAAATACAGATTACTCAGTAATCTAGCTAGTAGAAAGATGATTCACCCAACAATTCATTGTTGCCTACATTATGTAATTGAAAATTGTACAAGAATGTACTGCACACCTTTATGTACCTTAAATAAATTTATTATTATTATAATACGTACATATTCATTCATCACTTACTAATTATTTAAAAAAAACAACGTTGTCCGTGCATATGACACACATACACACCCTACCATATAAATTGTTTTTAATTTTTTTATTTATTTATATTTATTACAGTTTTATATTCATTATAAAACCCAAAAAAAAAACCCTAATCCATTTTCATAGGTAAATTCTAAACACAGAAAGTGATGCGTCGATAACTTCGAGAAATCATCTAAAATATACCCAACGACCCACGCCGTAACGAACTTTCCGTATCGCCCTTAGGAATACCGAACTACTTAACTATGCATATAAATCCATACATTGAAACTAGTTACAAAGGAAGTTTATCACAATAGTTACAAGGGTCATTCAATTTCCTTCAGTTGACAATGCCTGAACGAAAGGGTACAAATAACCCTGAGTAAACTCAGTTCTCTTAACCCTCTCTGTTCTGAAATCTGGTTTTAAAAGTGTTTTTTTTTTGTGTTCTGTTATGCAACTTGTTATCTTAATTGGCAACGATTAATCTTGTGTTCAAGTGTAGACATTTATATATCTAATCATTATTTTCTGGAAAACTGATAATTTGGTAATTTTAATGAAAGTTGTGGTTATCCAAGACTTTGCCTCTGCCTGCGACTTAACATATAGACTATGGTATATTTGGCAACGTACCATAAAACATTATATTTGACACATGGCAAATAGTGGAGGTTTCTACCATTAAAGGACCAGTAGGTAGGTACTTACAAAGATTCTTATAAACAAAAAACAAACTAATTTCACCATTTTATAATAACATAACATCACGCCTGTAATCCCCGAAGGGTTAGGCAGAGGTGTACCCATTAGTACACCCACATTTCGCCAGTTATGTTTTTAGTCCCATGTAACAGGGGGCGAGCCTATTGCCATCAACCGGGCACAAATCCAGACTCCGAGGCTGCTACTGAGAAATTCCTGATGGAAAAACTCAATAACACTTTGCCCGACCTGGGAATCGAACCCAAGACCTCATGCACAGCAGTCGCAAGCGCGACCACTAGACCAACGAGGCAGTCATATTATAATATTGGCAGCATTATTAGTTACTGCCTGCGACTTCACCCGCGACAAAATTGTATTTCTCCATATAAACTTTGGACCCCCGTTTCATCCTCTTAGGGGATGAATTTTGGAAAATCCTTTCTTAATAGACGTCTACTTAACTATATATAAAAGCAAAAGGTCACACGAAAGGTGTATGGATCATGTTTAAAGTTAGTACAATGATCCCGCCTCGTATAGGTACCTATTAAGTGTAAATTTTGCTACAAGTTAGCTTCATATTTTAAATAATATCGAATCACCAATTAAGGGAATCAAGACTATTTCAATCTACTATAATTAATTCAAACTCATTAAAACCTACCCAAATAGAGCTGAGCTAAATTAATACAACTTGGAATAATTAACTTCCTAATTAAATTAGAAGGAGAGGGTTTAAAAGCAATGTGCTTACAAAAATATTCCTTTCGATATTAAGAGATACAATAAAAAATCGGCCAAGCGCGAGTCTGATTTCCACACGAAGGGTTCCGTTCCCCACTACAATATTTAACACTACTTAGGTATATACAATAAAACATGTTTCTTATATGGTTGCTATTGACTTTTTTATTATTTAGTGTTTTTTTTAGTTTTAATCTGCCTCGTTGGTCTAGTGGTCGCAAGCGCGACTGCTGTGCATGAGGTCTTGGGTTCGATTCCCGAGTCGGGCAAAGTGTTATTGGATTTTTCCATCAGGAATTTCTCAGTAGCAGCCTCGGAGTCTGGATTTGTGCCCGGTTGATGGCAATAGGCTCGCCCCCTATTACATGGGACTAAAAACATAACTGGCGAAATGTGGGTGTACTAATGGATTTACCTCTGACGGGATTACAGGCGTGATGTTATGTAATGTTTTAGTTTTAATGAAACTCTCTGTTTGTGTCTGTATACGTATTTCCGAACGCATTCGTCCCTAATCTCTTTACAGTTAGAGTGAACGGGATTCTTCTGAGTAAGCTCACTCCACTGTAGACTTCATCTCTGTCAGCCCTGACCTATCCTAGAGGCAAGCGCAAACGCATCTCATAAGTATAAAAAATTTTATATGGAGGGAAGTGGAAACTATTTTTTTTTTTCTTACACCTCCGCTATTCTTTTCTGATTAATTTCGTTGAGGGACCCAAGACTCGTCGGGAATCGTTTCTCTGGGACTCGTCGAGCTTTATTACCTCGACGCTTTTCTGGTGGCCTCCACTGTTGATTCTGGCTTTCAGGAGTTGCAGTGGGTGAGAAGAGTGTGGCGGGCTTGTCCCAATAAAAAAAAAAGGTATAAAAAATGTTATTATAGCGGCAGGAGAAATACACACTGAAAATTTAACTCCCTATCTATTACGATTCATGAGTTACAGTCCGCTGCCAGACGGACAGCAAAGACCGAGCAATAGGATCCCGTTGGTACGTTCAAAAAAAGAGTTCTTTTCCAAAATAAAGTACTTTGAAGATTTCCTTAATCACATTAACGGAATGTATTTTACGAAACAAGTATTTTTGCTTGCTTTCAAAAGAATCTTGATTTAATATTCAAAGACTTTGGTTTGCCTTATTTTAAATGATCGGTCGTTACTGGGAATCGACTTCTATTATTTATACAAACAAAGGCTTACATTTGTGAATGAAGACTTCGTTAAGGTGCCTTTTGTGGAAAACGTAAACTTCAGGTAGGTAGGTACATTAACTGATATACCTATTTTCATTGTATTGAAAAGTACTTACAGAAATAATTATGTTCAATACCAAGAAAAAACAAATAAGTCAGTACAGTCGAACAAAAGCAGCCTCGGAGTCTGGATTTGTGCCCGGTTGAAGGCAATAGGCTCGCCCCCTATTACATGGGACTAAAAACATAACTGGCGAAATGTGGGTGTACTAATGGGTACACCTCTGCCTAACCCTTAGGGGATTACAGGCGTGATGTTATGTTATGTTATAATAAAACAGTAGAAAATCAACCCTACAATCCCTTAAATTCCAACCACATAAGTTTATCTTCTCCAAACATAAGGTCCGTATGTAAATCTAAACAGACAGTCTTTAATATTCTATACAGAGACCCGATGTTGTTCCGCCACGCGGTCGGTACCAAATAATTAGATCAACTACAATTTTATTAACCACTAAATTGTATAACTAGTTGGTAAACACATCGGCTAACACGGGTTAACTAAATGGATTACTAGCAACAATATATCTTCCTATATGTCGCATAATTTATATGTCAGAACAAACTTACTTAAATAGGGTTAAATTATTTAATATCATCAATCGAGGATGTATAAGGGGTGTAAAGAGTCACATCACATTTATGTTTTATTTTATTTTATTGTAATTTAATTTTGAATCAAATGGTTTTGATTTGAGTGGAATTCAGTTTCATTTGGATTATTAATTTTAATGGAATTATGAAAATGGATTATTGTTTTAAGAAATTTAATTTTTTATTACTAACATAGACTTAAGTTTACTGCTGTTAACATGATATGGACATTCACAGTCACACATCATAAATGATTTAAAAATATCCGTTAACTTCAAATTCTGGCCATCAAACTGAGTACCTAAACATTGAGTGGAAATTAGGTATACTTTTATTTTTATTCTACAATATTACTATTTATAGTAGCAAGCAATGCACGAAACACTGTTTAAGGGTGCGTGCATCCAACAAAACATTGGCCGTTGGGGTGTTAAATGTTTTAAAACATTTTATTGAACATAAACAAACATACAAAATCGTCGCAACCTTCAATACGTCCGCAACCTGAAGGTATCGCTGTGTCCAGATGGTACTATAAATATAAGAAAAAGTCATCGAACTCATCATAATTATTGCGAATAATAAATCAGCTGTTTCATACACTTTGAGAGATCACAAATGTATGAAATAGGTAATATTTTAAAGACTTATTTTTGCTTATAAATTTAAATGATAGACCTAAAATAATAATAATAAAAATAAATATTGCAAAAAAACTACATAAAAATAACGTTGGCCCCAAACTATGCAAGCCTGTATCTTGGGTACCAACATGAAACTAAGTGGAAAAAAAATCATTGAACCTAAGTGGTTACAATATCAGATATTTGTAACCAAATGATAATATACATACCGTATTTACAATATACCTGTGACACACTCAAGAGGAATTTAAATCAAGTCAATCATATGCCAAGACACGGCTTAGCTCTTAATTATTAGCATATTAATGAATTGACATAGTGCACATTATCACATCAAGGGATCAATATTTGAATGTTGACTGTGGTTAAATTACTATGCAACTGTAGTCAATTAATTATATCTTCGTTGCTTTGTCAATGTTTACCGCAGCCCTAACGCAAAGGGCATTAGTAGGAACACGGATGGATTTAAGTAAGAGCTTGATATTCCCTTCCGCTCTGCTCAGAGCGAAAGAAGTCGTTTAATGATATCCAATTTAAAAAAGAAAGGCTCGTCATTGTCATGCTCACCTGGATGATTCCTTAGGCCCGCTTGTGTTAGCTAAGGTTATCTTTAACTCTAAGTTAGTAACACCGGCCCATTATGTATGACATTTTGTAACTTAACATCGTGTCGACAACTAACTCTGTGTTGAGTTCTTGGTGCAAACGGTCCTTTATTGCAAACAACGTCTATACTTTACTGTTTTTTCTTAGAAGTTTTTTTTGCATCCTCCAATCGATCCTTATCAATCTTGAATATACCTTGTCATATGTATGATGAGATGGAAGGTATTGTAATGAAATAAATTTATTTTCATTGAAAAACATGTCAAACTATATTTTCTATATTTTCAACCGACTTCAAAAAGGAGGAGGTTCTCAATTCGACGCGTATGTTTTTTTTTTTTGTTTTTTTTTTGTGTGTTTGTTCTACGATTACTCCGCCAATTATGAATCGATTTGGATGATTCTTTTTTTGTTTGAAAGAGTATAGTTCCGAATAGGTCCCATAGGAATATTATCATGATCTGATGATGAACTTTGGAGATACGGAACGGAACTCCTTATAAAATCACAGCAGAACCGCCGTAACAAGACAAATTGCTTTGTTTATACGTGTAGTCGATGACTGACTGAAGGAAGTGGGGAGGGGGTACGTCAACCACCCTCCTACCACTTTCCAAAATTTAATATATCGTGTGAGGTATTGTTTGAAAGGGCTTTATGTAAGGATTTCAAACATTAACACACAAGCACTAAAAAGTGAAAAATAAAAAGCTTTTATACAAAAAAATATGACCGCCTTCAAAAACTACAAAATAAAAAAAATAACTTTAGCTTGGAAGTCGGTAGCAATACCTACATAACAAGAAACAAAACCAGAGCCGCCGACTTTCAAGCTAAAGTTTTTTTTTTAATTTTTTATTGTAGGGAAGTCCTCATGAGTACCCTCCATCAAGGAAAAACGGAGGGTTCCCTCTACCACCATGAGTCAGAAACCTAGTATACACTTGACGCATGATCCACGCCTCCGACTATATTCTCCAGCTTAAAAAATACAACTTACAAATAGCCAATGTCCTAAGACAAAAATATTTAAACAGTAAGCGTAACGCAGTAAGTTAGAACGTAACAAGTAGCGCCATCTATTGACATTTTCATATCAACAACGAGTACTTCTCCTCATTTTATTTTACATCACAAATTGTCCACACCGATAAAAAATAATTGTTTACTGAAAAAAATATCTTAAAACCTTTGACATCTCATTTTTTGTAGAGAGATTAATGTGTTTTGTGTTCGTGATAGGGTGAGCTGGCATGTACGAGTACTTGAGTCTGGACAATTTAATTGCCTATCCTACGCCTGACCGTCGGCCAGCGTTGGTATCGGAAAACTTTAGTCTTTCACTATTAATCAACATGTCAACAAGTCACGCAGGACTTGTTCGAGCTACGGTTTTCGTTTTATAAGATTTTCTTGACTGACCGTCTTTTAAGTGGCATTGAAAGGAACTGAAATAAAATTCCTGTAACTTAATACTTTTCGTGATACATAAGTTTTTTTTTTTATTTAATATTTTTTGATCACGAATTGTTGTTTTTTAAACAAAGATGTTTTTTTGTGTAATCCTTCAAATACATTCTAATATTATATCTGTTTGTATGTCTGTTTGTTACGCTTCTACGACTAACAACTGAACCGTTTTTTATGAAATTTGGTACGGGGTGAGTTTGAAGCTCAAGAAAGGATATAGGCTACTTTTTATTCAACTTCGACTTTGTGTGCGCCCGCGTAAACCGACATTTACACGAATGAAGTCGCGGGCAAAAGCTAGCTATAAATATAGTTTTTACAGAGATATAAAAAAAAAAATGGTAAATTAGAGGAGACATTTTTGAGATATTGAGACTGCAATTAAATTGCAATCGTTCCTAAAAAAAATTAAAATTGCCTCCCAGATATACTCGTATCATAAAGAAATCTGGACTTGTTGTTGACAATCAAACACTTTCCTGTTGTTAGTCGAAATGTCAGGTTTAAGCATTTGAGAACAAGACACAATTTCACAGCATTAGCCTTCCAATTACCTACTACTTTGCTCACCAATTACGTGACAGTAATTAGCACATTTCTAAGCTAACAAACGAAACATTTAAATGCTTCAACGTTCTTAATTAAAATATAACAACTTACCAAAATAGTTTTAAGAATAAGCATAATTAGAAAAGCTACCTTCTAACGGCAATTAACAGAAAAACAAAGTTCACGTAAGATCTTAAACTAAATACGAAACTTAATTAAAAACTCAATTAACTTTCAACAAAGAACAACAGAACGAGTACTGAAAGTATGGCCCCGTCTTAAAACAATAGACAAACAAAAAGCGTTATTATTATAATATGCATTTGTGCCAACAACCCTGGATCGCAATATTCAATATCAACGTGAATTTCAATAGAGTGTCCTCCACGAGAAAATTGGAGAGAAATCTGAATATTCCTCGCCAATTTTGAAAAAAATATGTTAATCTATTCCCTGAGAGACCGTGACTATTTTCATAAATTGATTGCTTCGAGCCAATATCAAAAGAATTGTAATATTGAATTATCGACTGTAGAGCTTCATAATGAGTAACAAACCAACCACTTTAGACACGTAGAATAGGAGGCTTCTACGTCTCATTTAGAGAAGAATTCTACCGCTGCAATGGAAAATGGGAAAATTGTGGGATTTTAAAAATAACGGTTAAAAATAACCTTTTTAAATTTAGATGTATTTTTTAAGTTTGTCTTGGTTTACTTAACACTATCTTTTGCCCGCGATTTTGTCGGCGTAGATTTTCTTTACGGAACCCAATATGAAGTAAAAAAAAAACCTATAGCCCAAAACTGACAAAATAGCCCAATGCTGTACTAGCCTAATGTCCCGCCTTATGTAACACCTAGACTTGTACCCACCCGTATTTGCAAAATAAAATAATTATCTTTATCTCTAAATTACTCAATAATAAGTAGCTTTCCAAAGGTAAATGATTTTTTTAAATCGGTTTTTCAGTTTATGACAATAAAAAATATTTTTCAGACTAAAAAAATATTAATTCTTATATCAAAAGTTTTGTCCATTATCTGTCGTGTGTAAAGACTGATATTGTAGCCAATAATACGTCGCGTCGTGCCCTTTAACAAGAATCCAAGCTCATACGGTCCAAATGTATGCACATAATAATATCGAAAAAAGAAAAGACACTCGTATTTCAAAAATAACACAACTCCTACTGTCTACACTCAATAGAAAAACGATGTCATCGGCCCTTCTTATACCAAATAAAAAAGAAAAATGGCAACACACAAAAATTACAACATTCGGAATGCTAAAAAAGTGTAAAAGAAAAAAAACGCCCTGTCAGAAGTCATCAAAACCGAGAAATATTTTTGCAGTTTTATTTCTCCGTCTTGTCTTAAGGGTCTGTCATTTGGAATGTGCCTGCCGTTGGGCACAGACCTCGCACTAGATGGCTTTTTATGCCAATTTTTCTGCCCTCATTTGCCTAAACATCTGACTACCTAATTGATAGTCGTCTACTTCCTCCTGCTACGCCGCATAACTTTCTACTTATTATTTTCGACTAGCTTCTGCCCGCAGATTTGTCCGAGTTGAATTTAAGTATAATAAAACATATCCTATAACACTACTAACTCTCGGCAATAGCGTAGCTTTCTATAAATGAAAGTATTTTTGTAATCGGACCAGTGCTTTCAGAGATTAATTCACTCTGGAAAACCAACCCTATCTCTTTAGGTATGATATTTATAAATATTTAGTGTAAATTGCATTGTTTTCAAATGGTTTTAGTAGTAGGTACTATTAACTAAATTCAGAGGGTAAAATAAAAAATTAGAAATCGTATTTTTAAATACGTTCGCATTTTAATCTCAGTCATATAAAGTCACATATCAAAATTCAAAAATGTGACATCGATTGTCACTGAGATGAGATAGCGACCAGATTGAACATTAAGAATTTCGACATTGACCTTCAGAGGACAGTAGCAACCTGTTACTGAAACACAAACATGCTATTGGCACAAATTACGAGGCAGTGAGAAACAAAAAAATAATAGTTTACAAAAACAATACAGGACCTACATTAAACTAAAACAAACCACACAAACACCCGTTCATTCTGAAGACAGCTCTCAAAATACAACCACAAATGGCAGTCACACTGACAAGAAGACTACAGACGCCTTTAAACGACTCTATTTATAACACAAAGGTAAACAAACGTTTACCTTTAGCTGTTAAATGAAAACGGACGCTAGAGCGGCTGCAAACGCAGGCAGCCCAGCATTTTCATTCGCTGGCCACTGAACTGGAAGGAGCGAATAGCTTTCGACCACGTTTTGAAAATAGTAAAGGACTTTTCATTTGAGCACGTGTGATTCACGGCCCTTTCGTGTTGGGTTAAGTAGTCGGAATGGTCATTTTGTGAGCATAATTTTTAACACACGTCAGGGTTGGAATAATGTTTTCTTACTGGTTTAAGCCCTGTTCAACCTTATTTTAGTAACTTTATAGCTTATAATTTGAGATAAACACAATTCAAAAATAGAACAATGGGCATGATAGACGGCGAGGACTGACAGACGATTCGTTTTTTAAAACAAGATGCCAAATTACTGGTTTCTTTAATTGATTACAAAATAATTGGCCGGTAATAAGACAGCCAAAAAAAAAACAATAAAAAGTTAATAAAATGGGTAATAGCAATTCGATATTCGCATAGCTGATATTTTTAAAATATAAAGAAGAGTTTCAATATTTCAGCTATTCTCAAATGACGAAACCCTGCCGACTTTAAGATCTAAGTCTATCATCATCTGCCTAGCCTTTTCCCAACTATGTTGGGGCCGGCTTCCAGTATAACCGGATGCAGCTTAATACCAGTATTTTACATGAGGCGACTGCCATCTGACCAGAAGATCTCAGTCCATCTTGTATTTTTTTAATAAATTATTAGTAAAGGTGTAATTTTTTTGTGTCCGAATAAAAAACTTTAGTACCTATTTATTTCCTTCCTAAACATAGGTCTAGCTAGCACTGCCAGGGTTGCGGATTCTTATTATAAAATAAAGTTTTGAATTTCGAACTTTATTTCGATTAAGAGAAGTTTTAATACAATAAATTGACTAGATGGTTTGAACCTGGTTAGCAGTTAGCAGACTGTGTTATAAAAAGCCTTAAGAGTCTGACAAGCTAGCAACATTTTAACTAACGGGTGAATGAGTAATTAAGTACAGATATCGATCATTAAAATATTTAAGGTACCTCAGAGTCCTCGATACATAACAAGGTAAAGTCTCTCTGGAGATTACTTCAGAAAAATATAAATATTTGTCAATTTTACACCTTAGCGCTAAATTAAACCTTTTTTGCACTACCAAAGTCTTAAAAGAAAAACTTTTCACTTGGCTCTATCATATTTTATTTATCTTTATCAAATTAACTTAACATTTTTACACCTTTTACTTTAAACGAAAAAAGGAGCTGCAAACATTTCGTGTTTTTAATTAAAATCTTTTTAAATTGTTTCTTTTTAATAACAGGCTGTATTATTAAAAATTCTTCGTTCAATACTGGCAATATTGCATTTACGCCAGAGAATTCGCGGCAAAATGGAATAAATTAAAATGCTAACGTAATTTCGTTAATTATGAGTGCAATGTACCGAATGGCGGTCGGAAACAATAGTGCGGTATGTTCTGGGCTTTGTAATGTAAAACTAAAGTGACACATATCTGTATAAAGTTTGCTTATTTATTATTTTATTTTATGAATAATGTCAGTCACTTTTTGTTTCCGGGTACCTTTTGTCGTGGACACAAAAGGGATTTGGCGAAAAATGGGAAACCATTTCATTGCGTCCTCTAGAAATTGTGCAATGGGTCACAATAGACTTAATTTGTCCACAACCCACGTGGGAAAGTCAAAAGAACAATTCTACTAACTAAATGACGTTCAAATTCAAGTCCGAAACTTATTATATCAACCCCCTCGTAAAAAAGATATTTTAAGAAAAATGTGTCTAATATGTGTATTTTAATTTATAATAATATCCCAAATGAATTGAAACTGTTTGAGGGTAGTGTTTTTAAAAAGAAATTGTTAGTGTGGCTCTTGTGGCTCAAATATTAAGGAGTTTCTGGAACATAATTTTTTTTAATGTTTAAGTATAGTTAGAATAGACTAAATTTATATAAAATAGAAAAAATTAAAAATTTGCACGTTTGCATGCAGGCAGAGTACTATAACTTTTTAGGTTTTAAGAACTTACCTTTATACAATGATTGTATCTCTAGCAAATAAACATTTGATTTGATTTTGATTTTGATTCGCAATTTAATTTCAGTGTCATGAAGGTTAATTATTATCGGAACTAAAAACGATTTAACCACTCTGCTCGACAAGATTTTGACATTTGACACATCCCTTGACTCGGCAGGGTGTTGTGGATCACATCATAAAATTCTGGAATTTACATCAACTTTCAGGATTCAAATATTAAAGAAAAATAAACGTTTGCAGCTATTTTATAGAATAAGTTTGTGGCAAATATCTTTAATTAAAACTTGAGGTCGGTCAAACCACTTCAGATCACTGCAAAATTGGTATATTATAAGTTTTTCTGCACCCTATCCAAAGGCAGACCATTCAGATTAGCTTAAATTAAGTACATAAAGAACCTTCTCGCTTGCTGGAAAGATGCATTCAGACGAAATAAAGACATTGTCATTCCATCTCCATTGTTATTTTTGGCATTATCCATACATAAGTGCTTTAAAAATACAATCAATTTTTGACAAAATTAACACAAAATTGTGGCACTTCTTAGTGCTGACCGTTTACCCAAGTTTCATAATTCGATTCAAAAGTTGCGTTCAGCCTAATCGATACTTGAAATAAAATCGAGGTTGGCCAAAGGAGTCCGAATGAAAAAGAAACCTTTTGATAATATTTCTCAGGATTTATATTTTATATTAAATGGATAAATAAACGCAAAGCTTTATCAGCAGCGTAACTTATTTTTAATAAGGTATAAGATTTAATTAAGTAGATATTTTTAACCGACTTCAAAAAGGAGGATGTTCATATTTCATTAAATACATAATTATGCATAAATCTGCTAAAATATTAACTGAATTATTTTGTTTTGCGTAGACTTAAAATAATGCGGTCAAAGTTAAAATCTAAGATGGCGGTCGTGAAATTTTACAAAATATGCGTCATGGGTGTTGGTTCCTTGGTTTTGGGTTTATTTCGTGGTCACGAACCCATGACGCATATTTTGTAAAATTTCACGACCGCCAGCTTGGATTTTCACTTCGACCTCAATTTCGGCATTAGCATCCCCGAAAACCATGGACATGACATGACACCCATGACGCATATGACGTTAAATTTAGCGGCCGCCATCTTAGATTTTCACTTCGACCTCAATTTCGGCATCCCCACCCCCGAAAACCATGGATACGATACCCATAATGCATATGTTGCAAAATTTTGCGGCCGCCATCTTGGATTTTTATTGTGACAAACGGACGGACAGACGAACACACTCGTGATCCTTCTAGGTTTCCGTTTTCATTTGGACGTACGCAACCCTAATCCAATGTTACAGCCCCAGTCAAACTAATTAGATAAGTTAATTATCAATATTGATGCAAATAATTAGACGTTCTATTAAATGTGTGAAAAAGGCGATATACACCAATCTGAGATAAATGTATACTGTGCACACTGCATCAAATTTTAAAAATGTAGGTATTGCACCAAATTAAAATTCTTAATTAAATTTTATATAAAATTTCAAAAAAAATATAGGTAGGTACTACAGGTATAGTTCATTGGTCAGGACCAATGAGTTAAACCTATTGTAGATACATATTTTTTCTGTTGAGTCTTGAACTAGAAAACTATAAATAACTGAGCTGGATAGCATAAATAATTAATGTTTATTGTAATTTAAACTTAAATTTCATTTTTATTCATTTTTACGAGTCGATATCTGATATGAGTAATTTTAATTACTCGAATCGATTGAAATAAAAAAAATAATCGATTGACATAATCACAATCGCACATCAATGCATTAAAAAAAAAATGGTTGACAATTTCTAAGAACACAAAATGAGTAGTGGTAATGAATATTCCGTGTTTTTAGACCCGTGTTTGTAATTTACACTAAGAATTGGGCATTTTCTTGTTGTTTATTATATTTTGAATGACATTTGTCATGTTTTTAATAATATCTAAATGTATTATAGTGATATTTGTGGCAAACAAAAATGTAAACACGCACGGATTGGCGCGAAGTTTCGACTTTGGATATTAAAAACTTTATTACCACTACTAATTTATGTTAAACTATGGATGAAATCGACAAATAAATCAATTATGAGCTATTTACTGCTCCTGTAGTGGAGCTTCGATGTCTGAAATCCACAATTTTTATGTTTTTTAGCCTCGACTACTATGGTCTTCAAAATGGCGATGATTGCATTTTCACACTTGCATTTTAAAACAGTAATTTTATATACTCGCGTGCTAAATCTAAAAGAGTGGATGGCGCTAACATTTAAACATTTTATCAAACTCTGTTACTTAATGCTCACACATGAGATTAGATGGCTACCATAATCAGTATTTACACTTATTGGTCAGAATGACGCATGCGCGAACTCCGGGGTCCAATTGGACCCACTACCGAGCCGGCAGAGGTTTCTGTGTTCGGGTCCAATTGGGGGCGCTTCCGAACTATACGGTTAAATCGAGTCGCAATTTAATCTCAGTAACAATCTATGTTAAAAACTTGCCAAAAACAAAGTTATATTAGAGGTATTTTTGACAAATTCAGATTGAGATTAATGATGCAATTATTGTTAACCATAAGAGGACTTGTTCACTCTAGTCAAAAATCATCATATTGCGTTAGTCAGAACACTACAAACATGTACCAGTGTCAATAAAGGACAGTCCATTTTAATTGACGAATTCCGTTAACATTCCACTCGCTCAAAAAGTAACATCAAAACAACTGCCAATTTTGTTCGAGTCCAGACATAGCTTGCTCACGAATATGTCACAGCAAAATGACACGACTTCTATCTAAATTTAGCATCCGAGTCGCGTATAACCTGCCCCGACACGTCACGACAACATGTTCAACTCGACACATCCCACACAAATGCCATGAAAATCACACACTCGAACATGTCGTGTCAAAAAATGTTTACGACGCCAACTCATCGGACTGTGAAAGAAAACATTTTTCCCTACTTTCCTCCGCTAGTGGCACTCTGTAGCGGAGATTCCTTAAAAGCCGGAAAATTTGTCCAATTTGCTCTTTGGCCCGTCTTTGATATTTTGATTCAAAAGAGATTTTATGTACAGTTCTCGTCGCGAACACAAAGCTGATTTGGGCAGACATATCGTGCTTCTATTGTCTAGGAAAATATTTTTAGAGTGCAACAACCCTGTAACGTGAATTAAACTTTATTTGTATGTAGTACGACCTAGATCCCTTAATTAAATCATACGTATAGCGTATGTGCGTAAGCGTATGCTCGTTTGAAATTCGGGTCTCGCACGGCGACGGTAGTAGTCCAATGAATTTTGCTGTAGGCAAAGTGGAGACGCATCGCCGAAATCCTTCGGGGGTTACTTAGAGACTTTGTCATGTAAATCAGCCACTCCAACCCCTAGGGGAGGCATTCAAACTGAAATATTGTAAATATTTTAGTCGTGAATAGATACGACTACTTTGATCTTGGAAACGTAATTTCTTTTCGAATCTGCGAAAAATTGGGCATAATATGGTTGAGTACAAATTCGTTTCTAGTACAATAGAAAAACAACAGTAACGGGAATTTGAACAATATATATTATGACTCTCTGCTTTGTTGTCTGTTGGTGTCTTTATACAACCATTAAACAGCATTATTTGTTTTTTCTTAGACCGTATTGGCTCACTTCAGAACAGAAGTCATTAATATTCAAATATTTTTACTACAAACTAAATTATAGCCAAACCTTTTTCACTGCAAAGCATCATTACTGTGTTACAGTTTTAAGGGTATGTGTGCGTTTGTAAATACAGGTACACGAGATATTTCAACTTTGTTCCTGAGATGGCAACACAACTGTGAGACCTCTGGGTATTGCAGATAGGTTAAAATCAACACATGTTTGCTCGATTAAAATCATCATCACCTAGCCCTTCCCCGATTATGTTGAGGTCAGTTTCCAGTCTATCCGGATGCAGTCTAATATTAATAATTAGTCCAGATTTCCAGATAACTTTAGAAAGTACCCATATAATTATGAATTGAATAAGTCACACAAAACAAATAACACAAAAAAGAAACAAAAATGTTTCCACAATATTTCCGCATAGAAAAATCTGCAAGCGATATCAATATTCTATGACAACAGATAAAACATTTGTTAGTATAGGTGCTATTGATTTTTTTGAATGGTGAAATATTCTTCCATAAGAATATCGCTTCACTTTGCGACAGATTTCATCTTTGAGATGCAAATCAGACCGTTGAGGATTCATAGCTCAAATGGGGTGGCTGAAGGTAGCTGAAACATGGACTCATATTTATTTATACTACTATTTTGCAGATATACGCCCTAATGGCACTTTTGCAAAAATCATATTTTTCTCAAAGCTCATGTTGCATACATGAGGAATTTTGTATCTTTATTCCGTAGGGTAAGGAATGAACTGCGTTAATATTTATCTCGCTTTTATGGTAGCTGGATCGATAATGTGTCTACTTAGGTATGTACTGTATACTTTTTCTTTGATACCTATCTTTTAAATTAGTGGTGTGACATCGTGATAACCCCGTGCCTCGGAAAACACGCCTTTGGTCCCGGCTATCATACGTGGATCTGTGACAGAAGCCCGAAAGTCTGATAACCATTCTTACCAAGGGGTATTGTATTACCCAGTTATTGGGTTGCCGGTTGTGGAGGTCCATATAGGCAGTCGCTCCATATCAAATTCTGATATCCAGCTGCGTCCGGTCAAACTGGAAGCCGACCCCAGCCTAGTTGGGACAAGGCAGATGATGAGTTTCTTAAGTCTGACAGACCCCTCCGCCCCCCTCCACGACTGATCATCGACGCACTCTGATCTGGCCAGAAAGTTCAGCCCCATGAAGCCTGACTGGGCAGAGCTTTTCATTTCATTATAGCATAACGTTAAACCATTTTTTTAAATTTAATATGAACTTGAAAATATTCCCCCAACTGTTGATTTTCCTGTAAAAAGTTTAATTGCTCTGCATAATTTATATGCGCATTAATATTATACATTTCTCAAATAACTCTTTTACCTCAAAACCGCTGAACTGATTAAAATGAAAGACCAAGAAGTAGCTTTATAACATCACGCTACAAACCCACGGGAGCGGAGCAGATACGGGCGAAGTCGCGGGCAGAAGCTGTTGCGGGAAGCTATTGTAACAAACAAACGATCGTACTATCAATTGCTACCTATACATTATTGCAAGCGGTATTAATGTAACAACACATAACATTATAACGTAACATCACGCCTGTAATCCCCGAAGGGTTAGGCAGAGGTGTACCCATTAGTACACCCACATTTTGCCAGTTATGTTTTAGTCTCATGTAATAGGGGGCGAGCCTATTGCCATCAATCGGGCACAAATCCAGACTCCGAGGCTGCTACTGAGAAATTCCTGATGGAAAAACACAATAACACTTTGCCCGACCTGGGACTCGAACCCAAGACTTCATGCACAGCAGTCGCACTCGCGACCACTAGACCAACGAGGCAGCAAACATGGTTAATGTAACAACTACAGATAAATTGCTCACACGTTCTAAAGATGTTTCGAAGATTTTTTGTTTTCCATCTGCAATTCTCTGACCCAATATTTTAGACAGTTTTATTTTTACTTATTTCATCGCGGAAAATATGCACTGTGCACTATAAAAGACGAATAGTCGGATAGAAAATTCGAAAATGGTATTTCTAAATATATCTATCAGCAAAAGTCTGTTTTGGTTCACGTCATGCAGTTACATGTTATAGAAATTCCTGATAGAAATACCCAATAACACATTGCCGGACCTGGGAATCCAACCCAAGACCTCATGCTCAGCAGTCACGCTCTGCGACTACTAGACCAACGAGGCAAACCAACACACAAAAAAAAACAACTAAACCAAAAAGCATTTGCAAGTCATAGAAATGTCCAGTACCTATCCTATCCCACCTCTATTCTATGTTCCTCGAGGTGTCCTCAATTAAATTTTCGTGCGTGTACCTCGGATTGCCGCAACAAAAATGTCGGGATCCTCACCAAATAAACCTAGACAAACGGAACTGTTTGGTTCCTATTATTAAATAAACAAAGGCCTTTTCCGTAATTTACATTTCCGTAGCCAATTTCATTAGTCGACGAGTTATTCGCTCGGGGGAACGAGGTACATTCACCGTATCCTGCTCGACCATGATTCGACCAATTACAGCTCGGTTAATTACATATTTTGGTGTGTTTAGAGCACGTAATTGGCTGGTTTTGTTTATTTTATTGTCTGCGGTGAA
This sequence comes from Hoplodrina ambigua, assembly GCA_949774945.1. Lineage (NCBI taxonomy): Eukaryota > Metazoa > Arthropoda > Insecta > Lepidoptera > Noctuidae > Hoplodrina > Hoplodrina ambigua. The sequence continues at coordinate 10,200,970 of OX458967.1, forward strand.
CTTTTTCTGGACAAGCTCTAGCTCCTAATGGCTCCTATGTTTCGTCTCTGCATCACCTGGTAGAAAATGCCCAAGGCATTAAGTCCACCTTTGTACAGTGTATTTTTTTACATGTGCATAAATTTTAAATAAATAAATAAATAATGAATTAGGTACACAAAAAAAGGGAAAAAAGATAAAAAAAAAAGATTTTAAAAATGTCTATCGATTGTACAGACGACAGTGCTTAAAGGTATATACTGCGGCATCTTATGCCGTTGTAATAAGAGCGATTTAATAACAAAAAGGTGTAGTCTGATCAACCGAAGACAATGGCGGTTAACCACTTTTCAACCTTATTACTGAGCACGTAACGGGGAAAAGAGGATCACCGTCATTGTTCGCGAATGTACCTACATGGAATTTTTTAGCTTTTATTAATAAAAATTAAAGTAAACCAATAATCAAATAATCATAATTATTATACTCAAAACTTTTAACCATCATTTAAAAATGCAGATTGTTAATCCCCAGTTGCACCTATTCTTAAAAGTAGTTGCTAACACCAGGTTACATTATGTCACACATAATAGGCCAGTGTTAGCAACTAACTCAGAGTTAAAAGGTAACCCTGACTGGCGCAATTGGGCCTAAATGAAGTATTCAATCAATGATGATTAATCGGGTCGAAGCCCGTACATGCATATATTCATCAACAACTTTAGAGCGAGCCAGCGAACACATGCGTTGCTTACTAATGAATAAACATAGGTAGCAATGCTTTGAGATTGATTAGAGTTCGCGTCCACACACAAACACACACTTTGATGGCTATTTTGGCACTATACATAGTCAGGCGAACAACGTGCCTTTCACAAGGTGCGGAAAAACTCATTGGAAATGAAATGCTAAGACGAAATTAAATATTACTTACGATTCTTACAATATTTCGGTGAGCATTAAAATAATAAAAAATGTATAATATTAGGAACGATTTCTGCCAGTGAACTGCCGCAGGAACACTTACATTTACTCTTACTTAACATTCGTTTGACAGTGAAAACAATTACCCACGCACATGGAAAGTGACATTAAATTTACCTCCTAAAGTATTTGCAGTCCTAATACACAGCGACAGCAACATAGCCACAGACTCCCCAATCACCACAACCATTGTATCCATAACACAATACACACAGAGCACTCCAATGACATACGAGCCTGAGCGTTTTGCCATCAACAGTTTCAAATATTTGGTGTAACGGTGAGGACATGTAGCCATCCTAAGCAAACAAGCTTGAAGCCGACCCCCCGACTAAGATCGATGATATGGTAACAGACAAGACACGTCTTTGCATTCTGAATAATAAACACGCTTTATGCCAATAATGTTACGTAACATGCGGGGGAATACCGGTAGAAATATTTTATAAGATGGCGTCTGTGATTTATTTTTAGTAGGAAGGTAGGTGTCTAAAAAGGTAAGTAGTTTTTTTTTTCGTTTCTTTACTTAGGCACATTTTTACCATTTATCCCCGATATGTTTCCTTCATTTAATATAAGGTTAGAATAATAACTTTACGACGCTATCGTTATTTCGGAGGCAGCGTTTAAGGTCCGTGGTTTCAAGTTTAAAATAAAGCTATGTGGAAGGTGGTAAAAATCATCAAATGACTACTTCCGCCCTGGGTGGGGCGGAAGGGACTGTCAGACTTTTACTGACTAAAAAACCACCCTGTTGCTTCTGTTGACCTTTACGTTACGGGGCCACGGTATCCTGTTAAGACGTCCCGTAACCCCGGCAGGCGTTGGCCCCGTTGGAGACCCCGTCCCTGTGCTGACAGCTCTTTAAGGCGTGCGCGAACAGAACGCGCCGTCGACCCGGGCTTGGTCCTTTGATCGGACGGCGAGCTACCCATTACTCGTCGAACATGATAAACTAAAAAATAAATAAAATAAAGCAAAAGATTTTTTGTTTGTTTTAAACACGCTAATCTTTGGAACTATCAGTACGATTAGAAATCTCAAGTTTATGATAGCTAGATTCGTGAGGTATAGTATAGGCTATGTAATATCACGCTACTACTCACCGAGAGGAGCAGTAACCAAAGACGTGAGTAAAAAAACACGTGAACAAAGTCCCAGGCAGAATCTAGTGCTATAATAAATGAAGTATACAAGACAAAGTATTCCCGTATCAGACGAAAATTGCCCTAAATCCAATCCAATCAATCACTAATGAATGATACGTACGACCTTTTTTTCTAATAGGCACGCCAGATGGAAAAAATAGGATACCAAAAGAGGGAAAAAAAAGGGAAAAATCTCAGAACATCTCAGCCAGATGTGACAGTAACACAATCTCAACATAACGTAAGCACATCGGCTCCTTTTACCAACACTCCTTAGTTCAAACTCTTGAAAACCATAAAAGTTAAATTGAAAATCGAGAACAAAAAGGGAGTTTGAAAATGCAAAGTGCAAAGCGCAAAGCAATTTCAAAGAATGGGTCCCGGTATTTGAAACAAGAAGTACTTTACTTACCTAAGCGTTTCATACAGACTTACCAATTCCGGGGGTTAGCGTTCGAACGGCACCGAGCAATTGACAGTCCGTCAGAAGGATATTCTCGCCACGGTATAAATGTTGGATTTTTCTAGATTGAACCTATTTTTAGCTGCTTTAGGACGTGGTAGACGGTTCAGTATTGGACGTGCCAGATTTGTTGGAAGTAGCTGTGAAATCAATTCGTTTTTCCGTCCATGATTTTTTAAAGATTGTGATTGGTGATTGACTTAAAAGTCTTGAGGAGTGTTACGCTACTGCGAGATTCATCTTGTATATGGTACGTACCATATAATATAGAAGAATCTCACAGTAGATTCATGAGGATTGGTAAAGGCACATAACATCAAGCTACGGCTCGTGGGACCGGATTGCGCCTGATCTCTCCCCGGTTGTGTCGAATTGCCATCCTATCGGACTATGAGAATGAGGAAAGAGGGAGTGCACCTGTGTTTGCGCACACACTTGTGCACATAATAGGTTTCTCCTCCGTCCATTGAGTCGCCGTGACCAAAATCAGTTTGGAGAATATTATTATATTTATCGCTTTCTAATTCTTTAGTAAAAAAATATTTTGTCCATTCTTATTGCGTAAATAACTGTAAGGCACGTGGTGCCTACCTATCTACACTAATATTATAAAGAGAATAAACTTTTATTTTTGTTTCTTTGTAATGGATAAACTCAAAAACTACTGGACCGATTTAAAAAATTCATTCACCATTACAAAGCTACATTATCTGCGAGTAACATGGGCTATATTTTATTTTTGCGCGAACGAAGTCGCGGACAAAAGCTAGTAGGTTATAAGGTAAAATAAAAAAGAGGAAAACGTATTTTATAAGGAAAATAGCTCTGGGCAAAAATTATTCTTGTCAGATCAACTCAAATGTTACAGGAGTAACCAACCTTCTTCTCTCTTGTCGGGTTTAGTTAAGAGTACCTGCACTGACCTTTTAGGTACACGTTATTTTTATTTAGTGTTATTGGGTTTTTCCATCAGAATTTCTCAGTGGCAGCCTCGGAGTCTGATTTGTGCCCGGTTGATGGCAATAGGTTCGCCCCCTGTCACATCGGACTTTAACATAACTGCCGAAATTTGGGTGTACTAATGGTAGGTAGGTATACCTTGCCTAGCCCTTCGGGGATTACAGGCGTGATTTTAAGTTGTGTACATTTTTTTTTTGAATGCACAATATTCTTAGAGGATTTTTTACACTGGCGATTTTTGTGCGAGAGCGCAGCGGCAACATTGCGAAACGAAACCATTTCCTACTCTTACGTTCAACAGTCCACCCGCCCCACTTTACGCGGCGAAAACGTTACGCGCCCGCGCCGTATACGACGCACGCTCGCTATAAACGTAAAGCAAACCCGCTGCGGTCTCGCCTCGCCAGTGTAATATCACCCCTACTGCAAAATGAACAAGTTCTAATACAGTCCAGTTTAAAATATTGTAGTTCTAGCTCTATCTGATACAATAATATCTTGCACTTTTTACTGCTTATTAGATCCTGGTACATTTCTATATAACGCGCTCTGTATTGCCAGTGTTATCTCCTTCTTACAACTTGTAACATGGCTACTCCAATTGAACAAGTATATAAGTAGATTCAAAGTCAAATAAAATTAATGTCAATATTTTTAAAGTGTGGTAATCTTAGCGAAGATATGACCAAATTTTTTTTTAGATAATTGTTTGAACTAAGTCGCTTCTTCTAATAGGGTTTCTTGTCCATTCTATGGAGTTTCTTGACCGTTCTACTACATAAGAAGAACGACCAAGAAATTATTATTGTAGAAGAACGGTCAAGAATTTTTTTTTTTCTTTTGCTTGTAAAAGACGTTCAAAAGTGTTTTGTAATGGTCTAATAAAATTATAATAAATGTTTCGACTTTGACTTTAAATATGAATAGATCAAAAAGCGAATAAAATTATTCAAACGAATGAATAAAACAAATAAATTGAAACAAGTGAGCCAGAGGTATTCGATTGATACATTTCAAATAAAACTTATCATTTTATTATTTCAATGAACCACAAAATGCCTGATAATAAAACGTTTTTCTAAAATAATGCAGCGATTGTAAATTTATTATTCCCAGTATTTTGTAGTGAGTTTTTCGTAAAGTTAAATATTTATGAGGTGTATTTATTCGGCGTGGTTTCGACGCCAGTCCAACGGTCGATTGAATCTCAAAGCGGTGAACACAATGTGAAAATTTCCTATTATAACATCCGTATTGATAAAATGAGCACAAATGCGTCACGGAGAATATTCTGTAGACATAAATGGTTTTGATTTTGTGCCAGACTTGCCAGCGCACGTGTTCACAAAGCGTTATTTTCTGCCCCAACGCCAACATCTACATTCTGTGAAACATAAAAGCATTATTCTATTATGCACTTTACTTTTAAAAGCAAAAATAAATAAAAAAGTAAACAAACAAACAAACTACAATAACACACACATAGTATATTTCATTCTGTCACGTCTGCAACAGATAAGGCTGTACTTTTACTAAATTACACAGACAAGCACTAACATTTCGCCGGCGCGGGACATGACTGGGAAAAGTAGATGCTACAACGACCGAAAAGTCCTTTTATTTTTCACACCACGCTACACGGCGTGTCGTGCCTCCATAGCCTTCATCGTACACCTTTTTGATCATAATGCGAACGGGAAATAATCGGGCAGTCATCCAGACCGAACTGCCGGTGACACCCGCAAGGCTTTATTATTTTTTAAGGGAGTATAGAAGGGCCGGCAAATAGCTCAGCCTGCAAACACGGTGAACAAGCGTTCATTAAACACTTCTGCGCAATTAACGTGAAACGGTGCGGCGTTGAAAACAATGTTCGTTTTATTTAACGCAACCTTCCGACAAACAGCGGACTTCCACAATCCAAATACGAAGCGAAAGCAAAAAGGATTTTTCTGGATGAGTCCCGCGTTTAAAACTATTCTTTTTTTAAATTTAATTTACAAAACTATAAAAACTTTTTGCGCTCGAAACTTATCTGGTGTAAGTATATTTCTAGACTAGATATTATTATGATTGCACTGGACTGCAGGATAGCATCGAGAATTTACGGAGTTTCCGTGCGCTACTATCTGGCGATGGCTCATCACTATTTATTTCGGTTGAAGGAACTGTTATATCTCTCGGATGCGATACGGGTAGCGGTCAATTCGTGAGTGTTTCAAACCTAAATCCAAGTAAAATAGCGAAGTAGACGAAATTCCCGGCGGTTGTATTTGCAGCGTAGCACCGACGCTCGATATTTATTATTCATTCATAAGGAGCACTGCGATATTTACTCTCCCATTACTGCGGCCTCGGAGTCGCGTTTCTTGCATTAAAAATTTAACACGAGTCCGTCTAGAAACAGCACATGAATAAAATGTACGGTAAATTATTTTAAATAAACATAGGCACAAAAGCGGACTGCTGTTAATTGATTGATATTGTTTGTCGAACTCAATGGCTTCGGATGGTTTTAGGATTTGATAAAACTTTTTCACAGAATGGACGAAAATATTTCTAGCGAAAAAAGCCTAATCCAAAATCGAATTCGGCGAGCCTCGGACCGCTGGACACCGAATAAATAACCACACAATGATAAAAACGGGACAAATGTCTCTCCACAAAGCTCGATGCGCTCACTCCGCTCAAAAAATGAAAACAATTAGCACTACAGCTCAGCCTGCGCCAGCCGCCAGCAAAAAACTAGCAACCATAGATAATTTACTTTCAATCGCTGCAAGAGCCTGGGAACGCGGCTGATATTACACGTAGCTACTCGACAAAATATCGGCGAAAAATCTCCATTTTTGTTGGCGCACCAAATTCATGCAGTTACTAGCTAAAATTTCATGATACTTTTTTATTGCTCTCAGTTTTTGAAACTTCATCCAATTACAAAATGGTGTAGGTACCTGTCCTAAAACCGTATTTTTGTTTAACCGTCGCTGTTGGTGTGAAGAGGCCTTTGCCCTGCAGTGGGTTAATATTTATTATCCTGTCGCCGTCCAGTTTAATAAATAATAACCAGCTTATTATTGTCCCACTTCATGGCCAAAGACTCATTTATAGAGAAGTTACGAGTATTTTTCACTTTGCTTGCTGAAGGCGGATTGTCGATTTCAGACTTATAGTAATTGTTATTAAGTCCAGATTTCCTCGCGATGTTTTTCTTCACTGATGTCAGTTGTACTGACATCAGTGAAGGAAAACAACAAGGTACTTGCTGGGTATGAAACCAAGGATACATGTGAAGTGAGCGCCTTAAACACTGTGCCATCATGTCATTAATTTAAGAAAGCATCGGCTTTAACTGCACAGTTATTAAAACCTATTAAAATAGCCTAAACAACAGCCAACTTATTATAAGAGGACTAAACTGCATTTTCATTGGAATTACTGTCGTATGGAAAAGTAGGTCATTACGAAGACGGATTCCAATTCTTTGCAATGTACGGGTCCCTGCTTTGCTATGAACCAGTTGACCCATGAAGCACTAATAATAACGGGCGGACAATAGGCGTAGCAAGCAAAACCGGGCGGTTTCGTTAAATCAGCGGAGTGAAAGGAATCCTTGAGTTGGATAGGCGCCCGGCGTCGCGGTGAGATTACAGCAATTTATCCAGACTTGCGACATCTGGAATAGGACTTGGTGTTAACTTGTAGCTTTCACGGTAATTCGAGATATCGGACGAAGATAAACTCAGGTCACGACTTTACGTCTGCAGCGTAAAATATATTTTTGTGAAATATTTTGTTTTAAAATAAGTAACTGTTTTTGAAAACTATATTTTAGAACTAGTTATACTCTGCGGTTTCACCCGAGTTCAGTTCTTTAGACCCCCGACTAAACCGCGTGTCGTAACGTGATATATAACTTAGCCTATACTTATTTGAATCACGCTATACTTATATACAAAAATATATTTTTCCAATCCTACTGGTTCCAAATATTACCGTAGGTGTTTGAACAAACAAACAAACTCTTCAGTTTTATAGTCAGATAGTGCAGGGGTAGCATAGATTTACTATTTCATCGTCTTTTGTGCAACAACGAATCTAGCCAGAATTTAACTGCTCGCTCTTATTTTCATCCGATATGATAAATCGAATACCAGCCGATAAGAAGTTGACGATAAGACCAGTCATTATAATAATATGTCTGACTCTAATCAAAGTACGCTCTGCTCTGCAAAAGAAACCAATTAACACCTCTGCAGACATATAAATCATCCAACTAATCGGCTAAATCACAAACGATAGCCACAATTCCACCCATAAACGAGGCAAATAGATCAAACACTAACAAACTTAGCTAGCGGGATATAAAACCAGTATTATAGGGATTTATATGCGGCTAACTAGCACACACTCGTATAAAGCTGCGTTTCCACCGGAGATGTGCGCGGAAGCTAAGCGTTGCGAGGCATAGCGGAACGTTATGACTCTTTCTACTGACGCTTAATTAGTTGTGGTACCTTTTCATGACTTTACTCTCGATATCTATTCACTGGTGGTCTACTGAGCTAATAATATAATAAACTTGGACACGGCACGCATTGAGAAGAAGGTCTTTACTCTGGATCTTTAAACACCATCAGCTTGGGTCTTACCACCTCCTCAGGAAGCGGAGAACTATTTTTATACATATTTTAAAAAAATGCATTGCATGTAATAAATTATAAAAAATATTTCAGACATTTGCCGTCTATAACAGGAATAAAATCACACACATTTGGTGGTTACATAACTAAGGATTAAAACATTAGTGAAATCCATACTAACATTTACGGGATCTAAGATAACGAAGGTTGTTGAAGTTTAGTTATAAGTAAAGTGGGACGGACATGGCAATATGAAAACTAACGGCAGTACAAACTAACAAAATAATATCCTTATTTAATGATAGCTTAGTAATGGGTACCACGCCACACGCTTCGCTCGTGTCTCTCAAACACATCTCTCACATGTTTTGTAAGTAAAAAGACCTCGCTGAGACCTCACGCGTGAGAGGTGCGCGAAGCGAAACTGGGGAAATTATAACAGTTGTAAAAATACGCTTAATATAGCTGAAAATTACGAAATTTATCATTATTGCGATATTTTTCGGATCTACATTATACCTGGAAAGCTTCTGGTTACGGAGATGTTTGACACGTTTTTTTACGAAAACCAGTTTTAAATGTTAGAGAACTAATCTTTAATGTTCAGTAGGCATGTTTAGGTGTGGTTGTGTTTTTATGCACCCCGTATAAGTAAGTAATCCTATTGATCCTCGCTCACCGCGTAGCTCCCACACAGCTCTGGTGGAAACGTAGCCTTTAATGCGGCTCTGGCCGGCCGGCAACTCTAATGGCCTTCCATTACGATGCTTGCCACCTGTGCTAATGGGTCAGAAATATTTAATTGATGAGAGCTGTACAGATTTCCCGATTCACATTTTTCATCCATTTCGTAGTGTTTCATGTCCGCTTTGTGGGTAGCCTCATTACTGCTGAATATGTTTTGCTCTTGCTACGAGGATGTTTAAAGCGAATTGCTTTCGTCTTTCATCTAGCTTGTTACCTATGGCTATAAAGTGTCTGTGTATATAGTAGGTACGTGCTCGCCAATTATGTAGATAGCGTTGTCATAATCCATACTAATATAATATTAATAATAATAATAATAAACCTTTATTTCAGGCAACTAAAGCCCATTAATGCGAAAGTAACTCTGTCTGTCTGTCTGTAAACGCTTTCACAACTAAACCACTGAACCGATTTTAAAGAAATTTGGTACCCACTGGGTAATTTTAAATCGCAAGAAAGGACATATTAAGCATCTTGACTACTTCTTATTCCGCGACTTTGTCTACATCCGCGATAACCGACATTTACGCGGACGAAGTTGCGGGCAAAAGCTGATTACCTACATATAAAATTCGCACCACAATAACAGACATCAAAATTGTAAGCAAATGTTTAATTAAAATCATAATTGTGAAATTGTTCACATACGATAAAACAATGTAAACGAAATGCGGTTTGAAATCAAATCCTGTATTTACGTGAACAATGAGCTAAAACAAATTCTCGCCGGCCATGTGTTTGTATTATCTGCATCTGAAAGCAAAATCTATAGATACAGCCAAACGTATTCATTTGCTCAACCGACAATACCAATTTCGATCTATTTGAGCCCAAATAACGCGTTTTAGACATCAAACTTGTTTGATGAAATTATTTTGAAGTTCTGAAATATTACTATTTGGTTGAGGGGTTCATTTGTGAGTGGATCTTTACACACAGCCTTGGAAAGGACGTCAAGCCAGTCAGTCGTTACGGGTCGTCAGAAGTCTGAAAGTCTGACAAGCAGTCTGACCAAGGGGTGTCGTTTTACCCAGTTACTGAATTTGTGGAGGTCAGATAAACAGTCGCTCCGGTTAGGCTGGAAGCCACCTCGATTTACTTAATTGGGAAGAGGATTTAGGATTAATTGATGAATTATATTGAAGTTCTAATTAGATATTAAAATAATACCTATTGAGTTTGATTTTTTGAATTTGAATTTTTAGATTTTATTGAATTGTTTTTTTTTTTTGTATAAGTAGGTACCATAATCATACATTTAAATCATAAACTGTAGGATTCATTATTTGCATTAATAAAAACACTAGGTACTTATCTACTTATTTGACATTCCAAAAAGTCACATCAATTGTATTTATTTACAATGAAAATTTATATTAAATAAAATAGAGATCGTGCATAACTATTTTGAAATTACAATTTTAAACTACAATACAATTTCAAAAACCAAATAACACGACCGATTCTATTGTCACGTATTTTGCGTACCTACCTATTATTAGCGGTTAATTATCATAGAGCGAGACGCCATTGCCGCAATAATTGTGGTGTGTTCCCGCATTGTATTTGTGTAGTGGCGGGAAATCATTGGTGGCGGCCATTGCGCCTTAATTGTGCAGAAGTATTTAATGACCTCTGTTTCTGATACAATTAATGGATGAATTGGAAGGCGATTGATTGTTGTCTGTTAGTTATATAAACGTATACTTCTATTTGTACTAGAAAAAAACGACTAATGACTTGTTCTTTAGGGTGAGCTCACACTGAGATGCTTTACGACGCTGCTCTCAGCTTACGCAATAAATCAGAGACAATTAATCATTTATTTCTCTTAGTATGAAACAATCGTAGTGGTGTCTCCTTAGTTAAAGCGCCCACCTCTCATACAGGAACTTACAGGTTCGATACAGAACAAACATCGTGAGGAAACCTCAACTTGTAATTAATGTAAGTCTGAAATTGAAAATCTTACGCCTGTAATCTCCGAAGGGTTATGCAGATGTGTATCCATTAGCACACCCATTCGCCAGTTATATTTAAGTCCCATGTTAGGGGGCGAGACTAGTGCCATCAACCATCACAAATCCAGACTCCGAGGCTGCTGTCAGCACAAGAACGGGGCCTCAACGGGGCCAAACGCCTACCGGGGTTGCGGGACGTCTTAACAGGATACCGTGGCCCCGCAACGCAAAGGGTAACAGAAGGAACAGGGTGGTCTTTTAGTTAGTAAAAGCTTTGACAGTCCCTTCCGCCCCACCCAGGGCGGAAGGACTTTACCAACTAAACAAAAAAAAGCTGCATAATAATTTATTCTACACGTAAAGTACTCATGATAAAAAAAAACAGCCCTTAATTACTTATATGATTTTACTTTGGCTTTGAAACAAATCGAAAGACGATCTGTAATGCTTGGAAGGCATTCTGGGCCCTTTAAAAAATACATCACAAAACAACTAGGTACATATTAAGTTGTAAGTAATACTTAATGTGTCTACTTCTACTTTACCCCTTAACATTTTGGCACTAATTTATTTGCTTAAATATATATGCAGGTAGGTATTTGATAGAAATGCAAAATGAATTTGAAAGACAATATTAGTTATACTCACAATATATCTTTCAAATTCATTTTACATTTTTACAAGCCTATTCCTAGCTGTTTTGTAAAAACTTCAATATGCTTGTGATAATTTCAATGAGCTGCCCAAGCACTGAAGATATATTATTATGCCTCACTGCTCCTTATAGCTCAATTTAGTACAGTTTAGTGACCGTATCCGTATCCTGCCAAACATTCGAAATCATTTAAGTCCTGTTAAATAGAGCGGTTTAATTAATTTTCGTTGCTTGGTGATAGATAACACTGTTTAAAAATGAAGAAATTATTGCGTTTTTTTGCAAGAGCCGTTTCGTACATTCCAAAGTTAACCCAATTTTCATACTAAAGTAACTTCAAGCTTACCGCACTAAAAAACGAGAAAACCAAGGAGTTCTCCTTGGAGTAAAAACTAAAATATCGATTTGATATTGTCAACTGTCGTGTCTATGTCTTACTGATTACTGTCATGTCTGTCAGTGTCAAGATAGTGTCAAGAGATTGTCAAGTCAACATAGCCTGAAAGCGCTGACTATTTATGTGAAATCGTGAATGTGGTTTTCATTATTTCGTTTCCTTTTGCAGTTTAATTTATACTGTTAATTTGTGAATTACATTGTTTTGTGGAGTGTGTGTATTGTAAGTTTACTATAGCAGTAATAATAAAATGTCTCATCAAACAGGAATTCAAGGTACGAAAATATACAGTTAGTTACTTATCATACCATTTCAAAATAAACTACGTAATACGTTAATAATTCCGGTCTTTCAGCTATTATGGCGAAGAAAAAGTTATAATATTTGAAAGTATATTTTTAGATATTACGTTATCCTGGCCTCCTACCAGATCTCCCACGCCTAAATTCCATATTGATAACAATGAAATGGAATAGAATGTAGAATTCCAAAAATGTAATCAAATAAAATAAAATGTACTAATTGTCTTCTATTTAACCCTTTACGCCCAAGGAAGTATCTTGTTTATTTACTTAAGCATTTAGTGTGAACTAGAGTAAGTAATTAAATTATGATTTTTAGCATTCATTACTTTTAAAGCTTAGGACAGCCTCATTGGTCTAGTGGTCGCAAAACGGGTTACCTGAACATGGTAAAACCACTAAACTGATTGTAATTAATATCACATAAGGTACCTTCTTATCTGAATACAAGCTACTTTTTAATCTGCAACTTTGCCTGTGCCCGTGATAACAAACATTCATGCAGACAAAGTCGCTGGCATAAGCGTTGTTCCCAATATTGTGAACCTTACAATGCATACTCGTACATTTCATACCAACCTTGTATTTAATGAACTCATTATTTAACAAAAGCAGCACAAATTATAATGCAATTTAAAATTTCAGCCAATGCAGAGTTGAAGAAATATTTAGGCAAATGTAGAGATGGAAAAATTCGTGTCCTAAAAATCAGCATAGAAAATGGTAAGGCATTTACAAAATAATAATAAATCATCATCTGCCTAGCCTTTTCCCAATAATGTTGGGTTCGGCTTTCAGTCTAACAGGATGCACATTTACATGGAGCAACTGCCTATCTGACCTTTACAACCCAGTAACTGGGAATACGATACTCCATATTCGGGCTTCTGAAGACCCATAACGACTGTCAAAGATCCAAATATGATACCCCAGACCAAGGGCTTAACATGCTTTCCGAAGCACGGAACATGTCAGTGATGTCTAAATTAAAATAACAGCAATGGATGTCATGTAAAATTTATTCAGGTATTGCAGTGATAAAATATTATTATATTAGGTTGGGGAAAAAGTCTTTTCCCATTATATTATATGTACAGGTGTTAACTGCAACTTATACAACCAGTATAATCTGGCAGGTTGCATTGCAATGATAGACAACCTTTCTATTGTAAGGTTTACAACACACCCCCTATGTTTCAGGAACAAATTATAGTATACACTGTGGAAGGGACATAGTGACACAAATTTTTACCGCTAAATCGTATGATTGTAGACCCCCAGAGATTATATTTTTTTATGGTTATAAATTAAAAGCAGCTCAAACATGCAACACCGGCAAAAAATATAGAACAACATTTTTTTTTATTGATTACTTCCTGGTTACTTCCACCTTGGATGTGTTTGTAAACTTTTGAAACATTTGAAACATTACTACTTTTCAGAGCAGCTGGTATTATCAAAGTATTACCCAACAAAGCACTCCTGGGAACAAGATTTTGACAAATATGTACCCTCATTGGTAGTTGAAGAAATGCCATGTTACATTTTATATAGGTAAGTCATTTATATACTTTTAAACAAACTGCCTTGACTGCCTCGTAAGTCTAGTGGTCGCAAAGCCCGACTGCTGAGCATGAGGTCTTGGGTTCAATACCCAGCTTGGGTAGTGATATTGTTTTTCTCAATCAGGAATTTCTCAGTAACAGCCTCAGAGTGTGGATTTGTGCCCAGTTGATGGCTCGCCCCCTATTACATGGAGTTTAAACATAACTGGCGAAATGTGAGTGTACTAATGCGTACACCTCTGCTTAACCCTTTGGACATTACAGACGTTATATTATGTGTAATATTATATTATTATTGCAGCACAAATATGATCATACCACTTTGTACAATTTCTATAAGTCGGTTTTTACTGTTTTTCCAGATTTGACTCAACAAATTCTCTCGGCCATGAGTGGCTACTGCTCAGCTGGTCCCCAGACAGTGCCCCAGTCAGGCACAAGATGCTGTACGCCTCTACTAAGGCCACACTCAAACAGGAGTTTGGATCAGCACATATTAAGGATGAAATGCATGCCACAGTAAAGGTAATTCATTCATACAAAATAAAAACATCCCATTTAGTCTTTATTTATATACATTACAGTACCCTTTGTGGAGCTTGTGGCTACGTAATAACAGCCGCACGGGTCGATCCGTCAGGTTAAGCTACGCTTGCCGGGGTTGGTCCGTGGATGGGTGACCATCTTTACACACCGAGACTCCTCCGTGCCTCGGAAAGCACGTTAAGCCGTTGGTCCCGGGTGTCATACGTGGATCTTTGACAGTCGTTACGGGTCGTCAGAAGCCCGAAAGTCTGACAACCAGTCTTACCTAGGGGTATCATATTACCCAGTTACTGGGTTGTGGAGGTCAGATAGGCAGTCGCTCCATGTAAAATACTGGTATTCAGCTGCATCCGGTGATTGGAAGCCGACCCCAACATAGTTGGGAAAAGGCTAGGCAGATGATGACAGTATCTCCCCTTTGTCAAATTTCCGGAGGTTGTCAAAAAGGTAATTCTAAGTAATACTTGAACAAAAAGAAATTAAGTATTTCAGAATACACCTCTTTCAAAGAACAGAATGGCAGGCCCCGTTGCGTACACGATAGGCAGTGTCGCGCGACTATATCACTGTGTGCGTGTGGGTTTATCTTTTCGCCTGCCTCATTGTTTGAGGCAGGCGAAAAGATGAACCCACGGCAAGTTGACTCGCGGCAAGATGACTGGATCGAATTGGAAAATTACTTTAAAAAAACCCTATAATTCTTGGTTTATGTTGAGAATCACTAGCATAGTTACCTCCTTGAATTTGACGTTGCAAAACTGCACCTTATAGGAGGGTACATAAAATACTATTTACAGTCATTTTAGAACAGGAATTAAATGATCATAATTATGTAGAACTCGACCCTAATTTATTCAAAGTTAGAGTGTACAGGTACTGTTGGAGTGTACTTCTTCTGGGTTAGCTCTCTCCATCATAAACTTTATCTCTGTCACCTCTGATATAAACTAAAGTCAAGAGTAAATTCAAAGCACAGAAAAAAAAAAGTACCTACATCTCATTACAACAAAGAATTCTGTGTCAGTTTATTGGAACACTTAAAATCAAGATAAGCATATTAACATTTCATTGTCATTATAATTTTGCTGGCGCAGATGTATTTTCGACCTTCACTTATTGTTTTTAGAGTTCTTATAAATCTGAATCATCATAAATTATCATAGGAATTGATTTGAATCTGTAAACACACGGTTTGATAGGTGTATCTAAGATTTTCAGAAACTACGACTTACCTATCAAATTTATCTTTGTATTAATGATAAGTTTTACTAGGTACCTAAGCAATCTAAATGGAACTGAAATGATTGTTCTGGCGATACGTTATCTATCGTAAAGAAGAAAGAAATTGATTAGAATTTATAAGATTTCAAACCTATGATATAATTTGTTAAATGGTTAATTGATTTGGCGTTACTTGATGTAGCCGTTAACTAAGAAATAATACACACATAATTTTCCATAGTGATTAAAGAATATTGAAGAGGCTAGCTGTGAACTGCTGAGGGTTAATGTGAATAAAATTATAAATTACGTGCTTTTCGAAGCTCGTGGGTGCTAGCAGTCTAATACAAGGGTTCCCACACTTATTTTTTCTACTGCCCACTTTGAGAATAAATTATTTTCTAGCGCCCTCATTTTTTTACCTACTTAAAAATCACTTATTATATGAAATTAAAAATCGCGGGAAAATCGCACCCGCGGTTTTCCCCAGACAACAACACACACAACTTCCTGTCCTGACACAACTCCCTGTTCCTTTTTGTTCTGAGTCTTACCCCCCCATTAGGCCTGCACCCCCACAAGGGGGCGTAATAGCCCACTTTGGGAAAGGCTGGCCTAATACATAAAAACAATACCATGTATACAAAAACATTCTTAACCCATGTTTATCTATCAGCAAACTCACTGTACTTTGACTTATCTTCTTATAAGACAAAAGACGTAATAAATGACGTCATCATTCTGTTTTTTGACATCATTCATATCTTAACCTTTCTATTTATAGGATGAAGTAAGCCTGAAAGGCTACAAGGCTCATTTGACCGGGGTGAGCGCGCCGGCCCCACTCACCGACAGGGAGGAGGCCTTGAAGGAGCTCCAGGAGAGTGAACACGACACTAACTATGGGACTGATGCTAGGTGACTATACATACTAATATTATAAATGCGAAAATAACTCTGTTTCACTTTCAAGATTAATCCACTCCAACTAGCAAAAAGTTGTATAGTATTTCAATTATACAACTAAAGACATGTAAAGATTTTATAATAGTTTTGTAGCAGTTCAACAGTTTTATAGTAGTGTTCAATTTGACACATTAGTTAAATATTATCTCGTCTGCGTCCACAATAAAAGACATTCCCCACCAAAAACTAGTTTACCTATAATATTATGAAGAATAATATTGTAGGTAGTAAAGATGTGTGTGTGTGTGTGTGTAAGTTGTGGTGTGTTGTGTGTGTATGTGTGTGGAGGTGGAGGTGAGTGGCAAAGCCGGGAGGGGTCGCCCTAGGAAAACCTACACTGACCTTATTGGTGAAATGGTGAGGTCCTTCAGAAAGGTCAGGTGCGGTGTACTCGTAACCGGCGTGCTTGTATGACGAGATGTATGAACGTAGATGAGGCGAAAGGAGTATGTAAGGATCGTAGCAGGTGGCGTTCTGTAATTTCTGCCTACCCCCATGGGAAAAAGGCGTGAGTTTATGTATGTGTAGGTAGTAAAGATTTGTAGAAGGTACCTAACTTTTAAAGTAACAATAATTATTTAAAATATATTTTTAGTATCATTGAAGGAAAGCTTCGTAACTAATACCTGCATAAAATTACCAGAAACTTATAATAAGGCTCATTAATTTTAGGGAAAATCATAAAATTAACGAGCCGTCTATCCTAACTAATATTATAAATGCGAAAGTAAGTTTGTTTGTTTGTTTGCTACCATTTTACGCCTAAGCCACTGAACCGATCATTCTGCCATTTTGCATATACGTTGCCAGGTGTACAGGGACAAACATAGGGTACTTTTAATCCCGAAAAAAAGTACTGTTCCCGAGGGAAATCACAATAACGTCCTTATGACAGTAGATGGCGCCACGTGTCTATCGAATCATGATAAAATTTTAAGTTTAAGCATTCAATACATTTTGAGTCTAGATTGTCGATAGGCCAGTTTCAAGTAAACAACCTAGGAGTACGAAATTTGTTTGCGTAATAATTTTTCATGCCCAAAACCGCTGAAGAGTATCCTGACATTTTGTATAAAGTGGCTTCCAGACGGACGGACTTGCGGTTGCGGCAAACCGCAGGCCGCGGCTCCAACCGCTGCAAAAACACGCCACCGCGGTCACAGTGGCGGCCTGAAGTGTCATTAGCGTGGTGTTTGTGCTATAATCGGACGTCAGTCAATATGGCTAACCGTAACGTTGTCTTATTACTCTCATGACTCATTAGTCCTGAAGACGATTACTAACAACTACATACAAAGTCTTTCATACGAATGTGATGACACACATTGAAATGGTAATATGGAGGGGAGCGTCAAGTTATAGTAGTTTATCTCTACCTATATTATCATTAGCATCGCATATTACTCTTAGGAATAAAGAAGTGTGGGTTAAATTTAAATTATACAATTTCTATTACAATTTCCTTATTTGGCGTCATTTTACAAAGCAGTACACGCGGCATGTTGTTAAAATTTGCAATTGACGCGGCCGCCACAACATTTCGCGTTTGTCTGTGACCCACTTTATATACGTTGTCAGGGATACAGAAAAACTGCGTAACTGACACTGTCATCACTGTGTCGTCACTGACACTGACAGGTGTAAACGCAGAGGATAGAGGATGCATGGAAGAATAAAGGTGAACTTATACAACACGCTCCGTCAGTGAAGCATACTATGCGATTACTCCGCCAATTATTGTGAATTGATTTTGATGATTCTTTTTTTGTTTATTTTTCCGAATTGGTACATACTGTCATGATCTGATGATGAACTTCGGAGTTATGGAACGGAACTCCTCATAGGATCACAGCAGAACTGTCGTAACAGTAAAATTGCTTTGTTTAATGCGTGTGCGTGCGCCTCTACCTTCAGCCAATCATCGACTATGATTGACTGAAGGTAGAGGTTAGTTCCTAAACTAACCGTGACCTATGTCGATGTATGTAGACAACAGTTTTCCAACGGCAAAGTTGTTTGTCTCTCAGTACTGTTTATTTTTCGTTAGATGTATTTTCGGTGTGTTTTATTGAGGGTAGGTAAGTTACTTTTTTCAATTTTAAAATATCTCGCAGGTCCAACTCCAGGTCAAGCTCATTGCGAGCCCGACCAAAAATTACTGCTCAATCCTCGAAATCTTCCGTTCATACCGCATTAAGAAGGCAAGCACAACCGGGGCGGCCAGCAAATCTGAGAGCTGATGAGACATTTTCTTAAAGCCAGGAAAAACTGGAGAGCCAAGCCGTCCACCCGCCAAGCTTCTCTGAGAGTGACTGAGACGCCTTTCTAAACGCCATTGCTTTTGGAAGAACAAGCCGAAAGCCAGAGAGCTGTAAGAACAACTGAGACGCCTATTCAAACACAACTTCGTCTCAGAGAACAAGCTCAGCCATTACAGCGACAGAAACTCCAGGACAGTCGCAGGCGAGAAGGACCTCTCTTGCAGAAATGATTTTTTTTTATGAGTCACAGTCTGTTGGTCCGTAGGTATTTAATAATTCTGGATCTGGCCGAACAGCAAGCCGAGTACAGCCCGAATTGATTGTCAAATTCTAAACAAACGCGGGCGAAGCCGCGGGTAACAGCTAGTTTTAGAATAATTTTCTCCTGGCTTCAATCTTTTTATTTTCTTTTACCAAACTGAAGATTTTATATCAGTAAAAAAACTGCAATAACACAGATAAAATAAATAAACAAAAATTGTTCTAAATGCTCTTGACGAAAAACCCAGTAATTGTAATCACAACTTAATGATTTTTTGTCAAAATTTCAGGCAATCGACTATGGGCGGTGTTTCTTTCCCAATAACTGAAGATGCCAAACAAGGAATTCATGATCTCAAAAGAGGTTCCTATAACTACTTGCAATTTAAGATAGGTGAGTATGACAGACGTAAAAAGATGGTTAACGAAGCCAAAAGATACGTGTTATCATATTATCATTGCGATATTTCATTTATTCTGTACCTTCTTGTTACTAGAGATAGAGAGAGATATTGATAGTCAAAGTTTCACTTTTTTTACGACTTTGTGTTTTGTGTTGGCCTGTTGTATGCACCCAGAAAGACAATATTTTGAGTGTGTTACAATTACATTGTGCGAACTGCGTTGTACTCTAATCAGTATTTTTTTACACCAAGCATAAAGAAGTGGCGAGAAGAGGCACAACACAGAGGAAAGTGGAAGGAATGGGGGGAGGCCTTTGTCTAGGAGTGGGACAGTAACGGCCAACAAAAAAAAAAGGGATAAAAGTGATTTCCTTGCCATATTTTTTACTCACTCACACTATGTGTAGCGGCTATGTGATATGTCTTTTCCCACCACATATTTAAATTATCTACTATAAAATAAAGGCTAAATCCAATATGGCAACGCGTCTATGATGCCTCTTGGTTGCACATATCCACAATGGGGAACTCATTACTGACAAATTACAAACTAATAAACCATACAAAATCTTTAAAATTTACCCCATGGGTGCCATAATATTGCTAAAAACTAAATCTTACTCCAGACCTAAAATAATGCGCGGGCTTGCGGAGGGCGAGTAATGGGTAGCTCGCCGTCCGATCAAGGACCAAGCCCGGGTCGACGACGCGTTCTGTTCGCGCGCGCCTCAAAGAGCTGTCAGCACAGGGACGGGGCCCCCAACGGGGCCAACGCCTGCCGGGGTTGCGGGACGTCTTAACAGGGTACCGTGGCCCCGGAACGTAAATGGCAACAGAAGGAACAGGGTGGTTTTTTAGTCAGTAAAAGTCAGACAGTCCCTTCCGCCCCACCCAGGAGTCATTTGATGATTTTTACCAGCTAAAAAAAAAAAGACCTAAAATAATGCCTTATTATTAATTTCAGATTTAGAAGAAGAAAAGATCCATTTATCCAAAGCGGCCAACATTTCCCTGGCTGAGTTACCGCAGCAGGTGCCGAGCGACCAAGCCAGATACCACTTGTATATATTCAAGCACACGCATGAGAGCGACTACATGGAGAGCATAGGTAGGGCATTCCTCTTGTTGTCAATGGCACTAGCTTTTGCCCGAGACTTCGTCCGCGTAAATGTCAGACCCTCGTTTCATCCCCTGAGGGGGTGAACTTTGGAAACTCCGAAAGGAAATGCAAAAAGTTTTCCAACCCGACCCATGGCGCACGGGAGCGGAACAGTAACCAAAGAAGCAAAATAAAGCGTTTAAAAAGTGTAGTCGCTGGCAGAACGGTTTAATAATAATAAATAGTCTTTTATACACATAGGTACTTACAATAAAATTATGGTTAAAGTACAATTTTTTTGTGAGCATGAGATCTTTGGTTCGATTCCCAGGTCGGGCAAAGTGTCCTAGGCTCTCATCTCCATTCTATCTTCTTCATAGATAGGTGCCTCGGAGTCTGGGTCTGTGCTCGGTCGATGGCAATAGGCTTGCCCCCTATTACATATTACTTTAACATAAACTGGCGAAATGTGGGTGTGCTAATGGGTACACCTGTGCCTAACCCTTCGGGGATTACAGGCAAGGCGTGATGTTATGTCATGTTTAATTTGTTTTCATTCACAGTATTCATCTACTCGATGCCCGGATACAACTGCAGCATAAAAGAGAGAATGATGTATTCCAGCTGCAAAGGACAATTCTTAGAAATCATTGAGCAGTTGGGCGTTGAAATCGTTAAACGGGTAATTTTGATTTAATTTTTTTAAACGCTTTTGATTGAGGTAAACTTTTTGACTTTTTGGTTGCATCTTAAAATGGATGCCATAATAATTATTTTAACTACCTCGTTAGTCTTAGGGTCGCAAGGGCGACTGCTGAGCATGAGGTCTTGGGATCGATTCCCAGGTCGGGCAGTTTTATTGGGTTTTTCCATCAGGATTTTCACAGTAGCAGCCTCAGTGTCTGGATTTGTGCCAGGTTGATGGCAATAGCCTCGCCTTATACATGGGATTTAAACATAACTGGCGAAATGTGGGTGTGCTTATGGGTCCACCTCTGCCTAACCTTTCGGGGATTACAGGCGTGATGTTATGTTATGTTAAATTTCAATCGAAGACATCCATCGGTTTCTAAGAAAACTCCAACTATATTTGACGACACTGCAAACCAATCTACTTTGTTGACTGTACATTGAACTGTTGTTGTTAGGTAATTATATAGGATCTTGGAATGTTACAATTTTCCTAAATCAGTTTTATAGAAATTAAAAATCTAATATCTAAAACCTTTATTCATTACCTGTTACAGTTAGAAATTGACGACGGCAAGGAACTGACTGAAGAGTTCCTGTACGACGAGATTCATCCCAAGAGGAATCTGCACCGTCCGGCATTCGCTAAACCGAAGGGCCCACCGAACAGAGGCGCGAAACGAATTACCAAGTCTCAGAATTCACAGTAATTATAATAAGTACAGTTTCCACATTTCAACAATCACGTGGCTATGAAGAATATAATAATTAGGTAGTTGACATTACCAATCGATTGACATAATTGTTTTAGACTTCTTTCTTTATCGTGTGGGCAGTAAGGCCTTACGACCCTACACACCCTAGTGTCTGAGTTTCTAAACCGCCTCAAGGGCCTCTGACATGGTTTGAGTGGGACAGTAAGTCCAGGTTTCCTCACGATGTTTTCCATCACCGATGCCAGTGATGCCCAAGATAAACTTTAGAAAGTACATATGAATTGAAAACGCGAATATCAAAACGCGATTCCCCATAGATTTTGTTTGTCAATATTGAACTGTGATGTCACTTATTTGCAGTCTCAAATGAGTTACTATTTATCGATTTCAAACCCACTAAAAGTTTAATTTTACAGTTCAATTATTATTGCCTGCCACGTTGGTTTAGTGGTCGCAAAGCGAGACTGCTAAGCATGAGGTCTTGGGTTCGATTCCCAGGTCGGGCAAAGGGTTTTTCCATCAGGAATTTCTCAATAGCTGCCTCGGAGTGTGGAATTGTGCCCGGTTAATGGCAATAGGCTCGTCTCCTATTTCATGGGACTTTGACGTAACTGGCGAAATGTGGGTGTCCTAATGGAACAATGCATGGGACTTCTGCCTAACCCTTCAGGGATTACAGGCGTGATGTTATGATGATGATTAAATTCTTATAATCCGGTTTTTGATAAAATACAGTGATTTGTATTTTGAGATGTTATGTCTTGAAATTAATGGTTTATGGTGTCCCAATTGTATATTTATATACTTATTTTTCTACTTTATTCCGAGCCTTTTTCCCATGAGCTAGCCACGTATACCTAACCTACAAAACGCCACTATTCATATCTCTTTTTGCTTCATCTAGTCGTGAATTTATGTATATGTGCGTATTTTTCTATTTTAGTCATTCAGAAAACTAGCTCACTGCACAAAAAGTACCGAGATTCAGTACAAAAAACAATATTGACACCAATTCCGTTCAAGTAACAGAAACTGAAAAGTATTAGAACAAAATTAGTTATTCGACAATGAAAATAATAATCTGCAGATTTTGAATGTCTGTTGAAACTAGAATCTAATTGAACTAATCATAAAATTCAATGCAAAACAATGAAGCCACGTGATTTTTATATTTACTTACAAGTTGTAAGTACTTGCCGCTGAAATATAACTACTATAGTAACTTGCTTAGTTACCCATATATATTTAGAAGATATTAAAACGATAAAGTATAGAAAACAAATAAAGACTGGTAGGTCAGTGTGCAATAAAAACATACAAAAATATAACAGTACATAATTTAAAAAAAAAGTTTAAAAACGTCGAGGAATTTTAAACCAAAATTAACTTTTGAATGAAATTTATTTTTTAAATTAAATTATAAATTGTATACTCTAAAAGTGTTTAAAACATTGTAGCATGTATTTATACGAAAATTAAAGTATTATTACCTTATAACAGTAAATGGAACGAATTAGTCGACAATGAAATAAAAGAGGTGCAAAATGGCATGATGTTGCATAATAACGCCTTGTTTATAGTCAGGAAAAGTATATAACTTAATGAAATATATAAAAGTAGTCAAGGGGTGCATGTGTAGTTCTACAGACCACATAGATACCTCTGTTAGTACATTTTATTCATTTTAGATAATAAATTCTAGCGTCCTATCCGCATTCGATTTATTTTGTGTAGAAATATTTTTGTATAGGCAACCAATGAAATAATTCTGTATGAAGTATAAAAAAATATTATGTGTGAAGTTTTGAACGATCCACAAGCTCATTTTGTAATTGTTGTAAAAAGTTTTAAAACAGTCATTAGATAGTACTGTCCAAATACTTCTGTATATTTTTGCATAATTATAAATTAATATTCGATTGTATTTTCCTTAAAATTTTGCAAGGACTTATTTTAAAATCGACTTTTTGTAATTGAATATGAACGCATATGTAGCTCAATCTATTTTATTGATCTTGCCATTTTTAAAGTTTTGTAACTTTTATTATTAAATCGAAGCATTCTTTATTATATGGATTCATGAATTACATTTATAAGTCTTAGCATTTTTTACCTTTCGTATTTTTAAAATTAAGCTAAAATAATTTGTTTTATTCTAAAATTGATGCACAAATACAATAATTATGAAGTTTGTAGATACATATTTCCTTATATTTTTGTAAATCGGTTCGTCCACAATCTGTATTGTGCAATGTCTGTAACAGTAAAATGCTTTTAATATAATTCAGTCTTTTATTTATAAAGTAACAACCTAAACGTTTTCATCTCGATTTCTCAACGAGTTAACTTTCGAAACCGAACCGAAAATCTTCGCTAACGACAAACTAATGTAACAAATAATTGCTAAGTGCCCGTAAGATGCTGATTGCTGCGTGATTGGTTGACACACAGCAGCCTATGCGCGGTTGGTAATTGGGTATTAGACACCAAGACTTATCTAGAAAAACACTTTATATTAGCCTTGAAAATCCGAATAATTTTCAATTTACTGAATAAAACCATTTTTTGTTGCTTTAAAATCTATAGTCAATTGAATTGGCAAAAAAAAAATACTACTGCCATACAAAATCTATGGGGAGTCGCTTTTTGACAGTTCGTAAAAAGTACGTCCATTGATTAGTGCTGCAAATACCCAATTTGTCAATTTTATTTTGGCGGGAGTGTGTACGCTGTATCCGTAATTCCGTGTACGGTAAAATAATTCGTCATTATGAGCACAATTAATTTAATACAAATAAAAAAACAAGTTATAAATATTGTTTTTATTTTCTGTCTACTATATTTACATTTGCATCATTAAAATACTCTTCATCCCCTACTTATATATATTTTTTTAATTCGTAACAAGATCTTTTTGCTGGTCTTACTTTATTAGTTCCGGTTCACATCAGAAATATAAAAGTACTGAATTCGTTATTTCCCTAAAATAAGGTTAGATTCGAAAACCAAGTATCGAGTTGATGTCTGCACCCGCTCCGAACGCGTCGTTCAGTTTTCTGCCTGCATCGGGCGTCGGATGACCGATTGCAGCATACTACCCTCTCAACAAAATTGAATTTTGTGTTCTTTTGTGACTCGCTTTATTTCGGTTAGTGTGTAAAGCAAACTACAAGTTTCGTATTGTGAAAAAGATTACTTGAACTTGATGAATTTGGTTTTGTTGGAAGTATTTGTATTTAATTTGTAAAGTTGGCGGGAAGTTTACTCTTTCTATCGTCGTTTGTGTGACTTCACCGTTGGTTGGCTGACTATACTTTTTTAAGGTATGTAAACCTTGTACAATTATTGTGTAACATTTGATTTAAATTTTATTTTTATGTTGTTGTACCACACTCGGACAAATTGTTACCATGCACGTGGCATGGTATTATTTTGACTTTTACAGCGCCTTCATTGCCTAGTGTCAAGGATGTTTTTCGTAGGTCAAGATATAATATTGATGTGCTTACAAATCGATGTGCGTTAGCCCCCATGGGGATGCACATAAATAATTGAGTCAATATATTAATATATTGCCATTTGGTATTCATTACTAGTATTTACTAGCGTGGACAAATAGTCCTAAAAGAACTAGAACTAACAAAATAAGACCCAATATCGAAGTTATCTTATTTTATATCTTCTATCTTTTCTTCCCCCTCTTGCAAAATCAGCGCTTTATGGTGATCCGTAAGTTGATCATTCTTAATTGTTGCTGCTTTTTCTAATGCTTGGTTGTACTGATCCTCTCTGTAAAAATAAAAAATAGAAACTGCATCAGGAAACAAAATAAGGTATAGATATATTTTGGTACAATTTACAAATTTTATTAACTGTTGAATTTTATTCCGAATATGAGAACTTGAGAAGCCTGTTTTAAAGGCTTCTACAAATCTACAATATATGCGTTTGGTGTCGCTCTTCTGAGGCATCTCCAAAAATAGAACTCGTTAATATACAACAAATGTACGTGAAATGCGCACACAGATGAACATGACTGCTAAAATCATAACCCTTCTGTGCCGGGTCGGTCGAGAAATAAGCCATGTTCAAGGCCTGGATTACAGCTGTCCTCAACAATATAAAAAATTTAAATCCAACCAATTTTAAACTACTTACCTTGCTTCGTTGATCTTACGTAAAGCTTTCCTAATATCTACCATATTGAGACCGGTTATTTTCAATATTCCTAATATCAATAGTCCAGCAACAGTACTTAATACGGTTCCTGCAAAAAAAGGAAATATTTTGGTAACTTATATTCTAATTGTTTAGTTGACAACATTATTAAATAACTTCAAGACACAACTTCTTTAACCGGTCAAGCCCCGGCTGACTTACCCGTATGACAGACACTAATAAGACACAATAGAAAATCAATTGTGTCTCATTACGTGGGACTTGAGTAATTAAAAGACCACATTATTTTAGCCCAGCAAACCTATAATTTTTTTTATTTTATTTGTAAAATCAGATTTCTTGGTAGCTTTGAAATCAATAAAATAGTCAATATTAAGTTTTCCAATAAGTGACGTCAAAATATTGTCGTACAAAATCTACGGGGGAATTGCGTTTTTAAATTATGCAAAGAATAATATATTACCTAGACCAGCACCAACTAATACGGCCGCAAGTCCCATATCAATTTTGTATAAGGCGCCCGTGAGAGCTCCGGCCGAAATAAATTCTATTAATGATGTATCTCCTCGGTAAACGGACACTGTTGTTGATGTTAAACTGAAAAAAAAGAGTATTCATTTAAAATCAAAGTATGCATTAAATACAGTTAGAGCATGATAATAGGGATGCCTTGGTGGTCTGCAAGATTCAAAGCTTGTCTGCCTCCCTCAACTCAACTAATTAAATTTTCTTTATGCCTAAAACCACTAGATGCAGGCTACACAGCCTCCACTAAAGATAGCCACAATGACCAGCCGGTCATCGTTAGGGGAGGTCTGTGTCCAACAGCAGACATCACACGGCTGTAATGCTAATTTGGATAAATGTGGTCACTACACTACATGTGTTAAAATTAATGAATTGATTACTGATGATTGCTGATTATTTAATTAAATTGTAATTTAATTAAATGATCAGTTGCACATATAAAATATCAGAACAATTGGAAAAGTTATTAGACTACTTTAGAAAATTTTGATGTGGTTTGGTTTATGCAATCAGAACTTCGTTTCGTGCAGATTATTACTTGCTGATAAACAATTAATATAAGATTTCTTAGGGAAATAGTGTGTATAAAGTACTTCATTATTAAATTTATATACATAATTAAACAAACTCACACCTTAAATCCCGGACGGATAAGGCAGAGGAAACAATAAGAAATTAAAGATAATTGATTACCTAAATATTCCTGTGAAGAAGGCCAATCGCCAGCCCCACTTGTATGCTCCCTTCGCAAAGGCAACTGTCACATAGTCTTGTAATCTTTTCTGGAATTGCAGATAGAATATAATTACTTATTAAATCAGATTTCATACTTTAGAGTATAACTTTAATTTAAGCCATAAACTGGGGGAAATCACACCCCTCGTGTTTCTACTAAACACGTAAGTGCTGCACACACAACCCTATGTATTTTTCTACAATGTAAACAAACTGCCAGCCACACACCGGCTTGGCGAATCAAATGTTCGCCTGCAGTCAACAGGTTAAAAGGTACAGGAAAACTGTTTTTTTTTTTTCATTTCATATTAGGTAATGTCAGTGAGTGAGTCTTAGGGGCGGATTTTTCTATTCCTTTTTAAACTTGAACAAAAAATAGTATGTAAAATATAGGAAAGCATTATGCAAGAATACTACCTTACCTTAGCCTCCGCAGTTGATTTAAATATAGTTGCTTGATTATTTTCTATGAAATTCAAATAAGCTACTCGAGAGCTAACAAATCCTCCCATACAACCTCCGATGACTGCACCACATAGTGATGACTGCAGTACTGTGTTTAATTCTTCAGATATTTCTTCATATTCACTGAAATTGTGAAGACATAACATCACACCTGTATTTGAAGATCTTGAATTTTGAAAGATAATGGATACTCTAGGTTATCTGACTTTGTCTATTATACTTAAATGTTTGAGAATGTTAAGGAAATGCATAGAAACAGTTATTATTTCCTATATGCTTTAAATCATCTTTTGGAAAAACACTGGAATCCAGTAACCAGTACTGTCGTAGGAATATTTGAAGAAATCTGATGTTTACTGACTTACTTTCCAGTATACATTAATTTAACTCGTTCCCACCCTGTTTGAGGACCCGTTATAATTGGTCGATTAAGTAAATCATGATCATATTGACCACTAGATTTACCAAATATAGAAATTCCTATAGACGGAGATAATCTTAACGCTGTCCGAAACATTGTGTAGGAAAGATTTTGATCATGAGATCACTAACATCACAAGTTCTTTTAATAAAAATCTAGTAATTTGATTCAATTATTATTTTGATTAATTATTTACTTATTAATAATCAAGACAATGACATTGCCGACCGGCCTGACGGTAAAATTCAATATTTTCCCGTATCGTATTGTCATATTGACTTGACAATTTGACATTGACATTTCGTCGATAAGTCAAAGTTTTGTTGGTCAACACACTGTCAGGCCTCCTGTGTTGCTCTATGGCTAGTATAGTTATTTTTTTTAGTTTCCGGTTATCGGTGAGCTTCTATTTTTTTTATATATCAACAACTAAAAATGTAATTTATATGTATTACAAACATAATTTCAAACGTAAAAACAATAGTCATTCGGCGACGTAGCAAAAGTGCCATCTAGATTTACAAAACAGCTCGCAACATCGGACTATACTCGTAGTACGGTTTTACGTATCTAGATGACACTTTCATATGTAAGTTGTGTAACTAAGGACAACGTTCTGAGTAATCAAACAACATACCGTCTACCTACTTTTTACTTTTTTAATAATTCGTAAAAAATGTGCAAAAATTGTAGTTAAGTTTAGACGTCTGTTACATTTTGAAGATGATTTATTTATTTAAATCTTCGTTACTACTGCCATTATGTTACAAGTTTTGCTCAAATTAGTCACATGCTGTCTTTTCTCAATAGGGATGTATATAATAATTATACTTCATAAAAAAATCTCTGTCCTGCCATATAAGGTTTAAAGTTAGGTACTAATTATAATTATAGTACAGTATTAACTGTGCATACCCATATATTATTATACTCATTGTCATTTAATAAGTGCGACTGCTGAGCATAAGGTCTTTGGTTCGATTCCCAGGTCGGGCAGTCTTATTGTGTTATTCTATCAGGAATTTCTCAGTAGCAGTCTCGAAATCTAGGTTTGTGCCCGGTTGATGGCAATAGACTCGCCCCTATATATGGGACTCAAACTTAACTGGCGAAATGTATGTACTAACGGGTACACCTATGCCTAAACATTCGAGGATTACAAGCGTGATGTTATGTCATTTAATGTAGTGGTACAATGCTATACTACATTGGGTGACCCCAATCAATGCTTGTCTAGTAGATCGGTGGACCCGATTTCTTATGATTTTTGTTAGAAAGTTCAACTTGTTGTTTATTTAATCTTGGCCTTGTGGTGGTGTGTTGTCTATGCAAGTAGTTACTTAAAACTCTATAAAGGCTGTTATTTCCTACCTACTATTAAAATAATTTATTAGTAGTATAATTAGGAATAAAGATGGGAATAATAAATAAAATAAAAACTCCATTTTCAACTATATTTTATTATAAAATCACAAAGAATAAATCTAGAATTCAATAGGGTAGTCACTTAGATATTAATATTGTTGTATATATTTATAATTCATATTTATAACTGTTTTACATAATGTAGTTTAGTGAGCGTCCGGCCTCTCAGACGGACCGTACGCGATTCATAAAATTAATTTTCACAAAATAATCATCAAAATATGTTTTATCTTGAAATATAGCTTGTTAAAGCTTGCCATTTTGATTTTAAAAGTGTATTATTAGAGATAAAACATTAGTTAAGTTGAAAGGAAAAATATTATTATATCCCTGTTATTTTTCCCAACGATTGGTCTTTGGCATATTGAATTAAGACTAATTAATATTGACATGTTCAAATTGTTTCAGCAAGTCTCACTACGATAGTGAACAAAACTAGATGTGCTTCCCAAGAAACTGATGAGATAAACGTTACTCGAACGATTGTTTACATCTATTTAACTATTTTAACTTTACACACAACCCTTTAATTTGCACACCTTTATTTAAATCTTTTAATGAAACAACAAAAACATTATTAAATCAAGAGAAAACCAAGGGAGGTAGTAACAGTAGGTAATAATACTTCCTAAGAAGGGTTCTCGATAAGATAGGTAGGTATATAATTAACTAGAGCGACTACAGAAATTAAGATAGGATATTTAACTATTAAATCTTAAAGTAATGATTATGTTAATCTTTACTATAGATCCTATTAATTTAATTTGTAATTATTAACATAGTCGTGTATAATATTTACATTCTCAGATTAATTTAACATGAGTGTAGCTGCCACTTTTCCGCGCTTTCTGCATTCGAAACAATTAATTTGAATACATTCAATACAATGTCTCAAGCTGGTTGTTATCTCTCCGTGATGTTGGTCGGGTCTCGTGTATGAAGTGGCAGGCACACAATAATTTCGCTAATAACGTTTCATTTCGGAATGGTTCAGTTCTTTCCACACAGTAGGAATAAGGGACGTGGCACGGACACAAAATAACCGCCTCGGGCGATCAAATGCCACGGGCAGCGCTATATCTTTAATTCACATTATACCCTGTGCGAAATACAATATTCCACTTGATAATATTATATAAAACATAATTATCATTGGCAATATTTTAAGTCCCTTACTCCCTTTACAATTCAACTAAACAACGTGTTTTTATTTCGCCTAAATATTTTATTCACAAGTCAGAAGACTCGGTTGAAAAAAGATAGAGAATTTTTTATTCACAAGTTATATAAATATATCGAAGCGTAATAGATATACTTTAAAATGTAGTCGAGTGTAGATTTCGCCAGGATAGTAATAATTAAGTTCTAAAGTACGAATATGTCTAGAATACCAATTGTGTACTAATGTACATCATCTCATTATATTGATCCCCTTTAACATTTATAAGTTTTATTTACAAATAGTTTGTTGAAAATTTCTTCAGGTGGTCTGAAATAAAGGGATGAAAATTAAAACCACAGACATTCATGAAAACAAACTCAATGAAGGCAGTGTGAGTGTGAACTAAACGTCGTGTTGTTACTCCGCCCCGCTGTCGTTTCGTAGACAATTGGTATGGAAATTGAAATAAAAAAAGGGATTTAGGTAGAAAGGGAAAGGATTGAAAATAAAGAACAAAAAGTATCAATGATAATAATAGTTTAATTATGAAATTAAAAATAAAGAGTGAAATTAACCACACAAAAGGCTTAAAATTAAAATAAGAAGCCGACGACGACACGTGATCGTTACAGTGAAGCATCGAGCTGTCGCCGCTGAGATGGAAGGAAGTCAGACATCTAAGCAGAATATCGAGGAGCATGACAGGTATAGCTTGCGCATTAGACAAGGTTCTATTTACTGATATGTTGGCCTTTATTCATATCATTATGAAATACTAAATACAGCTAATATATGTATGTAGTAGAGATAAATATTATAAAGCGCAATAAAATATAAGCATATTCAGTATGATATGCGGAGATATGTATGGAACGCAAGAGATAGGTACATACGAAGTACACGATAACGCACAGTATAGCTTGTTGTGACACGCCGCGCCGACTCAACTAGTCGCAACGCGCGGATGGATATCAATTAACACATTCGAAAACAACTTTCAATCATTTTTCAACGCATAACTTTAACTAACAAATTGAAACAATGTTCACTTACAATGAATAAAATTGCATATATTGCGCTTAATAAAACTCTCAAATATAATTTAACTGTAACATTTTCATCAACTTTTCAATAAATGTTAAGATTACTTCAATTACCTTTTACCTAAAATAATCTGTATTGACTTTAAATTTGGCATCTCTTCCTAAACACTGATCTATTTATTTATTTTTTTAATAATATTACCATTAAAATCTAGATATTTAAAATACTTCTCTAAACACATAAATTCCTATAATTATCTATTAGTCAATACCAATGTTATTGAGAAAATTTTAGGCCTGAAAACGCTACACACAGTAATAATTAATATAGTAATCGACCATGTCTACGAATGTATTGAGCACAAGCGACTGAGTAACTGTTTCTATACATGAGCTGCGAGCAAAACATCCACCGAGCGAAACCGCGGCATGTGTGTAGCGTTCTACGCTGAGTACAATAGATATGTAATCTCCTCTTTGTGATTCTTGTTTTAATTTAAATACATAATAATAATACAATTATTATTAAAATTACAAATGCGATTACCGCCGCTCTCACGTCACTCGACCACCACTCCTCACCATTTCAAAACACAGGCACAGAATCCTGCGCCGTATAGAAAAACATTTTCAAAAACGTGCAAAATATCACCACACCCTGGTCACCTAACATTATCTAAACCAAATAACTACTTTTACGTTCTTATTATAGATAGGTACTGATTAATACAATTGTATGATTAAATTTTTCTATTAAACCTTACATCGTAATGACAATCTAATATTTTTTCAGTTTAATCATCTTACTAAGCTCTATCTTTATTTCTTATGTATGTTACGTGATATATATTATACATTTCATAATAGTGTAAATATGTGATTTTTATAACTTCACAAATGTTTTTTTTTCCAAAATAAAAGATTATTTTTTACTTTTTTTTGAGACTATTTTTCGACAATGGGATATGTTCAAAGTAATGGAATAGTTGAGACTGCCTGATGTGGTATAACGTGCATACACTTCCTGGGCGAACGCCCTGCGTACTGTAGGTGGCGGTGTGTCACTCGCGTGATTCATTCTATGTACACCTCATGCGAACCGTAACGTTTTATTTATCCTACAATATACATTCCCTTTTTCTATCCTAATTGAATACCGACCGTGGCATCGTCGAGATATGTAATGCATTGATTGATATTAGTGACTTACAATATTAATTAACATGCCACCC
Organism: Hoplodrina ambigua; assembly: GCA_949774945.1. Lineage (NCBI taxonomy): Eukaryota > Metazoa > Arthropoda > Insecta > Lepidoptera > Noctuidae > Hoplodrina > Hoplodrina ambigua. The sequence goes on from OX458967.1 coordinate 10,234,128, forward strand.
GGCTCGCGGCGCGTTGTTCCCGCGGATGGCATCAGTATTCCTCTACTCGTCATATTCAGGTATCTGTTTCACGCATGCTTTGCCTAATCACATAATCTGGACGTGTAACTGAACACTTAAACTGGTCCTAGCGGTAGCGTGGCTCTCGCGGGCATCCCTCTACCAACAAATTCGTTACCATATACAATCTTTTTACAAAAGCTTTCCTACCAGACTTTAAATATTTTGAGACGAATTCATAAGATTTTGATAACGTAATCACTTACATAATTCACAAACTTAATCTCTTTTGCATTGGACTAGACATATTTTTTTAAATTAATTTAAGAAGGCAAAGATGTGTGAAATCCAATCGAGAGCTTAGCGAAGTCCGAAGTGTGAGAAGCTTACACATCGAAGTCGGAGTGTGTCTATATACAAAACGAAGTATCGAAGGACAGGTTCATTAACTAAAATACTGTTTAGTGAAGTTATTGTGACCTAGTGTAAATACTGTTGATTAAATATGTCGTAGAGCAAAATCAGATCTGGCTAATACTTTATAGACCGTCGCCGCAACTCCACTGCAGTGTGGCAATTCATAGCAATAGTGAAAATTATTCTAAAATATTATGTTCGCGACAGTCGGCCACACCGCTCCGCCTCCCACCGCTCACAAATAAATAATTATCTAAAATTAACCACTTAGTGAAACGTATGCACGAGCATTTATATATGTTGTAGCTACCATTAATATAAATTAACATCGAAATAAATGCATCATGTCACTATTATGTCACTGAACATAACGTTTAAAATAGTGATATACAACTAGATGCTTAGCGATAAGAGTTGTGATTACACTAACTAATCGTCAATAACTATGAATGAAGTAAAGAACAGACAATATTCTCCTAACAATGAAACAAGAATGGAAGCAAGACCACCGCCCACCGGTGACAGAACACGGGTACATCTAATATATTATTAAAATTATTCTATAACTAATATTGCACACACATACACATTTCTAAACATAACATTCCAGTAATAAAATAAGAAAAAAATGTGTATGCGTACAAAACTATATTTACTTACAAAGAAATGCAATAATAGTAAATTGTGCATATTAAAATAGACAATAAAATATATGTATAAAATACAATTTAATAGTAATAACTGCAAATGAATCATGTGACCAAGAGATATTTCAACAATGTGCTAATAATGTGATGAATATAAAATTGTAAGGAGGTACTGGTGCCGTACTGAGACTAACAAGCGAGCAATGTTTGACATCGCGACCCGTCGGTACACACGCGAGTTGCCCAGTGCCAACGTAAACAGCGCAATCTAATTGCAAAACATACCATCCTGATAATTAATTATAACGAAATTATATATTGTATTCAATGGGAAATATTACGAGTTTATAAAAATAAAATAATTGATATACTTATTCAAAATATGGAATGAATATCACACAAAATATAAATCCTCTCTACGTTTAATACGTTCCGTTTAGAATCGTATCGAAAATACAGTAGATATTACAAGCAGCGTTCGACTGTGATGATAGTATCTTAGATTAGATGTACAGTAACAGTAAACGTACGTATTTATTAAGAAAATAGAATAGCACTTAATATCTAGTGATCCGTGTAAGCGTAATACAGATATATTTTAATTTCAGTCGAGGGAAATTCTCGATTTGTGTGAGAGGTACGATGTTGGTCAGTCGCGTCATGGAGGCTCGCGCCGTCGCGTAGTGTGCAGGGGGCCTATTGTTGGGAATATTTAAATGCCGTTTGGTCGGAGTGTCGGTGTAGGCCGGTTGCAGACTGTGCGACAGGTGACGCGACTGCTCCGCTTGTGTGATATTCCGCGGTCGCTCGGACTTAGATAGAAGACTTGGAGAAGGACACTCGCAGGTGGTTGGACTCGGACAGCTGGTAGTTGTGCATCTTGATGAGAGCCGCCACCGCGTCGTCGATCGACGGGAGCTGCACCAGCGCCATCTTGCGGTCCTTCCTGTAATTGGGGAATAAAAATGATTTAAATAAAAAGGTAAAACACGCATGCGCACCTGCCATGTTATCTCTTCATTACGTTAGGTTGAATGCGTAAGGCAATAAGTACGCCTTTGCACCTTTCGTTGCATAAAGTTTAAATCAATAAGGGCCAATTTATCAATCGTCAGATAACTTTTATCCGAGGTATTATGACAGTTTGACAACTTCTCTAAAGAAAATATTTCAGACAGCCATATTTATTCTTCTAATAAAAGTTATCTAACGATTGAAAAATTAGCCCTAAATTAAATACGCAAATCGGTTCAGTTTTAATGGTGGTGTTAATAAGATTAGTTTAAAAATCATGTCAACTTACGGGAAGAACTTGAACGCCTTAATCGTGAAGCCCCGCTTGGTAAAGGCTTCCTTGATATCATCTTCAGACACCGTAGCTCTGTAAACAAAGAACTCAAGTTATCTTTGCAATTCCGAGAAAAAATACCCTTGCATTTTTCCCTCCTTTACTAAGAGGTAAGGAAATGTTAGGAACTCACGGAATGTTGGACAGGTGAAGAGTCGCGCTTGGTGGGTAGATGTTCTGGTAGTTTTTGCTGCCAGGCTTCTTGAATCTATGCAACGGGCTCTGGGAGTAATCCCTGGAAAATACACGAATAAAATGTTAAATGCAAGAAAACGCGCTGCGTGCTACGCCGCGTAGCGATGCGCCTACGCACGTAGCAGCGATAATGTTGCGGCTACGAGATTTCGGTAAAGCGTAGCTGTTAGATTTAAAGTGCTACGACAATGCAACACATCGTTACACGATTCAAAATGTGCCTTTGTGTTATTATTATAATTTGTATGGATGAAGTATACGAATTTACTGCGGTACTGCGGTAACGGTAACGTCGTTTTATACCTACATTAATAAAAAAAACAAACAAAAAAAATGCTACCAGTATTTTACTACGAGGTCAAATATCTGCAGAGGGCACCTCCTCAGATAAGTGACTACTTATCTACATAATATTCAAAATATCTGTAACTTGCAGACGTTTTGACTAATATTATAACGTATTGGAAATATCGGCTTAACATAAATCTTAATATACATATATCGAAAACACAAAATGGGATCACAAAGTCAAGCTCTGATTCAAACCAAGTGATGTAGGTTTAAAGGTCAAGTCAATCACTTCGATAAACGTATCAAAACTGACGCGGTATATGAAAAAAATATTTATATTTGTGAACCTAAATTGGTGTAAGCCGACAGCTTATAAATAATCGGGACCCTTGTTAGTGAAGACGCATAATCGTAACCTTTTATACTGGTGTACTTGATGCTGATCTCATTTACATTTTAGTACTTCCAAGAACTTACTTAGACACCCTTGAAACGGTAACTAAGTCAATTTGGTAGCGAGTTTAAATCTTAAATGTTTCTCGATGTTCACATCAAACAATTTAGCATGTGACTCTGAACTTTTTTAAAGTCTTTCACATAGAGACTGTGATGACCTAGAAGCACAAGACAGAGCACTCTTCCAAGTTGAGCTACAATACTGTCAAATTTTGTAATACCAACAAATTTTTATCTCATTGCAGGGCAAACGCCTCTTCTCATAAAGACGGGCTACGGCCTCTTCTTCTAAAGAAAAGGCATGAGCATTGATCATCGCGCTTGCTCAATGCGGATGGGCGATTTCAGACTGGTATGTATATTCTTATACGTCTAGATTTCCTTAGGATGTATTCCCTAGAACGATGTCCGTGATGTCCAAGATAAAGTACCTACATATGAATTGAAAGTCATATTGGTACTTGCTCGGTATCGAAGCCTCACGCACGAGAATCACTGGGCTATCACGGTATTATTGTTTATGATGTATTTACCTGGTAAGTCCAGCATCAGGCTGTCCCTCCTTGGGCAGCTGCACGGTCTGATGCTTGCTCAGCATCACGCGCATCGCCTTGCCGAACACGCGGAGCTTGTCCATGTGGGTCATAGCTGTGTGTACGATTAAACTTGTTTAGATTTTGTTTTCAATTATTTTAAAATTTCTTATCTGATTATTTCCTCATGTACAATTTTTTGCACCTGCTTTGTTATCTCTTCACCACCTTTGGTTGACTGGTAGAGAATGCCTAAGGCATTAAGTCCGCCTTTGTACTTTTTTGTTGCATAAAGTTTAAATAAATAAATAAATAAACATTACATGTTACAATGTGGTTCTATAAAACGTCATGTGGTAACTGTGTGTGGGGTTGTCGACCAGTTACTTTATTTTTCTTTTACGTTGCAACTTTTAATTTTACTTTTTATTACTAAATCGCTAGTCTGACGTGGTAGCCATTGTTTCTTTGCGTCTCTGCATTGCAACGGATACTAATGGCAAATATTTTAATAATGTAATAGTGTTAATTTTTGGGCTTTTAAAAAAAATCATTACTTTAAGGCATTATTAGACCTCACAAATTGCTCATTAAATTAATATAAATCTGAATTAGATGTAATTTTGAGTTAAGCCCTAAAAAAAAAGTACAACAGCTATTTATCACGTATGCAAGTCAAATCTATACGGAACTAACTAAAGGGAAAATATAGCAAAGTTTCTTAAGAAAATGTTAATGAATAAGACTATAAGTAGCAAGTAAACAACGACACTTCATGTTACAAGAAAAACAAACTACAGCAAAGAGGAGAACCATAAGTACACTCATAATCCTAAATAAATACAACCCTCGTGAACTAAAATCGACCTTAGGATCACGAAAATAGGGTTTGTAATAGAATACATACCTAGATGGGCCTGGTGTGGTTCGGCCATCTGAATGAGGGCTGAATCTTTCTTGTTGTAGAGTATCTTCACCCGCTGCACATCGCCGTACACGCCTATACGCAAACAAAAGTCTTACAAACACGCATTGAGATTTAGATATAGAAACTATGGATAAGTACCCTTATTTGTGTAGAGTGTGTTTTGTTTTCTTATGTCATGAATTTGAGGATTGATTTTAAGTGTGAGAAACACAGTCTAACAATAGGATAATGCACTCTCAATGTTGTCTAAAGTATACCTATAACTAATCTAAGTTACTACACTTAACACGTTTTCTTTAAAATACACAGCATATTTTAGTACAACGGCTTGTAATATATAATGTCGTGAAACGGGACAGTTGGAAAATACAAGAAGAAACAACTCCAAGCTCTAAATTGGTCACGTTAAGCTTTCGATTAATGCTTTAGCGGTTAACAGCACCGGCCGTGTACTGGCGCGCTGTGTTAAGCAAATTACTGCAAACAATGATTCACTTCTACTCACTATTCATCGCCAAAGAGTTTTTAAACTCTCGTTTGCTTTAAGTTAACGCACCTCATTTATAAAAAGCTCTTAACAGCGATTACCATGTTTGTGGTGTCGCTATCCGTTTACCGATATTCAGGTAGGTATAGTACTAATACTAGGTAACTTAATATAAAAAACAAAACATAAATATAAGATTATGACGTCATCGTCACATTGAGATGCGTATTTCGCTGTACCGTATCTATTTTGAAACTGACAGCCCACAAAGAAAATAAAATAAAAAACAAAACTGAAATAAAGACAACACTGGGTAAACAGTAGACGTTCTAACTAACTTAGCTACGACTAGGGTGTCTGAAACACAAATTGTCATACGAGTTAATAAAGCGTTTAGAATTTAGATTCGATAGTGTTATCAAGCGAAGCTTCGACAAGTGGTCGGATGCGGTTATCAGTACAGAAGTCGAGAATGTTAGCTGACAATTTGTCTTTCAGGCGACAGGGCTCAGGAGCAATATTAATGTTTTAATATAAAATACGGAATGTATGTGCACACGTACCGAAAAGGGTAAAGAGAGCGTCAGGCGTGACCATCTAAAACAATAGGAAAGAGAAAAGAGACAGTATTATAAATAGTCGTAAAAGATATCTGACATCATATCTATAAATAAATTAGCAACTTATCTTTAAGGAGTTTAAGTAGAATATATAAATAGAACAACCTGTAACGCCCTTCGTGTGGTTAATGCATTAGTTTGTCTGAATCGAAAGTGAACCCACAGTTACAATGGTGTCTGATACGGGCGTTACTGGCTATTGTGTTAGCGTAATGAATAAATTTGCCAATAAACATTAAACTACAAGTCGAAACAATGTAGGAATTTTGTCTAAACTGTTTTAAGTACAATTGGGAGTTTTTTCAAGTTTTTAATCTGTTTTTTTTGTAGAAAAGGGCGGTTACGTGAAAAAGAGGTATAAATCCGCCTGCCAGTATTGAGGTGGGTTATGTTTGCGTGGTACTAACCTCCTCGTTGAGGTTGGAGACGAGCAGCACGGTGGCTAGCGGCATCGGAGGGGCGGCCAGCGCACGCAGCGCAGGCGACGCGGGCGTCAGCGTCAGCGCGCCGAACGCGGGCAGCCCCACGCCGCCCACGCCCACGCCGTACGGCGACGCCAGCCCCGAGCCCAGGCCCAGGAACTGGGGAGCCAGCACACCGCCACCTGCGATAATACGACCGGTATTAGATGATGCAGATTTTGCTAAGGTTAAAAAAAAATATGATAAAATAAAAAGTAAGAAAAATTAAGAAGTTTTCCATAAAATAATTCCCCATAGTTAAGACAAGTCCTAGCCTAACTGAACTAAAGAAGTAAGAAAGCTAAAAACTAAACTATAATGTAATAAAAAAATATTTAGAAGCCTACTATAATATGTATAAACAAATCAAACAAAGAACATAATTATAACAAAAGCAGAACATTCGCAATGGCGGAATGATCCACACATATTGTAACCCTCTACGGTGCAATACGGATTTATGACGAGTTATTAGTCACCGCGGGAATATTTAGCATTGAAATATGAATAATAAACAAGAAAAGAGCTAACGTAGAATAGCAAATGTAATTTGGAAGCGTTATTGAAGATTTATTTCACACTGTTACTTCATACGTATATTGACGCAACAAAAAACATACGCATTTACAGCCAAGAATACAAAATCACCGTAATTTGCAACATAAAGAAAGAAAGGCAAAGGCGCCTTTATACAAAAACATCAAAAACAGTGAAAATGAATAAAATATGGGGACCTATCAGGCTACACAGGGAACAAAGCATATTTCTCAGGCATTCAAGATTAATGCTATTACTAGGGACATAGAAAATGTTCTGAAGGTTCTAACGTAATGAGCATACCTGAGCTTGAAGATTTAAAATGGAAAGACTTTTTGAGATAAGAAAACCAGTAAACTACCTAAGTAAAAAGTGCAAGAGAGATCGAAGTCAAGTCCAATAGCCAAGTGTAAATGGGGCAGACGTAGATTACCGAGAGCGCGCTAAAAAACTTGGCGTTTTAGATGATTAATGGCTCGAAAAAAAAGGTGGGTTGGACCAATCATCTGCCCCATTGAGTGGGTATCGTTGGATGCAGGACGCAAGAGTCTACGATACTTGTGTGAGAGTTGGAGCGCGGTGAAAAAGCTTCCAGGTGCGCAGAGTAGTGAGGACTAACTCATCCTGGATGCGAGGGCCAGAGCGAGGCGTGCCCGCAGTGGCATCAACTCACTGGTCAACAGCTGGTGCGCGTCGCCATCGCCCGACGGCAGCGTAGGGTTCGTGTAGTCCCGAGACTTGTCGTTGTTATACTTCACATTCAGACACGTCATCTTCGAGTAGTCGATGCGCAGTGTGCAGCAACCGTTGTAAATATTCTGCCCATCTAAAGCCTAAAAATAAATAAAAAAAGTTACGATTATTGAAATAACTTTTCTCGTTTGACACGAAAACAGAACGAATTATAAATCTCATCAAAAACATATTACAAGTCGGAAAAGTTTCAGTTCTTTTGAGGGTCGTTTATTTGAGTGATAATAAGGATGTGACGATTTTTATTAGCAATAAAATAAATCGCCTTCAATTTAACTTTTTAATACGATCAGGTTAAAAGAAAGGCATCAGGCAACTTGCCGGTGTTTTTATTCCTTTTATAATTTACATCGGAAGTATAAAGCTCACAAAGCAAAATTCCTTTTAGCACGAGATAAAAAAGTGGATCGATACACTACCCGTAACAAAGAAGAAAAACTCGCATTATGGCCGTGTCAAAATTGTTACGTAGCGAGAGCAACAGCTATTTGTTTGGCCGCGACGCCTGCGGGAGGCTGATAACACCACATCGCGATAGAAAAGAGAATTAATTAAAATGCAACAGCACTCAACCCATTCCTGCGAGCATAAAGCTCGTCGGCGCGGTACATAATATTTTTATAATGAAACCAGAATGCAACACGTTTTATTTTCACTAATGAAACTAATGCTATAAAAGAACCGTACAGTCATATTTATGGTCGCGTACTCAGTGCAATCGTCTGGCATTATTTATTGTTACAAATGGTATAGAATTATGTAAATAACACTCAACCAGAATTAAGACGAAAAAGTATAATCGTTGGTGTACGAGGTATTGTTTTATTGGCATACCTACTATATTGTAATACTTGGTTCTTGACGTTACTTTTCAATTTATACAGCAGATTTTCGTCTTTTGGGAGCAATGTTAAATGAAACTTAACAATTTGCTAAATTAATAATACAGTTTAGTAGAATTAAGTGTTCGTAAAGAATCCAGGCTGTTTCAGTGGGGTTTTAAAAAGGTTTTGTTAGCATTCAATTAAATAAAAAACAAATTCAAGTAAATGTTTCACAAAACAGTTTTACGTTTAGTTTCTATTGCTATTATAACTTGATTTTTATCCTAAAATGGCACGTGCCGTAATATAACGTTACTAAAATATGTAAGAAGCTCGCAAAGAAAGTTTTAGAGGATAAAAATTAAAAGCCTGAATTATTTAATTCCTGTGAAGTAAATTGGAGTTCCTTTGTAAACCGTCATCTGTCAAATGAATTATGACATTTTTACGACGGACTCCATTAGCTGAATAAAAATGTTTTGGGCTTTTAATGCCTTAGTAACGTAAATGATTGTGCTAGTGGCCATCGTTAATTACTGCTGTAGCCATTGTCTTTCTGTTATTTTTGTGTAAGAAGGTCGGTGCGGATAAAAATGATGAAGAGGAAATAGAATAAATAGATACGTTATAAACAACAGTTTTACAGTCAAATAAAAATATCAGAGGAGTCGTCGAAGAAGCAAAGTTCGATGTCGGAACGTGGGATATTGGCTGTAGATTTAATAAATTTCTGTTCTATATGCAAATGCGACCCCCTGATGTGTAGACGTGAATAGATTGGCTCGTTTAAAGCTCAACTTATATGGAAATGCGAAAGGCACGTAAGAAAGCGTGGAAGAAGATAGCTTCGATACGTAATTAGTTTTGTAGAGCCTCGCGGGCCCGAATTCGATTTTGAATGCCAAATGTAACGCGGCGAGCGCAAGAGTACGTAACGAGTAATTAATTTACAATTCTAATATACATCCATTTAATACGTTGTCGAGTGACATTTTAAAAGTCAAATGAGATCATAATCTGTGATTCCAATATTGTTTCATTTTCAGCAATTTGCGTTTGTTACCAGAAATGATGGGATAACGCTGTCATAAATAAAGCATATCCCAAGTGGCGAATACATAAAATTCATAAACATTTTTTTGTGTTCTTTGTGATAAAACCTGGAACCGATTATCTTAATTGATATAAAAGCATTTTTAATCGGATAGCAATCTGTTTCATTGAAACGGGGCAGGGGTATGAAAATCTATTTAATAAAGTAGCCTACTACTGTTTCGAATATGTTCATCGCAAACTGCCTGTAATATTTTAATTTGTTAATTTGCGCAGGAACATTGTGAACAAACTAACTGGGCTTAAGCGGATTTCAGGGGTTGGAATTCTCAGTACAGGGAAATTGAAATAAAAGGATCGAGCCAACATAATGGTTGGTATTTATTTAGGTTTTAGGAACTGATTTTTGAGTGTACGGTTGAGGTTTTTCAGCTTGATGGTGCTTGATGGACATTACCAAATGGTGCCAAACTCGTTGCTAAGTTCTGGGTCTACTCAATATTGACGACTATAGCACAGTAAAAAAAAATAGACCTAGATATCCATTCTTAAGCTTGCTAAAATTTTATATACCTAGATACCGATGCTATTTTTAAATAAGAAAGACAACAGACTGTGACTATGGCTGACAGGCTCTCTTTAAACTAGGTAATAATATAAAATAGAATATAATAAGTATTGGTTCAATATACGTAAATGATAATTATTTATTGTGTTTCAATTACGTATACCTATTGATCCCGCGTCTAGGAGTAACTAACTACCTAGTATGTATAAGAAATACTTAGATAAGTATTCAATATTGAGACTAACCGCCAATAACATTCTATACATTTCAATAAAGGCCCTCATAAGGATAAGTAGAAATAAACTGTTATATTCACAATTAGACCTTTAATGAACGTATCTCAGCTGAACGTTTGTCGTGGATTTGCCAAAGAAAAGAATGAGAGTAAAAAGAATAAGAGGGCAAGAAGGATTTTGAATTGCAGATTAATTTCTTACTTTTTATAAGCTTTTTCGGAGGCACTTTTGAATATAACTCGGTCGTTACTTTAAGAAGTCTTATTTTAATCTAAAAATCTCAATGTTACTTAGAAAAGATTGTGTTTATTTAACGAAAGGATCTGCTAAAACATTACGACTTCGAAAAGAATATGTTCAATGAATGTTATTTTCTTTATTTTCGCTTTCTTACTTAGCAATAAGAAATCGTAGACATCGTTTACACATTTCACGGCAATTAATTTCATGATCATTCTGCTAAGTTGTTCCGTTATCTTATCTCGACTGACTGTAGCAGGTCAACTCCCTCCGAGACTAATATTTCATTTTAGTTATGAGATCCGCCGGCGAACAAAGTTATTCCGTAACATTTAGCACCTGACTCTTGTAAAAACCCGGTATTCAAACTATGAAAGAAAATGTGCTGGTTTATAGCACCCGGCCGATCCACTTCTTTCTCAGTATCAATATTCTCGAGAATTTCATTTTAATCTTCTGGAATGGTTATTTGCGCTCGCGGAGGGAGTCGTAATTGAGGTAAAAAAAATATTAGGAAGAGTGACAAGGTGATAAAACGACAAACGTCACGCCCGATTTTATATTGGAATCTTTTACTGCGTAATAGGGTGAACGAATTTCCGTTCAGTCGATTTATTGGATTCGACAAACAGCATGATAATAAATTAGAATTTTTCACTTATATTTTCTGGGGCAGAAAGTTAAGTTGGAGCACTTTGAGCAGACGGATAGGGTTCGCGGCTGTGTCGTCGGCGTCAACGTAAGACGTAACAAGTGTCCTCCGTATCTCTTAATCACGTCCCCGGTAATTGTTTTATCTTTAGCTCGTTAGAACTCGTTTAAGTAAAGCCTTCTTAGTGAAGGATTAAATGCGGTCCGCCTTAATCCACCCCCCCGTTGCTAATTCTGGCGGTTTTTCCACGGAGACCAGATAAACGTTTTTGTTGGGGTCCCGAGCTCGCCGCGTTTAATATTTATAAGAGCCCACATAGCTCAGAGTGCTTCTGTTGCCGGTGCAAGGATTACGCTAGCGCCGGAATGCATTTGGTTTTTGTCCGCAGATGACGTCAGAGAAATTGTAATAAAAACATTTCAAGTGCATCGTTTTTATCAAGTGACAGGCTTTGTATTCTTTTGACAGCACAATAAATAACGAATCATGAGTGTAACGTAATTAAGAATAGTTTGGTTCGTTCACTAAACAATATTGTTTTGGACGGGTAGACATCCGCTCGATTAGCCAGGGATAAAGGATCACTTATCGGGACGGCCGGCCCCGGCGGCGGCTGTGCACTAAAAACGTACACCAAGAGCAAGCTTTTAACTATTAATAAAAACAAACCAACAAACAAAACGACTGCAAAATTGCTCATTTTAATCACTTCGCTTTTGCTATTGGAAAAGCATTTAAAAATTTAAATCGGCACAAAATGAGATTGCACTGTGACGAATGGCACTTTGAGTAATTTCTTTTTGGTTTGTTGGAATAAAAAATTAAAACTGTTTTAATTTCCTGCCGAAATATGCATCCGATATTAATTGTAAACTGTTATGATTTTGATTAATGAAGCAAAAACAAATGAAGTATCATGTAATAAACAACAGTTTGGTACAAAGTACGTATAAGCATAGGAACACCTGATTCATGCGAATACTCCGCCAAATTTACTGCGACAGGAGGACTTTAGTAAAAGGGGAAATAATAAATTAAGTTTTGATAGTGGCTCTAACCTAATTACGGTACGTAGGTACACATTTGGGGACGCGTCACCGAACAAACCGCGCTCGCTCCATTAGACAATGTAATTAATACTCGCGGTTACCCCTAATTGTGGTTGACTGATAGTGACGAACGAAAATCGAGTGACGATAGCTCAACAACCGCGCCCACTTAACACACCGTTCCAGTTTGCTTTGGAAACGAAACTAAATTGGTGCTAAATGTATGTACATTGTGACATCATGAATAATGAACTCTACCACTTTAGCCGCGGGGTAAGGCGTGAATCGGTTTTGTCCATGAACAATATATTGTTCATGAAACATAATGGCATTGTTTTACCTATGTTCACGTAGTATGAACGTGTAACACTGCCTACGGGCGCGGGGCGGTATATTGTGCAGTGGCCGAGTAAACCGTGCGAGTGCCGAAAGTTTAAAACTTGTCGCGTTCGACGGTTGATTGTCAGCCGACTCTTGATTACGGTAAGCAAACCAGCCACAGAACACTAACAAAACAACTGCTAAACAATGTTTGACACGTAACTAGGTGATGCAGAGTGCAGCTCAAGCGTTGTTGACACAATCTGTAGGAGCCCAAACAGGGGTGGGCGATGGCACGTGCAATTTTAAACGGGACTCGGACCTCGGTGCAGGTGAACGACGAACTGTTTGTTAGCCGCCGTGAAATTTCTATGAAGTTTGACCGTCACTAGCACAGTGCTCTACGAGATTCTATAGGTAGTTCCAAACTTTGATACAATGTATTTTGTGATGTCAATAGCAATATTTCGAATAAAGCAAAGTTCTGCGAGGCAGCGAATGAAATTTCCTTTGATGGTGCATTGATCTCTTTCAGTAGATAGTTTTACTGCACTACATTCGTGAGACGCCAACCGTTCGGCGCGAGTATTACAGACTCGCTCAAGGCGAAGATATAACATTTTTGACGGTTACATTGTTTGAGCACGTCCCAGTGTTGACACAAAGACACCGGTTAGACGTTGCCGCAGTGCAAAGTGCAATTTTAAAATGTAAACAAAGCCCGCACCTTGAGTCCATAAACGGTATCTCGGATTTCGCCTTATTGAACCTTGGAGACGAAGTCTTGTCAACTTTACCTCGTTTACTTATATGAAAAGTACGAACGGCTGTTACTGACACGTATTACTTTTTTTATGACAATAATTCATGCAAATAGACTGCGCTGTATGAATTTGACAATTATTTATGATATTGGAAACGATTGATATTTTATTTATTCATGCTACGTTACGGGTCAAACAATTCAGACTGTAATGTAAAAATATGGATGTAACATGATGTAATCGGGGTGTGCATATTTATATTAGGGTGCGTGATGAAAAATCGTGTGCGATACAAACAATAGATGGGGACGCACCTCGAACTGTTAATATGGATTGTCTGTGACAGCGTCGGCTGGGTTATGGATGAGGCAGGAGTAGCAGGCCGGAGGGCCGCATGAATCACATTGTTATCAATCATAACTTACTGATGGAACGGCCAAGGTTCTGATTAACGGCCCACGATACAACCACTACACTAATGACTGTCTCACTAGCGCTCCTCTAGGACTAGTGCAAACTGTTGTTCGTGCTTGATAACGCGTTTTGAATTTTTGATGACGCGTGATTGATTACAAACGTGTATTGTTTAAGCTATTTAAATGATAACAAGTTGTTAATATTTCATAAACTATCCTGCAGTTTGTATGACATTTCCTTGGAGCACTTTCGCGAACTCAACTGTACATTACGTCGGTTGCCCAAAGCGCTGTACGGCTATTTATATACATTTACATGTAAGTACATGTAGTCGAGCGCATTAAGAGCGTACATTTCGTGTCTGGGCGCATAAGCCGCCTTCTGAAAAGATTTGATGGCGAGGTTAGAGATTTATGTCAAGGATCATAGAGCCGGGATCGGGGGATTTCAGAGCTCCTAACATCCGACTGTACCCTTTGTGGCTGGAGCACTATCCGGCTTCACTTCACTTTGTACCTCTTACTTGTGCTGCCACTTACCTCGCGGGACGTTTTAATTCCATTTCGAGAAAAAACCGAGTCCAAAACGAGTGACTACACGGGACCGAAGCCCGGATAACGTTCGGTTTGTAAAGGTGATGTGTAACTAATTCTGTGTGTAGTGTGTTTGAGCTTTAACTCGGTCCGGGTAGCTAAGAACTTTAAGAAAAAGGACGTCTGCTCCCTAGACGAAAATATTTTTTACTAAAACTACGATACATTACGCCGGTATGTGACCCAAAGCTAATAAATTATTCACTAAAATTAATTGGCTGCTTACACGAAACAAACTAAAACACGCAATAAAACTTTCACTAGTCCGAAAACGAAAAAGAATTATACCCCAATAAAATAAAATAAACATTGATTAGCAAGAACAAGCCGATTGCATGTACCATTGCAATAAACAGGAGGGGCAATAAAAATAGATGTAGTAGCCGACATTGTATGCTCGTTAGGTCGCATCGGAGTTACGGAGTTGCGAGTTACGACCTTAGATCCGTTAACGAGAGCAGACTTATTGCCGTCGCGACCACTGCCGGAACTAGAGTACCAACTAAACCAATGTTATTGCGCTGACACTGGGATTAAAGTACGCTATTCTCGTTTCAATTACATGTTAAAATGCTATTTAATTTGGATGGAATTTTCTTTAGCATCGCTTTTGTGAAAAAAGTATATTCAGATCTTTATTTATTTAAGCTTTATGTAACAAAAGGTACAAAGGCGGACTTAGTGCCTTAGGCATTCTCTAAGAGTCAAGCAAAGGTGGTGGTTTATACGTGATCTGCAGATAGTATTTTCAGATATCATAAATGTAGCGTTATGTGTACCTACTTATTTACAATGACTCAGAGTAACATACTCAGTCGTTACGACAACAAACAATTGTAACATAAAACCACAATGTAACTCTCGAAAGAGTAAAATCAATTTTATTCATAATAACAAATGGTGGTTCAAGTAAATCCGCGTTTATTACAGCTAAAAATAAAGCCGTATTTGATCCGGCTGCACTAGTCGGCGCGCCAACACGGTGCTATGCTCGACTCCAATCACGACACAGTTGATAGGACTTAGCGTTGCTAAGTTTTCAGCACTCCGCTCTAGCGGTGATATCTCAATTTCACGAGGGGTTTCCCGGCTACCCAACATTAATTCCTAGCGTTAATTCATAAGCTGAACGCGATGCGCACTCTTAAATATACTTGTATCTTTCAATTGCAATGCGCTACCAGTTTGCAGCTTATACCAATCGTATTAAGCTCCACAGGAATTGGGCGTAAAGAGCGACTAATTAGGACGGATAGTCGACTCGCTATTGTAGAAATCATTAGCGAATCGTACCTACGCCGCGAGGTATTACAGATAAATTCGGCAAATGAATGGAGTAACAAGCATGTTAAAATTATCGTTTGTGCTATTATTATCCCTGTTATAAATTGTTTCGTTTGAACACATGACATTTTTGAATAAAACGAAAGAAACTTGCACGAATCGTTGCGTTTGAATGATAAAAATCGAAAAAGTGAAACTCTCATTTGCCATCGGTCGGAAACAAAGTTACGTTCAGCGATTCATAACCGTATGGCAACGAAAAAAACAAAAAGCTCGATAATTATACTCGTAAAGCGAGTTTGCGGAAGCCGCAAAACGAAATTTAATTTGCCCTGAACGCTGCATCAGAAATAAAGTTAAAACAGTCGCTGCAGTAGGCGGCAGTACGCCCAACTTCTAACGCAAATGAATAGCGAATGGGAAAAGTTGAGCCGAGAAAAATGATGTCCCACTCGGCGAGTCGGGCGCCGACTATTGTCGTGGACTCGCGGCTGCCATGTTGTTTCTCGATATTATTGTTATTAAATGCACATAAACGTTCTGTTGTTGTTCAAGCTTTGTTGAAGGTAAGCTGCGAACGAACGTACACGGAACTTTAATGTTTTGAGGGCGTCCGCGCTCCAAATGAACTGAATAGATTTCCCACAACTTTTTTCGTTTGTTCAAAGTTATATTTTTATTTAGATTAAAAAACACCAACAATTTTGTAACGGCCATATTTTTATCGTTTGTCGTTTGTTTGTGTGTTTTGAAACTTTAGTGATATGTCATAGTTCTGCAGCTACGTAGTTGAAGTGAAGACCGAGGAGTCACTTCATTTCGAGATAGTTCGAGAGTCATTAAAGTGAATGAAACGTGCGGCAATAGGAACTTTGTTTTATGGCTTTACTTTACAAACAGTTAAATAAAAACAAAGAAGTCTTTTACTTACTGTTTTTGCCGTTTGCGCTGATACCGTGTCTGGATACTGAATGAGGGCTTGGAATGAATCTGTAAACAAAATAGACTTCGGATTAGGACTAATGAGAACTGGAGTGTTGAAAAAGAAACTCTGCGAAGCTTGTTGATCTTTATTTGAAGAAAACGAAATAAAGGTTTACTCGATGTTTTTAGATCCTTAATTAAAATGTAGAAACTTGTAATGTTGTAGTGTAGAGTATTTAACGAGTTGCAATTGTTTGAGCATTGTAGATATTTCTTATGATTTTAAAAATCAAATTAATTAACTGTAAAATATTATCTTAAACAGAAGAGTGATTGACCCTTGCATTGCCCTTCAAAGCAGTATAACAACACATTAAAGCACACCAACAGTTAGGTTTCACGTGGGTTTTACAAAATATAACAATTTTCGTAGTCGTAAAACAATTTTCTCTAGAGTACTCGAGTGTTGGATGTCTCACGGAATTCCTGACAGGCAATATCTTGTTCACAAGAACGTTCAAACAAGGTGAAATTGGCGCCCGACGTGGGGCACCCGCGATCCTCGAACTCGTTCTGAGTTAGTCGCAGGTGCACCGCAGCTATTTTATCATCAACACTTTACCGAATATTCAACTAAACAAATTCCATGCCTATTTACTTTCCTCATAAACTCCAAAAGCAGGAATTTATTGCGTCTGTCGCGTTGTTTTATTCGCTTACCTTGTGAAAGTTTGATGTGGTGGCGTGTTAAACAGCCTTATTGTGAGACTATTGTAAATAACATAGTTACACGTGTACTGGGTATTCTCTAAGGTAATCAATGATCAAAAAACTCGTTAATCACAAAAACAAGTGCGTAAACAACGAAGAAACTGTGGGAGCACATTCAACTGGAATGGTCCCACAAGTAATATAGTTGGTGGAGTATATTTAGTGCGAGGATAAGCGTTAAACCCCCTAATTTAAGGCATGAGCCGGGCGATCATTGCCGTCCGCTGGGCGAGACCATAAATTCACATTTTTAGGAAACATCGTTCGGGTAGGTAGCACCTGCGTTGGCCACATTACGTACCATTAGGCGGTGTGACACAGACTCTCGCTCAGTTAAGGCACTGTTTAGACTGTTATATCGTTACTTTGAGGTTGCTTTTGCTTGTTATAAAAGAGCTCAGAGCTGGTTTAATATTTGCGGAATATTTTGTACTGTAACATAAATATCAAGGTTTTATTACATTTATTTAATTAGTTACTTGACTGAGTAAAGTCAAGGTAGATAATACAGAGTATGTACTAGGGAAATGTTACTTTTGACAAAGAACTTTATCTTATCTGTTTTATTTTTGTGCAAAATTGGACCTTATTTTATTGAAAAACGAAACATATTGTCTGTTAATTAAAACGCCCAATTCTTCCCTTTCAATCAAAAACATCGCCTAAAGGATTACAGAACAACAGGGAGATAGCACAGAGACCCGCAAAAACCTTGTAAGGAAAATCTCTAAGATATTATAAGGAAGAGATTAGATTTTATAAAATATGAAGCTTATAATAACATACAAAACTTCCGGTAACAAAATTTGTTATTGGAGCTCTCCTGTACCTTAACAATTTGCCTGCACCTATAAAACATAGAACGTAGAACCACTCAAGGTAGGTAACGTCGGCGTAAATTAAAAGTAACGCGGTGTCTCCTTCATACATAGTTAAATGCTCTTTAAGGCCCCATATTTTCTTTGGCCCATTTGGGAACGTTAAAATGGAATGCATAAAAGGCTTACCGCAAATTGGAGTTTTTATGTAATTACATAGTGAATAAGCAAAAACTTTTTTATAGGGACAATGGAGACGGCCACTTGAATGTAATAGTTACTTCGTATGCACAGAGTTCATGAAAACAAAGGAAAAATGTAGCTCAGGTTTATTTGGTATTCTGAAAAATGTTTTCACTTTATATTACTACGGAATTTTTATAATAAGGACTGAGTCGGAAAGCCGATCTTGGCAGAGATTAGGTATGCTGTTTTGAGGAAGAAAATGTTTTCGGAGTGGGTTTAAAAGTTGTCAGTAATTATACAGGTTTGGTTTATTTTAATGTCTAAAAAATAATAATGACAGATAAACGATTTTCAAGTCTTGAAAATGTTTTTGATTTAAAATAAAAATGCTGGTCTAGTGCGTGACGGCCACGCATACGATAGATTCCCGTACGACATTCGACCCTAGTCTCTTTAAAGGTAGAGTGAACGGGTTTCTTCTGGATTAGCTCACTCCGTAGACTTTGTCTCTGTCACCTCTGACCTAGACTAGAGTCAAGAGCTAACCCATTTTATATTTAAAAAAAACCGTAGAACATTTAACACTACATTTCCAAAAAAACTATTTTTTGTACCCTTTATTTATTATTATTTTTTCTTATAGAATTCATAGCAATGCACATTCAGTTAAAGTTTCAAGTTAAGTATTATATTTCAAAAGTTACAGCCCTGTAACATAGAGACAGAACGAACGGACAGAGACAGAATCCTAAAAAGAAAACAATTTTGTCACACTGCGTATTCATTCACGATTCCGATTTCTTTTATCTTTTAACTCTCGTTTGGATTTTCCTGATCTGATTTTTTTTACATTATAATTTTATATTATTTTATTTTTTATGAAATCGAGCTTATATGAAAGATTAAAAGCTTATCTCATTAAATATGTCTCACTGACATATATACGATAAGGAAAGCTTTCTGTATATCCCTAAACACAACTTTATGTAAACAAAAGAGTACGATGTAAGAGATTTTGCGTATTCCAAAATATGTTATTATATTTTTTTATTTATTCGTTATCTTCGGTACGTTACACGGCCATGTTACAATTTAGCTTCGGGGCTGTTACGTATGTTATCGAGATATTTTGCTACATAACTCCTACGTTTGTTTGATGTTATACTTTTATTAGGAAATTAGCTTTAATTAGCTGAGTAGGGTTGATTTTCGCACAAAAAATATCTTTGTTTGACATGAGAAATGTGGGGTATTTTTTGTTGATAATTTTGCTGCCTGTAACATTGTTTCTGGTTAAAGTTATTGCCCTCAGTAGACTTTAATAGAAATGGAGATATAGAGATCAGAGCGCAATAAAACTGAACTTAGCAATATAAAGAAAATTACTGAAAATTTTCAATTACGCGTACAAATGTTAAATATTAAATTAAATTTAACAAGCTGCTGTTGACACAAAAAGTTTTATGCACTTTAGGCAATTATCAAAATGGAAGTTTGGCAAATAATTGTCCCCTTTACTCTGTTTTATTTATCCAAGCTGAAATATTCAAGCGCTAATTCAATAACGTTGCTTGCGGCTCCGATTGCGCGCAAGAAATTCAAATCTCAATCAATCCGTAGCGTACGCGCCGCTTCATTATGTTTCATTAAAAATTCAACTCGAATGCGCAATTACTTTATGGAATATTTAAACGTCAATGTCTGCGCAAAAACAAGATGGGAGTTGTGGTAAAATTAAAATTTCGTAATCCACGTTTCGCTGTGTAGCAAAGAGGTTGCTTCCGCTATGTTAATATTAAGCGGTGGGGCAGGGCGGTGCGCCGGCCGACCGATTACAGTATAATTTGATATCTTAAATCTCGACGTCTCCCCTGAAATGAGCGAGCTCTGTCAAGCCTGAATGCGTCCTCGTTCGCAATTTACGCGCCTTTTCAACTAACCTTCGCCTCCGACACTCGGATACTACTCGCAAATTGCTAAATACTTGCACAGCAATGTCGTTAGCATTGGTGCACTTGCGCTACAAGAACACAATTACGGTTATTCTTAAAAATTGCTCAGCAGAATTAGTTGCGACGCGACGAGAAGGTATTCGTCGGGGTATGTAAATAAGCTCACTCTCGGTATTCCTGCGAAAACTAAGACGCCGCAAAGATGATATCTATAGACGAATCAAATCCTTAATTAAGGGAATCTAACGACGACATAGACACGACACCTACCGCAAACAGGGGACGCATAATAATTGTAGCGGTCTGCTACACCTTAATAAAGCCAATCGGGGCAGGTTGCGGGGCAAGGGCTCGGGGGCGTGGGGTGGTGTAGGATTACGGCGACTCCGCGCTCTTCATTGAGATTTGTTTCGGGATTAGGAACGCGTTTGATGGTAACCTCCCGTCAGCCTGTGGCCGACGCGCCAACAGAGCGGAACCGCTATTATAAACGTTTTCTCTACGCCGCATTCAATATTAACGCGATATAAACATAACGGAATATTCATCAGGCAAACTTCGGGGGAACTCATGAAAGTAACACGCATGAAACAACATGAATCAAAATTCGGTAACAACTTCTATGCGATTTGTTATAAGAAAATTGTGGCTTTGCCAAACGAAGACGGCGAATGTGTAAATATACTCGTAAATAAATGCGGAATATTAAATTTCCGATGTTGGGAAACTCACGTGTGCTCACGTTGATAAGGATAGCTGACAACCCCTACAATTTTTAATCTACTCAAGCGATGACTTATACAAATAATTCAGGATATGCGATTGAAGTGAATAAAAGTTATGTCACCGATTAAAACTTGGCTGCGTCGGTCGGAGGAATTTCAAAACGATTATGTAAGCGATTTAGGAAAAAGCACGAATATCATCGGCATAAATAAGAAGAAAACGCTTTATGTAAATCGTGTAACAGGTAAAATATATACTTGTACGTAAGTTTAGGCAGGTGCGTGACACACAGAGGGTATTGAAAGCGAAAATGAGAGCGATATAGCTATGTGGTTTATTTGCTCCCCTACGAGACAGGATAATTGAAATAAGGATTTATACGTTTCGGATATGCAACCTACTTCAGTTTCCGTCTAGGTATTCGATACGGTTTTAATAGGTTCTAGGGCTAACAGGCGTGTATTTTAATTAATATTGAGCTTACTGAGGGTATGACGACTTTATTTTTTGTAATAGAAATGATTATTTTGCTCAAAGTAAAACTGAAATAAGAATAGACCTGTTATTGCACCAAAAACCGAATTTCTTCTTTTCGTGTCGATTGACTCAAATTTTGTCCGACCAGCAAAGACCTGTACAGCTTTGTCAATGGCCTCGTTGACATCTTGGATAAATCGCACTGATAAAACTTTGACTTTAAAGAATATAACGGTCTTCCTTAATATAAATACGACACCTCAATTTCCTACCTATTCTGATGCTATTTACAATATCACTGCAGTACATATAAGAGTCAAACGCCCCAGTCAGGTGCCGTTATGAATATTCAGGAGCCAGAATAGGTGCCGGGAAATTGTCCGGAGACAAAAGCTTTTACAATTGGACAATGATGAATGTGGTAAAAAAGCAAACAGCCGCTTGGAGAGGTGGACGTTCGGAAATTGGAAACGCTGCATTAGGAGAACTGATGTCATGATACCGACAAGTTATGAGTCTGAACTGCTTATACTCTCTGCGATCCTGGTACGTGTATTGAGATTTTGCGGAACAAAACCGATTAACTGTAACGGCAGATTGCTGTGATTTGAGTTTGATAGCTTTTTTATGGGAATGTTGTTTACCTTACACGTTATTGAATAGGGCTTGTTGCGTATATTTGCACGTTTAGATACCTATTTGAATGTTGGGAAAAGAAAGATTCATTTATACGTTATAATTCCATTTTTTTTAAATATTGTCATGGAAGTCCCCCGCCCTGGGGAATGGAGGGGTCTGTTAGACTCATACTGACTAAAAACCATCCCGGTGTTCCCTTTTAACACTAACGCCATCGAGAGCGTACGCGCCTTCCGCGATTCTCGACTAATACGCTACTAGTGCTATAGTAACATGAAGTAGTAAAATCATTTTATTTTATTTTATTGCCGAAAAGTAGATGAAACGAAACGAAACAGAAACAAAGATTTAAAATCGCAACTGTTCCTCCATTAAAGTTAACTAGTCGCTATTAATTTTGTGAGTATATGAAGCACATTAGGAAAATATTTCGTGTACTCATTATAGGTATCTAACAGTCACCTAATATGGAGAGTAGAGGTGTATGAATAATCTGGTTACGACAATATTTACCGAGTAGTACTCAACAAACAAGTGGCTACTCCTGTCCACTCCGTGGCTATTAAGACGATGACAAAAGGTTATATAGGCAGTATTATTCTTTTATTTACCAATAACCAACATTATACTGATCACTAAACTGCCAAGTACAGTGATAATGACAATATTTAACAGTACATTGACTAACGTTAAAAAGCAACTCAATAAAAACGAACAGAAATTACCTAACATTTATTTAAGAAAAAAAGATTTTAATATCAAAAATTAAATATTAATCATTGACGCTAAAACGGCGTCCGAATCGACTTAATTAATGAAGGGACCGATAAAAATTAATTACTCAAATTCTTTTTTACGATTTCATTGCTCTATGAGTATTCATCTATCATTAATTTCAGTAATCGGATCTCTAGAGGCATTTCATAATTTGAAGATCGTAAATTATGGGCTTCATCAAAGAGATTATTTAAGCTTTATGTGTGTATACAATTGTTGTAATAACTAATTTCTGTGAATTTATTCGGTTTATTAATTTTATTTCGGAAAGCTCTTTTTTTCAAAGGTAAGTAACTGTTGAAATATAAAAAGACGTTAAACAAATGTTTGCATAACTATGATATTGTGAGCACAACCTCATGTTGATTCGTGTTGGTAGGTAAGTACGGTTAGCGTAGCACTACGGATAATGTGTGCAGACAGCGTAGCACTTGCTTTGCGTAGGCCGATGCTACGTCAGTCAACTTCTACAATCTAGAGAACTGAAGCTCTAGCTCGATTAGTATACATAAGGTTCGATGACGATATTAACAACAGCGTATAAACGAAGACTGTGGCAGGGTAAAGCCAAACAACTTAAAGCAACGAGTACCTTGCTACGGAAACTCGTAGCAACCTACCTTGCTACGAAAGCTCGTAGCAGGTAGGCGTCAGTGGTCATACAATTTTTAGAGACAATTTTTAGAGATATATAATAGTTTAGTTATATTAGTCTCTAAAAATTTGAAATCCAGTCACTTCATTCAATGTTTTAATTATGTTGAATTCAATTCGAGTTAATTAAGTGAAAATGTCGTCAAGAATCGTTTTAGCTTGAAATTTTCGCGCTCGGCTAAATAATTCCACAGGCGTTGCCCAGCGGGGTTTTTAAATAAAGTTGATTTGAGGTTTCTCGACTAGGTAGGTACAGTGTAATTAGCCAGGAGTGAACTGTAATGTCGGCACTCGCTACCGCCACGCCGCACGCTGCCCGCGGCTCAGGGCAGCTTATCAAATATGTACCTACCTACCTGCCTCCTGTGTGCCGGATTTATTTAGGATATGCATGAGGGTACGATTTAAATTTTAAACGGATTGCGCCCTTGGATTTCGGCCCTGTGTTATGTTTGGTAAATCTATCACTATAACACGTCCGACCGAAATTAATTTTAAAGCTCGTCTCGTTTCGATTCAATAATAGTTGTTTTAGCCGCTGTAATCCTGGGTTGCCATAGACACAAAGTGATTGCGACAAAAGGCTTATTAAACAATATATTTGAAGCAAATTACAGAGCGGTTGCATAATTAATTAGGTGGATTTTGTGCAAAATTGTGTTAAAACAAACGGAAGGCTCCTGAGGTGTGGTGTGTGAGGTTGGGAGGTATTGTTTGAGGGTGCGTGAGGCGTGCGGTAATGTTTCCTCGTCCCTCCTCGTCCTCCTTTTTCCTGTGTGCTCCTCACACGCGGTTGCCAACGTACTTGGGGCTCATCCATCAAAATTGCGTTCGACGCTGAAGATGTAACTGTCTTCCGCAAACATTACGAATATGCATATGCATAATGTTATATTCCGTAAATTGTGCCCTGCGTACGTGTGCCATTTATATCAAAGAGCGTATACGTGATGAAAATAAAGGGGGCTATGTACTTACTATTTTTAGTGAATGTGACGATCTTGAGCACCTTGCCGTACCGTTGGAAAATGGAGTAGAGTACGTCGAGCACGATCGGGTATAACATGTGTTCTATGATCACGCGCAGGACTGTGTTGGGACCACCCTGTGAACACAACTGATACATTCAAATATAGGTTTATAATAGTAGTAGTAATATAGGTATAGATCATTCTAAATCAAGAGGGAGAGAGAGAAAATATAAACTCCGCAAGACCTAGGAATCGAACCAAGGCTCCTCACTATCATAAACAGCTTTTGAACAAACAAATCAACAGATATTTTGATTTAAAAATTCTGATTAAAATATTATGACTGCCCGCTTTACCCGAGAAACAAGCGCAAAATAACCTACAAGTACCTGCTTATTTACATGAAATGTTTGGTTTAATTAATTAAACACAAGAGGGAGTTCAGCTATCAATTACACGGTAATTACGAACAAAGAATATAATAATCCACTTCCGCAAAAGCACATTAATTAGTGCTTATGAGAAAAGCTTATCAATAATTAAACTCCCCACAGACACTTTGTGACTGAAGCTAAGATACATGAAGCTAAAGGCAAGGACACATTGAGGAGCGGCGCGATATTGTCCAATATGTCTTTATTATTAACCCGTTGGGTATATCTTGGAGATGTCAGTTCGATATTGCATTAAACGTGATGTTGTGAATTTAACTCAAGGGAACTACTGCATTTTGTTTAGCCTTTAGAATTAATTCGATTGGCATTTGTTTATTGCAGATTCAGTGGAGGAGTGACACCAAGAAGAAAGAAGAAAAATCTGCCGAAACACAAGCGGTCAGTTTCAAGAAACGAATTGTTGACGCGCTGTTGCCAGATTTCTTGTCACAGACAATGTAATAAAATTTATTGTTCAAATCGCCATCTTACGTACTGCGTCGGTACCACACCAAAGTATATTGACTGACGCAACTGCATGATCCCTACCCTCCGGGCGACAATCTGTCGAACGTCTAAGACTATCTAGTCTATCTGCATGCTACCCGCACAGTCTAAATCTTAGCCTCGGACCCCAAGAGAATACTGAAACCTAATTTGTGGAGAGACTTTAATATTTAAAGGTCTTTGTAATCCGCTCTATTTCCACGGCTCATAATTATATTGAAATTTCACTGTATTACTTAGGTTTAAGTTATGGGTATCGGGAAAGGTAAGATGATTAATGGATACAGGTGAAATTAATTATGTATAGTTTTAAACACTATTGTTGGAGATAATTATTTTGGGTACGCCAGGGTATTAGTTTTGAATAATATGAATATAGGGTTTATATGAACACAGAGTGATATATTTCGATTCATTTGCTACGAAACATAGTTGAACTAATTCTACATTTTGAGACAATGCTAAATACAATTTTCTTATCTGTGTCATTTGTTTAACAGCATCATCATCAGAGTATACATGAAGGCTTACAAATCACATATTTATGTCTATGTCAATTTTCTCTATGGAAAAGACGTTGAGCAGTAATACAGTACATATTAATAATCCTCGATATTTCGAGGATTATTAATATGTACTGTGTATGTACTATGTATGTGTTAGTTACTATATTTAGTAACTAAATAATGGTAACAAAGTAAAGTAGATTAAATTTATACCTGTATTTCCGTGCCTCCATTTGCGGGCTGTAAAGCTGCGCCCGCGCCGGCAACGAGCGCGGCGCCGGCGCTGTTGGAGATGGCCTGCGCTGCTTGTAGCGCTGCCTGCGCCGAGGCCGACTGCAAAAATATTACCTATAAATAATAGGTAAGTGTACGCCGAAGGTATATGTCGTGTGTTAGCTTATTCATAAACTATGCTAGCTTAACTAAGGGGTGTAAAGAAAAGAGAGGTGGACAGAATAATTATGTCAGGATCTAAACTACTGTTAATAAGGACTGCTGAACATTGTACACACTTTTTTGGACACATTTACACATAACATCACGCCTGTAATCCCCGAAGGGTTAGGCAGAGGTGTACCCATTAGTACACCCACATTTCGCCAGTTATGTTTTTAGTCCTGTGTAATAGGGGGCGAGCCTAACACACAGCCTAGCCTTGGACACATTTATATTAATTAAAGTTCATTGTGGCATTTATAGCTGTGAAGCGCACTTCTAATCTTAACTTTTTAGGAACCAAGATACAATGTCTATTGCGCACCACATATAATACATAAAACGTGTTAATTCCCGCATTTCAGAATGTCCTTCAGTAAGTACAATGAATGTCATTCATTGTCACGTAGAAAAAAGTATGTACAAACAACAGCCCTTCGCTCTCATAATTTCGCGAACAATGAAACGTAATAGGGGAATGGAGAGGAGTTATCTGACGCACGCGTGAGCCACCTTCGAGTGTCCAAGACCAACAGATAACATTGACCACATCAAACAAAGGGGGGGTCATAAACTTATTTTGTATCGTCCGCGAACAATTCGGTACTTTGTTGCGTCGTTATATAGGGGCGAACGGCATTGTGGATGGCGACACTTTGAACGCTTAGCGAGTTAGATAACATAAATTGGTCATATGAATGACGGTTTTCTATTTCATGGGGCTAATGATGCAAATATATTATGTCGTGCAATTTTAAAATAATGTTCAATTGAATCAACATGAAAAAACAAAATTCGTTACTAGTTTTTTTTTGACAACAGTGAAACATTTCACTTGCAGCCTACTGCTAAAAAAAACACAATATTCACGTGGAAAAGCTTCACACGGTCTACGGTAAGTTCAAACAAAAAACGTAATGACACGCGAGTGAAATACAAGGTGTTGTTTACAAGTTACGATCGCATGCAAGGGCGCGGCACACTTTGATCCTATATTTTCACATGGCTTTGTGCGACGACGGGCTGACAAGCGGGCAGGCCAGACACAAAAATAAGGCTTTAACCGTGTCACGGTAAGCCTGCCGCCGACGGCAAAGGCTCTGGTACAAATTCATGTTGACTTGTTTCCCCTCACTCCTCTTTTTTTTCAGCAACACATTCTTTGATATGTCTATGTTGAAATTTTTAGGGCAAATGTATGTTTTAATCATAACTGGACAGTTGGCTTATAAAATTAGTTACCAAAATTAATTGAAGTAATCTTTTATTTGTTATTTAGCCGCAATTTTTATTACTGCTTTTATAAACTGGTCAAGCCCCGGCTGACTTACTGGTAAGTCAAAATGATAGAAAATCAATTGTATCTCATTACGTTGGACTTGAGTAATTAAATCTCAAAAGAAGAGAAAAAATGTATAGGCACAAAACGAACACGCAACAAAAAGATTTTAGGAATGCGATTTCATCAAAAATATTTTCCGTGTCAACGGCGCCCGCTATGTCGAACTTGAAAGATATTTAAAAGGTCTTATTCGGGAGACGCGCAATCTTTCACAGGCGACCACTAGCAGACATTCGTTGAGGAGACGCGACAAAATAACTCCATCCGCACTACGAGAGTTCCATTCAACCACCACAAAAACCTTTTGCATCGCATGATTGATCAAAGCTTTGCGTTCAATGCACGTTCTTTAAAATGCAGCTGGTCGTCGTCATTTTCTCAAGTCTGGAGCGTTCAATGACAATTCTATTAATACTATTAAATTCGGATATTTTGCTCAGTGATGTAATAATGTATAAAGCGTGTCTTTTCATGTGAATCACAATAACAAAGCCTAGTCTGTCTATTCGTAACAGCCTCGTTATAACTTTTAATAGTGCGCTACAAAGAGATCCCAAAATGTGACGAGATGGCGATAAATCTTTATAGTCACATTATCTTGTATGTACTTATATGTTCAGTGTTAAGATTCAAACTGATATTTTGTTGGAAATGTGTAGTGGATTATAAAAAGGTGAACGGTGCACTTATATTCTAGTTTTATGAACGATAACTTTGATTCTTTGTCGTGCACTAAAGTTTAGGTTATAACCATCGACTATGTTCCTACATTGTTATCCTTCATTAAGTATAAGAGGATGTCTTGTAGCTTAAATAACGTAATATCATCGAAGCTTTCAGTTTCAATTAAAATATTCGAGCGGGTTATTTCGTAAGTGATATTAATATGGATGAGAATGTCGGCAAAATCTTGTCGAATACAGAATTAAAATCTACTTTGAATGATAGAAGTATCAGTAAAATTATTTAAAAAGTTATCAGTTGCACCTGTACAAAGAAAAGGTACATGAAAAATATGCAGGGAATGAAGTCGTCGGTAATGGTAACGAGTTCTCGACGGAGTCACATCATTATGAGGTATCGAACAGATGACGTTACGTCAAATAATATTCTTGCTTCCTAGGGACTGGAATAAGGACTTCTTTTTGAAGACTATTCTTTTGTGAGGTAGATCGTTTTTGTTCGGGGACTTTTGTGGGTTAGAATTGTCATGATGATTTATTTTCAAATCTTTTCTGTCTACTAACAATATAATACTTTGTATAAATTATTTATTTATTTTTTTATTTAAATTTTATGCACCAAATGTACAAAGGCGGACTTAATGCCTCAGGCAATAATTATTCGTAGTCTTTTAAAATAAAACCATTTTATACAGTGTATGAGGTATATTATTTTGTAAGCTACGTTTTATTTTACCTATTATGTAAATTCCTATCACAATTACCTACTTTAACAACTTATACCTCTTTGTAAATAAACACCTATTTTCCAACTCAAAATTTCGTTTGATTACCCAGTAGTTACCTCAAACTATCAAAGAGCAAATAACCACAATTTTGTAGGTATGTACCCATTGTCTACCATAATTCGCTTAAGATGTTACTGATCAATATTTACACGCCACTACAGAGAATCAGGGATTAACACAAACAGATAATAGACACCTAGATGTATCCGTTTTGAGTTTAATCATCACATTAATTAGCCACGTATTGACACAAACGCCTGTTTGCGATGCCGACAATTTGATCAAACAACCTGCAACTATTTAACAATGTATCGCGAATATTATTTTATGTTATAATATAATAATAGTGTACATACATATTTGTGAAGAGCAAACTTGTGAATAAATGACTATGTAGATTTGCTTATAATACCTAAATGTGCTGTTGAAAGTACATTTTATATAACACTAGCAGCTTCCTGCGACTCTGTGCGCAATTTTTACCCGCGTTCAGTAACGTCTTTAGTTAGGTACTGCTCCGCTCTCGTTAGTCGTAGCGTGATGTTATATAGCCTATACTATTCCTCATTAATTTGCCTAACGTATACAAGAATAATTTTTCCAATCAGACTGGTACTTAGTTGCAAAGATTAACAGGTTTAAACAAACACACGAACAAAAAATCTCTTAAGCTATATTATTTTAGTATCGATAATCTATATATCGATACTTTGTCTAAACTCTTCTTTAGTTAATAAATTGCGACGTCAAAGAAGCTTTTACCGCAAAAAGGGTATATTATATTATTAGTGGCAAATAATAATTGTGTTGTTAGACAATCCGGTGGGTAAATATTCCCTGTGGTCCGACGCTAACCCTTGCGCATGTTATCGAGTACCATCCTCTCAATTATGGCAACACAAATTTAGGCAAGAACAATTTCTCAATATTATCAGCCATCAAAATGGTTGAGGGTTTGTTTTTGATAGGTTTCGTGGATAAACGAAACTAATTAAGCGTTTTAATTAATCCTTCCATTGGGTGTTTTGTTACCGAAAATATTGATTTCCTTTCTCATTGCCGTGGAGCCTCCGGTAAGAAAGGTTCACTCACAAATGTTCGGCATTTATCTCCTTTTTTACCTAACGTTATTCCGAAAGCCTTATTATGGAGGGTGGTGAGATTGCGCGAGCGTTCCCAGTTGATTCTTATAGTGACGAATTGCGACATAGGTTCACTGATCCCTGATCGCAGCTCTATTTTTTACAACAAGTAATACAAAAGTTCCTAACTTGTGTAGCGTTTAGTAGCAAACTAGAGGATGGAACTAGCTAACTAACGTTTTGATGCGGTTAGCTGAACAGATTAAGCGACATAACCTGTCTGTAAACACAAATAAGTTCCTATAGGGTTACTTACCAGTTTACCCAAACTAACTTTAGTTTAACTTGGGATATCTATTTCGTGTCTCTTTGATAACAACCGCTTATTGAGAGTCATAAAGGATGTTATAGCTGTGTACGTAATAATGAATCAACTGTTAAAGTAATAAAAATAAAGTAAAAGGAACTAAAGCAATCAACAAGACGGCGACATTAAAGAGTTGAGCATATTTTTTAGTGCTCAAAGATGTTAAGGGGAAGCTTTAATTATAGAGAGTTGATGGAGTGACATCCTATTAAAGATGGAGGATAATTTGATCTTGAATATGAATTTTATCTTTAAGATGAGAAGGTTTGTTATAAGAAAATGCAATTCTGTTTATTACTACATAATTTTAATTTTTAATAGACCATTTTATAAGCTAGTTGCTGCTGCGCGCGACTTTTTTCCGTTGCTTTATTTTCTTTTTGTTTGGGTCAAGAACCTTCGTGTTCGTACTCAGAATAACCCACTAAAGTTTCATCACAATCGAATTCATGATTTAGGAAACATTTATATTTATTTATCGGTTTCACCATCGTAAAGTGACCTGATTGATTACTGGAGAATTAATCAACGAAAATATTTCTCGATAAATAGGCTATTTAACGCAAAAAGATTTTTCCGAATTGGACTAGTAATTCATGAGATTTGCACGTTTAAATCAACTCTTCAGCGTTATAATATGAGTACAGAAAGATATAATTGTTTTTATCATTTGATCCAATCTTAAATGTGAGCCCTCATTGTAACAATCTAACATCATGAATCAAAGTCATCGACAGTCTCACAGTCCCATATGAACAATATAATCGCGACACACACTGATTCCTCCATTTACGACCGTTTACCCCATAAACGAGGCAACTTTTCGTGAAATTATTCAGTAGTCACGACACGCACGGCCGGTATCACGTCAAATGTATAGACAGAACAGTAGATAATAGTTTAGTAACTCAATCAAATCGGAACAACGTCGCCGACTATGTCCCGTCGCGGCATGCGGGTTTATTGAATAGTGTTATCTAAATTGTGGGGTCTTGATGCCCCCCAACAAAGATTAAATTAACAGGTCGAGTGCAGGCCACAGCCGGGGGGTCTGTTTCGCTATTGTAACATCGGCTTTAATGCCCGATCGCATACCGCACGATAATCCCGCTGTTGTGTAATAGGCCTAATTGAACTGTCGTTTCGTTATTACGTATTGAGTGGCCGCGTTTTGTGTCTATCCTGGCCGCGAGCGTAATCCTAATTAGTTACTGTTATATGCAATGTTTAACATGTTCTATGTATTTTGGTTTGGTAGCCTTTCAACTGATTAAAATACTTTAATTACTTAAATTTCCATTAAATTTTGTTTGATATCGTTCATTAGAATTTTAGTTTCGCTGATATACAAATCATTGTAACACTTTTTTTTAAGAATTTTTGTGGGGTTTTGCTCATTCTTCACATAATTTATTTTTTTTGCTCTTGTTGTAAACGTTCAAAGTGCCTTTTAATCGTCGAATTGAAATAAATAATTAAACTTTGATTTGACTTTATCTGTTGGTCTCACACTCTTTGGGCAAAGTTAAGATGAGTCTTAATAAAATAAAGGTACTTACGGCATTGCTATGTGTCTGATCGGTCTTGAGCTCCTTGTGATTGGAGAACTGAACGTAGACGGCCCTGCCGCGAAGCTGAGCCACGCAGCCGCCGAAGTACGCCACCATCGCCACTGCTGATATCTCCTCCGCCATTTCGAGGAATGCCTGAACAAAACAAGATTTATATTGAATAAATTAAGAGCACATTTCAAAACTACTTTTAAAATTATTGTTATTATTATGTTTAAGATATCTTTCTTAAATGCTTAAATAAATGTATATATTCTTATCTGATTTCTACAAGATAGAAGGGACTACATAAAGATAAACCTTTACCGATTCAGTACCCACATGATACAGCGATGAAATTTTTAATAGTTTTTTTTTTAATCAGCAATCAATAAATCATGTACTGAATCCATGGTAAATGGTTCTATTACGATGTCCCTTCCACTCTTTCTTCTTCCTTCCACTCGTTATGTTTATTATATCTAATAATAATCATAATTACAATAAATATATAAATACATTCTTAAAATCCCTTGGACCTGTTTCATTCATATTTTCTCAGTAAGGTCTAGTGTTATTTCTAACCATTAAGATCCGAACATAGTCCTACCTTGAATCTATTCCAAACATTCTGAACACCATATCTCAACGTCGAGTATCGGACAAGACAGAATAATAGTTCCCAACTCTTTTGTTGGGTCGTTAAAACGTACAAACTCCTCGCTCGTAGATATAAATCAATTGTTTAACAACAGCGGTAGTGTAATGCGGCGCACCCCAACTAGGTTTGTGTTTGCCAGGCCTATGGAGGCCAATTAATCGGGTCTGATCCCCCAACCATACATAAACCTACTCCACACACACCGGCCGATCCGTAGTCTGCATCATTCTCTAAAAGCATTATGATTTCAATGGCTGTTTTGTCCGTAAATTCATCTATTCCACGTCATTTTCAAACCACAGTATCCTGCTTTTGGCATCGGACAAAACGACACACAAGGCGCTTTGTGTGTGTTATGCCGCAAATTAAATAGAATACTTGCCCGGGGCTAATTAAAAATACCCCTATATATGGCGATGAAAAGCGAGGTTAGCGGAAAATTCTGACATAGGTATAATGTAAACTTAACGTTTGCGTGCCGTATTTTTGGAGTAGGTATTTACTTTACTCTCTATTACATAAATAATTGAATTACAAAAACATACATGCGAAACGTATTTGCAAAACAATAATGATGAATTATGAAAAACATTATTTGAATTGCATTTTAAAAGTAAACAAGTATCAGCATATCAGTATCGAATATTATTCGAATTACAAAAACTTACTATTTATTGTTATTTTTATTCGATTAGTCACAGTTAATTAAAGAAACCTGCTCGATCAAAGGGCTGTAGTTCAAAAACATCGATACTTCATCATAAGAGTTGTAACCAAAATTTTATCCCATCAAAAACTGTTACGGGATCGAAACCGATGCAGCACAAATTAATAGAAGCGTAGCTGTCACGCGAGCGACGATCGTAAAATAGTGTCAACGCCTCTTTCGCTTTAATCACCGAGAGTGGGGGCGATTGTCCGCACCCACTCACATCGATGTTTGCCCACCTCTCCACAGATGGCGCCTTTGTAACCGGACTCTCACAGGTTCGGTAACCATCGACTACCAACGATACTTTTCATCATCCACTCTCAGTGCGTCAAAGGACTAGCGTTGACCACGTTCGGCACTTTATATATATTGATAAGTTTCAAATAAACAAGCGAGGGGTTAACTTTTCAAAAAGAAAAGACTCGTACTGACACCTTTTTGGACATTCCATTTAAATCTAAACGTTTTATTATTTTTTAAGCAGTCCGAAGCACAGAGTATATTTTAAAACGCTGAAATATTTAAGTCTTAAATGAAAAGAATGGAAACTTATGAAAATTTTCAAGTACTTTGCACCTCGAGTATGACTAGAAAAGGACGCGGAATATTTTTTATTTAAAAAGGGATTCGACTTGTTTCTCGTGGTAGAAGAGAGATTGTTTTCCTTCACGCCACGCTATATACAGGGTGGATGTCATACGAGCTATTTATTAGACGGGATAACATTGTCGCGGCTGCCTCCTGCGTTCCCGTAATAGGATTTTCTTTTTATTATTTTATTTCTCGGTTGTAAACTAACTCATTTTTAATTTGTCAGCGGGAAATCGTAAATTTCTCATTGCACGTGCCCGGTGGGTGTTTCGACGTAAAATACGCAGTTAAACTGGCTAGATGTCGCCTTATAACCTGCTCGTACTTCGCGCTCGCGTGATGATGTGAACATACTTTATGATGGATTACTAACTGTACCTCGCCAGCTTGTTTCTGGAATTTACTCTCTCGTAATACTGCACACTTGAGTTAACAACACCGTTTATTTAATAAAAAACTTCACCATAACACGACGGCAACGGATACGGAAATTGAATAAAATATGATCATAAAATATCATTTGAGGAGGTCAATCACGGTAAACGTATCTCAATCTACACTCATTCATGAGCCCTTCTCGACCCAAATTGAAATTTATATTAGATGTCATCGCCTTTAATTTCCGCAATGTACAATTTTAGATGCAATCTCTCCCTTGGGTTTCAATTCGCGAAGTATACTTTTAAAAATAAGCTGGCAAAAATGGGAAAGGGGCCTAAAATGTAAGAGTGAATATTTGTTCCAAATTCGCCGTTCATTTTGACCCCGCAATAGATAAACGTCGCTCGTTTGACGGGGGTTAGTAGGGTTGTCGATCATACTAAAATTGCTTTCCATCGTCGGCGTAACATTTTGTTTTAAAATATACAAAGCGTCATTTATCGTGAGTTTTCAATATTTGGGGTCGTTTTTGTTGTTTGGTAAACATAATTAAGAAATAAGACTGAATATTTTTTTAATTACTTTGACTCTTACTAGATGTTGTCATCTTTGGATCTGTACAATCAGTATTCAGAAGAACCATTACTATGACGTGAATGTAGTTACTGAATATAGTTACAATCATGAAGCTTTACAGCAATTCTCATTAGTGCAGCATCCGACGTATCCTCCTTAGTCATCCCTTGTCCCCCTAATACTGCAGTTACAATAAAACGTGGGTAGGGGTAGGCTGTGACAATGGTTAGCGGCCTATTTGCGGACAAGCCGTGCCTGCCACTTGTTGTGCTTCCGGCGGAGGCGAGCGCCATTGTAACTAGAGTAGCTACATGGCCCACTTCATTTGTTAAATGAGGCCTGATCGGTTACGTGGCCTAAGTTTGCCTAATCTGCCTTCGTGGTTGATGAGAGGCTTGGCAAAGTTGAACTTAATTATGTAATGTTCGGTTTTCATAACCCATTATGCCACTGTGCTAATGTAGGAAACAAACTTTTATCTCTTACATAGTGTTATGGAAATATGTGAAAATAAACACTACTCCAGATTATACGAAACATTACTATCTACTATTAGCAATGTTGTATAAATCAGAGTCTACTCGTCGTAACACAAAATCTCTTACAAACCAAATTTGGTAAGTACCCTAATTAAAAGGATTACATTTACAAACCAATTTACCGAAAACAAACGAAGGATCTTACCTGGTTTTTGCCTTTAAGCACGAGTACATTAGTGACCCTTCCGAAGGGCAGGCCGAGTTGTATGATCTCGGCTTCTGTCGTCTCATTAGGTATGTTCCGTATGTGGATGACCCGCGACGGTTTGCCAACATTCTGTTCGAGTTTCACCTGTTAACAATAAATAAATATTAATTAAAACTTATAATAAAGACTTTTAATCTTGTAAGATGAAGTCAAGGAAGATACATAAAATATTACTCAAAGGAGAGGACTTAATGAAGAGAAACGCTCAGTAAAGAAAAACGACAGACGCAATGATCCGTCATCAAATGGCGTTCGACTCTGGTGGCGCAAACGAGAATGTAAAAGACACACAGAGTATGAAATGACCGTTCTAATATACATAAATAAAGCTAGCATTGTTCGCGAGGAAGAGCCGGTTGGATAATTGAAAAGTCGATGTAGTATAATTGTCGAGGCTTATCGGGCCCAACCCCGATGTGGGCGCCATTGTTCCCCAGAGAGCCTTTTGATTACGGCGGCGGGCTCGAACCGAGTCCCGAATATATTGTAGCTTTGTATGACACTTCAGTTTTCATTGAAGTGAAAAGAGCAACCTTTACAGCGACATTTATGATTGAAAAAAAAAATCATAAACAAATTAAATAAAAATTCTAGATCTTGCCAACAACTTAAAACTGTAATAAAACTGGGTTATCAAATATTTCCACAGTTGTAATTATGTTTTCGTGAAAATCTTACGAGATATTTCAGTTGGAACAGCGAATAAGATTTGGGGAGTTGCGGGGTATCTAAGCGTCTCCCTTTTTACGTTCTTTGGCGGGCGGCGAAGCGTGGAGGTGTAACAAATGAGTCTAATGCCTATTAGTTCGACCTTGTTAAGTTCAGACAAAGTGAGCAGCTGGTCTGACAAGTGCAGGAAAAAGTCGAACAACACTTGGAGATCTGTTCTATTGTGGCTAGACTCCGTATACTGTTGATACATTGCGATTGACTTTTTAATTACCTGCACTCAATGAATTACCTACGAAGTATGTAAATCGAACTTGAAAGACTCGGTTTATATTTTTACAAAAATGGTCCTTTTTTGAAAAATAAATATTAACCGAGTATATACGATTAGTTCAATCAGATTGGAGATCCGGGAACAAAACACTGATTATACAAACTGTTTGCCAAAAAAATATTGCTAAGTCCAACCTAACAAAGAAAAAAAAACAATCGAACACAAACTTCAATCTTTACAAAAACAAACCGCTAACTAAAAGAAAATAAAGAGTAAACAGATATGATATTTTAGAACAGCCCGAATTTCGTTAGAATCGACATCAAAAGAACCAAATCTCCGTAAATAAACAAATAAAAAATATTTTTCCAAACTGACTTGCAAAGGGAGGAATAAATCGTCGCACACGCTCGCCCACCTTGAAGGTACATTTCGGTATTTTCTCCTCTCACGAAAGAAAACAACTGGTACGTAAAACGTAAAGAAGGACATTACTTTCGCTGGGTCAGAAAATCTGCGAGGAACGATTTCCACATCAGGCACTTTAAATCATCCGCTCTGTCTCACATTTCATCCATAAATATTAAATCTTGGCTTGGTTCTTTGGATAGAAAAAAAAGCTATCGTATGACATTTTCCCTGTGAGGATTTCCCGGAATCGGTCAATTTTCTCGGTGATCGCGCCGGCCGTGTTTATTGAAACACTATTTCTCAGTTGGCCGCGTCTATGTCACCATATCATTAAGTATAATATCGTCCACACTCGTGTTGACGTCTACCCTGACCTATCAACGCCCGTTTTATCGCATGCTTGATAGATAAGTAATTAAGGTATATTGATATAATAAATGATGACCGTATGATTTCGCAGTAATTTCTTAAGTGCATGAACTCAGGTGCAATTTAAACTAGGATATTAAACTGGGTATCGAGTAACATAATCGTGCTATCTAAAGTACAGTCGTAAATTGATAAAATATGGGGAAGTTCGACTTTACCACCGATTAGACTGTTTTCGAACTTGTTTGCGAGAATATTATGGAAGCTATAAACTCGCTGCCACAACTTAACATTATCATGTTTTCAGAAAAAGAATTACGGCACTTGTCTGAGCTGTATTTAAGAATTCTCAGTGGCCGTTTAGTTATAGAAAGCATTTTTCCTCAAAGGAAAACTCCGTGAACAGTTTAATTTAACCCATCTTTTTTCCATCTAAATGCCGTTTGTTTTCTATGTTTTTCATTGCAAACCATTTATGCTAATAGCGATAATTGCTTTAGTGGTTATTTTACTTCTTTTTGGCGGCTTTTGTAAGGGGAAAAAACCTTTTATCTAAAGCTGAACCTGTTTTACTACAAGTGCTGTAATTACACTTTCCTATCGGTCATGACAATGACAAGCCGATTGTAACCGATTGTAACATACCTAACCACCTTCAAACACATCTCAAGCATCGGAATTTGTAATCATGTAACGCCCCTGTAACCGAACACTAATATTGGCACGTTCAAGTAAACGTAACACGAGTCAAATGTACCTGAACACACTAAGTATTCTGCTTACGACGCGTTGACAAACGCCCCGTCGACGGTCGCACTGTGACTAAGGAATTTAAGGAAACGACATTCTGTAATCCGCTTGTGGCGTACGGGTCAGGGGCGACCTATCAGAAACGGGTGGTATTACCCCGTTTAAGAGCCACGTCTTACTTTTTAACATCTGTTAAAAATGACGTGAACGTCTGTGGTTCAACTGTCTGTGGAACAACTGTTCTGTTTGTAAATCCTAAAGGTGAAGAGATTTTTGTTTGTTTGTTTAAACTACCAGTTGGATTGGAAAAAAATCTTTTTGTGTAGTGTATGATATCCAGATTCATGAAGAATAGTAAAGGCTACATAACATCACGCTACGAATGCTACGATCCATGGGAACGGAGCAGTAACCAAAGATGTAGCTTAACGTGTTTGACGGTTAATGTCTGAAACGGTCGGATTTGAATATTTTTTTTTGTAAGTCGAGGCCTTACCATCACTCTACGAGCTACAGAAGCGGAGCAGTGATCAAAGACGTACCGTGGGGCACAGCTAATACTTTATAATTTATTTTAAATCTCAATTTTATCTTTAGCTTTTTTGCTAAAACATCAGATAATTGTTTGCTTAGAAGGTAGCCTGGTGATTTGTAACCCAGGTTTTACCATTTCAGTCGCCAGTGTCAATTTAAGTTGTAATTTACTTAGTGAATTAATTAATTGTAATCACTACTAACCTATTAACATTGTATCACAATATAAAAGCTGTGCACACCTATAGGTGACAAGGTCATTATAGTATTATTTAAGAAATCTTGTATGTATGAATGTTTTTTTAATTTGTCGTTGGAGTACCATAATAAACAAATAAATAAATTGTAAAATGTAATGATGAGAAAATGTCTGAACATTTTTACTCGACGATAAGTAGCAAGTAATAGTCGCTGTAGCTAACGATATTATGTTTTTAATATTCCTCTCTTACCTGTGTAGGATAGCTGCATTAGATAGTGTAAATTAACTACGTTGATGTATACTTGAGAAGAAATAAAGTTACCCAATAATAAATACTACCCTTATTAGTCTTGTTAGGTAAAAGCTTGTAAGGAAAAAAAAATGTACAAAGAACACCAAATTACATAAAACATTGAAGTTTGACACAACTTAAACGCAAACTAAATATTTGAAACGAAATATATTTTTAACACACAAATGCTACAAAACCATTAACAATTTTCTTGTGGCTAAATCTGTATTTGTAATTTACAATGTAATATTTTATCTAAAGCTTTTTTTTGTTAGAATCGTGTTGTATTTTATGCTTTATTCAATTTGTAACATTGTTAAATTAACTTCATAAAGGGTAGATATTTAAATTTCTATAAAACATATTCTATATTATAATATCTGTTATATAACCAAAAATCGCGCTAATAATTACTGTGACTTTGAATTTTGTTTGCATAGGTACAATTTCTATACTATATGTACGACTCCGCGTGTGAATCTTGAGCAGAACAAACTATAACTTATTAAATTGGATATTTGAAGTATTTACAAAGCACACAAGTTACGGCATCCGCAGTAGGCAGACAATGACTGAGCGAATATCAAAGAAAACGGCCCACGAGCTCACAGCGTAATCGATTTCGTGATGCAGGAAAACTTCTCACAGATATTTATTTAACTAGAATGTATTGGTAACTTCCAACGTAATATTCTCGTAAGAGGATTCGTTTAACTTTAAGTAGTACTGTTTAATAAATTAATATTGTGCTAAGTAGCTTTTGGTTCTTTCAATTTAATAAATATACCCTAGTGAATTGTTAGAACATCTGATAACAGTCGTTGTAGAACGTTCCGCGTCGCCTCGTGCTTCTAAACGTTTTAACATTTCAAAGATAACTGTAGAATCTCGGGACATTTTCAAGATGATTTTCTTCATTTCAAAAAGGAAAGTCACATCTTAACATGTTAGATGTTGTTGCATCTATTTCTCCAAACATTTTTAGATACTTTTGAGAACATACATAACTTAACATCACGCCTGTAATCCCCGAAGGGCTAGCCAGAGGTGTACCCATTGGTACACCCACATTTCGCCAGTTATGTTTTTAGTCCCATGTAATAGGGGGCGAGCCTATTTCCGTCAACCGGGCACAAATCCAGACTCCGAGGCTGCTACTGAGAAATTCCTGATGGAAAATCCCAATAATTTGCCCGACCTGGGAATCGAACCACCAAGACCACATGCACAGCAGTCGCGCTTGCGACCACTAGACCAACGAGGCAGTTTTGAGAACATTTGATACTAAAAAAAAAAGACTTAATCATTTTAAATTGCCTTTACAATTTTAAAATGCAAATTATGTCCTCGTTTATCTGACATCGATTTCTTCCTAATATATTGACTTGAAACACAAATATCAACAAATCACGACAAAGTGGACCAAATTAGGTACCACCTAGTCGATCTAGTTAAGAGATAAAGTACATTTATTGATGGTCCTTAAACATCTCTGTCCATTGAGAAATAATGTACCTACACAGGCATCGTGGAGAAATCTCTCAAAGTCAGTATCGAAACCCTTGAACTAATAACAATTGCGATTTAGTGGAGCGTTCGGTAGCAACTCGATGAAAGTTTGAGCACCACAGGTACGAGGTTACAAGTTCTCATGTGCTAGCGATATTTTAACGTAACTCCCTGCGCCGGCGACTTTGCTCGCGATAAATGTTAGATTTCCTTTAAATGTGATCGTTTACGTTCATCTGTTAAGTGTGATGTTGTTGATTTAGTGTTATGATATCTTATAAAATCGCATCATAAATAAACTGATAAAATTAGAATAACAAACAGAACATCACGGCTCTAATCCTCAAAGGGTTAAGCACAGGAGTACCCATTAGTACACCCACATTCGCCGCCATCAACTGGGCACAAATCCAGACTTCGAGGCTGCTACGGAGAAATCAGTATAACCGAGAAGGAAAATAAGTAACATTATTGATATCTATTCCCGCTGTTCTACACTTCATAAAAACCGAGATGAGAGCAAACAAATACAAAACAAAACCAATAACCCCTTGAATATTGTTTCCTAACCATCCTCCAACCGAAGTTTTAACAAAACAATCCGCCATAATTGATTCTTATGGCTTGCACCCCACTTGCAGTTGCATCCGCCGTTAAAATTTCAAGAGCATTATTACACCAGAAATCGTTGGAGTCGATTCGTTGAAACTTTTAATTGGCAGTCCAGTGGAATATTGTATTTCATTGCCGACCATCAATGATATTATTTGATACAGATTGAGAGCTACTTCCGGGCTAGTTGAGTATTATGTTTAGTTGGATCAACAAATAAATAGAAGTACGGCAGGTTTGTTGTTATAAGGCTTTATTAATTAGTATTTTCTAACATTTGCGAATCGTGTAAAGCGTAATTTGTATGCAATAATATTGCGGTTTGTTATAGGGAAATGGAAACATTAAATTATATTAGCGTTTTTAAAGTAATTTTATAGGTCTAACATTTGGAAAGGATCGTAATAATATAAAGGCAAGCTTCAATAACAAGTATTAATCTTATATCATGGTTTAGGTAAACAAAGAAAGAAAATATATGAAATCAAACATCCTGACTGCGTAGATCATGAACTTTAAATACAAACTGAAAAAAGCAAGTCCAGTAGTCTTAAAATCTGTTATGTTACAGTCGGGAGTTCGGGACCCATTAAAAATCTAAACCGGCTCGAATCTTACCTATACCTAGGTCTCAAAAAAGTAACCTTCCTTCTGGAGCAGTCAGGTAAAAACTGGCACACCTATAATAAAACTCATTAGAAATATTGTCCTGATATAGATGTACACCTGTATATATTTACTAATAATAAAATCTCAACGCCTATCTTATTTGAAAGACAAAAAATAAAGACTAACAAAACCTCTTATCTCTTGTGAAAAGTTGTAAAAATCAGGTGCAGGAAATTGGTTTGCCGATACGTGGCGGCGACAGACGAATCGATAACTTTAGTGTTGTTCACTGGTTTAAGACATCCACTATGAAAACCATATTCGAAACTTACGAACGATAAAACGCACTAATGCGAGCACAGTAAGGAAGCTTTTAGCACAGCCATTTTTTGTTCAAGATAAACGTAATGAACCAATATTGAAGAATACCTTAGACTGTCAGGAATTCATAATACTTTATATTTATCTGTGGAGGCTTGTAAGTAATTAGCAATATTTTATTTTATTTTATCGGAATAACAAACAGCAAAAACAATATAGTTTTATATTCATGTCATCATAATGTTATTAGTCTGTAGGCTTTCCCAATATTAAATAAATAAATAAAAACAAAATAAGACGGTGTAGCCACATATCAAAATCGATAAATACTTAATAAACAACTATCTTACAGGGACACAAAAGTAGGTTTTAACACTATTGATTGTGAAGTTAACTATAATCGGCGGTTGATGCCTTTTGGGGCCGATAAAAATAGTAGACCAACAAAAATTTTTAGACATTTCCCATCACTAAATTATCGGTAAGTTTGTATTGTTATGGTGCGATGTAAAAACATCGTACAGAAAAGTATTCTTCGGTTTTCTTGTAAACTGAATAGCTACGAACTTCCCAAAGAATATTCCAGAAGGGAAGTGGCCGAACATCCACACTTTACTTAGCTAGGTGCTAATTCATCCATGCATAAGAATGGGACAACTTTGCGCCGGTAAACTTTTAATAGTGGCCTTCGCTGGGCCTGAATCACTTTGCAACTTCCAGCCATTTTGCCTTAAGAACATTATTTATTGAAATAAATATTGTTATCCGTTAATCCTTAATTAAGTCTTGTGATGGCTTTTGTAATTTGTTATGGTTATGAGAATCCTAAGGTACATTCGAGTAAATTGCTTTTAAACGTCAACCTAAGTAAAAATAATTAAATACATTAATAAAAATAATGACTGCACAATCAATAAAATGTACGCACCGTTACAATGAATGTTGTAATAACGATAACAAAATATGAAGGTGTGCTGTAAACATTCCCGTCGTCTGTAACTATGTCTTAAATCACACGTACCATAAGTTTTTGTTTGAATAGACGCTACACTCGTGTTCGTGGTAGGAAATCGTAAAATAAGATAGCCAAATGGTTTTAGTACACCCTAAAACTAGCAGTAAAATAGTAAGTGCCCGGCAATGAATCTTTATGAGATCATTTGATTGATTACTGAATTTTCTCGGAACGAAATCGACGAAGGCGAGTGGTGTATTACATTTCATTCGATTTTAGGAACTCCTTTATTAATATCGTAAGTTATTTTAAGATCTAATATACAATTTACAACCGCTATACAGATATTTATTACTTACTTAGATACGCTATACTTTGTGTGCACAGCTTCATTAGTAAGCAATATTGATGTTAATTGTTCTATTAGCAACTAAACTATGTACTAACGAAGTCAATAAACGCGGCCGCGTTATTTGCGTACGCGCTTAGCACTCACAATACGACTCCAAAGGCTGTTTAGGGTACTTTACTAAATAAGTTATTCTCGCCTTCAGAGCGTTATTCGAATATAAAACAGAAAGCTATTTATAATT
This sequence comes from Hoplodrina ambigua, assembly GCA_949774945.1. Lineage (NCBI taxonomy): Eukaryota > Metazoa > Arthropoda > Insecta > Lepidoptera > Noctuidae > Hoplodrina > Hoplodrina ambigua. The sequence continues at coordinate 10,278,159 of OX458967.1, forward strand.
TAGCCAGCTAATTTACCGTTTTCGACCAAGTAAGGCAGTTTAAAAAGAAAATAACAATTAGGTACTCCAATGAATAAGAAAAAAGGGACAGAATAGATCGTAAATTCTTCTCCAAATAAGATCAGCAGTCAACCTGTGCAAGCGAAGTCGTAACTCCGTAAGACAAGCTCGTAAATGCTTAAGTAGTGGTAAACGCAGTCCCCGGACATCTTCTGATTTGATTGATCTTCACAAGGTAGACCCTTTGCGTTTTTACAGAAAACGTCAAGAAAATGAGGAAAAAAACTGGGAACATAATTAATTACTTGATTTGGACATTAATGACCCGGTCAAAGAGGACGAGGGTTGATTAGTGTGTTTTCTACAGACGTGCTCCCTCTGACATTGGTATTATTTCAACAAGAGTACTTCGTTAAACACACATACAGTATTATGACGTCGAAGTTGAAGCAAACATTTCAAATTAATTAAACCTGTCTGTATTTTCCATTCAATTTGAATCGGAAACTCGAAAAACATTGAAACATTACATTTATTTTTTCTGTAACGACCCGAATACAACTCATAAAATATTCTATATAAAAACAGGTCTGAGTTTTGGGTTTTCCTTCAATATTTTCACAGCATGAAGTGTTTGCAGTACAACACAAAGAGAGAACATAAAAAAAATACTTTTAAAAACGAGTCGCCATTCCGCCGATAGGCACCAAATGAATATTCAGGGCAACAAAGGAGAAGGGGTGTCGCAAAAAGGCACTGCCTTAATTTTCATAGTAGAAAAAAGCGAGGCAATCGCAAAACCATAAAATAGCAAATAAATAAGCAACGCTGGGACATGTCCCTATTTAATTATGAATTAAGGCCGAGCAGTAACGAGATCACAATGTAATTAAGATTACTGCGGCGAGGTTTTTTCAGGGCGCCCCTAACAAGTGAGAGTAAATGGACAGCAAAACGCCGCGAAACTAAAATGGCTACCTTGTTTTGCTTAAGATAGGGAATCATTTAATGAATCTTGTTTGGGATTAGATGATAACGAAATAATGGATCTTCGATGTATTGTTACAGGGATTACTTTTGGCTTATGGCTTAATGATCTTATAATCGAACGAATTTAAAAGATATTAAAATATCGACTCACTTACAAAATTGGATCGGAAAGAACTTGCGTTCCGCGTATAAGTTGGAAAATCGTCGTGAGGAAATCTGGACTTTACTGTTCCACTCAAACCATGTCAGAGGCCCTTGAGGCGGTTTAGAAACTCTGACACTAGGGTATGTAGGGTCGTAAGGCCTTACTACCCACACGATAAGAAGATGAAGTTGGAAAATATGTATAATTAAATACACTACCTACTCAATTTAGAACAGTGTTATTCCCACGTTTCTTGAGAAGATATTAACCTAATAAAATATTACAAATATCTATTGTAGGTAAGGTCTAATCCATTTACTTTAATGCGCGATATCGCGAAGAAACTGAAAATAATTTCAATTTCTTCAGACCGACTACATATTGTCTGAAATATAACCTACAAGAATCATTAAAAAGGTTTTACGTATAATTCCTATTGAAATAAAAAAAAATAACATTTCTCTTGTACGCAACAGCCAGTATGATATTTTATTTTCGCAGTGACATAATGACCGGTGACAGCGGGGGAAATAAACTGCCTGAGGGAAGAATAAGAAAATGGTTTCTTTTCAACGAGACGGTTCGCTTCTATTTAATTTGCGTAAATGATACCTACGGCAATGTTAAATATAAGGTCTGGGAATGAGAACACACTATTAGGTACCTACTTATGTTTACCGAAGAATGCTGGTCTCCTACTCCTTAGAGAAACATCGAGGAGATAATAACAAAATGTAGTGACAAGATCATCACTTACTAAAAGCACTTTCTACCTCCTAAATTGTTTCTTGTAATATTCCTAAGATCATAACATACATAACATCACGCCTGTAATTCCCGAAGGGTTAGGCAGAGGTACACCTGCCCATTAGTACACCCACATTTTGCCAGTTTTGTTTAAGTCCCATGTAATAGGGGGCGAGCCTTTTGATCTTTACAAAAGAATCATTTTACAAAATAATAAAAACAAAGCTGGTGACTAGGTACCTATAGTTAAACAAATTGATGTTAAGTCATTCGATTTTACGCAAACATGTTACAACTTATTAATACTTGAAAGTCGTCAGAAGAAGTCGCATAGAAAGCCTAATTGCAGCTTTAATGTAAGCAGTAGGGCTTATTAGCACTCCGAGACTTAAGTCAGCCTTTAAACTCAACATTTTTAAAATCTTCTTCAAGCTGTGTGTAATTTATATTACTTTGCCGAAGTCAACCACGAATACAGAGGAAATGAGGAATATGTAACATAATCTAACCGAAGAATGTAACACGTTATTCCGTTTTAATGGATGATGCAATCCATTTGTTGGTCAGAACACACGGCCAGCACTGGTCTCGGCAAACAAAGAACTGTTTGTACATCACCAAACAAAGTGTGCATGCAAAACTCGACCGTATTTATGTAAATACACGATGAAACAACTGTGCAGTAGAAAAGACCCAAAACTGCGACCTTGTTTATTTTTATAACAGTTTTCTTCTGTGTTCATTGTTTTCCACCTTTTGCCACGTGTACGTTGTGCTCAGATTTTTATTAACCTTTCGTTTCTAGCATTTCGTTGATTAGTGCTGTGTACACACTGTGTACATTGTGAACGCTTTTATTTAACCTTTTCGGTAACGGTGTCGATTTATGTTACATTGAAATAAAGTATGGGCAGTTAATAACCTATAAAGTATTGTTTATGAAAGTGTTTTATAGCTCATTATTTGTTTATTAAAATATTTTACTGCTCATCTACTTGCAACTATTATGTTACACGGTTAGCAAAAATGCGGGTAGTTCGGTAACTCACGTAGTTGTGTATGATAGGTAATTTGCCTTTTAAAAATATGGATTAGAATCTAGCTTTTTTCCAAGACTTCGTTCGCGTAAATGTCGGCTATCGCAAACACAGACGAAGTCGCTGAATAAGAAGAAGTATATGTCCTTCCTTGGAATTCAATCTTACCCCGTACCAAATTTCATCAAAATCGGTTCAGTGGTTTAGTCGTAAAACGATAATAGACAGACATATAGACAGAGTTACTTTCACATTTATAATATTAGTAAGTATGTATTATACCCCTGATACTGCAAATTTCCTACCGCAAATTGATGCAGAATATAAAATGTTAAAAATAACAAATATAATAACAAGCCGATAAAATATCACATCTCGTTGCAAATACAATAAATTATCTAGCGAAGGAGTGAAACGAGGAAATGTTCAAAGAAATAAGATAATGGAAGTTCTTTTCGTGTACTTCAAATTGTTTTATGAATATTGAACAAAAGGCCTTACGTTTACGTATTCAATTAATATTTAATTCTGAATAATGTTACGTTTTCTTTTGCAACACACTTTTGTCTTGTTAAAATATTAGGTTATTTAAAATTTATAAAAATTACAAAATTGGCCGGGATAATAAATTTTATTTCATATTAAGGGTTATACACACTGACCACTTATAAGGGTTAACCGGTTAACCTTATCGATTTAATTTCTATATGTAAAAATTCATCCCCGTATCGGCAACTCAGGGGTGGAGATTAATAAAAATTTGGCCCCCAAACCCTCAGGGTAGCTCTTTATGGCACGTTGGCTTTTTACGAGGGACCTTTTATTGTAATACTTATTACGGTTTCGCGATTCCGCCGTTTTATCGCGATTAATCGTTTTTCAGTTAATTACACATTTCAGCAAAAGAAGTGCCGTTAAAAAGGTAAGTAAAGGAATAGGCAGTAGCTACTTATTTTCGTCTTTGTATTGTGTGTGAGTGAATTAAATATTCGTGTATTTATTATTATTTTTTTATTACGAGAACATATAACTTCTTCGCCTTTTTAAGATTACATTTACATGAAACCTATACTCCATCTGCGCGAGCGATGGCTTCGATATACAGCTAGATACAACGATTTTTGTACGAGTAAGGAAAACCGATAGTAAATACTTGTGGTTTATCTGCATTTAAGCATTTAAGTCGAGGGCAAATAACTCAAAAAAAAATTTAAATCGGTTCTGAAGTTCCTGAAGTTGCGCGTACAATCTGACAAACACTTTAGCTTTTTGATATTGGTATTGATAATTATAATTTTATTAAATTATTTACCTTTTTCGCAGCGGAGTCCTGGTTGTTATTGTCGGCGTGGTGCGGAGCGGCGGGCGCCATGACGGTGACGCCACTCTGCGAAAGAAGCTCGTCGGAGCCTCTCTGTGGACAAAGCAGAAACACTTTATAGAAAACTGTATTGAAAAATCAACCACATTTCAAACTACGAACTACTTTATGATGCTAAAATAACTGTAAAATACAAAAACTACCTTCATATTTATTTTTTCATGATTCTTTGTATTTTGTTATTAAAATTTCTAATTATTATCATTGTGACTTTCCACTATAAGCTTACAAGAATAATTATTGTTTAACTTGGAAAACACTTTATATATTCCGTAGCACTCGTTAACGCACGACCGCACGGTCCGGCTGCTAGCTTGCAAGTGAACATTTAATATTTACTGTACTGCGCACTAGATCAGTGTCATATACTTTTCGCATTTTTTTGCAACTACCCTATTATTTCTTTAATTATGTTTATTTTAATATGTATTGTTAAATAATATTGGCTATATAAAATATACGTCAGAATCATAATCACAGTTTACAGAGAATAGTTATGTATGTGGTAAAAATAAACAAAAAAATGTAAGCATGAATATGGAACTACATGCTCTCTTATATCACAAAAATACAGACGGTTGGTAATTTGCAATGTAACGAGTACATACGCTGAAAATCAGCACAGTAAGCTGATGTATGGTTCGTTCCATCAAATTAAATAGCCCAAATTATAAATCAAAATATTGGTAATTTAAAATCCATGTACGAGTGAAAATGAATGCTTGTGTACTGAAAATCACTAATTGGATACATTGAAAAGCGAAGTACTCAGTTTAACAGTTACAAAATATTTGAATACCTAATATTAATATTTTTGGATTGCTGGTAGTTATGAGTAGGTGTCATATTGTGCTGTGCTATAATTTTACATTTTGTTTTGATAAATATGTTCTGATTGGTGTTCTATTTATATTTTATCAAAGCCAGAACGTATCAATATTGAGCTTTACCATGACGTGAACCGAGCCTTTAAACGACGAAAAATAAGGCCGCGTCCCTGCCAAAAATATTGACAGGTGACTTTGCATGCGCGAAGACGTCATCTCCCCCGGCACAAAGGAAAAAGCGTAACAAAATAAAACAAAAACACAATTCCGGGACACGCCAACGCACACGTCAACCCGCCCTTCCCCGGGATCAATCTCAATTTAAGACGGCGAAATGACAGACCTCAGCAGTTAAACGCACCGGGCTAAGGTATAAATCACGCTACGTAATAAAGAAAACGTACAAATGACGCAACACCGCGGATTTTGTATCGCGAAGCTCACACCTGGCGTGCGTCGTCTGGATATCACTCACACGAGACACTTAATAAAGCCGAACACATCAATTGTTCCTAACGCGAGAAATGACAGACGGTGATACGAGCACCAACCTATGTAAACTTACATTCGATCATGAAAATGTAAATTAGGAAAGTAATCTGTTATTAGAAATATCCACATCATACCTATGTAATCCCCTTGAATTGTTAGCATACCGCTTTTTATTTTATCAGAGCAGAATATTCGTGAAACATCACAATATTTTAAGGTAATAATAAATTCTGAATGAAACAAAGTATGCAGATTTTGTTTGAACTACACTCCAATAAAAGAAAACCTTTTAGCTCTTAGTTTCGCATTTGTGATAACTGTGACCCTTTATTTGCATTTTACTTAATATTATGAAAAACAGATAAAGGTAACAGCGGGATTCTCATTTTTCAGCATAAAGCTTTCATTGTAGAAAAAGAAACGTTCTCTCTGAAATAAAACCAACATTCGCGAGTCCTATTCCTTGGAGTAATTTCGTAGAGCGCGTGTAATAATTGCCCGAAATTAAATAACATTTTTCACAACAACGAAAAAACAGCACGGATGAAAATTTTGCGGAAGGAAGGCGGATTGTGTTGGGAAAGAGGGCAGTTATCGTTTCCTTCGCAATTTCTCAACTTAATGGAGAATGATGTTGAATGATGCCTTCATGATGAAGACAATGGTGACATTGGGTATAAATACGAGGGCTAACGCTATTTGTCTGAGAGGCTCATCAGGTAGAACTTATCCGTCAGAACCGTAAAAGCTGTTGCCGTGTTATTTAAACAATCCACGCGTACTCTTTACAAAGACATTACGTTACTTTTAGATTTATACAATAAAAGCCTGTATACAAACAGATTCGTTTGAAGCTTTTTTTAAAATAAAATTAAATCTGTTCCACACAACGTTTAATTTTCTATGATGTATAAAAGTATAACTATTTTCTTTACCTTCTACCCACGTAATATTATCAAATGAACGTATTAATAAAAAATGTAATCTGTAGGCATATAATATGAGCATAGCTATGTACGAATGGGACCTATACGACGCAAAATCAATTCCCTAGATTGGTTCTTCACAAGATGGTATTTGGTTTTACTCTCGAAAGAAAACTGTGATCTTTTCCCGATGAGAAACATACTCAAACGTTCCTCCAATATGTCATTTGAATGAACGTGGTACGAGGGGTCCACATATCAAAATATAGGGAATAAAATATACATGAAAGGTTTACTTATAACAGACGAACGAGCTTCGCCCTTCTTACAGATAGTAAGGACACAGAATGATATGTTTTGCGTGGTCAAAGAGGAGTATCGATGTCCATTGTCGGAAATCAATACGGATAATGTATTAGTGATATTAAAATGTGCTGAAAACGTTTGGGAACGATGGGACACAAAGATTCTGTTGTTATTTATGGCATGTCTAAGCTACGCTTACGTCGGTATTACTTCGGATTGATACTCGGTCGAAAGACATATGAAAATCATTTAATTGAAAGAGTTTCAACAAAAAAGAAATGAATAATATTGTAGTTTAGACTTATAGATGTAGGTAGGGTCAATTGTACAAATAGACGGCGTGTTTCAATGGGTATGACGAATAATCTGGCTATTAGAGTAGTAGGTACCTATTAACTATTTTTATTCAGCCTTATTATAACTGTTAGTTCGAATTCCTTTGTATTGTGGTACTTAAAGAAAAAATCAGGAGGTAACCTAATAGCTACGTTTCAAACCCGACATTAAAGAATTCTTAAAACCTAAACCTAACCTGCTGATATAAATGGTCTACACGGTTAAATTCACTGAATTTCAATTTAGCAAAGGATCTGAACCGGGTCGTCGCCTTCATAATAATTTATACAAAACATAAAATAATCAAATTTTAAAATGATTCTATTTGCAATAAAACTCTATGCATCGTGTTAAACGATAACCCCAGAATACACCAAATAAAACCATTTGTTCCTAAACTGGCAGCGCGCGATTTTTATGAACATCATAAAAATATCCGACAGAGCACTATCATGTCATATGAAATATTTACGTACCGCTAACACTCTTCAGAGATCATTAATCGATATGTAGGTGCAACATTCGGGACGAGTATTCGATTCAATAAATCTCGAACAGTAACATTGATTCTTCGAGATCTTTCGAGAAAATGTTACAGTATCAAAACGATTATGGACATCACGGTTATTTTCAAACTATAACAATATCGATGCATGCAATATCATCAAGACTTCGAGGCATCTACGTCAAATAAAATATTATATCGACTTTGTACCATAATAGTGAGAGCAGGGTAAGCTTATATAATAAAACTCGTGTCGTGAGCACCTTGTTTCTGTGGCCGAATAAAATAGGGAGAAACGAGAGAAAACGAACATTTACGATGCGAATGAAAAATCGCTTCGGCATTTATGACGTCATTGTTCCTGAGAATGAATCTAATATGAAAAAAATAAAAGGGTCTAGCGTGGAAAGGCTGTAACGAGTCTAATAATTTTTATTGCGATTTCACGAGCTTACAGTCTGATTTAACTCGACGTGTGTAAATTATGATTTAATTTAATAACCAGCGTTGAAAACGAGCGTAAAATGTTTTTATGTGAGATAATATACTTTTCATTAAGAGTCATGCGTTACTCGCACAATTTTATATTCATGTTTTATGGGCGCAAGCAACTCGGCGGAATTGAATCGTTAACAAAAACATGCATGGATTTGCGTAACAGCTTGCTACAAATGGTGCCAACAAGAAGTCAATATATGAAATATAATAAATTATATAGTTCAGGGCATTAATTATACCGTTTATGTTAATCTCCCTAATTCGTTTTAAGCTCTTAACAGAACAATTTTTCACCTTCGTGCTCAGAGAGTGTTAATTAACTTATTTTGCCTTGATTAAAAGAAGGGGTTCACTGAAGTTAGAAGGAAAATGAATCAAAAATAAATACTACTACGTGGAAAAAATCTTCAAACAGGACTTACCTACCTACTAGTAACTTTACATGAGAGTATTAGCTTAAGAATACCTTATGCACCTACATAACAAATGAAGCTTGTTCAAAGTGAACATTTTAAACCAAGGAAAATTCTGAAGTAAAATTTGAGACAAAATAGTTTTCTAGGGAACACAAGCTTTGCACTTGGTAAGCTATTATGTACGTTACCACTAATGCCTGTGACTAGCGCGCGCAGTGTAGACGGCGCGCTAACAAGTCTGTGTGTAAATCAGACGATGCGCACTAAGCACCGCGCTGTCGATCTCATCATCGCGACTCGCACCGTGTGCGCCGCACATTCGTCTAATGCTTAATATCATCCCGCCCGACCGCCTTCGACTAAGATGTCGAAATTAACGATCTTGATAATATTTGTCGGCTCAGCGCTGCCAAGCTCCACTCGTAATTAATTGCACCAATTTGTTCTGCGCTTATAACGGACATTTGTCAAGCGCCCACCCGCGCCGGATGATTTTCGCACTAACTTCATAATCGATATTCGGAAATATCGATTATCGCCCAAACTCTTTGCCCCAACTCGGATATTAAGACGTTCCGCAGTCATTAATAAGCCGTAACGATGTTTTCTTCGATTCCAAGGAGCAATATAAATTCCAGTCATAATTTATTATGTTTGCACTTGCCGGTGTAGTTGAGATGTGTGTATTAAAAATTCACAGTGCGACTGCGATAAATTAGGCAGATACGAGACGATGTAAAAGTTAACAATTCTCATCACAACTAGGAGGCAAACCTCTTAGCCCCAGAACAATATAAGGGGACATTACTCGCTGTCACAACTCTACTTTATAGGGAAAGTAGGAGCTGCGAGTTTGTGTGAACAAAGTTGTAGGGGCCTGGTTACTTTAGTAACGAATAGAGACGTCAGTAGGTAACCGCCACTCGAGCGCAACTCGCGTACCATTTTAACTCCAGCCGAACTATGTCGGGCTAACGCCAAGATCGATGCTGCAAACTGTGCTCTGTTACTCTCAACAATATTAATTAAAGGATCATTTAGTATCTGCGTGTATTACGTTACGATCCGCTTTTAAATCGCACCTGTTAAAGTTGTAAGATACATCGAATCATTACGCTCACTAAACTTGAGCTTAATGGCCGCTCAATTTACGATACTCTTAGAGCAAAACTAATCTGGTCTGAGGAAAAGTTGTACGATAAAAGTTAAAAGATACAGAGCGAGAGAAACAAAGGGCAACGTTTAGAGGCAACGTTCATTTGCATACGAGACGATACAGATACAGTGCAGTGGGCGCATTGCTGTGTTTTATGGCTTTCACTATTTTATAAACAACTGGAATGGGACCTTGAATAAATGTCCAAAAGAACTAATTTACGCGAAAACATTTATCATTAAAAGCAATTTAAAGTTAAGGAAAAGTTAGTGGTATACATTTGTCATAATTTCTATCTCCCTTTCCCTAATTATGTTTAATAAAAATAATATGGAGTCCACTTTATTTGGGCTCAATGAGATTTAGTTAGTCCCGTGGATCCAATAAAGGCTAATGTCACTATAAGAAACGTGTTAATGGTTGTTATTTATCGTGTGAGGCTAGCGAGCGGGAGAATAATCACATATACACTCTGCGTCCTGACACGGATGTTACAAGTCAACCATTTATGATTTATTAGATGCTATGCTCAAGCCACGATGCAGGAATAGAAACCTTAATTACAAAAACATTTTACCAATCTAAAACAACCGAGTTTTAAATACTTGTATATCATGCCCGGAAACTTCAGCATATAACAATTTGCGACTATAACAAAACTTATCTTGCTCATACAGTTCAAGTTCCTTTAGTTTTTACTACCCATATTCATAATACCTACTTGTGGAGTTGCGAAAGCGGCTTAGTGTTGGTTGTGACGAGACAGGTCCGGCCGGCTTCTAATGAGAAACTATCAAACTCCAACGGCACATTTGTCTTGTTAATGCTAATATTCAATTCTCTGGGCGACGCCGTGCCGCTAACTAGGCTTTTAGTTAGTCGTGTAACGGTAGTCTAACGTAAACATAAGTAGATCTAGTACTCCCAGATGCAGTCAGGGAAAATTAATTAAGTAGATGGGCAATCGTTTACAAAAATCATTAGTAATGTTAATGAAATCAACTTCAGTTTCAAAATCATCAATTTGAATGTAAACTGCTAGATAGGTGTAACATAAAAATATAATGTCGAACATATATATGTCGAATTCTCAGCAGTAAAGAAAAACCCAATGCGATCTCAACATGCAAATCAGTTATGTAATTTTAAATGTAAAACAGCTCTTATGTCTAAAAGTTTTTTCGGATTAGCTCCTAAAATCTATAATAAATTACCTGACGGCATAAAAGACATGCCAATGGCTAAATTCAAAACAGCTCTACAGAAAATTTTAACAGAAAAGTGTTATTACAGAGTGGACGAATTTTTAAACGAGAAATATTTATAAAACTAAAAACCTAACTGTACATAATAGTTCCTAATTATATTTTAAACTTATTTTATTGTTATAGTTTAATATTTGTTATTATTATCTAAGCATGTGAATCTAGTTAATAAGTTCTCAACAAAAAACATTTGTATGCCAATGAAGCAAAACATAGAGCTACTATTATTTTTTGTTTAATACCATCTATGTAAAACCTATGTTTACAAATGAATAAATGATTATGATTATGATTATGATTCATATCATTTTATAAAGCCCTATGAATGGTTTCGCTTGTATCGCATTAGCACATTTATATGGCAGACAATCGATATCACTTGACTAAGGAAAAACAAATAGATTCTTTATGGCAATGTACGAAGGTAACAATTCACCCCTCAATGGGCCGTACCGAATCTAAAGCGATCGTAATTTCGTCTGGCAATATTCCGCCTTTTCATATTTTCCTTTTGCCTTCCAAATGTTATATCGTGCCCAATACAAGGCAGCGATTTCGTTTGTTATTTCAAGCCCTCTCACGCTTCTCCGATTTAGTATATCGACACGTGAAGCATCAGTTAAACAAAATATGGAATCACTTGACTTTTCAATGCGATGGAGACCATTTTTCTTAAGTGAAAAGACGAATAAAACCGATTTTTGTTTGGCAATAAAAATGAATATAAAATCTAATTTCAAGATATTTTTTGTGATGCAGTTATTTAAACATATTACGTACTCTAACCACTGTGATGTGTAAACGGTGATTTAACACTTTTTCCTTATTATATTGTATTTTATCTTGGTCTAATTTATTATATTTTAAGCTAAACCGTCTCAGCCTTCGTGGCGGACAACATGCTAAAACTATTTCTATTATAGAACAAAGTTTATCTTATAGGATTAACTAATAAAATAAGATTGGATATGGCTAAACCAGCCAGTCTCATAAAACAGTACTAGAAGGCAAAACCATCGACTTGTTTCCTACAATATCCGACATACATTGAGCCACTTTTATATGTTACCGATGAAAAGTATAACACGGTATATCAGGATGTCACATTTTCAATAGTAACAATCGCACTCCGGATAGCTACGAGAGAATGCAAAACGTGACACCCTTTAGTCGTCTCGTAAGGCTGCGTCAAAGAGGACCGTTTCACAGCTTATGCTGATACCGTGTCTTTGAGGAAACGCATCCAGCGCTAGATTATGTATGCCATCTTTAAAACAACTCCAAGAAAATATGTTTCGTTCAACTATTGAGGGAATTTTACGAAGTGAATATTTTTTGACTTTGTAACCACTTTTTGTTCCTTGAAAGAGGTTAAATACTTTGGCCTTTCCATGCGTTGAATGTTTACGAAGAACAGTCAACATTAAAAGGTCAATATTATTATTCTATGGGTTCATTTGTTATTGTCATAATAGGACAATATCAAAGCAAACTTTAGGCTAGGTAGGTACTATTTTATTCACAAAAATGAATTCAACTATGTAGAAAATGTGTATTAATCGTTACATGTTTAAAAAAAAATAATTAAAAAACAAGACATTACAAACATTCGAAGCAAACATAAACAAATCTAAAATGTCAAAAAGAATACGTCACACATGGCAAACAATTTAACTTCACGTCAAAACTATTTATGGTATGCTGGCGTATATTCGCGGGTGGCGTTTCAAAGGCAATGGTGTGTTTACATTTGTCTCCAGAAGAGCGGCGGGTAGCCTCAGATATTTAACCGCCGGCGGGGCTTCGCAAAGATAAATAAAAACGGCTGAGATTTAAATACTTTTTCGTTCCTATTCTTCACCTTCCCTCTTTGAAGCGAGTCCCTTCTATTTATTAACGTTGGATAGCAATATTTAATTATCATTAGATCGTTATGAAGTTTTATTGGCTGGTTTGCAGAGGGCGTGAAAATGTCTGTGATCTACTTAGGGAGTTATTTCACTTCCAGTTCTTGGTCCTTGGGGATACGATAATTTAAATTCAGTTAATTTAAGAAAATAACCGGATTTTTTAACGTTTATCCTACATAGGTATACTTTTGATTATTCATGTGGGACAGAGTCAAACTAGTAACCAGTCTCGAGCTTTGAGGACGTTTGATGTGTACCAAACGTGCTCCAATAAAACATAGCCAATCAAAAACCCCCAGTCGATACGAACCAATAGACTGCAGTCGACTTTTTGAGACTCATCTGGAAACCGATGGATCAGGATTAATTACTTTGGCTAGAAAAGAAACAGATTTATTTTTAACTAGCAACTGCCTGTGATTTCACTTGCTTCCATCTTTTATTTTAATCAAAGTTTTTTTTTTTATATATATACATTACTTACTTGTTATACAAATTATGTATACTAATGTTATGCAAATAAACAATTCTTATTCTATACTACTTAATAAATTCAGGGAAAGTGAACTTAAGGTGATTTGTCTTCCCATCTGATGCTTAGAATTGATTTCTCACTTCAAGCTCGCTTCATCTAAATTCACCAAGGAAGATTTTTACAGAATACTAAGTACTGCTTGATTGGATAACAAACACACTAACTCACAAACTTTTCACCGAACTAGATATCCTATTTACAAAAATAGTAAGCAAGTAATCATGATTAAAAATACGCAACCTAACAAAAATACACGAAGAGAGCAGTAAACAGCCACAGGCGATACATGTGAACTAATTAATTAGTAAGTACATAATACGGTGTATTTAGAGTACGGCTGCGAACATTGGCCAGTGCAGCTATTGATTAGACCCCGGAGGTGGTAATACCAGGAACATTGCAGTTCCGAACTACGGTATCGAGACCGATACCAAGTTACAGAGCATACAGGACTAACTAAATGTTAATGTTATTGTTATACGAAGTTATAGGGCCATTGTTATGTTGTTGTATGTGTTTTGTTAGGTTAATTGTGGTAGGCTGATGTTAGGAGCAGTTTCATGGCTGTACTAATAACAAATAACCTTTATATATATAACGATGAGGAAGATTTTATGAATCTAAAATGTTGCACTGTTTAGTGTCATTACCTTGCATTTGAAGCACTTTGTAGAAAAAAATTACATGATTTTAAAATTAAACTTTATAGTAAGTATGATTTCCAGCTACTCAGCACCTCTCTAATATTTTCGTTGAAAGAGCGAACCGTATGTGATGTTAGTTTTACATGCATAATTTTATTAGGTTCCCCTTCATAAAGTTTTTAAAACATATATTTTAATTTCTGCACTGCTGTAGCTGGTTAAATGGTATATGATCCTTAATAAAATTACTGCTCGTAGCAAAGCTCAGAAGATAGCTTATAATCACTATAGGCTCATGGATAAGATTTTATACGGCAAATGGATATAGAAAAAATATTACAAAACCTGCTTTTATCCGCGACTACGTCCGCGTGAATTTGTTACGGATCTCATTTTTTTTTTAATTTTAAAATATGATGAAAGAATTTTCAGAATCGGACCAGTAATTCGGTAGATTAGCGAGTTCAAGCAAAGAACAAACTAACTCTTCAGCTGTATAATATCAGTACAGATATAGATAACAAGAAACAAAGCAAAGGCATAAGGACCAATAAATGGTTAAAGGCGGTTTTATTTCAGCCAACGAGCCCTGTTAACAACCCAAAAGCAATGAAATGTGAAAACTGCATTGTTGAACAGTAAAGCTCGGTTAAGTTCAGTGAGAACCTTCCATAATTCAATAAAAACAAGTAATTTTCGTACAAAGGCTTGCACAAAGCAATTGACCGGATAAAGCAAGTGTTGTTAGCCGGGCGAGTGCCAAAAAGCGTTGTGCATCAAAATATCTAGCGTCAAAACATAGTCCACAGCACTTGACGCGTTAATGGACTTACCCGTGGTACAAGTTTGGAAGCCTTGTAGCGTTACAACAACCATGTTACGAGTTTTGAACGCTTATCAACAACACACCGCAATGTCTAAGAGATTAAGGAAATTAGTTTCCCGTCAAAAATTTTACGAGCTACTGTGAATTCTGTGAGTTAGCTAAGCTGGAAATGTAAATATTGAAAATGACAATGTATTTTTAAGACATGAGATAATTTAAAGAAAGTATCCGAAAGATGTTATCATACGACTGAATGAAAGTCACATGAAAGTGCAAGTTGGTAGCTTTCTGTATGAAAAGAATCACCGACATAATAGGTTTGCTCCAAACTTTTTCTCTTACAAAACTTCGTTCCTTTTACCAAGTTGAGTAAAATTAAGAAAACAACATTCCCGATTCGAGTTTAAAAGTGAGTCCAGATTTGGGAGTAGCTAATGTTCTTAAATCGGAACAGACGGGTAACGAGCTAGGACAAATATTTTGCCACTTCGGAACGTTACCTGACCGGGGAAGTGGCCGCGGTGGAGTCAGCCGCGGGGAGACAAAGTAAATATGTCCCCGTTTCCCGGGTCGTCCCCACATTTTATCGGGGAGCGATCGGCGCTCGGGTCGGGAAATGAATTTAAAACGTGTTTGCGGGTAATCTGTTATCGGTCCCTTGTCTCTGGCTGGAATATAGACGTCCAGCCCGCTCCTATATCTCGATCGTGATTTTGCGCCGCCAGTAAACATGACCGTTTATAGTTGTGATCATTGTGCCTCATTACACATTGGTCCCTGTTAATAACGTTATCAGTTACCCTTACACAGATAACATTGTACTGGATAATTATTACGTTAAAATAACATAATAGAAGCTATTTCAATTACATAGCATAATACGAAATGTCGAGTTAGGGATTCGATTGAATAAGAAGCCGAGTTCGCTAATTAAAAGTGATCTGGTGGGTACTCCTTGCAAAACATAAAGATACAACCTCATTATACTGCTTATTGAGTTATAGCCTACAGCCAAGGAGCAGAGGCATCGTTATTTTTTATTAAATCGCAAAAAGGAAAAACATCGCTAATCTGAGGAAATTTTGTATAAAGAGTACAATAAAATGTTAAACGTATAAGTAGTGAATGTTAGGTGGGAGCGGAGTCTAATACGAGCAACACTGGGTTAATTATTTCGTCACAAGAGCCCTCGTAAGCCACTGTAACAGCGCTTCAGCCGAGCTCGGGGGGGCCATAAAAGCTACATAATACGCGGCGACGTAAAACTCTTATTATTTTAGTATCTGCGAAACGGTCGCGGAAAACATATCGTAAAATAAAACCTGTCGCCTTGTACGAAGATGCAAGCCCCTCCATCGGAGGCGCGGTTCAGCCAATGTGCACGCTCTAAATCCAGGTGGATTCAGTGTGGACACCGGTTAGGATCGAAACCAGCGAGCTAGGTGGATTTCTATGGTAAATACAGACTTTATGGTAGCCGAGGGATAAGTTTCCATTTTAAATTGAAGAGAAACTCTGAAATGTTTCCTTGTCTCCCGACGGAGCTGAGCGCGCGAAGCTGAATAAAAATTCACGTCAGGTAAGCACACGGAAATATTTACACAACTGAAGAATTTACTAGGAGTTGCAAGTGGTTATATAAATAAATGCTTAACCTTATCGTAACTCTTTCCTATCGATTGACGTCAGACGGGGTGGAAAAACGACATGAAAATATTATGATGTTGCAGTAAGTGATAGCACTAGCATTATCGTTTTCTTCCTTCTATCACAGCAAGTGAGCAGGTGGAAGAATCACAGATTTAAGTGAAAAAATGTCAACATGAAATTATTCAACATTTTTTTTGGCGAAAATGCGACTAAGTCCCGGAAACGCCCATTTACATAGCCGATGTCGACGCGATGGTGCGTGGCGACTTCAAATGGGAATTATAATACCAAATTGAATACAAAACTTTCCTTTCAGTGCCGAGTAATGGAGGAGTCTATGCACCGGAACAATCGAAAAGACAAATAGAATGAGAGAGGAGACGAGACACTCGCTCTGTTGAAATAATAAGTGCCTGACGTCTTTTTGGACGTTCCTGCCACGCTTTTTTTGTAACGATAAATTTTTACGCTTTGATCTTTCCAATTCAAATAGGCTTTTTTTCTCGTAGAATCAGAAGTTATAGGAATATTTCAAAAGCTTTAAGTGAGGCGACGGAGCAGATTTTCTTTTCCACCGGCTATATCGTTCTGATTGAAATGCAAATGAAACGGTGTCCGTTCTAAATGTATTTATTTTATTTTACCTCTTTAGCTAATCTGTAAAATTATGGAGATAATCAAGCTGCACATAATGAACTAATTATGTAGCTACTGATTGAGTATAATTAAATCTACACAACTTTAACGAAATTCCTGTTCGCTGAACTGTTACGAAAGTATTAAATTCCTCGTTTTGTATCCAGCCTGATATTACTCCAAGAAACTATAAAAATATTAAATTTAAAATCTCAGCATTAGTAGTAAAATTTATGAAATTTTAATCTTCTCTCTGCAGTCGAGCAATGACAGGGATTGTTTGCTGAAGAATCTGAAGCGGTTCATTATTCCGTTCCGAGTTATTTGGCGCCCAACGAGGGGCTACGCGCGCTCGACGGCGAACATCTGACGAATCACTCGCAGATTTGAATCTGTATCCGCGGAATGTTTCATTTTTAAAGCCATATGTTCTGGTTTGTTTTATTTTTATACAGCATGTGTGTGCGTCATAAACGCCTAACCGAGTTTTGTAGTTGTAACTTCAAATCTGAACAAGTTACACAACGAAACAAGCTGCAACAAAAACATTTGCCTATGCCGACGTTAGTGAATTGTTCTCCCGCTCGTGACTGGGTAATTTCCATACATTTCAAGTTCCATCGCCTGCGGGACGTTCGTTCTTTTGTTGATAAATGTTTGACGGGAACTCCGGGGACGCCATTAAAAGTTTTTTCGTGAATAATTCCAGTTTACATACGCAAATGTTTACTCGTGAGTTTACCCCCGCGCTCACCTATTCGGTGATTTCTTTTCATAGAGGCGTTTGTTCAAGGAGTGGTGAATTTCTTCTGAGCGGAGTCGTTGAATATGTAATTGGAAAAGTTTTTGTGTTTTCTTTGTCATAACCCTTAGTTTTGATGTAATTTACCAGGGATCAGGGGCAAACACCGCGCTTTTAATATTGTTGAATTCTCCAGACAAAAAGTTGGAGGCGAAATTTGGTTTGATTGAAAACTGCAAACAGTCTCGTATATTAATAGAAGTCAGTTTGTGGGTAAAGTTTATTGGAAAGTTTTTGTAGGAACAAAGTGACCGATAAAGACACGTAGACCTTAAAGTTGTCGGCGACGTGGTCGGGTGAAGTGGTTAGTTCTGAGCCATAACTCAGTGGGACGAAGTTGGACGATCAGATTGTGTGGCAGACAAAAAGAGCCTGACGTCACGGAAGCTAGATTGCGTGGATAAACGCGCGTGCTCCCGACACCACGGGTTAAGCTCGCGCTATATCAAACCTTTTTACTCGAATATCTAGTGTTAGGAATTTTGGAGCAAGTTAATCCACATAGTGCTTAGACTTTATTAAGTGAAGTAGTTTTAGTTCAGGTTTTTTGTAGTGCTCTTAGATTTCTGTTATCGTTTAAACTTGTAAAATATTTACAAGTTATTTTATTATTTTGTAGGGATAGGTTTTAAGATATTTATTTGTTTTAAAATTTTATCAAATTGTATTATTGACTTTGTTAGTTAGATGTTAACGTCATTATGCCTGCTGTGGTCTCCTTAAAGTAAAGAAGTACACCTACATAACACCTTTGAAATCCTAAAATAGCTGAATGGAAGTATTACTGTCATGCTAGAAAAGGGTAAAACTTTCGTATTATAACACTAGCCTCTGCCCGCGATTTCATCTGCGTGATTTTTTTCAAACGCGTTAAGTTACGTTTTTAGTTACTGCTCAGCACCCGTGAGTCGTAGCGTAATATTATATATAGCCTATATACTATTCCACATTAATCTGGCTATCACACACAAAAAGATTTTTCTAATCGGTCTGGTAGTTCTAGAGATCCGCGTTTACAAACAAACAATAAAACACTTTATACTTTATAATATTAGTTATAACATAATTTTGCCCATATGTCATTCCTTAGAACTAAGTCACTGCGCACAGATATCCTTAGATTAATTAACACTACTGATTCCTCGGAACTCGCTCTTGAACTAAGACACTACTTAGGTAATCCTTTACCGGAATACCGTTAACTAACTGCAAATTAAGATAACACGTCGCGATAAGGCGACGTGTCGGGTTAAAACGGGATCTCCAATAAGTGGGTGTATCAGACCGCACTTGTAAAGCTGTGCTTAGACGGGCAACTTTTTCAGCACATTATGTGGCCGGAGGTAGTGGAGAAATTATTCGAGCGATCTTTTTTAGATGCTGAGAATTGCTTAAATAGTTTTGGTAATATTTTCCTAGTTGGCTCAAATCTAAACTAATATTATAAAGAGAAAAAGTTTTTTGTTTGTAAGGGGCAATCTTTGGAAAGTTGTCTTTATCGCCGCGTGCCATGGGCTATGTATTTTTACACACTTGACTACTACGTGGAAGAAGACGCGGGCAGAAGCTAGTAATATGTATTTCTTAATGACAGCAAAATTGACAAGTTTGCAGTTTCTTTAGTTTATGCGCGGATGTTTCAGCAACAATTGTTACAATCTTGGAATTGCCATTAATTGCTCGCTATTGCCGTGATGTCAACGATAGTTTTGCACGATTGCCAGAAATTGTGCAGTTTAAGTTGCCGGTGTAAGTGCACCTTGTCCCAAGTAACTACAACAGGATATTTATAGCCTGGCTAGGTTCGCCAATGAACCTATTTTGTTGCGGCCGGTTTAGAAACCAACGGTACATTTTGTGGGTACTGGAAGTTTGAGTCGTTATTATTGTTGTTTCAATATAAATGTTCTCTGAAACAATGATTGCTTTTTCCCGTTACAGTTAAGTAGGTTTGATTTATCAAGTATCCTATTGGTGATGAAGGGTTTTATTGAGTAGGTACTTATGTTTTTTTTTTCATTAAAAACAATTCGTAACAATTTAATTTAGGTTGACTAGCAATATCAACAACCATCTTGCGAGAGAACAGAGGTTAAAAATAATAAGATATTAAGAAAAAACAATGTACCTATTCCTCCGAAATATACACCTACATAGGGGTAGGTAGGAATTTTACTGCCACTCAAGATGATGACGATACTAAAATAAAATATTGAAAATGTATCGGATGTAATGTACTCACTAAAGTACAGGGTTTTGAATTTAACAAAACTGATATAGATGCATAACACGATGGATTTCCTTGTAAGAATAAATCTATTATTGAGATATTATTTAAAGAAGATTTTAAAACTTAGTCCTAGCTTATTTCACTGCAGCTACAGTGTTCAATGTGTGCTTACATACATAAAATTACCTACCAACAAATTTTGTATTAAACGTAAATAATTTGAAGGATCAGTGGAGGCTGTGTGATTATTTCACGCTAACGAAATTAATAAGGTAAATTTCAACGGTGTGCGAGGGGCGTTATTGCGTTACCTCGGAACCGCTTGTTTGATGTGGAACAGGCAGGAAATACAGCGATTTTAACAATACTGTTATATTCTTAACATATTATTATAAACATTATTAAAAACTGCGGTTGTGATATCAATCTTGGTTATTTTTTAATCGGTTAAGATTTCTTGTGTCTGTATGAGCAGCGACAATACAATTCAAACAACTTTGTGACTAACTGACTGACTCCTTAACAATTTTAAAGTGCTTATAAATGGTTTAATTAAAATAAATGCCTTGACAATGTTTTAGTAACAAAAAGGTATGTACAAAACAAGTGAAAACGTGATCATTTACTTCCTTTCAAAGCTGTTACTTAGGACAAAAATATCCATTCCTTTAGAAGGCGTCTTGAGACAAGTAACTTGGGAATTATACACAAGACCTTAGCTAACATAAAGATGAAACATACAAAGTATATTTCAGGAAAAAATAACCCCATATTACTGACATTTTATTTTCCCTCGTAAAAGTGAAATCCTCAATATTGTGAGGTGGTGAACTATCAAACTAGACTGCCACGTAATTTATTATGAAATATTCAAACACACAAACCAGGTAGAAATGGCAATGTCGTGGGAAAAGCTAAGTGTGAGTCAAGATTCTTGCAAGTTAATAGATATGAAGTTTTTATGAGCCATAACGTCACCTCTGGAAGTGAAATAAAAAGTGATATAACCTTTTTTATGCGGCTGCAAAAATATAATATTTCATCTTAATTTTGACTACTGTATGCGATTTATTGGTTTGATATTTTAATTTTAAGAGGAATTGTTTTAAACTAAAGACGCATAGAAAACAGACGAAACATACCCTAATGCTTTACACAAAGTACTTGGTGAAAATCTTATTTCACAGTGACAAAAATAACATCAAAACAATACGTCTTTTTCTCACTCTTGTAAAATGTGTATATGCGATCTAAACACAGAAGCAGATTTATCACAAAACTAACTGCATTGAAAATCATCATAAGCACGTATTACTCGTGTATAGACAAGAGTAACAGTCACTTCAAAGGGCGACGCCGAGGCAAATCGAGGGTGTCCAACTCTCGTACGACAAATTATGTGCCCGCGAACAGATAGCGATATTGTCGCCCCAAAAACACTTTTCCCTTGTTTTTCCCCGAAATGGGGAAGGAAGAACGGTAGTTCGGCAAGACAGCTTGATCCGGTGTACGGTCGTTTTAGGGGCAGCAACAAGTATCTTATTTACACATGGGAATACAAACTTTGTACCCAAGAATAAAGAGTTTAATTTATTTCGTTCGCATGCCCGGGAAGAGAGAATTCATACGTGCCTGTATAAGGAGGAATGTGAAAGTGATGGAGCGGCACACGAGGAAACGAGTTATATTCTGAATCAAGTACTTAGTTTTATTGCGTTTGGGCACACTGGTGGCTGGTTAATGTACAAAAAAGATATTGTCAGTGACACTGATCGCTAGTTATTTTATCCTATTCAAATAAGGCACGACACGTTCAACATTCAACTTTACGAACCTCAATATAACATTGATAGCAATATTTAACGTTCCAAAATAAGCACTTGGAGTAAATAAATCCGTGTGTAAGCCTATATACGAGTATGTTATGTAAGCAATGACATTAAAAGCTAAGGCACCCTCAAACGACAACGTCCCAAAAGAAAATACTTTTGAAATAAAGGAAAAAACGGGAAAAACCAATTGTGCATCCCCGCTTCATTGTGAGGAGTCCAAAAGAAGCCCGATATAAACGAAGGACGGAGACGACTCGTTAAAAGAGATACTTATGAAAAGAGGAGATTCGTGGAAAAAATCGAAAAGCTGAGGTAAACAATAGAGACGCGGTTGGAGGCGTCGGGAAAAGTTTTCAATTAACAGAATGAGACTCAAGTTGACGGCAACTCGACAACTCGATAGTACACTAGCATTGCCTCTTGCTACAGTGTATACAGCTGTAACCAAGTACTATCGAAACGTTCTAGTGAAGCAAAAGGGGCGATGAACTGTACAATACGTAATATGTAATAGGTGTTTACGTGAAGGTGAATTGGCGGAGGTTTCGGAACGGCCCGCAAACTGAGTGGGTTAAATGGAGCGTGGACGCGACGAGGCCCGCTGCACTTGTTGCAATTTCTCTCCACTCCACAACTTAATTGTGCCGAGTGTGCCTTTACTTTTGCTATAGACGAATAGCGTTAATTTCACCAAGAAAGGTTACCGTCCATTACTCTAATTGCGAGCCGCATTTCATCTAAGCATCGCACAACTTCGGTCCGCAACGAAGAAGCCTTCAACAAACTCGAGAAAATTTACTGAAACCAACTACCAAAGAGTATGGAAGTAAACGAGGAGTCTTCGCTAATATTCCTAATTAAGCTTTTAATGTAATTGAATGAGTGGAGACACATTGCGATTGGAAGGAAGGAGTAAGCGAGTACTACGCACCCCTTCGCTCGCGACCAAAAATACTTTCAGATAAATTACTTAGAGCGAACTCAGCGCGCATACAAATCGGCCAGCGATTCTCCATATTTCACCTTGCCGAACACTCGCTCGATTTACACACTTCTGTAATAGGCGAGGGAGGGTAAACGCCGCGATGGACGAGTGCCGATGCAGAGATCTCAACTCGGTGAAAATTAAGCCATTTCCGTTTAGGAGCGTCGTGTTCTAACTTTATTACTAATCGAGTCACGTCACGAAAAGAATTTCCGATATACAATTAAAGGTGAAACGGGTGTCGAAGATCTTGAGTCAGAGGTGGGCCGATATCGTCGGCGTCTGTCGCGAGGAGGCAAATAACCGGAGAGTAGGGGCACCTGTGCTCGATAATGCGCCGCCCCGTCTGGCCGAATGGGAGAGGAATCAATTAGGCCGTTGCCGAATTGCGTAACGGCTCTAGTTACGAGCATTACGAGTGGGTCCGCAGCTGCTTTTTGCTCATCCAACCTCTTGTTATTGCACAATCGACATTCGACGCCTCAGATTAAGATATTACGTATTCATCGGACCTTTTCATTATAGTTTTATTGAACGAGTTAAGTAAACAGACTTGAACCTCAAGGTCAGTACTTAGCTTACACTAACCTTTTCATTTAACATGCTACTTTTTCTAGCTAGTAGATTTCGTTTGTGAGGATTGAAATCTGTTCTTTTAAAACTCGGTGTACCAACATGATATAGTTTTAAACGAGCTACCGTTGTCATGCGTGTATTTAACGACGACCGCACGCGTTCGCTGCTGGCGGCTCGGTAATGGATTACCTTAAACGCAACTGTATCATCGGGCTAACCGCAGCGAGAACGATTCCAACTAAAAATTACATTTAATCCGTTTGGAAACATCGCGGTTTTAACTATTATAATTTATTTTTGAAATAAGAAGTTATTGGAACCTTGAATACTTTAGGGCTTTAAAAATCGGTTTATTATTTTATATTAATTAGGTAAGTCTGTCCTACAGCTTCACAAATTTTCATTTCTTTTTATTCTTGTTAAAAGAAGTATCTATTTTGGAAATGCTAATTAAAAATATCGATCGATAAAAGGGAAGCCGCAGAAATCATACGTGGCAAAAAGTGAGCTTAAAATTAATCGATGTCTATAAAATTCAGATAAAGGCTGAGCACCCCATCGTCACGGGCCAATGCTGGAGTATTAAAAAATCCAAATTAATTAGGGCGAATAAATTAAAATCGTCAAGGGAACGAGCTCGTAATTTTCGCCATGTCCGCTGTAGATTGCGGCGTGTGAGGGCAGTCGTATGTGAATTATTTAGAGGCGGTCGCGCGGCCGACTGGCCCGCAATTAATGAAGTGGTCCGAGTCGTTTGTCAATGCGGTGGTCTGTGGCGGTCGGCGGACCCTCACCTACACCAATCTGTTACCTAAAATGTGTCAGATGCAGTAAGCCTAAAGAATATTATTGTGATTCATTGAACCAAATCAATCGTAAGCTCCAATTGCGAGTTGCGATAGTAACTTAAACAGCGTTCAGTCTTGTTTTAATTGCTTACCGAAGAAATTGGTAAGTTTTCAAGAAGATTTTGCGGGTTTCAAATATGAAGTTTAAATTGGTTTAAATGCTCTGAATGTCTATTATTCGTGCTTATTAAATTAATGTTTTCCTGTCATAAATGCCTAAAGGTCTCCAACATGTAATTATTCTTGCTCCAAAGCCACCCATAATAATTTTATTATGCGGATTACATGGCATTATCTCACGTCCATTAAGTATAATTTTACTAATAACTATTCAACGGCTTAACATCACTGTGGCGATATTCTAAAAGGTGATTATAAATCTAGTGAAGAGGTCGGAAGCGGGCCGGGCAGGTCGCCGTTAATTTTAATGGTGAGATTTATTTGTCCCCGATTACGAGGAGTTTGATCAAATTCCGAGGCGGCGTGTAAGCGCCCTCGCAATGACATTAGGCGGCGACGCCGCGACCCGCGCCGCGCCGCGCCTCGCCCCTGTAATCGTACCGTTTAAATATAATTGCAATAAGTTAATAAAATCCCACAGCGCTTTTAATTAATTTGTGGCGACACAGGCGCCCAATTAAATGGGGATTTCGAAAATTTCATAAAGCGCCGTTGTGTGGTAAACGCTATTTTTGCAGGCACTTTGTTTTTGTGCGGTTTGTTTGTGTACGCGGGCTCGTCAATTTTGAGTGAAAATGTAAATAATGCAATGGCTTTCATTTAGTGATTGAATTCATGTGAGCTCTTCATCAGTGTATTAATTTGACTAAGGTAACAAAAAACAATCGCAACAAATACAAAGGGGCGCAGAAAATATGTGGCTAAATGAATAGGCATTAATGGCACCCATTTGAAATCATGAAGTATGAAATACCGAAATTCGTGTTCGTGGTTGAATTACCAGGCCAGAAAAAGCCGTATAGTCTGTTGTCAAAATGTAGCGTCTCAATTCGTCCTCCTTATTGTAAATATGCATTAGGGCGGATGACACCGGCTTCGGCTCCTCATTACGGCGATGCGCCATCAAAGACGTCCACGATCCGGACCGTGAAGTGTCCCGGATACAAGCCGCTCAATTATGTTAATGGATTTGCAGCATTCTGCCTACAACAGGCCTGCCTTCGGCTGATTGATATGCAGCTTCCACTACACATGTACGTAGTACTCATTTATGACGATTACATATTATACTGTCATCTATTATTTGAGTTACATTAGCGCTGTACGTAATTATCACGATAATAATAGCGGTTGAAGCAAAACAGAAGCATATTTGTTTTACACTGATGCTCATTTCATCCAAAATCAATAGGTAGCCCTAATAAAACAAATACATTTTATTTCTCGACGTGTCTAGTAGGCGCAAGGGAATGATTGATAGTGCTTTGAGCACACAACGCTTATTGAACGGCCACAGAGGGGACCACCGAAATAATGACAGTTTTTATCGAACCGACAGCGGAATGTTATCAAAAATGTATTAATCTACACTAAAATGGTAATTAAATTCAAACTTTTGAAAGCAAATACGATTGGAAATCAATTGAGGTCACGTCAACGGTCTAGGTGAGCTAGTGAAATGATATCGATACAAATGGAAAAACACAATTTGTGCCTGAACAGTGAGTCCGCGAAAAGGGAACTCAGCGAGGCAAGGGCGGGTCCGTAGGGGCGACGTCATTTTACATAACAGTTATAAGAGAAGTCGCGCACCTGCGAGTCTAACCGTAAGATTGGCAGCAAAACGCCGACTCACCCGGCCGGTATACGCTTAAATTACGCGTAAAGCCGAACACAAAGGCTATGCGTATTCAAATTCCATTAATCTCCCACCCGGGGGAAGGTGGGGTAAAATGAACCGGCGCGGACAAAAACAATGCCGCCGGCAAATAACCGGCTCAGCATTGTTCCGGCAATTAGAAAGCTTTCCCATGTACCGGTCGTGTATAAAAACAGTGTAACATCAGCACGAATCGCTGCCTATTGCTCGTTACCGTTGATGTTTATTACGGTTATTAGGACTAAGCCGTGCGGTTCCATAATAATGTTTTTCGTATAAGTTGTTTTAAATTAATCATGTGTTCACATAGGTGCCTAATCACGTGTTATTTGAAATCCGAAACTGTTATAATCTGATCGGTAATAGCATCGTTAACTTTGATTGCAGTCCGAATGTGTCGAAGTCGATTTAAGCATGATTGGACAAACGCTATCGTACGACGATATAATCTGGGAAAAGCCGGATCAAAGGTGGATATCAGCGAATTAAAACCGACTGTCGAGTGTTCGGTGCCGAATGCGACAAATGACACCACGTTACGAATTGATTTCCAGATAATCCCGGACCGGCCATCCGAACAAATGTCGATTCTTCACAAATATTATTTCAATAGGCTGAAATGATACGCTTTTGATGATGAAGGATGTTTGTGAGATCTACAAAAATAATCTATACATGCTAATGAATCAATGAACTAGATGATATATGTGAAACTTGTGCATGACGATACACTACAAAATTGTTATAATATAGAAACTCACGAATGTATAATCCGCGATACCGATAACAGGGCAGCTTACCTGCAAACAAAATTATGCACATTAGGTAATATTTAATTAAATACATTCCATTGAACCCCAAACTGCAACTTGACACAACTGCTCCTCGTAATGGGAACAATGTGGCCGCCGCAATCACAAGGAGCATGGTCGTGCTATTGTTTTTACCGCTGTTATTGCGGAGTGCCGAGTAGCAATAAGCGAGCGTTGTTTGCTCAGGGCCACTATTGTACCCGGTTATTAGGACAGGTCCTACGCGGCCCGCGGCGGTGGCGGGTTAAGATCGGCTCAACCAACTCAACCCTGCGTTCTTGCTGTGTAGGTGGCACACTTAAGCCAACTGACGTCAGGTGGCGTCGGGTTACATCGGGTAACTTCGAGTTACCTCGGCAACGATATAACATATCTGAAGGATTACGTACATGAGTTTACAGCGTTACAGTACCTTGATTAAATGCTTGTGTATTTAATTATACGAGTGTTCCAGCGAAACAAGCGTCAATTTGTCCCGGCTGCACAGAGCAGAACTAATAATTAATTTGACTGACTGAGATTTAAGCGTGCTCATAATACTCGGCTCACATTTCCGCAATGCACAACATATTCCTAATGTCATCTCGTTTAAGTTGGCACATTTATGACGTAACTGTAATTGTAGGTAGGTTATTGACAACATTAAACCGTAATTCTAAAATACAACTTCTTCAAAAAAATACTTTATTTTAGCACTGAAAACCCGATGATAATTAATAAATAGTTAATTAATTCAGTTGGCTAAAAAGTGACGTCAAATTCTAATATACTATCGCCATACAAAATCTAAGCGGAATCGCGTTTTGGCAGCTCAGAAAAAATAAGTAGGTATTTAATGTTTTTGGTGACGTCAAGTAGGTGCCTAATTCAACGATACAATTTATGTCTATATTTACAGTTTTATCATAAGTTAGAAATAAAAAAATGGGACCTCCTTCTTCTTCTTCTTAATTCTTAAAAATATTTAATTTAAATAGAAAAGGCAGTGTGGAAAACTTTATTAATAGGTAAGCCTTAGCCTTAGCAACAGTATTAATCACTTTCGAGAAACTGTAGAAGGCCGCAGCGTACGGCACGTGTGTTCCACACAAGTTAAGATGGTATTTTCATACAATTTTGAATTTTTATACGTTATGAAGCAACAAACTCTTAAGGAAAAGGATTAAAATCAGGCAAACTCACGAAGTACAGCTAGTTACGTTATAAAGTTTCCTTTACAATATACCGGGTAAATGTATGTACTTTCAAAATTCCGGGATTCGAGAATGTTTTAATGACGCCCTTATCGTGCCGAACATTCCAGTGAAATTCAAGACGCTCTTAAAACGATACCAATTTCAATAATTACGTGTCCTTGACATAATCAAAATTAAGACTGGAGTATCTCTGATTCCTAGTCGTATTTGTGAGAGACACCAAAATCAGTTTAATGAAATCATTAACATTTTCGAAAATACACCTTCTTTTATATTTTATTGTTAAACTTCGGTAACTTTAGCCTATCGTAACTGCAATATACTGGGTTTCGTACATAGGACTAGATCTCAGAAAAAAATTACAAGTAATTAAATGAATCTAGTTTTTAAAATTTAAAAGAGTTTGTAAATAACAGATGTTAATTAAATATCTTATATTCATTTTGCATGCCATATCACAATTTAGTTACGTCTATTCTATTATCCTTAACACCACTGTATACCATGTTTTAAGAAAATAAATGATTTATTGTTTATAATAAAAAATCTGCGTCTAATGTCTAAATAAAACATACGTACTCATAAGTCCTATCAAAACGCTACTCAAAACCAAACAACACGATAAAACAAACCCTTCCGATGCGAAAGAACCAATAAGGCAATGATACCTTTATTTGGTTAAAATGTTACGTCTAATTCTCTGTACAAATAATAGGTAGCACAACGGATATGCGAGCAAACAGTTTGTGGGCAAACATACGTCGCGGTTGTCATAGCTACGTAGGTACATGTATAGCTAAAGTGCGGGCCGGCCGCGTGGCGGTTTGCCACCGAACATTAGCTGTCGACACCGTTTCCGACAATACTGTGATTATTTTAAATATTAAACGCTTTTGCCGCATCTGAGTAACGGAAAATAATATTGTGGGAGTTTTAGTGATATTACTTTGCCGCAATGTTGCGGAGTTACGGTTAGGTTTATTAAAAAGATACTGGACGTGTTACTTTAGTTAGTTTAACTGGAATAGAGAGTTCAAGTGGACTAGAATAATGTTCTTTTAGTAAAATTGCATAAAATAAATACACAGGTAAATCTAAATAAATAGGAGCCATAAAATATGGAAACAAATAGCCATGGAAAAAAAGAAAGTAATAAAGTAGCTTATTTAATAAAACATAACAACAAAAAAACACCAGTCGAAGTGATGCATAGAACAGTTTCTATGAACTACAAAGATCAGGGGCATCATTCTCGTAACTTTTTGGAACGTACGGATTCTTATCTGTCTCAATTTGTCAAAAATTCCTCTAATTTACTTACATTTGTGACATTGATTGTCGCCGAGATGAGATTGCAACGTTTTTAGTTACGAGAATTGGCCTTCTCGACTAGGACTAGACAGTAATTTGAATTTGAACGTAATTTAATTCGTAGAATTGGCCTTCTGGTCCATTCCATAACAGGCTAGACAAGTCATATACCACGGCCAAGGTCCGTTAGATAAAGCGAGATAAACTCATATTTTAGCATTTAAGAGCAGAACTCAAAATTACACCTTGTTTACTTTTTATTTCCAGATCAAATGAAATTTAAACGAGGTTACTGGCTTAAAATAATTGTTCAAATGATCGGTACCCCAATGAAATTTCTCACTAAACACGCTCAATATGAACTTCATTATCACAGCTATTATCTTCCATTCAAGAGTTTTCCTTGTTATTTTCTCGTTGCCTACACAATTCATTAGAAAAACGGCGAGAGGGCTCCATTGCGACAGACTCCGTTGTGGGAACCGCAAAGGTTTTGTCAAAACAAGCTCAGGTTTGAACGTAAAACGTTAGTCTTTTCACGTAAAAAACTCAACTCATTTATCAAATCACCGTTGTCTACATTACAGCGGTGGGGCGTATTGTGAGTAGGCTAAAAAGCCCGTCTATACAAAACGACGTCGCACGCCGTACGACATTTAATCACGCACGAAAATGAGCCTTAAGTTGACCTAATCTTAGATTTTCTATGACAGATTCGCACAACGTCGCTGCCACGCCAGCCATGGGGTCCGACACAAAAGTAATTCGACGCCTAAATTAACGAGTTAAATTATACAAATAAAATTAATGAAACTGCAAAAGCGTAGCGATTTTCCAAACAAACATTGTTTAAGAAACTCGGAATAATTAAGAATTATTAAAATTCGGTATGAAATCCATTGTAACCTCTAATTTATCGCATAATTGGTTGAATTTAGGGCTTTATCCCGGCGTGCACGAATTTCTATTTCATTTTAAGTAAGACATTTTCCGGGCATTTTCCAGGTCTCATATTCGTAATATTTGCTCATACATTTATTTTGATAATTCTTTATAATTATTCTATGCTAATTTCAAGCACATACCTACATAGCAGCATGTAACGTTGATACAAGCCAACCCACACGAACTCCCAATCTGATAGGTCCTACTTACAGATACTTTTATTTGGTGTGCATAAAATTTTCACCGCCTTTTAGTAAAGCGGATTGCCGTGAGGCAAAAACGACGAACGAAAGCTCTTTCATTTGTTTAAGAGTGGCTTTACCTCCTTTAAGTGCTCCAGTATAGAGGGACGGGCTTGAATACCCGTGAGTGTTGCAGCGGGAAAGGCTCACTTAAAAATTGCCTGAGTAATTTCTATGACGAACACGTACGTGTGAGACTCAAGTGCATTCCACATCGGAATTGGGCGGCGAGACCGAGACCGAGACTGCGAGTGTGCGCCCCGGAGCCGCGCTCACAGCCGCCGCAGATATACTCCGACCGAGAGATTACTTAAGCCAATTTTGTCTTAGTGCTCACGCCATTACCTGCACGAGTACATGGACACACACACGCTTTAGGGACGTGATTAACAGCTAAGTGAAATTTATTTTATCGGGCTCCATGCGAGCGAGAGTGTATTCCATTGTCTAATGGAACATTCGTTTTGCTTACTCTCAAAGAGATGGAAGGAAAACGGTGCACTGGATCTTTTGATTAAATGGATTTATTCGACAGTACATATACAAGTGAGCCTATTATAAAAATGAAAATACAAAAGCACCGGGTAAGACAAAAACATAAAAATAGGATTGTTCCATTCTGTTATAATTATTCATAAACACATACTTTACGTAATTCTTAAGCTGGAGATAAAAAAAATTACTAGGCTCTCGCGGTAACGGAGTTTTCACGTCGGAAACTCATATAAAAGACATTTCGGCGGAGCTCGTTGCCTATCGGCGGTATTATTCAAATTAATTTAGCGCGGTGAGGCAAAAAGTGCGCGCGTTGGGAGTGCCGCCCCCATATTCATAGAGCTGCCCTAAATTAGCATCACAATGAAGTGTTAGAAGCGCGACTCGCGAGCGGCAAGTGCTTAATGCGGCCTGCGTCTTCTCACACGATTATAACACATACTAATGAATTAAGTATAAAACTTTTCAGCCGCGAATTTGTTTAGGCTTCTGCGGAATTAACTAAGACTAATAATTATGGGAAGAAAATTCGCGTACACAGTAAATTGCTCATAGTTACGGTAATGTCTTAAAAGTCTCAAAGCCGGGAAATGAGTATCGTAGAACGGAAGGGTATAAATATGTAGGTTTATTCATAGGGGCGTATAATGTTAAGTGTCCCAAGTAGCGCGCCAGCTGAACGACGCGGTATATTGTTTTTGGACCACCCTTTTACGCTTTCACGCCTATAAATAAATCAAAATATTCAGGAAGGGCTCGACTTTAAGGCGGCTTAGCGGAATCGTAAAATTCAACAGCGTTCGTACCGCCCCGGGGTTTATCTTTCGCCAGCGTTTGGCGTGTTTTTGCTTGAACCGTAAAAGAGTATCACAGTGTATGAATAGAAAGCAACCCTTCCTTTTACCGAGGACATATGGAGCAGAGCACTTTACAAGTTTAATGCTGAAAGCAGATTATCTGCTCATAGGAAATATGAACCTGCTTAGTGGTGAGCTTGATGAATAATTACTGATACCCCGTTACTAACATGTCTGCATCCCGTTCATGAATACTGTAAACTTAAGAAGTTACTAAATACTTGTACCATTTTATTCAGTTGAAAATAAAGTGAATATTGTATATTAGGCTCAGTGCGTATTTTGGATATGTGTAGGACCACATAATTAGATCCACCCCTACTTCTCAAGAGAGATCAGTAACACTTTGACATTATTGACGATCTCTCGGAAGGTGAAAGGCTCGAAAGGCTCTCCGACTTCGTCCGCATGGTTTTTACACCCGCGTTAAGTTACGCCTTTAGTTACTGCTCTGCTCGCGTGGGTCGTAGCGTGATGTTATAGCCTATACTATTTCTCATGAATCTGGCTGTCATTTACAATTATTATTTCTAATCCGACTGGTAGTTCCAGAGATTAGTGCATTTAAACGAACAAAAAACTAGATAATATCGCGCTTGTAATCCCCGAAGGGTTAGCCCGATGACACTTTGCCTGACCTGGGAATCAAACCTCATGCTCAGCAGTCGCGCTTTGTGACCATTAGACCAACTAGCCAGTCAAAAAACCTCTTTAGCTTTATTATATTATAAGTATAGTTATGTAGGTGTAAGACTGAGCTTCTCAAAACTAATCTATATTTGCTTTCGCAACAATTTTGATTTACCAATTTCTGAATATTTCTAAGTAAACCATTTCCAGCAATATCACTTAAGCAATATCGTCAACAATTAGAGACTATCAGTTTTAATTATCCTTGTTGTTATATTGACTGTGATGAAAAATCTCCATCTATAATCTCGCCGTCTAAGCGTATGCAAGGAATTCGAAATTTATCCACAAAATACGAGCGGCTTTTGTTATTCGCAAGTACGGAACGTTTTGGTCATTAATAACAATTTATTTAGCACAATGCCGTAATTTCGGTCCAAACCTTTGAGAAAACGTGGATTTGATATTAAACGCCGAATCGTTTTCTAAATTGATTAGATAGTTTATGATAAATTGTACAAGTTTAGGGATGCGTCCGCATTTGTTTTAAACCGGGGATAAACCATAGATGTTTGGACATACTGTTTAATTAATATAAATAGGTTTTATTTGAATAATTGTGCCATAGCTTTCAGAATATTTAAAAACTTTTGACCAGATCAATTTACTTACATGAAAGCACCTATGGTTAATAGATCGACAAGTTTTGTATTTCATTTAATCTTCAGAAACAACTGGAGTCTTCAAAAGGCTTTATTTTTTTAAAAGTTAAGTCAACAGTTCATAAAATACCCACTCGCATTGTAGGCACTTATCAGAAAATAAGCAGGGCACTTTTTTGTAAAATTCTTTCGTTACTGTGCACACAGAGGAAACTTTACTTGGACAAAGTTGAGGTTTACAAAGTTTTCCATTCACAGCGACGGCAACCGGCCATTGTGGCTAATTCAAGGCTATAATTAAATTTGTTTACATAATATTCTGTTACGAGACGAAAACTTGCTGGTAATACACCCTCGGGGGTAACAAGTCAAATTATATTTTACATAGTTTTATAAATACGAACATTAAGAGATTTTCGCGGTTCGTTGTTCAATGCTCCAAAAGTTTATAACAACTCATTAGGTTTACGATGAGATTTATAAACAACTTCAGAGTTAACTCACTCCTCTCAACAGAGCGAAATATCTGTTAATGAAAGCCAGAAGCATAAAAAAGTTATCTTAAAGATTTAACGTTTTAATAAATTCCTTTTAAATTGAAATATTTTCCTTGATATCCTTTCCTACCTAGAATTTTATAAAAGAACATCTCTCTGTTAACCCGACAACAGGAAAAAAAATCTGCCTAAATTACTTTACATAAACAAAAGTGGATTTCAAAGGGCATAAATCAACATTAAGATTGTACAGTCCAGAGTTTCATTTGTGAAAGCAATTTTTTTAGAAAAATAATGAAATTACCCTTGGAACTAAAGTGACCCGCCCGAGGAAAAACAACAATATTCTCGGCCCTCACTACAAAGAGGCCAGCATTTGTATTATCATTCCATTAAACAAAAGTCACCGGAGTTTCAAATGAAAACACAGAACTCATTATTCCCGGGGCAGAGAAATGATTTCAAATGTTAACAAGATTCCCCATAATAGAGTTGTTCACGGAGAGATTTAAGAAAAACAAGTATGAGCTACGGGCCCGCGTTGCCTTGTGTTGTGATTCTGAAGAATTGTGTTAATAATAATGTCTCCCTACAATACAACGCCACTCGAGGCGGTACACGCTTATGTTCCTATGACAAACGGAACCCACTCGCGTATTGTTTTATAATCTCTGCTTTCTATTTATGCAATGTATTCGAGTATCTAATTTGCGTCGTCGAGATTATCTTAAGGGAAAATTGATGTTTTTGGGGATTATTTATAATTTTCTATTACGGAATTATAAAATATACAGTTTTAATAACTTTTGAATTTAAGACTATGTATTTTGTACGGGAGTAAAGATACGCAGCGTATCAATTTTGTTTAACATAACCAAACGGGGAAAGGAATGTATGCCAAATCCAGCATCCGTGTCTTCCCGGCCCTCCGCGGAATTCCTATATTATATAATACATTGGGGAGGATCATTTTGCTCGTTTATTGCCGGATATATCTGTGAATGCTCGTTTGTCAAATGCACAGTCATTTATTCAATGGTTTATTTTATGACTTCGTACCTCTATCACCCGAAATAAACAAAGAGTTAGTGTGCATCCCTCGAGGGATAACTATAAGATAAATGTGCTTTTGAGCTCGCGTAAATATTGTATTAAAACACTTTTCTTTTTACTTACCCTTCCGGAAATATATGTAGAACGGTAAAAGGACAGTAAGTAATATTTTATATGTGTACCGCGTATATGTAGTCTGCGTAAATGTTGGTTATCGTGGACGCAGACAAAGTCGCGAAATTAAAATTAGCCTATTTCTTGGGTTTCAAACTTGCCCGATACCAAATTTCATCAAAATCGGTTCAGTGATTTAGTCGTGAAACTGTGTGTTATTTTCGTACTTTTAATATTTTAAGCGGTACAAGTTACGATTGTAAGAAGATATTAAGTTTTTATCGTAAGCAGATATTACTTTGGTGAGAACTGTGAGAAGGAACTTCTGCGGTACCACGCGAAAGCAGTTAGTGCGTATCCACGCGCATAAAGTGGTAGAAAAGGCTAGTTTTATAATTCAAATAACAGCAACGTATTCTCAAAATAATGCCAGTACAAAAATAAATTATCAACCGCCCACAGCGAAAAGTATAAAAGGAAGAACTTTTTAATTTTAGCAACCACAAAAAAGACTCAATGTAATTAAATT
Organism: Hoplodrina ambigua; assembly: GCA_949774945.1. Classification (NCBI taxonomy): domain Eukaryota; kingdom Metazoa; phylum Arthropoda; class Insecta; order Lepidoptera; family Noctuidae; genus Hoplodrina; species Hoplodrina ambigua. The sequence continues at coordinate 10,313,843 of OX458967.1, forward strand.
CGGAGGTACGGGTTAGGTACATATTCTCAAAATACGGAACCGTTGATACCCGTTTCGCTGAAATTACGGAAGGATTGTGCATTCACGGAACTGATTTACGTGTATACCTACGTTCCCGAGCGGTATTCGGAAACTGATCTGTAGCTAGTGTGTAGCCTTTATCCAGCTATTCCCTACATACTGCCATTCATTTGACAACACACCACGGAGTTACATCTCTCATAAAATATCGTAGATACGGCACTAGTTTCGTATTTCTAATTAAATGCAGAGTGCATTAGTTTCGAGATTTGATTTGTAACATAACTCGCCAGACAAAAGCAGTCTATATTGTCATTTTACAGGTAGGTATTCCTTCCATCTGATATCGAAATAATTTCACGAAAATGTTCAATATTCTGATAGGTACACAACATTGTCTGTCAATAAAATGTTATCTGAAATTCTGTTTGTGTTTTCTCTTAGTTTGATTGGCTTTCAAATATTCCTGTCATTCATTTGCAATAGTGGACGAGCGAACATGGTGAAATGGATAGGTGATAGGTATTTGTAGTTTCAGGTGCGGTGGAGAGCGCCGGCGGCGCGGGCGCCCGTCCCACCAATCAAACAGTGGTACAGAAAGCGAGCGTCCAAAGGCTTTGTATCTCATAATAAACCCGATATCCGGGATGCAGACTCGCTGCAGCTGACAGAAATTAAATACCTACGACGACGTGACATGAATTTTATTCAAAGGGTCGGATTTGACGTTTCCAGGAATATTGTTTTTGGGTACGGATTGCATTTTTGATAACAACAAAAGAGGCGTTGACGGGTAAACAAGGTGTGTTACGTAATTGTGGTGGAGTAAAATGAGATATGATTATACCTGGAAAATACGTAAATGTGATATCTATATGGGGTAGTTTATTCAGGACGTTTTTCATTTTATTTCAATACTTGTTTGCAAATAAATTGATGTCGTGTCCTTATTTGGGGTGCATTTTTACATTTTGTTTAATATTAAAGATCTTCAGTGACGAATGCATACGTATATCAATAAGATCTGTGTCAAGCGTGGGGTGACGGTAACGATACGATTGTAAAGTTTCCGGTGTCATAAAACCACCACGCTGTAAAGTGAAACCTTCATATTTATTTCTGTTATTCGTTAAAAGCCTCGTAAAGTTAATAAAGGGTTTTTTGTAACAAGCAGGGAGCACGTTCGAGATAAGCCCCCGGTCTCGAGTTGGAATCTTTTAAAACGTCGTTAAAACCAACCCCCGGTCGGCACAGACAAAAGCCCAACAACCTAATTGTTGACGAAAAATATTCTCGATGCAAATTCGCACTCTTTACAGCCCATTCGGAATTTGTACTGGACCCGAAAGAAGTTAACGTAATTAGCCCCCGTTGTTGGGGTGTATTCAGATTTTGCGAAGTCGTGATGTAATCGCGAACAACTTTGTTTTCAACCCTTCTGTGAAATGCAGTAATACTGTATAGCAAGGAATATTTAAGAATAGTTAAATACACTGAAAGCAGCAAAATAGGTACGAAGTAATTAAGTTAAAATAATATTGCTAATTTGTTTTAATTTCCATACTAGATAAAATACAATGAACCCTTGAGCTATTAAGGCTATGATACTGTTAATGAAATTAAAATCGCTACAGAATCATGGAATAACTGTAATAATAACATCAGTTGTTCCTCGCAGAGATTGGCTTGTTATTAGTATTTAATTAAATTCTTCAGCAATGTAGCGGAGCGGTGACTTCGTCTGCCTTGCAGGGACCTTTAATTTGGATTCCTACGTAATAGGACGTAATGATACCTCTCTAGGGTCAAAAGATACGGTCCAGAGGCAATTAATGCTTAGAAAATGCATGTACTACGATAATACCTTCTAGGAATCACGATCCAAAATAAATTTTGTAAGGCATTTTCCTGATTTTAGTAAAACTTTGTCAAACCTTCGAGTTGTTAAAATGGAATCTTCACTTTTTACGTTTTAAGGATTTTTGTTTATGCAGGAAGTTAAGATATAGGGACACTGGTTTCACGTAACGAACAATTTTACGTGAAGATTTAGAACAGACAGTTTCGAAATCTTTATTTCAAAACGAGATAATCGTTCAATAGTAGGTAATCATGTAAAAGCCATTGCATATTGTGATCTATCCTCACTAAAGTACGGCCACATATTGACTCGTTCACATCTAACAGTGTTTACATTTGAAAGCGTTGCTAGTGGACGTTTGCCGCGCGCTTGTCATTTCCCGGACATAATTTGGTGAGTAGCCCTTTATCCAATTCCAGCCATGCTTTCCAGTTCACCTGCTCTCGACAATTTCGATTTTAATTTGTGTTATCATTTCCAATTTCATAGAATTATACAATAAAGTACTTTTGTAACATGCTATCCTTAATTGGTACCTACGGGGATCTGGAGTGCTCATTGGGTACACTTCTCCCCGAAGACAAAGGTTCGTGGAGTCCTTGCAATCGGATCCGGCGCGCCGACGCCCTCTCGGTAATTTTCTCGTTAACGGAATGAATAAAACATTTCATTCCTTACCTTTCTTTTGTAATTGTTAATGGTTGATGGGTTTTGGCAATTTATGTTCGGTTTCTTACAGAAACCCTATTTTGCCGCGTCATTTGTTATTCGATATCCATTCAGGATTTACGTGACGGCTTTAATTGTACGCTGAGAGATGACCGATCGCACAAACGTTCTGTCTGGTAAGCTAGACGACATTGTTGTTTTATCGTCTGCTGAACAACGATAAGTAGGTACGACAGTATGACTCATATTTGGATGGTTTTTATAACGCTCCAAAATAATAAAACAGGACCCATCGCCGCGATAGACAATTTGCAAAGAAAAATACATCACGATAAAAAATGTAACTCTAACGAGAACCTCAAAATGGCTCGTAAGCAATGAAACAGCGCAATTTCATGAGAAAGGCGGCCCGCAAATAAACCAAAGCGGAGCACATTCCCGCCTCCATAAAACGCAGACTGAAATAAACGTAACAGACTCCGTTCTTTAAAAAATCCGGGCGACGACAACCGCAAAGCTCAGCAAAAATCTCTAGTGTGAGTTGGAATTCCAGCGTCGGAATTTTCATAACTGGCGCGTGGCGTCGTCGGTCGTTGAAGCGTTCCAGGTGAAAGATACCGAATTTATATCCCGAGGCGGTTCTGACGCCGATCGTGATCCGGCTCGCGCTCGCGCCGCCGTCGGGGAATCCTAGCGCTGTACTTTATTAGGTACCGAACCCGCTTGCCTCTCGCCAAATATGTGTGCGGCCCTCCGATGACAATAAACACCCCGTATGAACGCTGCCCACATGAAAGGCTTTATTTCGCCAGGTGTCATGTTCATGTATGCGCGTAAAACGTAAACGCGTCCGTTCTCTGTTATTGACATTCAAGAGAAAATTGTACTTTCAGTGTTAAGCTACTTCTTGCTCTGAATTTGAATTTTGTTTTCACAGTGCAATTTTTTTAGGTATTTATTTAATAAGTAAATTAACCCAGAGTACTTAAACAATATAAACAAGTTCATATTCTATGAGAAACTTTTCATTGTTTTGAAGATTGTTTTAACCAAATGCATTATTTAATATTTTTGTATTGTGCATTGTTATTTGGAAAAACGTTTATTGTGTTGAAAACTATACCTTTATTCCTCGAATCCTGCTTTTTTAAACGGTAATGTAACAATTGAATTATAATTTAACAAGAATCATCGCGCGGAGCCAAGTGCAGGATATTGTGGGCCACACCCCGCGAAGATTACGTGAGTTTTTCATATAAAGCCATTCAGCCAATTTCCTCATATCCTACACAGGAGCATAATAAAGGAGGCTTTTGTGAAGGAAAGAGGTTCGCACACCTACAATGCGTAGACACCGCGTGTACACCGCGAGGGAGCGAGACGTAGGATAGTCCCCTCTCGTTCTTTTCAGATAACTTCTGATATTTAGGGTGCTACCGTTGTGAACAAATAGGTACTTTTACAACGTCAACGTCTGCTCTATAGGAGATTTAGTTTCGTATTCAATTTTCACTAAATCATGTGCTTAGGGAAGGTTTAGATTTTACGTAGCTAGTTCAAAATTTTCTCTTGATATAAGCGAAGATAGGTACTGGCGCGTTTTCAGCATTTATTTGATTTTATTCGTGACTACACAGTTTTCTCTCAAGACTGGCTTATTTGGTTACCTGACCGATCCAAAGAGTGTAACTGAAAACATTTTGAATTTAGAACATAGCATAACATCACGCCTGTAATCCCCGAAGGGTTAGGCAGAGGTGTACCCATTAGTACACCCACATTTCGCTAGTTATGTTTTTAGTCCTAATAAGTAATAGGGGGCGAGCCTATTGCCATCAACCGGGCACAAATCCAGACTACGAGGCTGATACTGAGAAATTCCTTATGGAAAAACCCAATAACACTTTGCCCGACCTGGGAATCGAACCCAAGACACCATGCACAGCAGTCACGCTTGCGACCACTAGACCAACGAGGCCGTCATTTTAAAACAAACAGAATTAATCCCGTTATACTTCTGTATTTTCATGATGAACAAAAGGTAGGTAGGTTACTTTAAAATTCACTAACAAAGTTCATTACATTAATGTAGTTGAGGTAAAGACCCTGTTTACTTTTAGCTTTTTAATCTCTTATTAACCTCTTTCAGCAAAAAGTATTAAAGTATTCTTTTCTTAAGCCAACTCCCACAGTTTGCGTGGGTTTATTTAGATTAAGGGTTTAAATTTAAAATAATAAAATTGTCCTGTCAGATAAGGCTGTAAACTTCCAATGAAACATGGTCCAACAATAGGTAAGTACATGTGAAGGGCGCTGGCCCCATAACCCATTACACCAGGGGTCACCAAATGACGGACCGCGGTCCGTAACCGGCTTGCCGACGTATATTTTGCGGACCTTAAGAAAACACTAAATTTCATACTAAAAGTAGGTACTATAGAGACCCTGGCTGGTTGAGCCATATTATGCAAACTATTTGATATGAGATAAATATGACTTTGATATTTAGAATAGATGCAGATCGCGTGTCAGCGGCTGTCAAGCCTAGACTAAGAACTAGTATTAACAAATATAATATAATTAAAAGTGAATACACGAAGTTGGATGAATAATAAGAGTTTCAATCAAGTAAATTGATAAATAAATATATCCCGGTACAAGTGACCTACGTCACAGGGGTCACAGTACCTATTATTTGAATATGTCAGAATCTATGTGAATAACAAAATAAAAACTTGTGGCATTTTAGTTTAGCCCAGTCTTCCTCAGTAAAAATATATTATGTATTTTATTTGTTATCACCACCACCAAGTGGACCGCGATAGTTTCCTGTTTTTCAAATATGGACTTTCAATCAAACTAATTGGTGACCCCTGCATTACACCATCCAAAAAGAGGTTCCAACACCCAGAGAGATCCACAACTTACACACAAACTTAAAAAAAAGTCTTAGCTTATCAGATACTCCTTTACCATGTCCTACTCCGTAAATGAACATATTACCTGAAACAAACGAACACACAGATTAATATAGGCCCAGTACAGACAAACAACATGTTACATTAAGTGAACACTATGTAGGCAAGGCCTGGTACAGCTGATGTTGACAGCGGTTGCTGCGGTTATCCGGGGTCGTGCGCGGTGTAACCATCCGACACTGTAAACAGTATTAACGCGCATACTTGACGCTTCATTTTGTGTATTTTTTTAGAAAGAATATTAACATAAATGGAAGATGCTTTCTTAAATATTAAAAGAGTTAAAATAAACGTTTTCCACCAAAAATTAAAATTATCAATAATTTGCTTCATTTCCATTAAAAAAATTAATAATGTTAAGTAAGCAGGTGTATATTAAAAAAAAAACAACCATCCATGTTTTAATTTTCTTACACGAGAAAGCGCTATGAAAACGGTATTACAAAACACTTAGGGTTCATAGATACACAGTTATAAAACAAGCTAAATTGATACTTCAAGCAACCCCCTTTTCCATAAGGCCCAATAAAAATAGAAAAAAACACACATCTCATACAAGATAAACTCCCCTACACAAATAAAATATTAACTAAATATTCACTACACTATCTAATAAAATATCGAACATATTTCAATATACGTCTCTAAGAGAACGACCCTATCGATATTTATTTGTGTAGTAACACCCCAGCGGCCGCTGGAGTCCGAAAACGCCATTGGTATCGTAATAAATCGTTAGAGACGTGCCGTACTGCCGATGCCGCTGGAGCTCAGTTACTAGTGCGCTGTTTTTACTGGCAATAGTTTTCCGTTAATCTACTATAACCAATGCTAGTGTTGGTACCGACACCGGCGGTGCAAGGGTTAAACTCGAGCGAAATGTGTTGCTAACTATTATTAATTATTTTAATTTGGTTTCAATCTTCGTCGCAGCAAAGTCGGTAGTGAACGATGTGATTATTTAGAGTTATTACGAGTATTTTGCAGCGTTATTTATTAAACGTTGATCAAACCGTAGGTGAAAAAATATAGCTGTCCCAAATGCAAATCTAGATGACACAACTATGTCTATGAAACACGCGTAAACTTTTTTATCACTTACTTGCTTGAAACTTCAGCTGTAAGAAAAGCATCACAAAAAATTCACGCATTAATAATAAACTAAGCGTGTGGGAGCGGCGATAGGTAGCGCCACGTGTCACTTTGAATATAAAGTACTGTAACCTAGATACATATTTGCTCACTCCGCAAGAACGCAAGCGTGATAATGCCTTCACAGCACACTTTTATAACACACGCATGTACGCAATTATTAAAAGAAAAAGAACAGTTATAATTTCGGTACGTACCACCTTTACGACCATTATAAATAATAATCTAGCTTCATTTTTATAACCGACTTATAAATCAGTATAAGATTAGAACAAATTCAATCAAGCAATATTTACTGGCTATAATTCGATTGTGTCCCTTGTCGATCGCAATGTGAATAGATTACGTTTACGTCGACCAACTTTTCTCCGATACAACGACACTTCTACTAGTTTACGGACGGTGTAAAACATGGCCACCGCACTTTTACGAGTGTCGCTTAACATATAGTGCCGTAAAACTGAGAAACTACCAAAAACTATACACACAGACATAAACAATGGTCATTTCGCAGTTCGTTAGCTAATTGGATCGTAATGTATCGTTATGCTACAGCAATCAAATTAATGATATTTCTTTCGGTGTCGTGTCTACTGTTCAATGTCTGCTATGTGCCATATCATTAAGTTCACACGCGATATTATAGATAGGTAGCTACACAATACGGTCCTGATATGCTAAACGTTCTGTTTCACAAACATTGAACATAAATTACACATTGCGTTCATTTTGATGCTCATTCGGCGGGTTATTTTTATTTAATTCTAGGCAGGTGCGCTTCGGCCGTGTTTCAGCCAATATTTTTGCACGATTACCATGCTGATGAAAAGCCAACATGAGAACATGGAACATGTTTCCACACACGTTCGCACCTACATAGTTTTAATTCCATGTTAAATTACACCTTTGACGAGAAAACGTTTCGTTTTTAACACAAACATTAACAGCGTTCAAAGTCTTAAATTAACGCGCGTAAATATTACTTTAGGTAACACAATTTGTGATGAGAAATTTTGGCGGAAATGTAAACGAAATTTTATATTAAAATACAATAACAATAAACAGATAAAACCGATTACGTTCTCCGTTGGAACCAATAAGGAGAGATCCCGATCGTGGCTTTTCCCAATAAATATATCGAGATGAGACCAAGATAAACATATCGGAGCGAGCGGGCGGTAGGTTTAAAATATGCAGCCTTCCGCGCTTCGTGAAATTCGTGTAAACAAGTGTAGCGGCCGACTGCGGATAAATCTTCGGGTATTATTGTATTCATATTCTGCGGGAAAGAAGGCTTCGTCGATACTTTTTTACGTATCGGTTAAGCTGCTCACGAAAATTGAAAGACTTTGTTAGCTCCATACATATAATTCGTCTGAAACATCCCTCCTTCCTGGAATATGATTAAAATTTCAAACCTCGACTATATAAAATGTTCGCATAAAGTATTGAGATATGAAACATTTCCATGTCTAACATTTTCTCATGGCTATATTTTCTTAACTGTAATCGGATATTTAGTTTACTGTTAAGTTCAAAAAGCTGCCTACATTTGCTAAATAAATTGAAGATGGGACGTCATAAATAGTCATAATTGTTATTTATAAGGCTCATAACGAGTTAAGTAGGTAATTTTATTTCGCCAAGGGTATATATTAAACAGTTAACCCACATCATTAGGTGGCAAGTTACGGCAGCGGCGCACAAAAGTAACGGAACTGTTGTCGGAAACATATTAATGGTTCGTTCGGACCTACACAAAGAAGTTTGACAAGACGGCGCACAGGTGATCACTGACATGTTTGTGTGCCGACCCTTACTTCGGAGCGCCTGTGCTATATGCGTCTTGTCTCATATATGTTTTAGGATCACCTACTTATTTAGCTTCATAGGACATAGGACAATTTAGAGTCTTGACGAAATCAACTGGTTGCTAAATTTATTATACCTTTATAATTAGGTTTGATTTATTTTTTTCATTGACATTTATTTTATACATTGTCTATTAAAATGTTAGAAATTATCGTCTACGAACACATTATTGTAAACATGTGAGCACTATGTTTCTCTAAACATTATTTATTTCGCTTTCATTCCTTAATTTGTAACACTTGGTGTCTATTTACCACTTACCTACTTAGTACCTACTTTATACCTAATTTCAGTGATTTTTACTTCAGGTACATCATCTTCACTATCAAAGTAAAACTTTTTTTTAAGAGTTTGTTTTTTCTTCTCCATTCTTATCCATACGAAACTACCGCATGGAAGAGGCAACTAGATGCAATGTTTTTTTATTGCATTCAAAAATGCCTTTTAATGGTCTAATTAAAATAAATGATTTGACTTAAAGTTACTTTTCACAGTTACACATATACACGAGTCTTATGTTCTCCTAACAAAACCTCCTACCGCTGGGCCAACGCGCATCAATAAGTTGAGTCGCACAACAATAGATTAATTAATCGCGTCTCATTTGTCAAGGCTTTATAGGTTACCGTCGAATGATTTGAAGAGGAAACGTGAGGCAACATCTTTATCTGAGAATAACATGTGAAAAATCCTCTAGTATTTACAAGCTGATATTATCATAGATATAAAAACTCTTAAAGAAATTGGTGACAGTTGTTACACGCTTAGTTTCTAGTGATGTTATTGTAAAAAGTGGAGGAGAAGCTTTGTACCTACACCTATAGGTAAATTAGTGTTTTTATCTTTTTTATTTTATTAAACGATTGATCTCTGGAACTAGCAGTCCGATTGCTAGATTTTATACTATATAACACACGCTGCGGCCCAGTAGTAATCTAAGACGTAACTTAACGCGAGTGAAGAACCACGCGGTTGAAGTCGCTGGCACGAGCTAGTTTACTATTATCATGCAATGACATTCAAATAACCAGAAGACAGTTCGGTGTACAATAGGTCTTAATCTAAGCACAGTCTGTATCTTGGTGACCGAATAATAGGGGAAAATACTGGCTCAGGATTGCATTTCTGTGACGTGGGTATTTAAAAAAATAACATACATTGAAAACATAGTACAAGTACAAAGATTTATTGATTAAGTGTAAGGTGTAAATGTGTGAGGGTATTTGCATGTAAATATAGGTAAGGGTATGATGTGAGGGTGTATATTTTGTGTAAGTGTTAGTGGGTTTTAACTGGTACTACAAACTACAAAGTAGACTTTCCTCATAAACCATAATATTTCTACTAAATCTCATATGGCAAAGAATGCATTGTACCACTACAAAATTGTTTTACGTGGGTAGCGCTCAGAAAATATGATAACTGCATTCCAATTTCGGAATTCAATAGTCGTGAACACCGAGCTATTTGAAAAATCTCATAAAGATTCGATATTTGGAACATTTTGTTGCAAATATCGAGTGTATGAAAATTGACTGATAGTTTGTCGGTAGTTAAACGATCAGTATGGTGAATAAAAAACATATGTCGCAGATAAAATTCATATGCAAATAACTGAACGAATGCGCGCCCAGCGAAAGTTAAACGGTGAGGATAAAAGTTGTGCAAATATGTTCATTTGGGCGAATAAAAATGATCAGCGTGCGATGCGAATGCGACGACGCGACGTGATGCGAGCGTGCACGCCGAATAGGAATGTGAATACACGCACTCTGTTAGCACGGACGGGTTGTCAGTAACGTGTTTCAGTTTTTTATTTAGTTCTTTGTGTACTTCCATCGAATTCTTGTGCAAAAGGAATTAGACATTATGCTGGCTGCACTGGATAATTGTACCTTATTTGGTTCCCGCAAGTCCCATGTAACGTCTCAGTTATTTATATTATTGATAAGATGGTGTAAAACGATTTAACCGCTATAATTATATTGTATGCCAACACGAACCAACACACGACAAATAAAGATTTTAAATATTTACCGCTGATTGATTTTAAATCTATTTAAAGCACTAATTGGATGGATAGTAACCAGTAAAGTATGCATTTCTCATATTTAAGTAAGATTTTTCGTTGAGTCAAAACTAAGCAACTTTTTTATTATTTCTTAACAAAACTTTAATTGTTGCCAGCCCTATGCAAGCACGTGCAAGAGCGTAGCGAAGCGAAACCCATCGTAGCGGACAAGCGGAAGTCAACCCGGCAAGTAATATATTTTTAATTGATGCATACAGCGGCCGATGTGTCGAGTAAACATTTACGGGTTTATTCGAACGATGACAGGGCCGCCTTTGTTGGTCGATTTTAACTCAAAACATTAATTGGCGGAAAAGTGTGCAATTCGCATGTTTAAACTTTCAGTCGATGTAAATATTAACACAGTAATTATGAGGGCGTTGATTGTATGTGTCGATTTTAATTTTGTGTGCACTCTTTGTTGTAGCTTTCGAGGTTCATTAGTGTAATGGTCTGTGAGAGTTATTCAATATTAGTCTTACGTTACAGTGGAAGTGATTTTAAATTATAATCGACAATGACATGACAATGACAATGATCGGTATTTTATCAAAAATCGTGCAGGCGTTGCAGTAACAAAAAGTATCAATATTAATATTTCACGTAGAATAGTTAAACACGACGCAACGACCTATATGTGGGTCATTCGACAAGCAAAGGGTTCTATTTCTAGTCTTTTGATTGACTATTCAGTTTAGTACTAGAGGTGAGTATCTGGGCCCGCTAGGGCACTGGCCCTAGCGGTCATTTGAAGAAAAGTATGTATACAATTAAGCATTTACTTGTAACAGAACCAGCGTCACACATTTGTAAAAATGTTAAATTACATAAAAATGATTTATTTCATTTGAGCTTGTCTATATTGGACCACCCGTACGAACGTTACATCAGGTAGGTACATGTAAATGCTAAAAAAATATACTTAGGTACAACATTTACCATATGGTAGAACGCAGAGACGTCAAACATAAAAAGCACTTAGTTGTTTGAAAATATAAAGACAATGCATTGTAAGTCGTAAATCAACAATATTTTTTAATTTCCGTCCTAGGGCCGACCATTGCACTGAATACCAATTACTGGCACTAGCGTAACTACTGAGCACGTGGAATGTGAAGCCTAGCTCTCGGGTAAGCGACCGATTTGTGTACAACGTACAATACGCCACTATGTGAATCAATGGAGATCAGGTATGCGGCGCAGGAACGTTCAATCACTGCACGGGAATAGATAACGTTTGTTTTAATACATCACTACGCCAAATTAAATAGGAAAGGGAAAAGTTGCCAGTATTATTTTATTTTCTAAATTTTGGTTTTCTTTGCATACATTTTAATAGTTGTTGGACCTTAATTAAGATTAAACTGTGTTTAATATTGTTGTTTTCTAAGATTGTTATTTATAAAACACAATATTTCAACGACCTACGTCAGACCTAGCTTTAATAATTTGTTTTTGTGCAAATATACCTACTTACTAACAGATTTCCATATTAAATGACAGAATAAACAGAAATAAGACAAGAAGGTAAATTGGTTTTATCAATCTGTCTGAAACTTACGAGAATAGCAAAGAAAACCGAGTGTAAGTAAATATACTCTCAAAATCTTCCTTTCAGATATTTGGGTACAACAAAGAATTGTTGGTTAGCAACAAATATCCAAATTCAATACTGGCTAAACCGTTGAAAAATAAATTTGTGCCCCGGCGGATGTGTGCGGTTGCCAAGCTCGCTACCCTTTGGGACGTGAATTGCCTGCTTGCATGTTGCACAATAACAGTTTTCTTACCCTAGTGGTGCTCGATACATTATGGGTGGGACACCCCTGTATTAAAACTTTTTACTTCGCAAAATGGAGGACGTATTTGTGATACTGTTCAATCTAAGAACTTATCTCATAATAAGCCACCGACTGCTATAATAACACAAAGATTAAAAACTATAAAAGCAATATTGACTTTTACCAAGATTAATTACAAGATCAACGTTCAAAGCCATTCATCAATTCCACCGTGAACACAAAGCCATCAGGGGTGTCGCGGAACTTCTTACGTTATTGAAATTTACTTTTTAAAACAATGTTTAAGTGCACAACGTTCGTATTTACGCTGCAGCGTAGGATGGCTAGTGGGCAAAGTTTTTACGATGGCCCGTCCCGGGGAATATTGTTGGTGCATTAACGTTTAATGCCCTCCGCAGTTCCACTAAAATTTAAAATTGGTTCGCGAAACAGTTGCAGCGATTAGACTGGATTGCGAGACCGGACTAATTTTCGTGATGAGTTTCGAGTAATATGTTTTCAATTACTTTTCTGTGATAAAAGTAAATTAGATGTTACTTTTTTATGACTTTACGCTGCAAGCAACTAAAAAGTACTTTAGAACTTTACAGATTTGCCTAGTTACTTCAATAAGTTTCACTTTTTCTCCCCTTTTATTTAGCTTTACACAGATTATACGGAATCGCATTCCGTAGCTCGCATACACGTCATTTTAAGCAAGTTATGTATGAGGGGACAGAGAGCTGGTACGTCAGAACGGTATCAATTTCCGGCCTTCCACTGCCATTTGATTTATGTTTGCTATCTCTTTTTTCGACAAAACTACAGTTTGTTCCTGAGTAGAAATGCAGGTGGGAATCTGCCACAACAGAAATAATAGCCCTGGTTTTTTATCAATATGTGTACTGGGAGGCGAAAATGACTATAGGACCTATATTACAAACTTATTTTTGTTGCTTACAATGAATCATCTAGTACTATTTTTTTTTACAGCATACATTAGGTAAGTACCTACTTAAAAGTTTTAATATAAAATCTATACAAATAAATAAAATTGAAGTGTCTGTTTGTAATATTAACCGCTTTTTACTACATGCATATGAATGTATATACGGTACTTAATTCATTTTATTTTTTTTCGTTTTTTTTGTGTCTGTCTGTTCTGGCTAATCTCTGGAACGGCCAGACCGATTTTGACGGGACTTTTACTGGCAGATAGTTGATGTAATAAGGAGTAACTTAGGCTAAAAATAATTAGGGTACCACGCAAAAAAAATAAACCTCGCAGAAAACCGATACTCACGCGGACGAAGCCGCGGGGCATGAGCTAGTAATAAACATAAAGCACTATACCTTCTGCCTGTGACTTCGTCCGTGTGGAAGTCAAACATACCATAGCACATACCTAATCGAAACACTCAATATTGTAGCTTTCTATCAGTAAAGGAACTTTTGTATTCGGCCTGGGGCCTCCAGAGATTACGACGTACAAAAAAAAAACTTTACCTCTTTATCAAATTAGTATGTACATAATATTAGATTAGTTGGTACAAAAATAAGTGGTTATTCCGTTTCGTAATAATATGCGAAATTTTAGATATGTAATTATGTGGGTATAAGTAGAATCCTTGATGACCCTGATTATGTTTTTGTAGCATATAGTGAAGGTACTAAATAGTCGAGACGAACATTCTCGAAACTAATTAATTAGCGCAAGTACAAAATGCTCGAGGCACTAAATGATATAATGAAACACTAAAATGCCTACTAACATTGAATTACTTAGGTTTAGGTACCTACATATTTTAAATAAGTACCTTCAAACTTATTTAGTAATGCCCCGAATCAAAGGCTATACAGTATCTACTTAATTATTATAATTAAATTTAAAACCATTTTTAAAAAGATTTTCCTGTTGCAAATAGGATTTACATTCAGCAAAAATAACAAAGAGGAAAAGAAACATCGTTATCGAGAATTGAATCAGGAATCGTTCTGTTTATTAGCTGAGTTAGGCGCGTTATTAAATAAAACTGTTATTTTGGTTTAACAGAGAAAGTTCAAACTTACGTACTTTGCTGATCCATCTAAATGAAGCAATTAGGGCTTTAAGCGGATTGGAACTAATTTAAATTATGTAAAAATTGGTAGATTTTTGTACAAAAATATGATAATAATACGAGCCTATTACTGTCCCACTGCAGGAAAAATACCTCTTCTCATACAAAGAAGGCACTAGCATCCAAACGTATCGTCTCTGTGGGTATCGGGCAGTGTATACCTCACTTAATAACTATTAAGTACTTGTACTACACACTTCGGTAACTCAGGTACTCTCAAAAAGAACGCCAGGAATGTCAAAGCGCTGTTGATCGAATGTTCTACTTCTCAAACGTACGCAAAATACGTCAAAAACGTGGAGTGCCGGGCTCCAACCCGTTATACAATAAAATACAACAATTAACTTGTAGGTATCTACGTAATGTTGAAGGTATGTTGACCTACATCTACTTACAGACATTTCCACAATAGGACTATCATGGTATACGAGATGAGATAAGCCCAAAATAAATCACGTGTGTAAAAATAAGCTTATTGATACGAAAATCCTAAAAATATCTCCCCTTTTCGAACCACACATCTCGCCCCCCTATTAAAAGTGATAGTGGTGTTACGTGCCAACCAAAACAGCAACACACCGCAGTGACTAGACAAAACTCACACGTACAGTATTCGACAAAAGTGCTACCGACCTTAATATTGTTAGGAAACAGTAACCTCTCAGGTGCTGGCAGGCTATATAACCATTCAATGATTAATACTCGCGCGATGACACGACGAAGAAGGAAAACCATACGTTTTCCTACATATAGCTAAGGTGAACGTATGAAACGCTTGTGGTGCTGACTATACTGGTACGATTACGTCACGTATGTCTTATATTGTTCATCATAATGTTGTTAATAACTTTAAAATGAGTTGATCAACATTTATCATGAAAGTGATGCTTTACTGTCATTCTTTTAACGTTCGTATTTATTCGAATGACTGTGTCAGGAATTTGAGTTGTGTTTATATGCCACACATTAACAATAAAATAAAAAAATATGTAGTAAATATCGTTATTTTAACTGATTCATTCAATGCAATTAACATTGCGATGACCATGGCGGACAGAAAGTGAAGTGACCGACAGTTGATTTCTAAACACATTTTATATCGTTCAAATATTACTGAATTTTAGCAAAACTAAACGGAAATTATTTACATATTGCTTTATAACCTAAAATATTTAATAAAACTACTAAAACATCTTTTCCTCACCTCAATATCATGCAAGCAGTCACGTTCATCATATGTGTACCGCAAACGGGATAACATTTCACGAAGACTAAACACCATTTTGAACAAACTTTACTTAAATATAGAAGAAACTTAAGAGACACGAGAGAACTAAGAAGCAAAATTAATAAAACAACTAGATGAGCACATGACAGAAGACAGAATGGCAAGTTAAGGCGTCTCGTCAAACTTTTTTATGATGATACCCTCAACAATTAATTATTACGCACATAAAAATTTACTAAAACAAATGTTTGGCAGGCAATGACAGGTTTGCGATGTTTACTTTTTACCGCGTTAATATTTTCTTAAAGTTCAAAAATGGCCTTTATCATTTTGCTTTAAAATTTTGAAAAAAGAATTGTTTCGAAAAGTTTGTTGTCATAATAATTTTAGAATGTCTGTTTTTTTTTCGGTTTGCTATGTCACAAAAACTATCCAGCCAGAACAAAATTCGAGAAGGTTGGTTACTTCTTTTTCTTTTTGTAATCAAATAGGTCTTACGAGTTTTAATATTTTTCTGTCATTTTTTTTGGGTAATGCAGTGATACTATCTCATCTTTTGTTCATTACAACTGTAGCATAGCAGTGAAATCATTATCGCGTCTAGTAAGTATGGAGAATTTTGAAGCCTTTTTCTTTTAGGTCGGGATTTTAAAAAAGCATGCCAGATTGCAATGGACAGTGATCTTATTATCCAATTACTATAAAAATCCGGAATCGTTCTAAATGGACGCTATTCCTAATGAAATGAACTTCTCATTTCATTAGGTTACCTAGGACCCAGAATTCCTCTTGAATTTTATTCTAGGTAAAGGCTTTAAGGTTTAGGCATCCCATTTTGTAAGTTGACTGTGTACATACATACATACATAACATCACGCCTGTAATCCCTGAAGGGTTAGGCAGAGGTGTACCCATTAGTACGCCCACATTTCGCCAGTTATGTTTTTAGTCCCATGTAATAGGGGGCGAGCCTATTGCCATCAACCGGGCACAAATCCAGACTCCGAGAAAAACCCAATAACACTTTGCCCGACCTGGGAATCGAACCCAAGACCTCATGCACAGCAGTCGCGATTGCGACCACTAGACCAACGAGGCAGTCCAGAGCAGATTGACTGTGTAATCCGGCATATAATAATTTAAGAATCATTATTTTGAATAACTATCGGTGTACCTGCATTGAATGAAAACGTCGTGTGACGTGTCGTGTCATTTAGTAATGAATGGCACATAATGTTATCGTGTACATTCTACTTCGACCAATGTCTACAAATTCATAAACGATATGTTTTGTTTTACAGATTTTAGCATTCAAGTTATTTTCTATTTATTTAACGATTGACAATAAATTCTGATACCTACGATTGTTGTCGTACATGTTTTGCAGCTAGATTTTTTAGCTGTCTATAGTCAATATGCTGGAACTGATGAAACTAATTAGTCTGCGATATCTCGTTCCACTCACTGCACAGCCAGTCAGCCACTACAGCGAGAACGTCCTCGTCCGTCCTTATTAAGTATTACATACTTATATACGCGTGCGGCGAAATGGAGAACTAAAATGGAATGTACTAGATGTGACAGTCGTTTAACATATGTCGTATGCAAGTGGCGCCGCACTGGCATGCACAGTTTAGTTTGTGAAAGTATAACTATGTCTCAAACGTATGAAAAAAGTGCTATCAGTAAATTGACATCAAAACTCGTATTGAGATGATTTGCATATCCTACGGATTCCGAAAGGTTGGGGTCGAATTTTCCGAAGTGGAAGTGTCTAGTGGAAATGTACCCATTTCCGTTATCTCGTAGATAAGTCAGCAGTATTGAAAAAAAATCCTAACAAAATAACTAAACGTAACAAATACCAATGAAAAATGCACCGACCGTGAATATTAGATCACACTCGCATTTACTCCCTAAGGCCATTTCCACATGGCGGGGCGTGTGCTCACATATAATAATCGCAGCGGAAACGCTGTCGCACGCGCGCGGCCCGCTGGAGCGGAGGTGTCAAACGACAAATTTCACGGCGCGACTGTCCTTAGATCTCCTGCCGCTTTGTCGCGTGCTAGTGTCACTGACGTGCCGCCCCCTTAGGCAACGTGCGATTATTTCTGTTCTAAAAATCGAGTACCGTTCTAAAGTTTTGTGCTCGATACGTTCGGTCGTTTGATTTTTAGCGAGTTTTTATAGGATTTGTTCGACTTAGACGCAAGTAAAAGTTATGGCATTGGACGTTAGTGGCTTCTAATTGATAGTATTAACAGTTTATGACTTGACATTACTATTCATTCAGGCGTGATAACATTATCAGCAAACTATTTTACTTTGTGTTTACCAACGAGCAGAACGTTTCCTTTACACACAAGCAGTGGAGGTCTTTTTTGTTTTTTCTTTCTTACTTCTTAGGTGGTAGCAATCAGCAGTGGACGTCTTAGTGTCGAATTGGTATTGTTTGACACATGTCAGATCTGGAGCCACCGCCTGAACGCTGCATAACACGCCAAGAACACACAACAACAACGCACCATCAAAGATGTGCGTATTCGAAACAGCTGTCAATTACCGTCCAACGTAACATTGTTCCGGGGGTAAAGCACTGAGATTAGATTCCAATTGCAGACGCGTCTGTCCACTAATGAACGCTGGCACGTGCATACTGCAGGCAGCCACCTGACACCTCACGAGTCTGGACGCCTGGTACGCATCGACAGTCAAGCACAGCAAAAACGTATGGATGGCAAATGTGGTTTCTAGATGAATATTGCATAGAATCATACAACATACAACAATATTCCGCCAATAACCTTAATTGATACAATACAAACTGCTGCCAGCCTTTTGGGCACTTGTCCCATTAACAGCGATGCGGACAAGATTTTGAGCTTCCCCCTTTCTCTTTTATAAATTGTACATACCCTGCAATGTTAATATTAATTTTTATTGTTTTTAGTTTTGTGTTTTAATTAATTATGGATTTAAAGTTCAAAAAACTCAATCCAATGCACCAACTCTTCTCAATTCTGCTCTCCTGGTACGTTGACAGTTCATTGAAAGTACTAAGAATGTATGAGTAAGCGTCAACAATGCGACTCATAGACGAAAATTAAAAAGTTTGCCGAGTCCCAGCACGTATGAAATAGTTAGCAAGTTATCTGTTAAACGGAGTGCGATGTAGCTATGGTATTTTGGTTTGTATTTTTATTGTATGTTCGTTAATTTGTTAAAAAAACAAATTTGAGTCTGTCTTTAAAACATTTTGGTTATCAATAGAAAATAATTTAGTGATAATGAAAAATAATGCCATGAAATTAGTTTAGACTTTATTTTTTTCTCTTTTTTTCTAGTTTTTGAGAGGTAATGTTATGGTAAAACAGTCATTAATTAATTAATAATTAATTAAAATACTTCAACAATAGAGTAGAAAATGGTTTGCAATATAAAATTATTCAAGGCATATATTATCTCGCACGCAATTACGTAATTTTTACTTGGTTCATAATTAATTAATCATTAAAATATCTGCTGTCTGCGTTGACCGCAAGAGGTCACTAAGCGTAGACCCTTCTTACAAGCCAAATTGTATTCTATGATTATTTGAAATTAGTTGTAAGTATCTAGAGGTACTCCTAATCTCACTCCTAATGGATAAGGGAGCACCGACTCCAAATAAAAAGTAACAGAACCTTTTTACTAAAACAATAATAATACATCCATACATAGAGGTCCATTTACCGGACTATACGGAATAGCTACGTATTAGGAGGCTCATTCAATTCCCAAAATGTAGTAAATGTTGTGAACTTTACGGTTAAGGCCTCCATGTACCGATATTAGTGAAAGAATTACTGTAAAGACCGAAAACACCAATCGTAAATGTGTTTACCGAGTACACAGGCTAAAAATAAATCCTTACCGGAACTTCACTTATAACTAAGCCATGATTGAAGTAGTTTTTAAATCCAAATTGAGTGGTTTTAAAGTACTGTTGCTGTCTCTTAAACTGAAACTGTTGAAGCAAAGAAATCTAGTACAACAGGATTTAAATGAACATTGCATTTCTACTAGCTTTCTTTAAAACCTGTTAAAACAAGTAACTGAAAATATTCATTTATTTATCTTACTGTGAAAGAAATCAACACGAAAGTAGATAAATGGGGTTTTCTTCAACATGTTAAATATGTATTTATACGTTAGAAATTGATAGTCTATTAAGCAACAGACACATCACTGTTACTGCAATATCATTAAGCGAAGGAGTCTGTTGCTTACGACACGTAAATTGACTTAAGTATTCATGGCCTGATGAATAAGTAATAAGAATGAGCCGGGATGCGATCGAATCAGGCCCGATTTCAATGACCGGAATAAGTTTCTCAGAGGAATCACTTCGGCAGAGGTCCGACTGTTATCCAACTCCTACTACACACAGGTAGTCATCTCCACACCGAAGCAATGGGAATGATAAACACACCAGTAGGTACAAGTCAACAGAAAAATTGCGTTACGAAAATAAAGAAATAGTAACACAGAATAAAAAAGTAGTAACACACGTAAAAAGATACTTTCACAATGTAATGCCCGCTCATATTTCATACATAAATTTTGCACATGCGTCGGGGAATAACACAAAGCACGCGAAAGCTTCTTTAAATATTCCTTTCCTTCATAATCAAAGTGCTGCGTTTGTAAGATAAGAATTCCCTACGCGCCGAGACGTTGACTGTGTGTGAGAGAATCGTTACACCAACGAATTATTTAACTCAGCTATTTGTCAAAAATACTTCGACAAATATTTTGGAGACAATACAGTTTCATAGGCCTTAGATGTTTGCTTGTTTATTTATAGCCTGGATAATTTGTTTCAAGATTTAATTAATATTTTAGTCTTAAATTATTGTATACCAGGAACGTTAATTAGTTACTAGATACATATTTAACCACTATCAACATTCAATAAAACAAATTTGAGTACACGTGGGAGTTCATAAACAATATATGAGTTGGACAAACCAGCGGGGAAAGTTTCACATTTATTTTTCTACGATAAAAACTCTCAATTTCTCTTATACCAGAACGTGTAAGAGCTTACGAGAGACGCGTGGAAAAGTTGCCAAAAATCGTATTTAAACAGAAATAACTTCCCCGCAGATTATTTAAAGCAACCCGTGAAATTTCAATGAATATCCTTAAAACGCGGAGATTAAACCAAAAAAGTTTTTGTATTTGCTTAGCTCTTCACAGCTGATATAACTGGATTGCAAAAGTTCTAAGGATGAGCATAAAAATGCTCCAGTTGAGGGGAGAGAAAAGAAAATCAGTATTAAGAGTGTCGCAATAACTGTGAGTGTGTTTTTGTTACGGCAAAGTTCTTGAGTAACTAGGTAACGCTGGCATAATGGCCGCTGAGTAACGTTTTATGACTTACGTCAGCGAATAACTACCTAACACCCTTTATAAAAGTAGGTATGCCTGTTATTTTATTCAGAAGTAATGTCATATAGGACTACTTTGTTTGAAGACGCTCCAAATTGCTCGCTTCGAATCAAATGTAGTACCTTCTCGTGTATGAAAATGTTGTAATAGATTTCTTATTATGTTATGATCATAACATACTTTCAGAAGCGGCAGTTTATTTCTTCAGGGCTTTAGTTATTATTTTTTATCGTCGAACGTGACTTTGGTGCTGATATTTATATACCTACTAATACCATTTATGTTTTTCAATTATACTTTTTTGTGACACATTATTATTGTAAATGATAATCACATTTTTGTTTCATCGACAGAATTGTGTTTTAATGTTTTATCATTTGTTTTCGTTAAAAAATAACAAACGATTTTTGCTAACATTGAAGTACGCGTACTTACGTGACCCTTCAGATTGTTATGAACCTTTATAAATGACTTCCAAGCATGTTCATTAAAAGCTCCTCTTTCATCTCAGAACGTCTCAAGACGACAAAAAAAAAATACTAAAGAAATATTATTTCGTTTCACCATTTTCTCCAAAGTTGCCAATTCATGATAGGACTACAGTTAGCTAGATGGATATTATCTATTCATCGGAAGACCCGAGCCCTCCCGACTACAAAACAGGATCACTTGCGAACGAAAATGTATTGAAATCACAATGTAACCTGAGGCTTTTGTCCATTGAAAACATTTTTTATGCATTAAAAATATCTTAGAAATGTTTATTTAACAATAGCGTTTAAGAGAAATTACTTATTCATGGCACGTCTGAATTTTCCTTGCTTTTGTTAACGTTGGAAATCGATTCGTTTGCTTCGTGTAATTTGATAGCTGATGCAACTGAAATTGTATGTATTTGACGCTGTTGTACTTGCCAACTTTCAAGTAATACTTAGTTCATTTTCGACGTTCAAATCCGCTTTCGATTTATTAGAAACGGGGATTTGATAATACAGTATTTGAATCAAGTTCGACGGTCCGTAGTGATTTTATGTTAAAAGCGCCAATTTAATCGATTCGATGGAATAAAATAATGAACTGACGGGACCCGCGTCCATAAAACACGATTTTATCATACCGTTGGGAGGGACACGTTTTCGAATATCGTAATAAAAAAGTCACAGATGTCAAATTTATGACGTTGGACCATTGTAAAGAGATTAAAAGATTTACTACGGATGAGGGTGGCGGCTACGAACGCTACGCAGCTACGCCGCGCGCTACGGTGTAAGTTCTACGAGAAAATAATTTTACAAGTTTAATAATGCTGTAATCCTTTTGTATCGGTGAAATTCACGTCCATCTATATTACTATTGTAAAGAGAAAGTTTGTTTGTTATTCATCCTAGGTAAATAGATACTACTTCGTAAATAGAGTTTGTAGATATTTAATACTGACTAACTCTTCCTTATTTAAACTATTTTTGCCACCATGAATACCAACAGTTTGTTAAATAGTTTTGGACTTACCCAAAAGGTCTTGAAATTAATAATAAAATGTACATACCTGAAACAAAAATAAAAACCATGAAGACAAAAATACAAATAAAAACATCCCGTCACCACCAAGAATCCATTCTTATATTATTTAAATATCCGTACAACAATTAAAAAGTAATAAAAATACAGTATTACATCAACAAATTCATTGTTACGTCTCCAAGCGCAGTGCTAATGTTAGCGTCAAACTCAAAAAATTATGAAAAAGATATTTCCCTTGGGGAGGGCTATGCCTTATAAATGTCCGTAACTTGGTGAATAAATCACGGTAAGCGCAAACGGCGCCAAATAAATAATTTTCTTTATTCATCAAAATTAAAAGGAGCAGTTGACAAAGCGAACGTTAATTATTATTAAAATCCGATTTTGTTCGCGACTATAGAAGGCCGATCGTCGAGTAACCACTTGGCAGTTTATTTACTTTGTTTGCAGGACGGGAGTACGCAACAAACACCATTATTGAACTTACCCAGTTTCCTTTTCCCCTGAATACAGTTATATTTTCTTTCTTCCTAACCCCACTTGTTTTTATGAACCGAATCTGTCAATATCGAAGGATTATTGATGTGTTCTCACGTTATTATGAATATATTGAAGAATGTTTCAAGTTTAGATGGAATATTGGAGTATATGTGGAATAAGAATACTCTTTTGAGGTAATATTGTTTGTTGGTTATTGTCAGCCTGTTTTGGGCCAATGTTAGGTAAAGGCTTCATTTCCATCCATATTTTTTAAAACTTTAATCCAGAAAAATTACAGAGGCGGACTTAATGCTTTATGCATTCTATAAATTAATCAAAGGTGGTGAAGAGATAACATTGTAGGTACGAAGTATTGCCCTACCGTAAAACTACAAAATTCGAGATAAATAAAAATCTCAAAATAATGACTTAAATAAGTTGAAGTGTAAACAAGTACAAATCAATTCAAATCTACACATTTACTAAATGTATTATCATTACAAACTAACAAAAATGTTGAGTATTACAATAGCCAAAAACAGGTAAATCATTCTCTCCCTGAAAAGCAGCAGTGCTCCATTAACGTGCTGGCCAAGTAATAAAAAAAATCGTTCGTATTTTCTGATCCCAGTAACACTAGTGCTGTAACTTGCTAGGGGTGCATTAGCTAGCGTTTTCGAAGCCGACGAGAAGATTACTTAATGGTCTAAACCAGACGCGGACTTGTACGAGAAACGGTGGAAAAAATAAACAAAATAGAGGTACCAGGTACCTAAAGGTTTGTTTTGTGTCCAGAAATACTGAAATGCAAGTACAACAATGGGATTAGTTCACCTGCAACACGAGATGAAGGTTTTCTTATTGTTTTTATGTCCGTATGTTCAGTTAATCTAAAACCAATATGAATCGTCCAAGTATCGATGGTTTACCTTAATTTTGTGATTGATTCACTTTCGGATACTAGCTATAAGAATTCTTATAATTGAGTATTTTTTATTGTTAATTTCTTAGTTAAGTATGTTTATTGTAAATAATAATAGTACCTAGCTGAACTAAATAATCAAAACACTGTCTCAATAACTACCAAATACCAAAGGCCTAAATATCCATCATACAATAAATTCTCCCGCTGCAATAACTCCGTCAAAATTATAGACGCAAGTAGAAAAAGTATTACCCCATAATGTAAATAGCACGGATCTAACCGGTTGTATATGTTTAGCAGTAAAAGATTTATTTGTAAACGGGTGTTCCGTACAAGTGCACATCGAGTTTTCAATTACACAAAGTGATGGCCACACTGAAGCGGGCGTACCGCGAAAAACGCCGCCGCGGTCAGGCAACCTGACCGATTGCACACCGCTCACTCGAGACCACTCCAATCCCGGCAAAATCAACACAAACAATCACAAAATAAGGTTAGTTTTCCAACGGTCGCACCGCTGCATCTACGAAAATCGAGGAACAACTCGTTTTCGAAAGGTTGAAGGAAAACTCGATCGCTTTTCCAGGGGGAAGCTCTCAGTGGTTTATTGCGTTATTACCTGGACGTGTCTGCCGCGTCGGGACAGCCGCAATTTGGGGAGAAAAGAACGATATGTTGCGAGGAAAGGGATTTTATAGAGCTCCAGAGCAACGGCTCCGGAGAAAAGACCAAGCGCCCGTCTCACTCCACGCCTAGCGTAATTTTCTTTGATCGAAAACTCTACAGGACACTACTTCAGTTTTTATTTTCATCCAATTCAATATCGTTGAACGGTTTGTAAGACACGCTTCGGAACATTTCCCAGTATTTTGTTTGTTCCTTTTAGTTTATATTTCGTTTGATTCGTTTGTTCGCTGGCAATATTCTGTGAGGTGACAATCTTACTCCTCGTTTCTATTTTAAATCACTACCGATTACAGTTTTTTTTTTTATTTGGCAAAAGGAAAATGAGTGAAAGAAATCAGTTACTCGAATACAGACAGAGAAAACGTCACAAAATATAATACTCGTATTACACGTCGTTCACGACAATCCCATAAGCCATCTACACCGAATTCGATTCAATAAAAACGTTAGATGTGACCAAAGATTTGCTCCAATAATCGAGCGACAAAAACTGTAACTTCGTCTTAGGGCCAATGAAATAAGAGTGGATGTCCATAAAATAAAATAATAACCGGTCAATAAAATCTTTCGGGTTTGGGGCAAATCTGTCAAATACGTCTGGCGGACTGTGAAGGGGGATAAGAAAGACGTCGGAGGGTGGAACGGGCGCCAAGTGGTCGGAACTTGATCTGCCGTAGGTTGATGGCAGTCGCCATCAATCGGCAGGTAATTGGGGCCATGTCAACCGAGTAAACGATGCCGCCAATGTTCATAATATTTTTTGTATTGCGATAGGATAGGAATACAATCTGAAGTATCGATTGTGATGAGATTTATTGCTTGTCTTGTATTACCTACGTGAAGCAGTTTATGAACTTGAATTGTTAAATAGTAAACTAATATGTATATTGTTATGATATAGTACCTACTCAAACATGAAAAGTCGTAACTCAGACAAAAATAATATGTCAGAAACGCTGTATTATATAATTTAATTATTACCTAGTTTACTAAAGGTACTCGTGGTATCTTTCGACAAGAGCAAGTAAATTGACAAACTTACCCTGAAACTTAGTCCGTCATAATAGTAAGCTACAGTTTTTACGAGTTTCCTAAACTCGCCCAACAAACAGTTGAACGTCGTTATACCTAAAGTAGTTCCATCCAAAGTTTCCGAACACATGAATGAATAAAGAAACATCGTAAAATACAGAAGAAAAGGTAAAAGAAAAGGCGACACGGCGCGACAGATGAGGTATCCGGAGTTTGCGATGAGCAAGAACAACACTACAATAATATGACGGAGCGGAGTTCTTCAACTCGGGAGACGTCGTCCTCCACTAAATTATGTACGACCCGAAGGTTGATTGATAGAGAATGCTATTTACCTTCGGTGTCGTGAAATAAAGACGTCCGCAGCCCATTATTTATTTACACAGAACGGATTTGAAAAAAGAAAGGTCGGAGTCACGATTCAAGGTACTGATTTACACGTGGTAAAATAAACTGTAATTGGTTATGCCATTAAGACTGAAATCGAACGTAAAGTTTTATACTAATATTAGTGTAATGTAATTTTAAATATATGTTTTGTACCTCAAGGTTTTTATAATAATAATAATACCATCCTATTACTGTCCCACTGCAGGGTATATACCTCTTCACACAGAGAAGGCACTTGCATTGATCAAGGCTGATTTGCGATTTCAGACTTATATTAATATAAGTCTAGGTTTCTTCACGATGTCTTTTCCTTTACCGATGTCGGCGATGTTCAAGATAAACTTAGAAATTACATATAAAATAGAAAAAGTCACATTAGTATTTGCCCGTGCTCGGTTGCGAACCTAAAGCATCATGCATGTAAGGCTTGCGCCTTAACCACTAGGCCATCACGACAAGGTTCTTAAATAACGGAAAACTATAAACTTATAACCATATGGGCTATAATATTATTTAGCGATATACAGTCGCGGATCGTAGGGCCCGTAAAGCTAACGCGTTGGCTTCAGTAGTGGGCAATCGGTAAATGTGAGCGTTTGGGGAGGATGCACGTGACTAGAGTCTGCTATGTAACGCTAACATCTGTATCACATTTTATCGCGTTTAAATAGGTTTACCTTCCATTTTTTGTTTGAAAGTCAAAAACCCGTCTTTTTTTCGTCTTAAAAAAAAGTTAAATCTAAACTAGCAGTAGGTAATTTGTGATAGAAATTTTATAGATCTTGGCACAATAATAAAAATTTAACACAAATTGTAAAATGATTGTTTAAAATCTTAGTTAATCTCGGCCTTCGTAAGGAAACCTGGACTTGTGATAAATATAAGTATGAACTCGCCAATCCGACTTGAGCAAGAGGGGTGACTAATGCCAAAAATAGGCTGTTATTATTATTATTTTAGTCCAAAATCAGCTCAAAAACTACCAACAGTGGTGTTCTGAATCTACCTTCGCAAGTGTATCTAAAAATAAACCGGCTAGGGCTATAGGAATCAATGTGTGCGTTCCCAGTCTCCATAACAATCGAGGCGGGAAATTGCCGACTTGGTCCGATCCGCGCAATAACCTCTGACTTCTCATCATGCAGATTGCCCCTCGACTCACATATGCACGTACACTAAACATCTTACCGTGGTCCACGTGTTGCTATCATCTACATTTTTACAACATGCATGTCTGAGACGTGGTTGTTTTAAGACCTTACAACTGATGAATTATGCCTTTGTAATTTGTCTTTTGGTTTGGGGTTGGGACTTTTGTCTTTGCCTTAAGTTGGTACTTGGCGCCTACCACCATCTCTTAAAACAATATTATTTTAATATTACTTTGTAATTTCTGCTGGTGCATTTCTAACTCTCGGCGCTGAGCTGAGCGTTAAAATTCCAACAGTGAAGAAAGCAAAGTAATATTAAAATAATATTGTTTGGTGGTGGTAGGCCCCCTGTTATTGATAATAACCTCAATAACTCATAAGAGAAGGCACGAGCATTAAACACTACTTTTGCTCATTGATTCATAATTATGATTAATTAAAATGAAAGATGTCAGTTTAATTAACTGATTTCGAATGAACCTGAACGCGGATGTTTCAACGAGCACGGTTTTCTTTTTTTCAATTATCTTTCCTAAAGAATTATCCTAAAGAATCTCTTTTAATTCTAACGACCTGAAACCGCTGGATGCGGGCAGCACAGGACTGGTCATTGTGACTATCTTTAGGGAGCGCCTATGTCTAGCAGTCAACGTCGTTCGGCTGATATGATGATGATGATCTCATAATTACATCAAGGTCGTATTATGCATGGGGTCAAGATTAAGACCATATCTTGCATCAGAGTGTAAGATCAAACCGCCAAAGCAAAACAAAATACTCTAACAAAATATTCCCTACACATTTTCTGCTTCAAATAGGCCGTAGTTACACAGCCAAGATCTCTCATCAACGTCCATACATCAACTTGATCAAAGTACAGTTAAGTAACGTTTGTAATAAGTGTATCGTCAGCGACATAATCTGCATAATTGGTAGCCGTCGTAGGATATTGCGTCCACGTGAGGCGGCGCGCAATTTTCTGCGCCATTTCCTTCGAATCGTCCACTCAGATGGGCTATTCGACGCGCATGCCTATCCGATGCTTAACTTTAACGTTTAATTGATACAAAATATAACGTTACATAGAAGAATGTGAACGATGTTGAAAAGGTTTGATATGAATTTCGTATCTTTTTTGCTATTTGGTTTTTAGATTGAGATTCTGTTTAGATCTTTTTGAACCAACTCATAACATTATAGAAATATAGACTATATTATTCAGTCGATGAATAAGATTTTATTTACATTTATAAGTTTTTACTGCATGTGTATTTGAAATTGAGTCTTATATTTTTTATTGAGTCTTATTGATATTTTATTTTTTGACATTATATTTGTCATAAAACTATGTAGTAATTTAATTCATTTAATTTTATGGTCCTATGCTTTCTATTTTGTGGTCCTAAGGAATATCGTAAAAACCAACACGTTCTTTCGCTAAATATCAAAACTCTTTACACAATTCCCCGGTGACAACTTTTCTTTGCTACTCACAAATAATAACACTTAAACATTAACAAAAGTCAAATTAATACACGTTCGTACCCCCACCACATCCACACATCCGTTACCCCTTAACACAAACAATTGATAACCTGAACGCGTAAAGGGTTAACAGATCAAAATGTGTTTGTTTAATTAAACAAGAGTTCCAAGCAAACGTCAGTTAGATTGTTGGCAGATAGGCATTTGTACCCTTTGATTACATTTCACTTGTCCACCGTTAACTTCCCTAGAAATTGACGCTGAATTACTCTAATGAATTATCTTAACATTTAATCTGTGTTGTAATTAATTGTAGTACCTACTAACAGTTTTGATTGATAGCGTTCTTTTTGATCTAAAGGTTTAGATGTAATGCCTTAAGGCTTAGAGGCCCGCAGGAGAATCGTCAGTACAAATAATTAAAGTTGAAATGTTTGTTTGTAATATCAATATAATGCTTTTACTTAAACTAAAGTATAATAAAGTATTTACGACACTTATAACAAAAAAAGAACTTTTTTTTGTGTTTTTCTATCCGTTTGTTTCGACTAATATTTGAAACGGCAAGACCAATTTTGACAAGACTTTTTTTGCAGATAGCTGATATTATAAGGAGTGACTTAGTCTATTTTTATTTAAAAAAGGAATTAGGATTTCGTGTGAGTAAGACTTGTTGTAATAGACAATCACGCGAACGAAGTCGCGAGTACCTACAAGCTAGACGTGAATATATTTGTAAATAAATAATTAGAATTACTGACTCCTTATTCGTTTATCATGAGAAGAAAATTAACTTATTTTTTTTTCTAACAAATCAATTCTCAAGATCATCTTGTTAAAACAATTGAATGAAGATTTTTTTTTTACCAATTGGATTCTTATTTTGCTTTCTTGAAAATGTACAATTTCATATCAGTAATAACAGACTAGGATACGTCACCATTACGCAATCGTCACGTCACGATCATAAATCCACAAAAATAAACGGATCTTTAGTATTTTTAGCTATTCAACAAATCTACAGTTCTGTAAACATACAAAGTTTTCTTTCAATATCACTAAGATAGTCAAGACACATGAAAAACAGTATTGATATAAAGTATCGACTTAGAATTGCTTATTCATAAGAATTTATATTATTGCTAGACAAAGTCGTATAAAATTGGTACTTATTATATTTAAGTTCAACAAAATATTCAGATTCATTCTAGAATTTGAAAATCTTCTTTGATATACGAATCATTTAAAAAATCTACATTTTCATTATCTTTTTCTTTTATTTTACACTAGCTGCTCTCTGCGACTTCGAACTGCTCCGCTTCCGTAGGTATTAGCGTGATACTAATATGGCTATATTGTATGAATCTGGCTATCACGTACAAAAATAATTTTCCTATCTGACTGGTAGTTATAGAGATTGGCGCGTTTAAAAACACAAACAAATAAAAAATCTATTCAGGTTTATTATACCTATGTTAGTTAAGATATCTATCTACTATTTTACATATCATTGAAGCAATAAAAGCTACTAGGTACCCGAACCTAATACTGAGAAAAAGTTCAACCCTACAACGCAACTAACAGACGCGTCGCTCTAAAATGTCCCACTTACCGATTTTCACCTAGACCTAGTAACTTGAAAATGATTACGTTCCAGCACCGTCACGATCGATGCGTTCGCTCATCCCGACGTCACGCGATTTGTCGTGCAACACCACGTTTTTTCATCGGATGAAAGCCCCTATTTATAACTCAAGCAAATAGTTTCAACGGACCGCTGGGTTTTCTGTTTTTGTTCAGTGTGCACTTGAGATGCATTTATATCATGTTAATTGAAGATAGAGCTGCAATTCAACATTTTTTTTGTCTCTAATCCTCAATTAAAATGTGCATCTGTATAACGCGGTTTATAATTAAGATTTTTTTACAATTTGAAGTGGTAAATATTAATTTGTTATTATGTTAATATAAGAGCCTCGGAGTCTGGATTTATGCCCGGTTGATGGCAATAGGCTCGCCTCCTATTACATGGGACTAAAAACATAACTGGCGAAATGTGGGTGTACTAATGGGTACTGTTATGTTATGTTATGTTAATACAAGATCTTTAGATTTACAAGAGAACACAAGCCTGTCTATTCTGTAAAAAATCCTCGGTGATATTAAGTGAGGTGAGTTTGAGGTGAGCTGATACAGCCGTCTAAAGATTGACAGCTCACCTGAACCTTATTCACTGATAGAGGTTTTTACAGAATAACTTTTCTTGGCAGTTGTGATCGTTTTTCAAGTGAAATCTAACACAAAGATTCCTCTACCATTTCCGTACATCTATCCAATTTCACTTAAAACCGGATAACGCCATAACACGTAATACAACATAACAGCTTTCATCAAATAAATGTTACCACAGAGGAAATGAAGATTTGAAAAGCAGGTGTCCAAGGATTACAAGGAGATGGGGTCACGTTCGCACGACTGAAATGCGATGACAATGCAATCGTGCAATGTGCACTAACGTATTGCACTTTACACATAATCCACACTAATCAGGGTCCAACGAGAGTGAGGATTAGCCGGCGATAATAGGTTAGAGAATAAAAATTTTCTTTTACTTCTGTACCTGGTTTTTTATTGTTTTTATATTTTTAGTAATTAATATAAGGAGTTTAGACATAGACAGGATTCCAATTTGATGCCCAATGGGGTTTTAGATGCTAGGACTTGATCGTGACTTCGCCTACTTGAATTTTCTTGTGGATTCCGAAGATTCCATATTTAGAAAAAATGTTTACTTGATAATTATAAAGCTTCCAATAGGTGAAAGAACTTTAAAAATCGGTTAAGTAGTTTTTGACTTAATTCATTATAACAAAAATATATATTCGTACTTTTATATAAAATAAATAAATAATGATAATACTTAGACAAAGTTAGTCGATTGTCTTAATTTTATTTCTATAAGACGATAAACCTACCTACTACTAAAGTACATAACAGTCAACACTTAACGCTTTTCTGTAATGTTACAAGCATTAAATTTATTCACCAGAAACTTAACGGCTAATAAGTTCCTCTCTCAAAAAAATAAAAAAAAATAAGGCCCAAGTAACTTTGACAGTATTTACATTTGCGCAAAAAATCTACAACTCTACGCTTTTTCCAACAAGAATCGCATCACGCTAGAGATGTTCCTACTTTTAAATGAAGCTTGTTTATGAATTTACAACTTTTTCAATCCTAATGCACAAACTTATTTCAAGCAAAATTAAAGTGTTTACGTTACAACATTAACCGGATCCGCTGAAAGTTTATCTTAATTAATCTTTTAAGCTATTTAGTCAAAGAGAAGTAAATTCCGTTGGCCGCTTTATTGAATTCTAAGTCCGGAAAGTTGGCTTAAATAAGAAAGCATCGATACCCGACGTCTGAGCTCCGTGGTAGTCTTTAAACGATTTCCTAACTTAATATAAAGTTACAAGATTGTCTAGTGGAAACTCCTCTCGATTTCAGATTTTTTACAAACAAGGAAATAACTTTGGTTGCTATTGTAATATTCATTGATACTATTAGTATTATCGCGCCTTTTGGACAGCATTAGTTATCAAAATGTACATCAAGTTTTTGGAATAAATATAAATTATTTACTGTTATTACGTTTGTATTGTGTCGTAAGAATTATTTGCTTAATTAATTAAGCTCTCTTTTTTTAATTAGTGGCACTTGATACTGATCACAGTACCTACTTTAAGTAAATTTTATTTTAGGTATATCTTCTTTTCATTCATCATCTGCCTAGCCATTTTCCAACTATTTTGGGGTAAAAACTATTAATACATCGTACAAATTATTATTTAATATTTATTTTTAAAGTATGTATGGAGTTTGCGGATCTACCTTTTGAAAGGGGCAATTATGCAAATTATTTTTTTTTCTTGTTTAAAAGTGCCTTTGGTCTAATCGAAATAAATGATTTGACTTTGTCTTAATTAATAGCTGATCGCATAAAAAATCCTTTAAAATCAGTCCGGCCAATCCTTCTTTTATTTATACTATGTCCGAGCTAGATTTCTAATTTAGATGCAAATGTACCTAAGTTTCGACGCATGCTCTACTCGGTTTTATTCGAGCACATTACGGCCGAGATTGCTGCTGAAATTTTTATATTCCAATGAAAATCAGCCATTATTCATTCAAGTGTACGTACGGCGAATTAGTCGCGTAAATTACCATTGTAAATAGTCGTCGGAGGTAATAGCGAATATTGAATTATAGATGAAGTATTGGAAGTGGGAGATGAATCCGTTTTTTTTTCTGTGTTGAAAACCCTGAGGGAAATTCCCGGCAGCGTTGCGGCTGCGAAGCCTTCAATTTATGCAGGGGGCCGCATTGGCGTCTATCCGGATGACAATCTTGACATACGGGAGGCGACTGAACAATGCAGTTTTGTTAGGGCACTTATACACGAGCATTTGCATTTTCGCCAACCAATTCATAGCTTTGAATATAAATTGTTATAGCTACATAAACAACAAGTTTTTACTCAAGAAAGTGCCACTAAGCAATTACGAGCCTCAACGAAAATGAAATTTCAAACTAAGCACTTGAGACCCTAAAGATTTCACTGAACATTATTACAACTGCAAAATCCTACCCAAAGGCGTGAACTCTGAAATTTATCCCAAACTCACGACAACAACGACCAGAATTATTACACAATCAAATCAACAGAACTGAGAATTTAAGCAAAACTGGATAGGGTGGCACAAATGGGAAATATGCCTGATGTTTGCGTTATAAACTCGACCAATCACGTCGGCGCTAGCACAATGTGGGACTAAACGGCACGCCAACAAAAGAGCTGTAAAGAATGGCCCGCCGACACACTCACGCTAATAAAATAGTTCGAAGCAACAGGTCGCTGCGGCCCGCTCGCTTGCCAGTACAATAGTACCAACTATGAGTGTGTATCTGTGATTTCTCGTACCTCTAGCGAGTGTAAAGCACTAGTAGATAGATGCTGTATCATATTGAGTTTGTTGTATGTCGATTTCTTTACCGAACGCGTTTCTATACGCGGATTTATATTTGTAAGAGGAAAAGATTTGTTGAGGTGTTTATTTATATTTAATCTCGAACTCAAAGGAATAATAAGGATTCCAATTGACTCGTAAAGTGCTCATTTATGTTTGACGGGATTGTGAGTGACAGCTAAGAGGGAAAAAATCAGTATCTACGTGAAAAGAAAAGACTATGAAAATCTTTTGCACATTGGTATCCTGAATATTTAACCTTACCTGAGCTCTTTTTATCTAAATATAGACATGGAGAGATTTATCCTTTTCAGTTTTTTCTTTTGGGTGCCAGCACACGATCAACTTTTTATAGAACCGATTATCGGACCGTTTCAGTATTTTCTTAAGACCGAGTTTTTGTGTTGAAAGGTAGAGGTATATGGATTTCTAAAATTAACACCGATTTTAAAAAGTGTGCGAGCATTATTTATAAAAATCTCGCGTCACGATGTTCGGTCTGGGATAAACTCCGGAACCATTTAACAATTTTTTATGACATTGGGTTACTGGGTGTTGTTTGTCAAACGTAAAATATAGGATTGTTTTTAAAAATAACTTTTCGTAAAGTAAGTTGAACTATTATCCCAAGGGAACTACATAACCGGGATAAAAAGTCTCTTAAGTTAATTAAGGAAATGGTCTATCTATGTGCAAATTTTCATCCAAATCTGTTTAACGATAAAAGTAACAAACATCCAAACATCTTCACAAACTTTCACATTTATAATATTAGTAGGATCTAATCACGATGCAGTATTGATGCGTTTTCACTACATTTACCATATCACCTGTCAAGCGATCGGCTAGTTGTCACTTATAATTCGACAGATAAATGAGACTATTAATGACAGTAACAATAGGCCATCACTATCCTCTAGTACTCGCCACGGAATCGAGGACCCTTCACCTGCAAGCGGCATTATTTTATCGGACGCACTTTACGCCCTATAAGACAGTTTATATTTTGATTAAAAGCATTTGTGATCAGTGGAGTGATTTGTGGTGGAAATATTTTTGTTAAGAAATGTGCATTGGGTTGTATGATATGATGAGATTATATTTTAATCTAGTATATTTTTTATTTAACTTTAATTCTTCACCCATGTAGGCCGCTGCAAATATAACCTAGCAAAATGGGAGATCCCACCAACACCTAGTGCGAGTATGGTGCACCTGTACGATGATGCCGTGATAAAAGTGGACAACTACTAGGCACAAAAACAATTAATAAAAAAATAAAAATAAATAGGGGATTGTTTTAAATCATCGACTCAAAAAGAAGGAGAACATTAATTCTTCTAATTAAACGTTGTTAATAGGACATGTGCCCAAAAGGCTAGCAGCAATGCCACGTAGTCTGATAATGCTGATTCTTTGGCCTAAGAATAGGCCAGCCCTATGGCCCGTGAATTTTAAATCTGTAAAGTTTATAAGTTGTCTAAACCGTATCAGAAGTAGTTTCAGATAGACTAAGATTACCACAACTCAGAACTTACCAATGCAAGAAATATTCAAAGGGCGAGCAGGTACACGAAACTACAGAAGTAGGTACAGAACACACAAAACAATCTTGTTAAACAGTACCTGTACGTTAACTAAGGCTATTTACAGGACAGCAAGAAAGACGGTCGCGCTGAGCCCCTAATACCCGGGTCGCGTGTACCTTGCGGTTCCACCACAGGATTTACAAGTTTTCTTCTATTGGTCCAAATGCTTATTTCTGTTCAGGTCCGCTACGACTTACATAACTTTCACCGTTTCGCCCACCGTGTTTTCTCAAAGTTAGCTTTCACCCTTTGATATTTTGTCGATTTGTGGTTTACCTTCTTGTGCCAACTACCACAAGGAAATTCGCTTGTTGAATAAACTTATCCTTACAATCCATTGTTACCCCGAACCCCTTTCGAACTATCTGATAACTATGTATGGGATCAATAAAAACATTTTTACGTGTTTTTTTAGGTCGATCGGTCATTGCGTTGTCGAGCTTGGGGGCATCATAAACCATTTCCATATAGAGAGAGAAAGGGTTGATTTAATACAACCAAGTTTAATACAAGATGAAAAGACATGCTTTAATTTGAGGGCAAATAAAAGCGGACGTTGTTTAACGTTCAGCCGCAGTCGACAAAGAGCAATCTATTTAAGAGAACAGCGAGTACATTGGGTGGGAACGCGGCACTAAGTGAGGAGTGACAAAACTTGAGCCGGCGACTAATTAGCAATACAAACATGAATCAGAGGCTATTACTTGTAATTGAATTGTCGCCGGCGGCAAAGTTGTCGCCGCGGTGAATTTAAATATCGCGCTTTACGAGGTTCTAGTAGCTACTTTTGCCCGCGGGATTATTATTACGTAACTTAAACTTATAATTGCAACTTGCACAGCTATTTTTGTAAAATAAACGACTTTATAGTGTTTTTTAAACAACTGTGAGCGTTTAAGATTCAATTGAGCTTTTTTAACTGTAGTTCCTAGAGATAAAATGGTTTTAGTGCTTTTATCTTACTTTTTATTTTTGTAAAAAGATCCTAACATTTTGCGCCCTTCTGTTTAAAATACTAACGTTGGATAGGTACGTCGTATATAAATTTATAATAAATATTTTTATAAGAATAAACTGTATTTTAAAAGCTTATCATGAGGTAGCTTTAAAAATACAGTTCAATTTTAAAGAATAATTCGGAACTCTTACTTAACAATGGCAATTTTCATGTTTAAATAATATCCTTTATGCGAATTGTAAGAACGCGGTAACCAAGTTTATAAAACGCATATTTCCGAAATGCAAACATGTCATTCAATGCGAACATTGAATTTCAATACGGTCATTGTTTTTGGATCGGCTAATAAATATTCATCGCAAACAAATGACGCCAAAATTACTGCGGCAACTTTGCCCGATTGGGAGCTCTTTAGGCCGCGCACAATTTTTCGCAGAAATATTATAAAACACTTCCTCTCCTTACTCCGAAGAAATTATCTCCCCCATTGACTAAAATTTTTCACGGCAAGTTTGACTTCAATCCATTATATTTTTCCAGTTTTATCTTGAAACCGTCACGACAAAGTTGGATTGTGTTAATTGGGAGGCTGGATACTTTTTGTTAGAACATTTTGTGTACTACAGAAGTGTTTTTTAAATGGAAAATTTAGGCGCTGAATAGTTTGCGGTCGTTGCTTTTGTATTATTTTTTCGCAGTCCAATTTTTTATGAATTAAAAAATAACTTTCAAACCAATCTACATAATTCTAGTATCACAAAATGCTTTGTTATATTTTACCCAAATTCTCTGTACGTTCGCTGTGACCTAAATACTCGCAATTTCCATTATCAAATCACAATACACTTCGAAACTTTGTTATAGGACACTTAATAAGTTTAAACATACGGGAACACTAATTATGTTACCCGCACTGGCCTATCTTGCGCGTGCTAATTACTTCACATACGTCATGCGGTGGTACGCTTCATGACGTCACATATCTGAACCATCTTGCCCTTAATATTCTCGTATGGGTGAGTATAAATTAGAAGTCGAATTCCACTCCCCTGTACCAACATTCGAACTTTACTTAAGGGCCACAAACTCGTACTGGTGTGCATTTTTAAACAGGTTGAACAACAAAGTGAACTACGGTACGCCTTGTTTAACCATGATTGATTATGGTTCATGAATTATTTAAGATTTTTGGGATTGTTTCTACAATCTAAATCAAAGGGTTGACCAAACTTTCTCTGTAAACGAAGACACACATTGGCAATGATGACACTTCTGGATATTTACAGACACTGCCAATACTAAAACTACTATCGACTTGCAAATTATATCAAGACCTCTTAAGAAACTTTGACTGCAAAGTGGCCAAGAAAACGTTCAGGCAAAGATGTCGATAGTCTCACATCAAGGCACTAATTTAAATACTTTCCAATCATTATCATCCAAATCACCAAATCGAAGACTTCTCAAGAGAAAAACCACTTATCAGACAATGAAGGCAGGAACGTTTTCACTGAAAATAACTTCCAGACTTAATTTCACTTGTTCATTCAACGTTAGCAGAGTGACCTTGATATTTATATAGATAGGTATTTATAATACCATGCCCAGACAACATTATACAAGTAATTATTATCTGGCCTTTTGTTTGCAAAATTTCACGCGATATTTACCATAATCTGAACGTGGAGGTCGAGTTTCAGTTTTTATTTTTGATAATTTGAATTTAATTTTTGTGTAATTTAATCTACTGTTGATCTTTACCGTGGGTTTAACGATGTAATCGTTCTGCGAAATGATATTTAGAAATAAAATGCTTATTGTTTGAAAAAAAAAATCTGAGACTTGTACAATTGCAGTATTTTAAAAGATAACTACGTACAAAGAGTTTAAATTCGTATTTACTCGCATTACGTTCAAGTTCAGTGTTATCTTTTTTACTAACTACAAAATAAGTTGAACTTTTCTCTAAACTTAAATTGAAATGACTGTTTACAATGTCAAAATAACAGCTTTTTACTAAATACATTTGAATGTCAACTTATACTTAACAAGAAACTCAACTTTTCGATATTTTGTCTGCTCATCTGTTTATTTCAGCTAATCTCTGAAACGGCTAGACCGATTTTGACGGGACTCTCACTGGCAAATGGTCGATGTTATGATGAGTATTTTAAGCTACTTTTATTTCAGAAAAAAAAAACGGGTGATAGCCAACACTCACGCGAACGAACTCGCAGGCATATAAGCTAGAAAAGGAACTAAGTAAAACGGTAAAAACCATATATAATATTATTTGAAAAAAGTACAAATTAAACCTCTTGCTACCAAAGTTACCTAAACGCTTATAACTCAGTTAGCAATTTTTCAGTCACGTAATTGCACCGATATACCTACCAGGTTCGCAGAATCAAGTGGTAGTCCGTATGAGCTCCCAATTCCTTGACTCAGCTAAGAAAGGATTAGGCTGCTTATCGCACGCACTCAGATTCCTTTAGCACAGACACCTCCAAGTGAAATTTAGGAATCAAATCCACTTTTAGAATCAAATGGTGCTTTGAGTTTGATTTACCAACAATTTTTTACTAGCTTTTCTTACAGATTCTTAAGTTGCTTTTTATAATTAATTATAGCTTATGTTAATCGCTTATACCGTGGCTTTTCATAGGTGAAAGATTTTTTTAAAACATATAAATCGTTTTTGCTTTTATCCATTACAAACAAAAATACAAATTCTATTTCATTGGAAAATCACAAGGAATTAAA
Source organism: Hoplodrina ambigua (assembly GCA_949774945.1). Taxonomy (NCBI): domain Eukaryota; kingdom Metazoa; phylum Arthropoda; class Insecta; order Lepidoptera; family Noctuidae; genus Hoplodrina; species Hoplodrina ambigua. Next base: position 10,353,043 of record OX458967.1, read on the forward strand.
CCTTCGTGGATAACAAAAACAAAATTTTATCAGCTTTAAGTAAAGTATATTATATAAAAAGATTTCAAACGAAATAAAAATCAGAAATCATAAATCACGAGATTTTCCTTTAAAATATTGCATACTAAAAAACCCTATTAAATACCCTCGCTGTCTTTAAGCATTCATTTTCACTAGATTGTCATTGTCAAAAACTTTTTCTATCACAGAAATCGCTGATAGATACTCAAGAATGAAGAGAAAAAACCGTTTTTTCGCCGCCGTCTACTAAAACTATAAAGGTCCCATTTCCTAAATCATGAAGGAAACTTTGACCGATTGCCGTAAACTGATATAATATTTATCCTTAGATTGGTTTTTCCTCAAAAAAGAATGGCAACACATTGTTTGTTTTGGACAAACATTATTCCGGAATCGGATCGGTTCCAATAAGGTTTTTCGAGAAACATTTGCGACGAAATAGTAATTCGTTCTTAGGTTTGCTACCACACACACTTATTGATTTTTCAACTTTGCCAATAAAAGGTAACAAACATTACATTACACGTATTTAAACATGATTATTTATTTATGACATTTAATTGAAAAATTACGTTTTTCTTTGGAATGTGTCGAATCGTCGTAATATTACATTTTTTTTAATACTAATTTTGCCTGAGACTCAGTCCGCGAGAATGTCTGTTAATGCGGTTGTGGATAAAGTTGCGGATTAAAATGTAGCCTATGTCGTATCTAGGGGTTCAGGTTGAGTCTGTACCTAATTTCATCAAAATCAATTGAGTGGTTTAGCCGCAAAAGCGTAACAAACAACTTTTACATTTATAGGAATTGGTATGGATAAGTGACAGACTAATTAATTAAGTCAAACCTCAGTACCGAGTGCATCTAATCAAAGCTCACTCACTACAAACTAACGTACAAGATTACTAGGAAAGGCAACTTCATATATCGAAACTTCATAGAGGACCAAAAGTTAGTAAGGAGCATGTTTTCTACAAACATAATGTGGTGCGGGGACGGTATGAGCCTGTCTGAGAGGAGAGGTTGGTCCTTCGAGTCAGACTTTATCTGATCTAGCCCCTGGATTAATTAACTTAAATGCAACAAGTCCGAGTTTGCGCTGCTCTCGAGATAGTCTGTCGCGTGTTTTATTATGGAAGCTGCTGAATTAAGTAAGTAGAGTCACCCAGGATTATATTAGGTTTCGTTATAACGTCGCGACAGGAGATTTGTATGCAAACTTGGCTAATAATTGCTTTTTGATGTCATTAAATAAAGATAGTTTAAAGTGGAATGAATTTAACAAATGGATCTCAGATTTTATTGTCAATGAGTAAATGTTAACCATTTAACATAGCATCACGCCTGCAATCCCCGAAGTGTAAAGGCAGCGGTGTACCTATTAGCACTCCCACATTTCGCCAGTATGTTCAAGTCCCATGTTATAGGCGGCGAGACGACGATTTCTGTTTTTACTCTAAGGTTGATTTACATAAGTAAAGAAATGTGTTTAAAAAATATATTTTTCCTAGTAAAATTAACATTTTTAAGTACAAAAATGTATGTTAGTTCTGCAGATTCGTAGTCTGTAGTATAATTGACTTAAAACGTAACAAGTCGCCGTTTGCTTTGCTTTAGAATAGTGCCGCCGTGTGTTTTAATACGGAATTAAACAGTCCCGACTGGAATATAAGACTGGCAGCTTCCGTATTTTAAAAATTAACATTTGAATTGCAAAAAAATAAACCGAAATTAAGTTGAATCACGATGTTTTCCTTTACCGAAGTCGAGATAAACTTAGAAAGTACATATGGAGAACTTACATTGGTACTTGCCTAGTATCGAACTTGTAACCTCATGCATGAGAGGCGAGCACACCATTTACCGTTTATATATTATTATCTTCTTTTTTTTACCGTATCGATGGCAAATATGACTTATAATTAATAGGTATCTGAAATCACCAATCCGCCTTGAGCAAGCATGGCGATTGATGCTCAGACCTTCTCTGTATGAAAAGAGGCTTTTACCTAGCAGTGAGACAAGAATAGACTAGTATAGTATAACCTTTTGGACTACCCACGTACGTTACGTATAAAGTGTTATAGTATATCATAGCAACTATAATGACTAGCAATAATTATTCCTACAATAAAGATGATAATATACAAAGAGCAACAATTTATTGGGAAGAGAAATCGGCGCCGTTGTATCGGATCCGTCGTCGGTCCCTCCGACGTCCGTTATTGGGACTCTGGGCTTACTCTCCCCAATTTATACGGTACATTCAAATTTATGCCGTATACTACTGTAATAAGGGTGGAGTGTACTGCAAGGATAAAGTTGTTAAGTTATACGGAAGCGGCCTAATGACGACATGGACTACAATAGCACGTGTGGCCCCTTATTGGTATCTGACCTGACCGCTACGAGCGATTTGTCTAAATGAGATCCGGACCTCTTCTCCGATGCTTTGTTATTTTTTTCGTACGTTGCCCTTTGCTAGTGACATACTCGTAGGGACAAAGTCAAAGTCAAATCGTTTTCCAATTTGACCAATAAAAGGCACTTTTGAACGTCATCTACAACAAAAAGAATATTCTTTTGAATCTAGTTGTTACTGACATCAGTGAAGGAAAACATCGTGAGGTTATCTGGACTTTTAATTAATATAAGTCTAAAACCACCAATCCGCTTTGAGCAAGCATGGTGATAAATGCTCGTGAGTACCTTCTCTGTATGAGAACACATCTTTGGACTGCAGTGGGACAGCAATAGGCTAGTATTATTAGTTGTTATTTGGTAGTAGTTAACTGTTCGATTTCCTTGATTTTATAGATTTTGTCAGATGACTAAACTTTTTGTTATGGCGTTGACAAGACGAGCTCTTGTTGGTTTATTAGAAAATGGAGTTCCAACTTTAATTCAATCCTAAACCTTCAAGCTAGTTTTTGTATTTCGAACTTTATTCCCATTTAGTTACAGCCTTTAATCTAAATACTGCCAACTTACACTCGGTTCTACAGTAATTTTTTATAATAAGAACTTTACGTAAGTCGGAACACAGTTCAAAATACAACAGAAGGTTTAATGCTTGGACAAAAGTTAGAACTCGTTTTGTAATGAGACGTTTTGAAGTTTTATCACTGTTCTAAGTAGTCCTAGAACAAAATAGTTATCGTACTTTGATTTATAACGTAGGCATTGCTCTCGTTTGTTTCCCTTAATGGCCGGAAAGTGTAGCTTAACTCAGCTTAAGCGATGTACCAAAAGTTTCTTCAAATAATTTACACGATTTATTACAAAAGTAAATGATGATGTTACTCCTAAATTAGGTGATATATATATTAAAGAACCTTTACCTAACATTAAACTATAATGAAATAACGCTGTTAAATAGAGAAGTTTAAGGAATGAATGCCTTTGGGCCTAGATTTTGTGATAGAATGCATCATGGGAATTTGAGCTTAGAGTTGTAACAACTAGGGGTTATAATAGCTTCACAGTTAACATTTATAGGTACGTGGGTCCACCGCAACTACCGTAATCCCGTATACCGGCGATTAATCTTCGTTCCGGCTCTCACGAGGTGGTTTGTTGTGGGTAAATTTGTGGGGATGGCTACGATTTGCTGGCCATGGGCCCCGTGGGCCGAGTTCGTCATATATTAATCCTTTGTTGGTTTAATCGCCTCTTTTATCGATGCTAGATTAGGAGCACGACGCCGAAAACCAAAGCCGTATTGACAACTAATGGATGCAAAACCGACAATTATAACTGAAATGGGGAAACTATGATTTTGTCGTAAGTTAACGGTGATGTTTCTTGGTTAAATTCAGTTAGAGTATTTTCAGAATAGTTTACTTTTGAATTAATATCGATGTAAAACAACCCTATACATAAAAAATCGTAAAGCTCATAAAGCACACTCGTACGAAAACAAAAATCAGTAATAGCGTCTAAAAATACGTTAATGACACGTGTATGTGACTTGAATATTTGAACACAGTTCTCGGAACGTAAACATACACATTAGGTGAGCATTGTTTTTTAGTAATTTGTGGTGTATCGTAGGCAAAGCGCGGAGGGCGGCATGCTGTCACGTGACGGCGCCCCGCCCGCCTAATGTTTCACTCGCGTTACTGTGACAACTTCTACCTTTTACCAAATTGTATTTTCGTGTTCGGCCGAGTTTTCCTTATAAATACTGTCATTAAGACAGCGACACGGTGACAGGTGCTAATGTTTGTGAAAGTATCGAACCCATTTGTAAATAATGTAAACAATATATGTTATGACATATGACATTTACTGACACCTCGTGAGATTGAAATCGAATTTTATTTGACTGCGGAACTCAATTTACCTTCGAAGTGATGTGGAATTCTGGAACAATGATACAAACAAAAAACTTGTAATCCTATTTAATTCTTGTAACAATATACACGAATGTTAAGTCCCATAAGTAGATTGATAAATTCTCAAGTAAATTATACAACTCGATCCCATATGCCGGGGGTATTAAACGGATAAAGTATAAGCCCACGAATGATGTTAGATACGACTATAACGACAAGAACTTCCCGAAATAAATTAGTAAGAGGGGAATTGTGGAGCGGGCAAAACGCTTGTTATCTCCATTCGCGATTTTACAGCTCCAAGGGAACAAAATCTTTAGAGTAATTATTCGAATTTGGAGTTTGAGGGACGCAGAATAAAAAAAAAATCTACGAGATTTTTACACTAAAATGTTCGAGGAGAATTTATGTGCGAACATGTAGGCACGATAGCGACGAAGTGTCAGTGTAAAAATGTCGAGACAAAAATATAACTCAGTGTTAATTTTTATCAGTGGCGGCGGCGCTGAAAGGTTTCATTTAGGTTGTCCGATATCGCATCCGTAAAATATACATAGCTCATGGCGGTAACTTTAAAATGGGCCCTAAAAGACGAGAGAAAGGTAGCACCCGGGGCGTCATTATGAGGCCCCACGTCATTTGTTTATTAAACATCCTGCGAGGTGGAACAGAATAATGGCACGGTAGACTTTGTCACGGCCGCTTTACCCTGAAATTAAATCGTAATGATGATGCGAACCTCACTCGCCGCCGTTTTCGGCTCCCCCCAGCCCACAGTTATTAAGTCCCGTGTCGTCTTGAGGTCAAAATGAATAGGTTTTTTTAAAAGCCCACCCGGTATGACAACTGTCATAGTTATGAAAGGAATCGCGTTGAGTGGTCTACCGAGGTTACATAGAAAATGAAAAAATGCGACGGTTTTTCATACTTTGTAGGCGACACCATTTTGTAACGAAGTGGATATGTATGTACGGCCTTTATTTACTAATAGGACTTTGACATTTATGTAACGAAATCTCAGGAGATATTCTCAGATAAAATAGAAATAAACTTACAAAGTCTTATTTTAGTTGCTTCTGATTGTAGTATGTTTTATTTAGCCCTTTTTGGACGGTTCATATAAGCTTTTACGGATACGCGAGAATATAAAAGAGTCTAATTTAAAACTCGACAAGTAACAACAAGGGATATACTCATATACCTACCTAGCTTATGAAGACTTTGAAATAGGAAATTGAAATTATCAGCAGACCGTTAAGATTTATTTCGGCTTCTGCGAAAGAATTTTAATTAAAAACTTGTTAGAAATATTCGCAAAGAATATGTAATCTGTTGTTAGATGAATTATTTCATAATTGGTCGTTAATTGTGCCCAAATTAGAGAGTTGGCAAACTTTTTTTTTTACTTATAGATACATATAGAGCTATAGGGGAAATTACTTAATTATTTTAGCTTTGGAGTTTTGTTCGCAGAATTTAAAATATTTGATTTTTACAAAGAGATTTTTTGACACGGGTCAAACAAGCTAGCTCAATACGACAATTCTCTTAAAAGATGGACGTTTCAAAAAGGGACTGAGGGGACTGAAGGGACTGAGGGCTTAATTTTGGTTCTTCCTTCAGCAATATACTAACCACGTCTTCCATAAATAGGGAGAATATCATAGTAATATCACCTCATTATCATGTTAAAGTTTTTGTACTGAAAGGATCCGAAGCTGAGCCCTATTTTCTCTCGCTCATCCATACATCCGTGTCTGTCCCTCTGTCACAGGGCTGTATAATTTAAACCGTGAAAGATAGACAGTACAGCGTGTATACCTATTACTAAAGCCGCTGAACCTAACAACAAATTATAAAAATAAAATAAAGTACAAAATCAAAGTGGGTTCCCATACAAAGAAAAGTTTTATTAAAGCGTTTTTTTTTTTGCTCGATCTTAATGTTCTGGTTCCAGCTCGCACTAGGCCGGAAGATCTGCTGAAACACATAATATTCTTACCGTGTTTGTTCACCAAATAATTAAAAAAAACCACTTTGGTTGAGTTTTCAAGCGGCTGCACGGGTTCCGCCTAAAACAGCTTCGAGCGATTCTGGCCCGTATTCAATTAGCAGACATGATTAAATTTTTTACGCGACTTAAAAATACTTCCCCTGTATAACCTACTTCGCGAAAATTTAGTACCTACTATCTACTCCCAAAAATTTTGGTAGCATAAAAAAGTTAAAAAACCTACCAACTTAAGGCATAATGAATTAGTATTTTAATGGAGAAATTATGTTCAAAAGTATTTAATAACCTTTATAATTTTGTTTGCTTGTGTTATTTATTGGTACTAGGGGATTATGGGTTAATGACATCAGGAGGTCCTAATATAATATCCGTATGGGCCTTTATTAAGGCATAAAAATAGAATATTGCTACGATAATAAAGTGCAAGCCTACCTACCTGTAGTGGCGGTTTTCAAGAACCGGGAAAATAAAATCGATTTAGAATTACGAAAGACTGGTTAATATGAAGTATACCTATTCGTCTTATTATTTTAGTTGATTTAGTTGAATTTAGTTTTCCTTATTTTAAAGTTACGTAGTTAAGTTAAGTTTTCTCGCATATTTCGTGTTTTATTTTCTGACTCAAGCTCAATTGAAGACCTACGTTGCAATCTCAAACAAAACAACACACAAACCTCTGCGAACAGAAAAATAGAATTACGTGCACTCGTCCGCGCCAATTATACTCGCGATGCATGCAAAACGGCTCGAATCAGATTCTGTAGTGCCGACCTGTGTCAGCAAGTTGAAGTACAAACATAAATCTACAACAACCCCCTCTAGGGAATAAGTGTGGAGTAATTTGCGAGCACACGAGCTTGCTTCGTCGCGAACATTAACTATTAAATTCGTTGCATATTAAACTAGAACCTTAGCTGTAATCCAGACCCACCTGAACGTTAGGTTCGTTCTCGCGAGGCTCTTCAATGCTTCTTAAGTAACTTATGAGTTTTGGAACTTTATCCGAATCGATATTGAGATGTTGGGCCGTTTGCTGTGGGTAAATTGTCTAGCTATTTGCTGAACTGACAACTGACAAGTCTAAACAAATGGATGGCGACCGGCTGAATAACGGAGGTACAAAAATAATTTCCAGATATAACTCGATAATAAGAAACAAATGAGATGAACCATCGACTTCAAGGGTGCAAATCTCAGGTGATTCGAAAGTTCTTAAAGAAAGGAGAAGTTATGTCGAAAAATGCCCTCTTTGTTTCCGACAGGCAACAGGCCCACTCTGTTCTGGTCGAGAGTACGGAACCCCACTTGACACGCTTCATTTTTACCTTTTCTTTAAATTGAAACTGGAACGAGGGTGCTCTTTCTATGCGCCGTGTATCAGCCTTCATTATGAATTAACAAGATTTTTCAGAACATTATTTTATATTTTTAAACTCCCCTCCGTTAACTGGGCTGCTTTAAAATTCCTTTTACCTGCCAAGACATGTGTGATTAACACTAGAATGGTTGGAACATAAACAAAACTGCATTTCTCAACACTTGCGCACTGACTGATCATTGACCGAAAAAAAACGATATTTATAATATACCAGTCGAACCAAGTCGAAAGAAACTACTAACTAGTCACAAAGTTGAAGCTATTAAGTAACTAACACAGAATAACTTGTTCCGCGGTGGTCTTGCAATCAAAACCGTTGTAATAGCGGTGTTCGAGCATATATATCATGATATTTCCCATAAAATTTCCCATGTTGGTGGATATTCTACGCGCACGGAGAACGACTTTTCCCATCGGGTGCGGCGCACTGCGGCCGTGGCAATGCACTTTCGCTGACCCCTTGGTTCCTCCCACGGCGGCCATCTCTCTCACTCTCCCAACTTTCTTCATCGCTTGTCTCGTTCGCACGCAGTTGCGCCTGCGCTTCCCGGGTACCGAGGTAATAACATTCTACGACGCGGTACGCCGCCGTGTGGAACGGGTTCTGTCGATGACTTCGACGATTATTTGTATGAAAGACAATGGTCAGTGTGTATGCGTTTAAGAGGCTGCCTTTAGGTGCAGTGATACAGGTAGATATAACACTGTAGATGCGTTAGCGGTCATAAATTTTAGATGATTAAAACTGCGCACACCTCTGTTAATTACGATTCCATATTTGGAATCTTAGAGAAATACCTTTAAGAAAAGGAAGTACCGACTGATATTAAATCTTGTTAAATCTCAACAATATAACATAATATAAGCAAAGCAGTTTCAGAATATACGAGCAATTGAGCAGTCGTGGATTCAGTCGCCGTAAGTGGAATAACTTTCTTGGTTACGAGAGCGTCTCGACTGTCTTTGTTAACGCCCTATACAGTTACGCTTATCTAGTTGCATTCCAGGTGAATGATCTTCGCACACGATATTCTTAAACTTTAGCTTAAGTGAAGACAAACCTAACTCAGACGTAGGACTGCACAATATTATACAGGTATTTACTGCACACCTGCATGCACCAGAAGCTGCATATATTCTTTCTAAATTTCATACAACGTCTGTGGAACTGGTACAGTATCACAAACGTGACTCAAGTTACGGATTACGTGGGAGAGCACTGGAATGGTCTGAACAGTTTGCCAGAGGTATACTAAGTGTGCAATCGGGCGTCACTGATATTTCGACTTTATATATCAAAAATTTAGGACGACATTCGTTAGTATCACACTCAGGGGGACGTCGTTCTAGGCTTGCGAGCATATCGCCTAGCGTGTTTCCAAACGTACCAAAGGAGACTTGACAGCCGCTGTATTATGAGACGTAGGGCCCAGGTTTTGGGTGCACATTCGATCGCATGAGCACTGCCCGTACGAGGGAATGCGTCTGGCAACATTCCATCGCACAATGAGTAATTTAAAAATTCAAAAACTCGTCGAGGCTCGGCGTGTGCGAGGTGAGGCGATCCAACGAGTGCCGCTCTGCAATTGAGACTGTTATCTGCCTGCATGCTGGTACACAACGTACATACATACGAGGGAATAATCCGCGCCGCTGAATAACACGGTTACCTAAATATAAACTCAGCTATCGAAACGCTGCAATCGAATAGGAACGTACGTATCGAAATTGTAACTACAAATAAAACCAAGCGATTCGTTACAATATAAGTTCATCTCTTATTCCGTGAACATTCGAATGGGAGGAGATCAGAGCAGCGCACCGGAAGGGTTTCTTGAATCTAATATCGAATGGAAGTAAAAAAGGAATTAGATAGTTGTACGTGAAACGCGATCTCATTGCTAATTGGTAAACATACGGCGAACAAATTGCTCGCGATCGTTCGGAGCTAGCTCTACTATTTTTAAATGAAATTCTTTCCACTCATATATTCCCAAGCACAATTACATCGTAGTCCAGTTACGTCGGTTTTCGGAATTCCCAAACAGGTTGTAGAATTTGATTGCGATTTAATTATTCAGCATTCATTCGATGCATATCCTACATATGTCGATTCACCGAAGTACTGTCATATTTCAATCATACATATGTACTCGTACATATCTTTGTTTGAGCTATTTCATTCAAGGAATTTTGTGCTATTAACACTTTTCGTTTAAGTAGTTATTATTAAAAATGTTTTTAAAGCCTTAAATAGAACTTCCGGACAGAAAACTATTATTAAACGTAATTAACATTATTTTAAAAATTAGTACATAAACATACTTTTCGTATTAAATAAAAGTAATGAGCGGTGTTGAAACTTAAAAACTATAAATGATATAATTACAGTTATTAGTAATTATAAACTTGAGGTGTACGAACGAATCTTGAGACTCAACCAGCTCGAAAATGGTTCATCGTTAGCAAGATAAACCTGGACCTAATAATATTTACAGCAAAGTTTAAAATAGCTTGATTGCGGCAGTTTAATTTCCCAGAGATGGATGTTTGAGTGGGAACTTGAATCTTAGTGGGTAGTTTATAAGATTCAATTTAGCGGAACGTTGAAGATGGAGTGTTGGCTGCAGGGAATATTGGACACTGAATCAGTATGCGAGAGTTTTAAATTCATTGGAGTTACATTTGGAGTTTTTCGCCAACGGGTGCAATGGGAACATGTTAGAGTGAGGTGGTAAAAACTCGGCCGTAATTAGTCTTTGGATCCGAACCGTGAACAGATGCGGGGGAGGGCTGAGTGCCCACGGAGGGCCGATGCGTCCGACTCTGACTGCTGAATTACATTTTTCGATGGCTGCGGGCAATATTTCTACTATGATTTAGATTTTGTTTGCATCACTCTATTCATGTTTTACTTTGAAACAACTGGTTTTAGAACTACGGTATTTCAGCTGCACGTTCATGAATGAAGTTGTTCAAACATTTTGGATGTAAAACATCTTACCTAGTAAGCTGTAACATGTACTTACTAAAAGTTCATCTTCCTCTATGAAAGTTAATATAGACACGTGACTGTACTCGTAGCTAAAGGTACAACTACATTATGCTGAGCCGCAGCTGGGCGCATTGCAGCGCGTTAATCCACACGAATCACTCCTATACATTTTACGAACCTACAGTTATGTAGGTATCGTAATAAAAACCCAACGATGCGCTGCGGCCCCGCACCACCCACTAATGTACGCACACCTTTACGTAAGCCTCGTTTTATTTATAGTTATTAAGCTCCGTCAATATAGAAAGAAAGCATAAACTTTTTAGTAATATATCATTTTTTACTGCTCCTTTTTCCACATAAACATCAAATGTATGAAAGTATTTGAACAGTACTAATCCGAGTAACTCCCTAATAATTATTAATTCGTAAAAACCCTTCAGGAATCCTCGATTTATCATTATCCGAATAAAACTATTCACACCACTTCATAAACGCCATATTGCGGCTATTCCATTCCGGGAAAAGAAGTAGAAATTGGATTAAAAAGTAAAAAAAAAAAACATATTTACGCAAGTGTAGCGTCCGCAAAAAAACGTGGCAACTTTTAGCGAAGTACGACTCTCGCTTTGATACTTCTACAAGTATGAAAAAGTCTTGTTGATTAGCTCTTGGAGTTTTTATTTCGACGTATCTTTTACTTTTTTTCGTCTTATTACGATTTTGAACAACTTTCGTGGTCCTTCAAGTTTTCCGTATAAAATAATATTAGAGAAACAAATTTTCTAACAAATAGACGATTCATTTGGACTTTTCGCTTCAATAATTCTTAGGATTTGAACGAGTTTATGCAATAAGTAGTTAAATTGTAAAAGGTGTGATGAAAATAGTGCTCTAGACATAGATTCAATGAAATCTTATTTACAACCTCCACCAAACCTCGCACGTTTTTATTGCTACAACCCAAGCCACATAAAGTTCAGTTATCAAAACATTGCCAATAAAAGCGTGTTCACATGGAGTATTCAAACTATTTTGAATGACAGAATGGGCGTGATTGAGGAGAGCCAGTGTGAACACGATAACTTTTGAAATGGACTCACCGTATCGGACGCTGTGTAGCGCCCGCTGCTGCACTCAAGTAGTGAAGATTCACTCACCTGGAAACAAAAGAGAAATATTGTTACAACCACGAGTAGTTCGTAGGTATAAACCGATTCCTGTAAGCCTAGCACGAACGCGCTGACGTAAAAATAAGTAAGTTTCGCTGATATAATCATTTTTATTAAGTAGTTAACAACAAGAATACGTTAAATTTCTGAATAAATAAATTTGATAAAATAAGAAAGATTCCTGTCGATTTTTATTTTATCATTTATATCATTTTGGTTTAATTTTATATGACAAACAATTACTATGACCTATAGAAAAGAATACAACCTTCAAACCTATTCCTAATTTAAAAAATGTTTTTAAATTAAGAATAGGTAATATTATCATTTCGCTAGTAAAAAGTTCGTATTTCAAATAAATGCTTGCAAAAAATAAAACACAGGTGCATATTTACGTCACGGTTACTCCGCGCGTTTATGCAAGGCCCTCTGGTACATTTCGCGCGCAAAACAATTGCACCTATTCCATGGAATCCTATAGGGTACTACGAGTTCAATTGTATGATGCCGAGCTATTTCTGTGTGAGAAGCATTTTTTCGGTGAGGTTACGTGAACTTTCAACGGTACTTTAATGTTTTTTACCCTGTGTATAATGTGGTACTTGATTGTGTTAGTGTGCATAGTTAGATTATATTATCTTGGGTAATTCCAAGCAAAATATTCGAATAATTAAAACCCTTTATTGAGTCTAAAGCTTTGTTAATACTTACTAGTTTATGCCCGCGATTTTGTTCACGTGAATGTGCGTTTTCTGGGGTTTTCCTTTTTTGCGCGGAACCCTAATTCATTTTTTAATATAATAAAAGTCTAATAAAATTAATAACAGTACCTTAAATTACCCCTTATGACATTAGCTATTAGCCAGTGAAAGTCCCATCTAAATCGGTCCAGCCTTTTTTGGAGATTAGAGCGCGCATAGTGATCAATACCTTCTCTGTATGAGAAGAGGCCTTTGCTCTGCAGTAGGACAATAGCTTTTAAAACAGTTAAATATTTCAAAAAAAGAAATTTTTCTGTTAATTTTTTTTAAGACTTCTGAAATATTTTGTTAATTTACAATTGCAAACTTAAAGCTGTGCGTCCTTTGTACCGTTCCCTGTGTCTTCAGATTCACTGAACTGATTCTAATCGAATGTTTTTCCTGTCTTTTGCTTGTTTTTGCTACTCAAGGGCTTGTCTGTAAACGACTAGGTTTTTATTAGCAATAAACATTCAATTACAAGATTTTATTTGGATAAATAAATAGGTAGGTGGGTGTTGATTCTAGGTGATATTCTTTTGTTTTTTGGTGTAACTAGATATTGGTGCCGATTCTCTTGGTCACAAACTAAACTACTACGAACTAAACTATTTCTATCTTTTTCTGTCCAATAAAACAAGAAAGAGACTAATGTAAATGAGAGCTGTCAAATTTAGTCAATCTGATACATCCATACAATTAAAGTTGACATCTTAAAACGTATGGATTAAAAATACGGAAAAGTTCAAGGCAAAACTAATTTGACATCGCTAACTTAGTTATTTAATGTCACCGTCCTTTTCGTTCGCTGTATGTTAGTAAGAGATGTCAATTCTCTAAATTTAGTCTAGTTTGTGAACAAGAGAATCGGCACCATTGCTTGCTTTTTCTGTCGCTTCGTAGATAAACTAAAAGATGTAAATAACAGTATGAATAATAGTATCTCATATTACCAAGGTCATATAAATCTGTTAAGCCGTTGAAGTGTGATAAGAGAACAAATCTACTTCCGTTCGGATTTCAATAAAAAGGAATACTTTCTCTTTGATTTAATTCAAAGTAGAATTTAAATCATTTATTGCAATTAGACCTTTAAAGAACACACTTGAACGTTATAAAAAAAAATATTTGAATCGAGTTGCCCCTTCTAAAGCCAGTTTCGTATGAAGAAGAACGAAAGAGACTCCATACATACTATTATCTTCTCTTTTTAGTATGCCGTGTAGGAATACTTAGTTATAGGCACATATCTACTAAAAGCAATCTTTATTGCGACGTCCATGCACTCAAAAATTGTAATCTGCCTGAACCTTTACTGCCTCATTACTCTAATGGTCCCGGATTGGAAAAGCGATGCGGATCTGTCAAGAAATTTTCAGTGGCGGAGTGGGGTTAAATCAAGCTTTACATAACAGAGTTGCTGCTACTATGGATTATAGTAAATTACTATATATGATATCTACGGGGACGGTGCCTAATAAAATATGGCGACAATGACTAATTAGTTTTTTAATCATACTCGTATTTTATGGTGCACATGTAGTTTTTTGTATCCTTGTAAAATTTTAGGAGGTTGTCATAAAATACATAAATAATCAAATAGAATTTCACTTGGTCAATAATTAAAACATTTTTTTTTTGTTGTTGTTTATGTTTGATAGTATTTTAGAATACACCTCTTTCAAAGAACAGAATTGGATTGCGTACGTGGTAGGCAGTGTCGCGAAGCTGTCACTTTTCTCAAAGTCGATGAAAGTATATTCTCAGAATCAACCGATAGCAATAGACCTGTCTCCAATTCCAAGAGTACTTAAACATATCTGGTAAGAGTGAACACTTACCCGGCAGAATATACGCGTGATGGTACGTTAAAGTAAGTACCAGAATCCCACCAATCCGACACAATTCCCACCATAAACTGCATACAAATGAATAAATCTCGTATATTAAATGCATTGTTTATAAAACCGGTTACGCCGTAACGTTGTTCTATTCCGATTCATAGGGGTGGTCTACAATCCCCGCTTAACTTCATTATGAGAGCGAATTGCTAAACGTTCCCATTGTTGACCACGGCCCGGGGTTTAAGGGTGGTTAGTCATGCAAATAGACGTCAACTAGAAACAAGCTCTTGGGGATTCGGCGAATGCGTTCCGATGTTTCGGTCTGCGTCGGCGAGACGTCGAGAAATTGAATCAGTTCGTTGAGGAGTGTATTTTATTTAGAGGATCGTTGGTTTAAGATAAAGTGGTTAGGATGCTGGAGGATTTATGTAGATCCCCTTTGCTTTCTGGGAACTTGGTCTTGTCTTTGAATAGAAAATCTCTAGTATGATGACCTAAATATTAACTTAGACGTTTATGAGTATTATTAAAGATTCCGGAAAGCAACTTTTGTGGTTACTTTATTGTTATACTATCATCATCAAAAAATACCTACACATATTTTCGTAATCTTCGTATTTTATGTAGGTTACAACCCTGTTACTCATTCATTACAAATTTCTACTTAAACAATTCAATAAAATGATATTTCACAGATATTTATTAGCTATAAACAGTAAGGTAAACAACTGCGAACACTAACATATTACCGATCGTTTCCCATTTGCCGTTCAATTTGGGAACACGTATTAGTTTGTCATTAAACTAACCCGAATCTGAACAGCTATTGTACCGAAAACTGAAAGTCGATCAAACGAGGGACCAGTTTAAAGGCCAAAATGATTTTCCGCTAATAAACGTTTAGCGCACAAAGGACGGTAATGGAGAATGGATTATGGATCTCTGTTATTAATGCTGCTCCAATGTAGCCGGGCATAGAAACTCGATAGTACGAATAATAGTGACGCGACAAACGACCACCGCCGGAATTGTTTCGCTTCACTATTGTACAGATCCATTATTGACGTATTAACTGCTACGATAATACACTTTGATAGAACATTCGCGATTATGTCCCAGAATGAAGTACGATCGGATTGAACAATCGGACAAATATGCGCTGACAAGAATGCAATGCATAAAGGATTATTTCTAAACCCCTTAATAATAGACGATGGAAAACAAAAGGAAATTCATGTTTTGAATACTGCTGTTTTATTGAAATGCGGACAATGGAAGGGAAAATGGAAAAAATATGTCTGGACATACTCCCCGTATGAACACATTCCGCGAATCCCTTTCATACATTCCCCGTTAAGTTGAACATGCACGATTGGAAATATTGGTGCAGCTTTAATAAACTTTTATGAATGCGCTGATGATGTTTTAGTTCGAGAATTCAGGAATGGAATTTAATACTGTTTACCGATATTTGCGTGGAATAAGCTCTCAGAAATGTTTTATTAATTCATCACATGTACCTAGGTATTGAAACTTATTTTATTGGGTGCATTACTGTAGATATTTATTATAGTACAAATAATACATAGTGATTTTGATCACTGTGTATTATTTATATATTAGTAGATAGTACCTACGCACCTAATAGTTATTTTCAGTAAAGTTATTGTGATTCAATCCAATCCCTCGAAGATCGAATCCTCAAACAAAATTATCTTTCAAGAAGTGTATAGCCACGTGCAACCCTATGTATTGAATAATAGAAAGAATACAAGTGTTGGTGGTCTTCCGCTAGTGTGAGTTACCTACCATCGACATCAGTACCTAGATATTGGACGAAAAAGTAAATAGATACAATTTTAGTACAAAATTGCATTAAGTATTATGTTAGGCTTCAAATAAATAAGTAGGCAGATACTTAGGTACTTAATACCTACTTGCTTTCTTAATTTCCGAAGGGAATAAAGAAGTACCTACTTTGTTAATAAAAATAATAAACTAGGCAAAAATATGTCCCAACTCCAAGTTTACTTTTAAATAAACGTTTATTTAACAGAAGTGCCTAATGATATGAGAATATGAAAAGAAAACTTGAAGAGTTTCGGAAGAAAACTCAAAAATTCAAAGGGTGGTTAATTTTCTATTACAAATTTAACTTTCAACTAAATCTTATGATTTCAATTTCTAAACATATTAAGTAGAACTTCTCAAAGTTAGAAGACCAGAACGTGTAGAAACTTAACAACAGTCACGTACAGCAACATCAAGACGCAAAATCATTTATGAACACTACAAAGACGCAATCAAAACTGAATATAGCAGGTATTATTAACACAACTCAACTATCAAAAACTTAAACAGCATAAATAAAAGCAAGTACCGTCTTCGTCAATCAAAAAGATCTCAACAAAGCACAAACTCTGGAAGCTCCAAAACATAACACCGAAAATCCTCAAAGAACGTCAGTCATAAGACGGAGAAAATTCTCCATTTTGGAGTTCTGACGTAAACAAATGAACATCAGCGATGCCCGGGGCTGATCACAAGTTAATGCAACTGAACTTGTTGCACAGTCATGTCTTAAACTTAACCGTGCTATAACTAATTACACCGACCGACCCATGTTTGCTTTGTAAATGTAAGACGAAGTTTCAGAATTTCGTTATAGGTGTTCAGTTTGAAGGTAATGTGGGGAAAAACATTGTTTTGTGAGTAGGATTTTACACGTGTGGCTTAAGAACATTTTTGTGAGAACTTTTACTGGCGCCCATTTGGGACATTTTAGTCCCTGCTGGGCGCCAGTAAGGACAGTAAAAGGTGCGAGAAATAAAAAGGCCACAGAAGGAGATTATAAGAAGAATAACTCTTATAAAGATAAAATAATTGTTAGAGAAAATAAGAAAATAGCAAGAATACCATTCATATCAGCTTAAAACATAATTTACCTACCACAAACTCATAAGACGCAAGCCAACAAAGTTCTAATAGGAACACCGTATTTTTACCAAATTCCCCGGTGAAAACAACGTTTCTATTTAATTCACACAGTTTAATTTCATCAAATAACTAACTTTGTCGCTCCCGAATACATCGCTAACTTTCCGTTGCGAAATGCTAAAATAATTCCAATGTTAACAAATACGACGTGGAACAAAACAGCTGAATAGCGAAACCGTGAAATAGTCTCAGAGTCACCTTGTGTTCAGTTCATTACCAGTCTACGTCGACTTACGTCATGCAATGTTCAAAACTTAATAAACTTTAAACAATACCCGGGAAGATGCGTTGTCAGAACTTCTAAAACTTGAAGTGAAACAGGCAACCGACGAAGCTACGCCCCTATTAAGATACACAATGTGTCTAATGTTTAATAACATACCTTCGCAATATGCGTAAGTGTACCTACTGTACACTCGAGTGACTCGCACAGAACCCGTAAGCCTAAGCTTTTGTCACAAAATAATTTGACCGAGAAGAATACTTTATTTGAAGGTATGTCTCCCGAATAGTTTTCCAACAAAGAGAAGCTTTCAATTTCATTAAAAACGACAACAAAAAGATCAGATGGAAGTAATCACAGAACTGCTTCGAATTAGTTTTCACAATTTCAAAGGAGGCATTCCAAGGTTAGACAAATGTTGGAGGTTCAGAATGGAGGCCCCTCGGTGAGCTTGCCGCCAAACCTCCTCTCCTTTGATCACAGAATACTTGCTGACTTCTGTCCTCAATTTAAAAAACTTGGCTTTGTTCGTGCGAGTTGTTTGACCACTTCTTTCTTTGTTTCAATAGGAATAGGCACCAATTTGAAACGGTAAATTAGGAAACATTTTGATTGGCGGGTCACACGACATCCATAAAGTTGTTCGGGTCTTCGGGTCTTCGGCCGGAACCTTTTAAAGAAATTACACGTTTCACGCTTCTTCCTTAAAACGGTTTTATTCATTTAATAATTCGTTCTAAAGGAATGTAAGTACAAAATGTATTTAAGCCCCTTAATTTATCTGTAAGACTACACTGCATTATTTTCTCCCCATATAATGTGAAACATTTTTTAAATTGGGCCATAAAGCGAAGCCTTACCGAGCCAGCCTGGGCAGGTAGCAGGAAATTTAATAAAGTAGGTAACGTCTATTTTATTATGAATTATTCTGGAAAGTATGTTTTGTTTTTTTTTTTTTTTAATTAATTCGCGATGTCTCAGGACGGAATGTGGACTTGCAACACCCCAGCTACGTCGTAAGTCATTCGAGCGCGGACATTCACTAGTAAGGAAATGAATACCGAAATAACTAAGTAAGGAACGTAAAATTACAACGCGCTGACCATTTCACAGTACACCACACGTGTTCATCGCAATGCGTATGACGCGACCAGTAAATAAACAAACAGGAAATATTACATTTACTAAAATAACGTCCTGCCGGCTTTCCTTTGATTTTTATTTTTAGCAGCATAATAGGCATAGTTTAATAGCTAACGCGATGTTAAATGCCTCTTTGATGGACGTTATAAAAAGTATAATGCAAGCTGAACGTGAACAAGATTAAAAATGAATACAAGAATCTTCAATGAATAAATGCATTGAGCCTGTGTACATTGTAGTTTTATTGGTTTCTGAGCATTTATTTTTATTAATCTTTTGTGTGACCCTGCAGTTCCGTAGCTGTACCGTAATCTCATCTATTCACTGCACGTCGAATGTTTATTAACATATCGACCATAAAACGGACAGGCGCGAATCTGTGTCGATTTTTTCCGACTTTCCGGTGCAGACGGCTATTCAGCGAGCCTTTTTTGCTATCGCTTCACTGCAAGCCCATTTTTGCTGGAAAAAAAGGATCAATGATGTTTTCACAGGGAAATAGACGTACAGACCTTACCTGCATGCTTTTCGAGGATCCTTTAAATAGAATTCTAAAGGTACGGTAGTAATTGCCTAACGTTATTTCATTAAACTTGTGCTGGATTAAAATATTTGGAAAAACTTGGCTTATAAGTATAACTGATGAACGGAATGTAAAAACAAAATTAAAATCATTATTTCATTGCAATGATCCGCATAAAAACAAATAAATACTAAAAACGATTCACGAAACCGATCTGTTTTTAAACTGACTCAAAATAAATAACAACAAATAATAAATAATACACAAAATAGTTAAAAATATGACAACGAATCGATAGGAATGAATAACACCGCCATACGATTTCAATGTTTGTATTCACGTCTGTTTGTTTAGCATACAGAGGAATGAGACGACGACCGGCGGATCCCGAGTATCCGAGACACGAGCAGTCTAGCGCCGCAAACACAATAAAATGAAAATAAATAAAAATCTCACTTACAACGTTTTGCGACAACGAAAAATGAATCTGTCTAAACGCACAAGGGGACAAAAGATTAATTGAAAATCGATATAGGGACATACCTACCTTTGCGAATCTATCAAAATACATTCACTTTCAAACGATAAGGTCGGACTGAATTATACTGTCAGTCATGATTAATGCAGACTTATGACATGCTTTATTGACTCTTCCGCCATAAAGCTGACGATGCAAATAAAATAAAATCCCGTATCATTGAAAGAGAATACCTGCGCTCTAGTAATTAAATGAAAAGATGATGATTTATAACTGCCATTAACTCGGCCCCTCTGTTTAAATATTGTAGATTTCTTAAACTGATTGCGTGGTAATCAGAGTCATTTTAATATAGAATAAACTTTTATTTATTTAAGTGTAGAATAGAAACTTCAGAGATGAAAATTGTGCGATAAACCTTATGATACTGCAGTAATAGCCGCGTGCGCTGCAAAGTTAAGTACTTATAATAATATTGCCCGCGAGATAGTTATCTAAACTAAAGAAATTGCATGATTATTTGAACCATAACATTTGTTTTAGTATCCTGCATTCTACTGAGATAATAAGTTTTTATGATAATCTTTAGGACGCAATCGATCTAGTAGCAGGTATCAATTTTCTACAGGAAACGATAACAAACAAAGGGCGCACGTCGTATCAATTAGCTCAATTTCACCCTTTTTTATACAAATTCAGAACCATTAACACAGCACTGGTTTATTTGAAAACCATTAGCGGCCCGAATGGATACGGTTTGAATCATCGATAAAATGAATGGCTGTCTTTCACAAAAGCCTCGCGATACGGGTCGGATGTGAATTCGAATTATTAAATTAACTTTTTGAAAGAAAATGTATCCATATTCGCGATTATAATGCAAGAAATATTCGCGCACGAAATATAAAAAATAGAAAATTTCAATTCGTGTCACTGATCCCAATGAATGGGAAGGATTTATTAACAGGCCCGGATTTTTTTTAATTACGTCTAATCCGATACAAAACCGCGTAGAAGAACACAATCAACGTTGGGTGCGCAACACTAAATCAAAACAAACTTCAGACTGGATCCCTTTTACAAACTTTCTAAATAACGGCGAACAATCTTTTTCATTAAAAATCTCCATGAGCCCGATTATTAGGGAAGTAAAACGCCTCCGGTGGGCCGGACCGGAGTTTGGGAGTATTCGCAAGATTTTCGCGAGGTCAAACTTGGGAATGTTAACAGATAATTACGGGTAAGTTTTAGCTAGCACGAGACATTTAACAGATGCTTTATTCGGGAGCGCGCGGCCGCGAGCGCACGATGAATGCTAATGAGACGGCTCCGCGTCGGAATCCGGCACCTACGCCGATCACAATAAGCGTCGGATTGGCGTGCTTCCCGGCCCGATCCCGGCTTCCCGAGCCGCCCGTTAACACATTTGGACTCGTGTCTAAGGTTAATTAGATTAGTATCCAACAATGCTACGCAGATGTTATATAAAAACAGATTTAGGGTACATCACGCGGTTTATTTCGCAATGAAAATTAATGATGGAACTTTCGTTGTTATTAGGTGGCTTTTCATTTTCATTTAATCGGTATTGCTTGCTTAATAAACTATGGTTTTTATTAAATAATTAAGACTAAAATATGATGATATTTATTATTTATATGAGCACACCATCTTGCTCGGCGTAGCTCTAAGACACAGCAATTTACATGAGTTGTGACAGTCATACATCCTTCCGTGCGTTACGGGCCAATTAATCTAACACGGAAACGGATATATGAGCAAGGCGCAAATGGTTTCATCACACATATAATTTACTGTCTGTATAACAGCATAGTGTTGTGTGTATGTTTGTTTGTGTGCGTAAGAGAAAGCTGTTGACGTAATTTTCTAGTCAAGTGTTTTATTAACCGATTATTTAATTTTAGAAGACTTTTATTTTTAACATTTTTCAAATTTCAACTACACATTACGCCTAAAATAAAAAGCTCTGACTTCGATTCTACCTTACATTTTCCGGATGCAGAGTATGTTTTATTATTCATATTCATTTTTTGCACTGCTGTGTATAAAAAGATGTTACCTACACAATACTTAAAGCTAAAGTGGTATTTGGTGCACCTACATGAAAGATCTTAAAGATTTTTTCCGGCAGAAAAGAAGCCATATTCTTATCATAGAACACAATGAATCTATACATATAACCTCCCAAATCCCAACCCACCTCACTCAGTAGTTACCCAGAAAAAAACATACAAACATTTTTATTTATTAAAGCCATCTCACACGACATGTCAGCGTATAAATTCTCTAAATCCCACCCGAGCTTCGTTTACCGACACTTCAAACAATACACAATATCTGGCAACACCTTAAGGTAAGCGCAATCTGTGTAAAAGCTAATTAATGCGGAGCAGGAAACGGAAGGGCAACGGGTCGCGTCATTAGATGCATTATGCAACGCGAGACGCATGCGCCGAGAATTACAATGTTGTGTGAGACTTGTGATGTCATGTGCGAAATGTGCCGGTGCCTTTGCTTTCTTTGAGAAATGAATTTAAATGTGGACGTTAATATTTTTTAGGGTTCTGCTGAACTTTTGTTTTGTTTTTATATAGTAATATATTATTTTTTGTGTCTTATGAAATAGGATTAACAATCTGGCAGCTCGAAGTTTTGATGACAATTAATAAAAATCTAACCTTTTTAAGCTTTTAACAAAATTGTTGACAAGCAAGCTTTAGGCGCTTTGCACACGGAGCAACTTAAGTTGCCGCAACTGGCAACTTTTTAAAAGTTTCCTGTAAAAGTTGCTAGTTGCCATAAAGTTGCCGGTTGCCGCAACTTTTTGGCAATTTGTAAGCAACTTTTTTAGCCGAGTTGCAGTGTTGCAAACTTAGCGGTATTACCACTAGATCTGGTGGATTGGGACCCCCATCTGGTGGGCAGAATTTGTATCTGGTGACTTGTGGATTTTTTAGTGGGCAAATTTTAGGTTGATGGTTATCAAACACAAAATTGAAATAAATTTACAATACTAACACTTTCAGTGTACTTATCCGTTAGATGACTGTGGTATGTAAAAAAAGAAAAGTAATCGTACTGATAACGGTACAAGTTATTCAGGTCGACAAAAAAGAGGGTAAGAAGCATCATTCTCTTAGAAAACAATCCTATTTAGTGAGCCCGAGTGGCTGTGGAGCAGGACTAGCATTTAGCCAAGCATTTTTGTCCGTGATATAAACATCTAACTTATAATAATGCTTGATTAGATAGTGTGCGTTTTATGCATGGTTTAAATGTTCTCTCATTTAGTTGGAGAATATCAAGACGTATTTTATTATAGCATTTTACACAGTATCCCAAAAAGAAGTGTTTACTTAGTGGGAAAAACCACTAAGTTAATGGCAACACTATGCCGGGCACAGGGCGAGGGAGGGAGGGTGTGAAATCGAATATTTGACAGTTGCTAGTTGCGGCAACTAGCAACTAAAAAAGTTGCTAGTTGCCGCAACTGAAAACTGTTGACGATTGCCGCAACTCGCAACTTGAGTTGCTCTGTGTGCGCAGTCCAATTCAATTACATGTAAACAGCGAGTTGCCAGTTGCCAGTTGCTGCAAAAGTTGCTCCGTGTGCAAAGCGCCTAAACATAGCAATTATTATATTGAACTAAATTCTACCCGCGTCTTAGTTAATATTTATTAACATACGGGGATCGCATATAATAATTTTTGGGATATTTTTTGGGATAAAACGTAGTCTATGTACTGTTCCAGATTGTAGTCTATTTCTGTGTCAAATTTCATCCGAATCCGTTCAGCCGTTCTGACGTGATTCAATAACACTTTCGCATTTATAATAGTAGTATATTATGATAATTAAACAATTAGATTACAGACAGTAACAACCATTAACAAAAAAAAAGTCATTACTATTAAGTCAGTGATGTAGACCAATTTTCCTGCAACTTACTTCAATTCAACCGATATTCTTATGAGACAGAAAAGCCACCTCGATCTTTCCCAGAATTTCTTAACGTCTTACCCAAAAACCACACATATTTATAACCAATTCTCACAACTGATACCAACCACCAAGTACTCATAGAACATACGTGTAGTAATTTAGCAGTATTTAAATAGTCGCTTTCAAAAATAAATTTCTCGGCAGACGCGAGTGCAGTGATTTACTATGATAGCTATCGGCGAGTGAGAGAAACCAGGCGGTCTAAACGCGCGTTCGTTTGAACGAGCCCGCATTTTATATTGTACTTTAACAAGCGGTAAGAACATTTTAGTGTTAAAATTAAATTTCGTTTACATGTCTGTCTTTTGGTGTATTTCGCATCTGATGCATCATGTTGTTATTTTTCTTTTTTTTTTGTAAGAAACGGATGTGATGGAAGTTTTCCTGTGTTTTCGTTTTGGTGAGTTACGTTTTCTGTTTGTCTGGAAAATTGAGCTCGTATGCTGTTGTGATTAGCTGAGTGAATTATCGACAGCCAATCACAGCTGCTTACATACTTGACAATTTATCTCACTTTTTTTAAACTGAGAGTGAAAATCTGGTAGTTTCATAGCTAGAATTTATTTATTTTACCTTTACATAAAACGACCACTGGGGATTATACAAATTAGTTAATTACACTAAATTCACACGTCTATCCCACAATACTCTCAATATACTGACAAGATCGTCTTCCATTCATGTGCAAACACATCACATTCAGGTGTCCAAGAAAACGTAAAATAGTATAAAATCTCCTAAAAAATAATGATTAAAAAGAAGGAAAAAACTATGTTATGGAATTCTAATTTTTATAATACCATATAATAATATAATTTTCTTATAACACTAGCTTTGTCCCGCAACTTCGTCCGCGTAAATTTCAGTTATAGCGGACACAGACGAAGTCGCAAAAAAAATACCCATGACCTGTCATTTCAATTCGAAACGACATGTGGCGCCATCTATGATCATAAGAACGTTTTTGTGATTTCTCTCGAAAACAGTACTTTTTTCGGGATTAAAGGTACCCTATGTTCGTTCCTGTACACCTGGCAACGTATATGCAAAATTTCAAGATAATCGGTTTGGTGGCTTAGGCGTAAAATGGTAACAAACAAACTTACTTTCGCATTTATAATATTAGTTATAATTATTTATATTATTTATAATATTAGGATAATTTATAATTTTCATTCTAATTTTAAGGACTCCTAAATTGACGTGAGAGGCCGATTCAGAAAGAAAAAAAAAACTGGTATTCTAAATACAATCTTCTAAGTTCAAAAACAAAAAACTGCAAATGGTTAAATAAAAAATAAAACATAAGTACACATAATAAGACACATTCGTATCTCCTGCCCGCATAAGTCCCACGACTCAGCGGAAATGTGTAACTTAATGGTGCATCACTGGACTCATTAAGCCCTACATTATTACTGAATGGTACTCCGAGTGGCTCCATACATTTCGTATTCGATGCTCTTCTGGCTTAAGGCTAGATGCAGACGATTTGTTACTTTGTTTCATATTTATTTAAGTTTATATTAGTTTCATTGTCTTAAGGTAAAAAGCAAGCTTTCTTGAACATCATGAACATGATACCTATATTATTTTCAAATTTTCATTTCTAGAAGGTGCAGTTTTAGGAGGTTGTAATGAAATACATAAATAAGCAAATAGGATAATGACACATGGTCAAAAATTAATAAATATATTATGTACTTGTTTTTTAAGTTTATATACTTTTCTGATGTTTTCATTTTTATATTAATATTTAGAAATGTAATTTATATAATAATACGTTTCTTTTTCCAGTTGACGGCGATGCGGAAGAATTTTTTGATACCATTTACATACACACGTAACATACATAAAGTGACGCCTTTTTCGCGTGGGGGTAGACAGAAACTACAGAACGCAACCTGCAACCATACCATACCCTATATATTTCATAGTTTCAGTTTTTTTTTATTATTCTGTTTTTTTTTTATAATTATGTCTGTAAGTATTTTAAATAATTATGTGTATTAAATGGAAGAACAAAGAATAATACATACGCTTTTCTATAATATGTTCTTTCGTGGAAAACTAACTTAGAAATCGGCAGGAAGAACCTTTTATTTTAATACTTAGTTATTAAATCCATTTTCTGTCATATGCATAAGTGCTGCATAAAATTACTGACATGAGGCCATATTCATGCTTTATCTATTATTTATTCATAAATAATGAGCACTTTTTACATGTCTGGGCTAAGCTAATGTCCCGTGATAAATGACTGCGGTAATTGACTAAATCGCTTTGGACTATTAGTTCTCAATACTTGTATACACTTTAATTCTTAATATTTTATATTATGTAGGGTGAATGAATTGAAAATTTTAGATTGTACAATTTTTCTATTTATTCAGTGAAAACGGAAATTTTAAAATGATTTAGTTTTTTATTTTGTTTATTTCAGGAAGTCCTTTTTTGCACAATTGTATTTTTATTTTTAATAATAAGCTCATTTAATGACTTTTCTGGTTAGGTGCAAAGTAACTTACTCTTTTAATTGTCAACGTATTCAAAATACATTTTTTTAAAACCACGATTTTATACTTTAATATTACGTAGGTGAAGGTAAAATTTGACTTTGATGTTCCCGAAAAAAGGCAGGTAAACACATGCAACAAACAATTTCTATTCAGACTAAACAGTACATTATGTGTCAGACGTGTCGTATAGGTACATACTGTTCCATTTATCTGAGAAAATTCATACAGTTGATTTTCCTACCCACAAGAGAAAATAAACTGCGCCTACATTTTTGAGATTCAATCCACACCTATTCACGCACGGCCTCACTGCAGAATGCAATTTACAATAAATTATGTAGATATTAATAAGCTTTAGGTTAAGGGTTGGAAATAATGGGTGGGCCATTCATCGTTCGATAAATTGCCATGGAGACATACTGTAGTCAGATTACGTGCTTCAATATCCGGAACAAGCCGACGAACGGGCTTGGGGCTGTTCGTGAACGTATGGTTTTTTAATGCATTTTGAAATTCGAATGCGTAGATAAAAGGAAGCGTTGATGTGTTTTTGTTTATGTTTCGGACAGTTCGAAATGGATGATCGATTTTTTGAATTTCGAACTTGTATTCTTGTAGGTAGACTGTAGAAGAATACTTAGCTGTTTTATTTAGGTTTCAAATAGTGTTCGTGTATTACTAATAGCAATATTTAAGCCGGAAAGTCTTCCTAAAACGCGAGCGCTTGCCAATGACCGCTATTTCGCTCTAAATTTCTTCCACACAGGAAGTCTAAAACGAGTAGAAAAATTCGAGTGTTTCCATTCAATTGGCGGGTGATGTGATCGCTCGACCGTTGGGTACTTATTGATACGTGAAAAAAATTTCAAACGCATTTCGCGTGGTTACGAGCATTTCCTCCAACGTAACAGACACACATCCTTATAAGGAAACAGGCACGATTTACGAATGTGACTGCAAAAAATATTTGTATCGTTCGTAGAATGGTTTTTTTCCTTATGAAGCCAATTGATTTGGAATTATCTGTCGACATATTGCGCTCGTCCTAAGGCGTGTGTATCGATTTCGTATTTCGGATGTTTATAAGAATACCTAATAATAATTTTATTGGTCTATTGTTACAAATCAAAATATAACTTATAAAAAAAAATACTTAATATCATAACATAACATCACGCCTGTAATCCCCGAAGGGTTAGGCAGAGGTGTACCCATTAGTACACCCACATTTCGCCAGATGGCACCTCGGCGTGTACAGATGGTCACCTATCCACGTACCAACCCTGGTAATCGTAGCTTAACCTGATGGATCAATCCGTGCGACTGTTATTACTTAGCCACGAGCTTCTCTTAATAAAGAGTTATTATAACTACTTTAGTTATGTAGTAGAACTATTTAACATAAACATGACATCACGCCTGTAATCCCCGAAGGGTTAGGCAGAGGTGTACCCATTAGTACACCCACATTTCGCCAGTTATGTTTTTAGTC
Organism: Hoplodrina ambigua; assembly: GCA_949774945.1. Lineage (NCBI taxonomy): Eukaryota > Metazoa > Arthropoda > Insecta > Lepidoptera > Noctuidae > Hoplodrina > Hoplodrina ambigua. Next base: position 10,380,943 of record OX458967.1, read on the forward strand.
CCATGTAATAGGGGGCGAGCCTATTGCCATCAACCGGGCACAAATCCAGACTCCGAGGCTGCTACTAAGAAAATCCGGATGGAAAAACCCAATAACACTTTGCCCGACCTCATGCACAGCAGTCGCGCTTGCGACCACTAGACCAACGAGGCAGTCCTATAACAATAATAATAGTCCTAAAACTATTTATTTATAAAATGTGTTAGTAACTCTACAGCGGTCCCCGAACTAGGCAGCGCCAGGATTTTGGGAGCCAGAGTTGCGTTAACTTAAGTTTAAAGGATTTTTATATTACCTACGTAAACTGCAAATGTTAGGACAATGTAATGAAGCGCTTTGGTGAATTTTGCTGCAACTCGCTAAAGAAATTCGCTAACTAACCTAGTTGTCTAGCTAGGTAAATTTACTAAAGAAATAGTCTTATTTTTTTAGTTTTATGTTTAACTATCCATGCAGCTATTTACTAATAGTAATACTAATTACAATAATATCTGTAACTAATAAGTTACCAATTGATATCTGTGCTACGTGCGCCCTGGACTTTAAAGTTAGTTTTTAGTAATAAAAATATTGTTTCTCGATAAGTGATTATGTAAATCTTAGAGAAATAAATGATGTTGAACCGTAAAATCAACGCAAATTTTAATTTGTTGTGTCCACCAAAATCATCATTATCAGCCGAACAACGTCCACTACTGGACATAGGCCTTCCCTAAGGATAGCCATAATGAGCGGTCCTGCGCTGCCCGCATCCTTATTATGTTCAATACCCGTAGGTTTCCTTGAATTTCCTTAAAAATACCATTTACAGTTAAACACACTAAAACCTTAGAAATACGAGTACTTTTACAGCCTTTCTCAAATACTTTAAAGAGCTAATCTTTAATTAGTTAAATCAATATAAACAAGAATAGAATCACATTGGTTTCTTGTAAATTAAGGAAATATTTGTACAGGCAATACAATCATCTTCCAACTTCAAACACGGCTCCATCATTAACTACGACTATTTACTTGTCCGTTTAAATAATACTAGCTTTTGTCTTCAACTTCGTCTACTTGAATTTTCTTGCGAATCCCACTTATTCATCATTTTGTCAATGATGATTCTTATCCTAAAGACCTCAGAAAACACGTAGCATCCTATGAATTAAAAAAAAAATAATTTAAAATAAATAAAATTTAAAATCGGACCAGTAGTTCCGAAGATTAACACGTTGAAACAAACAAACTCTTTACCTTCATAATATTAGTATATAGATTGATGATATCAACTATCTACTGAATATCTTCTTAGAACTTGATTCAGTGGTCTTAAACTAATTCAAGATAAAAGAGTTTGCTCCATCAACATTAGAGTGTCGAGTTATGTAATTAAAATTTAGTCTTAGACTCTCTCAAAGAAGTCTTAGAAACTTTGACAGATCTTGAACTAACTTGTCACAGAATCTGATGAATTCAAATAAAAGTAATAAGGTGCGAAGTTTTACAAGAAAAACAGAAACTGAGATATCAAATCTCATCCCCCGATCTATCTCGGAGCTAATAACACGTATCTCGTAATACCGTCCCCGTCCAACTTCGCAATACAAACATTGGAGAAATCCGAATATCTATTTAACGTTCCCTCCTCAGGCGCTAACAGATTAACGCCAATATTATCCATCGGAGGAGACCGAACTGCAGACGGTCGAGTCAAACCTTAACACTTAATCCTCACTAAACACTATTACAAAGACCACGTAAATTTATTCAGTGTGGATCGCTAATAAAACGGATAAACTTTCATTGTCATACACAAAGACGTAAGTGATCGAACATCGCACGCCGTTAACGACTCTATTGTTACTGAAATAGGTGTTAAATTTCATAATGGTAGGCGCAAATCTGCGGTGTCGGTGCAAACTGAGATACGTAGTTGATTGACAGAAGTCACGCTGTACATTGTATTAGAGGGATTGGAGCAAACTTAAACTGTCAGGCTCGTTACCAAGTTGAATGGGTCGGAGGCTTAGCACAGAGATCGCAAACTGGTGCGTCTTTGATCTTCATAACAGCTAATTAATTGGGTAAGGAAAGCTTAACCGAATGTATTGACGGGCCTAAGCCTCTAAGAAACGCTGTTTAAACAACTTAAAGGACCGAGATTGTTTAATGATAAACATTTCAGTGAGAATTTTCTGGGCTACGGCCGGGTCAATAACGGAAGTCGGCCATTCATAAAATTTATATTTATAAAATTGTATCTGAAATGCGAAATGGTGATTCTTTTATTCAATTCGTATTCTGGTTTCCAATTATTATTATAACTGGAACGATGGGAGGCAGATAAAAGGCATTTCATAATTTGAATACTAACTAAAAGATATTTTAAATAGTATTTTTCTTTTTCGTGTTACATAAATGTGGGAATTTGTTTTAAAACGTTTCGTTTAACAAGGCTTTTTTTTTTATGATTGTTTTAATAATTCAACTGTCAGAAGGATTCGCTATTCGATTACCTAGATTTCAGACTATTCTATAATTTAAAAAATAAATCTAATATCTGAAATGTGAAAAATTTAGTGCTATAAAAGTGTTTCAGCAACGCAGCAGTTGTCTTCTGCTAGAAAAACTAAGTATAATGGATTCTCCAATAAAAATAATCTTGAAAAAACAATTCTTGAAGATGTGACTCGATACTCGATAGTTTGTTCATTTCGTTCATTTGTAAAAAAAAAGCGCACATGACGTTGTTAATTACTAGTTTGTACATTGTAGCACCAGGAAAGCTTGAATAAAAGAAATTGAACTGACGAGTTTTCTAGCAAAAAACGTTATTGATTCAAAATAGTTTCACATTTATATCTAATACCTACCACTATTTTGGAATCAAGGCTTTGTAAATAATTTCAATGTCGATGATAGAAAAAGCAATAAAATGAACACACGTAAGTATGACTAAAGCTTTATGACTAATTATTTTAATCCCAATATCGATGATAGAATACCATCAAAACAAACACCTAACGTTTTGTCCACTCACTAAATTGAACCTTAATGTAGTAATCTTAAAACATGTTTGGATATGGCTTTTTCAATAACCAAGAGCGTATAACACTGGATAAGTAACATTCTTTTTGTTACAGTATACTAACCCGTGACTTCGGCGGCGACAAAACTCCCACGTAAACGGTACATTTCTCCAGGATAAAAAGAAGCCTATGCGCTATTTCAGACTATAATCTATCTTTGTGGCTTCATCTAAATCTATCCAGCCGTTCTGGTGTGATTAAGTAACAAAAATCCACCTATCCAAATCTTTTTATAACAATACGAATAGTAGTAAGATTACACATACGTTTTATTTTAACTAATAAAAGAAAGGCTTTTGCTTAATAGAAGTGGGATTATTTTCCAAACTAACCCCCCACATGCTCGAATTACGAACACTCGAAGGGCAATTCCCGTATACTTATCTAAGAACGATCGCAGTTTGATTTCAGTCTCAATATTTGTATAAAACCTACATTCTTGACTTTGATTGTCGCTGAGATGAGATTGCGTCTAGGTTTTGAATTTTAATAAAGAATGGGCTTATTACGACTAGATTACAACATGAATTTGCACGTCATTTAGTAGAACTGGCCTTCAGGTAGAACGACAGTAAGTCGAAAAAAATTGTCCTTGTATTAAGCTATCATAACGTACGATACGTACAATGGCCCAATAAAGAGGCTAAGTGCGGAAACAGCCCAGCTAACCTAACCTAACCTAACCTAAGCTATCATAACACATCAATCTAAGCTGTTATAGTATACCAATTATTTAGTACGCAGTGCACACAGGACGTTATTACAGACAGGTGTTCGGCTCGGAATGCGCTCGTAAAACCAACTCCATATGGATTTATTATTTAAAGTGCTCTACACCTATTGTTGGCACCGCGTGTTTATATTGAGGCAGGTCGCGAATACTCGCTTTTATTTATTTTTCTCTTATGCCAAGGCCGTGGGCACAATTATTAGAACATCAATATAATGTAAATAATGGAACCGTAGAGCCCTGTGAGCAGTGAACCGCGGCAGTGCCAAGAAAAATAACGTAGAGTAATAACTCCTACGCAAGAAGTTGGAAAGTCAACAGAATGAAATGAGTGTGGTCTTGTTCGACCGATCAATGCGTCATCTTTAGTTCATACACGTCACTTCAGACGATAGTAACCCGTCAAGTGGTTCCAACTCTTAAATCGTCTCTTACGTCAATCACTCGCAAGTCTAAACAAAGATTTCATCAAAGTTAGCAAATTCTTTGTGGTCGTCGATAAGTTTGCAAGCACCTTAGAACAAAACACCAGAACGATCATAACACGATCGAACGCATCACGTTCACAAGCGTAAATCAAACGTCGAGTTTACACAAATTAATTAAGATAATCGTTTATGCGTGAAATTTAATAGGTAATTAACGTTTCTAAATGTAACCGTGTAATGTCGGCCGGGGTCCGTTTAAACCCCGTGCCGTTTATTACCTAACCAAACAATTGGTAGAGGCCGATAGGTAAGTTGCAAGCAAGCGGATATTCCGCAAAGAATTTATGATTAGTACTAGGGTTAAGTAGGTATCTGAAACTTGATTACCGTTATCTTTGTTGAAGGATTATTTATAATATTGAGTAAGTTAACCGATGTTTGAGGTCATTATATTTATGTTATTATAATAATATATCTCTCTTGTAGTTTTGTTTATCGTAGGTCGCCTTGTTTACGATGAAAGCTATAAATATACAGTGTATTCTGTCTCGTATTATACCTTTATTAATTTTGTATCAAATTATACGCGTGTATTAATATCCTACTAACTAACGCGGTGGGATAGGTAATGGAAAAGGGACGTCCATGATTTTAAGTTATTTCTTATTAATTTCGGTTTTTTACCGTCAATAGTGCTAATGTTGTTTTATTTATTTAGGTCTACGGCAGCGGTTATTGTTTCCAAAAATCCTTAAGGTACATATTAACTTAAGTAGACAATTTAGGAATACAGCTTCTGGGCCCCTTCTGTGCTGTGCTTATTTTGTGGTACAGGATTTAAGTTTGCTGTACCTTGTTCTCGCTTGTGTTTAAACAAAGCTTACTCAACACGGTGTCTCTGGTACCTGCAACTTGTACAGTACCGATTTATGTACTCGTTACTTAATTCTTAGTGTTCGCAACACTCCGGTCTAAGTGAAAATTATTTGTGTCACGTACTAGTGTTGGTTTTATGGAGTTATAGTGCTTACGATGTGAACAAGGGGATGTATACAACCATTTTAGTTCAACTTACACTTAACTTTTGTGTTTTGTTTAATTTTACGTGAAAATTTTGAAATAATGCTGCGCATGTTCGTCGTTCATTTGTTTGTAAATTAAATAGAGAAGTAAGAATTCATTGCGTGTTCATTGAAACGGATAATACTGCTATTTCTTGGAAAACTATTCAACTCGACAATATAAAAGACACACCTATTCTCCTAGGTCATAATGCAGTAATAATCGATACAAAGCAGACACTCGACAGTAAGATTTTCATGTCATATTTCCACCGTCTATAATTACGTGCAGCCGGTACATAATAACTCCAGCTATCAATTAGCATACCCACACGAACACAAAGGCTGTATCTACCCAGCTGAAACATTAATCAATTGATAACAGGCGTACCGAACAAAATGTTACAATAAAAAATCAATAGTTTTTATGTATTCGGTCACCCTTTATCGTTGTAGTTTATCATGTCTGCGTGTTGGCCCACCTCGATAACGTTTGTACTTGATTATTAAATGACCCGGTCGAAATATTCTAATAAGCTTAATTTATTTGTCAAATTTTAGGCTGCAGTGAAAGGGTTGATCTTAGAGGTTGGTATTCAAAACACGCGATTGGTCTCGAAGGGTAATTCTATTCATGATTTTAGTTTGACGGAATATTTGATTTAAATTGAAAAACAATGTCGCAAAGGGCTTTTCATAGAAAACTGTCCACTAACGCTTTAATTATTATTCAAACATTGCAGTAGCAGTTTTTCCAGTAAGTTCTATTATTAGTTTCCTAGAATAAATTGTTTATTCAAATATTTGTTACTACAATAACAGGAGGTAGGTACACCTTTTACACAGAATTTTATATCAACGCGACCACCTTAACGCAAACATCTCTTTTTAATGTAGGAAGGTAAACATTTTGAAGTTCCACGAAAAAACAGCAATTTTACAAAAAAAAAAAGTTTTAATAGCCATCGTTAATGTAGAAACAAATTTAAATATACGTTTATTTGCCGTGTTTAGACGCGCATAGCTGACCTTAAAAGCTCGCAGGAAAATTTTGCCATTGTGGGGATTCTTAATGTATTTTTACTGACTGTATACCAACTCGCTAAAATGAAAATAAGGGTTAAAACCGTTAGAAAGGAAAACACAAAGAAACAAAAAATAATTGTTAACGAGCCAAGTATTATTTTATTTTGTGCTCATTTTTAATCACAAACAACCACTACCAACTGATAACACTATTAAAAACCGCCATTTATTTCAAACCCATATTTATATTAAACCATTGCAACAGTCATGAAAACTGTAACGGGCAATCGTAAAAAAACTATCGATAGAAAAAAAATACGTATTGTCGGTAATCGACACCTGTGACAATTAATGGTGGGTTCAGCCGACACCACTTTCATTACTCGCCCGATATACTCGCCTGTATGAATTGGTATTCGTTTGTTTGTGCACATATTTAGTGACGGGGGTGGGCCGGCCGCTTTATGGACTTGCGTTGTGTGAAATTTATTTTATTTGCACAATGATAAGGGTAGTATTGTTTTTTGATTTTGTTTTTCTGTTTATGTTTCTTTTGTAGTGAATGTTAAACCGCAATATTGGTGTTGTAATGAGCTACTGGCTGATGAAGTTCCAGCGTTCCTGTATGACGGTACCATAGTTTCTGATAGCCTCATCAGTGAATTAATTGATTTGACTGCACGGTCAAGCTGAACTATTAGCGAAACAACAAATATTTGAATGGCCTGCAGATAGTTCCAGGTCTCGCTACGTGTGTATGTGATGACTGTGCGAATGTGCGGCAACGTTTTCTTTAAAAAAAAGAATAGAAAAAAGACTTGCTTCTACATTCTCATGTTGCTGATAAAATCAACAAACATTCAAACCAGTTTGTATAAGAATTTACAGTAAAATAAACTGAATATACACATACACTCAAAAGCGATCTGAGACTCCAAACTACCGATTAATTTAGTCACAACCTTCTTACATCGATAACATTACGTCTACAATGATTAGCACCTTTACTACGCTGTTATCTGTAACGACAGGTACGATCTGAAGTCAACACGAGTCACAATCGATTAGACATCGAGCAATTAGATCGCTAAGTTTAGTTCCCTTGCGGGCCCGCAGTAACAATGCGAATCGTAATTGAAGATCGTGAGACGTGCACACAGAAGGACCATTTGCGTTCATTATAACGTAAAGAGATGCTCAAGCTTTTTAGTGAAAACGGAGAACGTTAAACTGAGTCGGAAAAGGCTTTGAAGGAATATGAAAATGTGATTTTAATGGCGAGTTATGAATGAGTGTGTTTATTTCAAATTAACGAAATATTTCGTTGATGATGAAAAAAATGCTACATAACATTGGTCTGTCAAATAAAAAATCTCGTATAAGAACTCAAAGACTCCGTAAATAAATCATCGTTCACCCTAAAACTCTCGCAAGAGCCAGTTTTGTTGTCAATAAATCCATCCTCACTCACTCGTAACATACTCTAAAGTTAACAGATAAAAACTTAGTTTGTTCAGTCCCAACTCCGGGGTTCGATTACGTAAGACGCGCAAACTTCCTCTATTACCCCCTACTTAAGGGTACAAATTTAAGCGCCCCCTATTTAAACACTGTTGCCAAATACCTACGTGTGTAATTTACGCCAAGTGCGGTTTACAACCGACGAACATTTTGGTAGCCGGATTTGGACGAGAGAGAGAGACGAATAAATCTCTGACGAGACGAACGATTTATAAGCAACCGGTGATTTGTAAGAATCCTACAGGGAATCGAATTTGATTATACGGGAAAACAGGCTTGAAATTTTCCAATTCTAGTGTACAGTAATGATACACGCGTTCGTCTATATTTATGTCTCGTTACTTGACGTCTGAGTGAATTCCCTTGCTACAAGAAATTGAATTTTGATTTCGCCAAAACATGGTAAAAAAAAAAAAAAAATACAAAACGGTGGCTATCTAACATCTTCTTTAAACAAATTCAGGCGACAACAAGTAACATCCCATTACTCTTACACCAGGCTTTCATAAATAATCAGGAGTCACATTTTTCAGTACCAAAAAGTGCGGTCCCCTCACAGGTGGGCTAAGTCCCGCAACACTGTCATCATTTAAGCCGCACATTAGTGAAACTTGCGTCGTTTGAACCAACACCTGGGGACCGCGACACACTACTCGATATTTTACTACCGAAATAAACTGCCCAGCAAAATGTAAATTTCGAGTTTGGGCTGCGTCGGCAATATTTCAATTTGGAATTCGGTGCGCTGTTTTGCATGTCGTGTGTAAGACTGTAATGTTGGGATTGAGTGCTTTTAATTTAATGTAAGTACCGTAGGGTGATTTCATATAGTTTTACTGCACATTCACATAGGTCGGTAAGTAATTTCGTTAGTATTTAATTTAAGTATCTAATGACCATAAAATGTCGAAAGGTTTACTTCAGTTATTTCGAATGTTAAATTATTTGTATACATTGTGTGTCTAATTTTGATATTTCAAGCAAAACATGACGAAATAATTTATGTTAGTTCTTAATTTGTAGCACCTGGTAGATACGTATTGTACCTAGTACTTTACAAGAGTTTTGTGTTAGATACATTGACTTCACATTCGTATTTATGGAAATAATATGTCTACTACTTATTGCAAAATATATTTTCCTTCTTAATTGACGTTCAAAAATGCCTTTTAATGGTCTAATTGAAATTAATGATTTGACTTTGACTTTCACTATAGGCACAATTAAAAAAAAAATATTTTATGTACCTTTACAAATGGTATTTTTTCGTTTTAAATCCATTTCAAAGCGACCACACCGTACTGAGGTTTACTCTGCGATATTTTACTGTACAATGGGCCAAAGCCTTTTAAATTCTAACTTATCCTAACATAGTGACTCGCGTTATCCAAATCAGTAGCTATCGATCTGCGCTATACCTGAGACTCAGTCACCTAAAAGACTCCTTAAAAGCCTTTCTGTTTGTACAAGCCAGTTCACAGCTCCCGTATAATCACAACCATTCCAGATACTCCCATTCAAATGCAATGACACTAAGTCTAGATGTTGAACTGCAATATTAATGAACTACTTTACCCCGACTAAGATACTGTTATTTCAAAGACATTGAAATATAGTTGTTTAAGTTTTTTGACATTTCTCCGAAGTTAGCGCACTTATCTACTGAGATGCGGTTGCCCAGATAGTCATTAAGATGTTCAACTTAGACCAGTCTATTTGTCAGACATCGGGAATTGTTTGACCTCAACTATTTCTAATGAAAAGCCACCGTGACGTCATTAGTATAATTGAACAGACGTAAAACAAAAAACACAAGAAGCAAAATAAAACAAATCTGCTACTTACGCAGTTGAAAATGAATGAAATCTACGTGAACTTTCTCTAACAACACCCACGTACCTGGAAAGAAAATATATTCGTTTATCAATACTGACAACAAACTATGACTTTCGCAAAATGCAGTCTTTAAAATATTATGTTTGATGGCTTTTTAGACAGAAATGATCGGTGTAGACCACTTTGCAATTTCAGTGCAAAAATGTTTTGAAAACCGAATTTAATTAAAGTTATTCGAAAACCGAAACAACATTCCAAATTCAAACGTTAGCTACGTTCGGAAACAAACCAATAGCAGGGCGCTGGCGAACCACGAGCGCGCCAGTTAATCGCCGCCAACTAGTGGGTAATCCTTTCGAGTGGTGTGCATATAACGAGTGCATTCCAACCCGTGCCGCGTTCCGAACGCACGGCATACAGTGAAATTGCGGCACTCGCCGACTCAAAGCGATGACGGGGCCGTATCATTGCATGATGTGCATCAGTAGGTAGTCTGTGCGTGGCAGTGACGTATACTGATCCGCCTGTTAGCAAACACTAGCTTCTTTCTACAAGGTTTTTGCAATAACACTGATAAATGATAATGTAGCCTCCAACATAAAAATTGGCTCTCCCATTAACTCTTACGACCTGTGATTTACAGACTATCGATAATCCGCCACGACTTTCATCCAAGTTTTATAGCCAATGTTAACTATGCAACCGAGTCTCAAATTCACGCGAGCTCCTTGAACGAAATGGCGGGTGCAATTCACAACTTTCACCAACTACAGCTGTGGCGCTTTAAAGTGAGTTGCTTTGTTAGTTGGTGCCCTTTTCTTGAGCTGGCAGCTAACTTCGCGCTTGAAAAAACTGGACGTTAAGAATAGTAAATAAATGCAGCATCAGTGAGATGTACTGAATGGGAGGCAGCGAGGTGCGCCGGCGCCGCGTGCATTGCCCTCGCGCAGCCCCGCACCCCTCCGCACGCGGTGGTACAAACGCGACTGACTGCATTCCGCCGCGCTTCCTGACCAGGGCAAGTGCAGCGGCATTACGCTGCAAGTACATACCGCGCCCCCCGTGCACCGCGCCGCCGCACCCCCGCACACACCCGCCTAGGTTACCAACAAGAAACCAACACAAAGAACTCAAAAGCACCCGACGTTTTGTATACGCAATCACGTAATTCGATAAAGATGTCTGATCAATGGCATCGTCTTTTGATGTATAGTAGCAAAGAGCCTTTGCCCCTTTTAAAATAATCATAAAATCTAATATTATGAAGAAAAATAAAAGGACTCCTCCCCGCCCGTTACTCGCCTTCTCCGAGTAAGCCCTTTGTAATCTAATGCATTAAGATTATTAGGTTGTTCTGACATCATCTTATTTCTTTAAAATTTACCGGTCTTTTATATACAGCGACTTTCTTGATCCAACATTTACTTTATGTTCGGTTCATGTTGTATCGTTGTTGGAGAAATTTCTATTTCGTTTTTTAAATTTGTCACATTTTATAACAGCGTTGCGATACAAAGTGCGAATTATAAGTTTGAGTGGTATTAAAACCAAACCAGGAGCTAACAAACGTAGATTTGGATCGTGCACTCAAAACGGTCATACGTAGCGCGTTCGATATAAGATACTCCACCCGGCCAGTTGCAAAGCAAAAAGTATGGAAACACCCGGTAATAGTCCGCCTGCTGAAAGCGTTTTCCATGAGGCTTTTAAGCGCTTATCTTGGGAATGATAGCCGCGGCCGGACGCTGAAAGGCTGTGACGGCAATTTGCTTACATTAGGACATGCCCCGTTTCACCATTGGACTACGATGAAAGCCAAGAATTTTTACGTTGCAATTCGTATTTCATATTTTTTTTATTAATACACCTTTCATGCATTTACAGTGTAGACTATTGATTCGAAGCGCAGTCAGCTATGAAGTTGAAACTGAATCAGTTACAGTTCGGAATGTGGTAGTATTGTAGCAGTTTGTGCAGCTCAACCGGGTATTAAATTGTTTTTAGAAACAATCGTCGAACATAGTTCCGACTCTTCGTAACTATGTGTGAATTTTATTTTAAAAGTAACTGTAGTGGAAACCAGCAGTAAATTAGAGGGAGTAATATAAAAAGGCTATATGAGTAAAGTAACGTCCCATTTCTTAACAAGAGGTTTTGTTAACCTTTGTTAATGGTCTCGTTAATTTGTACAGTGTGGAATTATCGGTTTCATTACAAAAATGTCGCGATACGTTTTATTTTTCTGAACGCAGATACGCTTGTTCTCGGAAACGTCGGTGATTCATGAGCGAGAGATTGCATCACTGCTTAATCTCTTCGTCTATGAATGTAGTAAAGATTATAATGTAATGTTAGTTAGTGTTGTACGCAAGGAGTGCGGTGTCCGCGTGGCATGTTTGTTTTCCGCGGCTATTTCTGGACAAGCTGCGCGCCATTGTTCCAAGAGTTATGGCCGCTCACGAGAAGGTTAAACAACAAAACTATCGCTTCACACGAGAAAATGAAAGTAAAAATATTGTACAAAACCAATATTTTATGTTTTGGACGATTTATATAAAATTGTTTGGGAAAATTTCAAAGTATTTCGCGCCATACCGTCCTCCGCTACGCCGGTTGTATTCACTACACGTATATGTTACGTATAAGTGTTTGACCGCAATTTCGTGAAATGTTTACATTTAAAATTACATTTAGATGTGATACTGAACGGAAAATAAGCGTGTGGTAGCTTTTAAACAGTTTAAACTGCTCCTGTATGCACTGGCACACTGGACTTCCATTTTCCATCGTTTTAAGTCAAATTGCTTCGTCGAATTGAGTCGACATTATTTATTTAAGAATATAGTTCCACATTAATGAAAAGGAAGGAAGGTAGGAGAGGAAAGCTATATGAAAAGCCTTTGCCCAGCAGTGAGACAATACAGATTAAATTCAATACCACATGAATAATATCTGGATTTTGTAATTATCAACACATAACATAATAAATAAACATCCCAAAATACGAGACCCAGTCATACCTACCGTCTCTTCGGACATAAACACCTACATCACAACGCCTACATTTCTAAGAGAAAAACAATATATATCTCTTTGAACAGACTGTACTATTTGAACTCACGTTTCACCTTTTATCCTGCAGATTATGAACATTTTTGTCAACAGAACAAACTTTGTCTCAAATGAAAATATTTTAATAAAGTCGGCGTAAATGTTTAAGCGTATTTTTTTTTTTAACATTCAGTAAACAGTGTACGTGTGCTTAGTTTTAATAAAAAATATAAATTCCTGTGATGTCCAAGACATTTTTTTTCTTCAATATATTTCTTTTGATGGAAGTGGGGATCCAGAAAATTAATTATAACAGAACGCAATTATTTGTCCGAAACGATAGCACACAACTAATACTGCATACACATAACATAACGCCTGTAATCCCCGAAGTGTTAGGCAGAGGTGTACCCATTAGTACACCCACATGAGCCTTTTGCCATCAACCGGGCACAAATCCAGACTCCAAGACTGCTACTGAGAAATAATAAAACACAATACAACCTTTTGGAAAGGGCAACTTGATTCAATTCTATTTTTTTTTTCTTGTATATGGTTTAAAGTGCCTATTTGAAATAAATATTTAATTGACTTTGACTATAATACTGCATGTCTACAGATATCTTAGTCAAAAATAGAACCAATTTAAATCACACTAGCCGCAAAATAAAACGGTACAACTCAAAATAACCGAAATATTGCTAGCATCCATACGCAAATTTGACCCGCAACGCTCCTTGCGATTCAATAGCGGCCGATAGTTTCCATATCTACATCGTTATTGCTACACCGTAAACCAATATTGTCGTTAATGGTCGAACATTTGAATGTTTACACACGTTTTTCCTTGATATTGTATAAGGGATTTTGTGGAAATCGATTTGAGATTTTTACTTTAAGTTAGCTAAGCTATTCGTTTGAATTTTTCACATGTTTTACTAGCCTCACTTAAATGCCATGAGATTTTTAAAAGCACGAAGACTTGGCATTTTATATTGAACAGTCTTAAACCACTTTAAGATCTTTCTTTTTTCCATTTAAAGCATTAGACAAAAAACGACCTTACAACAATAGTGTTTATGGTACATTGTTGAAATAACTGCAATTTAGTTATATATATTTTTATTGTAAATAGAAAATAAATTACTTTACTTTGTATTTATTGTGAATAAACGATGCTAACATGCTAATATTAATAGCGTTATAAAGATATTTGTCTAATTAATGTTGTAATTAATTTAGTTTAAGTTATAAGTGAAATTGATTTTTCTGACTCTCTTTAAAGTTAGGGAGATTTGATCGCACAGTCACATTCAAAATATTTCTATGAAGTGGGTAAATTTAATAAAACTATCTAATGCTTTCAAAAGAGAAAAAGAAACAATAAAACTTTCAAAACTAAACATATCCTAATTCATAAATGCGAAAAACTCCCGAACTATTGTTTTAGCAGCAACGAGTGTTAAAAAACTTAGTTCTCCCTAAGGAGACCAACTTTCAATCCTTTATTATATGTTTTAGAAATAGAGCTCATAGTGCTTTGCCCCTAGGAATTCTACTCCATCGTATTCTAATGGAGAAGTCATTTCCAACGGACGAACAAAGTAAGTATCTACTAAAACAAATAATATGAAGTTTTTAAAAACCAAGTGAATAGTTTTCGAGTCGGAGACCATTTTCAAATAACAGCATAACTTTGTAAGTACCAGAATATTTTTTGAGATATTTAAGCAACAAATTGGTTCATTTACGGTTCATTTTTCTTTTATTTTTGAGAAGTGCTCTCTTTTGTAAAAATTCTCTGTAGTTACACAATAATTAGGTATATCAAGTGTGGTATAAGTCAGTGTTTTAAAATTAGAAATCGTTTTTTGGACGTTTGAGTACCATTTGCAATTTAAGTGTCAAATTACAAGCGTATTACAAAAGATTTCGCCTGTTTGACACAATCCACTTCCAAGTTCGAGTCCTAATACTTCACTTTGATCAGAAATTCACCTCTTTTGAGTCACATTTTTTTATTCGGGTCCATTATTTTTTAATCACTGCGTAATAATTACAGGGGTCTCAAACATTTTCTACTGATTCCTTCTTCTACCACATTCAAGAGCAGATGTTGAATTTTTATATTATTTTTCTAAGACAGTGAGGATATCGGAAATTGTCAGGTAATAAACAAAAGGAAGAGTTAATAAGCTTACGTACAGGCCTTCATTATGTTGGCCTTCCATTTCTTTTCATTACCTGCATCATAAAGAGGATTTTATTTCAGTTCCTCTTTTCTTGTGTACTGACTTTCTTTTTTTTTAAGAACATCATAATGGTTCTTTCTTCGGTCTTTTGTTACAGAATCAAAAACAATATTGTTGAATGAAAAGTGCTTTTGTCTTGGAAAAGTAAGAACTTTTTGTCTTTCATAAAGTACAGCTTATTTTTAAATTTTTGATGTGTTACTTTGCTGTGAGAGGTGCGGAAGTTGTTTTTTTTTTTAATTTTCCGTGACTAAGAATTTAGAATTTATTTACAGGATGCATGAAGCGGTAGCTGTATGTCATACATACCGGTTTATCTACTAAACATTGAAATATGTCACTCGTTAAGTTAACATTTTAGCTGTTTAATGTTTTATCTATCGAAACCTAGTGTTTATATAATTTTGTCAATTCCGGACTTGTCTAAGGACTACCCCGCCACACTATTTCTAACTATTGCTACTCCTAAAAACCAAACATAATAGTAGCGACGACCAAAAAATACTACCTAGGCATTGAAGCTCCGATTCAGTTGTCTTTGATCCCACAACGAAATTATTCAGAAAAGGACAGCGGAGGTGTAAAAAAAGAGATAGTTTTAAAATCTTTAGTTTCTCAAAAGGTACGATACATTTTGTCACAACATATGTTCGGAGGCTGCAACTTGTAAGATTTCTAGTTCGACAGCTTCAGTTCAGTCCCAGAAGACATTATATACAAATCCGGGAGACGTGGCAACGAAACTAAAAGAATTTAGAAAGAATTCCGTCTCAGCATGGTGCCGCCAACTTTACAGTAGGTATTTACGTTACGACGGTACGTAATGCCGCGTACGATTTTGACATATTGCTTTGCAAATAACGTAAGCTTCAAAGCTTTGTTGCCGACTGTATTTACCCCCATCTTAAAGAGAACAACAAAACATGAACGCGATTGTATCAGCATCAATTCTCACGGCAAAAACAAACAAATTATAACTATTAACGCTGCGGGTTGAATATTGCCCGATATTAATATTTCCAGCGAGGACGAGGGTTTTATTCAGCGAAATTGCAGTTAGAAAGATCCTATTAATGAACGTCCCGGACTCCTTTGTCCGGCGCCGGGGCATTTCCTGCACAATCGCCCTGACACCAAGTAATTAGGGAGAAAAATTCGTTACTCTGACGTCTAGTACAGTGTTTCAGTTTTGCGGAGAAATATTTTTAAAAGTCGTCGTGGGTTTCGTGCTTTACCTACATAAAATTTGGTATGATGTACTTTTTAATAAAGCTATTAGTAGATGTTTCTCTGTTAACATTGTGGCTCCGAGTAAACTATCTTTCCGTGAGATTCGAGTATTATTATTTCGAATGCAGATGTTAAATAAAAGCACAATAGTTTTCAATTCAAATAAGCTTAAAACCATTATCAAATTGTACAATGGGTTAGTCAACAATGAAATAGCAACAATTCAACAGCTTTTAACTACATTATATAGATAAACAGAAGGTAAATTATAGCACTGAAATATCTAACAATTTCAAAGAATATCAGGCCAATTAGCATTTAAAGTGAAATCGTATTAACAACTAATTATTTATTACTTAATTGGCTTTATGCACGATTCTAACATGTATTCAGATGATTGTATTGGCAATTTATAGCAAAGGTTTTGATATTTTCAATAATCCTTCCAATAATAGGATTTGAATTGAACTTTATCTTGTAACAGAAGAGTCGATATTTTTTAATAGGGAAATGAGATTAAATAATATTCCACTAACGGCCCATCCTTGTTTCGCTCGGATACGAGCTACTGCTGTAGCGAATGTCAAAAAAACATATTTAATTACCTACACACGTTAACTATTCGGAATAAATTATCTAAATGATGGTGATAACCGCATAAAAATCAAGTGTAACTTTAAAGAACTAAGCGGACGAACAGACAAGACTCCACTTTGTTTTTTATTGGATTTTAGATATTTAATTCACTTACATGTAAATTTTTCTACACGCGCGCCTGTCGGAATCGACCGAGACTTTCAATAACCGAGACGAAAACTTAAAGAAAAAGATACCGTTGAAGTCCCTTTAAAAAAATACTAAATCTAAGACAGATAAGCTTTTAAAAACAGTCAGTCTGTCTATGAAACCACCGTCGGTACAATTTGTATAGCTAATAATGACAAAAGACTAACTACAAATAGTCCGGGAGACTAGTTTTTTAGCGTAGACACTTGATTCTACGGCCGTTCCGGTTTGTAAGTCGGCACGATGACCTTATATCATTTATGTATTGGCCCAAAATATGGGCGGTAGCGATAGTACTCGTATGTAGTTGTACAAGTTTTTATTTTGTTGAATTTCTCAAGTAGATACTTAAGGTAAATAAAAAAAAAATACCAGCCTACATTGTATCACTGCAGAGCCTCTTCTCATACAGAGAAGGCACGATTATTGGAGGTTCTTAAAGTAATAAGAAAATGAAGTTATAGAAACTTTTAGAAAATTTGCAGTTTTTATTTAAGAGGGTTTAGTATTAATAAAACTCATATTATTAACTTAGTTGTAAACACAGATAATTTACATTTAAAAGAATCAGTAATTTAAACACAGATCAACAAACTGTTCACTTTACAAATGTTTGAATATAGAAGCATTTAATTAACTAATTAGCAGCATGGTTAAATTGAGTACACACATGAGTGATACTCAATGATCAACTAAATTGTGATGGACAGAATAAACTGTTTCAAATAAAATGTTTTGTAACATAATTAAATTACATCCATTAATATTTTAATTTCATTTAATGTTTATTTGTGTTTTTTATTATTCTTTTCTTCTATTTAAATATCTTATTTTTTATTGTAATTGGTTTTAACCGTAACCGTTATAATTAACGTAGGAATAAACAAATTAAAACGGAAACGAAAAGAAGAATATAGGCAGGTTGATATTGCCGCTAGATAATGTTTAGTTTATTTTTAGTTCAAAAAATTATGAATCAAATTAGGTATGTTTACGACAAAATTGTAAAAAATGACCGACAATCTGATACGTACTCTAAATCATTTTTATATTGTTGCCAATATGTAGTACTTTTAACTCCAAAGGTCTTAGTTATTTTCCATAGCATATAATAAGTAGGTACATTTTCTAAACTTCTTTTACCTCGTAGTTTGCCTGAATTATTAAGTACCTCCCTTTTTGGGTGCGGTCTGATGGCAAGTAGACTGCGATAGGCTGAGTACGAAAAGTTCTGGAGTTATGCCAACCCGTACAAATTCACCCGATCCCTCCCGATACGGACGATTTCAAAATAAGTATCGAAGAACTTGTTTATTAACTACTTGAATTCGAAGTTCAAATTCAACATTTTTATTTGATTTTTTTTTTTAATAAGAATAATAATGTTGATTAATTAAATGTCGAAGAAGTCAGGCATAATCGCTGTCCGCTTTTGATCTAAACTATGTGTAATTATTATACAAATTTTCTCAACACTCATGGTGACGCAACGGGGCCCCTCGTGTTCGGGTGTTTTTATGTGAGCCCATAAAATGACCAGTCGGGGCCCCAGAGAAAGATTTTATTTACTGTTCAAGACATGCTTCGTACACTCTGATTAGGAAAAATACTTAATGAGACTCTACTTGATATAGTAGGGAGTGGTTGATAAAAGTGACGCTGTGAGTTTTTTGTTTTATATCAAGTGATTAAAGTAAGTAATAAATAATACGTGCAACCTAATTGAGTCCGTATATATTTTCACACTTAAAATATTCCCTAAAACAACATCTATCAGATCCATATCTCCAGAACACTTAAATCCAGACATTTTAATTGCAACCACAAAATATATTTATCAGCGTAAAAATCCAAAATCTTTCGGCAAACTGAGTTAATTTGACTAATTGGACTGTGTAAAATATTGCAAGTGACCAAAGTAATTTTCTCGTAGGTTTAATTGGTACCGAGCGGCGTGGAAAATTCACTGTGAACACAAAAGTGGCTTGAAAGTGTAAAACTAGTTTCATCGTTTTTAAAAACTGTTTATGAGGAGGCTTAACGAACGCGGCGGCACGCACGCGCTGGCGAAGAATAACAAATACATCCACAGCCGCCCTAGCTGTAAATAGTTCTGGGCTATTGTTTGATGCGTCTGGCTTACTTTATACCCATTTGATTTGAGGAAATAAACACTGTTAGAGCTTCAAGATTTAAAGGGAGTTTGCGGGATTATGAAATCTACGAGTACATAAACCCTGTTTTACTATTACAAAGAAAGTTCTTGTTATCTGAAAAAAATCTCAACAGAAAACAAGTTTCCGTTGTATCAAGACTTACGTTTTCCTACTTTTGTGATACCTACCTCATTATCGTGAAAAATATTCGTAACACTGTAAAATCTGCCATGAAAAACCTACATCACCGAAACAAATATGTTTATTATTATTTTATTTTACGTAAAAGCTGTGTTTTATCATTACAAGGTTGCTATAGTCTGTATGATTACGCCTATTTCAACTTTATGCATGATATAAACACGCCAAACGAGCCAAATGTGGAAATTTCATTATGACCATGATAATTCCGTCGGCGACCCTGCACGAAGGTTTTAATAGCTTTTAAAGAAAAGCACGTCGGATCGCAGGAGATATTCCGCTACACGACATTATTGCATTTTTGCTCACGAAACACCTGAATCATTAATTAATTTTAAAGGCATTACCGCTGCCTCCTCGGAGCGTCGGAACATGCGAACTTCTAATTTGTTATTGTAAAACCAGGAGAAAATCATACGGTAACAAATAGTGCGGGCGAAACTCGGATCACAGTCGGTCACACAACGTTAAATCACACCGCATCACGTGACAGAATCCGTTCTTTGCATCAGTAATTGATTGTTGAATTGGAATTATTACACTCATTAGATGTATGAATGCAATTAGGTGCATAGTTGTGTAGAGAATACCGTTTCGCGCGGTCGCACCGGAGCGACTTTCAAACGAAATTGCGGAGAAACTGATATAATGGTGCGGCCACCACGCGATGTGGCGCACGTACTTTAAGCATGATTTATTATTTACTGCAATATCCTTGTAATTGATTACAAGTATTTGTCATTTACGATCACCCATCTGTCTGCTGTGTGTGGATGTTACGGCAATATGCTTTCGGAGCGTTTATCATACTGATTTAGGGCAGTTCTATTCTAAAGGACGTTTTTTTAGTGCATTTATGCACGAAGTCTTTCCAATCTCAATACTATACTACAATTTGGCTAAATGCTGATACTGGCTCTTCAATAAAATCTTTAGTAAGCTTTAAAATTATCATTATGGAGGACAATATATACCTATCTAACATCGAAGCTTTAATATGTGTATTACAGCCAGAAAGTCTGTTTTCTTTGCTTTCACCGACATTATGTTGGTTTCTATTTAAAGATAACGACCTCATAAACACAATCATGGAACGTTAACATGAATACAAGAAGTTTATTCAAATGTTTTGTATATAAGCGATTATTATAAATGGGTATTTTATACAGGTGAAGCTTGAATTATTAGTTTCTTGTCAATTGTCAAGTGTGAGCTACAGTTTACGTAGGATTTACCTCCTACACGAGTTCGGAGAGTAATTTAAGCTAGCGCTTAGGAATACGGGTTCTGGAAACTTAACGGTTTGTCCATTTAAAGGATAAATTGAATCTAATGCATTTTAGATCTCTTTAGTTTGATCAAAATCAGATTTCGTTTTTTTATGATTGTTTGAAAAGGAATGTTTTCTAAACAATTTAAATCACAAGTGCCGTTATATTACACAGTTTTGTTTTAACAAAAATTCAGGCGTATAGACTTAGGCATTCGTGTATGGCGTACCCCGTTATCTAGACCAGACTTCCTTGTAAAAATTTTGCATGGTAATGGTTCCCGATTCTTTGGAAACATTCGCGAACCGTTACTTATATGGTCGCGACTCTGAATATTATGGAACGTGACAAAAATACAAACGTTTTTATTCAAATGAATATTAGTATCGATTTGACGACCTACATCCCTTGATTCAAATGTGACTGTTTTAAGTCAAATATCCTACTTTTCAAATCGAGCATTTAATTTTGCTGATTTTTTCCCTTTTTTTCCAGAAGACTAATTTAATCTGACACTTTTCGGGATTTGATTAGTGATTATTTTTTAATGGTCTTTAAAAAGAACAAAATGTGTTTAAATTATTTCAAGAGTTCAATATAATGTTAAAATGAAATAAAATTCAAAAGTCATTCGTCTGTGGGGAGAGCGAATCAGATTTGCGCGCAAGTATTAAAATAACATAAACACACCTTTGACGGGTGGTCTTAATGAGAAAAGTTTGATACGACTTCCATTTAAGTCAAACTTCTGTCATCAGCGTTTACTTTCCTAGGCAGGGCGCGGCTGTGCCTCGGCTACCTCGGAAACGAGATAAGAAATCTCAATCGAAACGTAAACAAAACTTGATTTTGTTATTGACTGCAGACGACCGCTCTGTTCGATTTCCGCCTTCCCTAACTTCTGTTAGGATTGCATTCGAAATTGTGTTAAAAGTTTACATTGACGAAGTTCGTTGCCGGCACGAGTTAAAACATTGTTTTAGCTTAGAATAACAAACTCCGATCAGCTGAAGGAAAAACGCTTACAAGATTTCGTTAAACGTTATTACAAATCAACAGATTACTTTTTCAGCGTTTTTCAACAAAAATAATATTGTAATAAATTAGTTAGCACCTACATCTAATAGTAAACTCAACTTCTGTAACTTTGGTAGTGTTGAAAGTTTTATTACGATACTTGCTCAACAGATCAACTCAAACACCACACTCGAAGCGCGGAATAAAACATTAATTAAAGTTTAAAGACTTCAATGGGAAAAACAGTTTCAAGTGCCAAAACTAGATCAATTAATTTCAATATTCCCTAAGGATCAATATAGCCGAAGTTAAAGTCACAGCGGAGACGTTAATATGCTTAACTTATGCGTGCGAACTTCTACTTCTCTATAGTTACGAGCCAAGTTAAGTTGTAGTTAGTGCGCCTATCTGAAAGTGTCGCTGTTAGACAATGTTACGCAATAAATATAATTGTTATTTATTTGTCGTGTGAAGTTTTGATCGGTGCGATACTCGTGCCGCATACATGGCATGGAGGGCCTGATTGTATCGCTATACATTAGTCTGCGGCCCGAGAGAGTTATTATCAGATCCGTTTGTTCGCAACTTTGCAGCGTTGTGCTCTCTACTTGTAGAAACTTATCGGTCGAGTGCTCACGGCGTGGTGGCAGATAAGCGGGAAGCAGCAAGGAAGTGTGACTTACCATGTTAGAGAGCAGCAGCCGTTGGTGTTTAGCGACTTGAGGATCTAGGGCTTGGAGCGGAAGGGCAAGGGGCAACTGGAGAGGCAACTGCAGCGGGACTGGGTGCGGGTGCGGAGCCGGGTGCAGGATCACCGACGGGCAGCAGGCGCACGGCGTCACGTAGGACACGCACCCGAGCTGCGGCGGGAACAGCGTGCCGGCGGCCTCCTCGAGGCCTCGCACACGTCTCTCACGACCGCATCCGCGGCCGACCTCCAACTGTCCGACGGCCACGCGCGCCGCCGACTTCCCGACACGACCGAGGTGCCCGACCACCGACTTGACTGAAGCGCGCTCGTTTCCGAATTATTTTTTCAAGTTAACGCGGGAACTACACAAGTTCTTGAAGTGCGCGAAGTGCGTTGGAAAGTGTCGAAACTCGAGTTGTTTTAGTTGAGGAAGGGCCGGATCGCCACGAGGGAGCGGGAAACTGAGCGTTCGGGAGAAGCGAGAAACGTCGCACAGGGCTCGCGAGAGTGTGGAGAGAGTGGCGTCGTGCACGGAGCACAAGTCGCCGGGCCGGCGTGTGGCGGTGGACTGAGCGGCGAGGCAGGTGCGCGGCGTGGCGCGGAGGGCTGGGGGCGGGCCCACCTGATCCACCTGGGCGCCTGCGCCGCGCGAGCTCAGCCTCCGCTCCACACACAGACACCGACACATCAACGCTACTCTTTCGAACACTAACATTGCACTATCAACCGTCATTATGCTGCAACTTTTCATCGTAATAATATTATTTCATGAGCTTTCTAGTTTTTCAGAGCTAGAGTTAGCTGTGCCAATGTTTTATGGATAAAGTTCACATTGAAAATGAACTTTCAGAAAACTTAGATTTTTTATTTTAGAAAGTTTTTTTTTTTTAATACGAATAAAAATTCTAAATAAAGTAAGCGAGACTTATCTGCCCACGTTACAAAATAACTGATTATTTTATTGACACTAAATTACCTGTTCATCTGTCGCATAAACCTTTATAGACTATCCGTATACTATACAAAGAAAATGAGCGTAATAAAATAAATTGGCGACTCGACGACTCGCAAATAAGAGGCATTATCTTGCGGAAATCTCTAGCGGGATAACTGGGATAAATCGCATTGATCTCAGAGGTCCGGCTTTCCTTAGAGAGGACATCTGAAGAGGTACGGTGTAAGCCTGTAGTACACGCTTAGAGAGGATTAGGCACCTTTTAACGTCGAACACTATTTACCTTTAGGATCTTTTCTTCGAGACACAGATTACATTCTCGTTAGTAGCCAATGAGTAAACAGAACGGATTTGGACGTACACATGCTATTGGCACGCGGAATGAGTGCCGGAGGTGGATCTTATTTAAACATATGATTATTTGATGAGTGGTACTGAACAGCATTATTAAATTGATCGTGATTTCATGACGTTCTTAGGTAGTGCGTATTTAATTCTTGTATATTTTTAAGCTTTAAATTCGGCAGTACAAAGATATGATATCATTTGCAGGAAACTGCAAAAGCCATATTTTACAATTCAATATTATTTTATTAATGTGATGAAGCACGTGAATTCGAGAACTGAATGATAATTGGCATAAAGTAAAGCATCAAAAGCAGCACTCAATGGGTATGTAGATAAAACAAAGAGAATGAAAAACACAGGTTTTTCATATTCATTTTTGCAAGTAACATCATATTTTCATTTAATTCAAGGAAAATGTTTTCCTCTATTACGATTTTAATTTAAAGGTTACCTACTCCGTAATTAATTACAAATATTTACTGCATAATCTACTTGTAAAGCAGGTTTTAAGGGTCTTACATGGAAGCTTCGTAAACCTCTGTTTTAATTTCAAATTAGACAAAACGATTAGGGAAACATACGGTTCCATACACCGTGTGGTATAAACATTATAGCAACATAATATAAAATGTTACGACAAGACTACAGATGAACACCTGAATATTGTTGAAGTAAATAGGGTTAAACAATTACTAAACATTATAAATATGACTTACTAAGTTAATTAATAACTTTTTATTTAGTGTTATTAGAGTGATTAACAGTAATACTATTTTGTCATGTTGTAAGTACCTTAACTTTGCAGCGTCTCTGTCGTAGTCGGGTGATTAGCAACTAGGTACCTATGCTAATCACCGGACTACGATAGAGACTAGATTTAGAATGTTTTTGATGTTTTTTTTTGTTTTTAGATTTAAATTGGCAATTTATATGAAATTGCAGATTTTTAGGTCACCCTCGCCGCTGTAGGTATCTTATCCAATCAACACGATTAAATGACTTTTAATTATTATTCACATCTGTCGGCTGAATTATGATTATATTTTCTGTCAGCCGCCGTGGCGGACTGTCAAGTCTTTATTTTTGAACAGCATTTGTCTTTTAAGAATGAAGAAAAGAGCTGGTTTTTCCCTTGGCTAGAGGTTTAGCATTGCCATACAACGTGGCAACGTCTTCGGGCACATTTGCAGTTAACAGCGATGCGGAGAAATTCTTCGATGCCATTTAATTTTAGTTTATTTATTTTTTTATAGGTAACCCAAAACGTCTGTAAATATCGTACGTGCTATTGAATAAATATCAATATGAGGAATAAACAAATTAAAAAGAGGTCGCGTATGGCTCAGCCAGCAAATGTCTCCACAATACCTACATGTTATAATTACCGTATATAAACAAAACATAATCGACAGATTATAACAACAACACAATGTAACAAGATCGTCACGAATTGATTAGTCGATTACTAAGTTTCTAACTACAAAGGCTACACTTCAAACGCGCCTGTTTTCGATAGTATTAATAATTAATTCTGATCATCGGCATAACAAGGTAAGGTAATTAGAGAGTGTGGTAACTTGACATGTTTTTGAAGATGTATTCCACGCTTCCTATATTATTTTTGGGACAATAAATAATACAATATTGCGCCTTACTTAATACAAATGTAGACTCCATTAACCAACAGGAGCAAATATATTTAATACATTGTTTTTTGTAGGTGATGTTCAAAAGTGCCCTTATATGGACTAATGTATACCTCTCATGCGATATCATCGTCTCATAAGATACAACTTCTCTAAAAGAAGACTTTATTTTAGACCTAAAAAGTCAGGCTGAATTTTTAATTAGGTAAGTGTTAGTCAATTAAGTTGGAAAATTATGTGACATCACAATTTCACACAAAATCTAAGACGGAATTACGTTTTGACAGCTCTAAAAAAAAATTAAAAGTAATATTATAATTTGAATGGTGGTGTCTGCATCATTGATGGTCACTGTATGACTGACAGTTCTTTTATCAACCTCGATGCTGTGTACTATACACCTGAATACTTCAGTCCTTCAAGATGGCGTTAGTTTTGACAGACGTCAAAGATATGTCAAATAACTTTTTTTAAATTACGTTCCATATTTTCGTCTAAGGTTATGATATTATTATTATGTAGGATACACTTTGTCTTTACTACAACTAATGAGATTAACGTATCTAGGATGAAAGATGGCGGGTGTGTGTCACGATTATTACGGAATACGCACCTTCATATTATTATAGTTTCGGTGTAATTACGAGACACTGTTAGATCGAAAATTCTCATATTACAGTAGAAATCGGTGAGTTTTGTAGAATTGTGGATTGATGGCCAGTGTCTTTTGAGCTAATGATTAAAAAAAGTAATCTAACAGTAAAATTTATAAGATTTGGTCAAATTCAGTACCTATTGTAAACATCAGGCAGCTTCAACTTTCAGACTAACTGACAAACTGCTTGACAATTCAAAAGTGCCTATGATTGGTCAAATTGAAATAAAGGTTTTGACTTTGAATTGCATAAATGTTTCAAGAATTCAAACGCATGTCTGTAGTCTGTATCTACCTAATTTCATGGAGAAATTGAGTAACGGATACGTACTTATATTGCATTTTCCTTATAATCCAAGCACCTGCTATAAATAGCACCCAAATACACGACTCCGTACATATACCATAGGTAGATGTACTACTATTAGTAGGTACCTACCTAGTAGGTAATAATTTCCGCGTCCAACATGCAATACGTTTCTAACAGCCTAAATATTTATCCCCACTCCCTTCAACGCGTGTGTATGAATCACAGCGCATGTATGTGTGTAACTAGAAGGCATGTGAGTGCAAATTCCGCAGTTCAAAGTTAGGCTGTGCGCCCGCGCGGGCCCCGGTCGTTGACCCTGCGCGCACGCCGCCAAGCCGTCTACGAGCGGTGTTATGTAACGTGACCTTAACATTGGGCTGTGAGAACGAAACCTTATTCAGTGCTGACTGTGAATGTGATCCGATTATGGCGTATTATTACGTTAAATTTAGATAGCAGGTGCAGTTATTTTTAGGCGTGCGAGCACTAAAGAATGCGATGAGTAAACGTTTTACGAGGATACGAAAATTATTGTAAAACGAATTTTATTGAAATGGGCAATTTGCTTGCACAATTCGAACGCCTGGGTTTCTTTTTTATCTAGAAATGTGTTAGAAATCATAAAGTATGTAATTAAAATGGGTGGGTACCTTTACTAGCTCATTTTAGTTAATCAAATATTTAAATTGGCTTTTGTTTTATCTAGTTGGTTACAATTACAATGATATTAAGCATAAAAAGTTGATTTTAGAATTTTTTGAAGGCGTTTTTAGACCGCCATTCAATGACGGATAAAAAAAACCATTCAGAGGCTTGCCTAAATATGTCCAAATTTAATTACGTCTAAGACCTATGCGTGATTCAAGTCCATTCATTTAATAGTACAAGTTGCTGGTATATAATCAGAGGACATCCTCACTTCACAAATTAACCCAATTTACATAAACATGTTATCAACAGCGATCAACATTACAACATTAGTGAAGCGACACCGAAACCCGCATCGACGGACACGTGAAAAAAAAATGCAAAATAACGGACGGCGAAAAGAAAACATAAAGCAAGCGCATCGTCATGCAAGTAAATCGTCCGTGGAATCCGAGAACAAAACCGAATAAATTGTTTTAATAAGGCATAAATTACGACAAAAAAATCGGACCGATCACGCCGTTACGATGGTTGACCATGGCATTTACGCTTTGTTGAATACCGTACATGGTGCGCTTGAAATGCGCTTTTTGTATCGGCACCGAGCTGGTTTTTGTTGTGGCATGCATCGCATACGCGGTAATTTGCTATTAGTACTGTTACGGGCAAGCAGCGGGATGGTTGCGTTGCGCTTAGCTGAACCCCTGGTTCAAGAGCGCGCAGGTGACGCAGGTGTGACGTTATAGTGAACTTCTAACGATCACATGTAAGTTAATGTTCACGCATGGAGGTTGTTAACTCAAGCTCTAAGAGCGTTACTCAACTTTGAAGCTGAATTAAACTAAGATCAGGTGTTTATGTTCTAACTTACGGTATTTTGTTTGAGAGCACTTGAATTTTAACTTGTTGGGTGAAATATATACTTAATAAGTCAAGTCTCATTACAGTTGAGTAGAAATGACCTTTAAGACAATGTACCTACCTAAAGTACGACCGATCTTTGAAAATTGTTTTTCTACTATTCAATGTCAAAGTCAAATCATTTATTTCAATTAGACCACTAAAAAGCACTTTTACAAGAGGTAGTTTCATATGGAGAGGAATGGGCAGGAAGCTCCACACATACCTATTCTTATAAATGAAATATATTTTATAAAATAGGTATAAGTTTATTACCTATAGTCGGAACTTAAAACCATCACAAATGAAAACGAATGAGACAGAACCAATATCGCTCAAGCCGCAGGTACATCAACTATTTTCTCGCAAACAATTCTTTGACTACCAACTTACTATCTCTTTAGGGAGCCGTGTTCTGAAAATAAACGAGCGAAAAGCCTTGCTAAGGTTACTGGAAACAGAAATAGCCTTCAAGGATGTCAACATTTTACAATGACAACAGATACAGAATAAGTCATTGTTACAACAAGTAAATAAAACTAAATGTTAACATTTTGATTCAGAACGAAACGAGATCCTATAAAATACAGAGTCGTCTTTACCGACAAAATATTTGTTTTGTTGCATACAAAGTAAAATTATGTGTCCGTTTGAACGGAGGCCATGGTAATGACATTTGCTTTCAAAAGGCTTTGGAGGTTCAAGTAAAAATAATTAACTTTTAAATATAGGCACGAGATAGCAAGAACAACATTCAAAAAGGTTGAAATACACTTTAGCAACATAAATATGTTTATTAGAATTGGACTGCCTCTTTGGTCTAGTGTTCGCAAAGCGCGACTGCTGAGCATGAGGTCTAGGGTCCGATTCCCAGGTCTGGCAAAGTGTTATTGGGTTTTTTCATCAGGAATTTCTCAGTAGCAGCTTCGGAGTCTGGAATTGTGCCCGGTTGATGGCAATAGGTTCGCCCCCTATTATATGGGACTTTAACTGGCGAAATGTTAGTATAGGTATTCACTAATGGGTACACCTCTGCATAACCCTTCGGAGATTAAAGGCGTAATGATTGTTATGTATGATGTAGAATTGATTATGTTGACGGCAGCATGGATTATCATGTAATTACAAAAGTAACACAGGTATTATAATTATGGCTTTGTCTGATATTGAAGCGCGTTCAATTTAAAGCATAATTTTGATGATGCTTCGGACAAAATCATTATAATTAATGAAAGCACAGCCACTGTGCGTTAATCCACTTCCCATTCTGTGGACTCCATTAGAGCATGTAATGCGAAACACTAAAGCGAAAACAAAATTTCGACTGAATAAACCGAACAACATTTCTAATTATTAAATCTGAAACTCGAACGTTCTTGGTATTGCTCTGTTCGTTTTGAAATGTACCATTCTGGGCAAATTCGTGCATCGCACACGCAATAGTATTGATGCCGAAGATAATTCCGCGAATCGGAAAACCTGATGTTTCATGGAAAATGGAAATGCTGCATTTTCGTATGTTATTCGACAACCACGAAATTGTTGTTTAATTAATGGTTAAATTCTCGTTTAATAAACCTGTCAAGAACCAACATTGTTATAATGATATTGTAATTGCTAACGAAGAATTTATATACTATCTTTCATTTAGCAATTCGAAAAATAATTACAGTTATTGTGTTTCCTTTGTTGAAATGAAAACATCATACAGATAAACAGACAAACAGAAAAGAAATCTAAAAATGGTAAACAATAGTTTTTCTCGAAAATCTTCCATGTACGGACAGCGACCAGTTACAAATTTATTATATGTATAGATTTTTCATTTAGCAATTAGAAAAATAATGGCAGTTATTGTGTTTCCTTTGTTGAAATGACTGCTTTTTAGTGATATTTTAGGTACGTTATTTTTCCATTAAATGGAGTATACGAGTAGCTCTTTTTTTTAGGATGGAAAATCTTCTAATGACTTCTGCCGCTCTAGGCGGAGCAGGAAAGTCTTACGAACAAAATCCGCAACCCTGGCGGGCCCCGTCTTCTATGCTGAAAATCTTTGAGGCGCGCGTGGATCACAACGCGCCGTCGACACGGGCCTGCTTTTGACGGACGCGGACGGCGAGCCACCCAATGCTCACCGCCCGTAGGCCCGTTGGCCGGGAATCGCCCTGCGACTCTCGAAGCCCGGGGCGTCTTGTTCTGTTAATATACGAGTAGCTACTATTTATATTTCAGCGATTTTTTGACTAACAGGAAACCTGCTTCACATATAAGTAGGGAATTCAAAACATTACTAAATAATAAGTCACTACATGTTGATTCTGAATCCAAACAAAATGTTATTAACAATTTCATGAAGACTTTGAGTGAGACTTGATTTGATTTTTCACTTAAATTAAGAAGGTAAGGTCATTTCATAACTCATAATAAAATAACATACAGTATTCTAAGTACATAATGAGTTTAGGTGAAGCATTATGTTGGCGTAGATATAATTCATTCGGTGTGGCACTCATAAGCAGGCTCAAAATATTCTTTGTGGAGCGCCGGGGAAAGGGCTGTGTGGTTTCCTAGTGCTGTGCTTCGGCTTCGAAACTACCGTGTCGATGAATTTTAAAAATAAATAAAGATTATGTATTGTTTTTAAGTTTGGTTTTTTAAAGTAGTTGCCAGTATTTGTATTGATTAAAACTACTAATTTTTTTTTTAAAGATTTAGTAACTAATGCTTAGCAACAAACAAATGGTTGTGACATCTCATTTCACATGTACCTACTTTCTAAGTTTATCCTGGTAATCACTGATACCGAAGAAGAAAAACATCTTGAGTATATCTGGACCTATGTATAATTAATATGAGTCTGTCCCGAATCGCCAATCTGCCTTGAGCAAATCACTCTTTATGAGAAGAGGCCTTTGCCCAGCATTGGGACAGTAATTTGCTGATATTATTATTTATTTTTAAATGGGTTTAAAATTTGTAACTAATACAAATATAAATGAGAATGTATCAATAATTATGATGTTCATTTATATTCACAAGAATCTCACAATTACAAAAATCATTAGCGTGGAACTCTTGCAATGTATCGTGTTACTGTAAAAAGGAAAAAAACGCAACTGTCTTTCACTTGCCAAAGTATACACGCACACAATTCATAAAAATGCATGTCACATATCGTGCACAACTCATCGACATCGATACAGCACGTGCCTACCCAACACAGCTCTTTGGCGTCAGGTCCAGATCAAATTAAAAACAGAATTTATTATAAGTATCATTAATTATTTAATGCAATACTGTGTTCACAGGCGTCGGGTGGGACGGCCTGACCGCACTCCGTGTTTTTGCTACAGGTAACAAACAGAATAGGATATTTAGATTAACACTGTGAAGGGATGAACGCAATGTCGGCCATAGTCAACGTACGAAGGATAATTAGTTTCGCACGTACAGCATCACAATTAACGTTTACTTCACATTCATGTTTATTTACATGATTTTTAGGCGCTTCATTTTCATTTGTAGAAAAATCGTGTTGTTTGTTTGTGATACTGCTAATTCATATGTCACAACGCACTGATTTATGATATGTTAATATATCTGTGAAATAACGTAGTGATAGAACTCGACTTATTATGGTGTTTTCCATGCGAAACTATCTTTTGGAAGCGTGTAACTACATTCCATTATTTTGTCTTTTTATACGTTTAGAGTGCCTTTTAATGGTTTAATTGAAATAAATGATTTGATTTGACTTTGACTTTATGCTTTTAATTTTGTCTGATATTTATTTGTTAGTCTCAGTTTTTAATTTCATACTATACTGGTTTTCAAACTGAACATTTCGTTAATAACAAACTACTTCAGCACGAACAATAAATGTTTTCAATATAATAAATATTGTAACAATTTGTATAGGAACGTAATATTGAGGGATTACCGAGCACTTTAAACAAAGGGATTACAAGCAAAAATGGAAAACGCATTTAAAAATTTTCTGTAGGTAATATTTTTTGAACTGTTAAATCCAATTCACGATTTTATGAGCAAATCCAAAAAGCAGCATAATACACGTACCTATTGCGAAATAAATTTTAAGAGCATAACACGAAATGAGTTTCATATTACAAGATAGTCGAATCCGTGTGGATTTCAAAACGATGGCAATTGATAGTTCGGGGTAAAACGGATACTGAGGAACGTTATGAAAAGTTCGCGTAACCTCGTAGTCGAGATTCAACTACGTCATGTACGTAAATCCCGCAAAAAAAATAACTTGTCCGAACGTTGGGCATTAAATGTTAAATTAGTCCTTTGAATTTCTGTTTAATATTAGTGGGTTCAAAGCCTCGACAAGGAATTAAATATGAATATTTGTCTGGCCTCGTCAACAGAATGTTCCGAAGGTCCGAAGCACGGGTTCTTTACGTCTTTGTAGCGGTTAGCAAGTATCAAGAGTAGGTTTACTTAGGCTCTATCCCCAGGCCTGTTTTGGTCGGGCTACTTGGAGAATGAATACGAAAACGTATTTGCTTTGTGACTTGTAAATGTCCTCTGGCGGAATGACGACATTG
This sequence comes from Hoplodrina ambigua, assembly GCA_949774945.1. Classification (NCBI taxonomy): domain Eukaryota; kingdom Metazoa; phylum Arthropoda; class Insecta; order Lepidoptera; family Noctuidae; genus Hoplodrina; species Hoplodrina ambigua. The sequence continues at coordinate 10,413,310 of OX458967.1, forward strand.
TTAATAAATTACTTGTAAGTCTTGTGTGTATCTTAAAAAGTTTGGTGACGCGTATATTAGACCGTGGTGCTCGGAACTCGGTTCCGTTTAGTAGAAATAAAATGTAACTTTGTAAGGACTTCGAGAACATTTTGTAGGTTGTTACTACATGTAGGTATTTTTAATTCCTTTAGAGGTACCTACTCCATGCAAGGCACGCGACAGTTTTGATCAGTGACAGAACGGTCATGGCATCTTCAAGACAAAGTTTTTCTTTTTGCCTGGAACAGCATTATGATACGGTTTAGTACGACAGACACCTATAAACGTACCCACCCTGTAATTGGACAATAGCGTTACTATAGTAGGCAAGGGCCACATTTTGACACGCACGTGGATCATTGACAGTACCTCTATGTTTGTACCCCGTTAAGTGCAGATAAGGCTCTCACAATCGCGCTTCTCATTAAACAGGGGGAAGTGTTTGTAATAATTGATTAAACCTATACGTATGTCGACTGTTGATTAATTGACGGTGGGTAGGAGGGGACAAGGAGTCAGAAGTGACTGGAATGTGCGAAGTTTGAGGAGTGTACGCGCGGTTTTGATCATGCTTCTTTAACCTTTTGAACGCCAGAGTATAAACGTATCGCCGTACCCCTGACGCCAGGCCACTTTTTTTGTCAAATGAACTTAATGCATTAAAGGGATTCCAAAACTTGATCAAATTGTTTATTTCATAATATGGTGCGACGTGTATTTTGTCATATATTTGTGTCGTTGGCGTTCAGGGTAAGATTTCGATTGTCACATATATGTGACAATGGCGTTCAAAAGGTTAAAGGCCTACGCTTTCCATAGCTATGATGGAAAATGTACGATTTTAATACCATCTCGATTTTTAGATAAATTGATTGCAATAAGATTTGATTTGATTTAGAAGGAGTCTTTTTAATCCATTTTTTATTAGTTAGAAAAAATGCCAGAATCATGGTAATAACACACCTAATAAATATTCTTGTAAATTCTAGAACCTATAGTTTAAAATTCTATTTCTTCATTAAAAAGAACTTTTTTCCACCAGAACGCGTATCCAGTCAATTTTCACCCAGCAACCCATCGAGTCAATTTGTAAAACGGCGTCACTTTTGCGCTGCGACTTAGGAATTAGTTTTGACCTCAAACACTTCGGTAAAGCGACTTTGTTCATTTGTTACGAGTCCCATGTGTTTTTTAGATCCCACGTTAAAAGCTTTGAAGTTTGTCTAGTTTGGGTAGACCCTGCGTGGCCCAAGTCTTGACACTAAGGTCACGGGTTTGTGAACGCGAACGGGCAAGCGTATTTTAACGCAAAAAGGGAGATAAATCGGCCCATGCATTTAGCATGCATCAGCGGAATTGTCATTTTCACATGACATAGCTAAAACAACAAGACATACATAAATAAATGAAAAAGTAAATACCCTAAACTCATCTAAACATGTCTGTAACAAAATTGTAACTAACTGGCTGCTAGCTTTGGATTATCTGAACACTGAAAGTATAATCACTATTAGTTGAATCAAAGTACACACAAACACACTCTACTCTCACTCTCTCACAACACTCTTATTACACTTACAGTTACACTATACACTCACACTTAACATAAACTCCCCTTAGTTATTGTCTTTTGTATATTCTTCTGCAATATACCTACCGTAAGGCTAATTACCATATAACCTAAGTTTGTAACCTGTATAACTTCTCATAAACTCCTGCTTATATATAATACGACAGAATCCTTGTGATGAAAGAGACTGGACCCCACGACACAGGGTATCCTAGTGTGAGGTCCAGTGTTACATGTAAATCAGAATGTATGGCTTTTTGAGACTAAATAAATAATATTTCTAAACGTCAAAGCCAAAAGTTACTTCAATATTTTTTAGTTCTTCGACCAGCCAAGACGCGTAGTGTATCCGCGAAACTTATGCAAATGGTGTCTTCAATCCCTCCGCCTTCTTACATACTGACGGCTCAGCTTCATTTTGACATATCAAATTAATTTCATACGTTCTACTCACAGTCTAAACCTAGGCTTATGTTTTAAAAAAACTAACCTAAGCTAAAGTAATGTAAAGTGACTCTAATATTAAATTAAGCTGGGATTTAGGTACTTAGGTAAGTGTATTTTGTAATATTCTGTTTGTATAAGTTATAGTAAAAAGGTAAAATGGACCCTGTGACAAAAAGTTTTGCGATTTTTTTAAAAGGACTTCAAAAACAATTGCCGTTTAGAAATAAAGTAAATTCGATAATAGTAGGTGTACGGACAATAAAAACTAATATAACGTTACACCCACTATAACATTAGCAGCTATTAAGACCAGATATAATTGCGGACAGTACAGGTTAAGCCAATAAGGAACACGAAACATTCAACTAACAGCCAATAACCTAATGTACATGATAACCCGTGATTTCCGTAAACGCCCGTGGTTCTAACAAGGTTTTCGCTGTGTCCAGTCAACCGATACCTAAACGTAGTGCGTACCAAAGGGAGCTGGGTATGGCAGGTGAAACAAGAACATCTCTGTTGTAATATTCACTTTGGTGCGCCCCCCTCCCCGCCCCCTGCGCCGCAGTCCCTTCCGAAAGCTCTTAATGCCAAGTCGGCCTGACCTCATGCCAGCTACATTAAGCCGTTTATACATTATGTATGAATTTGTTATGCCGTTTGATGTAAAGAAGCTTTAACTCAGGTAGTGCCAAGGTTTTAAGTCAATTTTCCCTTATTATTTTATAGTCTAATTTTTCAATTTGCTTTGTCTTTATTTGATGGAGGTGCAAACATATATCAGCATGTTTCAGCTTGCGAAGTATATATTTTTCTTTAAAGGAGCTTTTGAAGTAAGGCTGTTTTGTGTAGTAGCGTGACAGTTCTAACCCATTTGTGCTTTTTTAACAAACATTCACATCCGATTTGGTTGCCAAAGGATTTTTCTAATCATAGCCGACAGTCATAAGCAATTAGGCTAATGAAATCTCTCTTTATCAATATTTGAACGTGAACAACAATGCCACAAAAAATATTCCGCAAAAAATTCACGTGCGTTTTATTCTCTAGCTTTCTTTTTTTAATTAAGTTAATGACAACATCACTCGACAAAGTGTTGCCAGGTGCCATCCGGACTGAGCCAATACCTCTTCTCGCTGTCAATAGTGCTCGTATTCCCCAATATTTGAATTTTCGATGGCCTGAATAAGCCTTCCGGTGCAGATCCAGTTTTTTGGCCTCGAGCTTTTCCAGAAATCTAAAAAGCAGTCCAATACCTCTCGTGTGCAGTATTTTGACAACTCCAATGGTGGGATGTTAAAAGTATTGGTTTGGTCACGGTTGGACGGAATATTAAGCATTTCATTTTTATTTGGTGGTGCAGTAAAAATATACTTTTTTATTTTAACCACACAATATGGTAGTGACTGAATGCGTATTTTTGCTTTAAGTATTTGTGAGTGCTACATTGCGGATTTTTTAAAATTACTATTGCTTGGATGTTGTGTTCTTACATCTATGCAAATAAATAAAAAGTAAAGTAATAGCTTACAAAATAAACATGAATGTTTAAAGGTCATTTAAATTTTTAGTCTGCCTTTTTGTCTGGCTAATAATCGATACGGCTGAAAATGATGTCATAGTAGCAACTTAGCTGCTTTTGTTTTAGAAAAAGAATTTGGGTACCGCGCAACTTAAACTCCTTGATTCCCGACATTCACGGGAACGAAATTGCGAATCTAAGCTAGTATAATTTAAAATCCATTTTTTTGCAGTTGGACAATGACAAAGCCGTACAGTTATTTCATATCAAAGTTAACCTACCAACTTATCTTAACATTACCGTTACCGACAAAAATAGTAATTTACTAATATTTCATACAATTTCCTGCCTATTTTAAAACACACATCTTATTACAACAAAAACACCGCACACACCGCTATATTTAGACCGCATTTTCTCACTTCTTTTTATATAAATTATTATCATCAGGCCAATGAACACGAATGAGGTAAATAGGCCTTATCCGTTTACTAGCATATTTTAACATCAATAAATAACTTGTTTATTTCAGAGAAAAGAGAGAAAAAAACGAAACAAAATAACAGATTGTTAAACAATACTCTTCCGAATAAACATGATGTAAATTCGGATGTGTAAAGTTCTTAAACAGGTCAACACGAATTTAAATGAAGGAACACAGAATCCCAGTGAATCTTGTGAAAACTACGGCTTACAAATTCCGTTACTTTACATTCAAATGCGGTCTCATTATGATGTAAAAATAAAAAACTTGTAACGCTCCCATGCTGATTTTGGGAGAGGAAAAAAGATGTTTTATTACTTTAATTAATTTAACGATGTAGTAAGTGCTTGTCTGAACTCCGCCTTAAGTTTTCAGCTACTAGGTATTATGGATGTTGTTAACTTTGAAGAAGTGATTACAAGAACTTATGTTAAAGGCACGTAGGGATGGCATATCTCTGCCAGGGTTGCGAAAACTGTTCGAAAGAGTCACCGCAGTCCTGGAAAGCAAGGGGTCAGTAAGAGTCTGACCGGGAGTGTCAGAGAGTGTCAGGGAGTGTTCCGCCCAGAATGGAAGAAGTTATTTGATTCTTTACCATCCTTAAACAAAAGAGTTGTCATATCTGTTCAGATAAAAACCTCAAAACAAAGACAAACCCTAAAAAAGAAATGTAAGTACCTAATTCTGCATTATATACAGTATTGAAAGTGCCATACCGCTTACCCAAGGATTCTTAAAAGCCAATTCTACTAATTAAGCAACGTTCAAAATCTAGTCACCATCTCATCTCAGCGAAAATCAATGTTAACAGATTTTATATCGCGTTTAAAATTCAAACAAAAATACTCTTCCGTTATATACCTAATATTGGTACCTATAGATTTTTCGTAAGTCTCATGTGTCTTAACTACCAAACCAAACTGCAGCAAACGTATGTACAATTGCGAATAATTACGATGAACCACTTTTCACCCTTACTCCCTTAGAATACGGTTGAAAAACAATTATTCGCCATAGTCCTCGTTTGTACTACCCATGAACCCCCCCCCCTACTGTTCATATATCCCCGGAACAAACTAAAAAAAGGCAAGAATTATTAAAGAAATTTCAAGATATCTGATTCTGTAGAAATACCTACTTAATTTACTTCAAACCACGACCAGCGACCTTGAAGTCTGAACCTGGCCGGAATCGATAGCCGTTTGTAACATTGTACTGTCGACTCATTATTTCCGAAACATGAAATCCGTACAAATTTGCTGTTCGAACAAAATATCAATAACGGTGGAAATTATTTGTATAGTAAACACTGTAATACTGGTACAGATACGTAATCAATTGGGAATAAAATGGTTGCTCAGTCAACCTTAAAAGTTTGTCGCCAACCACTTTGTAAATTCGGGCTTTCGGCTTTAACGAATTTAGCATGGCGAATTTTTTAATGGGAATTTGTTTACTTACGACATTATAACTGGAAAAGATTATATGTCTGTCTAGTAAAACTTTATCTAAAAAAGAAGTCAAAGTCATAGTAAAATTATTTGTAAGGCACTTTTGAACGTCATTGACAAGATAATAGAAACTAGTTGCCCCAAAAGATAGTTTCGTATTGAGAAGAATGGGTAAGAAATCCATACAAACTGACTCTTTTATTAATCACAGTATTTCTTCTCAAGGTGGTTTTACCTAACCATCAAGGTGTTCCAGATATTTTAATTAAAACGAATCGCAGCTACAACCTACAAAACCAAAGTTTACAACTCATTGAAAATTTGAAATACCCAATTCAAAACATTGACAGAACTTTAAAACATTTAAGATAAATCGTACAGAATTTTGAATTGGAAAAGTAACATTAATAATAAGTTTAAAAACGTATTTATCATGGCAGCTCCTAAGCCATGGCAGGCATGTCCGACCTAACGAGGAACGGAGTATTCTCCAAATGTTTTGTGGAGTGCGCGTCATAAGGAAGGCGGAGCGGGGCTGTGTTGGGGGCGGTACCTTTTACAAGTCTCGAATTTCTTGGAAATATGTCCCAGGTCTAAGGATGTCGTATGAAATCTACCTTTCCCGCTTCGCATAGCTGCTGATACGCTCCGCTCCCGCTTTTAGTCTGACTTGCCCTTAAATGGGGGAATAATCGCGATGCATCCAACTGTCTGATGCATTAGACTGCAACGCATTAGATGCTACGTTATATTTGAGGCGTCTTGATATCGTCTGCGTTTCAGAATACTAATAATATAATATTCTTTTGACTAATGTGCACGGGGAACCTGTGATGGGTTCAACAAACTTTGATGGGTAACTGTGCACCTACTTTCTTCTGATTTTGACATTGGCCTCCACAAGACTTATAATGAACCATCATCAGTCAATTGTCTCTATTCTCACTTTAAAAGGTCTCATGATAACAGTTTGATGTGTTATAATTAGCTGATAAGCAATACAGTAACATTTTCTAGTATTAAACCCAATAAGCTATATCTAGTTCTAATCATTTATACGAACTGTGAAGATAAGGTAACTCAGTAGATACTGCTTGTTTACTATTAAATTAATAGGTACGTAGAAAGCTTTCAAGGCGAATAGGTAAGGAATAAACATCAGTTGAATTAATATTCCTAGAATCGAACGTGGAAGAGGATTAACATTAAAAGGTAGGGAGGACTTACCTTACCGAACGTTCCCTTTTAATTCTGATATTACTTACTAGATGGTCTAATTTAGAATAGAGTATATCTTTATTTAAAGAAGATGTTTGATTAGAAAACAGGCACTTTACTACAAAATACAGGTATTCACAGTATTTTCGTCCACCACTTTCGATCTTAAAATTATGCATGCAAATAATCAAAATAATAAGTTAATTATTGTTATTAAAAGATACACAGTTCAAATTAATAATTTATTTATTTGATCCAAATTGCAGCGATTTTATTTCTGCCTTTAGAAAGCGTGCTGCTCAATGCTCGTACCTTTTTTGTATGAGAAAAGGCATTCGCCAAGCAGTGGGATAATAGTAGGCTAATATTATTATTAAATTATTTATTTTCACTCAGAATTTATAGAAAAGACAAAAGAAAATAATGTCAATTATAATTATTAAAATTATATGATTTAAAAACATCAACATGACAGAAAAACAAACTTTTCTGTTAGAGCTGTTGGTTTCAAAACTGTGTGTTAACTAGTATCCGTTCAAAAATCACATATTCTCCCTTTTCAATTACACTCCTACATTTTCCTCAAGACGGATTGTCGAGATAAAAGGCCAATGTCACTTGTTGCTTGAATCTGGTATGCGTCACACGTTTGCGACGTCTCGGTGCCTTCTAAACTGTGTTTAGGAACGTCTGTCGTACCCGCTTTTTATTTCAAGCCATTTAAATTCTATTGGGCTTTGTAAACTGCGGAGAGACGAGTTTGAATTAATGGTACAAGTTTATTGTCACTTCTGGTGGGGGGTTACTTACTCTCGTATTAGGTCAATAGTAGATGAAAAGAGGAATTTCAAAGGGGAAGTGGCCTGGCGATTTTAAATACCATGTGTGCAACTAACTGCCACCATGACCTGCCCTGCATATCTCCTACCTTCTAAATTTAAATCATTGTATTATTCTTAATTATTATGAGTAAAAGGAGTAACAGCCAGTGTTCAGCTCTTACTCGATTCCTATCAACACTACAGTGTTGCTAGGAATTCACAGCTCGTTTATGACGTAATAATGGATTATTATCTTTGGACGAATGACAGCACTGGTGCTATCGTTATGCTGTCAACCACAACAGGTTGTCAGTCTCCCTAGGTGAACTCAGGCGCATAGTAAGCGCATCACTAGGTAAGGTTACTAAAAATTTGCGAGTCACATTTTCACTTAATAACGAATATTTTTAATGTTTTGGAAAGTCATGAAGTTCCATGTAAGACTGCGATCCGTTTCCCGTATCCTAACTTATATTAAAACCCATTTGTAAACAGTTACTGGAATTATACTTAAGACTCAAAATCGTGTAATAAAATCTGCAACCACTATAAAAATAAAAATTGTATGTTAAATAATCAGTACCCAGGTATTTTGTGCAAAACATATCAATTAAAATACTATGTGGTTTTTAGCCGAAACAAGTAAAATTCTTCCGTTTATCAGGTTCATCGAATTATTTCAGTTGAATAGACAGCATGTAACCGTACACTGACCACAATGCATTACGATACCCGGTCGTGTGCTAAAAGTGGTAATTTTGGTTTAAATGTAGTTAACTGTTTGTTTGTTGCCACTCAAAACTGGTGCGTGGGTATGACCGAATGTATGAACGTGGATGATGTCAAAGTCAAAGTCAAAACATTTATTTCAGGCACTTTTGAACGTCATTTATAAAAAAAACAAGGAACTTGAATCTAGTTGCCCCTTCCAAAAGGCAGTTTTGTATGAAGAAGAATGGGCAAATGGGCGAAATGGAAATAAATGATGTTAAGGAACTCGTTGTAGAAAACCAGTTAGATTTGAGACTGAGATTAGAATTACTGGTTATACCTAAAGTTAGTAAAATTGACATCGAGAATTGTGTTTAACCAAAAAACTTTACAGTCACCCATGTTCCATTTATGATTTTGACGTAGTAGGAAAATGGTGCCTTTTTCAGACAAACCTAAAGAGATTTAAACTTTGATTTGACTCCCACTTGATTTGTCCTGGGGCACTAGGAATTTCGTATCATGGGTGCGTTTACAAACATTTAAGCGGTCAAGCCCGGGCTGACTTACCGGTAAGTCAGAACAATAGAAAAACAATTGTGTCCCATTACGTGGGACTTGAATAAATATACTCACATACACAAAGAGTCAGACCCGGAACAACCAGGTAGGTCATGCAAATATTTGTTCCGTGAGGGAAATTTAACCAGCCAATCGCTTAGCCAACAGTTTTCTAATACAGGAAATATAATTTATTTTAAAATACTTTTTTTTTTTCAAACACTCAGTAGAATAACTACCAATTCTATTCAACCATTTCGCCCCCACATTTAATTACTTCAACAAAAAGGCGGTGCTTACAAAACAGCAGTAAATACAGCGATACAGCGCTACATTGTAACGTAATCCCACATGTAGCTCGTTGCTAATAAACTGTAGTTACCCGTTGTGCTCATGTCGGAGTGACGTCATGAACGAAATGGACGCTGACATACAACTACGAAGCAGGAAAATGTTTTACGAAATAAACAAATGAAAATCCAAGTAAAAGAAAATCATTTGTTTCAATTAGACCATTAAAAGGCTCTTTTGAACGTCATGTACAGTTACACACAGCAAAACAGATAGGTATGCAGGGTCGTCAGATATAGTTTTCTTAGAAACCGATGGATGTCCTTGACTGAAACTTAATTAATTAACTGTTCATTATCAACGTTTTAAATTAAAATACATTCGAAAAAAAACCATCAGTTTCTTCGAAAACTTCAACTATATCTGACAACCCTGCATACCTATCTGTTTTGCTGACTGTACAAGAAAAAAAAAGCAATTTTTCTAATCGGTTCAAGCGTTAGTAGTAATCGGGGAACAAAGAACACACATTAAAAAAAGTACTTCAAAGATAGTCTCTTTTAAAGGAACAGTTTCGTCCCTTCATAAATTACTAATTAGTTTAGAATATTGTGGATATACATCCAGACTTTTATAAACCTTATGAAACAATACCTAAGTACTACATTTCTCTATTTGATCTGTTCGTACATTCCGTCGTTTCCATCGTATCACGTTCCACGGAGCATTTTCAGTTCAAATAAGGCTTTATCAACCAGTTGCGTGGAACCGAGTCCGATCCAAAATTGAGCGTCGAAATGAGCATTTACAGCAAACAGTTGAGCAAAGGTTGAGCATAATACAGTTCAGTGCAATTTGTATGTGAAGACAATTTAGCTGTATCGACTGTGTTCATTACGTATGGCTAGACTGGTTTTATTTCAACGAATTGGTTGAGTAAAATGAAAATCTTTCACAATAGATTTGTTTGCTGAAATAGTTGGATCACTCTAAAAAGAAAAAAGATGAAGAATGAAAATAAAGAAAAGATGGTAACGTAATGTTTACGTCGATCAAGTATTCATATATTTAAATTGAATATTAAAAATATAAAGGTCAGCGTCCAGCTCACATCGACTTCAAATTATGGGGTACAAATAAATAATACATTACGAATAAGATTAAAGGCTACATTTCCACATAGCACACAAAACACTTTCAGAATCTCCCATCAAAATGCAAGCGAGTGAAAGCTTTGAGGTAACAGAGGCAACTTGGACCTTGATTGCGGATCGCAAATGTTTGCCGGGGCTCACGAGAACCGCATCAATTATTCAAATAACTACGTAGAGAGACAGACTAGACGAGTAATTTTGCGAATATTACCCGTGGAGGGGCACGAAATGTAAGCTGCTTACAAGTTTCGCGCCAAATAACTTGGGGATACCCGAGAATGGCTCTTGTGTATGGTAAGTATGCAAGTCCGGGGCCGCCCGGGCTCTAGTTAGTTAAGTGACGTTATTAATCTGATGAAAAGACCTATTGATCGCGAGTGTTGCTCGCTCCTCACAGTTTCGGATACTTAGCTGATATTACACACATTAACTATGTACTTCTTCTTTTTCTTATCGTGTGGGTAGTAAGGCCTTACAACCCTACACACCCCAGTGTCAGAGTTTCTAAACCGCCCCAAGGGCCTCTGACATGGTTTGAGTGGAACAGTAAGTCCAGGTTTCCTCACGATGTTGTCCTTCACCGATACCAATGATGTCCAAGATAAACTTTAGAAAGTACATATGAATTGAAAAATTCACATTGGTACTTGCCCGGGATTTGAACCCACAACCTCATGCATTAGAGGCGGGCGCCTTAACCACTGGGCCAACACGACATGTACTAACACTACCTACCTACTAACTATGTACTTAATTAATATCACATTTAATCATACATTTTATGTCCTCGACAAAATACTCACATACGTATTTCTAAGCCGGATTCGAAACCACTCGCAGTTATCCAAACATGCCGAAAATCTCAACTTAAATATAGGAAAAATGTTCAATCTGAATAAAGTGTGCTACGGTGGGCTTTACCAAAAAGGGAAGAAGGATTAAAGAGGTCGCGAAGCTGACATAGTAGGATTAACTGAACGGTGCCGTGTCAGCAAATAAATGACGATTCTTCAAACGGATACATTATTCACTGGAAGACGTATTTTTTTAAAGATTTTCTTAAGAATAAAATACATTTTCTTCGTTTAAATACTACCTACACGTGTTTTACGGATCGAAACTCCTGAATGGAGCTTTTGATCTCAGTACAAAAAATAAACCATGTTCTGTGTCCATTGTCCACGGGGATTCGACAGTACATAGCTTTAGAAATGGATATTTCCAATCCAACTCTTAGTCAAGGACCTTCCAACAAAATAGACCCATTCTCTGGAATGTCTTATTTTCTATTGAATCATTTTTGACCTTTAATCTGCTAAAACCTTTAATCTCTCCAAAGATATAAAGCATCCGAAGCCCCTTTCAAATGTCAATTTATTCAAAAATTCTCAAACACAAACTTACAGACATTAATAATTCCGTTTTGCTAGTCGCTTCCAGGCAGTCAGAGATGACTTCTACCGTAGAATAGGCTTAGTCGGTGGCAACACGTCAATAAAATCTGACACTTGTCAACGAAAAAAACGCTTACATTTTCAACTGGTAGGTACCATTTTGATTTTAACTGCGACAGCGTTTTTAGAAAGTTTTTGAAACTATTTTTGGTGTAACAAATGACCTGTCAGCGTTGGACGACAGAATTGATACTCGTGAAAACTAAAATATCACAGAATGACTTCGAAACCCCCAGAATCTGTCCTAAAAATTTGAATTTCTTTTGTTTCTGATGCTTTCAGACAAAGTTTTCTACTGTACCTACTTTAGTTTACCTTTTAACTATAAGTATGTGTTACTCTGTATGCTTACATCACCAATTCTAATAAGTCCAAACCCAAAGAATGATTGGGAATTAAATCTTAGCTTTCTGTTGACTATGGTTTCCTTTTTTATTGTTGTTTTTTGCTATAGGACTTCCATGCTTAAATAAACTATAGTATGGAATTTACAAGTATAAACCACACATGGAACTCTTTTCAAATTTCAAATTTTCATTTAAATTGCCTAATAAATATTCTATCAAAACACGCTACAATGATGGCCAACACATTGTAACGTGAAACCGCGTTAATATATCCAAAGCCTTATTAAAATTTTAACACAAAAGTTGCATCGCGCTGAAGCATAACACAGCATCGCATTTACAAGCGCGCCTATAATTTCGCTATCGCTATTACGCGCGGAATCCTTAATTAATACCCTCAACGTTCGTTTAATATTAGATCATTAAAACCGCAATGTTCTAAAACTTACCTGCTTTCAAAACTCCAAGTTGTATAAACAATGCGAAGTTTACGGTTGAACTTTGAACCGGTACCTATGTCAGGTTTACAAGTTATAACTTCCGATTCTAATTAAAAATTTAACAAACCGGATAATGGCGGTTGCTTTTAGCTAAATCATGAATATAATTTTGTATTGAACGGAGCTCAGTAACAAAGGCTGGATTAGTTTTCAATGGAAAATTATCGCTCATAATTATCCTGCACGTGCTTATTATATTTAGCTTATCAAGGTATTTAAATTTTTGTTTAATCGAATTTTAATTATTAAGACAAGGGAAATATAAAATTTAATATAATATTTCTAACAATAAAGCCTTATTTCAATTCTTCCTTATTTAACTAATCCTTCATTAAAATATGGTCAATATCACCCAACCAACTAATGGTTAACTTACAGTAAGTTGGGCTCCTCTCAAAAAGCCGCTTAGTCGTAACTATCTACTATTGTATAAATTCTAATACATGTACTCTGAGTATGCAAATAGATGTTAGTTTGATCATCCAGCCCGTTATAGGTACACATTAAACAAATAAAAGCTCATAATTATGTAATACACACAGTAGGTACTCATGAAGTCGTTACTACCACTTTTCCACTACAAAATAGTAAAAAAAAACTACAGCGCGTTAATAATTCGCACCTCAATAACAGCAAATTATTATTTCAACGTTCGTGAAACAACGGCTTGCTTCGAACCACTGGAGACTTGGCCAAGACTAAGCTTGCCTTCGTGATGTCGTCGGCAAGATACTTAGTTAACTTCCAGTCGTCCACGGGAGAGGTCGAGCTTCTTCCAAATAAAAAGAAAATTAAATATATTCTTGGGAACTAGCTCTGATGGTAGTGGAGAAGCTGTAATTTTGTTTACTCGTACATGAAGATCATTTGTTCTCATTTGTTTTACGTGTTTTGAATTGTAAATTAAATGTATAATTGTTTACTTAATATATGTAGAACATTTTGCAGTTTTCTCATTTTAGTTCGTAATTTTTATATACACTCATATAACTCTACTAATATACTCTATATCTATACTCTACTCTATATATATACTCTATATATATACTCTATATATATACTCTTTTAATAACAATAATGTATTGACAATCTTACTTCTTTAACTTTGCTTTTTTCTATCTTAAAAAGCTAATTTATTTGCTGATAAACATGCATAATGGTAAAGAATCCCATTTTATCTACTTGGTTGGTATACCTAACTATTAAAGAATGAGTCACGAGAGTCATTTATGAACTATTTCCTTTTTTTAAGGATAGAAAATCATCAAATTACTTTATCCGCTCTGGGCGAAACGGATAATCCTTGTGTTAGACTCTTACTGACTAAAATCCATCCATGTTCTTTCTAATGCCCTTTGTATTCCAGAGCCGCGGTTACTCTTTTGAACAAATTCCGCAGCCCTGGCGGACTCCCAACCTATCTATTAATACTTGTTGATTTTTAACATTTCCCCACATTTTCGTACAGGATAAAAGCGGACCAAATAGAAAACAGAGAATCCAATTACGTTTGTCACGTTAAGTTATTATGCAAAATTGGTTCCAAGGCTTTTTGTCTCAAACAGTCGGTAGCCGACATTACTTTGTAATGTAATCAAGCAGAAATATTGTTTCCTTTGTATCTTACGGTTTCAGAACGCTGCACTTTTGTTTTATTCAATTTAAAACCGATATTAAAACCGTTAGATAAGTTTTATAAAAAGAATAAAATAATATGACACTTTGACATATTTTCTATTAAAGTGTCTAACTGCCTATTTACTTATTTAGAGTTAAGCAAAAAAAAATTACAGAGGCGGACTTAATGCCTTAGCTTAAGCATTCTTTACCAGTCAACCAAAGGTGGTGAAGAGATGACAGGGCAGGTGCAAATTATCGTGCTAGCGTAAAACAACAAAATTAAAGACAGAAAAATAATTCAAAATAATACTAACTGTCACATTTGTTGTTCAGATGTAAGTTATTCAGCGATTGAAAAACCTTCGTTGAGAAACTACAGCTAGGTAAGTAATTAAAAAATAAAAAAATGGAACCAAGCGTAAATGTCGAGGACACTACTCTATGCTACGATGGAAACACCAATCAAAATTACAAAAGGACTACTCTACAAAATTATCCAATTCGTTACATAATAAAATGGAGCGGTCTCGCCCTCAAGCCAATGGGGCATGCCACCAGAATAGCTTCTATCAATATACTAGGGTCTTTCTTACGACTACATACGTCTTTATGGTTCGTTGCCCTCGTCGATACGTCTCTTTAGAATTAAATTAAGGATGAAACCAATAGGAGATAGGCAGTCGATTTCGCGGCGGCCAAATTACGCGCATGCCTTCTTATGCGAAATTCAGGGTAGGATTGCGATAGATCGAGGGATTTTGGTTACATTCGTGATTAACTGACTTTATAACGAACTAGATGATGAGGGTTACCCCTGATTGTTCAGACGCAGGAAGATTTGTTTTGGTAAGCGGGTTTTTTTTTGCGAAAATTCAACGCATTTTCATTTCAGACTTTAAAAGACAAAAGAGTTAAAAAAAAATTAAAAAGCGTTTAATAACACATGAATAAAAATTTAATAACGAAACTTTTAGGATTCTTCTTTAACATTTTATTATCTTAATCTCAAGAATAAAAATCTTAAACTAATTCCAAAAGCATTAGACAAGAGTTTAATAAGTTTCATATGAATTATGCTTCGGTAATATTTACATGAAAGACGTGGTACCTTTTTAGTGGAATAACATGCAAGCTTCAGCTTCAGCGCTGGTTTAATTAATTTACCTTTAAGAGTTAGCTAGTCTTTTGTTTTTATTAAAAGGACCACCCAGTTGCGCGTCTTAATATAAATTATGCAAAGAATGGACGTGGAATATGACAAATAAATGACGTTAATTTCATTGCCGTTTTTGTCTCTTCATCTACTGCAGAAAAATGGGGTTATAATATGGGTATAAGGTTTTTATTTTTTTCGTGACTTTTGAGTTAGACATTGTTGGACTGGGACATACTCAATATTACATAATTTACGAGAAATGTTACGGAAAGTTTAAAATGGTATGGTATATTAATAATGAAATACCAATGATGTTCATTGTCCAATTTAAAATAACTTCAATATAAATATTCGATATTATGTTTTATATCTTCACGGCAAGGCCTATTTACTGTAAGAATATAATTGTTTCATCTATGCAGTGTAGTCAAAAGTATCAGGTGATTTTAGGCAGAAGTTCGTGGTTCCAGTGAAGCATGCAAACGAATTTGAACCTTAGTGTAGTTTCCAACAATATTCGCTATCCGAGGCCCCTAATTATTGCAATTGCTCTCTGCAAATCCGAGATACTATAATCCCTCTATTATAATGTTGTTTGATTACAGGAAAATTAATTTATACGAAACTACAAATTGGCCTCAATTTGATATGCAGTTTCAGACTAAAATGTTATGAATAGCTGTCATATTGAATTTCTGGTTAAATACCTGAGAATAATAGTTGTAACAACCGGGTTAGGGTGAATTCAGACTGTTAGCGGTCGACGCTCGTTATATCACCGTGAAACAAGTATCTATTGAAATGTCTTAAGACAACCGGTACAGTTTTGGCGTGTCTTGGACAAACGCGCGTCCGACGCTTGGCTTCTGAACTTTGCCCAATAGATTAGATTTTGTGGTTTAGTCTTCGTTGTCTAAGGAACTTAGCAATCTAAATGTCGAGACAGCGTTGGCATGTCTGCTGTGCTTGATTAAAAATATTTCACCTGTTCATATTGTGCAGCAGCTCAGTTTTGTACGTTAAATTATTATTTAGTGCTACAGTAAACGGTTTTTGTTATGAAACGTTATGAGATGTGCAAAAATGTCATATATTATATGTACCTATCTACCTAAACGTGTGAAGTTTTAAAACACATTTGCAAGTCGCTGCATCCCTATCAAATTGTTCGAAGTTGACAGAGACAGAATGATATTTTTAATATGTTTAACGTCAATGTATTTAGTAATGAGTTGTGAAAGTACCTAAGCCTTAATTAATATTTGTGATATTAAATAACAATCAGTGCGAGTGTAGAATTTACATTATTATAAATTAAATTAAAAAAATAATTATCTTTTTTACTATGAATAAAAAACACGTAGCATGTTTTCGAAATAACAAAAACATCGTTTCCATGTCGAAATATGCGTAACATCCACCGCTAGCCTCCAGGTCATTTGTTAGCAATCCAATAATCAGTTAAAATCAATTGTTCAAATTAATTGTTTGACAAAATTAATTATAGCGTAGTAATTAACGGTACATTACACTTGAATTTTCAATAATAGCTTTTTATCGGCCGACTGTTTAATTGCGGTGAAGCTTATGCAGTGCAATGCTCTTTCGGTACACGGAACCCGAATGCACTTTATTTACTATATGTAACCGTAAAAAGTCAATAAAGCGGAAAACTATCCAATTAAATTGGTTTTAATTAAAATATATTTCGTTTACTCGCTGGCCAGGTACTTTTTAAATTCAGAACATTTAAGTTTATTTTTTGTCGAAGTGTTTATAGCCAGTTCAAACAATTGAATAAATTAAAGGTAACGACTTTGTCGATTAGAAAAGGGTTAAATGGTCTTAAATACTTTATCAATCACAATGTAAATGTCACTCAATCTTGACGGCTTGTAAGTAGCTTCAAGTTGTATTTATTTCTTTTAAAATTGTTTTGTTAGATAATAATTTAACACGAAATTTTTGGATTATTTTTTTAGCTTATAAAGAGTATTTGTATCTTGCCTTAGAAAAGGAATTAGTTAAAGCAATATATTTATAGTCAATACTTATACAGATCTTGAATGACACAGAAAATTATGTACCTATATAAAAGTTTTCATTCGGTTTGCGGTTTGTCTACAAGCATAACATGTCTATTAGTAGACAAAAAGCCGTTTGCACGTATATGAATGTAGGTGTTACAAACAATTAGTGATCTAGGTGCTTAAAACAATCGAATCTACGCATAGATGTCTGTGGATAGTTCAATTATAAGATATTTTTATAAAAGCATATTAAGTTTCAGTGTGCCGTAGACACATACACAAAAAGTCAAAATTAAAAAAAAAAACAGCTCAATATTATTATGATAAACTGTCAGGCACGCGTAAACTGGTCTGATTGGCTGATTGAATTATCAACAACCAATCACAGTAAGGGCGTTTAAAAATTTCTCACATTAATTTTTCGTTCAAAAACCCGGGGGCAAGTTACTTACCCATAACTTACAGCTACTTATTACTTGCAGTGCAAACAATTTCGCTGCAGTGCAGGTAAAACCGCATTATGAAATTCATAAGTTGATTTTAACTCCGTTTTTCACTTCTCTGAGAAACTATCACACCGTTAGTTTCATCCGTAGAAGGGTAACATAACATCACGCCTGTGATCCCCAAAGGGTTAGTCAGAGGTGTACCTACCCACATTTCGCCAGTTATTTTTGAGTCCAGGTGGCGAGCCTATTGTCATCAACTGGACACGAATTCAGACTTCGAGACTGCTTTTGAGAAATTCCTGATGGAAAAACCCAATAACACTTTGTCCCACCCGGGATTTTAAACCAAGACGTCATGCTCAGCATTCGCGTTTTGCGAACACTAGCCCTTATATTCTAGAAGGATACAAGGGTTTAGATTCAGTATATATGTATAACATTTTCCAGGCGACTGACCACTGTTCAAAGCTGAACCACTCCGCTATGCAACAACGACTCAATGCAAATTTTTACTTTGTCACCTTTGTACGGAGGTCTGCACAAACCTACCAATGTTTTTCTTACACCGTTTCGAATTAAATGCTTTTAAATTAACATATGCAGAAAAGGGTGTGTTATTCTTGGAGTTCCTGATACTATTTTAGTGAGGATATTGTATTGTTTTATGTGTAACATTGGTTTTTGTGTGCAGTTGAACTTTGCTTGAAGAGACGATAAGCGTGATGTAGTAGTTATTGTACCGGTTTTTTTTTTGCTTTTACTGAGTTTTGCAGCATCCTCATTGCTAATTTTAAACTTAAACTTGAGAGAGATTTAAAAAATATCTTATTTAGTTATCGGCCAAGCCAACTTAACATCTCTCGGCTACATTATACGTAGACATATTAGGAATGTTGCGAATATTCGGGTCCGCATCCGCAATTGCATCTTCATCCGCATCCGTAATATTCATCGCAGATGTTCACGCAGATGTAGAAGTAGCACAAGTCGCAACAAAAAAAAGTGAATTGGGAGGAGACGGTGACTCTAGAATTTTATCGACACCACCAGCCAGTATTCCTAGCGAACAACTGTTTAGTAGCGCGGGGTTGATTTTGCCCCAAAAAGGCGGCAGTATTATTTATTTTTTAATTTGACGCTTCATTTTTGAACTTTAATTTCGCGATGTGAGCCTTAAAAGTCTGCATCCACAACAGTCCTAACACGTAAACGTAAATCAAAGAAAGAAGAAAAACATGTAGAATAAGGAATTACATTTTCGGGTTATCTTATTTTCTTTCATGTTTTTGTCCACAAAGGATACGACATTTAAGTTGTATCCTTGTACACGTTTTAATATACAAAACAATGCCAGTTTAAATAACATGTTGCCAAGCTCAGTGTAAGCCCATAATTGAAAATTGTTTGTATCAGATTAATTTATTAATTAGGTCTCATGCTCCATACAAAACAGAAGTGCCCTGGAGTTACAATTTAAAATAAAACTAGAGCGTATTGTTTATTATGAACAGTTATTTTCAAGGAGTAATCGGATACTCCATTTACGATTTTCGAGTAAAAATAAACTTTGTTTTGATTTTGATCAAAGGCAATGAAATAATTTGGAACATTGACGTATTTTTGGTAGCTATAAGTACTTTTAATTCTGAGAAATGTCCAACTAATCCTACGCTCCCTCCAGCCTGTTCTTATTTTTTGTAACTTTATCCCGCTCTTGGAATTTTCCTGTATCGTGGATGTGTTTACAAACATATAAACTCACATACTTAAACAACCATACCCGAAAAGAATCTGTAAGTCATACAAATATTTGTTATGAAACTAACACACACGCAGCGCAGCAACTAATCACTCAGTCACTGCGCTGGCCGTGTAAAAATAATGCCTAATATAATAGTGGAAATAATAGGTATTCATTACTAAGAACATGATAGTAATGCAACAACTAACGGCAAGTCGAGGGCAATTTTACTTGAAGTAAGCTAAGAAAAATCTAGAAAGTATTTTAATCCGAACGTTTCAAGCGAGATAAATACAAAGCTAACACGCTCTATCGCGTTCGCTTACACATATTTAAATTTAATTAACTATCAAGAGCACATCTCCTTTGTGCTTGGGGCTAAGGAAGGGTTTGCTTACCAGGCAAGTGACTACCCGTTCTACGTTTTTATTAAAAATATTATGCATTTACTGCATTAATTATGGCGGAACTGTTAATTAATATTTGAGTATTGATATGCTTCTGTTTTCTTGTGTCTCTAAGCTTTTGTTCTCGAGACGGTATTTACGACTAAGCATCGTTGCATTGTCTGATTTTGCTGTTTTAAATAACTCTTGGAATTCATCTACTAGTCTTATTCGTTTAGGTTCAGAACTTCACATTTTTAATTAAATTTTTACTACTGTCTATTATTTTTTGTTTTATTAGATGTATACGAATTCTTTCAAGTTGTCAGATTTGTTTATTTCTGACGTTTTATGCGCTGCTCTGATCATTCAATAGACTGATGTGACAAACGGAAATTGAACCGACAGATTCGATGAGTAAAAACTTTCCTTGTTTTTTTTTTTACATTTGTTAATTAGTGCAGTGCATGAAGCTGCAATTATATTTTGAAACTAACTTCTTGCATCATTAATGTGCCGATCTATAAAGGGCGAAATTACGTAACGCGGTAGGGTAGTCACTACTTGCACCATAGTGATCATTACAGCGATACATTGTAGCTGAATGCAGCTTAAGGACTATCATCTCGACCCGAGTTAGTACTTTTTTACTCTACTTATCGTGTCGTTGAAAAAGGGGAAGTTACGTTGGTATTGTTTTTTTTGTTCACAATACAGTAGTTTTTAGAGTTCAGTTTTAAATAAGTCTTTTTAGTTCATTAATTGACGGCATGTATGACACGTCATCTTTTTAAATCATTATTGTTATTACATTAAAATTCATTTTTAATTTAATCTGAAAATATTGCCGTAAACTTGCGTAAACGAAGCGTATATTCTGCTAAAAAACATTACTCATTAAATATTGAGAGGTATCGAATACTTTGTTAGAAGTTCACAAAGTTTTTAATTACGATACTAGACCGCCTCTAGTATGTTTTCAAATTAAATAATGTAAGTCTTCTTTTAGAAGTGAACTGGTTGGTTATTCGAATATTATTGTATCAATAATTGAAATTCAATCTAACTTTCTCAAATTATAAACTCAAATAATTTCCACAAAATGGCAAGAAAATCTTAAAGCAGTACAAATGAGCGAAACAAAGATTTTTAAATACACTGTAACATAATCAGTCGGTCCGGTGTTTGTAGCTCGGACTACGAAAGACTCATTGAACACCAATTACCTCGGAGGCCTCTAAAAGGCCTTTAATTAAATCCTTCTCCGATGACGTCATAATTATAGCGTAAATTGGATTGAGACAACCCCTTGTTTCGTTAATTGTAAGTAGAAAATTTCTTATCTAAATTAATGTGTTTTAGTCCTTATTGGATGTACAGTTTGTTGTTCATTTTGATTATCGTTTACTTTAGTATTTTCGACGATAACGAAAGTACTGTTTTTTAAAGTAAACATAGCTTATTTCTATTTCAAAAAGAAATAATAAGTACTTACTTAAATGAATTTTGTTTTACCGTCAACATTTTTAATACCAGAACAATAACTAAAAAATCTCCGTGGAACTTTATTTCCTTCAGCGTTACGACCAGGGCAACAAAGAAACAGTGTTATGAATAGACAACATTAAGTTAAAAAAAATACAAGAAAAAAAAACGTCGCACGTACTGTCAGACAAACAGTAAAGACAGAATAGTAAAATATCAGCTTATTTACGAGTACTTTGTTTTCTTACCTTTGTTAACAAAGAGCCCGTTTCAAAGTGAAATTCAATTCCGTGAACGAACATTTTTCCAACATAGGTTCTCAAGTAATACGGGTATTGTAGTCGCTTATTTTCTAAGGATGCATTTGATGCTCGGACTAAAGGATAAAAGATATAATACAATATGTACTGAGATTTTGAAAATTGGAGCCGTTTGTTCATTTTTCAGTGCTGGATTTAAGCGAGGATTGGTTTCGCAGGCTTTGAGTCAATTCTGTTATTAAAAAGTCTATCTATAATTTTGTAGATATATTGCTTTGGTGTTTATTAAGCTGCGTACTAGCTAAACCAAGATTATGTTTCCGGAAAAAAGGTTTTTGGTCATCTTAACATTAGTGCCGATTCTCTTGGTCACAAACTAAACTAAAATTAGACTATTTCCATCTTTTTCTGTCCAATAAAACAAGAATGTAAATAAGAGCTGTCAAATTTAGTCAATCTGTCACATCCATACAATTATAGTTGACATCTTAAAACGTATGGGTTAAAGATATGGAAAAGTTCAAGGCAAAACTAATTTGACATCGCTAATTTAGTTCTTTAATGTCACCGTCCTTTCCGTTCGCTGAATGTTAGTAAGAGATGTCAATTCTCTAAATTTAGTCTAGTTTGTGAACAAGAGAATCGGCACCATTATCTCACAATAGTGTAGGTAGGTACATATGTCATTATATACCAACTGCTCCGTTGATCTCATGGTCGAAAGCACAAATGCTAAGGTGCTAATGCTAAAGTGTTTTCGGTTTTTTCATTAGGAATGTTCTCAGTTGCAGTTCGGAGTTTGGAAATTGATGGTGTGACACCCCCGTGTTTCGGAAAGCACGCATATCGTATAACCGTTGGACAGTCATTACTGGTAGTCAGAACTCCAAAAATCTAAAAAAAATAGGTCAGTCTTATAATACGTATCTCATAAGGTTCTACAAGAGTAATAATTCTGTGACGACTTTCGACCATTAGTTTTTTATACATTTGGTAAGTAGGTATGTATGAACATTTCTGTATAGGTCTCTTCTTCTGCCTAGCCTTTTCCCAACTATGTTGGGGTCGGCTTCCAGTCTCACCGGATGCAGCTGAGTACCAGTGCATGGAGAGTTACATGAAGCGACTGCCTATCTGACCTCCACAACCCAGTAACTGGGTAATGGGTACGACTAGTTGTCAGACTCTCAAGCTTCTGACGATTCGTAACGACTGTCAAAGATCCACGAATGACAGCCGGGACCAACCGCTTAACGTGCTTTCCGAGGCACGGAATGTCAGTAATGTCTAAGATAAACTGTAGAAAGTACTGACATTCCGTGCCTGTAACATTTCTGTATAGGTATAGATATAATATAGAGATATGACCAACCTACCTTACCTACGACGAACCAAATACGTGCCTATTGCAAATCAATTTTCGACTTGAGATCTGTAACTGACAGCGCAGAAACTAATTAACAATGTTGTTTGATTGAGATTCTGTTTCTGTTGTTGCTATGCTAATACTAGGCTATCAGGTGTTCAGAAGAAGCAATTAAAACAAAACTTTACTAAGGTAACCGAGAAAATACATCATTATAGGAGTTTGAACGGGAAGGGTTACGTAACGGTACACTACGTAATACGTATGCGCTACGTAACTACGCAAATATTGTGAATCGGAGTTTATATTTTCCCAGCTGCTCACTGTACACTGTACTGTTTTGTTTTTTTTTTATATCTCCTTGTTTTCTTTAAATCTATACTAAACAGCTTTTACCTGCGACTTAGTTAGGTAGTTGCAGAGATTAACGCGTTTAAACAAACAAAATAACTCTTCAACTTTATGACCTACATCCTAACTAATATTAATGATGCGAAAGTAAGTTTGTTTGTTTGTTTGTTTGTTACTATTTTACGCCTAAGCCACTGAACCGATCATCCTGAAATTTTGCATATACGTTGCCAGGTGTACAGGAACGAACATAAGGTACCTTTAATCCCGAAAAAAAGTACTGTTTCAGAGGGAAATCACAATAACGTTTTTTTTTTCATAGATGGCGCCACGTGTCGTTTCGAATTGAAATGACAGGGGTAATTTTTTACGCGACTTCGTCTGTGTCCGATATTACCGAAATTTACGCGGACGAAGTCGCGGGCAAAAGCTAGTTATAACATAAATAAAGTTTATTTTGCCCAAAAAAAAATCTAAATGTTTTTTCTTTGGCTCGTTATGGGCAATCTTTCTACTAATGTGTGTAATCTGCAGGTAAGTACTATAGGTAGGAGGAACCCTTAAGGTGATAGCACTGCCAGCACTGCTGCGCATCTTCCACAGATAGTGTTCGGCGCATCAATACTAATCTCTTCCCAGACAGTATTCAAGTTTCATGCGGCTTACCGTACACCGATTTACCTGACTAGGCTTAAGCCAATGTAGTGTAATTGGTAACTCAAGCCAGGCATGTTCCCTAAATGGACTAAACTCTGCGTATGAATTTGATACATAGACCATTACTGCTGAAAGCTACATACCGCTGTAGGCTGCACAGTTCGGCAAAAAGGTATTGCGCTGAACCAAATAACGAATTCGAAGTATTTAGTTTCATTCATGAAAAGGTTTTAACGAATGTTAAATGAAAGTCATCTTGAAATATAAATTTGTTTTGTCTACCCAACAGAAGTAAACTTTTATTTGTATTTAGCTTCAAGAGTATTCCAATATTTGTGAACACGTGAACATTATGTATCTCTGAACATAATTTAGCCGTCAATTCTTAATTTATATAATTCTTAATAGTACATAGTTTTTATGCAAGGTACAGGACTATAAAATATTTACTTTGCAAGAGTAAGTGGAGATTCTTTCCCTTTCTTCTCCATATGAAACTGTCTTTTAGATAGACTCAATTTTTATTTCTTGTTGTTTTTTTGTTTCCTTTCAAGTGTATTTTAATAAAAAAATTATAAGCAGGGGTGCTAAACATTTTTTAAAAAACACATCAGCACTTGCTTTTAATCCAACGGAAAATTATCAAATAATTGTCCAAGCCAGCATTGCTAGCTTCTCTAACATCCAAACATCTGTAATTTCAAACTTCAACTACGGTTGTGCACCTTTGAATAATTCGTGGCCGCAGCCGGAAGATGGCCACAGTTGACGTAAGCTCCCTAGCTACGTTGCAAGTCCGGCTTGCATCTAAAGGCTTCCGCACCCCTCATAAGGTTGACCGTCCCTGTATTGGAGTCGATTTACGCTTTCCGATTCGCGGTTGACTGTGTTGCACGCTTTATTTAATTGTTAATTGGTTGAGGACACACATTGGTACGGTGAAAGGTTTACTTTTTGTAGAATGATTGAATGGATATTTATTCTAACTTTTATCTGGTTTTCAAGTGGTGTTCTTAACCGAAGTTTATTTTTTCGACTAGCTTTATGCGTGTAACTTTGTCAGCGAGATATATCGGTTTTCTGCGGGGTTCACTTTTCTTTTTTGCAGAAGCCTAATACTTTTCTATAAGTACCGTGTAAACATCCCAAGTATTAAATGAAAATTTGTTTTTTTGGTATTAGGTACAAACAGACACTTCAATTTTAGTTTTCTGTATAGATTTATAGAAATTGCTATTAGTTGATTACATTTTTTGAACACTCAGTTACTATTGATAAGAAAATGTTAGTGTTTTTTATGCCTATTAAGATGTATAAAGGTAAACTAACACTTCTTAAAAATTGTAACAAATATAAGATCACTAAAAAAGGATTATTTTCTATCAAATATGGCCTAAAAATGTCATATACCTACTTCACACCATTTCATATACATCACTTATTGCACGGTAGTTTAAAGGCTAAGTTAGCTATGTAATTGTTTACTAAAAAAACATGGCGGCTAGATAATAGAGTGGCTACCACCCAACATTACCTACCCCTGAATATTCATTTAGCTTGGACAGGTAAAACAATTTGCCAGTCAAATGAGTTTTCTAAAAAGCCGATTAAGCGAAAACTAAAATTGGTTAATTATTTATCGAACGTGCCGTACGCAACGGAAACCGTACGGTGTATTTAGCGGGCTAATGTTCAAAGAATAATTTATTAGTGCGGGAAATATTTAATTAGCAATGTTGCAGCTTAACATTTAAAAGTACCTAACGATAAAACTTTTAAGTTATTTTCATAAATAAAAATTGAACATGGATTTATTGTTTTTCTTTAAATCTTACTTTAATATAAATATGTACGAAATTTTCGATGGATGTTTGTTAATCAGTCACACCAGTATGACTAAATCGATTTGGATGAAATTTGGCACAGAAATATATTATAGTCTGAAATAGCGCAAAGGCTATTTTTTATCCCGATTTTTATTTCCGAGGGATAATTTAGGACTTTGACTTTGGCTTTGTAATCCCCGAAGGGTTAAGCAGAGGTGTACCCATTAGTACACCAACATTACGCTAGTTATGATTGTTTTTAAAAAGCCGATAAAAATCTTCTTATCTTCTGAAATCTACGCAGACGAAGTCGCAGTCAGAAACCGGTTTAATAAAAAGTAAAAAAAAACAAATAAACAACCATGAAACATTAAAACCGTACCTATTCAAGTCTAATTTAAAGGCTCAACTCTATATGCAACTTACAGAAAGTTCAACGCCATGATGCGATGCAATATTTACACAGTTAATAGTAGGCAATATTTAAATAGCCCCACATCCATTACCTGAACAAATACGAACTCCAGCTTACCTGCAACAAATGTAAAACAAAGTTTAAAAACGGTAGATCCAAAGCGTAAATTAGTTGGCAACACAACCAACACACACAAATAAAATTGTATTTAGAACCTACAGGATATTTCAATTGCCACTTTTTTTTTGGAAAAAATAGCCGTATTTTTAATATTAGAGAGGAAAATCTCTTATATTAAAAATACGGATACTTTTTGTGCTTTTTCTTTTTGATACAGGTTGGAGTATCTTGGAACCTCAAAAATAAAAGATCTATTAAATTCAAAGTACCAGTGTTGATATCTCACAAGCAAAATCACACGTGATCTTCTTTTTTTTCATTATTTGTGACACCATTGTTGATACTATTAACCATGAATTTCAAGAGACAACTTCTCATAAAAAAACAGCAGAACCCCGATTCATGATCAACAAAATTTACTGTAAAAATATTTTTTATGACATTGAAATCATTAAATAGTAAGTCAATTGAGCAAGCAAATAAGTGACGTCACAGTTCGATAT
Organism: Hoplodrina ambigua; assembly: GCA_949774945.1. Classification (NCBI taxonomy): domain Eukaryota; kingdom Metazoa; phylum Arthropoda; class Insecta; order Lepidoptera; family Noctuidae; genus Hoplodrina; species Hoplodrina ambigua. The sequence continues at coordinate 10,440,227 of OX458967.1, forward strand.
TGGCGCCGATTCCCTTGGTCACAAACTAAACTAAAATTAGACTATTTCTATCTTTTTCTGTCCAATAAAATAAGAAAGAGACTAATGTAAATAAGAGCTGTTAAATTTAGTCAATCTGACACATCCATACTGTTATAGTTGACATCTTAAAACGTATGGATTAAAAATACGGAAAAGTTCAAGGCAAAACTAATTTGACATCGCTAACATAGTTCTTTAATGTCGCCGTCCTTTCATTTCGCTGTATGTTAGTAAGAGATGTCAATTCTCTAAATTTAGTTTAGTTTGTGAACAAGGGAATCGGCACCATTGTCAAACAAAATTTATAGGGGATTCGTATTTGACAGTTCATAAAAAATATGACAATTGAATGGTTGTACCAACTACCCAATCTACGACTTGTAAGGTAAATATAGTAACGCTGCACTAGGCAAGCTGGTAATCAGGTATGTGAACCTAGATCTAACCCTCTTACATCTATCACGCATTGTTATTCAGTCATGCGTATTTTATTCAATGCACATCCCCTCATCCATGAAAGTACATTCCAATAAATCATAAGCTCATTAGGTACTAACCGTACAAAAAAGACACATATTATGTAGTTACAATTACAATTAAAGTGCACACCAAATTACCTTATACAAATATTACACACATTACAGCACAGTGCAACAATTTAGTTGAACAATACAAACCAACAACACATATACAAGGTTAATAAAAGGTATTGAGACTCACCTTAAAATATTAGCCAGTTAATTGGTACTTTTAGTTATTACATACATAAACTCACGCCTTTTTCCCATGGGGGTAGGCAGAAACTATAGAACGCCACCTGATCATCTACGTTCATACATCTCGTCATACAAGCACGCCGGTTACGAGTACTCCGCACCTGACCTTTTACTTTTAGTTATTACTTTTGTTATATAATTTCCTACAGACTCGCGGACAAAGAAAGTTTTTCGTCATATACCTAATGATGAAAACACCAAACGTATATTTGTTTCACCCACACAACAAAGTCACACCCCTACTCCTCATATCTGTTCTTAGTTTTAAAAGTTTATATTCTACTAGCTTCTGCCCGCGATTTTGTCCGCGTCAAAGTTGATTTCTTCATACAAATTTTGGTAGTGAATTTTGGAAACGCCTTTCTTAGCGAACGTCTACTAACCATATATTCCTTTTCAATATTTCGTGATGAGTAAGTGAGTGAGTGATCTTTCGCTCACACAAACGTACTTAGAAAACCAAAAAAATAATAATAGAGACCTGGCAGCGAAAACACAAAATTCTGACATTGGTTAGTCAGTTTTCAATTTAAATTCATATATTTATAAGACGTGAAATTCTTTGTTTATATTTAATATAATGTTTATAATACACAAATTAATTGAGTGCTCCTTTTAATCATACAATAATTATCATACATTGTTTTACGAAATACCGAATAATTGCATGCTTCATCAAAACTTTATGCTTTAATTTGAACAACGTTAGTAAATACAGCTGAAAGCAAATTCTATGGCAAAATACAGACATCAAAATACTAAAATTGTTATAAAATTTAAGTAATAATATTATGATGAGCATATATTGTTGAATCTGTTTTGTGGTTTGCGATGAAAACAGTTTTAGCAAAATTATTACATTCTGCTCCCATCGGTACGTGCTTATTTTGATTTAGAGCAAAAATAACAATACGAGTAATTTGCCCGCGAATTTGGATTTCGTTGTCGAAAATAAGCTTTATCTATACATTTTTGTGGATCTTGCCAGCAATAAACCCCCATATAACTTGGCGATTATGCCAAGATGTTCCATGGGCATCTATTTTCCTTTATGCAAACATACCTATGCTATCGGTAATCCCTTTACCAAGCGTGGTGACATAATAAATAATATTTCCATAGTACAACAGTGACGAAAGATGGTGTTTGCTGACTGCGTATAACTTTTTCCCATATGGATGGATGTAGATATGTGTATTTTGAGTCGCACTAACAGGTAATTTTCTAAAATATAGCACTCGTTTCACTTGAAACGACTGTTGTGTAATAATCCTATAACTTTTAAGAAAAACTGGCTAAGAACGAGTCGGACTCACACACGAAGGATTCCGTTCCACCGTAAAATATTTAACATTACATTACTATAATAAACAACGTCGAAAAAAACACGGATCTTGCCCTATTATGGCGATTAACCGCGCACGGCTGCGGTTGACGGTTAAACGGATCACTTGCCGCATTGGCCTCTAAGAAATCCGTTGATACCTAACACACCTACACCGCCCGACCGCGCGGCCGAGCGGTGCAATCCGCTTTACGGCCACCGCCCTCCGCGGCGGTGCGCGGTGCCGTGTGTTAATCGCCTATATGTTGTTATCGCCGCATTAGTAATATACACCCGGTTGAAAATTTCAAATATCTACCTATTACGATTCAAAAGATACATACAGACTTGTGATAGACAAACAGGCAGACAGACAAACAACGGAGTCTTAGTAATAAGGTCCCATTTGGCACCTTTGAATACAAAACCCTAAAAAAACATCGCTTTTACGAACACTGTTCACTCTACACGTAACTTCGCTCACAATTTTAACGCTAAAGAAATCCGTGACGATACATACACACAAGTATCTTTATAAGAAAAAACAAATCTTTATCTTTGCAAAGAGTCGCCGTCAATATTCGGCGTAGCACACACTGTTTGCGATGTGGCAAGAGCTAACAGCGGGGCTTTTATACTAACATTTAAACAAGAGATCCCGCTCCGGGGGAAAGATTAAGGCTTTGTCTTCACGTAATGCAAAACAGACGATGCTTTGAGACAGAATTTGATTTTGTACAAATTATCGTTTTGAATCTTGACGTCTGCTTCGGGTAATTTCAATGAGCGAACGTTACGTTGAATCGCTTTGTGTTATTTTGTAAGTAATTCGTAATTTTGTCAATGTTATTGTACGGGAAATCTCTTGTGAATACAAAATAAAAACATCGTGTTCATTTAATTAGGCGGATTAAACATTTTCAATGCGGAACCAAATAAATTAAAGTGAAATAATAATATAGTCTTATATGCCCGAATCCTTAGAACAACGGATTTATTTGATCACCCTCTAAATGAAATGTACTGAGTAAACGTTTTACAGAATTTCGTCCACAAATGTAGCTCAAAAGATCTTGTTCAAGCATGATCATTTTGAGTTTGTTAAATACTTTGAGCGTATCTAAGCCTTCTTTAATGAGCTATGTCATTTTCATCTATTCCAGTAGGTATTTATTATAAATAGGACAGCTCAAATACGAATCTTACTTACCTACTATTATAAATGCCAAAGTTTAGACAGATCAATGTTTTTTACTCAAACATGACTAAACGGCTGAACGGATCCGGATGAAATTTTTCACAGAGATAGACTATAGTCTTGAATGGCACATAGGCTACTTTTTATGCCGGATTTTTTTTTATATATATGATTAACGTGGGATAAATACCTACATCATCTTTAACGCAGACGAAGTCGAGGGCAGAAAGAAACTAGTAGTAAAAAGGCATTGAACGTATATAATTTTTGCTATTCTAGGAAACATCAATGTGCGTATTCATGTTTTGCATTTAGTAAAAAAATTCCAACATTTACAAACAAAATACTCTACACAATTTTTCATATCCTGCAAAACAAAAGCATAATAGGATCCAATTTCTCTGTGATTCAACAATAGGTGGAAAAATATTTTTAGTTTTTCCTTTTCAATTATGAAAACCTATTGTTGGAAAACTATTCTATTGAAATAAAAAATAATAGAGTGGTCCATCTATGTAATGAATATTACCTTTTATTTGGGTTTTGGAAATGTTTTGCATTTTTCCGCTAACATCCTACAATGGCTATGAAATCAATTTATAAAAAATCGGTTAACGTTGAAATTTTTTTACAATTTTGTTACAAGATAGAGCAATGTTTATTTATGTTTTTATTTGGCATTTCGCCAGTTTTGTTTAAGTCCTATGTAATAGGGGCGAGCCTATTGCCATCAACCGGGAACAAATCCAGACTCCCAGGCTGCTACTAAGAAATTCCTGATGAAAAAACCCAATAACACTTTCACTTTTTCAGGCGAAATGTAGGTGTACACTCTGCCTAACCATTCGGGAATTACAGGCGTGATGTTATATGTTGTGTTTTATTTGGCAGTAGGTACATGTTACTTATATAATTAGAAAGTATGCAAAATTTAGTGTAATGTTATATTTGTTGAGTAAGAATGTATGGCATTACCTAAACCAGCAAAAATGAAAAACCTATATTAAGCGATTACAAAAACAACCCTTTTATAGATCCACCGATGCTCCATCTTTACCAAAGGTCAATGATCTATAGGTACAAAAAGTAATGGCCAATATCAGAACTTAAATATTCTATTATGCCTAAGCTTCTCTTTTGTAAAGACAAAAGACAACGTAAGTACATGTGCGGTCAAAGATCAACAGAGCATTGTTAGGTTAGGATTGAGCTTAGGACTCAAAATCTTAGGTAGGTATATATGCTCCACTATTCACAAATATGTGTTTAGGATCAGAATTCTTATTTACTCAATAATTGTGATTACGTATGGAACAATGATCCTCTGGTAATGCCTACATATGATAACAGAAACTAGTTATGTTGTGAATATTCATGATGCGATTTAATAATTCGGAAATCGTGTCCAGTCGTTAGAGTTTCGGGATATAAAAATACCGGTCAAGTACGAGTCGAACTCGCACACGAAGGGTTACGTGTCATCGTAGAAGATTTCAGTTTCGCCATTAAACTACACACATAAATAAACTCACGCCAATTTCGTATGGAGTTAAGGAGAAACCATAGAACGCCACCAGCTACGATCCTTACATACTCCATGCATCATCATTAATCATTCTCCTTGCCATTATAGTAACGAGCCAACATGCAAAAAATAAAACAGATCTCTTGTATGTTTTTCTCAAGCTCAAGGCGGATTGGCGATTTCAGACTTGATCCATATTAAAATTATAAATGCGAAAGTGTGTCTGTCTGTCTGTTACCTCTTCACGCTTAAAACGCTGAACCGACTTAGGTGAAATTTTGTCTAGAGATAGTTTAAGACCCGGGGAAGGACATAGAAGTTTTTTCACGGAAATCACCCCCTAAGGCTGTGAAAAGGAGGGATGGAAGTTTGTATGCAAGTACGATATAAACAAGTTCCACGCGGACGTAGTCGCGGGCAAAAGCTAGTTATTTATAAGTCAAGGTTTGATGTCAGTAATGTCTAAGATAAACTGAGAAAGTACATATCTGAATCAGTATGGAATAACTGTCTTCCCCATTCTTCCCATTAGACGGAAAAAAAACTCGCACTAGGCACTCTGAACCTTATTTCACACTTACAAAACAGATATTTCAACGTCACCAGAGCCAGGTACAGACATAAATACCTACACATCTCAGATTCTTATCTCCCGTCTGTACCGAGACTTCACCGTCCAATTCGGCAACTTAAGATGCAACCCTTTCATGATAAGACCACCAGATGTCACCCAAGATGTAATTGCGTTCGCCTTTGTGCCATTCCTAATGAAAGGTTCACGAAACTGATATCTTTAATCAACGCGAACTTGTATAACGATGCGGGTGGTTGACGAAGTCGCAGCCAATGTGGGGATTATGACAAACATGATCGTGACCAGAGGCGGTTACATGTCATCTGTGTGTACTGAATTAATTACAGGGTAAAATGAAATTAGTAGAAAATGTTTCGAGCTTTAGAAATGTGGTTCAAACTGCAGCGTGTCGACTAATTAGTTAATTTGCTCCGTGTATTTACTCTTGTATTACTGAAGCCGCTTGTTGTAGTGACATTGTGACCACATCATGGCGGTTGGTTCGTCACTTCGGCATGTTAAGGTCTTCGCTCATTATAACAACCTGGTTCTGGATCAAAAAATAACTTGCTATTCAATTTAAAGCTCAAAACCGTGTACGTTAAGATATTCTTTAAAATGTCAATGTAAAAATTGGCAACCTTGCTGTTAGATATTTGTATGGTTGTTGAAGTGTCGGATTATTCATCGAATAAACATTTGAAAGGGTTTTTTACTACTTTTAAGTTTTGGTTTATCAAACAATAGCGTTTTAATAATTATCCAGAATTAAAGCTTTAATTACTTAATTTGTATTCAAGAAACAAAAGCAAAACTTACTATGAAAGCAATTAATTCATCCCGGACAGCTCATAAAGAGCAGATTCCAAACATTAGCAGCAACACAGAAACGTAAGGAAACTAATCTCTTTGAGACAATACTAAGGCAATATCTCTGGTTTACGACGACCGCCTGACTAAATCTACAAATATTTGAACATTCACCCTCACTCCACCATTGTCTAGGTCAAACTAATTTTGGGATCTTCTGAGGAGTAATTTAATTTCGCATTAAGACCATCAGTTAAAATCTGGTTAACCTTTTAATTAAACTTGTTTATTGAGGGAATTAAATCAGTGGTCTTTAGGAAAAGTAAACATTACGGGTCGTTTTGTGTGACAGTCTCTAAAAAAGGTTTTTAAGGGTGTTTTTTTAGGTTTATAACTAGATAATTATATGCCATTAGTTTTTGGATACGATTTCGGGCATATGAGCGCCAGGGCTAGCTCGTAAGAAGCGTAATCTTGAAGTTCACTTTACTAATTGCGTCAAATGATCTACTATGTAAGGCAATATTATAGACATTAACATAATTTTAGTGTGTTTTGTTTTAATGTGTATAAAACATCACGCCTGTAATCACCGAAAAGATAAGCAGTTAGTAGTTTAGTACACCCACATCTCGCCAGTTATGTTTAAGTGCTCTGTAATAGGGGGCAAGCTTTTGCCACCAACCGGGCACAAATCAGATTCCGAGGCTGCTACTAAGAAATTTCTGACGGAAAAACCCAATAATAAAAAAAAAACAACACCATCACCACATATACCTCTAAAACATTATATATATATATATATATATATATATATATATCTTCAGTATAAAAAGTGGTAGTAAAGTCGAGGTAAAGATGATCTTATTATGCAATGACAAGGAAGTACATGCAAAGTTGGGGAAAAAGTGTGAAAGTGTATGCGAGTATAAAATTATGTTAAGTATAAAGACATGGTTGAGTACGCAGTACATAAATTTCTCGTGTATAGCCCATTCACAATATACAACGGCAGTTTCCTCCCTCTGCCGTGTACTAATAACTACTTAAGAGTATTTAGAACAAAGTCCAGATATTTATACTTTAAGGGTATCATTTTCCGGGGTTGCGGGACGCCTTAACAGGATACCGTGGCCCCGGAAGGTAAAGTGCAACAGAAGGAACAGGGTGGTGTTTTAGTCAGTCAAAGTCTGACAGTCCCTTCCGCCCCACCCAGGGCGGAACGACTAATTTAATGAATTTACCAATTCAAAAAAAAAAGTTTTCATTTTCATGCATACTCTTTGTCTGCATCTGTATTTCCGAACGCTTCGACCCTTGTCTATTTAAAGTAAGAAAGGCTTCTTCTGGGTAGGCCCGCTCCATCGTAGACTTTGTCTCTGTCACCTCTGACCTAGGCTAGAGTCAAGATCAAACCTATGTTATATATAAAAAAAAAAACACACATTTCATAAAATTGGAATCTACTAGGCAACATAAAACTCAACACTTATTCATTCTGTGCTCTGTGAGTTGTTAAATATTTTTTTTAAATCGATGATATATTATCGGCTGCAATGAACTAAAGTGGGTAATTATTGAGAAAGGCAAGACAGATTAAAAAAAAAAAAAAAAAAAAACAAAAAATATTTAAAAACCTAAAAAGTTTTTTGCAACTCAGTGTTACTTAAGTTTTTTGTAAGTGTGGTCACTCAGTGTGATACTACCCTTACATCTAGCACAGAACGATGTAAACAGCTGTTACATTAATGTCTAAACGACTATGTAAATTTTATTATCAATGGCCGTAGTAACCAAGAATTTTGATTGAAGTCAAGACTGCTGTAGAAACTGTATAGTATTATGACCTTAGATGAACTATGTAAATTAAATATTTGTGACCACTTTTCACTCTTATGGGCCAACGCCCAACATTTGCCTATGTGCCTTCTCAAACATTAAATAAACTGCTACTTACTACTTATGGACTATCTGCTTAAGCGGCGCTGTAAAGGTTGTAGGCCAAAGCAAACTGGCCGAAAAAAAAATAGTTTTCTGTACAGTAATCATTGCTGAGTGAATACAGTAGGTGAGTAGGCTGTTCTTGCAGTTTCAATACCTATTTCTCTCTAATACAGATTCAAGTTAAGAATTCCTACACTGATTCATATTAATATTCTCAAGAATCTCGGATGATTGAATAAAGAAGACCCAAGACTGTTAAGTAGCCCTTTGAAAACTTAGGTGAAATTGAAAAATAATCTCAAGATCTAGTTAGAATACGGCTGATATTACCCTGGTTTTTATAGCAGTAATAACCCTTTACCCGCCTTATAAAAATGACGACCTACCTACGCGAGTTTGAAGGTAAAAGTGGAATGAATCCTGCGGGCCGTGTGAGTCGTTCCGCTCCGGCGCATAGCGGGGCACCCCGGGCCCATACATCACTTAGTCACCCGAGACGAGCCCAGCGCATGCGTACCGACGCTGTTAAATGTAAACTTTACACCAAGCCCAAGGGTATTGGCGGATAATTTACCAGGTGAGATGGTAGTTTGGAATATTTTAAACTTATTGGTTTTTTTTTGTTTGTTTTCGTTAACAGAATTTGGGCAGATTTTGGTTATTTTTATCGTGTCAACTTCATTCTCATTTTTTGAATTTAAAGCCTATTTACACGCGTGTGTTGTTTCACGGGGTTGCGTCAAGCGGAATATCATAGAAAATGTTCTGCGTATCTTCACTTGACTGCCTTGTTGGTATTGTAGTCTCAAAGCGAGTGCGACTGCTGAGCATGAGGTCTCGGTTTTGAGTCCCAGGTCGGGCAAAGTATAATTGGGTTTTTCCTTCAGGAATTTCTCAGTAGCAGCCTCGGAGTCTGGATTTATTCCCGGTTAATGGCAACAGGCTCGCCCCTATTACATAGGACTTAAACATTACTGGTAAAATGTGGGTGTACTAATGGGTACATCTTTGAGTAACCCTTGGGGAGTACATTCGAGATGTTATTTATGAATATTCTGCGGATCTCCTCTATCATAATATCGCACTTAAGGCCTTTCCATGCCTCTCCAAGCCTCTCCAGGTCTTAAGCCAAAAAAGTACTTTTTACACACAAAGTGTTGCAATAAGTAGGTACTTACTTGGATTCCTACAGAACCAGTTTTACTTCAATCATGTAATAGCCCAGCCCATGGACACTGGCTGTTGATTAAACAATGCTTTTGATCAACACGAAGCGCGTTGACGACAAGTAAATCTCTTAATGACATTCAAAAAAATTCGTCATTAAAAGTCAATTGAATTTATTTGTTGGCGTCCGATTGAGGGCAGCAATCAACTTTACCAATTATACTGCGATGGACGTAAAAAAGTTTAACATGAATGTGTTGAAAGAATGTCCGGTTAATAAGATTTGAGTTACGATTCGTTCGCGTGAATATTGGTCATCCCGGCATTTTTTTTGTGCGGAGCCATAATTCTTTTGATAAAATAAAAGTAGCCTAAGTTATTTCTTATAACAGGTATCTGCCAGTGAAACTCCCGTCAAAATTGGTTCGTTCGTTTCGGAGATTTGCCATAACAAACAGACAGATTTTTTGTATTTGTAGAGTACTGAGATCTTATTACATTTAGTAGAAATATTAGCAGCCTGTAACTACCCCACTACTTTCAAAAAAATATTCAAAGAATGAGCTAGCATTTATATCAATCAACTTGATAAAGCATGTGTTCACTCATACATAGTCAAAAGATTTAAACTATCCAACAAAAACATAATACTAATTGACAAATCCAATAAACACCACACGACAAATCCAGCCACTCACCCAAAAGTTTATCAACATACTTACGGCACCTAATTGCCACGAACCTACAAAATCTGTGCACAAACGCTAGTGTAGAAAGTAATCCCCGGTAGTCAGGTAATAAACATAAACGTTTTCCCCAATAAGACTCGATGCAAATTGAGTCCCGGAGGGTCGCGACGACAGAGTATTTACCTATCGAAGGAACCCGATCAGGCCACAAGCCACTAACTAGTTGACGTCGTTCAAAATATTGCTGATTCGAATAAAAAACCGATTGCTATCTCACTTTGATGTAGTCGGAGGAAATGGGATCTGCTTCCGATCCGCGAGGAAAGGGAGAAAATCTCCTTCCCGTTTTCGGTGTACCGCGGGCACTGTTCCGGAACCCTATTAATCTTGGTCCAATATTTACCTGTCGGTTGCGCCGCGTGGTCCTCTCAAACAAAACAAATGTAACTGTATTATATTCAATACAGCCTTGGAAGTGAATTATAGGGGGAGTCAATTTAAAAAAAATATGTCCGTTTCCAAGTTTGTGATAATGGAGGGAATGTCGTACTTTGTTACAAGATTAAAAGGTGAATCAGATAAACGTTAACTGAGAAACAGATATAAAGTTTGATAGCCACGACTCAAATTATCTAAACGTAAATAACCCGAGCTAAATTAAAGAATCGTTTACTTGTACAAATACTGTTAATCTTAATACCATTTTCAAGTACTGAACCAACGCGTACAAACAGATTACTCGTCTGGCTTACTTTTTAAATTTCCTCGTGATTGTAAAGAGGACGGATAGCGTCATATCATCTTGGAGGGCCCGGTGTCGACTTTTGACCGTTTCGAGTGCCGATCTAATTTGCCGAATCGCGGAAGCATATGAAATTTAATCGGTTCGCTTCACCGAAGATGGTTTTCGTGAATTTTCTAAGACATTACAGTCTTGTCAGGAAATGTGATATGATTTGGAAATAACAAACAGGTACGTCAAAACTTGTAGACATCTGCTGAAATGGACGTTGATATAACAATGAACTGTAACATCAAATGATTTTGAATGTAATTAATACTGAACAGGTAATTAGATCATTTCGAGATGTATTTAGCAGAACAATATAACAAGCTAATTAGCAGTACTACTAGTAGAAAAGAAAAAGTCCCTAAGACAATATTTTCTCATAAAAACCAGGAGTAGCCAATCCAAGTACCCTGCAAGTGATGCAAACAACACTTGATAGGGACTTGAATGATTAAAGATTGTCGTCAAAATTGTTGATGAAAAACGATCCACCCATAAACAAAAGAGGCCGAAAGGTATTGCTTCCCTGATTAATAGGTAATTAGCAAAGTCGTTATTTATATCTTCTGCATTTCCCTATATTGTTTATTCAAATATGTTTGTTTTGAAGGTCTGAGTACTTACGGGTTTCATGAAAACCGATTCGCCAGTGACCTCTGTGTAAAGCTCTGACCTACTAACGGTTTTTTAAGGTTGGGATTAAATCCAGGTCGTACAGGAAAAAACTGTGATAACATTGAAATGGGGTTTTTTGCGAGGTGAGTATTTTCAAAAAGAATACGCCACACTTTTGTGGAGACTTACATCTGTGGATGTGGATTTAATGATAATTGCAATCTGGTGCTTGACAATCTGGGCTTCTCCCAGTTGCAAACATCTATTTGTGACTATTAGCCTAGTTTTGTTATATCTCCTATTTGTTTGGAGGGAGTGGAAATTATATTTCTTCTTACTGCTCCGCTATTCTTTTCTGATTAATTTCGTTGCGGGATCCAAGACGGTTGAATAATTTCTCAGGGAGTCGTCGAGCTTCATTGTCTCCACTATTGATTCTGGCTTTCAGGAGTTGCCGTGGATTAGAATAGAGTGACGGGTAAAACTTTGTAGAAATCTTGTGGGTCCTTTGTAGGACTACCTTTTGGAAGGAGCAACTAGATTCAATTCTATTTTTTTTTTCATGTAATGACGTTCAAAAGTTCCTTATAGTGGCCTAATTGAAATAAATGATTTGACTATGAATTTGACATTGACTTTGTGCCCAAAAAAAAATCTGTAGATGCATAGTTTGTAATCTGAAATGAGACTATCATCATGACGAGTCAAGATGTTTTACAATTTAAGCAAAGTTTACAAATACTTTGTTTACAATTCAACCCATGACTGCACCTCTCAAAGATGAACACGTAACAATAATTAAATTCAAAACAAAAGCTGTAACAAATGGGACGTGACGTAGCCGCTGTAAGTCGAGCGTTGAGAAAAAAGCTTGGATTTGTGAAAATATAACTTTTCCCTAACACAACGTTTTCCTACGTTATTTCCTTTGCAGTCGCAGGTGAGATTTATCTTCGGATAATTGGATAAAGAACGCGTTTGCGAGAAGTGATACGAGGTGGAAGAAAGGGGGTGGGGGGGACGCCGGTGGAAAAAAATCCTAACAGCCAATGATGTGTTACTTTTGAATATAAATCTTTTGTTTGAGTTATGTTGCCGTGTACTTGCAATGCATGAATAAATATTGTTTTGGTATATTTTAAGTATAGCACATTCTTAGGAATAAGTGGATATTATGTTACAGTTTATATTATATTAAAAATAAATTATTGAGATATTCATTTACATTTGAATAGGAAAGATTTTTTTTCTTTGTTAATTTAAATGCGATCGTATTTTATTGTATGTGTGTGTACGTATTCAAATTAATTGGTTGATATTGTTCATAACTAGCTGCTCCCTGCGACTTCGTGCACGTAAATTTTTCACCCGTGTTGAGTTACGTCTTTGATTAGGTACTGCTCCTCTGCTGTGGGTCGTACCGTGAAGTTTTATAGCCTCATAAATCTAGTTAACATATATAAAAATATTATTTCCAATCTCACTGATAGCTCTAGAGATTAGCGAGTTCAAACAAAAAATTCTTCCACTTTAGTATAGATTGTTGTTAACAGACAATTATGCATTTAACACCAAAATGTGCCAATTACAAATTGCACAAACTAATTCCAAACACATAACATTGAGTGATCAACCAAACAGTAAATATTAATAAAACTTACACGGTTACTAAAATTATTTGCCGACCGCATGAAATTAAACCTGTCAAACCCAGCGGATTAAAATAAGACACAAAAACAAACCGCACGTCCGCCAGCCTCATTTGTAATGAGCTTTTACATAGTGCAGAATTAATACACGACCGGATAACAATACTCACCGCAAAATGTTCATTTAATATGAAAATTTACTCTACACACCCCGTCCCCGAGGTTCCCTACCCCAAAACCTCCCAAATATTTAATATCCACAAAAATATTTCAATGTTATTAACAATTATTGAAATTCGCGGTGATCGAAACAACGCAAATGTCAAAATACTCCGCCATACTCATAGGTAGGTATGTCAGAACGTATTTAATTAAGTTACTATAAACAAAACGGAAATGATAAACAGAACCAACATGTACATTTTTTTTTTCGAATACCATTTATTTTAAAAGCTTGCTTATAATTTTCAGTTGTGTTACTTCAGTATTTAAACAAAACGATCACAGCACAGAACACATTTAGTATTAGACCAACACAAACAAGTAAAACATACAGTTAATTAGTGCCTTGAAATAACATTCCATATTCGACAACGAGGTAACAAAAGGGAAAAATGAAACAGCTACTGTTCTACAGTTGGCAAATACCGTAGCAGAACAATCAGAGAATTGAAATATTTACTGAAACTTGAACAAAACTAGGCAGAACACAATGTATGTTATGTGAAATGTTAAACATCGAGAAACCTGACTACACACAGAGTTTAGCGTAGCGCCAGCGAACGAGAAACTGTACTTTTGTGTAATTTCGTATATGGATATTCGAAAAGTGCTGCGTTGTTGGAAAGTGGTTTGCGTTCATGTACTGTGTTAAGTCTCAGATACAGTGAATGGTAAAGGGTAAATTAGAAACGTTATATTTGCACTTCTGTTATAGGACAACAGAATTGCGAAACCATATTTTCATTGGAGACTGTACAAATTTTGAGAACACTTAAAAATAAACTTTTTTATGTATTGCTCTTTGCTTCTTTTTTGTTCTTATTTAAGTTAAACTAACAATAACTAGTGTCTACTACAATTGCTAAAGGAGTGTTATTGGTGTTAGAGTTATATTGTAATTTTAGTCCCACAACAAAAAAACGCATAGGTACTCATGGCCAACGCTACGCTAAGATGTGGAAAGCCAGCTTAAAAAGTGAGTAAAAAAGTGCGACATACAATTTGAAATTCTAAACAAAAATTTATACATTCTACGCACCTAAACCGTATATTTGATTTTGTTTTGCGGGCAGGTGAGTGAGTGATTTAGAAATGTATTTACAAAGTGAAGCCCCAAACACACGAAAGGGTTAGCGTGGCGTAAATTGAGAGCGGTGAATAATTCATACATATTTTTGGCATTACCTTGACCATTTCACGTAATGCGACCGTCTGTCGCTTGCGCAGGAAGACGCCAGGTCCGAACCCACACTTATACTTTAGGCACTTTAATTTTATTAACACTAGTCTATAAAAGTCTCTTTTTATTGTCTTCCAGCGCGGTTCAGGATAATAGCGGGTCCTGAAAATTAATTCGAAACGTTAGTAAATAAACTAATCAACTTGAATGTTTACATAGAGCTTTGAAAACAGAATGCTTGTCTCAGCTGTCACAACAATTTGGGAGGATTCATTTTATTTGAATCTCAGATGCAGTAGGTACGAACGAACTTTGAGTAAGTGGAGGTGTCTTAGTAATTTAACTTTGTGTACAAGAATGTATTTTTCTATCAGTGAACTTAGTTGCTTTTTGTAAAAATATTGTTAAAAGAAACTCTATTTTAACTTAGACATTTACTTACGTTAAATGTTAAGATTTTAGTCAGCTGTGTTATATTACAAAAAATATCGTGGGAATGAAGTTTAAAATTACTTTTTATTAGTAACTAGCTACTACTGGCGCCTTTGTCCGCGTGCTTTTTTTGGTACCCGCGTAAAGTTAGGTCTTTGGTTACTGCTCTGGTTTCGTATGTCGTAGCGTTTCTCATGAATCTGGGTATCAATACAAAATATTTTCCAATCCTACTAGCAGTCACAGAGATAAGTGTGTTTAAACAAACAAACAAACACTTAAACTCTTTAGCTTTATATTTGTATAGATTATTTTTGCATAGAACAAAATGATTGTTATATTTTTCGTAGTTCGAATTTTTGGTAAAACTTTGTAGGAATGTTATGGGTCCTTTGTAGGACTACCTTTTAAAAGGGACAACTAGATTCAATTCAATTTTTTTGTTTCTTGTAATGACGTTCAAAAGTGCCAAAATAAATGATTTGGCTTTGACTTTGAAACTAAGTGCAGGATGATATGACGTCGGTCAACGGTTCGCGTGCACTCTTTGAGAGACAAATAACATCACGCTAAATTGACAGTGTAATAGCTAACCAATTTAGTTACCCCATGCGGATGCTAGGAAATCCACCTTTTCCTTCAGAGCGAGTTTCGAGTTTGCTCATCGGAATTAGTTTGCGTCGACGTTTGATCGGATATTCCTTTAAAAAAGTTAAGCATCGGTATCGAGTAATCAGATTTTTCTCATTTTAATTCCTGTTATGCTTGTTTGGGTGCCATTGCGTTAGGTCTGTTTTTTGATATTGTTGGAATTTACAATTGGTTTGTTTTCCATGTTGCATAGAATTTACGGAGGCTTATATTGTTTATTTACACTAATATTATAAAGAGGAAAGATGTGTGTGTTAGTAATGAATAAACTCATAAACTACTTGACCAATTTCATACATTTTTTCACTATTAGAATACTACATTATCCCTGAGTAACATAGCCTATAATTATTACTAAAAAAACTGTATCTACATTGCACCCGTGCGAAGCCGTGGCAGGTCGCTAGGGGAAAAATAAAACAGTCTCAAATCTAAACACCATTTGTTCAAAAAATAAATGAAAAATCTCTTTCCAAATATATGTACCCGTAGCTAGTCTTTGAATCTAGATAAATTACATTCGTCTGTTAAATAAAACGTTTACGCATTTTAAGGCCTTTCACGAAAAGACTGAAAAAAGGCTAAACGCCCGCACCATAACTTAGTTATACCCTAGATAAACAGTTTAGTTTGTGAGGGAATGTGGTTAGGGCTATGTTTAAGTAACAGACCTAACCCTACGGTCACCTACACCATTTTAGAAATCCCAGAATAATAAAAATGAAATTTAAGGATTCAAGGACTAATTAAATAAATATTGATTCAGAAAAATTAATATGAAACAGCACAAAGGATATAAAAAAATATCAACATATTTTTCCAGTAATACAGATTAATTATATTTGCTACGGTTTCGGAAAGAATTTTGCTAAATTGTAGATTTACTGGCCATAACTGACGATGTTACAGATGTTTTTTTACGATAGATAATTTTACTAAAAGGCAAAATTCCTTTTTTTTTTTTAAAGTAACAAAACTACAACTACCGTAGGTACCTACATTTTTATGTGGAATTTACATATACTGGAAAATCAACTTCGAAAGTTTCTGTGAATTTTATATTTTTACAAACATACAAAAACTTTTATGTATTTTATCAGTTTATTCGAAAAAATATAAGGATTCCTTTTTTGAACCGAAATTCTTTCTCTGAATTACCCACGATTTACCTTCAAACAAATTCTACGCTTATTTACTGAAAGCGAAATATGTTACTTCTAATCTGTCATTGTAACAGCTGAAATTAAAGTCGTTTAATTTAAATATTTCTATACATAATTCGCCGTCTTAATTTGCATCTTCTAAGTACAATTTATTTGAAAACTAATTTATTTGCTTAATATAACAATGCATCAGTCTGCGTACTTTGTATCTGAATATGACGTCATAATGAGGATTTTTTCTGAAATTTCTTTGAACACATATTTTATATTAAGACAAGTACTTAATATAATTATGGTAGAATTTGATTTATTATAAGTACTGAGTTTGTTGTCCATTCTTTTCCATACGAAATTACCTTTTGAAAGAAGCAACTAGATTCAATTCTTTTTTTCTTGTAAATGACGTTCAGAAACATCTCCTAATGGTCTAGTTTAAAGAAAATTATTGGATGTTTGACTTTTTAACATAATTATACTCCACACGAATAACAAATGTCGTAGAAGCGTGTCTCCAAAAAAAAAAATATCTTTATCTTGAAGTTGTAAAAAAATAATTAGGAAAAGTTTATTTTTATCAGATTCGTGAAGGATATTTTTAGACTATCTTGATAGAGTTAACCTGGTATTATTTGATAAAAGTCTTATTACGAAATTAGTGAGAGGTATTTTATAATTTTAGAACCATCGCTTGAATTGTGAGCGAGGTTAGAAAACTTATTTCCTTATATTGTAAAACAGTTTTTACTAACAAATAACTGATGAGATAGAGCATAAGATAAGACAAATTTACTTGTCAAAAATAAGTATAGATTTACAATCAGTTGGAATACTTCGAACTATTTTGCTTAAAAATGTGGACATATGCAATAATAATATAAAAAATACAGTTAATAAATCTTTAACATAAATTAATGAAATGTCTAAAATACATCATCTAAATATAGTCGCCAAGGGAAAAAAACAAAATCTTTCAAAAATAGACTTCACATCAAAATAGCCTGCTGGCAAAGAACAATAAATAGCCTTACCTACGCAAGTAAAGGGGGAGGACACCAGACAAACTCCTCGTTTTTCCTCGATTCTGAATGACGCCACACACCTACGAGAACCAACTTCCAAAGAAATTAAATTAGTAAAACAAATGCTCTTCCACCAAAATATATGATTTTAGCAAAGCGTATTATGAATACGTCAACACAATTTTCCTATTGTGTAAAGTTTTGAGGAAGTTGGTACATTAAAAATTTAAAACTTTTGTGGGTAGTCTGTGTAGTCAAGAAAGGTGGCAACACTCGCGTCAAGTATGTGAGACTCTTAGTCATTGTTCAGTATTTGAAAAATTAGAATATATGTCTGTGAATGATATTTTTTTATCTTTTTAAAGATGAAATGTTTATTTGGTTAGATTTTAAATCAAAAATCAATTTTTTTGCTAATAAGTGACTCACACTAGTAAGAGAGCGAAGTATAAAGATTAAATTATAAAGAAAATGAACGTTTGAATTGGTGAAATGCTCATAAATATCTGTTCAGAAGTTTTTTAGTTTAACGCGAACAGACAGACAGACGCGGAGGAGGACTTTGATTTATAATATGTAGTGATAATACTTGTCTCTAATACAGAAATGTACATCTCAATCAAAACTAACAATATTCCATGTATTCTTCTTATTCTTTTTTGTGTCACTGGCACCACAGTTTTTGAAAATAATAAAATAACAAGTATTAAAAAAAAACGTTACAAATAAATGCAATAACCTTCTCAGATTCCGTCACGAACTAAAATCAAGGAATAAGCGAGTCTTACAAAATATTTCCAGTTGACTTTCCGCCAGTGTACTTAATCAGGGAGAGATTAAGTCGTCTTGACCCGGCAAGCTTCCGTGCCGGTTTTAGTCACAAATTGCCGGAAGACTCCTCGAACGGCCCGGAACGGCGAGAAAACGGAACTGAGTCGTGACAAGCATTTTTTGCAAGATTGTTTGTTGAAAGGTGTTGGCACATTGCTTTGTTTTAAGTATCATGTTAAACAATAGATTTATTTTAAGAACCACTTGAGTTAACTCTTCAACAATTTTTAGCTTTTCATTTATAAAAAGTTTTATTAAAACAAAAACCTTAGCACTCTCCCCGCGACTTCGAACGCGTAATTTTCCTTACGGATCCCTAATTTTTTTATAGTAAAATATAGCCTATAGCACTTAGTGTTTACGTTGCTTCTAATTTGCGAAAGAATATTCGAAATCGGTTCAGTAGATCCAGAGATTACATCCTACAACCTCACAAACTCATCTTTATAATATCAGAATAGATAACTGTCGAAATAAGGGAAAACTAATAGGTATACCTCTGCCTAATCCTTCGGTGATGACAGGCGTGATGTAATGTTACTTTACAAAAATACTTTTTATTTAAAAAACTGTAGTCACTTTAATAACTTTGCAAGTTAAACTATCATAATAATATCGTTTTACCGATAAACTGATCGAGCTATTTTATTGTTCACAATCTTTGTAGTTAAAACACGGGGGATTAAGTCATTCCGGCGTCAGGAAATGCGCCGTCCACGCTGGTCCTAGTTAGAATTGCCGGATGTCTTGCCGCCGAGCTGTTTCCGAACCGCAACGGTAACGTGCGCCTGATCGGTAAAGTCTTTGTAGTTGCAATGTTCTTTGATATAATATTATTCAGTGACAACTTTTATATCCGGAAAACCGGGTTCAAAGTGGAAACCGGGTATTGGAAAAATCAATAGGGCAATATTACTTACTTTTAAGAACGTTCGCAATCTAATCTCTATCTGTCAAAAATTCCTCTAACCTATATTTTATAAAAATCTCGTGTTTATAGTCGTACTTCGTAAGCGTGAGCGAAGCTGTGGGAAAAAACTTTTTAAAGTATATAATTGTCGCTGAGATGAGATTACAACTAGATTTTGAACGTTTGTGTTGAGTGGATTTGTACTTATAACTATAAATACCTTCTGGTTATATGTACTTTGTAAATGATACATTATTGAATATAATATACCGGTCTATTATCCCAATGCAGGGCAAAGCGTATTCCCATTCAGGGGTGGCATTATAGCACTGACCTTGCGCAAGGAGTATTGGCGATTCCAGACTTATATATTATTTACTTGTTCAGGTTTCCTCGCGGCGTTTTCCTTTATCGATGTCAGTGAAGTCCGAAATACACTCAGAAAGTAAATCGACTAAAAACCAAATTGGTTCTTTGCCCACGTTCGGATACAATGTGGTAGCATACGATTAATAACCAAATTAATAATATAAATCCTAGTAACTCAAATTTGCAAATAAATAATTATATAATTTCGATTAACTTTTAAATCAGCGAGTACACATATCGCCAAGGAGTTCATTTGGGTGAAACTTTCACGAAACAATACTGGTAATAAAGCATTTGTCCACGACAGCGTATGATAAAAAACAAAATTTTAATTGCCAACGACAGTAATACAGTAGGATACATTCATTTGTTTCGTCCCAATTCACAACACTCGCCCTTAGCCCTCGAAAAAGGCGCGTACGAATTGTGCGTGAAGCATTACTGACACGCGAAACTCCAATTACAAAGCCCGTAGTGTTAAAAATTAATTTATATATTACCTCGCCCTTTTAAACGATGACACCCCTAAAACGCTTTATATTGCGCTTTTTACCCAACATGATACCCAACTATTAGAGTCGAAACAGAAATGGATTACGATCATTTATAAAGTGACGTGCGAGGATTGGATAGTTTTGATTTATGTCGTGTATTCAGACATTTAATTAATACGACTATCATGTTACGTCAGTTATTCGTGTGTTAGTTTAGCATGTTAACTGTTGGCCGACGGACAGAAATAATTAAGGTTCTATCAAAGGATTAAGAGAACAAAACTAGTCAAGTAGCTACTGGAATAATTATACTGGAATAATTAATTTGTGTGTTGCAGATCATTTTAATACTACAACACCTTGACGACACGGTTGGCGCAGTGGTTGAGCGACTGGCTGCGTTGCGTGTTGCAGGTTCTAGTTCCGGACGCAACAAATATTTGTATGACCTACAGATTATTCCGGGTCTGGCTGTTTGATGTGAATTTATTGTAAACGCACCCACGATACAGGAGAAATTCCTAGTGAGAGGCAAATTTAAAACAAATCGGAATATAACATTGTTATAAGTTCATATGTCAACCACGATTATGCATTCGTGACATTAGACCAGTCTTTCCCAAAGTGGGCGATAACGCCCCCTCCTTTTGGGCGCTGCAGGCCCAAAGGAAGGCGGTAAGAGACCCGGAAAAAGAAATCGGGGCGTTGTGTAGAAGCTTGGCTAGCAATTTGTAATTTCATCTACTAGGTGGATTTTAAGTAGGTGATTTAATGTGGGGGGATAGAAAATAATTCATTTTCAAAGGGAGCAGTAGACAAAATAAGTTTAGGAACCCCTGCATTAGACCAACAAAGGTCAACAAACACATACCTACCTAAATGTGTGTGCATGCCCCATTTGACATAGAAACTCTACCTCAGTAGCCAGTTACCGAAAGCTTAACTTAAACAACAGTAAGACTTATACCTATTTATGTTCAAACATGATTCCTTTCAAGTCTAAACAAACTAGAAATAGAAAACAAAAATCTTCTTCGTTATACCGCTTCTCGTTGACCGTAATCCCACAAACTCCTCTGTCCCCACAGAATGGTCAACAGATATAATAATATCGCAACATTCCCTCGTTAAGTGTTGCTAGTTTAGAAAAAACTTTCACGTCGAAGTCAGTTAAAAAGAGCTATCGCCATCAATTGTCACCTGTAGCCAATAACAGGGAACGACACAAACTTACGTATTGCCAGAGGCCTTTATTAGAAAACTTTTATCTCCGTTATACAAGGCATGAAAAAATAAAGCTGTGGTACGTGTTACAAATAAGACATAACGGCTGGACTAACGGAGGATTAAAGTTAACGATAGGTCACTATGAACGAGTAAGCTTAGTGGCGTTCGATTGGAATAAACTGGAGTTTGTACGACTGGTAGTTAGGCAGGAATTGACTGTACGATAGTTAAAGTTTGATTGTTTATTGTTTTGCGGAATTGGGCCTTTATTTTAGGGGAAGGTAAATTTATTTCTTGAAAAAATAGTCTTTGTAGTATCACAACATAATAACCGTTACGATTAGTTGTTCGTGATATGATACACAAAATTCATTTAAATAAAATTAAAATGACACTGTCCACACAAGATAAACCGCACACAATACCTACATCTGCGCTTACCCTTCTAAGCCAACAATCCGTTCAAAGCTAGCCAACTAATCATAAGATTAGATAGTTAGCAATTAAGGCCGTACCTGCGAGGAAATTACATAATATCAAGTCAGGTCCGTGGTCTTCCTTTGACGTTCAAAACGTCAGCCACAAATGGAGTATAATACAATTGTGAGCTTATAAATTAGCCTGTCAATACCTTGTGTCTAATTTCATGGAAAACCACAATCTTGAGATGACGGAGATCATATAACTCTGGTCTCTGTGAGAACGAGTAATTGGGTTTCATTTACATTGGCATGACGTTTGAGGTACCTTCTAAAAATGAGATGGATATTAACAACAAGCCAGTTCTTTTTAACGGGTAAAGCCAGCTATACTATTCCCGAATCTGGCTTGTGTATCGAAGGCCAGAGAAAGAATGGAATGATAGATTCTCTAATACTGTCATGGCCTTTGTTCGAAAAGGCTTATCTAGTTTCTTCCTCTATTTAAAAAAGTCCACAAAAGGCTTTGTACAAATACAAAGGTACTTTTGTACCACGAGACCATTTAAATAACGAATAAATATGTTTTGTAAGCTTTGTTGCATAAAATTGAAACAGATGTATTTTAACAACAAAAATGACAAAAAACAATAGTTTTATTTCAGAATAAATATTACAATTTCAATACGCTGCGCCTAAAAAACAATTCATGCTGTTGTTCTGGAAAAACTGTAGGTAGCCCATAAAAAAAATAGCGGCTTCTATCACCTTTTTTCTATCGTTGATTATGCTGTACATACTGTGCAAATTAAATGGCATGATAAACTTTTTTATTCAGGCGTCATTTTTAATTCATTCCTCTAATGATACCAGTAATAATGTAATCGAGATGCCACTCGTTATAAAATAACTATTTCGAAACAAATGAAATAAGTTTGAGTCGGTAGAAATAACTTGGAAAATAACTCTTCCAAGATTTTACGGAAAAAACGTAACTTAAATCCTGATTTTAATTGAAAATACTCATTTCGCTCATTGTCATTATTTACTTTGGAGTCTTTATTCCTATCAATCAGCATCATCGTGATCATCATATTAGCCGAACGACGTCCACTGCTGGACATAGGCCTCCCTTGAAGATAGCCAGAATGTTTGGGCCTGTGCGCTGCTCAAATCTAGCGGTTTCCCGCTACCCGTACTGGGTTTTTTTGTACAGTGTAAGTTTGAACACCAACAAAGGACACTTTTTACTCGACTTCGTCTGTGATAACCGACATTTACACGAACGAAGTCGCGGGCAAAAGCTAGTGCTTAATAATAATCGTATTTATAATTCGAAAAAAGAAGTGTTAAAATAAAAAATATTGAAAAACAATACCATCACAACTGAATTGAGAATCTCCTCCATTTCATGAAGTCGGCTGGTAAAAATCGACTCAAAGTAGTAACTTTGAGTCGATTTTTTTGACATTTTCACTTTAGCACACTTGTTCTACATGCACATATTGTAACGGTATCGTTTCACGTTGTTTTCGTTTTGTACGAAGCAAAAACTGAATGCACGTTTAATATATGGAAACCGTGTATTAAAAGCCGCATGTGCAAACATGTTATTTACAATGCGCTCTTTGATTAACCAATCGAATTGATTGCCAAAGGGAACGCGAACTATAATATTTGTGTAACAAACAGGTAATGACAGAAATATGAGCATTTATTTTGTGAATGTGTCGTTACTTTCATGATATCTGTCCAAATATGAGGCTTTTAATTAATTGACCGTAATAAACGGCTATAGAGGACGATATTATATAACTAGTTGCTATGCCCGTGACTTTGTTCGCATAAATCTGTTTATTAACTATTTATTTATCACGGGTTTTTTTTGCGCAGTCAAAGTCAAATCATTTATTTCAATGAGACCATTAAAAAAACCTTTTGGACGTCACTTACAAGAGAAAAAAAAAATATATATTCTAGAAAAGAATAGTTGCTATGCGTGACTTTGTTCGCATAAATCTGTTTATTATTTATTTATTTATCACAGGGTTTTTTTGCGCAAAGTCAAAGTCAAAATCATTTATTTCAATGAGACCATTAAAAAAACTTTTGGGACGTCATTTACAAGAGATTAAATATAATAATATTGAATCTAGTTGCTCATTTTAAAATGTACTTTAATTCTTTGTCTAAAATAAAAAGATAGCCTAAGTTACTCATTAAAATGGACTCGTCAAAATCGGTCTAGTCGTTTAGGAGATTAGCCGAAACAAACAAACATTTTGAAAAATCGTGTAAGGTAACCTGTTAAAATATAAAAAGCCTATTTATTATATAAAAAGCTGTTAGTTTGACATTAGAAACCCCCTCGCACCCCCAGTTCAATTTCATTTATTTCTATAGATGTCATTCTAAATATGACACTATGTCAATGAAGTTAGGAAAAAAGTTTTCATAAGTCTAGACATTGCAGTATCTAACATCGTGTCCCAGAGGGATAGCGAAACTTTTTATTAGAAATAAGATTAATTTCTATGGTGACCTGGGAAATAAAAACATAATTGTCCGCTAGAGTTGTAACAGCTGTGAGGAACGGAACGCTATAAAACGTCTCACTCAGTTTTAGAAGAAATCTTCTGCAAAGAAAAAACTGGCTACGCAGTATCGATAACTGTAAGATTTAGGGGCTATTTAAAATGTAAATAGCTTATTCTTGCTGTCTAGCAAAAGGCGAAAGTTAACTTTTTTCTCTCGAAGATCTCGTCAGGAGATCTAGGAGTGTCCTATACACTCCTAAATCTCCTTGATTCTCAATGGAGCATAAACTTATAAATTATTAACAAATATCTACCATCAGGTTAAGTCTTTAAAACGATTGCTAGGAGCCTACCCCCATCACTTAAATAATTATTGTTTTAATATTACTTTGCCTTGTGGACTGTTGGATTTTCAACGCTCGACTCAGAGCTAAGAGCTGGAAATTCAACGTCTGAAATTACAAAGTTATATTAAAATGGTACAGTTTAAAGTGATGAGGCAAAAATTTAAAAAAAAAAGTCCTCACCAGAAAATACCATCCTGCAAATAAGACGGAACGGAACTAATTCACATGAGACTAATAAAGTCTTGGTTACTCTTACATTTCTATAGAAAACCGGAATTAGCTCAAACTCAAGCCCTTCTCTATTAACGCGTCCTGTTCACTTTAAAGCATCGTTACATTTTATTACCTACTTCAAGCTTCAACTTCAAACAGCCGACAAGACGAACGTGAACAGTATTTTAGTCGATAAATATAAATATCGATATCGACAAAGGCGAGGCACGGGAGATGATGGACGGGCCCCCATTAAGCAACGAACGCTTATTGCGTTGCCCGCGACGTTTATATTGTTCCTTGGATAATACCGTGTTATTTAGCACAACACTAATATTCACCCGTTTTTTGTTCCCGTCTCTCCTTGTTAGACGAAAATCTGATGTACCTACCTACCTACCGTCGCATCATTTACATTGAAACGATCCCCTTTTTTATAATTTTTGCCATTATCTGAGTTTATGAAGGTTTTTCTAAAGGTGCAATACTGGTTTTATTTAAATGTCTTTTGTAATAGCTGTCTCGGTTGTTATGTACCTTTTTGTAATTAGATTTGCTTTATAGAATATTCTAGTCGGTAGAAGCAAAGTTTCATAAATTAAACTTTTTATGTAACGTAGAATTTTTAGTGTTCAATTTTATAATTAGGTGCTGAAAGGTTGAATTAGGAAGAGTTGAGAGTTAGAGCTAGCGTAAAAGTTTTATAAAGCGTTGATTTAAAAAGGATTTGTATTGTGTATAGTAGGTGGATATGTATTAAATGTTAATCATTTAACCATAAAAATATGTTGACATGGTCATCACAGTTTTTTGAAGTCCTAAATTTTAAAAGGGGCATTCCATAGAGAAATTGTTTTTAATTTTAATATTCAATAAATAAATACATTTAGTTTATTCTTCGTTTTTAATAAAACCTATCACATTATTCTAACTTAATCTTAGTTTTATTGAAGAGGGAAAAATAATATGAAATGGATTAATAAAATTGTGATGTCGTAACCTACTTACTAAAATCTTTCTGCTCAGTCTTACACCGCAGGGACAAAATAAACTCTGAAAATGGTTATTTAACAACCATTTATTAACACAACAATTTCACTAGTAAACAAGACATTTACTTTTAATCATGATCATGAACTGTTCCTCATTCGGATTAGAAAGAGATGATAAATCAATACCTACCTCACTCACACTCGCAAAATACTACGAAACCTTGGTTTATTTGCCTATTACAGTTAGAACTTATTGATTCCTTTTCTCAGTACATAGAAGAAGTAAATGCCGGTTTTTCCCTTTAAGTTGCAATTTATTTTATTACAAACATCTGGGTATTGATGATACTATCTACTTTCCTAGTAAAAGTAATACGATGCCAATCAAAGTTATTTAGGAAAGGGAGATATTGCGGCTCCACCCACTTAAATGTTGTCGGTTTTTCTCGATGAGAGGTATCATTTTATTCATTCCGAAATTGATACTAACTGTAGACTCCGTAAGGTACAAAATAACCTGTACCAAATTAACACTTTTCTCCTGTTAGTTATTTGTCAGTTGCCATGTATTCATTGGGATACTAAGTTGCACAACAATGTTTTAACAACATGTTTTGTGTTGCTGGCAACATTTTTATGCCGTATTCATCATGGTGATGAAAGAACATTATGCAACACATGTTTCTGGCAACAATGTGTTAAAATTGTATGGCCTATGAGCTTTAGAATAAATAAGCCGGGTAGTAATTGTTGCAAAACATTGTTTTCGATGTTCACGAAGCTCAACAGAATACATAATTCCATTTTGCTCCTAGGACTCAAAAATCAAATTGTGAATCTAATCTCCACACTATCTTCTACTAGATGTTTATCTCTACAAGCTTGTAAAATTCTTTCCTTTTAAAATATATTGTTAAAGTGTGGCTCCTCTCCGTGACTTCACACTATATATTTTCTTAACTGTCTCGTTCAATATGTTAGCATTGAAAAATTTACATTGCATGCAAGTTTTAGAGGTGCTCGCAGGTGGCAGTTCAGAGTATAGAAATAATACGTTAAACGTCAAGACGGTTTTGGAGCCACTTCTTATGATAATGGATGTATCAATTACACGGTGTATATGTTGTGCAGTGTTGTTGATACAATTGTAAACATGACATTTAATGTTGTTTAACATTTCATCTTAAAACTTCAATAAGTTATAGAAGAATTTGTGGAACTGTGGAAATATGAAGGTTCTTTTTGTTATTTTTTCTATGCATTACGCAAAGGTCAATCAACTATTAGAAAAAAAATGAGGAATTTAGGGCGCGTCCCGCGTTTCTTGGAACTATCTGAAAATATGTACTTTTTTTTTATTTTGACTATGCATTACCCAAAAGTTCAAGAAAATTGTAAGTTAGTTAGGTCTGTTTCAGTACAATATTGTTATTACGCTTTATATTCAGAAGTTTTTCATGCAATCATGCTGAACGGAATTAGCCAAATCTAACATATTGATCTAACTTAGTACATAGGATCATTTTTACCCCGTTTTTGTGTTTCCGTGGGACAATTTTGAAACGTTGACTTACATTTAAGTGTACATAGACGAACAGAAACTAGCAGAAGATAGTTATACATAAAGTAAATAACATAACATCCAAAACCAATACTGTTATAACTCAAATAAAAATAAATACGTCGTTTCAAACTGCATCGGGAAAAAAACAAGTTCTTATGCAAGTCGGAACATGTTGTTTGCCTACAAGTTACAAACAGGTATTAGTTATAACTTTATAACTCTTGGTAACAAGTTGAGTAACAAGCATCTGATTTAATTCCCGTCTACTTAATACTTAACTTCAATAGAAACCGGTAAGCGTGTGACAATGAAGTTTTAGTTGGAAAAGAGGATAATTTGTCTAGTTCGTGGATTATGATAGAAGTAAAAGTATAATAGGAAATATTGGATATAATCTATAGAACATGACTTTTAATTCGCTGGTTACATACATACATCCATTAACTCATTCCTTTTTCCTATGAGGGTAGGGAGAAACTACAGAACGTCAACTGCAACGATCCTTACATAACCTGGTTAATTATTATATTTTTACCGATCATTTTGAGGGAAACATAAATAACTTCATAATAGACTAAAATAACAGAGTAATTTCAATCTAACGTTGCACAATAACAAAGCAAACAGACACGTCATCAAAATTGTTTACAACGACAAAGTGAAAGATTACGACAAGCTGAATATACTCGTAGCATTATGTTCAGAGCAAATCATACGTGCATCGTCAAAGGGTGCATAAGGCTGCGTGTTCACAAGAGATGAGCGAGGATTTGTAGCGAGGGATGTGTGTAACTAACCAATTACAGCGCTAGCTTAGCTCAAGTTTTGAAAATGAAGCGATGTTGTCGACGCATCTCATATGGCTGACAGACAACACGTGGGCCAGCGTAGGTCGGGGTACAAAGCTTAAAAGATATCGTTTCTTTGGGAATGTTGTATGTTGTCATGAGTACAATCATGTGCTTAAACATCGGTCACTAATTAACAGTCATCTTATATACAGTTCTCTGTTTTCTTTGTACAGTCCCGTCGGAGTCTATTTAGATCATCTTCACACACATCCCTCCCTACGCATCTGTATACCTTTGGTGGAAACTCAGCCTAAGCAAGAACACACGATAAACACAGAGACTCTTTGGATGATAATAAATCTGTTCTACAGTGATTCGAAGACTAATCTATATCCTATTATAAACGATTAAGATTGTGGGGATGAGTGGATGGATGGATGTACGAAATTAGCTGTAATTTTGGCAGCAATTGAATCTAATTGTCCGTTTCAAAAGGTTGTTTCGTATGGAGAAGAATGAAGAAGAAACTCAATAATTACTCTTTTAAAATGTTGTACAATATTTTTTCACGATTACACGTAAATGCGATGTAGGTACCTTGCGTGAAAACTACTATAATATATATTAGTATGTACACAAAGTATTATAAATAAAGAATTGACAGCTAAATTATGTTTCGAGATACATAGTGTTCACGTGTCCACAAATATTGAAACTGCAGACGACCACTTTTAACATTTTAACAAACAATGAAATAGAATTCAATTTTCAATTCCACAATTTTGTTGTCTGTGAATCACCCTAAAGCAAATGACAAAGTTATCGAATCCATGGAATTGACATGAAATGAAACATGTTTGTAACAGGCAATGCGTGAATGGTGTGTGTACCTTTGATGCTAAATTGTGCGTAGTACTGTGTATTGATACGATGGCGCGTGCTTAGTACGACACAAAGAGTTCTCTATGACACTTTTAGATCTATGTTTTAGTTAAATGAGGTTTATAATCGACCGATGTTAAACGTGCATAGAAAGGTTTTGAGACTAGCTGCTACTTAAAATTAGGCTATAATTGTCCAACTGCAGGACAAAGGCCTCTTCCCATTTAGATCTTGCTTTTGGTTTTCATAAGAAGCTTTCGTTCACTGATGTCTGTGATGTCCAAGATAAACATATAAAGTGAATATGAATAAAAAAAGCCTAATTAGTACTTGGCCATATCCGGTTGTAAACCCACAGCCTAATGTATGAGAGACATTTTCAGGTGCTACTTGATTGAAACGATTACTTCATGACATTTTATAAATATTTATAAAGGGGAATAGCAGCATTACCTACATAAATGCAAACCATCTCAATATAGAAAATACACCTACAGCTCACTATACTCAATTTACTATAAATAGGTATTGTACATTGAAATTAAACTAGTACAACAGATTATCGTGCGATCTATTTAATTTAATTTCATATTTGTCGATGTTTTCAGCGTTCAGCGCTTATAATCCCCGCGGCCATAATCCGTTACAAAACAATTTTGAATTCTCAATTTAATGTTCATTATGCTTTTGAACAGGCTTCTATAAACCTTTTCAATACAATATAAATTTCACAACAAAACAGTGTTAATAAATGAAAAAAGTAGGGTATTACAAAACAAACCACATAATAAGGCCGCCCGCGCCGCGAATATGAGACAATAAACGACAAAGCTGTATCGTAGCGGTCTACGTGGCGCTTCCGTAGCAAAACTCGTAGGCGACTACGCCGTAGCAGCGGGATACATCTAATGAGGGCACTGATATTGTACCGCTCAGCCGGCGGCCGACTCAGGCGGCCTCTATAAATTGGTTTCATGCATATTTATTTATTCAAATATGTATGAATTGAAATCTCCACGACTACTGAAATATGGCACTCGTGGACGAAAATTGAATCAACAGGGTAAATTAAGTTGACAGGCGCAGTAATAGTGTTTGAAATATAAACTCTTTTAGTTGAATAAGAAGCGTAACTTAAGAAAGTGCTCTCGTGGCATTATTCAAAGTATTCTTCATAAACTTCGCCTTCCAGCAAGCGAACTGCGAACAACAAATTTTTCATATTTTGCTCTCCTGACGTTTGGGGAAATTGGTGTTTAATGAGTAAACTTATGCATCGTAGCGTGCACTAATCTTGTTTTTTTTTTCGTGATAATGCACGTTTAGAAAAGTGCACATATTGTGTTAAAAGTTGCAGCTTAATAGTTTTTTGATGACTTCGCCCGGTGCAAAATTGAGCGTGCTTGAGTCGGTATAAAATACTTTGAACTTTCCGCAAACCGTTTTGTTTGTTAAATTTTATTTGGCAATGCGGTGGCACGGCGACTCCGCTGTTTAGTACAAATTGGGGGATTTCAAACGGCGTGTTTTCCTGCCAGTATTTTTGTAAATAAGCTTAATCAACTTTACGTAATGCTATAACCAGTAAGACAAAGGGACAACAGTGAATTGGATTCAGCGTTTATCCTTGAGTTTTTCAGACAAAGAATCATTTATCTTGTCTCATAAATAATATATTTCGTCTAAAATAACAGTGTACAATTGAACTGTAGCAACAGATCTAACAGATAATAAATGAGGCGAATGTCTCAAAGCTGGAAACTAATTAAAGTCGGCAGGCACGAATCAATACTTATAAATTACGACGGTTTAACTTGCAAAGGTAATTGGGCAAAAGTTCATCTCAAATATTGACACGAGAATGACGACAGGACTAAGGCAGTAATTCTTTAAGGCATGGTTTACACTTCCCGACTCATCGTTATTCGCCTACAGTGAATTGTTAACGCTGAATTGTCCTCGCTCATTCATTCTTTGTATTAACATTGGGAACAATGAATCAGGTCGTTTTCAAAGTTTGTGAATTTAACGATTTGCACAAAAGCGGGGAAACCATGGAAATGTGGCTTATGGAAATATTGGACGTCTTTTCTGTGACTGATTTATTTTTTATTGGCTTGTTAAGACGATCAAGTGTAAAAGCGATTTGTTGAACACACGAGATCGGATTTTATGTATTATGACACTTCAATTTCGATTTTAAGATTTTTTTTTATAAAAAACTAGCTTTGGCCCGCGACTTCGTCCGCGTAAATTTCGAACCCCGTTTCATACCCTTAGAAAGTAAATTTTGGAAAATTCTTTCTTACCGGACGTTTAGTAACTAAAAACGACCTCCCTGCCAAATTTCATTTTTACACGTCAAGCGGTTTTAGATATTTCGTAGTGACCTTTCGACTTTATATAATTAGACATTTTTTGCATTTATTATAATATTTCTTTCTATTATTATTTATTTATATTATTATATTAATTTCTTTTTATTATAATATTTTTTATTGATATTAGATTCAATATCATTTTTCTATATAAAATACATATTTTACTCCTGTAACGTAACTTATATTTCCAGTAACTAATAAACCTAAGTAAATTTCCTTGCAAAGTAAACTTGTTCCGGGATAAATCTATCAAAATAGACGACGAACTTAAATAAGTACAGATTAGATAAATAGATATCTTTACAGCGATTGATAAATGAGTTATATTAATTATTCACTGAAACCGCTGGATTACTTTAAATATTTATAGTTAAACATTTTGCGAAAAGGAATCTTACATCGTGGGTAGAGTTCGTTTGATCTGCCTGTTATAATATTTAAGTTAAATAATTTAGTTTAACTTAAGCGGTTATTTTTCGTTTAATTAGGTTTATCTTTGTAATTTTTGTAGGCTTTTAATCTTCAAGTGTGCTTTGGTATTTTTTATACAATATATTTTAAGTACTTAAATTAATTACGGGACAAAAAGGTCGTTACGTAGGTAGGTACATAGAAAACCGTACAAAATTAGTTGCAAAACATATCTACTTGCGTTAAATTTTAAAAAAGAAATTTCAATTCATTGTCGATTCAAAATGCAGTTTATTTCATAAAATATTGTTATTTTCACACCGAAAACAAACAAAGACAATAACAACAACAACGTATATAATCTAATATATAATATACAATTTTGTGTCAAAGTGTTTGAGGTCGCACTCCTCCGAAACGGCTGAATTGATTTTTATGAAAATTGGGTACATTTGGTAAGTTGACTAGTGACAGGGATCAACTTTGTCGCGGACGAAGTCGCGGGCAGAAGCTAATAGGTACCTATACTTACACAACATTAAATATTTGTTAGAGAGTATCAACTCGCAACGCCAATTTAGCAAATAGATACCCACGCCAATCAGGTATCTATTCAAAATGATAACTATTCCACGCATTCACACGACACTTCATTTCACCATAAACTCCCGTATTCATAGTCATGTCGCATCAATTTATTGTATTGGCAACATTTGGTAATCTCGAAACGTTTCGTTGCGCATTAATTTGGCTAATAGTTTGTTTTTGTTCAGGTGTTGCCATAAGCCGATTACGGACAGTTATCAAATATAGCTCATTTATTTGACCGGTGTCCGTATTATTGATTGCAGTCACATAATTGTAAAGAGTTTAATGTTGTTCGGTGGTTTTGTACGTTGTTAGGGTGTGTGTATGATTACGCGGCTTTAAATAGAATAGAATAGCTTTTTGTTTTCTAACCACAAATTACAGTTGAAAGTTAAATTAGTCTTTAGATACAATTTTGATTTTTAATATGTGGAGGACTGGTGTCTAAGCTGAGTGAAAATGTTAGTGTGGATGCATATTTTGAGTGATTAGTTATTTTATAGGAATATTTATTAATAGTTCGTTTTAAAGGCTATACATATGAGTCCAGTTAGTCGACAAAGAGAATGGAATGAATCTAAAAAGCTATACTTAAACGATTTCAAATGCACTGTGGTTGGTCAAATGATAAAAAATAAGTGTTACATATTCTTTATTTATCATAACTAAAATTGTACCGCAAAAAATAATTTATACCAACACAATGAAAGATCGAGACACAAAGTTTGAATTCACTGCATGATGTTGAGAAGACAAAGGTAATATTTTTCGTGGTTCTTAAAAAAGAATCAGAGAATATATACGAAATATAACACCTTCATAGTCAAAATGTATGAAATGGCAGAGGTTTTTTTTTACTAAAACTAAACTAAAAAGGTATTTCCTAGAAAATTTTAATTTATTGTATGTACTGAATTCATGGTAAAGGTTTGTGCCACAATGTCCAACCGCTTATATTTTTCTATTTTGTCTTGCGTCCATGTACACAAGCCTTACGAAAGCAAGCGTCGACAGTCTCAAAGTTACCTTATATTCTTTCGCCTACTTCATATTATTTAAGCTTTGATATATTCGCAATTTAAGTTGCCTGAAACTCGTTGGAGAGCGAACAGATTAAATTACATTTTTTTCCTACTTACCAAAGAAAGCAAATGACTCAGAGGAGGTTACAGTGAAGAATGAGGTCGGGTTGCTGAAAAATCTGAATGATATTGTGGTTTATTAAGATCAAGAAGTACCTAATAGAAAATGTTGATGGTTGAATTAGTAGATTAGAAATAGACAAACAATTATTTTGGAATTATATACAATGTTTTTTTAGAGTTTGGAATAAAACACATAAAATATTTTTTGTGTATACGATATTGGCTTTATTTAATAGTTTGTCTCAAGTCAATTTAAATGTAAGGTATATTATGTGAACTTAAGCAAACACAAAACGATCAGAAAATAGGTTTTCCATTTTTTTTTAACACAATAAAATGATTTGATTGATAATTTAATGATGGATGTATGTGAACAAATCACGTCTCATATCGACAATATTTTAGATTGTTACTATAAAAAAAATTACTCTTCACCAGGACAAATAAGTACATGTATGGATCTTGCATGCTTTAATGTAAACCAAAGGGAATGACAGACACGACAAATGTAAACACTACATTTCACATTAACATTGTTACATCATGCTATTCTAAACTTGTCTTACATTACCTTTATTCCAATGTGAATTGGGAAGTCTGATGCCAATGCAGGTTGCGGATGAAGTGCCGGCAGGAGCGGCAGTGGAAGAGGACAGGACATCATAGCTGCGCCAACCTGCCAACAAACGAGAGCCTTTAGCATTGGAGACCAGTGTTTGTACAAATGTTCGATGTGATTTCGGAAGGAACCTCAAAGCTTCAAACTTTATTTGGGTGATTATCTAGTTGACTTGGCTATCTATCTGCTGGATTGCTGACAACTAGCTGCATTCTGTCAATCATTTACCATACACCGTTACTACAGACAACAGCGTAATATTTAAAACGCAATATTTCTTAAGCAATTTTCGCTTAGTGTCAAATAGTTCCAAAAATAATATGATCTAATAAAATATTAAATTAAACAAATTAAACATCCAACATTTATCACGATTAAGGAAACCATCCTAAAAAAGTTCACGATACTTTAAATCACCAACATCTGCTAGGACCATTTAGGAATCTGTATCATAATTTCGTCGTACGTCATACACGAATAGGGATGGGAAACGTCGAAAACAATTTAGTTAGCGATGTATTCGGGAAACCGGTTTAAATTCGGTAGATATGCCTCTAATATTCCGTGTGGAATACTGGCTCCGTTGAAAACGATATGAATAATATATGGGCGCGAATGCACGGCCGGTCGCGGGAGATCAGTCCGCATTACGGCTCAATACGGCTTGTGCTGTGACGAATATAAGCGTCGAACGGACCGACAGCGCGATACAACCATATTTTATGTAAATGTTGAAAACATTTGTTTGGATGCGCGCAGGATTAGTCATTTTATGTCTGATTAATTTGATTGTTTCATTAAACTGTGCTGTTTTGGCGATTAACAAAAAAAAAACATTATTTATTTAATTTCATTCAATTCTGAGTTAATATATTGTGTAAATGTCCTAAATATTTGTTTATCAGAATTAGGAATTTACAAATTGAAAGTAGGTTTATTAGAAAAATAATTTAATTGCTTTTTTATTACATTTATTGAAAACTAATAATCTCGCTCTCAGTAGTAGGTATCTACGCCTGTTAGCAACAGACGTGGTCTTATATTGTATGTATAACAGTATTATCGACAGAACGCTCCACTACGCGAGGTACTCGGTTTGTATTGGCGTGTCGCCCTTACGGGACCGAAACTATGCGAATCGGATCCGAACGATCGTTTCGAGTTCAGTTTGCTTTCCTTTTACTACAACCAGAACATATCGCTGAACACAGCTTAGTGATTTATCAACTCAATCGACTGACGATAACGATGAGCGATACGGGAATCTTGTGGAAATTAGCCGAATTAGGCACTAAGGAAGCGATCAAATAACAGATCTTGACATTTTCCTGTTATGAATTGTTATCGGGTTTCGATTGAAGTGTGTTCGGATGAATAAACGTCTTGTTATTTTTATTTATGCGACACTTAATAATATTCCTTGGATTCTTTTTTTCTTTGACACAAGAATTTCTCCTGTATCTTGAGTGTGTTTACAATCATATAAACTCACATACACAAACAGACCCAGAATAACTAGGTATCTGAAGGCCATACAAAAATTTGTTTCGTGCGGGAAATGTACTCGCGACACGCAGCACTGCAGCTAATCGCTCAACTACTGCGCCAACCGTGTAGTCGAGATATCCCGTAGTTTAACATTAATGTGGTAAAAATAATGTTCAGAGTACCTATATGTAGGTACCTACATGTTAACAAAGTCAACACCCAACCGTTACTCTTTGAACGTAATATAGCTTTGTCACAGCAAATATAAAAGTAATGACAACCCTAAAAGTCATTAGGAAAATCCAAAATGGCAGAGCCTTTAACAAAACCAAATAATAGAGATTGGAAAATTCGTAAATATCTAAACAAAATCAAACAAACGGTACAATGTTAATATGAATCGGGAAGGACGCGAACTTTTAATCGAAATGTCGAGCGGTTGTACCGAGCCATCCCTAGGGGTGTCTCGTTACAATAAATTAATTAACTATACTAATTGAATGACACAAAACGAATTAACTGTGAGAACTGTTTTTGATAATAAAAGGCTTCACATCAATATTAATAGAAAATTGTTTTTAATTATTTTATAGTTAATACGGGTCGTGATGAGCTAGCTGTTAGAGTGGAAGGTGGCAAGTGACTTTTTCAGTTCATACTTTCTAACATTATCTTGGACATCACTAACATCGGTGAAGAAAAACATTATAAGGAAACCTGGACTTACCTATACTATTATTTTAACCTTTTGAACGCCAGAGTTTAAACGTATCGCCGTACCCCTGACGCCAGGCCAGTTTTTTTGCCAAATGACAATGATAAAGAATAGGGATTCAAAAACTTGATTACATTGTTTATTTCATAATATGATGCGACGTGTATTTTGTCATATATTTGTGACGTTGGCGTCCAGGGTAAGATTTCGTTTGTCACATATATGTGACAATGGCGTTCAAAAGGTTAAGAGGTAATGAATATGAATCTGAAAGCGCCAAAAAACCTTAACCTAACATTGGCATTGCATGATTTCAACCACATAAAAAATAAAAAATCGTGGTGATCAATGCCTTCTCTGTATGTGAAATACTAGGCTGCATTAAAAAAAACACACAGTTTTTGCAATAAAAGGCTATAATATAAAATATCAATATAAAATTGTTTCAATTATTTCATAGTTGCGTATTACTTGCGAAGTATTGAAGGAAGAATATGAATAATTTTCGGATTGTTTGAAATAAGTCGTGATGAAGAGAGAACGGTTTAATTAATTTTCTTAAGAGCCATTTAACAGTTATTTCTCAATCAATTGGGCCTACCGGAGTCGACTTCTAAATATAAGGATATCGGTTCTATATTTGGCATATTTAGCTTTCGACACTCAAACCGTGTTTTTATTAACATCAGGTAGCTGTTTTGATAATTATTAATAACTAGCTTTTACCCGCGGCTTTCTCCGCGTATATGTTGGACTTGGACCTCCGTTTCGTAACCTTTGGGAGTGAATTTTGGAAAATCCGTTTCAAGCGGACGTCTACCTACTAACTATAATCTACCGCCCTGATAAATTTCATCGTTATACGTCAAGCGGTTTTCGATATTTCGTGATGAGCGAGCGTGACCTTTTGATATATAAAAACTGTACTTGAAATAATAAGCAATAATATAATAATTATGGTCCTACTGAGAACGCACCACCTTCTCATACAGAGAACGCACGAGCATTGATCACCACGCTTGCTCAAGGCAGATTGGCGATTTCAGACTTATATGAACTACAGTCCAGGTCTCCCCTTGATGTTTTCTTTAACTTACAATAATGCCAGTGATGTCCACGATAAACTAAGACATAAAAACCTATTTAAAATAACTGCCTACCTAGTCAATCTATTAAAATAATATAATATCTCATTGTGAGAGTTCCTAATATATTATGTGATATTAGATAATAGATACTCACTACAATATTATTAGTCAGTTCTAACTTGTCTTGCTGCGCCCTAACAGGGCCATGTACTCACTAATTTTAAACCTAGCGTTTAAACTATGTTGTGTACATTGTGCAAAAAATAAATAAATAAAAATAAATGTTCGTGATAAACAATGATGATAAATACCGTCCGTACATTGACCGGTTTATATTTCCACGGAGAAAACCGCGCTCTTCAACTATTCAGGAGTCGGGGGAAGTTGTTATTATGACAGTTACCTAACTCCATTAATTACATTAATGAATGCATTAATATAGAGTTGGCTAACTATGCCTCGGGCTGACAGCCGACGTGAAATCCTTTTTACTAGATAAAATAAAAATTGTACTTGGGTTAGTCGACTAGTTGGTTAAAATGTTTAAGGCTTTTAGAATATTTTTCAGGTGGTTGATTTCGTAGAAATGGGTGTTTTCGGGTCAGTGGTCTGTTAGCTAATTAGGATTAAACTTCGAGTTGTTTTTTTTTTAGTAACATCGTCTTAACCTTCTTAGCATTAATTAATTAATTAATATACCTGTAACAATTATTGTTAATTTTTTAAGGAGGTATGGCGCTTCGTCCCTATTGTTCTTCTTTCGAACTATATTTTCGAACAGGGTTTTGGATTTAATATTGTTTTTATGACCTTTAAAGGTCCCTTTTATTGGTCTAATTTAACGATTTAATTTAATATATTTTATTTATTTGGGAAAACAAACGGTTACACTTTACAGTATTACAAGTGAGCAAATGTTTTATTAAAATACTACTTTTACTTACTACACTTATTACGCTTTTTGCTACTATTACTATACTTTCACTTTGGAAATAAACGCGCTTTATAAAAACGAGACTACGTTTTGGTCAATAAGTAATTAAGCTCGATGAAATTTTGTAGATATGATAAGGACACTAACTTAATTTGACGGAAAGCTGATAAACCGCAAGCCTGGTTCATCAATTTTCCGTCGAATAACTTGATTTCAAAATATTTTTAGGCTACATATTAATAATATGTAGCCTAAAAATTCGTAATTGGAAATACGCTATTTTTACGTATTATTAAGTTAATCTACTTTAAGTATACGTTATAATCTACGTTAACCTACTTTAAATAGATTATTTAAATTTTGAGATAGTAGATATCATGTTAATTGTAGTAGCATGCAATAAATCCAATATTTTGTTTTTCAGAATTTTGTGATTACAACCTTACAAAAATACATATTATACAATTACACGAACTTATCCGTGTCTTATCAACTTTATCTGTGTCTAATCAAAAACATTGCCTACCTACAGTTTCTTTAATCTTTACTATATTCCTAATGTAATAAAGCTGAAAAGATGTTTTGTTTGTTTGTTTAAACATCTCTGAAACTACCAGTGGGATTCAAAATATTCTTTCCGTACATGATAGCCAGACTCATGAGAATAGTATCAGCTATACGACATGAAAGAGCAGTAACCAAAGACATAGCTGAATGTGAAAATCCCATGCGCACGAAGTCACAGACAGCAGCTAGTTCACAATATATCCCGCTAATTAATAAACACATTCATTAAATCATTAAACAATTAACAAAGGCAGCCTTGAACATTAATAATGACTTTTTAAACCTCCCGTTCTTAAATATATAATCAAATCGAAGGGGAGCGATTGGCTTTCTATAATTTTGACGGATCCAATTATTTTATCGCTTCTTCCCGAACGCTGGATACCCTCGAAATTAATTAATTAACTATTGGTATAATTAAATCATCTCGGCTCCGCTAAATTTATTCTTTCGAGTGGAGGACAAAGTTTCTGCTTAAATTATAATGGCAGTAAGATAATAACGGTATGATTAACATGACTGAAGTTTATCGTAAATAAGTGGGGGAGCAGGAATGTGATGATTCATGGTATTGCCTCACTGTTAGCCGTTTTGTTACTAAATTAGAGTTACGCGACAAATCTGTGGTAACGACATTTTGAAAGTAATTTGCACGGTTTAAAAGGAAAGTGTTTGTTTAAGAGCTCTTTTTTTTTTCATTGTTCTTTTCTGTATTAACTTTACTCTTGGCTATGAGCTGAAACTGTCGACTTTTTGAGTGAGTTGGGAAAGTTTTTTTGTGATTGCTTTGAAGGAAAAACACGTTTAATAAAAACATGGTCTTTAGATGGTTTTTCTTTAAACTATTCTCTGCCAAAATAAAAATACTCATAATTGATGACTGGTTTGGAATAGGGTAATATAACAATATATAACACACACTAGACACATAGGAGGTATAGGTATTCACCTGCCTTAAGTTTGGTCTTTCAATACAGCCCTGCTCCCGTGATGTTAAATAGCCTATAACGCTCCTCGATAAATGGGCTATACGTATAACGGAAAAGATTTTTTTCGAACCTGGCGTTTTGGAGATTAAAGCGTTCAAACAAACAAAGTAATTTATCGAGCGTGTGCTCTAATACGGCTTGCGTATCCCAATTTAGTACTGAATAAGAATGTTGGTGTCTTAAAATATTGCAATGACAGCTTATCCGATAAACGGAATGCCAAGAAACACCACAGCAGACTAAAAAATATCAGTAAAAAAAAAACACACCACCGTGTTTATTTTTTATGCTGGCAATTTGCAAACGATAAGTCATACAACATACAAACTTAATGAACATGTCAATCGTAAAGATTTCAACACGACAGCGGCATGTTATTACTAAAATAACCTTTGTTTTTCGCAGTGTTATTAACATTACAGTTTTAAGTCATCATAAGTAGTTAAGTTAACTTGTATGTTATAAGATATAACGCTGCTAATTACACGGCTGATTAATATCCAATAAAATGTATGGGTTTTATACAAATGCGTTCCGGTTATGTTTTGCTAACAAATAGCATGCAATCAGAAATAATTTTGACATAACTCTCTCGTACGCCGTGCAAGTTGTTCTTATGACTCATATGATTTTATCTGGTGTGTTTTGAAAAGAAGTAAAGAAGAAGATTGAGAGATATTCTTCTATCATTGTATTACTTTCACATGTTTAAAAACTTTAGACTATACTACTTAACGTCTAGAGAGAATACGTAGTTGTTTTTTAAATTTAATTATAAGAATATTTTGTTTTGTTTTTTTATTTTACACTTTTTAGTTAATACTTTTTAGAATAATTAAGTTAATTTACTTTTTAGTTAATAATTTTCAGTCATTTTATTAGCATTTTAACCGAGTGACACTAAAATCGGTTGAACCGTAAAGTAGTTACGAGTGGTCACCAACTTATGTATATTGATACATCTGTCCGAATAAATAAAATTGAAGTGTTTGGCTGTCTGTCTGTTTGTTTTGGCTAATCTTTAAAATCTGGATGGATTTTGACGAGACATTCACTGACAAATAAGAACTGACTGAGTGACTGACTGAAATAATTATATATGCACCCCATATAATTTCCCAACATTTACGAGACGTAGAAAATAGGAATACCTGTTAATTTACTACAACTCTTGTAGTACATACAGAAGTCGTAGTGAAGTACAAACAAAGTCTAAAAAGCTTGGCTTGCAAACGTTCCTGAATGATGTGCAGTTATTATTTTTTAGGGGAAATGACGTGAACGCGCGGTCTCACGTCATGAGTGACGCGGTACTGTGCGAGCCGGATGCTCTGCAGTGAGATAAGGAACGTCAGTGGTGCAGTTTTAGAATGATAAATGATTTAAAAAATACGGTCGAGGACTGTGTTTATGTATAATTTAGATGGAGACGTATAATCTGTACTTAATATATTAAAGCCGAAACAATGAAGAGGTTTTGTTTGTTTGTTTAAACGTGTTAATCTATGGAACTCACAGTCGGATTAAAAAAAAAACCTTTTAGTTTATTATATGTCTATCATGAGGAATAGTATAGGCTATATAACATAACGCTATGACTTACGGGTGCGGAGCAGTAACCAAAGACATTAACGCGGGTGAAAAATGAACACGGACAAAGTCGCCGACAGAAGCTAGTGTACCTATAACTTTCAAGGTATGTTGCTAGTGCTTGTTAAACAATTCGTTTCGATCATAATCGGGACATAGATTTTATTTATGAATTGATTATGTTACTTACAGTTCTGCGAGAAGAATGCGTAATAGCTATGCAAATGTATACTTTTTACCTACCTTCATTTAGTCAAAACGCATTTATTTTATTGAATTTATAAAACTAAATTGGTTAATTGATTACCTGCAATTGGT
This sequence comes from Hoplodrina ambigua, assembly GCA_949774945.1. Taxonomy (NCBI): domain Eukaryota; kingdom Metazoa; phylum Arthropoda; class Insecta; order Lepidoptera; family Noctuidae; genus Hoplodrina; species Hoplodrina ambigua. Next base: position 10,482,385 of record OX458967.1, read on the forward strand.
TTATCCCTAAATAAATAATAATAATCAGCAGTATCGGTTAATCTATAAATAGTTCAGCAAGATAACAAATGACGTCACTACATCAATCTTTTCAGAAAGATACCTACATAAGAAAGAAATAATATGCAAAAAGACATTAAATAACCCCTCCTTTTGGCTTTATCGAAGTCGAGTAAAAATAGCTCCCAGCGCTCGTTAAATCTATCCCAAGTTACTCAAAATTCCCAGTAAAAAATAACAAAAAGGTAAATGCCATTCGCTTTGACAGACTGAGAGATTTTTAAAATATCTAAAGGTAGGAAAAATGTACTTCAAAAGCAGAACTAGCTAGATTTCTCGTCATCCTAATATATCCTATTACGGCTACACCGTCTTACCTCAGTTACTATTTTCCCTCGAAGCATCTGAGTAAAAGATTCCAACTATATTTCTTTGTTACACACGAATAACTTTCTTTAATCTACCACATAACTCGAGTGATAAGGTAAATTGCAGCGACCGCCACTAATTGCACCCTCGGCTAACAATGCTCGCTATTCGTGAACAAACAATAAGTTCGTACAATACCTTAAGAATTAAAACTTGTTCTAAACGCTAAGTTAGCGATTAAGTTGCAATCACGGCGGCGCAGTGCTGTGCTAAGTTAGTGTAAACAAGCGGACGCAACTCGCATTGTGCCAAGTCAATTCAAAACTAAGTTACGTTTGTTGTTTCAATAAGTTTCTGCAATTATGTTGCATGTTTGTTTAACGTATTCAATTTACATGATGAGACGATGTATGCTGTTTGGTAAGAATTCTGTCAGTTTGTTTAAGTTACAGGCGAAATGTGGGTGTACTAATTGGTACATCTCTGCCTAACCCTTCGGGGATTACAGGCGTGATGTTATGTTCAAGTTACTATCTCTTGTGGTAAGTTGTCAAAGAGTTATTGGAATTTTAAATGTTGTTAGTTGTGGAGTATGTTTATTTTCTTAGATTTATTTGATGACTGTTTCAGAGCCATTTCTTTTTAAAGTTAAATCATTTATTCAATCATAATTCAATTAGGCCATTAGTAGGCATTTTAGACAATTTATATATAAGAAAAAAATAATAATACTGAATCTAAATGCCCACTCTAAAAGGTAGTTTCATTTATGAAAGAATGATCAAAAAGCTCTACAAACACATAAAAAAATGTATTACATTAATTTGTACAGGCTCAGACGATGTAGGTACCTAAAATATAAAATATTCTTAATGTATATTTTGTGTAGTATTTCAATAGCAATCTTTATTCCAACTGAATAAAAAAAAAAACATAAAAAATAGTTGATACTCTTGTCCTACCACGTTCACGGCAAATTATGAAACAAAAATCAATCCTTTGTCATTCGTTCGTCAACAGCTAATTCTTAACAGAAAATACGTTTTTAATACCATTGTGGGATGGCAGCATCCATTTATTAATTAACAACACTAATGGAGCTGAGTGTAATCTTACTGTCTTTCGCTACTTTTTATACATTGAAACGGAATAATAAACTCACGTGCAAAAACGTTAGGCCACTCGGCGAAATTAAATAACTTGTGCTCAAATTCAAAATATTTCAAGTATGCGTGTATAAAGTCATGCACATGCGCAATATATTTCCATAAGCATACTTTAAACTAAATCTATAGTCTACAAAGCGCTCACCGCTACGCCGGTCAATACCATAATACACAGACAATGGGCGATTTTGTGAAATTGATATATCTATTTTTTATCAGCAGATATGCCTTTAAATTTAAAAAGTGATAAAATTAAAATTCTGAAGGATCAACAGTATAGCCTATAATATATATTATTTACGTACCCTAACGATTAACGTTTGCTATACACGCTATCACTATCACTTTATGTAGAAAATTAGAAATCAGCAGAAAATGCAGTGAATAGTATAAGTCACTTTGTATATTCTTAGTATACTACCTACTGGTGCCGATTCTCTTGTTCACAAACAAGACTAAATTTAGAGAATTGACATCTCTTACTAACATACAGCTAAAGGAAAGGACGGTGACATTAAAGAACTAAGTTAGCGATGTCAAATTAGTTTTGCCTTGAACTGTTCCATATTTTTAATCTATACGTTTTAAGACGTCAACTATAATTGTATGGATGTGTCAGATTGACTAAATTTGACAGCTCTTATTTACATTAGTCTTTTTCTTGTTTTATTGGACAGAAAAAGATGGAAATAGTTTAATTTTAGTTTAGTTTGTGACCAAGGGAATCGGCACCAATGTTTGTTTTCTCTATTAAAAAGAAAATAAAAAATGCTCTTGAATATTGCCGAGTGGCCCAATGCTTTTACACGTAAGTGTATACATATACAACGCTCAGTCGTACTTATCGCATGTCTATATTACAAATTAATATCGATACTTACTCAGTTCGTGTGCGCTCAGATGTTAACGTGTAATGACATGAATATAATCAAATTATAATGAGTTATTCATGATTAATACATGATTGTGTATGAATGAATGAGATAGCTGTATGATTTTGTAAGTGTTTAACATTAATTATTTATGACGCTGTATTATAAAAGCTTTCTAGAGAAGTCCCACGTGATTGTTAGACAACATTCTTTGATACAAGGGTTGAAATGTGATTCTAATTTTAAATTATGGTAAGTACGTGGTACATTTGCCTAGGACAATCAAATAACTCTTTTTATATAGCGCGTGCTACAAAATATAAATTTATAAAAAATGGCAGCCAAACAAAAAAGCTTATCATGCCCTTTCTCTCGCACAATTAGCGAGTGAGTGAGAGAACAAGCGCTGCGTTTTGGTACAGGTTATAAGTAATTTTAACAAAGTTCAATTTTACATTGATTATATTATGTATTTACTTAGGTATCCTTAAATTTTAAAATAATGGTTTCCATTTTTTTTTTATGATTTTATTATTTAGATTTGCAGACATCTAAGTAACTTATTATTTGTAATATTTTGTAACATTTCAACACAAACGAAACACAAATATTAAAGAATTCATTTTTGAAATAATAATCTCAAATCTAGGTCACCATCAAACATTTTAGGCACACTAAAAGTTCCCACATAAAATATTCATACTCTTCATAAGATTTCTAAATATATCTACTTATTATATAATATTTTACTAAGTACCAACTGGTAACAAGATCTTAGCCGCCTGTTCGCGCCTAATTACGACGATTGAAATATTCCATAACGAAGTGAAAAACGCATTAAAAGTTTATCGGCCGAGTCGAGGAAGAAACAAAAACAATGCCACAGAGTAAGATGTTGCTTTGTTAACAGATTTTGTCTTGCCAGTGGGTTAATGAAGATGAATCGGTTGGATTTTAGCTTTGAACTGGATTTGTTCGTGATTTAATACGATTACGGGTCACTTGCGGAGTTTGTGGATCGTTTATACAATTTCAGTTTAGTTTCAGCGAGTTTAATAATAATAACGAGTGAAATTTGACGTGTCGTAAAGACTTGATCTTGTTACAAATGTTGAAGAGATGATCACTGTCAAAGTCAAAGTCAAAACATATATTCCCATTAGACCACTTTTGAACGTCATACCGATATAAGAAAAAAGAATTGAATCTAGTTGCCCCTTCAATGAGGTAGTTTTGTATGGAGAATAATGGGCAAGAAACTTCACACTGACTCTTTTAAAATAAACGTTTTATAATATTTTGTATACCTACCGGATCATACAGGATTACACGTGAATGCTACATATTATACATAATTATCTTGCATAAAAACTACTACTTATATCATAATATATAACAAAGTATTACAAATAAAAAAATACTGCCAAATTATGTCCAAAGATACCGGAACAGAATTTAAGCTGCTTTAAAAAATAATTTTAAAAATCTGTACCTATACTAACAATTGGCAGAGTAAACGGTGAACAAACAAAAAATTACATACAACATGTAACCTCCTCCTTTTTTAAGTCGGTAATAAAGATACGATGCGTAAGCGCATGATGAATTTTGAGTCTATCATTGACTCTGTTCATTTCGTTTTTTGTAACAAATATGATTACAAATTACAGTCTCATAAAGTAGAAAAATCTCTCAGTTGTTTCTCTTTTTTTTGTATTCCTATTACAATGGTTGTCATAAATTAATTTGGCAAGTTAGATTGCGGGGTAACAACCTCTGATGTCGTGGGCTTTTCAATTTGACAACCCTCTGTGTATGACGCACCCCTTGTAATATTGTTTTATTTTTTTCGCAGCACTCGCTACTTGTCTTGTAATTGTTTTTAAGATTCTGGTCAGATATAAGAATTGTGTTATTAATGTAGATGGCTGCGTAGATAGGTTCTTACAGAAAATGTGTATGGTTACCTATCTATGTATTTACTAAGAGATAAGAAGTTCTTTTTTCTGTTGGTTTACAAAAAAATCATAGTACCAATACCATAATGCAAAATACCAATATCTGTACACCTTTATTATAGTACTAAGTTGTGGTTTAAAAATGTAATCTGTTGAAATATATAATGTTACAAATCTTGGACCATATCCTTACTACTGTAGGTACTATTTCAAAACGAAAGTTCATGAAGGTGGAGGGATGTTTGTTATCCTTTCAATTATCAGAAATTTGGCACACCTATAGTGCCTATTTTGCTAACACATAGGCTTTTTTTATTCCGCTTTTATGTCCCCATGTAAGTAATTAGGGCATTGGCTTAAATCTGAAGTCGCCGCAGACGAAGTCTGGCAAAAGCTAGTTCAAAATACGCGAAGCACTATCAAATACTTTATGAACTTAGATTACCTGGTCAGACTTTTAGACAAAGTAGGTCCAACTAGGTCGCCTCAAAAGGTATTTCATTCAAAATAAGACTCACCACGTAAAATAAAGAACTGTACACTAAAATAAACCTCCAACCAGCTCCGAGAAACAATCTCCACAATGACAAACAAAAGATGACTTGCATAGTATCTAAAACGTGTACCTATATAACAAGTTTAGAGCTTATGTGAACCGTAGTGAGGAAGACAAACGGAGAACTAACATAACCCCAGCTTATGACGACATCGAGTTTAGACCAACATTCACCCGCGGGCTGAGTATACTCCGCAAACTGAGTCAGTCATCTCAAGCAGAGTAAACAGTAACAATCCTGAACTTACTATTGCTACTCATGTTCAATTGAGCTAAATAAGTTTTAATAAAATATATGAATACTGAGTGAAGTGAATATTGACTGCCTCGTTGGTCTAGTGGTCGCAAGCGCGACTGCTGTGCATGAGGTCTTGGGTTCGATTCCCAGGTCGGGCAAAGTGTTATTGGGTTTTTCCATCAGGAATTTCTCAGTAGCAGCCTCGGAGTCTGGATTTGTGCCCGGTTGATGGCAATAGGCTCGCCCCCTATTACATTGGACTAAAAACATAACTGGCGAAATGTGGGTGTACTAATGGGTTCACCTCTGCCTAACCCTTCGGGGATAATAGGCGAGATGTTATGTTATGTTATGAATACTGAGTAGGTAGTTTTATTGGGATTTTCCGTCAAGAATTTCTCAGTAGCAGCCTCGGAGGCTGGATTTGTGCCCGGTTAATGCCAATAGGCTCGCCCCTTATTGGCGAAATACGGGTGCGCTACACCTCTGCCAAACCCCCAGGGGATTACAGGCGTGATGTTGAACAGTAATGTGTTCCCTTGCGATAATATAATATGTATTTCAACTTACTTTACAGAAAGTAAGTACATAATAAATAATATATTTAACATACCTTTAGAAGTAACTGTCCTTCAAGGCCCAAACCAACAAAAATTAAGAAAAAATAGTTGCCACGTACGCACGACCTTAGTTAATAAAAATATACAGGGTGTACCTGATAATAATTTTGCGTTTTTTATTTAACACGCTGTATAATTTAACAGGTCGACAAACTAGTCGTGACCACTTCTCGGTTATCCCCAGGCGCATCTAACTCATAATCCTGGAGTCATAAATTCTGGAATATATGTCGATAAATTATCGGAATATTTTTAGCTTGACATGTAGACTGGAGCCGTGGTGTGAATTAAAAATGTAACTGGACTTGGTATCCGGTGTTTGAGGAGTGCGATCGTATTGACATACCTAATATTTAATGCAATGTATTCCTATGAAAATATATGACAACAGTGTTCAAGGCAAAAGGTTAGCAATAAAGTTTATCCTACTAATATTATACTATTTTGTCAACATTATTTGACCCATTTTGATCTATAACACGTAACGTTAAGGGTCAGCTAATGTTGACAACAGACTGTACTATTATACGCGAAAGTTTCTGAGGATGGATGGATGAATGGATGTTTGTTACTCACTGTTGACAGGCTGTCCTTTTAGTGGCCTAATTAAAATAAATTATTTGACGTTGACTCTAAACGGAATTAGCTGAAAGCCACACATTTATAGATATTGGTCTAGCCTAACACACATATAACTATGATATTTTTTATACTTCAAACTAATTCCGAAGTTTACGCAGACAAAGTCGCAGGCAGAAGCTGGTTTTTACATAAATCCTAGTTTCCATTTCACATTTACATTATAAACGTTTGTTTCTACGAAACAGCTGAGCAGTCGGGAGATAAAAATGGAGTTCGGACCATAACCATCGAACAGTCGCATAGTTGGATGTATACGAAAGGATTTAATAGACACTCCGAATGACAGCGCCCAAAGCTACGAGTAAATCAAGGCATTTTATGTATGTTCACGTAAAATTTTATATCGACTTTATTACATTCTGATTAAATATAAATTAGTCTGTTCTCTGCTGAGCAGACAAGACTAAATTCAACACTACACCCATAAAATCCATACTACTATCTATAAATGCGAATATAATTCTGTCTGTCTGTTACGCTTTCACGACTAAATCACTGAACCGATTTTAATAAAATTTGGTAGGGGTAGGTTTGAATCACAAGAAAGGACATAGGCTACTTTTTAATTATTTTATTCTACGATAACTGACATTTACGCAGACGAAGTCGCGGGATAAAGCTAGTTTTGATTAAATATAAATTAGTCTGTTCTATGCTGAACAAACGATACTAAATTGAAAACTACATCCATAAAATAGTCATATAAAAAGTACGTTTTTATATTCACTATCTAGCTCAATTTTACCTTAAAATTTTCTGAATAAAATAAAAATGGAAGGTTTACTTCTATAAATAAATATTTTATAGTACTCAGATTTTCATACTGAAACACATGAGTTCACAGAATATAGCCTTAATAAATAATAAATACAAAATAATGCTTACGTAGAATTCCTTTTGGATGGACACGGCTCGCGGCACGCGTAAACTATTATGAATAAAATATGTTCAAAGTATTCTGAATAAACACAAGAAACTGTCAAAGAAAAACATCTGAACGGCTTTACTTTCAGGCGAGCAGGGCAATAAATAAATATTGACATCTCTGATAGTGCCTATAAACCACAGGCTAGCTTTCTAGGCGTCGAACATTTTATACCTATGAAGATTCTATCGTAACATTTAGGAAGAATATAAATCGGATGATACTCAAGTTTGGGCAGAACATTTTTCTAGCGTTTCATTATATTTCATATATTTTTGATTAAGTAATTAAAAAAGTTTTCACAGTCTACTTTCCATTTTTATCTTTATCTATACTAATTTAAAGCTGACAATTTGTTTGTTATCTCTAGAACTACTGGTGATTCTGAATTATTCTTCTAATAGAAAACTACATGAACCATAAGAAAAAAAAGAAAATAGAGAATGAAAGGAGGGAGAGATGACAAAGCATTAAGCCCAACCGCAGTTCCGCCTTTGTACAGTGTAATTTTTTGTACATGTGCATAAAGTTTAAATAAATAAAGAGAAAAATAAGGTAACCGAAAAAATAATTTCGCGAACGAAGTCGCGGACAAAACCATAAGGAAGAACACATGAGCAGCAAAATTACCGTTAAAAAGTTTGCAACGTGCAAAATCGAACGAATGGCTGAAGGTGGGCAGACATGGGCGAAAATCTATTTTCCAGCTTTACAACCACAAATTACGACAATATTGAACGTTACAGCACACGCATGTAACACGTGTCCAAAGATAAAGGAGCTACCAGGGCACAATGATGCGGTAGGAACGTCAATACCGCGCTACTCCACGTGGTGGATCACTCAATAAACGGGTTCCCTACGTTTGTGTCCGATTAATTGCATGGGCATTCTCCGCGCGGTTCACAGCCTCGGTATGTCAATGAAAGCAATTACTTGCACACCACACACCTACCCATGCCTACAGCCACCCATTATGGTAAGCTTCAAGCTTGTCATAACTAAAATTGATTACGTATTTTACCGATTCCCAAAACCTCTCACAAATATTGTCGATTTAAGGAAACGTAGTCAGCCTTAAAGCTACGGACTAGTTTCTTGGTAGGCCTAAGCATTATCTCATATTTAGATGTGATATTATCCTATATAGCTTTTGTTCCTTTCACACTCTCGAATGATGGATTGCTTACCAATAGCCGGATGGCAGCTCGCAAACGTCTACTCCATCAACATAGAAAAAGCGACTTTAAACACGTATTTAGGCTTCGTTCCTCGCCTTAAGGTCCATGTTGCTTTGCATGATCTCGAACAATTTCTTCTACAAAGATGTAAACGCCAATCGATGTGTCAGTGGGCTGATAGGGAAACTTTTCATTTTGCCGATGTACCGCGCGCGATGTTGGGTTGAAAAACAATTTTCTTGCTATTTGAGAGCTCATTTTTAACGTTATTGAGTGGTAACTTCTTCAAGTTTGTATATTGTTTGTTTATTTTGGCAGTTTCCATTGTTGTTAGACCGATCGATCATTTTCCTATGCGATGGGGTGTTCGCTTCGTTCTTATGTTTAGTGTTATGGTTTTAGTCATTTTTGTTGCAGCTTTAAAGAAGTTATCTTCGTTGTTATTTCCGTAAAAGGTTCTATAAATTTTGCCTGAGGAAAAGCATTTTATTATAAAACAAAGTGAATATTCGCTGTCAGAAAGAATGTGATGTAGTGGCTCCTATAAGTTTACTCCCCTATTTTCGTCGACAACACGACCTTCGGCGCCGTTCACAATTTTTCTTCATTTGCCATAAAGTTCAGCTAGATTTCATAGTGGAAGGTGATTCTTCCAAACTTTGTTACATGGAAAAAATGTTAAGATTTTATTATGATAGTCTATTTTCTTTTGCACTTACTGACATACCTTTACGGGTAATAGCTATTGAAGACACTGTGAGTAGATAGTATCTCCGTTTTCTTTTAAACCAATTATTTTAAGGTTGCAAGAAGTTTATGTCACCCTTGCTTCTGTTCGCGATTGTTGATGTACTATCTCACGGGCACCGTACATTTTCCGGGATAAAAAGCTCATACCAGACTATAATCTATCTCTGTGCCAAATTTCATCCAGATCTTTTCAGCTGTTCTGTCATGATTAAGAAACAAACATACATATAAACTTTCACATTTATAATAGAAGATTATGATATAGCTACATCTAGGTTCAAACGTCTGCAAGCATTCTCATTCCATTTCAGATTATAGTACGCTTTAGTAAGATAGTTATTTCTGTAAAGTTAAATACATTCCTACCTATACATGTACAACTAATGACATCTATTATACATAGGTATACTTACTTAGCTACTTTATAGACTCGGAGGTATGGAGTAAATGCCTCCCATTATTGACGTATGTGTCGTCAAGCTATACCTATAAGCGTATAACGGATTGGATTTCAGCCTAATCCCTGAGAACTAATCACGTTACAATGTGTATTAAAACGGATATGTATCTTGAAAGTGATAAGATAATTGATTTAACTGCCTCGTTGGTCCAGTGGTCGCAAAGGGCGACTGCTAAGCATGAGGTCTTCAATTCTCAGGTCGGGCCAGTGTTAATGGGTTTTTTCATCAGGAGTATCTCACTAGCAGCCGACTCCTTGACAATTCAAAAGTGCCTGTAAACGGTCTAATTGAAATAAATATTTTTGACTTTGACTTTGACAGCCTCGGAGTCTGGATTTGTGCCCGGTTGGTGGCTAAAGACTCGCCTCCTATTAAACCTCTCCACTCTCTTGTGCACTATTGCTCTAAAGTAGTCGAAAAATGAAATTGGTTCTTTCGTTTGGGAGCTAAGATGCCGCATATATATAACGGTTTGAACTTACAGCAACCTTCGCCAGTTTGAGAGCTAAAATAAATAAACGTCATAAACTATATTCAGGCTTCGCTCCATAAAAAAAACGATTTCTTTTTTACCACATTTTTGTATCGGCACGATGGTTTCGACACAAAAGCCTTTTAAAATATTCCCATAATTGCATTACAACAGTAAAAAAATCAAATTAATTGGATGCACGGGAAGGTTTTCTGAATAACGAAGCTTGTATACTCCGTGTAATATTTCTCTGTCAGACGAGAGCAAAATCGGGTGTACATCATATTAATAGTATTTATTTATTTTGCAGCATACGGTAATATGAAAACCAATGGCCGTGCAGGTGAACGGATTAATTTACAAGCGAATGAATATAAATATTTAATTAAATTCTGTTTTTACAATGCAAGCGAAAGTACGCAAGTCTGAAATACTCTTATGTTAAGTTAAACTATAATTAAAATAAAGAAGAAGTAAAATTGTTTTTACTATAGAAATACGCACATAATTATAAAAAGATAACTAAGATGGACACATTTATGTAGTAATTAGTTTTATCACTCCAAGTTAGTTTAAGGATTCACTGGAATATCTATAGAAGGTACATCCAGGTTGTTACATATAAAAAATTGTGACTGAAAATAATTAAGGTTTCGAGTAGGTACGCTTTTTGTGAAGCGTATTTATTTGAGTTGTGAATTTTTAGAATTACTAATAAAAATATATATAGCATTCTATCCTTGCTTTTTAAAATACTAATAGTTTTATGAATGCATTGATAAGGATGGCGTAGATCAGACACAAAATAAAAGATGATCTGAAAAAGGTGATGAAGTTTGACATGGTGAAGGAGGAAGATGGACTGGCGAAAGACAGGATTAATGACGGATGTAGGATAGATATACATAGATGAAAGGAAAATACAATAGAGTTTTAATTATTTTATAATAACAACATTGAAGAGTAAAAATCGTGCACCCTGAAACAAAGGATTAAAGTTTAAAGTCCGCTCGCTCATAACTTGAGGCGCGCCCATAGGCTCGCGGGTGTTTTATATTTAACCGGAATATGTATTCCATTTTCTCTTTATGTATTCCATGTATTTTATGAATTCACTAATATTCATGTAAATACAACTTATTTATTGTTAATGCATTAATGTAACGTCCATTAATATTATTCACGCTAAGAGATTATGGTTTTAATTCAGCCAATTCAAATAGGCATTCAGATACATAAAATAATGAAGCTGACCTACTTATGGAGGCTGTATATTTTCTGCCTCATTTATTTTATACATTTACATTACCTGCATTAAAGTAGGTCTCACTAAGGCAAAGGTTTAAACGAGATACGAAAGCTCTCTTCGTAAAGACGCGTAAGTAAATAACGTTGCACAAAAACGTTGGAACAACACACTTTTCCACGTAACAAACAATGTATTCACGGCTAAAACCAAACAATGATGTATTCCTGCTTTTTAAAACCCAGTTTATTTTGTTGACAACAAAACAAACGCACATCACTCTTAAACTTTACATCTCTGAATGTGGACTCGCAATACACCTGTACAAACAGGAAAAGGACTACAATATATGAAAAACGTATCGTTTGGCTTTGATCACCCCTTTTCAATAATAGAGCTGGGTCGGTCCCTTTGTACCGTCTTGCCCCGGGCACATTTACCGTAGAACTGTAATGTGTCCATTTAATTTATAATACGAAAATTAGAGTGCTCCTCGATATGTAACCCTTTTCAAAGTATTGAAGGCTCTAATTTCTTTAAAATGTCACTGAGAATGTTGACAGATGGATTAAGCCCTGTGTTCTGATGCTGATGGATTTTTTAACCCTTTCAGTGCCGGCTTTTTCGGTCACATATTATTAAGTATTATAATTGATTGAACTGAGAATCAAAAGGTATTCGTTATCTATACGAATAATACGTTTGAAGTATCGAGTGAGAAATGATTTTCGAGTTAAAGGTTTGTTTAACGTGATGATAACCCTGCAATCGTTAACGATTATTTCATTTATTGTACAGAACAGTAAACAACTGTTCGCTGTGTCATCGGTTTCAAGGAATCGACTCATTATTAATTCAGATACTACAGTTAGTTGAAACAATTAGCATAAAAGGGCAACGTTTTTTTTAATCGTACCCGTCGACGGCGGCCTTTTATTTACTTTTTCTTCGGTAACAAACGTTACATAACATGTACTTGTATTGTCATAACGAGTACAATAAAATGCGGTGTTAATCATAAACAAGCGGGTGACGAGGTCGCTCGTGGTATGCGGGCTGACAAACAAACAACCAAAAACTCACTTCTTTTATGTATAGGCCAAGTTTTGGACTGATAGCGATTTGTTTTATTTGAAACCGAAGGACAAAAGTCGTTTGTCGTATCCAGCATGTTTTAGTCACCTTGCCTAAATAATGTGGGGAAAATCATTTAGTCACCGTATTGCACTCACTGTGATAACCTAGGGGTTGTAGCACCTCTGAGGGGGAGCGGTGAACTGCCGAGGGAGCGGTGAAAGCTTATGCGAATCCCGCACTCCTAGCCGTAGGCAGACGTGGAACACTGCGGTGATTTTAGCCGGTAAGAGTCATGGCATGTCCCTGGCGTGGTGGCACATGCCTGGGCATGTCCCTCCGTCACCCCCACGACGGAGCTAGTCCATGAAGGTGCACTATTGCAAATAGGTATAGTGAATGTTGCATACCACGGCACCCTGACTGAAACATTTTTAATCCACACATAAACTCACGCCTTTTTCCCATAGGGGTAGGCAGAAACTACAGAACGCCACCTGCTACGATCCTTACATAGGTACTCCTTTCGCCTCATCTACGTGCTCATAATTTTTAATCCAAACACCTATTTATATTATTTATAGATCATACTTTTAATATTGGTTCAATCCTAACTAATATTATAAATGCGAAAGTAAGTTTGTTTGTTACCATTTTACGCCTAAACCACTGAACTGATCATCCTGAAATTTTGCATATAATTTGCCAGGTGTACAGGAACTAACATAGGGCACCTTTAATCCCGAAAAAAAGTACTGTTTCTGAGGGAAATCACAATAATGTTCTTATGATCATAGATGACGCCACGTGTCGCTTCGAATCATGATTTTAACTAAATAATTGAAATGAGTGATTTTTTCCGCGACTTCGTCTGTGTCCGCGATAACCGAAATTTACGCGGACGAAGTCGCGGGCAAAAGCTAGTATATTATAAACAGCGATTCAGTGTTTCAGTTATACTTGTTGGAGCACCTTACATTTACAGAAGGTACACCTGGTATTTTGGTCACTTAGTATATACTCACGAGTAAAATACACAGTACTAAATGTAATATTTTGTTTGTTGAAAACCAACGTTCTCTCTAACACATTTACTTGACTATTGCTATGTTTATTCTTCTTCACACAAAACCCGATAAATGTTTTCATGGAAAAATCTCCGCTTTACATAAATACTGTCGATGTTTTCCATCGGCAGCTGGCGATGTAAGCTAGTAAATAAAAATGAAATAATAAATTCTGTTTCGTATTTACTTCAAACGATTGCATATCGCATCAAAAAGGAATATCAAAAATCAACAAGTTTGGCGACATATAGACCGGCAGAGGATTCGTGTTCACGATTGAACACATATTTAATATTTAAACACACCAAATATTGACAGTGCGTCCGGACTAAGGAAGTTTTTTTTTTATTCTGATAGTCAAAGCGTATAAAAACTTTCAATTTATTTAACGGTAGCGTAAACAAATAAACAGATGTTATTTACTGAAAGGATTCATGTTTTAAGATTTTTATACTTTATGTACTAGTGGGAAATAAATGTTTCATACAAACTTCGATTTTTTTCACGTTATCGCGGACGGAGACGAAGCCGTGGAAAAAAGCCTGTTCTTACGAGAATCTAGATCCAAAGCTTCCTGTTTGTCTTTATCACAATCGGTTCAGTGGTTTTGCCTTGATGAGGTCACAAACACGTCAAACACACAGTTACTTTTCCATGTATAATAGTGTGGATGTGGTTTATTTGTCAAATTGTCAGATAGGTACCTATTTCTTTCCCTGTGACTACGGTTCCCCGGGATGATTAAAACACAATTTCGTTATTATGTCGTATGTTGGTCTAATAAGCCTCGTTGGTCTAGTGGTCGCAAAGCAAGACTGCTGAGCATGAGGTCTTGGGTTCGATTCCCAGGTCGGGCAAAGTGTTATTGGGTTTTTCCATCAGGTATTTCCCCCTATTACATGGGACTTAAACATAACTGGCAATGGTAATGGGTACACCTCTGCCTAACCCTTCGGGGATTACAGGCGTGATGTTATGTAATGTTATGTGGTCTAATACGGTATATTTTAAGCTGAACCGTCTTGTCTGTCCTCATACCCGACTGTCAAGTCTAATATTCTAGTTTATCTAAAAGAAATTAAAACGAATAAAATAAGGTCGTACACGGCTAAACCGGCCAGTCTCTACAGCACTTAACACTCGTACACAGGTCTTCAAACCCAAAATCCCTAACATTATAAATTACAAGTTCATTAAGGGTCTATTGATACCTTATCACGGTCCTCGCATCTCGTATGGCTAATGAATTTTAATCTCTACATAATCGTGGAGCCGATCCATCAAACGCTCTCGGTCAGCCAACCGACCCAACAAAGGGTTTTAATACGGTTATCTTTCGCTTTGTTAACGCTTTTCTTCTATCTTTTCCTTTCATATAGCTCTGACCATTTACTTTATAAATAAGTCGAATTTTGAGGGTATTATTTACGTATTTTGTTTATGTTTTCTTGTTTATGTTGTATTGTTTATAATCTACAGACTTCTTCTCTATGTGTGTATAATGTACCTAAATGATATAAACAAACTGGCTAAGTGCGAGTCGGTCGCGCACATGCTGGGTTCCGTGCCACCATACAAAATTTAACACGATTTTTTTTTTTAATATATGATTCAAATTCTTAAATGTTTAACGTTATTTTATTTTTATTATTTGTTATAGCGACCATATAGTAATACCATAACGAAGTCTTAGTAATAGGATTCCGTTTGACAACCTTTAGGTACAGGACCCTAAAAATATATTCTTAAAAGAATCTTTTAAATGCAAGAAACTCACAATGGCGTTCAAAATCAGTGATATCAACTTAATACAAAATAACACGGAATTGACATTTACTAAGAATACAAAGCAAACAATGTTATAATAAACAACAGTAATTAAATTAGACTTAAGAAACAGGTATCATTTAATTCCCTGCTTTGAAGAGTAAACATTAAATGTACAGCTACTATGGACGCCAACTAATAACAGCAAACTCGACATTCCTTACAAAATTTTGCAAAGGAAACGACAAAATCTTTTGTCATTGTATACTAGCTATTAATATAATACTTGGCTAAATAAACGGGAATACTTTTAAGCGCCCTTTAAGTCAAGTTTAAATTAAAGCTTGCCTATGTCTGAAATTCGGCAGCATTTATAAAAGCAGGCAAAGAAGACGCGAGCGGCCGCCCGAAGGCACCCTACTGAGTAGATTTAATTAACAAGATATGGGTCTCTTTTAAAGCAACTCTACCTACTTTTTGGAACATTGGAGATTAAAATTCAATGAGCCGACAAGATATTAAATAAAATTCGAGACTATAGTTTTACGTACGTACGTTAAGGCGAGTTAATTAATTTTTAAAATTAATCAAGTCGCCGACGGTGCCAATAAATTCTTTTTGTACCCGTAATACTGATCGGGAATGCGAGATCCCATTTTTAAACTTCGTAATTCGATTAAATTTCTGATGTAAAATTGTTTTCATTATCAATTTTGTTTGGGACATTGTTTCCGCTCGTGAATCTCGTAAATTATGAACTGTATGTTCTCTGCAAGCCCTCCGGCCAAGCCGTAGCTGTGTTAAAACGAATTGAAAACCGGTAATCGAATACGCGCAATGGGAGCTATGTCAATATTTTAAATTTAAATATCAAATGGAAGTAGGTACCGAGTGGGTTAATATTTATTTTATTCACCATGTAACATCCATCTCTGTTCGGATTTTAAATAACAAACTTGTTTTAAATGTAAAGTAACTATGTTTATTTGTGTTCAGTGTTATACCGCAGGCATTATTCGTTATTTTACAGGAAAATGGATCAATTTTCACATTTTTATTGGAAATGGTGAATAATAATATGTAGTCATCGATGTAGTGATTAATTCCCGAGCGCGAGCTTCCTTTCCAAGTTATTTTTTGGTTTTTCGTAAACACGGCGGTATGAACGATGAATAAAAATAAGGGGGGGTGACACGAGATAAAGGAGGTCACAACTTTGTTGTTACTTTAGAGCCTGAAACATCTTTCGCGTCATCTGACGG
The DNA here is from genome assembly GCA_949774945.1 of Hoplodrina ambigua. Classification (NCBI taxonomy): domain Eukaryota; kingdom Metazoa; phylum Arthropoda; class Insecta; order Lepidoptera; family Noctuidae; genus Hoplodrina; species Hoplodrina ambigua. The sequence continues at coordinate 10,499,011 of OX458967.1, forward strand.
CGTAGTTCGACGGGAAAATTAAAAAAAAAAGCAGCGCCAGCTGCCCACCTTAATTAGAATTTTTCGAATTATATAACATTTTTTTCGGAGCTTGTTCCATGGTAGAACAACATAAAATTGTTAATAACTACACTAAAGCGCGGAGGAACAATGTTAGAGATTTTTTACGTGCCTCGCTCTGTGAGTTAAGCAATAAGATATTGTCTTTATGTGTCTGATTGGGGCAGAGTGAGGCATTGACAGTAAATGCTCTTTTTCTTTCTCTGGTTGAATGGAACTTGTGTTTTATTTACAAGCAGCTTACAATAGCTTCTCAACAAGCTTGTATAAATACAGCTTCATTGTAACATGAGTCTTTTGACCGAATTAAGTATTGTGCATTTTCTACATATAGTAGATAAAAGCAAAAATTGGAGTAGTTTTTGTCGACCAAAGGTTTGCAAAACCTGTGACTTGTTTTTAACCAATCAAATTGAGTGATTGTGTGTCGACACGGTAGGCGCAGTGGTTGAGCGATTGGCTGCTGCGCTGCGTGTCGAGGGTTCTATTCTCGCACGAAAACAATATTTGTACGGCCTACGATTTGATACGATAGATATAAAGTTTCGAGTCTGACTGCTTGTGTATGTGTGGGTTTATATTTTTTTAAACGTACTCACGACACAGAACACTTAATTTGTTTGCTAGTGCAGAGCAAAGTTCATTTTTCTATAAGTATGAAATATGTTGTATTTACTATGAATTGGGTAATGTAATTAGCCTTTTTAAAATGAGACCTCAAGCCCTCTTAAGCTTCACAAACACAAACAGGTACCAAGAAAGACTCATTAATTATAGAACAATGTATATTATAATAGGTACCTACTGAATTTTAAATAAGAAGGACAGTGACGAAGGTTAAGTATGTCTGCTCCGTTTGTTGTACTTTACCTGAAACAAAATAATCAAAATGTTAATTTAAAGCGAAAAAGATACATTAGAAAAAAATATGATGGAAAATTTTAAGGTATCTTCTCGTGAAAATTACGAAAAGTAGGTTCTACATTTGAACGTTGAATAAGTAGTTCAGACAATATAAAATTCCTATTGTGTTTAAGTTACTAACAACCTAGTAATATCTGCCGTGTAATAAGTATTTAAACATAACAAACATAACATCACGCCTGTAATCCCCGAAGTGTTTGGCACAGGGAACGTGGATGTACTAATGGGTACAAAATTCTTATAAGGCAGAGGGTCTTATAAGAATTTTGTTAATTAATAAGAAATATTTAACTCTCTAATGAAATATAATAGTGATATTAGGCTATGACTGTCCCAATGTAGGACACAGGCCGCAATGTGGGTGTACTAATGGGTACACCTCTACCTAATTAAAATTTTATTAGTGCCTAAGAAATATCCAACTCTCTAAAGAAATAATAGTGATATTAGCCTATGACTGTCCCACTGCAGGGCAAAAGTCCTAATTCAAAAAAATCTTATTTAAAATCTCTTCTTATACATAGAAGGAGCATTGATTGAGGGGTGTGCAATGGGGATGTTGGTGATGTCCAAGTTAAACTTAGAAAGTACTCATTAATTGAAAAATCTCATTGGTACTTGCCCTTTATCGAACCCCCAACCTCATGTATTAGAGGCAAGCGTCTTAACCATTGGGGCATCACGATGTTTTCTCTTTATAAAATAAAGAAAACATCACAGCTGCCTAAAACCCTACATTCGACCCCGGAATCTTTAAGCCCACATAAAGACCACATACGGCGAGATTTTTTCTTAAAAATAAAATAGTTCTCATTTAAATCCGAGCTAGTCAACAGGTGACCCTGGCAACTAGCCAGAACAGCTTCGCATCTGGAACGAGCTGGCTTATCTAGCAAGCTATTGAATATTACGTACTCGCATGGACCATTTGCACGATGCCAGTGGTTTCTTGCAGTTTGGGATTACTTAGCGCACGTGAAATAAATACAAGGTTTTTTAATTTTTTTGTATGTCTTGAAGATGAGCAACATAATTATTTCAGTAATTAGTACAGTAGTATGTACTTTATTATTATTATTATAATTAGGCCATATTGTCCCACAGCTGGGCAAAGGCCTCCCTTCATTCTTTCAATTGGTCACAACTTTGTGCTACGTCTTCTTCGTGGTCTACCGCAGTCCCGTCTCGCCATTACGGGACACCAATCTTGCATTCTATGGGCCCATAGGTGGTTTGACATGCAGCAGACATGTCCAGCCTAGTCCCATTTAAGCTGGGCCTTATCTATTTTATGTATTGTTGAGTTATTATAGAACCTATTCATAAATCATCATCATTATTGAATAAAACCATTTTTTATTTTTATCGTTTTTATTGAATCGAACTTGTGCCAAATATGAAACCTTACTGACATTGCTTGTTTTAGATTATTTAAAGTAACATATTGATTTAGGGCACACCGTTTAAATTAATTGAGTTATGAGTTTGGTTACTGCAACCATGGCGGGCAATTTTAGTAATTTATAGGAACGTTTGTATTATAATCGGTCTCAATAAAAAATGCCTCTAGATTTTGACATGAGTTTAAGCGTTTTTATTAACTAGCGTTCAGTCAATTAATTAAAAAGAAGTATAAACCACAGAGGAAAAAATAACAGTTTAGATTCTATAAATAACATTGACCCAGTTATATACCAATATGCAATCAAAGTAACTAACTAAAAAAACGTTCAAAATAAAAATTTCTCGTTGAAATGTTTGCGAACACGGTACTGGATCAAGCTCTAGATTACCGACGAACTAGTACTGAATCCATTTGCCCACTAGCAAATAAAGTGTTTGTACATCGATTGCAAACAATACGAGAGCCAGTTATTCTGCAAGTTTTTTTCATGTAAGCTCTGTACGGGTAGATTTTCCTGGAGTGCAAGTAAGTATTTTCTTATTGCAGAAAAATATTGACTGGAAAGTATTTTATCGATATGATGAGTAGCGTTTTGTTGATAGATGCAATAGTATTACAAATATTGGTTACGTATCCATGTTTACAGTCTATTAACCATTATATTTATGAATAGAAAGACTTGTTTTTACATCTTTGTTTTTTTTTACCGCCCACCAACAGTCCTTGTGACAATGTTTGAATAAGGTGAATGTTCAACAGTGGATGTATTTTATAAATAATATTTATGATTTATTTACAAATACATTTATAATATATTTTCTTCTGACTCATTATAGCAACGCTGGAATATCCTGGAAAGCCTACCCTTTAGCTGCCAGCCGCCCGCGAACCGTCACCTTTCTATCTTGTTATTGTAAAACTAATTTTATCACACACAATTTAAAGCAATTACTTGAGTGGCAAATTATTTTCTATATCAAAGCCGTCTTACTATGACAGATGACCTTAAAATTCCTTTTCCTATTCTACAGAGTTCGTAATTACTCGCCACTTACAAAAAAAAAGGAAATCTAATAATAAAAAGTAAAAATAAACCGTGTTTTGTTTCACCTTACTTTATATTGAGAGAGGAATCTCCCTCGAGAGGACCGGCTTCAAATCTCGCACGTATACAAAATTTCTATTTCGGCATAGAGGATTATATACCTGGGAACAGACTGCGGTGAAGGGGTACTTAGTAGTTCAAATAAAATGTCTTGCTTAAGAAGAATTAGGGGGGATGACAGTTGACGTGTTAATCTTAGGTGGCTGTGGTTTGGGGGTGACCACCTCTTCGTATCTATTGGGTGCAGTGCTGACCTGGGGGTTGTGTTATGTCACATTTTAATGTTAGTAATAGTGTAGTGTTATATGTAGTTATGTTGTATGTTGGTTAATGGCAATTGGCTCGCCCCCTATTACATGAGACTTAACCAAACGGCGAAATGTGAGTGTACTTATGGGTACACCTCTGCCAAACCCTTCGGGGATTACAGGCGTAATGTTATGTGTGTGTTTAGTGTCCGTTTATTTGTAAACTGTAGGCTTGACATTTAAATGTTTGTCGGCAAGGGTGCATTAGCTAAGTCATTGGCTGCTAAAACATTTATTTTAATTAGAATGTTTTTTGGAAGCTTGTCTGCAAAGCTAAAAAACTTGTAGCTGCGTGTCCGCGGGTTCAATTTTCACACGAAAATATATTTGTACTCGTATGACCTACCGATGGTTATTCCGATTCTGGCTGCTTGTGCATGTCTGTTTATAATTTTAGAAACGCACCCATGGTACAAGAGAAAGTCCTAGTGTACGACAAAGATCTTAATTTATAAAAAAATGGTTATTTACTTGTTTAGTGATATCCAGAAATAGTAGAAAAAAAAACAGTAAATAATAAATAACAAATAAATAAATAACCGATGTTAAAAAGGAAGAGTTTCTATGTTCGACTGTTTGTATCTTTTTGATTTATATTATTTTTACACGACTGCCCCAAAAAAAGGAATGTTATGTGTTTAGGGTTAATGTATGTATGTATGTATGTGAGATTCTTTATTAGTACCAGTCAATTGTGCACGCATCAAATATATTTGGCCTTTATAAACACGGAATGAAACAAAGCCAGACATGAAACATGAAAAATAAATTGTTAACCTGACTTTACTTTTGGATGTAACTTCACTCCACATTTACAAATGCCTAATTTACGAATCTAAGTAACCTTATTTAAACCACAAAGCAAATAAACTGTCCATCTAAGTTTAAATTAAGTACAAAACATTTTCCGGCCTCAGTAGGTACTTCTTGATGTAGAAACAGTCGTCTCATTATTTGAGTTAAATAACCAACTTTACTTTAGACATGACAAAGACTCTCATGTCTTTCTGAAGCAGGGTTTGTTAATCTGTATTCCATGGACCCCTAAGGGTTCCGTGTTATGAACGCCGGGTCCGCGACGAGCCTACCTAACATAATGCATTAACATAAAAATTAGTATAAATATAATATAACATAATATCACGCCTGTAATCCGCAAAGGGTTAGGCAGAGAGGTGCAAAGGTCGCAAAAGGCGACTACTGAGCATGAGGTCTTGAGCTCAACTCCCAGGTCGGGAAAAATGTTATTGGGTTTTTCCGTCACGGATTTCTCAGTAGCAGCCTCAGAGTCTAGATAGGCTAGCCCCCTATTACTTGGGACTTCGACATAACTGGCAAAATTCCGGTGTACCTACTAATAGGTACACCTCTGCCTTACCCTTTGGAGATTACAGGCATGTTATATTATGCTAAAGAAAAAGCTCCGGAAAGGAGTGGGTCCGTAGATTCTTTGAAATTTTGTGTTCTAAGGGGTCCATGACTTGAAAAAGTTTAAGAAACACTGTTTTAAAGGAACAATTTACAATTGAATTTTTCATACACTACTGTTGCACCTGAAATGTCAGAATTATACGGAGTTCTTTAAACAGTCGGTGCACTATGAAGTCACGTTGAATTATTCAAATTTTCTTCTTTGCTATTTTTCTTAATAATAAACTGGAATGAACCAGGTTGCAGTCAACTAAAATGCTACAGAATAATATAATCATACATGTTCTGAGTTGTCTTTAGTCTTATTACAGGTTCAAATTAAGCGTAGTACCTAGAGTAATGGCGGTTAATAGTAGCTGGATATAATGATACCAGCGTATTACAGTCCCACTGGAGGGCAAAGGCCTCTTCTCATACAGAGAATGCACTAGCATTGATCACTACGCCTGTTCAACGTAAAAGGTGATTTTAGACTTAGATTAATTTTAAGTTCAAGTTTCTTTACGACTTTTTACTTATGGAAAAAATAAAAAAGTTGCATTGGTGTTTGCCTGAAATCTCATGCATGAAAGGCTTTAACCATTAAGCCATGACGACTTTTTACAGTTGCAAATTAAGCGTAATAAAGTGAATTCGGTTAATGCTTGCTAGATATAAGAATCTTGTTACTTATGTAATGGTCCGTATAATTTTCTCGACTTTTTCCTTGAACTCAAGCGCATGCAACAGTTAGCCGAGGAGGCCTACGAGCAAGCTTAAGAACATGACAGTAACAACAGGTAGGCTGGCGTGCAGCCAACTGAGCCTCTACGCCGCTACGCTTTGTGCTACGACGCTACGAGCTCACCATCGTAGCAGTCTCGCTACACTACACTTAAATGACGTTCACTTTAGACAGTTTTAAACTTCGAGCTTTGTTTTGTTCTGAAAAGAAAAAACTTGACAACATCTTAATAAACATAAAATACTTACAAAGTTAACATTTTCTATCATTATGCCCTAATTTGATTAAAAGCAAGGCAAGGTTTTTAATTAGTTAGCTAAACAACGCTTGTAATTAAGGCGAATAAAGTTTAGTCGGAGGTCATATTTTCGACGGATAAAGGTCGGCGAACAGTCAGCTTAAAATTCTTGGCTAGATTCTGAATATTTCACGGGGTTGTTAAAGAGTATAATTTACAATTTTCTCGGCGATTTTTCGCGAGTCGACCCAGCCATACGAGACGAATTACCTCATTCTCATTATATTCCGTGTCGCCAAAGAGCACAGTCGGGGTTAAGCGCGCGTATCATTCCAACGTTTACAAATTTTATTACCCATCTCCTTTTGTTCTGCTTTACGGGTGGGGCGGATTCCACACAGACTCATTGTGCACCTACAGGGTGTAAACACGTTTCGTACACATGCCGAACAAAAATAACTCTCTCAATAAAATAACACAGCAATAAAACAACACGGATGCATCGTTAGTTTAGACACGATTCGTTTACAGTCGATAGTTTTAGAATAACCCATTAAAAATATTTCATGTGAAAATATGAAACAAAAACACGGTCTGTTTCAAAATATTGGAGAGCGCAAGGGTTGTTGAGTATCATAAAAAAAATGATCATGCAGAGTATCGGAAAACAAAATAACATTGCAGTAAAAATAAAAGAGTAACATGAAATAATAATAAATACGGATTGGTTTGGAGTTGTTATTTGATATTACGTTCCTTTAACGAATGTTTCATGACGACCTTTACCTCAATGTAACATATCAGTTGTCTACTTAAGTACAGCTGTACTTAAAAATAGGAACTGTAAATAATTTGATCGCGTAAGTTGAAAACCGTGTTACATAAGAACGGTAGGTAATGAAAGGTTTGAGACAAACGTAAATGTCTTAACGCTTTTGGTATTTATGACTTTGTCTTCTCATATTATTTTTTAGGGTTCCGTACCTGAAGGGTGCTAACGGGACTCTATTATTAAGCCTCCGCTGTTCGTCCGTCTGTACCTATCTCATGAACCGTAAAAGATAAAGAGTTGAAACTTTCACAAAATGTGTTATTGCTATTGTAAAGTGTTATTGGGTTTTTCCATCAGAAATTTCTTAGTAGCAGCCTCGGAGTCTGGATTTGTGCCCGTTCGATGGCAATAGGCTCGCCCCCTATTACATGGGACTAAAAACATAACTGGCGAAATGTGGATGTAGGTACTAATGGGTACACCTCTGCCTAACCCTTCGAGGATTACAGGCGTGATGTTTATGTTATTGCTATTGCCGCTATACCAACAAATTATAAAAATTAGAATTTAAAGGGTCCCCATACAAGAAACCTGTTTTTTTGCGTTTTTGGCTCGATACCTACTATAATGGCAATACTGTTATATCTTCTACAATGGTATGGAACCCTTCACGTACGAGGGCGACTCGTATTAGACCTGTTTTTTTTTAATAAAAATAACTTTTCTTCGAAGCGATAGGCTTTTATTATTATCATTGTTGACAAGTTTCCTTTTTTAAATGATAAGAAATAACTGTTTCTTTAATACCTATGCGTGCATTTCACTATTTTATTTTTGCTGAAATATGAACGAACTTAGGTATTATTAAAAGGTCATTTTCGCTTTCTAAAAGGGACTGACATTTATCATTGAGACACATATGCGTGAAAAACAAAAAAAAACATAGGTATGATTTTGAAACCTTTAGATTATAAAACAACAGCCTATACATCTATCTCCCGTCTCCATCCGTCGGATTAGCTAAAATATAAATTCCGAAGATGTCTCAACTCGTCGAATGAATTATGAACAGCATATCATGTTTCCTGATTCACAAGAATGTGTAACCAGCTTTGTAGGTACCTTCTAAAGTACTTACTGTAAATAGATTAACTAAGTATTCTATTACCTTTATCTTAAGGCTTGCTGTGTGAAAACTATAATGCAAAATGTAATCTTACTACTATTATAAATTTGAAAGTTTGGATGTTTGTTACTTAATCACGCCTGAACGGATCTGGATGAAATTTAGCGCAGAGATAGGTTATAGTCTGGAATAGCACAACGGCTATTTTTTATTCTGGAAAATGTGTGCAATTCTTGTGGGATAATATATCAACTTTGATGCAGACGAAGATGGGCTGATGGCCTGATGTGAGACAAATCATCATCATCATCATATCAGCCTATGGCCGTCCTCTGCTGAACGTAGGCCTCCTCTAAAGAGACTCGAGCCTATGTAAGACAGTAATAGGCTGGTATTACTATTCTTAAAGTTAAACAGTTCAGCACTCCCATTAAAAGACAGAGAAACATGTTCTTTTTGATCGTATATGTTACATCAATTGTTTTTTTTTTCTCGCTTTTATGTACAGCAAAAAGCTCAAGAGTTAACCCAAGATTCATACAGCAATCTTCTAAAAAGCCAATATAAATCGCCCAGTCTAAGCACTGTTTGCAAGAAACTCGAAAGATCTTTGCCATTTCCAATTAATTAGCATCCATCTCAAGTAAATTCATATTGACCGTAGACTCATCATAACTCGTTGCGGTACAGCGGTACTGCAAACAAATCGATCGGTACCGGAATGAAGTACAAATAAGTACACAGACAGAAAGTTATTCCACTCGCTCGTTTATCAGGAATCTTTGGAGAACTTTTTACGGTTTGATTTGTTCCTACTCATAGACGTTGATGTATGGGGACTGGATGTGTTAGCGGTCGGAATAACAGTTTAAATATCTTTATTTTATTGTAAAAAAGATTACTTGACTGCCTCGTTGGTGTAATCGCAAAGCGCGACTGCTGTGCATGAGGTCTTGAATTTAATTTCTAGGTCAAAAAAAATATTATTGGGTTTTTCTATCAGGAATTTCTTAGTAGCAGCCTCTTAGTCTGAATTAGTGTCGAGTTGATGGCAATAGGTTCCCCCCCTATTACATGGTGGAATGTGGAAACGAAAAAATGTGGATGTACTAATGGGTACATTTTTGCCTATCCCTTCGGGGATCAAAGGCGTGATATTATGTTATGTGTTAAAAATAAAAAGAATATGACAACACAGTTGGCGCAATGTCTGAGCAATTGGCTGCTGCACTGCAAGCCGCGGGTACATTTCCCATACGGGACAAGTTGTATAATCCATTTTTATCTGGCTCTTCGTGTAAGTAAACTACGATACGGAGAAATATCAGGTTAAAAAAAATACCAGTTTGTTTCCATAAAAAACATTAGGTAATGCTTTATGGTTTCATTCTTTATAAATGAAAATTATTTAAATAATAACAAAACTTTGTAAGAAGAAATTAAAAAGAAACATGATAAGTGAAGAAAGTAAGTAAGTGAGTGTTATTGGGTTTTTCTATCAGGAAATTCTCAGTAGCAGCCTCGGAGTCTGGATTTGTGCCCGGTTGATGGCAATAGGCTCGCCCCCTATTACATGGGACTAAAAACATAACTGGCGAAATGTGGGTGTACTAATTGGGTACACTTCTGCCTAACCCTTCGGGGATTACAGGCGTGATGTTATGTAAGAAAGTAAAATTTGAATGTAAGTGTTGTTAATTTTATTTGTGCTGCATACCTGGGACCCACCATCATCTTTTAAAATAATGGTATTTTAATGTAATTTCTGTTGTTGGATTTCGAACTCTCGGCGTTGAGCCGAACATTGAAAATCCAACAATACGTGAGGCCAAGTAATGTTATAATAATATTGTTTTAAGAGATGGGAGTAGGCCCCCTGATCTTGGTGCTAATGTAATCCTGGTCTGGGTCATCATGATCAGCTGAGCGTTGTCTTACTTATCAACATATGTTGTAAACAAACAAACAGAAAACACATACGTTCTCAAGTTAGCTCTTTCTCACGTTCTATTTATTATCTGTGTTTAGTTAGGGCTTCACGCTCTGCAAGTCTATCGCCTCGCTCCATCCGAACTGCTTGCTTATTTGGAAATGTTTAAAAAGTTATGTTACGAAATGGATTTCACTGGATGAATTCTGATCTACTTTTTTTGATTAAAATAAATAAGGATCTCTAATATTTTGAAAACAAATGATAGCCTTAAGCACTCAAGGATAACATAGCTTCCCATTAGTGAAAGAATTTTGAGAATCGAACTAGTTGATTCGAAGATTGGCGCGGGTCAAAAAAAAAAACTTTTTAGCTTTATTGTTATTTTGGTTGTTGACAAGGGAGGTACTAACAGCGTCTAATGTCCTTGCGATCCTGAAAAGTAATCCAGGTTAATTTCAGTCTTATAGGCTATTTATAGGAATGTTTGCAGCTTAAAATATAATAGGAGACCTCTTAACATGTCAACAAAAATATTCCGATAACATAATGAATATATGATCAAGGTGCAGACAGACGAAACAGGACTGACAAAAACGTACTCCTTTTGAATTTAGCCGCATAACCTCTACCATGGTAAAGATGTAAAGGAAAAATAAATCTAAATGATTCCCTTTCTATGGAAACGTAAAAAAACACATAATATCCTGGAAAAAGTAAAACGCAACAGATATCCATTCTACTCCGTTCGTTAAAAATGGGAAGATGATTCGAAGTAAGACAGAAATAATACAAGATAAATATCGTCGGAAGCTTTGTATTTTATCAACGAATCAAGTCTCCGCTTTTCCAATGAGAAAAAGGGGTTTCACAAAGCGACTTTTTTAACGAGAAAAAAAAAACTCTTTTTTAAATTAGAAGATAAGTTATACTGAGTAATATTGGGGTTATTCAATCCATTGGAGTCTCTCGCTGTAATGTCGTTAAGAGCACAATGGCGGCGGGGCCGCCCGAAATGATCCGTGACGAAACTCGCCGAAATCAATTTAAAATACTTACTCTTGTTAAATCTTGTGATGAATGGACGCGACAAGCATGACGGTGTAATATAATAAATAAGTTAAAGTAATTATGCCAGGGTGACTTTATGAACAGTCGGCGGAAAATTCTATGACGTTTATGGGAGGTTTACGTGAATCAAGTAATGGATGTGCGAATCAACAATATTTTATAATATAAGCGTATTCTTCATGATAAGCTTGCTTTGCATGAGGTCTTGGGTTGGATTCCCAGGTCGGCAAAGTGTTATTGGGTTTTTCCATCAGGAATTTCTCAGTTGCAGCCTCGGAGTATGGATTTGTGCCCGGTTGATGGCCCGAAAACATAACTGGCGAAATGTGGGTGTACTAATGGGTACCTCTGCCTAACCCTTCGGGGATTACAGGAGTGATGTTATGTTATGTTATCTATTGTTTTTTATGTCGTCTATCATTTTGTTCATAGTGTTTCTTTTCTTAGTTTCAGTTGTCCAACGACCCAGTATCAACGCCTAGTCGTATGTCGAAATTGACAGTGGTGCCGATTCCCTTGTTCACAAAATAGACTAAATATAGAGAATTGACATCTCTTACTAACATACAGCGAAAGGAAAGGACGGTGACATTAAAGAACTAAGTTAGCGATGTCAAGTTAGTTTTGCCTTGAACTTTTCCGTATTTTTAATACATACGTTTTAAGATGTCAACTATAATTGTATGGATGTGTCAGATTGACTAAATTTGATAGCTCTTATTTACATTAGTCTCTTTCTTGTTTTATTGGACAGAAAAAGATGGAAATAGTCTAATTTTAGTTTAGTTTGTGACCAAGAGAATCGGCACCAGTGTCAATCCAAACTTCCATACTTATTAGAATTAAAAATGAACCGATTTTGATGAATTTTAGAGGTCATGGGCTACTTTTTATTCCGCATCTTCTTCTCCGCAATAATCAACATTTACGGGGAGGAAGTCGCGAGCTAGTGTACCTACCATAATAAATCCTTCACGAAAAAGAACACAAGGACACCTTATTAGACAAAAATCATATTGTGCATTGAATAATTTATCGCCTACATTTAACCGCCGATGTTTTCCATACTACCTAAATTAAATTCTTCAATTTCACAAAGGCCTTTTGCAGTGCATATGGATCAAATCCAACAAAAGTGACCAAAATCGAACGCGGAAAATGGACAAGCGTATTGCTTCGCATGACATTCATGTCAAACAAAGACCAACATACCGACCATCAATAGATCGCAGTGCACGGAATAGTGACAAGAATTCAAACAAAAACAAATGAACATCAATGGTCATATTGTCATGTCATCTACACATATGATACTGGTTTTAATTTTAACAGAGCTTTATAAGCTTTATGCAACTAGCATAAGATCGTTATTAGATTGTTTTATGGTAACCTTCTATTGCGCCGATACGGTAACCGCCCGGCCGAAATCATCCAAATTGTTAGGCTGCCCGCACGCCGTCACCTATTTTTCTTGTCATTATAAAAATTACTTTAACGCACACGATTTAAAACTCTAACTTGAATGGCAAATTATTTGCTGCGTTAAGGCAATGGCCATAAATCATTACCTACATATTTTAGAGACTTTCAAATGACAAGAATTCAATAATAAGAGTCAAGAATTCAATTCTAAAACCCTAGTACATACGAGAGGTACGTAACATAGGTATGCGGTACGTAAATACACGTAAATGGCGTAATCCTTGGCATAAGGGCTGTAAGCATCGTCGCAAGTCTCGTCATCGCGGTATAACAGCCGCCATTGTAAACGGACTTATTGTACTCCGGGATTGGTTTCCCAACGAAGAAAGCGCCTGGGAATCGATTTAAAATTTTCCCTGAAAGACCCACACAACAAAAGCGGTTAATACTTGGATTCAACGTATCTGGAACATGGGGTTTTATAATTATTTATGATAAATTATTTATTGGGTATTTTGTGGAGGGAGCAGTAATTTTTGTTCCATTTTCTTTAAGGGTTTTTTTTTTTAATAAATAGATGAATGGTTTTGCTTTATATGTTACTTAACAGTAAGGTACTGTATTTACCAAATATTTGTGTACGGACATGTTGATTTTTGCCAGGATTACAGCATTAGGAGGAACACGGATAGGTTTAAATCAGTAAGTGTCTGACACTTCGTTCCGCCGCGCCTGAGCTTTAAAAGTGATTTGATGATTTTACATCCTTAATTAAAATAAAGACATGTTGATTTCGGTGTTAAATCTTAAAGAATATTTGACATAATTGACATAATCATGCAGATGTATTTTTAGGTTTTTTAGGCAATTATTAGGTAGAATCTGCACGGTACATATAACATCGCAGTGCAACTTAGTATGCCACTGCACGTCGCTTTGAGGCAATTTTTACTAATAACGGTTATTGGCGATCTAACCTGATTACTCCATAAAAACTTTGGATTATAAAATGGAGTTATAGAGTTTGTTCGTTTGAAGTGGAACGAAATAAAAGAATACTTTTGTGTTACATTGCCCGTTTATCAAGGAAGGTATATGTGAACAATAATGAGTTCATCTCCGTCTAACCCTTCGGGGATAACAGGCGTGATGTTGTATACATATGCAACTAGATTCAATTTCTTTTTTCTTTTTGTATATGACGTTAAAAAGTGCCGTATAACGGCCTTATTGAAATAAATGATTTGACTTTGAATTTACGTGAAACATCACAAACCGCGGGATATAGCTAAGCTAGTATTTACTTACAAAAAAACTAATAGATCTCCGAATACCGCAAAGCAGTAATATATTTATAGTATAGTATGAACATTGCTTTTGTATCTACCACAGCTTGAATAGCCATCAGATCTTGATAATCAACACTAATAGAGGATGCAATCTGTTCAACATATACACACATACATACATATTCAATGCGTCCAAATAGTATAGATGGATTAGTAATTAGTGAGTGGTCCTTTGATGGAGGTCTTTAACCATTGAGCTTTGGTACAGACCAACTTCACAGACATAGATGTATATACTATGTATGTCTTCCTATTCGTCTAACTCTTTAGACTAATAGGAAGAAAGTTATATATTAGTGCACTGGTCGAAGTTTGCACTACTTGGGTCGTGTTGAGAGAATTACATGAAATTAACAAACTTATGTGATAGCTACAAATTCCTGATGGCGAAGAGGTGTTAAAAATAGGCTCAGTGTAAGTAGGACTCGCACACTTTTATAAGCACAATATTCAACATTGCATACAAAAAATATTTCGCAAACAAGGGGGAACAAACTACATATAATAATTACCTAAATTTTATTTTTATTATTCGTTACTACTTATAGCGGCCATAGTAGTACACACTCTAAAAAAGTTTCAATCTACCTGTTATAGTTCAAAATATACAAACGGATGAACAGACGGACAGCGTTATCTTAGTAAAAGAGTCCCGTTTGCTAACCTTTGGCTACAGAACACTAAACCATGACAAAACGTAGGATTAATAAGCCATGAATTGACACAAACGTAGAAAATAACTATAGAATTTCAAAGTTTTTATTCAAGTGATTGCCAACGGACAAAAGCAAAAATGTTATTTTAACTTTTAGGCTAAGCAGATATGTCCTTAAACTTTCACTGCCAAATACAAGATAGGCCTTCCAAAGATCGTATCAATTTTTGTTTTCGGCAGATCGGAAGGCCGGCTTCCACCCAATTTCTAAACATCATTACTTTGTCGACTTTGGATGAGTAAATGGAGATGATGTAACAAGTTAATTTAATTGTACTTCTAGTGACAATATTAACATGCAACTATTTACTTTGTTTCTGCAATCAAATAGTCCATAAACTATTTTGTACTCAAATACAAATTACAACGAAAACAACTTGGCCAGTTGAACGAGCTGTATATTACGCCACGTGGTACTAAAGACCAGTGTTTCTCAAAATAAAAGACACACTATTCGCTAACAAGCCCATACATTGACTATTCTAACTTTAAATCGGAATGGACAAATATCCAGAGGCTATTCCAAGCAGGTATTCGAATCCCCAACTTGTCACTCTGAAACCGAGCCTAAGGCTTTCATTTTATACATTTTCACATATATATAATCCACTCATCAGAAAAAATCCACACAATTTTTCGATTTTTGGGCACAAGAAAATGTTCTTCCAGGAATAGGAGCTTAGGAAGGGTGCGTAAAACAGGCGCCTAGTTTGGGAAACACTGGCGTAGACAACATAAAGCCCACCGTTATAAACCCGCCATATCCACACTTTGGTATTCATTGACCGTAAAAATATTTTCTATTTTGCGAGATTGAATTTTCCCTAACATTGTTTGTAGGCGTTCTTTGCAGGTAGAGCGTGTATAAATTTTATTTTTATGTGATATACGCCTTTCTGGTTATCTTCGTTACAATTTTCCGTGATAGTATGACGGTACTGACAGCGACAAAGTTGTCAGTCATTTCACGGGATTTTTATGTTAGGGTAAATGTGCGCGTATAACCTCATGAAGGTATATTGATCAAAGCGTTTTGACTTAGTAAATTTGTGGTCTACTGAGTGAAAACACATGGCCTAAAAAATATATAAAATATTCGAATACAATAACATTGATTAAATGCCTATAAAATAAACATAATTATAATAGAAAATGAAACCATGTTTTTTTTTTAAATATAAATAATAATAATATCAGCCAAAGCAAAGGCAAAGGCCCATTCTCATACAAAGAAAGCATTGATTACGACGCTTGCTTAAGGCGGATTGTTAACAGACTTACTTAATTTTAAATCCAGGCTTCCTCACGATAGTTTTCCGTCACCAATGTCAGTGACGTCTAAAATAAAGTTAGAAAACAGGTCCACATCTCTTATCTAAGTAAAACCGTTACTTCATGCTCGACGTGGTACAGCATCACTACCACACTAACGTTTCCTTGTAATATTATAAAACACAGTCAATTAACTTAATAAGAGCTCCAATTTGATAGAAATCTCCCGTTATAATGTGATTATTATTTGCTTATCTTTCATGGAACCCAACAAGAAGTTTCTAGACCGCCATATTAATGTTTCGTAAAGTTAAAACCTTCTGGATGGGTGTAGCGACTTTATGCACGATAAAATATGTATACTAATATTATAAAGTTGAAGAGTTTGTTTGTTTGCTTTTTTGTTTGAACGGGCTAATCTCCGGACCTACTGGTCAGTTTCTGAAAGATCTTTCGGTAATAGAATGATATGTTATCCCTGAGAGACATAAACTATGTTCTGTTAAAAAAAAATTGACTTGCGAAATAACTCTGGAATAATCTGAAATTAATCTGGCAACATAACTGGCTTAATGTGGGTGTACTAATGGGTACATCTCTGCCTAATCCTTCGGGGATTACAGGCGTGATGTTATGTTGTTGAAAAATAGGGATCCGTAAGAAAATTGACGAACAAAGTCGAGAAGCTGGTCTAGATACATACATACGACTTTACAAGTAATGGAAGAAATCTATAGACATTTTAGTAATCCTATGTATCCAAGCGAAACGGTAATCACAGTACCAATAATATCTATGTAGAGTAAGTATATAGAATCCACTGATCTTATCACTATACAGATGGATATCAGATGCAATCTATCGAATACAATCACTTAATCGGCTCTAATAACATATTATACTAAGATGTGTTGATTCGCTCAAATGAAATATTGTTACGTAAATTGAAAACTGATTAATACCGGCCCATAGCTGTGCAAATGTGCTTACCAGAAGTACGTAATGAGACATCATAAAATAATTTTACTTATTATCTTACTGGAATCACTAGTCCGCCTTGAGCAAGCGTGCTGTTCAATGCTCATGCCTTCTTTGTATGAGAAGAGGCCTTTGCCCTGCTGTAAGACAGTAATAGGCTGGTACTATTTTTTATATTTCTTTTTTTATTATTATTATAATTTAACTTACTGACGTAGCTAGGTAACTTCATCAATCCAGACGGAATTTCGACCACGCCATCCAGCCTCAATGTAGACTAGCTAAGTTCGCAAGAAATATTATAATGCACAAGTGTGTGCGTAAACATAGGTACACTCCCTTTTCCCTCACTCTCAATGTCCGACTCGACGGCACAACCAGGGAGAGATCAGGCGCAGGACCAACGGCTTGGTTTATCTGAAATATTAATAAATATTATATCGATTAAGGTGGTATCAATTTTCCACAAGTGTAGTTATCCTATAGCCACCTTCCCTTAGCAATTAAATCTCCTTCAAATTCATCATCTTCCCGCCCTTGTTCCATGTAACTTGGGGTCGGCGCAACCCGTTTTCTTATTCCATTCCGTCCTGTCAACTGTCGTGCTATCACTAACTTCCTTTTCTTTCACATCATTCTTCACACAAATCATCTTTTCTTTGGCCTTCCCCCTTTACCTATCCATATTTATCTTTCCCCTAAAATAATTATTATATTTACCTACAAACATTTTACCTAACATTTCATAGTCTTTTGCTACTTTACAAGAAACAATTTGAAAGTCATAAAGGTGACCTCAGCAAAATATCAGCGAGACTAAACTAGATAGCCAAGTAAAGTAAATAAACACTTGAAAAGTGTCACACATTAGGTATAGGGGAGAGGCTGGACAAAGTACATTAGATGACAAGACACATTTTTGCATGAATACTCTCCGGACTCCCCACTTTGAGTATTTGTTTTAGGAGAGAAATGATATTAACGAAAATTTATTTTGTGGACTAACTTTTAAGTTGTCTTCGGGTTGTTTGATTTTGGGAAGGTAATCATTTTTGTTATTATTTTGTACAGCATCAAAAATCAATCTGCCGTATTTTGTGACCCAAAACTGTTGTTTTAGGGTACTTTCTTGTTTGTCAGTTATTAATTGTGAAGACGTTTTGACAGAACTAACCCCAAATTGTGAAAACGTTAATGGGCTAATTTAATAAAAATAACAATAATTATAAATTTCTCACAAAAACATCTTAAATTTATTTTGAATGTAATTCAACACACTAGCGTCTAAATTATGACAAAACAATTAATATTAAGACTTCACACAAGAACTTGATCCTATCAAAGCGATTCTTCCCCTCAACACAATACCACTTAACATAATATGCGATATTAATCGGATCAGAGCTTGATGTAATTACATACGTTCATCATACACCTGTGTTCGGACCATTAGTATACAACATGGTGAATGGGAATTGTAATCAATCGGCCATACAATGGGGACCGCCTGTACACAGTGGACAATGAAGGGATGACGGACATCGCGATTGTCGAATGTCGATGAGTCTCAATTACTGTAAGATGGGTATTGTTTAGACATGTTTGAGGTTGCAGAAGCGATATCGTGGAAGGGACTTTGACACCCAAGCTGTTACCATGGATATAGTACCTACGTGATTCTAGACCATGCCAGAGATTAAAGATTCTCTGTTGTTGGAAGAACGGTTTTTTTTTTTTCTTAAAAATCTGACAAATGTTTCAATAATATATGGCGTCGACAAGAAATGGCGTGTATACAAAAGACATGTAGATATTTTAAAGACATTAAAAACGTATTTTCAAAATTAACGTTACACTCTATAAACATCAACTCAATAATACTAGCCTATTATTGTCGCACCACTACAGAGAACGAGAATTGATCACCACGCTTGCTCACAGATTGGCGATTGGCGATTTTCCTTCACCGATGTTAGTTTACGTTCAAGATAAATTATGAAAGCACATATGATTAAAAGTCATATCGGTTATCAGGTTATCAGTTAAGAATCATTCATTAAAAAAAACCGTTATTCTTCAGATATTAATACCAAAAGCACTTTATCGCGGTAAACTTTGCCATTTAAAAACAAATTTAAAAGCGCTCCAATTAATCACAACTTTCAACAAGCAAAAAGTTCACAGCAAACAGTTACCACTTATCGAGTTGTTAAATAAATAAAATCGTAACCGATACTTGAAAATTAATAACCATTATGCCCTCATTACGCATGCGATCTTAATTAAAATTATATGAAAACTATACTGTGCAGTATCGGTCAATTAGTTCAATTATTGACGTTAACACTAACAGGGGTAGGTCGAATGTCGAATGGTCGGTTTTATATTTACCGCCATGCTATGTACTGGTAATTGACGGTTATTTACTGCAGAAATTGAACCCGTAAACCGAAGCTTATTAAGTTTTCTATCTGCAAAAAGCCGTGAGTCGTTCTACGATTTTTACTGCAAGTACCTACGCCAGCTTCGATGAAATTTACGTATTCTCACTAATATTATAATTCAAAAGTTACTCTGTCTGTCTGCATGTTACGTTTTCCGGACTAAACCGATTCTGATGAAATGGGTGCGGAGTAAGTTTCAATCTCAAGAAAAGACATAGGCTAATTTTTAATTCGTAACTTCGTTTGTGGCCGTGATAAACAATATTTACGGGGACGAAGTCGCGAGCAAAAGCTAATAAGGTATTTTAAATATATAAAAAAAAACTTAAAAATCCTTAAAAAAAAAGCGGGCAAATACTTACAGTTCGTTGTTCTACATTCTGCAAAAAAATCAGTTTAGTGACGCAATTGACTACTAGACCACTTCAATAAACTCTTACTTGTCTCTTCCAGTAAGTACATCTTTAGTTTCGCGACGCATTCGACACAGATTGAGACTAAAGCACAAAGCCCTATTGAGATAGATTTCCTTTGTTGAGGATTAGCTACCCATATGCCATATGTAGCCAGTTCGACGAATTGAATTTCCAGGAATTTCCGCCGTAATGACCATTGATATAAACTGATTTAGCAATAAATGCAACTGAGTATGACCTAAACGATCCAAACCATGTCTTGATAATTTCCTTTTGGAATGGGCAATTAGATTCAATATTATAATTCTTCTTTTCCCTTGTAAATGACGTTCAAAAGTGCCTTTTAATGGTCTAATTGAAATAAATGATTTGACTTTGACTTTGAATTGAATTAATTACGTCAAACTAAATGTTGCATTACTAACCAGCAGAATTAGTTTTGTTTGTTAAATTAATTAGCATTAATTATTCAAAATCATTTTAATCATTCGATTTTACGAAGTAAGTAGTTGCGCTCACATCGTAATATTTGAGAAATGTCGACACGGACTGGTACCTACCATAAAATCGTATGATTACACTAGTACACTAGTCTATGCTCGCGACTACGTCCGCGTGAATGGCGGGTATTGGAAGGTGTTTTTATTTGCCACACTAACAAAAAAAAGGTCCATAGCTAATTTATTTTATTTTAGTTCCATCAAAATCAGTCCAGCCGTTTAGGAGATCAGCACAAACACAAAACAAACCAAAAATGATTTCTTGGTACAGTGTAAACATTAATACCTACGTATGCATTTAGTAATAAGCAATTATATTGATATTACAAACAGACACTTCATTTTTATTTGTATACATAAAAAGATATTATACGCATTAGGCACTCTGCTTCGGTAACACAACCTGAAATATTCAGTTTTAGAAATAACATAACATCACGCCTGTAATCCCCGAAAGGTTAGGCAGAGGTGTACCCATTAGTACACCCACATTTCGCCAGTTATGTTTTTAGTCCCATGTAATAAGGGGCGAGCCTATTGCCATCAACCGGGCACAAATTCAGACTACGAGGCTGCTACTGAGAAATTCCTGATGGAAAAACCCAATAACACTTTGCCCGACCTGGGAATCGAACCCAAGACCTCATGCACAGCAGTCGCGCTTGCTACTACTAGACCAACGAGGCAGTCACTAGACCAACGAGGCAGTCAGTTTTAGAAATATAAATTGTTATTAAGAATCTTCTAATAAAATTGATTGCCAAGTTATTCAATAAGTACAACTTGACATTTAACAAATATATACACCAAAGAATACTTCTCATTACTTTTCAAATGTCACCCAAAGAAAATGAAATAAATCTTATAAAATCAACGAGCCGACAAATTCCCATCTACGATCATCGGTTCCGACTCCATAACTCATCCGATTGAACGGTGGCTTAAAAACAGCCGGCTTAATGTCACATTTTTCCATTAACCGACATCATGTCAGCCGGTCGGATAAATCGACGACCTGTTGCCATTGAACGTATGCCGAAGGCAATGCAAATTGTTCTTTAGTTTACTTTCCGCGCGGTACTTCGGAAGCCGGGCTTTCTTTCGTGTTATTTAAAACTGTTGATGGCTTCCTTTGACTTATTCTTCGACTTACTTTCGTTCGGTTTAAGTTTTATGCTGCTTTAAGCTACTTAGAGGTATTTTGCTAAAACTTTAAGCTACTTAGAGGTTGTTTCAATTTTTATAATCGCTTACATTTTCAACGATATAAAAAATATATATAACATCACGTCTGTAATCCCCGAAAGGTTAGGCAGCGGTGTACCTATTAGTCCACCCACATTTCGCCAGTTATGTTTAAGTCCCATGTAATAGGGGGCGAGCCTATTGCCATCTACCGGGCACAAATTCAGACTCCGAAGCGGCTACTAAGGAAATTCCTGATGGAAAAACACAATAACACTTTGCTCGACCTGGGGATCGACCCCAAGATCATCATGGTCAACAGTCGCGCATTGCGACCAAAGAAAAAAAATCGGCTGGTATTTTATTAAAATATATTTGGCATTTTATCTCCGTAATGAAAACGTCTTAAGATTTATCAAAAGAGAATAATGCTGGTTTATAATAATAGATACGAGTAAAATTTCAA
Organism: Hoplodrina ambigua; assembly: GCA_949774945.1. Taxonomy (NCBI): domain Eukaryota; kingdom Metazoa; phylum Arthropoda; class Insecta; order Lepidoptera; family Noctuidae; genus Hoplodrina; species Hoplodrina ambigua. The sequence continues at coordinate 10,520,852 of OX458967.1, forward strand.
TATCTTCAGGACTCATCAGTTTTTTTATCATTAGGTACCCTTTGCCTACGTAAAATCGTCCCTCACTCTTTACTTATTTATATAACATTAACAAAAGGTACAAAAATAAGAAGAGAACAAAGCATCGATTTGGTATTAAAGAGCTTTATTTCTTCGCTGAAAGGTAGATAGGAGCCATCGAAAACATGGAATAATACTTATTATGGCGTACCGGTCACAATGGGGAGCGGCCGCCTCTTACACCGTTGCGCCTACGATAATTCGCGTAGTTCGTAGCATTGCTACAGCATTGTTTTTATTTGCACGTAGTTAGAAAGTAGTGAAGGTCATTTATTCTTAAATCTAAAATTGAATTAATCTGAGTGCGTGAGAAAAATTACATTTTAAAATCCATTATAATATTGCGAAATTAACTTAATCTGCCTGTCTGTTACGATTTCACGACTAAACCGCTGAACTGATTTCAATTCATCAAAGATACGGGGTAAGTTTGAACCCCCAGGAAGGACTTCGTCTACTGTTTATTTCGCGACTTTTAAAGATAGTATAAATGCGAAAGTAACTAGGTATATCTGTATTACGCTTTCACGACTAAACCACTGAACCGATTTCGATGAAATTGTACCTGTAGAATTACAATAATCCAAAATCCTTTTAATTAATTTTATCTTTGTTACTTAATCCTTAATTAAGTTTATTTTCTAATACTTCTTCTAAAAATAAGAGTGGAAGATAATACATTTAAGGCAGATGCCCGCACTTGATAATTTAGAAGTCTGTCCAAAAGGCGCAAAACCCATCTCGTATTACTCGGAGGCGTTACTCCCCTCGCAAGAAGGAAAAGTAAGAGGGATACGCGCATAGATGTAATTAAAATTAATTATTCATGTATAAATTGAACGAGTGGTTCCTTGGAAATGGATCAAATTCTTCCAACTGTTTATTCCTTCTCGAATTGAGAAGTAGGTGGTAGGTAGAAATTTATCAATTCGCATATTTAAACCTCTCTTAAGTTTATGATTCCATACGGCTACGAGTAGGGACCTAAATGATCTTTGCAAATAAATAAAATCAAAAGTGTTCTTGTCAAATAATTGTTTTTTCCTAAATTAATCATTATTATGAATGTTTACATTGTATTTTAATTTAAAAATAGTTTTTTTTTTGTCTGCATGTCTGGCTGTTTCCTTCCTTGCTCATAACTGCTAGAGAGATTGTGACGGGACTTTCACTGACATATAGCTGATTTTATAAGGAGTAATATAAAAAAATAATTTTATTTTAGATCAAGAATTAGAGTTACGCGGAAAAAAATCCCGCATATAATTAATTGATATTCCCCCGATAAATACCCCGCAGATTATCACGTAGGTTAATAGTTTATAATTGAATAAATACCTCATGTAGATACTGCTTCTGTAAAATAATGCTAGATTTCACTATAAAATAATACTAAAACCTAGTACTTTTCGAATGTTAATTTTTATATGGTATCTTATTTCGTTACATGACGGTGTAACCTCCGCCCGACTTTGTCAGGCCCAATTAGGCGCGTAGTTGGCGGAAATCACTTCGTCATTCGTTCTCGTAGCGCATAATAGATACTGCAGACATTATATGAGACCCAGTAATTCACTAACAAGCTGCTTTTCCATTACTTTGCTAAGCACAGGTGCATTGGAAAATGGAAAATAGGAGTCGTGTCTTTATGAGTAGTAGGCATTCGAGACGGCTTAGGGTGTTCTTACTGCCTACTCAAATTCTCGTTCTACGTCTTTTTTAGGATTCTGTACCTGAAGGTTTCTCACGGAACCCTATTACGGACGGACATACGGACATACGGACGGACAAACAGCGGAGGCTTACCTCCGCTGTTTGTCCGTCCGTATGTCCGTCTGTCTGTCAACGGGCTGCAAAATAATCATACGTATACTGAATGCGTGGTAATCAGTTACGCATTAGTGTCTCATCCATCTTGTCTACTTCATATACGAGTATACGATTAGTGTATTAAACAAACGAACAGACAAAATCATTTCCGTTCATTATGTAAATGTTTCACTAAAAGCAAGCCTAAAAAAGAAAATACATTTTATCAAAACCACCGAATTCAAATAAAGCATTTCTATGTAAACATAACAGAACTACCGTCACTAAAATATTTATTAGTATTGCCCCGCTATCCATAAGGCGGAACCCACAACTTGTCAATAAGGGAAAACAGAACATTGACATTTCCAAAGCTCCCAATATTTGTGACAGGATGTTATGAATATTGGATACTGAAACTTTATCCGTTTATTTGCTTAAAGTCCGCTACAGGGTTTAGTGTAAAAGATTGATCAGAGGAGTTAATTTAAATATTTTAATTATATTTCTTTTTCACTGTACAGTCGATAAAGCTATTTGGTTTACAGGCAACAATAATATTTTTCTGCTACATTGCCATTCATTGTTATTTTTTGTTCACTTTTGAAGCTCGTGGTGTATAATAATTTTGAAACCTATTTAGAGTGTTTCAAAAGAATTGACAAACTCCGAAACATTCATGAAAAGTTGTTGCAAGTTAGCTGCCTGTATACCAAATGGCTTGTTCGACTGTACAATAAAAATTAAAATTGCCGTAATTTTTTTCATACTACAAAGTATATCATAGTAAAATTTTTGCGTTTAGTAAAAAAAATAGTATTTTCCTTTAATTAGTCTTAATTTATGATTAACTGTACTACCTATTACTTCTGTTTTAATAATGTAGGTCGCTTGATCTCACTGCTGGGCAAAGGCCAAGTTCTTCTAGTCACTCCTTACATTTTCACAATCGTATTATTTTTTAATTGTAACAACAGCAAGGTATATTTTATGAACTAGCTAAGTTAACATCAAGCCTATTCATTACAATTTTCCAAAAGTATCTTATGGAAAATTAACCCTTATCAACATTATGCTTCTCTTACTAAATCAAACAATTCAGTGAAAGAAAAAAAAACAATTGCCGCACGTAAAAACAAAAAACGTTCGTCTTTACGCGTGTCCAAAGCCTTATTGTTCATAAAAACCTCCCCCGTATACCAGTCAAACGCAAATCCACCGCCTACCAATTAAGACCACCTTATCCAGCAAATAAAACATAACTCCATAAAAAACAACATTCTCAAAGCATTGTTAATTAAAACAAAATCCTTACAAGCCCACAAATCTGTGTTCTAACCGTAAACAAAACTTTAAAGCGAACCCCATCTAAGATATTAGCAATCCTTTTTAAGTTACATTCGAGTCTGACAAATGAATATTTAGCTAAGGGTAGCAGGTGGCACGGTCGGTCTCCCGACGATACATAAATCAGGATAGTAGGTACACAATGGGTACTTGGTCTACCTGGGTACTTACTTACTTTGGTGATGATCACCCAAGTTTTTGATACACTGTTTTGCGTTTGTGTGGAAAGAGAATTGGGTCACGTAGTCACACGTTGTGAACATGGAGTTTTTGAGACTAGCTTTTGCCCGCGACTTCGTCCGCGTGGAAGTCAAAGTCAAATTCGTTTTAGCCGACGATATCTATCTTTCAGTCAAAATACAGCCTTATGTCAAGAAAGTTTTTGATGTCGTGTTTAGTCTGCATTTGACCTTTCGCTTTTATATTATAGATTTTAGTTAAACGTAGGTAAGTAAAAAGTAATCTTGTGATTGCTCAGCGGTAAAGGTTTTCATGCATTGTGGGTTTGATAAAGTACACTAATGTGACTTTTTAAATGTATACTAGCGACCCGCCCCTGTTTCCCACGGGCGCTACCGTGTATAAACCTTCTCTCTTAAATCACTAATCTATCTAAGTTGGAACCTTCTCTGTATAAGAAGAAACTATACATAGCCTAGCTTCGTGTCAATTACAGGTTTGATCCTTATACCTATATATACAAAACAACATCAATTAGTCATTTCATTTCTCATTAAACTCTCATAATTAAAATTTTGAAATGAAAACTAAAATAGAGAACAAATAAACTATCTTCATTTTAATATTCATAGCCGAGATCAAATACGAGCAAATTGCCTTAATTAAAATGTTAATAAAACAATAGGAATATGATACAAAGTAATTAGCTCTATTTTACTACTAACAGTAAAACAATCTCATACTTAGTTCAACATGTAGTTGAAACTTTCAGGATAAAACACTGAGTAAATTATGAAGTTTTTATCTACATAACATAACATCACGCCTGTAATCCCCCAAGGGTTAGGCAGAGGTGTACCCATTAGTACACCCACATTTCGCCAGTTATGTTTTTAGTCCCATGCAATAGAGGGCGAGCCTATTGCCATCAACCGGACATAAATCCAGACTCCGAGGCTGCTACTGAGAAATTCCTGATGGAAAAACTCAATATCACTTTAGCCCGACCTGGGAATCGAACCCAAGACCTCATGCACAGCAGTCGCGCTTGCGGCCACTAGGCCAACGAGGCAGTTATGCAACAAAAAGTATACAAAGTCAATCTAAGGTGATGAAGAGATAAAATAGTAGGTGCTATTATTGTCCCAATGCAGGGCAGAAGTGTCTTCTCGGACAGAGAAGGCACAAGCATTGATCACCACGCTTGCTTTTCCTCACCAATGTCTGAGATGTCCAAGTAATAAACTTTAGAAAGTCTATATAAAATAGTAAAAGTCATATTAGTACTTGCCCGTGCCCAATTGCGAACCCAGAGCCTCGGTCATGGCGGGCGCCTTAACCACTGAGCGATTTCTACCATCTATACATATTATCTATTAAAACATTCATAAAGATACGTAATATCTAATCTCACACACACATGTATAAGAATCGTATACATACAATATGTATAGGAGTAAGTATGTAAGTAAACTGATCTGTAAGAAGCAGGTAGAAAAGCGTAGGACAAACCACTAAAAGAACACGTTACTCGCCGGGACACATCAAGACAATTAGGGAGGGGAACTGTCGATATATCGATAGTGAATTCGAGAGATTGTTTTTTTTTTTTTTTCGCGAATTTTAGCCCACCTAGATAAACTATTAAAATTGATAACTTTATTTGCAATTAAACAAGACTTTACGATTAACCAAATTTAATTAAAAGACCTAAGACAAGCTTTAATAAAACAAAAACATAGGTATTATTTTACCACAAAATAACGAAAAGATATATATTTTTTGTACTAACTTATTATTCAATCATCTCTGTCTATCGCAGTCTACTGCTAAAGATCACATCCTGCCTGCCCCAGCCGCCTGTTAAAGGTCATCTAATTATTACTACTACTGAATTTCAAAGTTCACAAATTCACAAAGTTTTGTACCCCTATCGTAGACTGAGACGTAGCAAGGCACATCCCTAGTGGGGCGGGGCGGGAAACGGGCGGACGATTAGCCGTGGTGTTTCTCTGGCCGCGCCGCCTTGGAAATAGAAAATAAAGGCGCCGTGACACGGGCGTGGATGCGTTCACTCGAGAGAGTTAACTTGCCTGAACTTAGACAATAGTAGAGGAAGTTTTTTTTTTATTAGTTAAGTACGGTTTCCTTTAAGTCATTTGTTAAAATATTAGTGGAAAAACGGATAATTCAAAAGTATGCCCAAATAGTTAAAATACGTGCCGTTATCACAGATTAGCCGAACACAGGTATTCGTTCCTGTATAAAATAATAAAATAAGCAAAAGTATTCTGACATTGTAGAATAATAACATTGTTACAAAATACTTTATCAGTAGAACGCCATAATGGTGTCCTGGTAGCAAAATTTATTCATATTTGAATTTATTAAAACTCGCAACCATTTCTATCTGTGTAGGTAAATACATACGTTAAGCTAACAACATAAATAAACATTAAACATATTTACTAAACTGCCAACTTAGTTTTAGAGTCAATTAGGTAATGTGTTAGCAATTAAGCTAAATATTAGATAGGCTGTATTGATTCGCAATCAATTTGATTTATTAATGTGTTTCAAACATTAACACATTTCATTAGAAAGATACGTCGCGATTTCACGCGATACATAAATACACACAATGTGTTTACACTGAATCAGTTACTTTTATAGCGATTTGGGCGTGTTTTTGCCACATGCATTGTGTTTGTGGAACAGTTTGTATTGGCGATTTTAACGTAAGAACATTGATCAGTAAGAATACGGATAATACGAGATATTTTTTAGCAAAGATACTTTACAAATTAATGATTTGAAGCAATGTAAGCACATTGCTTACGTAACCATTTCAAATAATTAGAAAGATGTTACTTACGTCTCATGATATAGAATCTTGTAAAGTTTATTATCTCTACAATGCATAAATCAATCTCAGAAATCTCGATGGTATTTAAAGTGACATGTTATCTTTATGTTTTGGACTATATTCTTCAAAACAATGAGTAGGCAATAAAAGGACTGTTACCTACCAAAATACATTAGTTGCTTGGTCGCCCAACTCACTCTTATTCTAAACACTACTTAATCAACAACATTTGAACAACGTTTGAACGGGCAAGTAGGAAGACGCGAGTAACTGACACTGACTTTTGTTTTATTGCTGATCCTTTTCAGTTGATTATGTCTTTAAAAGCAATGAAACACAAGTCAGCGCCAGCTACTCGCGTCTTTCGACTCGCCCATTCAAACGCACCCGCCTTGTCCATAGACGATACAAGTTAAACGCGTGGTCGTCGGCTCGAACGTGACCGCTTTACGTATTTATGCAGATGTACCACCACGCCGTCCCACCCCGCTCTGTCTCACCCCTGCCAAGAATTCAACTAACGTCCCAATGTCCCAAATAAGGGACACACTTATTATTGGTGGGAATAAGACAAGGCTTAGCAAACATTAGGATTTGGACAACGAAGAATAAAGACCGGGATTAGTCGGATAAAGTTGTGATAAGTTCTGTTTTGTGACGTGTGTCTGAGACCTTAGGTTGTGTAATATGAAAGTATGTTTTAGGCACACGTTTAGGTAAGAACCTACATTATCATTAACGAATATAATAAATACCTATAATGTTTACACACTCACAATCTTTTTTCCTTACGTTAATAATTTTTGCAACGCGATTGAACAATCCACCGCAGGTTTACACTGGCTAAATTGAGTAATATTTCCGCCTACAATAAAGCCGCCTAATATTTAGACAACTGGTCCATTTATCAACAACTCTACCGGCCCCATCAAATTACAACCACCGTAAGGAGGAAGGCCAAAAATCAAATAGTGCGTAACAAGAAAAAGGTTATGAATAGACGATAGAGCAATTTATTTGTCCCTCTCGGGCTTTTTGTCTTCAGCACTCAACTGCCATAATATTCATAGAGAAAAATCATAGTTTATGGCACACAATCTTTTCCTATGAAAGCTTCTTACGAGGGGAGAGCCGCATTAATATTACTCACACATCTAGGAAAAATTCTACTTCTTAGCGCTGAATATGTGCTAAAAAGATAGTTTAAGATGCAATGATAAAAGTAGACAGTTATTAATTTATGTTATAAGTGACTAACTACTTAATATTCAACGAAAAAAATTGTAAGGTCTTTTATAAAATTTAAATACCAGTCTTTTCCTAAAACCATCTACCTACAGAGCAAAATTAAACGATAACAATTTTCATGGCTTAGCGGTTCAGTTATTCTTGACTACTAATTAGTAGGCACTAACCACAGTGACATGGTCACAGTGACTTGTGTGTGTGGATGAAGTCTTCGAACTGCACGTGATCGAAACTGGAATGACATTTTCGATTTTTGAATAACGTGCTCACTTCGGAAGATTGAGCAGACAATTGCTCCAAAATAAAAAAAGACAATCGCCTTTGCTTATTTGAATTTGTTCTAGAATTCACCTGAAAGTGTCAATAAAATATACTTTTTCGGCCAGGTTGAATTGGCATACAACCTTTACAGTACCTGGAGTCTCTTCGGTTTCAAATTGAGAGTTTCAGGCGATAAACTGATGAACCTGGTGTTGAATAAACAATCTAAATACTAGATTTTTTACTATAAAATATGCGTCCACAGTGTACACCTGGGTCATTCGACGTGCTGTGTAACTACGACTTACTTTACAATGTAAAATGTTCTTTATTTTTTGTTCGTTTTCCATTTAAACATGTAGACTTGGCGTGTTTAACAACGTAATGAAACTATGAATAATAATATTAAGTTTACAAAAATTTTATAAAAGATACGTCCCTAATTGAAAGCAGACTAATTTAGAAAATTCCATGGTCAATAAACAATTGTAATGAAAGTAATTACAATTGATTTTTGTTTTATAAATAAAAGTTTGAATGTGGAAGTAATTACGATGTAGGAGAGAAATATGAAATGTGTTGTAATGAATAATGCGGACAGCGCAGGAGTCAGGACCGGTCGTTGTGGGAATATTTTTAGGGTGGCCTATGTCTGTGGATATTATAGGTGGACATCTTTCGACATAAAATACGATGATAATGATATGATAAATAATAAATAGTGATTATTATGTAGGTATACGGGGTGCAAAAAGACACAACATTTACCCGTAAACTATGCATACTGACCATAAAACTAAGCAACATTTTACAAAAAAAAATGACTGTTGCGAAACGATTTGATTTTTTTTTTTGAATTTTGTTTCGCTTTTGTTTGATAATAGTTTGTAGTATATACTTTGAAATTCACACGTACGAAGTCGCAGGCAAAAGTTAGTCATTAATAACAATAAATCAACAAAGCAGCTCCTCTAAAAATCAATCATCAGGACCCAACTCCCGGTTTATCTCACATCGACTTAAGCCCTTAAACGTCTCAACGGACCCAATTCACATTTGGACAAGACCCCCGTCACATGATTTTGAAAAGGGAAAAGCCAAAGAATTAGGCTCGAGTGATTTGGAAAAGCATTAGGAGTTAGTAAATCAGACGTTCACCGTTCATCGTTCACCTGTTGGCTGCAAGCCTAATATTGAACGAATGGATCAATCATTCAATGAACTAGTAACGATTTGTCAGGGTCTTCTTTGAGTAATGATCCTTAGGTGTGTGTCTTTGATATGGTGTTTAGCGTTAGTTGTGTTTAAATGATATGGATTATAGAAGGGTTTTGTATTTATTCCTAGCTCGTTTCTGCCCGCAACTTCGTCCGCGGACAAGTCAAATATACCAAAAAATCTATGGCACTCGACAGTAGTATAATATAGCTTTCTGTCAGCGAATACAATTTTTGTAATCGAACCAGGATGTCCAGAGATTACCTACCTCCTAAAAACAAACAAAGTTTACATCTTTATAATATTAAAATGTACAATTATGTGCTTTGTAGGGTCCGCACAAACATCAACGATTACTTGATATATAATTAGACACTAATCTTCTGATGAATGTCAGACTGAAAAATAGACTACCTTTGATCTTTGTAATATATTTTTTAATGTTTACTAGACTTATTCAACACCCACACATTATTATTTATGTACTACTTTCCTAAAGCACATTCCGCTTTATAATGAATAAAATCACGTCAATAACAAAAACTCCGCAGTCATGCCTTAAACATGACCAATTCCATATTTAGTTATAACTTACACAAAACACACACGAAACATACACAAAGCATTCCCTTTGTCCTTTTCAAAGGACACTTTTGTTTCGTAAACAAACCTCGATTATCCGCAGATTTGCCACAAAAATGATAAGTAAATAACAATATTTTAGGCAAACAACTTATATATCCCGGAGCTAACATTGTGGGGAGCCCACGGGCCCTCTTTTGTGAGAGGGGTACCTACATCTTACAGTTCGTTACCTTACTGTAGACCATCTGTTATATTTGGCCGTTACATATTTTAATGCTCCCGAAGGCTTCCCCTCAACCGTTTCCAACCCATTGGACGACTTAAATGAAACATTTAAATGCAATCTTGAACTCTGATCTCCAGTTTTTACAGATTCTATGTCTACTCGACATGGTGGTGAATTTTGTTTTAATTGAAATTGATGTAGCGGACAGTGGCGTTTTAAATTATGATATTACTTTGTAAGTTACTTGTTCATTGTGCATGCTGTGCTTTCCTACAACTTAAGGAGGACATATACACATTACCTTTTGTTAAATATTATCTTATGTCATGATTTGATAAATATGTCTTTCGCTCTAAGCAAATCAATATGTAGGCCTGGTTTCAGCTGGTTAGTATATTAATGCACACAGACAGTAGTTGATACAAATAGACTACAGATTTGAAACACTCAGAGGCTCGCACGCGTCGTTATAAAACCTCGTCAAAGTCATATCTAGCTCTAATACTAAACACATAGTTACATGAATATTGAGCACATTCAATTTTCAACTTTCCAATAATATCTACAGAGTCATTGAAATAAGCTATCAAGCCAAGCACAAATACTGGGACTCCCCACCCAGTTCAAGTATTCCGCTTAAACAGTGAATAAGAAATTTCTACAATGGATGCTACAATACTGAATATTCTATTTAAATGGCAGTACATTTGTCTCAAAAGCTTTCCGAGTCGGGCATCATAAGAAATGCATAAGGTCGCAGGAAATACGGATATAAGAATTCAACAATCGTAAAGCAAAATATAAAGATGAATATTAATTGTGTCGTTTTAAAATAAGGAAAAGAATTGTGACATAATTAGACAAAAAAAGAGATCTAGACAGAAACCTGAGGGTCATCAAAGTATCTTACAGACGCCCTGAGCAGTCTGTGAGGTCTGCTTCTGGAGGGAAGGCTACCATGGGTCACTAACCGAGTCACCGTCCCCCATCGAGACTAATTATGCAAAACCAAACCCACATGACAGATAAATAAGAGATATAATTGAATTTGGGACATGGAAACTGTAGGTATGTGACTTTCGAAAATCTATTAAATTAAACAAATCGGAAACTGATTCTATTGTACTGACTCTTTATCACCTTATCTTTATAGTTCAACAAAATAATTCCAGACATAGTCTGAAAAAAGTGGGTATAATAAAATGTTCACTAAGTGGATAGGTACCTAAAGGTAATTTGAATGTTTAGTACATTCATTCGTTCGAGCAAAATGAAAGAAAACTCTAATTAAATAATGTTTCCTGAAACAATATTTGTTCTTTTTCTCTCTAAAGCTGACATTTTGTAGAATAACATTGAATTTCTAATCATTTCGTTTATGAGCAGGCTCGCAATTAGAAGGAAGAACACGGAAAACGATATTATTAATCCTCCGTGAAAAAAAGAAAATTATTAAGATTTTATTTCAAGTTATTATTATGTTTATTACCTACATTAATATGGCTTATTATTTTGTTTATGTTTTTGTTTTCATTGTTTATAAGCATTTTGTTAAGTATAATTATATTGAAATACTTTGATTTCATTTATAAATACGAGTATGTTGTTATTCATTTCAGTAAATAGTCGAACCAAACAAGCATTTACAATCAAAAACAAAATGAGTGACAAAATTTGTAACAACGCCATCTGTTCAATTTCGTTTGAACTCGCATGCATGGAGCTACGCGTGTCTGCCGAGATACGAACCATCTGCTCGGAACGTTGAATGTCGATGCCAGCGCCTCTACGGTTTGTGGAGTATTGGGTAAACTAAAGTTACACAAAAGTATAGTTCAAGTTTGTTTTCCGATTTCAAACAACTTTACTTACACTGGCGTGAACTATTGGCTCAGCTTACCTGTAAACAAAGCAAAATAAATAATTAAAATAGGCTTTAGGCTGTGCAGTCCACAGCTAGAACGTCGTTTCCGGTGCAACGTGAAAAAATCAGTAACATTTTTGTACGAAAACTGCAAAAGCTCTGTAGGTACAATTGTAATTAATATTCTAGTCAACATACGTCCGTCCGGTCGTGTCATCCCTCGTTCCCTATCAAATATTTACTCTCTGCTTTTATTTCAAATGCAACGATGCGTCATAGTTTGCGTATGTGTAACTTACCGATTGCGGTACCAAACGCGAATTTGAATAAATACCTACTGACGTACGGAAGGTCATTGACACTGGTTAGGAGAGTCAGTAAATGCATAATGATAATTTTTAACGACGAAGGTGTATTGAACAAGTTTAGTTGGAAGAAAAAGTGTGTCTAACAAAAAATGAGATGAACAAAGCAATGATACGCCCTTGTGAAAGATGTTATATTATAATATTAAACAAATAGTTACCTATCATTACGCTTTTGGTATTTCAATGTTAGTCTACTTCTATAGGTAGGTACTGTAATATTGTTTGTGAGTTTGTGAGGTTGTAGGAGGTAATCTCTGGATCTACAGAACCGATTTTGTAAATTCTTTCGCAAATTGGAATCTACGTTATCACTAAGTGCTAAAAGCTACATTTTGTTATCAAAAAGATAGGTATCCGTAAGAAAAAACATGCGATCGAAGTCGCGAGGAGAGAACTAATATGCAATAAGATAATTATATATTTCATAACCTGGATAAGTCAAAAGCGATGTAATAAAAAAAGCACAAAAATTATTTCAACAAAATAATATGTACCTTATAACTTTCGTTATTTGGTCGCTTTTTGTCTAATGAATAAATAAATGAAATATAGTTAGATCACTACGTAACTTCTTATAAATAAACATTTTTATTCCAGTGTAGTTATTTCAATGGAAACATTAAGAATGCATGCTTTGAATAAAAGTTTTATTATAAGCAGTAACTTTTAATAGGGTTCTGGCTGGACGAGACTAATAATTTATTTAAATTGTTACGATAAATTTACCTTTTTAATCTTTTTAAAAGTAACTTTTAATAGTAATACCAGCCTATTATTATCGCACTACAGGGTAAAGGCCTCTTCTCATATTGGCATGAGGATTGATCACCACGCTTGCTCAAGGCGGATTGGCGAATTCAGACTAACATTAAAAGTCCAGATTTCTTCACGATATTTTCCTTCACCGATGCCAATGATGTCCAAAATATACCGAGAAAGTACATATGACATAGAAAACGTCATAATGGTACTTGCATGTGCACAGTTGCGAACACACAACCACGTGCATTAAAAGCGCCTTAACCACTGGCCTGGTGACGGGCCTGTTGGTCTAGTGGTTAGCGGCCCTGACTGCTAAGCCGGAGGTCGTGGGTTCGATTCCCACCCAGGACAAACTTTGTGTGATGAGCATGATTGTTAGTTCTGTGTCTGGGTGTGATTTATCTATAATATGTATGTATTTATAAATTATGTGAGTATGTATATCAGTTGTCTGGTTACCATAACACAAGCTCTGCTTAGCTTGGGATCAGATAGCCGTGTGTGTGTTGTATTTATTATTTTTTATTTACTGGGCTATCACGACTACATACGAGTGTTAAAAAGAGACTTATATCATGTTCTTATGAGAAAATAAAGATTCTTTGAACCTACTTAAAAATACACTTAACGAAGCCGAAAGTAACGTGTTGTTCCCATCATTACCATTTCTTTATTCTGGAATTATCCAGAATAATAAAATGGTCGTAATAATAGGAAAAATATGTGACTTAAATCTTTGTTAATAGGTTCCCAGGTGGCCTGGGAACCTTCTATTTAAAGAGATTGTGTAAAAGTTCAAACTTTTTGACTTGTTTTAAATGGTTTTATTTTTGGACTTGCACCAGACTATTACTGTCCCACTCAAACCATGTCAGAGGCCCTTGAGGCGGTTTAGAAATTCTGACACTAGGGTCGTAAAACCTTACTGCCCACACGATAAAGGAAAGGAATGATTTAACTAAATTTTAAATAGAGCCACAACCCCTGTACTTATTGCATACACCTGAAAGGACAATCTTTAGCGTGCACGCATCACACACTACCATAAATGGCGATTTTTCACGCCTTAATAAAAGTTGTTTCTTATTAATTATTTTTACTCAAAGTTACGTAGTTTAAAGGTCAGCAGTATACGTTGTTAAGCGCTATGTGACATGTCTTTTTTACGCCCCGTATATGTTAATGTTGATCCACATAAAAGGTCATAACGTTTTCTACATATTGGCCCTTTTCGGCTAAAGATATAAAAAAACCACTTTTTTTTTTGTAAGCCTCTTTATTACTCACCTAACGTTCTTGCTAACACACTAAGTTGCAAAACTAGGTTTTGCCCGCGACTTCGTCCGCAGAACATAACTAATGTTACTCGGACGAAATCGCGGGCAAAAACTCGAAGGAAAAATTTTAAACAAAATCGCTGATGAAGACGAAATCGGGGATTAAAAAGTGGGGTTCAAGGTAAATTTGTACCAAATTTCATTCAATTCGGTTTAGTAGTTTAACCGCAACAGCGTAACAAATAAATTAACAAACCCACTATCGTATTAATAATAACATTAGAAGATAAGTATTTGAGTTGAACTAGACAACCTCATTTGAGAGGAAGACAATTATCTACACCATTAAAAATAACTCGACAACAGTAACAATCAGAGTTAATACAGCCAAAACAAACCAACTCACGTCAAAATTGCAGCCATTTTTATAAAGAATTTATTGCATTATAGTCTAGTAGCAATTAATTAAATTATTGAGAGCTGTGAGTAAGCAGAAATAAGCTCCGATGTTCGCATTGAATTAATCAGAAGACATCACTAAGTACCTAATGCGAATATTAATACATTTTCCCACGCAAAAGGGATATTCTTAGAAACATGTTAACATACATAAACTCACACCTTTTTCCCATGGGGGTAGGCAGAAACCACAGAACAGCACCTGCCACGATCCTTACTCCTTACGCCTCGTCCACGTTCATACATCTCTTCATACAAGCACGCCGGCTACAAACACTGCGCACCTGACCTTATATTATACAATGAAGTACTCGCTGTACAATAACAATACATAACAGAACTTAGACAGACAGACAGACGCACCTGCAGACACGGTATTCTCAACGGTACATCTGCGTCACCCATGCAATCTGCACCTAATTACAATGTATGGCCTGTTACTAGGCAACTACAGCTATTTAAAGGTATTGCAATTTGTATGAATCATCGTTAAATAGCTTTGGTGGCTTAGGATAAGGCAATTTACCTAATCATCCCCGTAATCATTTCGTAAGTACAAAAACCGGGCAAGTGCAAGTCGGACTCGCACACGAAGAGTTTCGTACCACCATACTATATTAACACATCATACAAAACAAATAAGTTTATAACGATATGAATAATGACGGGCCTGTTGGTCTAGTGGTTAGCGGCCCTGACTGCTAAGCCGGAGGTCGTGGGTTCGATTCCCACCCAGGACAAACTTTGTGTGATGAGCATGATTGTTTGTTCTGTGTCTGGGTGTGTTTTATCTATAATATGTATGTATTTATAAATTATATAAGTATGTATATCAGTTGTCTAGTTACCATAACACAAGCTCTGCTTAGCTTGGGATCAGATGGCCGTGTGTGAGTTGTCCCAAGATATTTATTATTATTTATTATTTACACTGTTATTATTATTTACACTGATAATCGCATTAAGGTAATTATTTTGTTATGTAACTACAAAACGGTTTTCGGATTTATGCCTATTTGCACTAAGCATTTCCAAACGTCTCCTGCAATGCGCACAGCAAATGAGTGGATCTAGCTACCTGCGTCTGTATTTCAGAATGCATCGACCCTAATCTTTTCAAAGTAAGAGTGAACAGGCTTCTTCCCGGTGACTTTTCTCCTTCGTAGACGTTGTCTCTATCACCTCTGACCTTGAATAAAGGTAAGAGTTAACCCATCTTATATTTTTAAAACTGTGACTGCTTCATTGGTCTTGTGGTCGCAAGCGCGACTGCTGTGCACGAGGTCTTGGGTTCGATTCCCAGGTCGAGCAAATTGTTATTGGGTTTTTCCATCAGGAATTTGTCAGTATCAGCCTCGGAGTCTGGATTTGTGCCCGGTTGATGGCAATAGGATCGCCCCTATTACATGGGACAAAAAACTGGCGAAATGTGGGTGTGCTAATGGGAACACTTCTGCCTAACCCTTCGGGGATAACAGGCGTGATGTTATGTTATATATAAAAAAAAAGAAACTTAAAATACTTTTCAGCCAGGATGCGTCATTAGCGCAAACAGAATTACTGCAAGCTCGGTTTGACACTAGTTCCCACTAGATTCAGGATTTACCTACATTTGGGACGCATAAGATTAAATCCAATAGCTGTATTTTGAACTCTAAGAGTCCAAGAAGCAAATATTGAACCTTCCACCACACGTCCTACGACCACAAAGCAACTACTTTAGACAGTGGGACAAGTCTATAAAGTTTTATGGCGAATGGGCATGAATAACAAGACACAGACCATTACCGTTTGTGGCTTAAGAATAGACCTAGCTGTCACTTCCTGCAGATGGCGAAAGCGGTGAATAAGTACAGTATACTAAAATCTTCGGAAAGATTGACATCGAGAAAAACATGTACGTATGTATCTTTAATGAAAAGTTTTATAAAATTCAAACTTGGTTCATCATAGAGCAAATATAAACTTAATTGAAGAAGAAGAAAGAAGTGCAACAGGTTATCAAAGTGAAAAAACTAAACCGCCATAAATATTTGTACGTTTTCTCACGCTGTTATTAACGTAAAGTATCACAGAGTTGAATGTATTTAATTTTTCACAATCACACTGACAGTATCAAAAAGATTTATTTCACTTACATTTGGAAACTGATAGACATTGAATATTTAAAGTCAAAGTAAGTATACATAGGTACACATATCATCTGTATGCTAACAAAGCTTTTCGTTGGACGCACCTTCTCCTTCATTTTATAAGATGCAGCGTAATTTAAGCCGTTATTCACAAGCTATCCATAAGCTTTGACATGGGAAGCTTTTATAACACGTAAACACTCTCTCAGACACACCTAGGCGATAAAATGAAGTATAAGTATTACGTACTAAGCAGAAAAACAGTACTTTCTCACCACTCGTCATCTATACGTATTGAGAATAATTTTCACCGAATGCATCGTCTTTTATCGACCACGGAATTACAATGTAGACTGAAGCGAATGTAAATCAAGGAGCTTTTAAGTCCTTAGTGTTCAATGTAATGCGAGTGCTCCAATACTGACGCATTTTAGCCTGAGACATCAATGTTTATTAGTACAAGACGTTTTTATTCACTTTTAAACATTTTATTGGCATTCGCTTCTGCATTTAGCTGAGTGTTTTGTTGTTTATACCACACATCGAAAAATGGTTTTATTCTGAAAATTTTCCTGCATGTTTTTTTCTCCATTAAAAAAGAGTATTTATGAATATTATGAATTATCGTCACTGGTGAAAGCTCGAATTAGGAACTCGTCAAATCGGCTAGCAACAAGAAGTGTAGGGTTAAATATTCGTAGAGGCCACAAACTGTTTAACATTTACAACGGTACATTTACATCATTCCTAGCCACATTGTAAACATTCTAGGCGGAATGCATTCGTCTTTTATCGCTTTGCTATTACGACGCAGACTGCACATGAGCAAAATATCCATTCGCCAGCCAATAAGCATAGACTTAAACCGCACTGACATGGAATGCGTCAATGAAGACTCAAAGTTCTCTAGTCTCGACCAGACGTGGCTAGACACAAATATACAGTTCAAGTACTAGTAAATCACAACGGTACACCTACGTCACTCACACACGCATCCGTACCTATTGTAAACAGTTTGCAGCGAATGCATTGGTCGTTTACCGCCGACACCGTGCCTCGTTCACGCGGGCGAGCCGACTTGAACGAGAGTAGAATATAAAATTGATATTATTAGAAGTGTTATGAATATTAAGTAGGTGGGTATTCTAAAGTCGTGATTCCTGTAGGTGTGAATGGGCGGTATTGTGACGAAGGATGGGAATAATAATGAGGTATGGAAAGTTGGTAATTAACGTTGAATTTATTATGTTGTTGATGGCATGTGTGGTCTCTTTGCCATGGCTTGATGGTTGCCTGGAGAAGAATTATATAAGTATGTATAACTTGACGGTGTATCCCTTCCGTATCCCTGTGTTATAAAGCATGTTACGACTTGGGAATGTTGGCTTTACAGAGGTCGCACCTAGTCGTGCGTTTGTTAACGAGCTCATTAGTAACTGTGCACCCGGTTTCTTTAAACAAAGCGGACATTCATTTGCAGTGTGAGAAGTTCCTGGTTTTACACCAAAGTACTGTTTTGTGACCTCGTGATTTAAAGGAATAAAGGTAATTTGCAGACACTGCTAGGATTTGACTGATGTTGTATACAAGCTACATGTATTTATTGAAACTTTATGCAACAAAATGTGCAAAGGCGGACTTAATTGGTTTAGGTATTCTCTACCAGTCAACCAAAGGTGGTGAAGAGTTAAAATGGCAGGTGCAAATTGACAATCGCAAAAGAATTAAATAACTTTATAAAATTGATATTTAAGCTATACACAAGTGCTTTAAAATCACCAAAATAATGCTAATCTATCCGTCACTTACCCCTGGATTGTTACCAGTAACGACTTTTCTTCAAGATAGATGCTAATTAGAACAATATGATTTTTTATTGTACAGTGCTATAAACAATTTAGTCTAACATGTGTTTTAGATAATGACCAACAACTATGATTTTATTTGCAATAGGTAATCGTATTAACCATATTATTACAATTCTATCAAATAATATTTAACAACCGCTAGAATAGTTTGCCATAGACACCGTAATGCACATCACATGTCGAAACCATTAGCGTGTGTGTAGCTCTGTCTGAATAGGCCTTTAGACGGGACTTCACTTATCAAGGATAGCTAAGTTACTGGAAGAGCGTAGTGAATTAGTGAGCGTACTTGTGATGATGTTACTAAAACATTTTTTTTTTTTCTAAATTCATTAGGTGATTTTTAATTTTTATGTGCATTATTGTCTAGACTTTTCCCAACTATTTTAGTGTCGGCTTCCAGTCTGACTGGATGCAGCTGAATACCAGTATTTAGAAAAGGGCGGGTGCCTATCTGACCACCACAACCCAATAACTAGGTAATAGGATAACCCTTGGTAAGATTGGTTGTCAGATTTTCTGACTACTTGTGATAACGATTTAATGTTAAAAAGCACAGGGTTAAAATAAAATCCAGCTTGATGTTAGCAATTTCACATTCCAAATGATAAAGTATTATTTTTATCATTATTTATCTCAATGCCTCGTTGGTCTAGTGGTCGCTAAGCGCGACTGCTGAGCACGAGGTCTTGGGTTCGATTCCCAGGTCGGGCAAAGAGTTATTGGGTTTTTCCATCAGGAATTTCTCAGTAGCAGCCTCGGAGTCTGGATTTGTGCCCGGTTGATGGCAATAGGCTCGCCCCCTATTACATGGGACTTAAACATAAGTGGCGAAATGTGGGTGTACTAATGGGTACACCTCTGCCTAACCCTTCGGGGATAACAGGCGTGATGTTATGTTATGTTATGTTATGTTATCTCAATAACTTTTCAAACTGCGACTATTTGTATGATAGCAAAAATTTTTGAATTAAAAAAAAATTAAAAGCAAAATAATTACATGACAAGCACTAACAATGATAAAAATAATATTTTGTAAGTAATGTTATTTTCTAATGTCTCCTCGGTAACGAATACCAGTCTGATAGGCTACAGCTGCTCGCAAGAGTTAAGACTAATGGACAAGTGTTATTTTTCATTTACAACCAAAATAATTCTGCTGTTGCTAAGCAAACGATCATGATGAAAACAAACAAACAGAAAAGTTGGGGTCCAGGCAAGTTTATTTTTGATATTACGCTTAAGCAGGTATGTATTCAGCCTCGCATTGACTAGCTACAAAGTAAACAACTCTTGAAAAAGTAATTTGAATAAAATATTACATTAGATTTATCTTAAAATAAATACTTATCGTGGATGTACAACAAACATCCCTGCTTCCTAGGTAAATATTAATTTACATATATTTATCTGTTACTAGCTGTGGCCCGGGGTTTCATTCGCAAAGAGATTCCTAAGGGAATGCGCATTTGCCAAACACACAAAGTATCTTATGTCACTCGAGAATAGTGTGGCTTTTTATCAGTCAACGTTTAGTAATTAATTCAGAGTTACCCGAGATTTTTCATTTTTTATTTAAACTTTATGTAACAAAAAAGTACAAAGGCGGACTTAATGCCTTAGGCATTCAGACAAGAGATAACAAAGCAGGTGCAAAAAATTGTACATGAGGAAATAAACAAATATGAAATTTTAAAACCATAATTTTTTATAAACGTACATTTGTACGTTTGTAAAAGACTTCACCTCTTTATGATATTAGTATAGTCAGATAAACAAACAGACTATCTAATGTTTCTGATACACGTGTTTCCACTCTTTGTAATACAGTTGAGCATAGGCCGTTTCCAAAGAACATAAATCTGTGTTGCTACCCAGCCCGCGGCAACGGACGTGAAGCGTCATACACAAATGGGGGACATTATAATAGGACGATACGCGATTTCAGAGCTCAAGGTCTCAAACAATTGTGCCGTTTTCAACGCTCCACATCTTGAATACCGAGATAAAAGACACTGTTATAATTTTAAATAAGTTGAATAGGTTATATCGATACAGTTGATGACGGAATTCTTTATTCGAAACTAAACACGTGCTTATTCTCAATTGACGAATATAATACTTGGATGATCAGCTTCTAATTCATTCATTCACTAAAGAATTTAACCCTAGTCAACTTTTGACACGAAAAATGTGGGTCCCTGAGCAACTAAAATGAAAATGTCTGTCGGCGAACAAAGTCGCCACTCACAAAATCCTTAACATCCCATATGAATTATTCAAGTAAAATATAATCTCAATTCACGAGTCCCAGACTCCTAGTCCCTATTCTGACAACACAAAACGGGCACATAAATAATGCAACTAGCGAGTGACGTCATACGCAGCGCCGTTTGTAAACGAGATCGCATTTGAATTGTTATGGTATGCTCAGTTTAGTTTGGCTATTACGAGTGCGGTGGGGATCGTGGAATCAAAAGCTGCGTGGATATGTCATCACGTTACATTAGCAGCGATGCAAACCGCTTCAAACGGTTTTGGAATTCAAATTTGACAGACGAACGTCAACGATGACGGTTGAAGCATCGTTATGCACTAAATTCTGGAGGTTGTTTGATTGTTTGTGTGGTTATTAAACGAAAATACACTATTACTATTAAGCCCTTATTTCAACGCACTGATCGGAAAATTAATCTTATCAAATTTTTGGCTGTTCCGAACAGAAATAATCTAATCTTTACACAGCAGTGGTTATTTTAAAGTGCTTCTCAACAGCTAACCAGACTTTATATAAAATCGTCGGAATCGTTGAAATTCGAGTCTTAGAGATGAATAGAATAAAGGATGAAAGTAGAAAGAAACATCAACTCCCAGGAATTTGCTATTGTGTAAATCGTTACGACTTAAGTTTCTGTAATAAAAGTACTTAGATGATAATTATCAACCAACTTCTTAACATTTACGATTTTGTCATTGCTATAAAAAAGAGATGTTTCACAGCAATTAGGTCTAAAATTGTATGCTTTATCGAGAGAGCAGTGGACGATTATTCTTCAAAAATAATCAATTTTACGTGACGTTATTGCCCATACTAGAGGTAATCTTTGGTTTTTTTAACTGGTCTACGTTCAGTTAGCCTCTCGTAAATAAAGCGTTTGATTTTTATTTTTGTCATTGTAAGCACATTTTGGACATGCTGGAACGACAATCATTTCATTGCCATATCCACCTCGCTTTTATACTCCGAGACAATGACGGATTAGGGAGGAAAAGTTTTACTCCGTTAAAGCCTGTAGTTCTATTTAGGTAGGAATTAGTGTTAGATTTCATTCAACATTGTAATAAAAGAACAATATTGTCTGGGAGCTGATTGTTATGAAAGATCTAATTGAGGAAAATGTTGGTGAGAGTTTTGTTGTACGGTTTCCACCCAATTGAGCAATCTGTCACTTTCAGAGTGTGTTCATAAAAGTATAAAATCGTTTAAAGAAGAAGGCAAACTTTATAGAATACTCACACTTAGCTAGCAGGAGCAAAGGTTAAATTATGTTTAAGGTTGCACATGGAAAGTCCAGTTAGACACGACGACGACGTCCTAGCCTTGGACGTTGTCGGTTTAGGACTAGATCCTAGGGCTCCTAGGTTTGACCTGAGATATGCCATCCCCAAAAAGGTGTTACAAAAAATCTTTGTATGTATATAGGCTTTTTAGATGATGGTGTATTTAAATTACCTGCAGTGTGACTATAAGTACGTTTTCTGGAAATAATAGACAATACTAACTATGCTATTCTTCATTGGCGGTAGACTAACTGTTGTTCCGAACTTCTGAAGGAAAGCCGGTTGGAATCAAGTTGTATCTGAAGTCCTTAAAGTTCCTTATACCGTCGCCATCTTATTACCATCGACTGGACACCAAATCCAGGATACTGTGAAGTAGGTACATAATAGATAAAAATGAATAAAACTTTCCCCGACCTAGCGATCGAACCCCAGTACAGTCCGACCACTAGACGACATAAGCAGTCCATAAAAGACGTCTTATACATTATTAACAAGAAACTAAGCTACGGTTACCGTAAGGAGGTGACTACTTTGCATGAAACCAGACACCAACCGTATCATGCTGTAACAAATATGACAGCTTTGAAAGATAAAGATAGGAATATAATGAGGACGTGGGCCTTTTATACGAGGAAATCTGAACTGCAAGATAATAATTATGTCGAATTTGCACTAGATTCTCTTGGTTTGTGTGACTATAAATCCATACTTAAGTGCGGAAGTGAGTTTGTTTACTTTTTTTTTTAATTACGCTTCCAGAGATTTTCGGTCAATATTATCGTATAAAAGATCAAGCATAGACAACATATGCCCGAGATACGTCCGAGTAAATTATCGCAAGGATCCCAAATTAAATATTGAATATACCGAGGGATAAAGTAGTTTCCTATTAGCGAAAGAATTTTTAGAATCGAACCGAAAGTTCCAGAGTTTAGCGTGTTCAAACAAATAAACAAACTATTCAGCTTTACAATATTGGTATTGTCGTATATTAGATCAATACCAGCAGTTGGCATCACTAACCAATTAGAATTGTCAGTGGCGTCTTAACTTTGGACAATTTACACCAGATCCTATAATTAAGTATGGAACAGTGACCGTTAGCAAATGCGGTCGGATGATCATCAAAAATAAATTTTAGTAACTAAAGCTTGCATGACACAAACTGTCTTAGATTGTAGACTCCTTTCATAATATTTATCACGAATAGTGGAATTTCATGATGACCGAAATGCCTAAATGATTGGACATGATGGTTAAAATTAGGGCAAGTACCAATGTGACTTTTTCAATTCATATATACTTTCTAAGTTTATATTAGACATCACTGACATCGGTGAAAGAAAACGTCTTGAGGAAACCTGGATCTACAGTTTGAAGCTTTTGCCCGCGACTTCGTCCACGTAAATGTCGGTTATCGCGGACGCAGACGAAATCGAATAAAAAGTAGTCCTTTGTTCAAACTTAACGTGTACCAAATTTCATTAAAATCGGGTTTAGTTCTAGAAGCGTAGCAGACAGATAGTTACTTTCGCATTTATAATATTAGTATGGATAAGCCTGACAGTAAATCCGCCTTGAGCAAGCATGGTGATAAATGTTTTTGTCTTTTCAGTATGAGAAGAAGGCTTTGCCCTGCAGTGGCAATAATAGGCTAGTATTATTGTTATTATAGCTTTTATGACATAGTCTGTCGCAGATTGCAGACTCCTCTCATATTTATCACAAATAGTTGAATAGTAGGCGTGTGAAGTGACAACCCTCGGAAACTAATATTAGTTTCTCGTTTCATTCAGTTGGTTATAAATTTTACCGGTTTACTGTTTTGGCACGGGCGGCGACAAACTTATATTTGCCGCCTCGAGAATTAGTTGCCATTGTGTTTCACTTTACTACACTCAACAATAGAAACGAATCTATCGGTTGTTACTTTGTTGTTTTGCTTTAGTGCATGTTTATACTGCATTTTGGTGGTTACGATCCATCAAAGCGTGATCGAGTTTTGAGTTAGCGGTTAGATGGAAATCGATGGGGCAGACAGAGGGTTAAGTGATCATCAAAATCTTTGGCACACGTTCCTTTGTTTGTGGAAAATTACAGACAATTCGATGATATTGCCAATTCTGATTCAGGAAAATGTTATCTCATAAATATTTTATGAGACTTACGTACTTCGAATTTATCAAGTAGTTTGTGTTCTTATTTCTTAAGTGGAAGAAAAGCGATTTATTATTTTTATCCATTTAATTTTTAAAGTTTATAGGTAAAATAAACAACACCTCAATCCACAAAATAATCCTTAACATCATAAATCAAAGTACGACACATCCAATAGTTGTACACAAAAAATATATATTGTCGTGTTCGTAAGTCGTCCGTGAATTCAGTTTTTACGATGTGATGTTACGAAAGGACATATTAAATGAAGATTCAATATGTTAGGGCGGGCTGGGGCTGCCTGCGACACCATTAGGAAGTGGTGGCACGGAAAACCCTCGGAATGTGATGCTCTGTTTAGATGAGTACTCGACTTGCTGATGTACTGGCGCTATTAAAGTGTATATGTGTCCCTTGTTTTAAACCCCGGTTTCTTTATTTGCATCATGTACAGTTACATTTTACAATATTCTAAGTATTACTGTCTATAACAAGATCATTCACACCTTGTTTCACGGCAAATTAAGATTTGATATTTTTCAGAACATTGCCGTTCCAAATGAATTACGGCCCTGTTGAGACATTATAAAATAAATAGTTAATAAATTTTCAAATAAAACAAAATACATTTTCATCGTTAAACAACATAGATATATTTTTTTAATGATAGGTTTTCACGAAATAAATGATGATATATTCACAAAAAACTAATGTACAAAATTCTCAGAAGCTCTTGTTGTTTATTTCAGAAACATTAAATATCGTTTTAAAATTAACACGCAAATTAATTTAACACAAAACATTTAAACGAACACACAATCGATTCACTCCAGTAAATCAATTCCAGTATTTAGACCGAGTAATATTTCAAGTGTACTGGCATGCGTAAACAAAGCATTGGCACAGATTCCAATGAAATGAAAGGATATGCGCGGTGGAAAAGCTCTCGACCCGAGGTCGCTCCAGGTGGAAATATCTTAGCTTCGAAATCTTTTAGTCTGGCTAAAGGCTGGAGTAATACTTCAAGTGGCAATGTGGCTCGGAAAAAGACGTTCGGCCGGTACACCGGTGGAGTTTTTTTATGTTTTTTGATGTTTTATGTACAAAAAGATACGTATGGTATTTAGAGATTCGACTATCCAGTAATACACAGAAATAGAAAATTAGATTAAGAATGTTTACAAACTGTTGTTCAGCTAAAATTATTAACTTGAAATTAATATACGTTTTAATAGTCATCATTAGTTTCAGTCGCTTTATTAACAGAGTTTAACGATAATTTCTTCTGACATAAAATAAATACAAGGGATTTGTTACTACAGCGTTAACGTTTGCAAAATACGATGTACTTCTAAAGAAATGGGTTAAAACGTTAACTGCGGCAATTTTGTTTGTTGACTCACAACGGCATTCAATTGTTCTCAAGTCATCAAATCGGTTGAAAAGCGTGTAACGGGAGTTTATGAGCATACTTTCTATGATCTCGCTTATTATTGTGACATACAGGTGATTTTCTCTGAATTATATGTGGGTACTTTGTAAGTACCCTATTCAGAATTTCAAAGTCATACCTTTATAGACATTCTTAGGCCTTATACATATAGAAGCTGAGCTGATTGTATGATAATAGAAAAAGAAAATTCTATACTCTTTAGAGTCATCATTTTTAAATTCACAAATAAAATCAAGCTTTTTAAACGTAATTTTACCCAAAATTCTGGCGGAACTACCTGGTATCTGGCAACCCTAAGTGGGACAATAATTATATTATTTATTTATACCATAACACGAATGCACGAAAAACACGGAAAAGTAAATGGTCGGTAATTAAGGGTGGCCGAGGACGTTGGTACTATCTACTGCCAAAACACAAAATTAAGGGCGGTCTTTGCCATTTACTTATAAATAGATCAAAGCCTGCCGATGCATGTAGGCGTCGGGAAACAACTTAATCTTCCCAGCAGGATGGTAATAGAATTAAAAATAATTTAGTTCTATTAATAGCTACAGTAACGACATAGTTTTAAGGGCAAAGAATATTCTGGAGTAAAAATATTTTTATGCACTTTTCATATATTTATATACTTTATAACTTCTATAATTAAACTAAATAAACAAAAATAAAATTAAAAGGTATATATGTATGTACGTACAATTTATGAACTAAAGCAGGAAGCACATACTTAGTGCACATACAATTCATAAATCTTCAGTTTCAGTGGGAAATATATAGCAGACAGTACTGATAATATCACTGGGCTAACACTCATCAACTGAAACGCACTACAAATGAGATTCATACAACAGTAACAGCACTCGACATCTAAAAATAACTGAGATGAATGACCCAAGCCATCAATCAAAATTGGCATCCCATATGCTGTACATTTGTTCAAAATTACAACGTCAAACAGTTATATTGAGGAAACCATAAAATCTGTATAATCGTAAAAGCTAACTTGGGTGGCAGCCAATAGCCAATGAAAAATAATTCGACATAGCGTTCAATGAAGTCAGAACTTCTGGTATCAGTAGTTCCAGCGTTTATTGCATTTCAGGCTGAAACTCCGGACAGATATTGCATCATCACTACCTCATATAGTTCGTGTGTGTGTGTAAGTTAATATCGAAAATCAATGAGCTGCTTTTGATAGAGATTCTGCTTTGTACGGATTATTATCGCGGAGATTGTTGAACATATTTATTATCGTGAGAATATGAGGTAAGCGGATCCAGTAATGACACAAATTGGGACATGAGTAGGTAAGACGTAGTTAGGTACCTACTTTAGAAATATTAATTGTTGACAAAGATTTTTCTTAGATATTATGATCGATAGAAAAGAAAAGTCCGGCAAGCTAGCTTATTACTTCTCAGAAAAAAACGTTGAAAACGATTTATATGATATTTTCATCGATTATAACTTTAAACCGACATCTATATATTAAATATACAGAAGTATTTTTTTTTGTTTGCAAGAAGTACCTAATGTCTGACTCTCTGCACACTGATAGTTGTGAACTTGTGACATAGGATATGTTTGCGGTATTTTTGACTTACGTGCAAACGAAGTCGCGGGTAGAATCTATAGTAGGCGTTTGATTCCTGATAAAGTTGAAGTAATAAAACAGCCATCACCGATATTTGTTCGCCAAGTTTCGTGATTATGACATTATCCGTATTATTACAAAACGAGTTCTAACTTCGATCCAAGCTTAAACATTTAAGCCAGGTATTGTGTTTTAAACTTTATTACGTTGAAGGTAAAGTTCTTAATACAAAAGTTACAATTCTGTCTCGATTGTAAATTAATTTTTGTATTAAAAACTAAAGTGTCAGAAAATTCCCTTGCGTTTGTGACATCAATACTTACTAATATCATAAATGCAAAAGTAACTCTGTCTGTCTGTCTGTAACGCTTTCACGATTAAACCACTGAAGCGATTACGATGAAATTTGATACTACGTTTTATTCTGCGACTTCGCCTGCGTCACAGTAACCGACATTTACGCGGACAGAGACTACACTACGTCATGTCATCTTCTGAAATCCTGCAAATAGGTACTAAACACTTATTTCTGTCTTAAGAACAATACTGATTACAATAAAAAAAAACAGCAAACTGTTATTAAACGGAAGTTGCTTACTCGATTTACTCGTGAAACGCGTATCAATGTTGATGTTAAGCTTATCTTGGATCAGCACTTTTCTTCTGGACCAGCATTTTAATTAGCTGACTTATTAGTTATATAATACCAGCCTGTTACTGTCTCATTGTAGCCACGAGCATTGATTACTTAGGTACGGTTATATTAGTTAAAACTCCAGTATTTACGATGTTTCCCTTCACCGATGTCAGTGATGTTTAAGATAAACTCAGAAAGTACATACGGAATAGAAAAGGTCATACATACATACATACATAACATCACGCCTGTAATCCCCGAAGGGTTAGGCAGAGGTGTACGCATTAGTACACCGACATTTCGCCAGTTATGTTTGTAGTCCCATGTAATAGGGAGCGAGCATATTGCCATCAACCGGGCACAAATCCAGACTCCGAGGCTGCTACTGAGAAATTCCTGATGGAAAAAACCCAATAACACTTTGCTCGACCTGAGAATCGAACCCAAGACCTCATGCGCAGCAGTCGCACTTGAGACCACTAGACCAACGAGGCAGTCAAAAGTAGAAAAGGTCATATATGTACTTATCTACTAGGCTAGGCTAGGTTATATGCTTCGTATTAATTAAAGTTGTTTATGTGGCCTAAGGCTCGCTTGTGCCAGACAGGGATAGCAAACTCCGGCTTTGGCTCATTACACATATATGAAACTAGCTTCTGCCCGTGACACTTCTGGCACTTTCACTGGCATTGTCGGAGATTATTTATTAGTATACAAGGTGTAATTTTGTATCTTCGACAAATTCAAGGAGGTAGCTCATAAGCTAGTGATTCTTAACACGAAGCAATCATGAAATAAATATACTTTCTTTGGTGAAAAATCTTAAACCTCAATTTGGGCTATACCGCAGTTAGGTAAAAGGGTCTGTCTAGGGCAAGCTACGCCACTGACTTGGACTGTCTACCCCCTTGCAATACAGACGAGATGTAATCATATCCTGTCCAACATAATATTTCATCACCGGACCGGAAGGCTCAACTATTAATGCTCTTTGTAAGTCTTAATGACTATCAGGTAGTTTCTCTAATAAAAGTAACAAAAGAGAAATAAATCTTACCCCGGGAGAGTGAGCCGTAGTTGTGTAGTTACTTCTATTGTTATGTGTTTTTCTTGGACGACAATGTTTAGTCGGCTGAGAGTTTCCGAGCGGCAAGACGTAGTCACCCGGAAAATATTTCTTGTGCGTTTTGTCGCAAATAATAATCGCCAAGTCTTTCTTAAAGAAGGCCTACCACACGTAGTTAAGTTACGAACTTACGATCCTTAATTCTTTTTCTAAAATAAACGTAGTTTTAGTTACTCATCACAACAATAAGCTACCTGTAAGTGGAAGTCACGTCAAAATCGGTCTTGCCGTTTCGTAGATTAGCTGGAACAGACAGATAAAAGTTTTCAAATTTGATTTTTTTCGAGTTGGTGTAAATATTTATAAATATTTATTTTGACATTACAAACAGACAATTCAATTTTTTTTTGTATAGATTTTGTTTAAAACACCTGTTCATATCAATTAGTGATAGTACTGTGCGACGAGGACAAAGGAAATACAAAATACAATGAAAATACATACAAAGTTAAATCAAAATAATTATTAAAGATAGTCGTATTTCCAATACCTACTCGAATCGAATACCAAAACGTCAGCGCACTCACGTTAGGCCCTCGGGGTCATTGAAATTGAAACTACGCTCGTTTGTTCCTGACTACGTGTAGATTGGGAGGACAGAATGTGTAACTCCATAATTACTCTTTTAGTATTTATTTATTCATCAGTATGGCATTTGATGGGACACCTGTGCGCAATGCTGTTGCCAAGATAGCAAGCGTATTCTGTTGTTACTTATGACATTTATTATAAAACTAACGATCCGCCCCGGCTTTGCACGAATGCAATGAAGACTGATTCTTGTATCAACAGGAAGGTTTATGTAGGTGTTTTTATGTTTAGATACATAAACCTTCCTCTTAAATCACTCTATATATTGAAGAAAAAAGCATTAAAATCCGTTGTGAAGTTAAAAAGGTCTAAGCATACAGGCGGCGGGTAGCAACTTTATACTATGTAGAAATACTAACATAATTTAAGTAAATACTAATAAAAGTATGAAAATAAATAAATAAAAAATCCACAACCATTTTTGCTTCCATAGAAGAAACCTTTCTCCATAATTACGCTTGAAAGGCTGATTGGTGATCATAGTTAATTATAATTAGCGCACAGAAAAAGCCTTTTGCGTCACCAGGTACTGAATAGACGAATGACCTAATTAATATTAATATTCTGCAAACAAGTATAAGAATTCGTAGGTACGTAAAGATAATAGTAATAGATCGTTTATTTTTAACCACAAACCAAGTAAAGATCAAAAATAAATGATAAATACATGCTATTAAGTTACAACTTAGGTTGTGGATCGCTGGTGCCTGTAGGTAAATAACACCTGTATTACAGGACACCAGGCCTCCACCTCATATTGCAATAATTTTAAAATTAGCAAAAGTGCAATGGCGCGTAAACATTAAAAAAAAATAGGTGATTAAACTAAATAGTAAGAAAGAAAAGAAAGAAAATTACGTTTATTGGCATTACAACAAAGAATAATTTTAATACCTATAATGCCAAAAGGGCCACAGCTCAGCATAGTGTCAGATGGCAACACAAGGTGTGTACCACCTGACGCTGATTTTCAGCTGCAATCAACGAGTGCCATGCGCCAAAACAACAAACACAAAAGGAGCAGTAAGGGGGTAGTAGGTACTACTAAAGTAAGATAATTAAACATTTATTTAAAATCCGGGCAACCTTAATTGGCATCAGAAATTACCCGAACAATCATACCAACAATAATAGGGTTGTCAAAAATACCAACAAGAGTTTCATATTACAACATTTTAGGGGAAATTAATCATTCCGTTTGCGGTGTGAATGATATTCAATTACATACGGATGTGGATGTCAATTAAATTAAATTTAATTTTATCATTGGATTTTGATAACTGATGATCGGTTCAGTAACATTAACATCAATCATCGCGCGGTTTTGAATGATATTCAATAGTTATGTGGTTTACTGGTTGGTGTGTAACACGGTTATTTATTATGCGATTAACATTGTGATCACAATATCTATTAAGAGAAAATGGGAAAATCCTAAACTAAGTATAATTAAATCTAGGTTTCTTCAACAACAACAGAAACATAACATCACGCCTGTAATCCCCGAAGGGTTAGGCAGACGTGTATCACATTTCGCCAGTTACGTTTAAGTCGCATGTAATAGGGGGCAAGATTATTACCATCAACCGGGTACAAACCCGAAGCTCCGAAGCTGCCAGGTTTCTATTTCCAGGGAAATATAAACATGTTCTTACAAAACTGGCTGTTGTTTATTATAATGAGGAAAACAAAGGTAGTAGCCCTACGTCACAGCACCGGAGACAGGGGAGCGCACAAAACCGAATGCCTTAATTTAATATAAGTCAATTTGGGCCAATTTAATTCCGCGTCCATGCAGCCGCTTTACGACAGTACATCATAACTTGTGTCTGTCTCTTTCACACTAAGGAAAAGCGCATATAGGCCTCGCATGTTTTCAGTTAACGTCAGTATGGAGTTAGTTACAGACATACTTCGATATTACGCGATGTTGTATCGAGTTGGCGTTTGGTGGTAGCGACGCGGCGACGGTATGTAATTTTGTGGAAAAACAAATACGAAATTCTAGACGAAGTTTTTGCACAAAAAAACTGAATGAAACGAAGAGGAACTTCATTTCAGTGGCTTTTCAAAGAGTTGCATCGGAATGCATTTTATAGACTTATAAAGAGAACATAGGAAAGTACTGTAAAAATCTCGCTCAGTGGATTTTTATAAAGTGAGCTTGAGAGAATATCGGATGTACACCAATACCTACCCAATAATTACTAGAAACAAATCTAAACAAACTTTATTATAGCCCTAAAAATCTAATATTTATTTTATTTAATATATTAAATCGGTAAACTATCAGATTTTTGTTACTTTGAAGGCAGTAAATAGTTTGTTGTAATAGTATTGAGTTGGCAAATACGTCACAGCTTTATTGCCTTAAAAAAACATGGGAGAGTTGACATTTGACAGCTCATAATAAGTATTTCAATTGATTAGAGGTGTTTACACCTGTATTTTTGAGGTTGACTAGGTACTTCACGTCAATCTTTTTAAGGTTATTTCTATACAATAACACAGCAGAACCTTACATTTGAGGTAAAATGTAGATTCATCCCATCATTTTATGAACCTTTAGAAGGTTTAATATGTATTTAAAATATCATATAAAATTTGTTAACCGTCTCAGACTAGTTTCGTCTGAAATTATATGATTGCCGACGAGTTACAACGGCGCCAGCCGTTCGCACGAATATCAATCAAGAGTTAGTTAAATGTCACTCAGAGGCCTAACACCACCTCTTCCAAGTATGAGGAAACCATTAGTCATTAGCTTTATTTCCCTCCACACGTTTTATGGCAAGTCAATCTTGAGATTAAAATTCCCGCAGAAGACACTTTAGCAATAAACAGTGTCGCTCCTTAATAACTATTAAATTTTTATGTAACAATAAATTTTATAACCTCTAAAAAGTAGATAAATGCTATACTTATAATAATTTTGTTTACATTTCCCACAAAATTATTGTTTCGTAGCCAATTGGGTGAACAATAATAGTCTTTAGGTAACTTTTACGAGCAAATGATAAACCTTATTTATTAACATCACATTATTGCTAGAATATTTAAGATTTAATTATCTAGACGTGGTAATCTAATAAAGCCCACGTTGGCTTTGTATGTTCTAAAATTTTAGATAGAAAGTTTAATAATTTCTTGTTTTAAGGAGTACTTATTTTGTGCTCGTAAAGTGATAAGTATTCATATGACGTCATAAGTGGGTACTACTGAACATGGCACGAGGGCTGATGAAGAGACATAATAACAAGGACTTAGGATGTCACTCAGTGATCTCAGCGAACTGTTTAATATATGACGGTGGATGTTGTTGTCAGTCTTGTCTGATAGGTATAAGACGAACTACTGATACTAGACCGAAAACCCTTAGTTAATTTAACTATTTACGAGAATTTAACAAACTGAACTTAGGTATACATAGAATTTATGAAGTTAGGGTCGGTAGAGTTAGGCCGTGTAGATTCAGAAGCTTGGCTCTACGTGAGATCTGATATCTTTTTCATAGGGCAAACCTTATGTGGTTGTCTTGGCAACATTTTACATGAAATGTTTTTGGTGAGATTTTCATTTCAACTCATACTTACAACACTTCAATAAATACTAATTCTTGTCAATTCCCTTTCTATTTACTCTTTAACCAATCATAGGTCGACAGCCAATCAACTGTCACTCATAAAGAACCAAACACATCGCCTTGCTAAGTAGTTTCACAAAACACTAGTTTTCAGCATACCTTTTAGTATGAAGCACGTACTATATTACCCAACTAATAGTTGCTGAATTACCGGCATACAAAATAGTCACCAGTTATACAAATAATAAAATTATCGCGAAGCTTTTAGTCTGAGAATTTAAATGCCGCGCCGAGAATTCTTCTATGAGACGTTACGGAACGAAACTCTTTCTTTTATTATTTAGTCAATGGCGTTATTAAAGCACTAATGCAAAAAACACTAAGTGTTAATGCTGTTATGGTGTAGAATGTCGTGATGGCTCAGTGGGTGAGGCGCCCGCTTCTCATTCATGAGGTTATTGGTTCGAATCAGGGCAAACAATGTGACCTTTTCGATTCATATGTACTTTCTAAGTAGTAACATCACTGACATTGTCCCGCATCTTGAAAACGTTATTCGTGGATGTTTGACAGGCGTTACAGGTCGTCAGAGGCCCGAAAGTCTGACAACCAGTCTTAACAAGGGGTATCGTATTGCCCCGTTACTGGGTTGTGGAAGTCAAATCGGCAGTCGCTCCATGTAAAATACTAGTATTCAGCTGCATCAGGTGAGACTGGAAGCCGACGCTAACCGGATCTGGTACACTTGCGCGAAAGACATTTCCGCGCCAGACACTTGCGCGAGTCCCTTTGCGCGCCAAGACACATGCGCGAATGGACTTTTGCGCGCCTAGACCTTTCCGCGAACAGACACTTGCGCGAATGGACATTTCCGCGCCAAGACACTTCCGCGAGTCCCTTTGCGCGCTGGCCACTTGCGCGAAAGACACTTCCGCGACAGACATATGCGCGCCTATACTTGCGCGATAGATACTTCCGCGAAATATGCGCGAAGTATATTTTTATAAAGGACAATGGGCAAAATTCTTGAATTAGGGTTCCGTTACTTTTTTTACAAAATATGCGTCATGGGTGTCGTGTCCATGGTTTTCGAGGATGCTGATGACGAAAATGAGGTCTAAAAAAAAATCCAAGATGGCGGCCGGAAAAATTTCCAAGATATGCTTCATGGGTGTCGTGTCCATGGTTTTCGGGGGTGCTGATGACGAAAATAAGGTCTAAAAGAAAATCCAAGATGGCGGCCGGAAAATTTTCCAAGACATGCTTCATGGGTGTCGTGTCCATGGTTTTCAGGGGTGCTGATGACGAAAATGAGGTCAAAATGAAAATCCAAGATGGCGGCCGGAAAATTTTCCAAGATATGCTTCATGGGTGTCGTGTCCATGGTTTTTGAGGGTGCTGATGACGAAAATGAGGTCTAAAAGAAAATCCAAGATGGCGGCCGGAAAAATTTCCAAGATATGCTTCATGGGTGTCGTGTCCATGGTTTTCGGGGGTGCTGATGACGAAAATGAGGTCAAAATGAAAATTCAAGATGGCGGCCGGAAAAATTTCCAAGATATCTTTCATGGGTGTCGTGTCCATGGTTTTCGGGGGTGCTAATGACGAAAACGGTGTCAAAATGAAAATCCAAGATGGCGGCCGGAAAATTTTCCAAGATATGCTTCATGGGTGTCGTGTCCATGGTTTTCGGGGGTGCTGATGACGAAAATGAGGTCTAAAAGAAAATCCAAGATGGCGGCCGGAAAAATTTCCAAGATATGCTTCATGGGTGTCGTGTCCATGGTTTTCGGGGGTGCTAATGACGAAAATGGTATCAAAATGAAAATCCAAGATGGCGGCCGGAAAATTTTCCATATTTTGTAAAAAAAGTAACGGAACCCTAATTCAAGAATTTTGCCCATTGTCCTTTATAAAAATATACTTCGCGCATATTTCGCGGAAGTATCTACCGCGCAAGTATAGGCGCGCATATGTCTGTCGCGGAAGTGTCTTTCGCGCAAGTGGCCAGCGCGCAAAGGGACTCGCGGAAGTGTCTTGGCGCGGAAATGTCCATTCGCGCAAGTGTCTGTTCGCGGAAAGGTCTAGGCGCGCAAAAGTCCATTCGCGCATGTGTCTTGGCGCGCAAAGGGACTCGCGCAAGTGTCTGGCGCGGAAATGTCTTTCGCGCAAGTGTACCAGCTCCCAGATTTATTATTGTTAATATAAACACAGCTGTTTATTATGTTCCTAATTAAATAAAGGCGAAAACCTTTTAATGGAACTTAGATTTGCCAAACAAAGTCAACCCACAATATTTAAAAAAGTAATTAAATATGCCATATTAATTACTAACCATCAGTACCAATATACATAACATAACACATAACATCACACCTGTAATCCCCGAAGGGTTAGGCAGAGGTGTTCCCATTAGTACACCCACATTTCGCCAGTTATGTTTTGTTAGTCCCATGTAATAGGGGGCGAGCCTATTGCCATCAACCGGGCACAAATCCAGACTCCGAGGCTGCTACTGAGAAATTCGTGATGGAAAAACCCAATAACACTTTGCCCGACCTGGGAATCGAACCCAAGACCTCATGCACAGCAGTCGCGCTTGCGACCACTAGACCCACGAGGCAGTCAATACAATACCAATATACAAAATGTCTTAACATGTAACTTAACAAATATTGTAATTACCAACTTATACAAAATCTTCGTTACTAGATAGAGCTCAAAACAAAATTATGGTAATCATGTGTATCGGCGCAAGTGCATTATTTAAAGAACCTCGTCACTATATAAGATGCAGCTACATCAACGAATCAATATTTTGAGGGTTAATTAATTATTATTGATGATTAATTAATTATAATTGTATGGTTCAATTAATTATCAGTTTATTTACTCCAAAAGATTGTAAAAATAATCATTTATTTACAAAGTCAGAATCCTAACCTAAAAACTCAAACACGTGCGCCGAGCACGTGGTTAGTGTCTATAAATACAGGCGACAGCCACAGAGCGGCTCAGTTGCGCACGAGCCGTCGGACGGAACACATCTCTGTGAGTCATATTTATACTTTTTTTGTTTTTTTTTTTTTTGTTTTTTTTTTTTGTTTTTTTTTTTTGTTTTTTTTCTTTGAAGATGATTAATTAATTATAATTGTATGGTTCAATTAATTATCAGTTTATTTACTCCAAAAGACTGTAAAAATAATCATTTATTTACAAAGTTAGAATCCTAACCTAAAAACTCAAACACGTGCGCCGAGCACGTGGTTAGTGTCTATAAATACAGGCGACAGCCACAGAGCGGCTCAGTTGCGCACGAGCCGTCGGACGGAACACATCTCTGTGAGTCATATTTATACTTTTTTTTTGTTTTTTTTTTTTTTTTTTTTGGGACAAGCCCGCCACACTGTTCCCACCCACTGCAACTCCTGAAAGCCAGAATCAACAGTGGAGGCCACCAGAAAAGCGTCGAGGCAATGAAGCTCGACGAGTCCCAGAGAAACGATTTACTGTCTTGGGTCCCGCAACGAAATATTTATACTGTCGTCCTTGTAAAAAGTGTTTCATTTGAAGATGGAAAATAACCAAGAGTGTGATGTCAGCAATGCTATTTTTTTTTTTTTTTTTTTTGAGATGGTAAAAATCATCAAATGACTCCGACTGACGAAGGACTGTCAGACTTTTACTGACTAAAAAACCACCCTGTTCCTTCTGTTGCCCTGCAACCCCGGCAGGCGTTGGCTCCGTTGGGGGCCCCGTCCCTGTGCTGACAGCTCTTTGAGGCGCGCGCGAACAGAACGCACCGTCGACCCGGGCTTGGTCCTTGATCGGACGGCGAGCTACCCATTACTCGCCGTCCGCAAGCCCGCGCCTACGGTGGCCGGATGTCGCCTCGCGACGTCCGACGCCCTGGGCGTCTCCCGCGGCGGCTGGGGCGTGAGGTGGTTCTCTCCGTCACGCGGCCCGCCTCCTCCTTCGCTAGCATTACTGCTTCGCAGAAGGAGGTGACTGCATCCCATTCCCTCTCGCCCCGGAGCATGGCCTGAACCAGGTCCGGACGCGGCACGGCGGTGCTCTGCCCAAGCGGAGCAGTCCTGCACCGTATGCTCCACCGTGTCCTCCGGGCGATCCACACAGTGGTGACACCCGGGCGTTTCCTCCCGCCCTATCCGACACAGGAACCTCCCGAAACAACCGTGTCCGGTGAGGACCTGCGTCAGGCGGTAGGTGAGGACGCCGTAGCGCCTCTCCAGCCACACCTCAAAGAGGGGTATCGCGGCGATCCCGAACTTGGGTTGCGACAGTCGCATCTCCCATCCCGCCATGAGATCGCACCGGAGCTCACTCCGCAGTGCACGATTTGCCGCGGCAGCGGGGTTTCACCCCGGCGCTGCGCGTCCACACGCCACTCGTAGACGCGCTGGAGGACTGTTGCCTCCAGATCCCACGGCGGCAATCCGGCAAGGAGGCTTGCCGCTTCGCCGGAGACCGTGCGATATCCCCGGATCATCCGGATGGCCATGACCCTCTGGCATGCCACCAACTTGGCTGGTGGCCGCCGCCTGATGGTAGGGGCCCCGTAGAGGGCCATGGACCGCACGACTCC
The DNA here is from genome assembly GCA_949774945.1 of Hoplodrina ambigua. Taxonomy (NCBI): domain Eukaryota; kingdom Metazoa; phylum Arthropoda; class Insecta; order Lepidoptera; family Noctuidae; genus Hoplodrina; species Hoplodrina ambigua. Next base: position 10,558,696 of record OX458967.1, read on the forward strand.
GGCGTAAAGCCTCCGGTAGGAGGCGCCTGGTCCCCCGAGGTTGGGCAGGAGCCGCCAAAAAGCAGCCCCAGCCCTGTCCAATCGCGGAGCCAGACGTCGGAAGTGCTCCTTGAAGCTCCACCGGCTGTCGAGGACGAGACCCAGATACTTCATCGTCGCCTCGACGCCGATGTGAACCCCTCCCACCGTTATTTGGGAACCCGACGGTGGCGCGTTCCGAAGACCATGAAAGCACATGGCCTCGGATTTGTGCAATGCCACCTCGAGTCCCAATTGCCGGATTCTTTCGACGACTGTCGCAACCCCTCGCGTCGCTAGGTCGGCCGCCGCCTGGTGCGACTCTCCCTGTGCCAGGACGAGCATGTCGTCAGCGTAGCAGACTACGCTGACGCCGTCAGGGAGGTCGGCGCGCAGCACCCAGTCGTATCCAATGTCCCACAGAAGCGGTCCCAGGACCGATCCCTGTGGGACACCGCACGACATCTCTCGCCGGTTCCACTCTCCCCGTTGGCCGGGGTAGACGACGGCCCTATCCGTCAGATAGTCCTCGACAACACGACGAAGGTAGGTCGGCATCCGGTGATACCGGAGTGCCTCCCTGATGCAACTCCAGGCCAGGGTGTTGAAGGCATTGGAGATGTCGAGAGACACCGCCAAGACGACCCTGCCCCGGGATACTGCTTCCCCCTTCGTGAGGGCCCTCACGCGCATGATGGCGTCCACCGTGGAGCGCCCCCTGCGGAAGCTTAACTGGCTCTCCGCAAGGTCCGGCCCGGATCTCCCCAGGTGCCCGACGAGGCGGTTTGCAATTACTCTTTCAAAGAGCTTGCCCACCTCGTCGAGCAGCACGATGGGCCGGTATGCGGACGGTGAGTCCGCAGGGCGCCCCGGCTTCTTGATGAGGACCAGTTTCCCCGTCTTCCAACGAAGCGGGAACTGGCCCCTCTCTAAACATGCGCTTAAGAGCCTCCCTAGTCGAGGACCGAGAGCCCCCGAGGCCAGGACCCAGGCTTTCCCAGGTAAGCCGTCGGGTCCCGGGGCGGTATTCTTGGCCTTTAGCCGTTGTACCGCCACTCTCAGATCTACCTCGGCCACCTCCGGAGCATTGTAGTCGCCGCCGTCGCTGTGGTCCGCGTCTTCGTCTGACACCACCAGGGGCGGAGCCATGGGCGGGGGGGTATGTTCCCCCCGAGAAGGAAACAGGGCGCCGACGCCCTGTCGCCTGACGTCCCTGTCCAGAGCCTCCAGCATCTCCCTGCGGGATAGATTCCTAGCCCGCAGCATCCCATCTCGGAGGGCGGTCTTCGCCGCCCTGTACCCCTCGTACAGCTCCGCCTCAATGGCTGCCGCATTCGGAGGTCGGATGCGGCACCGCCTCGCGTAGTGCCGTTATCTCGCGCGACCACCAGTACACCTGACGCCGGGCGCTTCCTGGCCGGGCCCGGGGCATTGCCATGTCGCAGATCACGGACATGGCCTCCTGGAACCACTCCGCCTCATCGTTGACGTCGGCAGGCCTGTCTGGTGACGACACCCAGGCCTGCACGAACGAGGCTTCCAGGAAGAGCTCCCGGTCCGGCTGCTTCAGCGCCCATCGCGGACCACTCGGGGTCTGTCGGACCGGCGTATCTGGGATCTGGGCGGAGACGTCGAACCGGATGTACCGGTGGTCGGAATATGTCTCCACCCCCTCCTCTACGCGCCAGTCAACGACACGTGGCGACAGAGCGAGGCTGGCGAACGAGATGTCCACCACCGACTCGCCCCGCATCCGTACACACGTGGGGACAGAACCCCGGTTCAGGATGAGCAGGCCTGTCTCCAGAGCCCAGTCCTCCACCATCTTGCCCCGTGCATGGTCCGTGTAAAGGGAACCCCAAGCCACGTTCTTGGCATTGAAGTCCCCGAGGACCAACACAGGGAGGGGACCGAACCCGGCGACGACGACTCCTAGCTCCCTAAGGGAGACGTGGAACTCGGCGAGAGTTCGGTTCGGAGAGAAGTAAACGCCTACCACGGCGATCTCCCCGAACCGTGCTGCCACACAGCCCCGCCCTCTCTTGACGCTCTCGAGAGACGGGGTACCGGCGGCAGCCGACGCGATTATGACCACCGAGCCGTTGAGGTCCGCCACCCAGTCATCCCTGGGTGGGACAAAGTACGGCTCGGCGACCACCGCGATGTTGATCAGCCACTGCGCCATGCTCTGGACCAAGAGATCCTGAGCGGCGGCACAGTGGTTGATATTGGCCTGGAGGAGGCGCAATGGGGCCGTGACTAGCCCTCCATTACATCCCCCTCCAGGGCCCTCCTCGAGGGCGGAATCGCCCTAGCGGCGGCGACGGCGGCGACAGTGGCGGCGGCAGCGGAGGGCCTACCTCTACCGCTAGCCTTGGCGGGTGGGGCGCAGGCCTTGCCTCCTGCCCGGTGATCGGCCGGCTTGCCATCAGCAGGTCATCAGCACCCCCGAAAACCATGGACACGACACCCATGAAGCATATCTTGGAAAATTTTCCGGCCGCCATCTTGGATTTTCTTTTAGACCTCATTTTCGTCATCAGCACCCTCGAAAACCATGGACACGACACCCATGAAGCATATCTTGGAAAATTTTCCGGCCGCCATCTTGGATTTTCATTTTGACCTCATTTTCGTCATCAGCACCCCCGAAAACCATGGACACGACACCCATGAAGCATATCTTGGAAAATTTTCCGGCCGCCATCTTGGATTTTCTTTTAGACTTCATTTTCGTCATCAGCACCCTCGAAAACCATGGACACGACACCCATGACGCATATTTGGTAAAAAAAAGTAACGGAACCCTAATTCAAGAATTTTGCCCATTGTCCTTTATAAAAATATACTTCGCGCATATTTCGCGGAAGTATCTATCGCGCAAGTATAGGCGCGCATATGTCTATCGCGGAAGTGTCTTTCGCGCAAGTGGCCAGCGCGCAAAGGGAGTCGCGGAAGTGTCTTGGCGCGGAAATGTCCATTCGCGCAAGTGTCTGTTCGCGGAAAGGTCTAGGCGCGCAAACGTCCATTCGCGCATGTGTCTTGGCGCGCAAAGGGACTCGCGCAAATGTCTGGCGCGGAAATGTCTTTCGCGCATATGTCCTGATACCGACGCTAACCTAGTTGGGAAAAGGTTGGGATGGTGTTATTAAAGCATTATCAGCTGTGTTATTGTTCAAGTGATAAATGAACGTTATTTGTCTGAACATGAACAGTTAATAGCATGATGTGATTTATTGTAATTCAAGTGATGAAGACGCGTATACGCGATGTGTCGTGTGTGTTTAATATATGAATGACGTTTTCCCGGTTTGATGTGACTGCATTATGAAGTGTTCTGATATACAGCTGTGTTGGTATTTGAATTGAGTGCAAGTTAGTATTTCAAACATATTACGGCACTTACTATACTTCTCGAAACTAAAATACGAATAAAATAAGAACACGGCTCTTTATTTCGAAAATTTCTTCCAAATACTTCGCCTTTTAAAAATAAAATCCTCGCAAACAAATACAAGAGCAGATAACAGATTCTAAGCTACATAGCTTTGTTACATTTTAAAATAGATTCCTCTCCCTCCCTTCCCCCTCGTAAGGTGAGGAGTTCGCTCAGCTGATTGGCGATCTCATTAAAATCAGGAAAGAACCAGCAACGTTTACCTCGCCGTTATGTTGCGTCCAAAGTGCTCTTTTCATCTTTTTTTATATTCTCCATTTAAGGTGGATGTTCACGCTTTTTTTATTTAACAGATTATTATTATTTTGTGTATAATATTACTAGTCTTATTTATGAATCGTGTAGTCTATGTTTATAATATTTTCGTTAGTTTTGTTTTTCAAGTTTGCCTGACTACTTTTAAACCCGAAGATATGAGCATATATTCAAGGCCCCACAATTTCACCTGAGTTAAGTTGCGTCTTTGATTACTGCTCTGTATCCGTGGGTCGCAGGGACGTATTAAATGGCTTATAATCATCCTCAATAAACGCAGTATTACAAAACCAAGTTTTTTTCAAATCGGGTTTTTTCCTGAAATTAGCGCGTTCAAATAAACAAACCAATTTGTTTTTTTTTTAATGTGTTCATGACACAGTCTAGACTAAATATAGCCATGTAGATACCTATCTGCCTACTAAATATAAACGCAAAATAAATGACATAAACTGCGACCGTCTGCCAAGTGCGGTGATTATGGCAATTTCCCCTTTGACCGGCTATTGTAGCGGGTGATCATCGCAAGGTCGGTGACTCAGTGGTCAGTTCCGAACATTTTATAACTAATATTGTTTGTTACACTGGCAAATAGCACCAGTGTATTATTCTTCCACTGCAGCACAAAGGCCTCTTCTCATACAGAGAAGGCCTGAGCATTGATCGCCACGCTTGCTTAAGGCGGATTGGCGATTTCAGGCTTATATTTCGTCGCCAATAAGCAGGATTTTATTTTCATTACGCAAAACCCTAATAGATTTTTTTGCCGAAGTTACTCTTATAACATCAGCTATCTGCCAGTAAAGGTCCCGTCAAAATCGGTCCATCCGTTTCGGAGATTAGCCAGAATGAAAAGCTGACAACATTTTTATGAATTGGTTTTTTCGTATAAGAAGTAAGTACTTACTGTGTAAACATTCATATTTACACGGTACTTTGTAAAAAACTGTTATTTTGACATTACGAACAGATACTTCAATTTTATTTATTTGTATAGTCAAGTCGAAAGTTCATTGCGATGTTTTCCGTTACTGATGTCAGTGATGTCTAAAATACAAAGATACGTAATATGATATAGTAGTTGTTACGCAAGGTACAGTCAGCAACAAAAGTCAATTAACATTGTTCCTTTTTTAAATCATTTAAACAGACACTAAAATGTTCTGGCTTTCAGAATTTCAGGCAATAGCTAAGGGTTTATTTTATCTTAATTTTATATTTTTTGCGTTTTACTTTTGATATTGTACTTACTTAATAATTAGGATTTAAAAACCATAAATGTTAATCGACTTTTGTTGATGACTGTACATTGCATTCACGTGTAATTCAGTATGAGTCTTTCTGTATACAAATACATATATTGTAAATCATTGATTTTCAATGAGTATGTTTGGAATTTTTTGCATTTTCTTCGCCATACAAAACTACTTTTTGGACGGGACAAAAAGATTAAATTCCTTTTTTTTCTTGTTGTTGAGACGTTCAAAAGTGCCTTTTAATGGCCTAATTGAAATAAATCATTTGACTTTGACTTCACGTACAAAGTACTGACATAATGATAAATTTTATCAATACATATTGTGTAGACAAAGATGAAAATATTCACCTTAACAGGCAAAATAAAAATACGGAACAAAATCTTCGTAAGAATTTCCGAGATTGGATTGACAAGATCTTGAGACTTCAAAGTGTCATTTCGGCGATTGTGTATTATGACTTTTTTTGTTTGTTGTGCTGAGTCTAATATTCGCTGTATAGAACAAACAAACGAAAATTGGAAAGATAAGTGGGACAATCTTTGTAATATTATAATTCTGTTTACAAATCTTCGAAACGGTGAAGGGAAACAAAAAATCGAAGATGTGTGACATCTACCGACCTGCACTGTGTTCTATGTATGATTATGCCTATAACTACGGAGTGAGGCGTAATCTATCTCACAGATTAAACGCGTGTGCCCCAGTAGAGGAAACATTACAGGCTTATTATGTTCATACTTACAAAAATTCTATGATTATCATATTATTATCATGTTATATCATTATATGCTTCAATGAAAAGAAATTGCACCAGCCAAGTCATGTCTTAACCACCGCCTTTGTACAGTCGCCAGAACACAAAACTATCCCTTTTTGTTGTAAAATCGCTCCTATTTTAACCGCATAAGATTCGCAGTGTCGTCCGTATCGTATATGGGTTTTTTAATTTTTTAATACAAACCGAAACGCTTAACGCTTATGATCATGTGTCAGAGAAAACCACAGTCGAAGTTATAATCGGCTGAGGTTAAATATGGCAGTAGCCAATCTGTAAATCCTTATGTCATCAACCAGCTTGACAATGCATATGAGGGCTTTTAGTTCTACAACCGATAATATTTCGATAAGCTTTCATCAGTTTACCGACCCCCATCGACATTAAACAGTATTATTTTTTTGGAATACTTACTGATGCCTAATTAAGGAATAAATACTCACTGTCAGCGCAGACGAGTAGGCACAACTTTAAAGTGTTAACCGAGTTGAAAATTGCTTAAATGCACCCAAGATTCAAAAATGCTACGTAGAATCTTACATTCAATTTTAAACTCTATTCGTAACATTATTAGCTCATTATCGAATAATAAATCAAAACTACTACAGCATAATCCTGCTCAACTGATCCATCAATTCAAAGTTAACTCCACAGTTCATTTCCTTTCACATCTTACGTCCCTATCAACATCAGAACACGACACGCCACCTGATGCCCATAGAAGGAACTTTTCTTTTTCCTTCACCGAGTAATTTGCCCAATTAGGGAAACGCCTTCCCGCATCACCGGCCACGGAGATTGCCTGCCTTATGAATCTCTTAATACGCATTGTGCTTAGGATCGGGCATTCATTACGTAAGTACTGCGTAATTGGCTCGTGACGTAGTGATTGGATTCCGTCAGTAGTAGTAATATCAAATGAATTTTATTAGGTAGTTATGTGATTGATGTAAGTACTAATACTATTATATTATATTTAGCAGAAAAGTTATTAGGTAGCGAACAATAAACGTTGAAAGGGATTTCATAACACAAACTTTTAATATGGATTCAGTTTATGATTGTACACAGCCCAGCGTTGAAATTATACAGTTGATTTTTTCTAAACAATAAAAATACTAGCCTAGCATTGTCCCACTCCTGGACATACATACATACATACATAACATCACGCCTGTAATCCCCGAAGGGTTAGGCAGAGGTGTACCCATTAAATACACCCACATTTCGCCAGTTAGGTTTGAGTCCCATGTAATAGGGGGTGTGTAGGGGAGGGGGGCACTTCTGGAGTGAAATAATATTAGCCTGGTGTTTTGGCAAAGACCTCTTCCCATACAAAGAAGGCACGTCGTGCATTGATCACCACACTTGCTCAAAGCGGATTGACGATTTTAGACTTATACTAATTATAAGACATAAGTCCAGGCTTCTTTACGATGTTTTCATTTACGTAAGTCATAGATGTCCAAGATAAAAAAGTACATATAAAATAGAAGAAGCCATATTGGTACATGCTTGTGCCTGGTTGCCCCACAGCCTCGCGATAAGAAGCAGGCGCCTTAACCACGGGGCCATCAGAACACGGGCTATTTTTGAATAACCGACGAAAAATAATGAACCGTGTATATGATAATACTTTTATATATAAAAAGCGATACCATTAAATAGACGGACAAACGTATTAACAGCGATTTTTGACATCACCAGCTATCATTTTCATGACTCCTTTCTAAATTAACACTAAAATGTGATGTAGATACTAACATGACAACTATCGTAGAAATAATACATGTCTAGGCAGTAAAACATGAATAACTTTATGACGCAAAATCATGTAAGTATGCATTTTATACTTCTCATAACACATTAAAACTTGAATGAAACGAAAGATATGAAGTAAATTTTCAGTTTTTATGGAAGCATTATTATGCTATCAAATATCAAAGTACTGAGGCACAATACAGATCATATAATATTCGAAAAAGAAAGGAAAGTCGAGCTGGGAGATGGAGTAATGAAGAGTGGCGGAAATGCTCGCGAGAGATTGCCACAGATTAGAAGGAATGGGGCGAACAGGGGAGAAAACTACAATGAATGGTCGGAACTTGTGTTTTGATAATATTTAGAACTAGCTTTTGCCCGCGACTTCGTCTGCGTAAATGTCAGACCTCCATTTCATCTCCTTAAATGGCAAAATTTGGTTAATCCTTTCTTGGCGCATACCGACGTTATAATAACTATCTTTGTGACAAAATTCAGCGCAATCCGTTTTTTGTGGTTTGAGCTGTGTGTTGGTAGTTCAGTTAGTCAGTAACGGTTGCCTTCCACATTACATAGCTGTATATATTTAAAGAAGAGTACTCCAACCAAATGTTGTGCGAAATTGTAGTCTAACCACATGTCTAAATGTAACGGGCTAAAACAAATACAATAATTTAGACACAACATTCAAGTAAAATGTTGACAACACCTGTCTCATTTGTTTACAGGTTACGTAATGTTTCCGGGAACATTTTAATCTGGGTTACTCTTAGATGCCATTCTATTAAAATTGGAATTATACGGCTTAAAACATCTGCTATTTTACAAGCTATAAAAACGAAAAACACTATCTAATGATTTGCTGCCTACATAAAAACTTTCAAAGCAGTATTAAAAGTTAGATAATTTTTCATGGTACTTATAAAAAATATAGTTTTGTACCATATTGCGGAATTCCGTTCCAAAACCATCGAGACGCAACGCAACAGCTGTCTGGATTAATTTTATCTGCTGAATAAAAATGTTGAGTATTTTTGGTGATCTAAAATTAGGTGTGCATCCGACGTTATGTGAACGGGTTGTGGTTTAATAGTTCATTCTGATAGTGGCAAAAGTGTGTCGAGGGATTGAATCCTAAGCGCTATGCAGTTTCAGTGTCATGGTGCGTTAAGGTGAATACACACTAGAGCATTTTTTAAACATTTTAATGTGATGTTTTATACAATACGAACAAAAGATCAAATCAAAAATATTTAAATGATAGATGCATATAATTGTTTCATCACTAATAAATAATATACATATATATTTTTAATTTAATTAATTTAATTATTTATTTATTTCAAGTGACAAAGACTTATATACACAACAATTCAATAAATAACACAAATAATACATTAAGCACACACAATTCACAATACATTAAACACTCCGACACAACACAACAAAGGTACATGCATACATAGACACATCATATTCTGTCAAGATTTTATTGACAGTCGACGACTGTACCATTTTTGTTACCTAGCGAAAGAGTCTGGTAGATTAGTACCTATGTGTATTTTTTATTATTATTTCTTTCCATGTAATGTAACGTTGTTGCAAATGATCGACGTAACGTTCAAAGCGAGTAAGCATTTACGTGTAACATTCCTTTCTCTTTTACATTTACTCTTCATTGAAACTTCCGATATTTAACAGTGTTTGATGAAATGTTACACAAATTCGCTCATTGGTTCGTAAAAGTAACAAAGCGTCGAGCTCGGTTCGTGAGAGGATGACACGTGAATGGCTCGATGATCTGTTACAAGTAAAGGCTCTAATGTATACTCACCTTTAGCAGAGCAATGAGCAGGTCACGTTACATCGCAAAACTAATCCTTGGAGAATTTCAGTTACCTAAAATATAATACTAGTGCAAATATATTTTTGGAACATTTATTTAGCAATGAATCTTGAATTGTTTTGAACGAACTTGTGGGAGGAAAGAAAAATATCGGGATAAACAACAGAATCGGGTTAATCCAGTAAGCTGTTTGGTATGCGATGGTACACCAATTTGTTTTGTAAACTCTTTTATTTTGCTAAACTTACTTTCAGTCTACACCTTTTTCAGGCTGAAAACTATTGTTTGTGTTTGAAATTACAATAACTGGTGTTTAAAAGAAAGAAAGAAATACTTTTTATTCACGCGAAAATGACGCACATAACATCGAATAAATACTAAAGTAACATGCGCCACCATCGCGCGAAAAGGCTTACGCTCAGCATAATGCCGTGGACCGTGCACGAAGGCACTAAAATCACGTTTCTAATCTACTACCTACACACCGTACGTATACTGTCACGCGATACACGGCAATACTAAGAAAAGTAACTACACTCAGCGGCACGGAATGTGGCCCAAGCGCGTTATGTGGTTTATTATGAAAATTAAACATGAAACTGGGAGTTTTCTTCGTTGTAAAACTTAAGTGTTTATTCAAATCTTAAATGCGAATGATTAATTAACAAAAAAGTGAGTAAACTTTATTAAAATCCTGCAAAATTACAAAAAAGACGTTAAGCTCTAAATTTTAAAAATTGTTTTTGAATGAAATTTACAGAATTAAGCTATGGCACTTAAAATTAATAGCGGGTGTTTCCACCTATGGCCCTGATGACCACCTGCATGTGATCAGACATGCCATGGATTATGTTTTTAATGTCCATCTGGGGTATTTCTTCCCAGAGCAATTTTTAATTGGCTGATGGTCTCTGGAGGGTCGGGACTGGATCGAATGCATCTTTTAAGCATATCCCAGATATGTTCTATGGGATTCATGTCTGGGTTTTGTGCCAGCCACTCCAATTTTGTGATTTTTACTTCCGAAAGGTAATCATCCACCCAAAATGCTGTGTGAGGTCGGGCATTATCTTGCATTAAGATGAAATCTTCGCTACCGATGCATCCAAAGAATGGTTAAACATGTTCCTGGAGGACCTCTTCAATGTATCGCACTGCCGTTAGACAACCAGCAGCTACAGCCAACTCTGTACATGCGTCTGAACAAATCTCTTCCCAAAACAAAACTGATCAACTATGGATACTGACGGTTTGCCTGGTAGTGATTGGCAGAAACCTCTATCCATGTCTTTTTCACACGTTCGTGGCCATCTGCAGCTCTTATGGCTACTCTGCATTCGTCAGTCCACGGAACTTTACTCCGTTACTCGTAAGTCCAATTTGCGTGTTCGCGAGCGAACCAAAGTCGAGCTACACGATGGTGCCGGAGCAGTTCTGGACCTCGAGCTGGCCTTTGAATGCGCAGATCTCGTTCCTTAATGCTCCTTCTTATTGTCCGCTCACTTTGGTTGACCCCTCTGGCCGTTTTTAGCCGCTGTCGTATTTCAACCGCAGTAAAGAACTGATTTCTCAAAATTGCGAGAGCGATAAATCGGTCATCTCCCGCTGATGTACACCTAATACCGCCATTTTCTGGTCTCCTTGTGTATAGGCTGATCTGGTCGTACCGTGTTAAGGCGTACCTGAGAGTTGTATGCGATACATTTAAAGTTACACCAATCTCTCGCTGCGTTCGCCCCTGATTCATAAGCAACACAGTTTGAGCAACTTGAGTTGAAGTAAGAGCCATTATTTTCCAATCCTGGAAGCATAAATGACTACAGATTCATCACAAAGTAAAACAGTAAAGACTAAATGCACGACCATTTGAATATCGAGGTTCAACTCACCCGTGTTTTGTGCGTTCCGGCAACGAACTAACGTTAAGTGTCACAAAAATTAAACAAATTAAGTTTTTTCTGTGCTTACTCTTTTAAATTAACAAAGAACAATGCCCTGACAAACTACCATACGAAATTTTCATAAGCAATATCAAAATCGAATGTTATCGGTTTGTTTATGTTTGGGCCACATTCCGTGCCGCTGAGTGTATATCTTGATCAAATAAAATTGACGTTTTCATATCAAAACAAATGAAACACAACGGGACCATAATTTGACATGATTTTCTAAAGACTTAAAATCTTTGGTCGAAATGTTATGTCTATTTACAGAAATACACACAAACAAGTATGAATTGTTAACTTCTCAGAGATTGAGATGCTGTGACATTGTCAATTATACAATTAATGCCATCCGTGGTATGGTAATCAGGTATGGGAGTGGCTGAAGTATAAATAGGCTTGATTCAGATGAACAATGATGTGATTAACTAATTGAATAATAATAATATTGATGTAGTATGTGTGACTGGAGACAGTACTGTGGTTGGAAAAGAAAAGTAGAAGTAAAAAAAGCAATAATACTTGAGACTGTTTGTCAAACTTTAGGATAGCAGTTGCAATATTCAATTCAATATTTATTAACTAACGCGTAAATGTCGGACCCCGTTTCATATAACTGTAATCTACCGTCCTGCAAAATTTCATCTTTATACGTCTAGTGGTTTTAGATCTTTCATACATTATGATTGTGTTGTAGGTATAGCATTTTTGTAGGGAACAGTAGATTTTTTTTCACGATTTCAGTGTTAATTTAAACAGTTGTAACAGAAACTTCAAACGCGGACTTAAGAGGGCGTAGTAAGCAAAATTACCAATCGTTTTTTTGATTTTACATAAACAATTCTAGATTTCTAGGTTTAAAATACATATGTATGAAAACTACATGATATTTTCGAGGGTTCTCATTGATCAAAAACATAAAATAATAACATTTTCTCGATAGAAAAACATCACAAAGTAGCCTCTAACTTTTTTTATTTTTTCTATTTATACACGATATTATAATGACTATTATGACAAAAATTTGATAATTAGTTATATTTAGACATAAGTGAGGGTTTTGTCTAGGCATTTTAGATAATTCCTTTTAGTTTTGGAATTATTACGATAAAACACTTTTGGCACATACTACGTTTTAATTCCGCGAAACAAGTCATCTGTCGTCGCACTTTGACAGAGCCTCAAGCATATTTTTTGTTTCACACGTCAGTCGCTGCCGCTCTGTTGAGACGAGAGGACTACACTCAAATTTTTGGCTGCTTTGGTGGTCGAAATAAATAGTAAAATGGGAAATAATAAGAAAGCATTAAAAAGATTTCGAAACGAGAACATAAAAATACAAATATAAATTGAAAGAACGGCTAATTATCGGGGGTAATTTTGAGAGTAGGCCCCCCTATGCACTCGCGGTTAATCGCTGGGGCGGTAGCCGCTTTTCTATTATCGTACGCACGCCACATAATTTCAACCGCGGCGGTTGAACACGGGGCCGCGGCCCGCTTCTTGGCTGGCCACCATCAATATATACGCACTGGCGGTTTATGGGCGGTTTAGTCTGCAGCGTTTCTAATAAAGGATGAATCTAGTTATTTTTATTGTGGTTTTTGGTAATAACAATAGACAATACAAGCTGTAGTTTATGGACCAACACGCCTTTCAGCGATCCAAACGCTCGATGCAGTTTCATCGCGGTTGACCATCATGGCGGTCAGTCGCTGTTTCAACGACGTCGGCGGTCAATTGCTGAAGCGTAATAGGCTTATTTGTGCCGATAGCCGTTATCTGCGGCAGGTAACACGAATATTCAAAGTATCGTTAGGTTATTTTTACATTGCTTCGTTTATTCACACAGGATCGAACTGAGGTAGTACTTAAAAGGCATTGTATTTTGTACAAAAATAATAAAGTCGTTGTGTTACATGAAAACCAGAATGTCATAGTAGAGGCACAAAAATGTAGTGTATAGTATATGCAATATAAATATATGATTTTAGATGGTCTGAGTTTGTTATATATTTATATAGGGTCACTGTAGTATACGAATTTAATTATCCCTTTTGACAATAAAATTATTCCAATTCTAAAATTTATTATTGTTTTTCGTTCAAATATGGGGAACCGTCCCAAATTACGGCTCGTCAGTGAAAGGAAGACTCCAGTCTCCGCACTAAGTGGTCATCAGTGACCAAGTCGCGAGGAAAAGTTAACATGAGGTCAATCTTTACGCTTGTAGACTGCTAAGATTACCAACTCTTTAATATCGAAATCGCGGCAATAGTTTAGTGCGGGCCAACGTACTCTTTTTTCCAATGAGTCTTACTTCGGAGTTCATCTCAATTCAAGAAAAGTGTATTTAGCCAGTTCCTGGTTGCCAGACAATTTCAGAATCTTTAAGAAATTCATACTTACCAATTTGTAACGATCATAATTCATGTTTTAATACGAGTCAATTTAAATGCGAAGGAATACCCTCACGAGATTATGGAACCTATTGTCATCTCTTACCAACGAGGTAGGCTAAGCAATCTTATTCATGCAATATAATGTGCGCGAACGGGTGTGCCCGACCTTGCTGTGTAGCAAGGCCGGTGGTTATTGTTTTTCTCCAAAGGTTGATCTAGGCAGAGGAGCTTTCTTCCACAGGTCACTATTGACAACCTAAAACTCAATACGCCATCGCCACGGCGATGTAGAGCCGTCGATGATGACTTTGGGAGGTCCAATAAAAAAGGTTATTAAAAAGTTGCTAGGAATGTTTATTTTAATTAAACTATTACTAGCCATTACTTTTTTCAAACCTTAAAAACTTATTATTTCGTTCTTGGCAACATTTTAATTTTTATACAATATACGTCGTTCCAATATTTGTTAACATGTGAACACTATGTAACTTTGAATATACATATGTTTTTGTACCGTCAATTCCTAATTTGTAATATAAATTTCTTTTGCGTGTTATTATTTATTAGTTTTTATGTAAGGTACAATGCATTCACATGTAATTACGTATGAATGTAGTATACAAATAATAATATTGTAAAACATTGATTCTAAAAGAGTACGTATGGAGTTTTTTGCCCATTCTTCTCCATACACTCTCTCCATATATTACCTATTGGAAGGGGCAACTAGATTTTTTTTGGGGTATTCATTTTTTATGGATTCATGTTCAGTATCGATGGTATAGTCACTTACCTGCTTTCCTGCAGTCATAGGTACCTACTGTGAATACAGTAGTATTATGTGATTATTTTACGTATACTACAGAAGAAACGTGACGAGCGAGCGCGGCTAGGTTCACTTGTTTTGGTGCACAATCGTGTTCGATGTGAGGGGAGGAAAGGGGCGCGCGGGTGAATTTTAAAATTTTGCTGGCTTACTGCCCGCCCTTAATGCCTTAGGCTTTATCTGACACCTGTATGACAAGCACTATATTGTGATCACTCACGTAAATTGATCAATACCAATATGCAATCGTATTAATATCGAAGCTGGATTCAGAAGTTATGATGGATCCTGCAAATAATAGTCAAATCTGTGCCGTTTCCACGTACCTACATTGATAGATCACCACTCTGGTGGACGTCGTATAAATGGAGTATTGCAGTGGTTGTTCTATTGATAAAATAATAATTGGTGACGCTGTAGATATAAAAATGTAAACAGAATTAACATTTTCGAAATTTCTAATTAAAATAATTTAAATAAATAAATATCTTGGGACAACTCACATACGGCTATCTGATCCCAAGCTAAGCAGAGCTTGTGTTATGGTAACCAGACCACTGATATACATACTTATATAATTTTTAAATACATACATATTATAGATAAATCACAACCAGACACAGAACTAACAATCATGTTCATCACACAAAGTTTGTCCTGGGTGGGAATCGAACCCACGACCTCCGGCTTAGCAGTCAGGGCCGCTAACCACTAGACCAACAGGCCCGTCAAATAATAATAAATAATATAATTAATATAAAATTAAAATTCAATTTTTTTTTTTTTTAATATATACTTTGAATAGAGATAAATGGAAATCTCTCTGTTTCTATGGAAATCTTAAAATAGGTGTAATTTAGCTGCTACACAATATTTAGAAAATGTTTTCAACTAACTTGTTAGACCTATGTATCCTGCTAAAATGTAGGAAGTTTCATTAAAATCGGTTCATTCATTTCGAAAAATAAATACTTGAAAGTTTGTCTAAAATGCCGTTAAACGAAATGCTCCTAAGTCTTTTTATACCCCATATTTGAGAAACAAATGACAGTCAAACAACCGACTATCGCTTCGTCGAAATAAATGAATTCCGAAATATATTATCACTAGCTTATAACCCCATTATTTTCAGAAAAATATGTCACAGTATGTACTATAAATAATAGCATTCTAGATTCTCATTCAAACAAGACATAACAGAAATCTATTCAAAATGTTATTACGCATTTTGTGAATAACTCAGAACAGCTGATAAATTGTCTAAGAGCTTATTTCGCTTGTCTCACGGAGAAATGTGATATTTTCATTCCGAATCTTAATTGGATTTTTATCCTAGCAATACGCATAAAGAAACTGCGGCATTTATCATAATTTTAAGCATAAAGACAAAGCAATCATTCAAATGCTTTAAAAGACGTTATATTAAATTGGATTTATAATAATTTGGCTGTAGACTTTGTACATGACTATGTTTTTTTTTTAGTTTTAAACCTAGGTTAAAAGGAATGTTGGTTATCCCGGAATAAGAAGTAGCCTGTGTCTTTTCTTAGGGTTGAAACTTACCCCGTACCAATCTTCATCAAAATGGGTTCTGTGGTTTAGTCGTGAAAGCGTAACAGACAGACAAAGTAACTTTTTCTCATTCATATGTCCTACAAAACATATATGTTTTAACTCAATTAAAAACTATTTTATTTAAAACATTTCAATATAAAATCCACTTCACTGTGTAAGCTTAACAGACAGACAGACAGACAGACAAGCAGAGTTACTTTCGCATTTGTAATATTAGTATGGATCATACTTTTTCTTGGTGGGTAATTCTTATAGACTCCTCCTCGGGGAAGACGGAGGGGTGTATTGTATTGCTCTAACTACCTATCATCGTCCATTGATAGATTTTCAAATTAGTATTCCCGCATAAAACCTACTAAATCGTATGCAAGCATCAAAAAATTACACCAAACTGAAAAATTCTACTTTTATAAATCAAAAATCACGCTCATCTGAAACAATAGTCCAACGTACTTAATGCGTCTCCATTACAGCAAGAACATTAAGAAAACAATCTTGATTCAACAACAGTAGTATGAGTGACTTTCGGTCAGCCATCAACGGTTTTTAGATCTTTTGATCGAATGCCAGAAACGACCGCCGGCTGTCAGTTTTATAGGTTGCTGGGTCTTACTGGTGATATAAAAGATTTCAGTTGTGCTTCATTTGTTTTTCTTTTTTCGCTTTTAGAGTACTGAACATTTTTAGTCCGTGGAAAGTTCCTATTTTAGAAATGTGTTCTAATTCTATTATACATTTGAAAGTTCATGTAAAACACATTAGCAGACTGATTGGTAGATTGTGGTTTTCTTGTTACTGCCCTAAATTGCTTTTAATTCTGCTTACTACTCTCAAAAGTTCGATTCGGATACATTATTATATTGATACTAATTCGGTTCTAATTAATAAGATCTGACTTTTACTTTATGGACTTTAAGAGAGTTGGACCTCTGAGTTTGCAATAGTGTTAGTTTTTAGAGTTCAGGAGGCAACGTACTCATCCAGCTAAAAAAAAATATGGGTAAAAGTATTTTTTTTTATTCGTATACAAGGTTTTATCCGTGACTTCGTCCGCGTAAATGTCCATCGCGGACGCAAACGAAGTCGCAAAAATAGCCTGTCCTTTTTTAGGGTTCAAACTAACCGCGTACCAAATTTCATCAAAATGGGTTCTGTGGTTTAGTCGTGAAAGCGTAACAGACAGACAAAGTAACTTTTTCTTATTCATATTATAATAAGTCCTACAAAATATATATGTTTTAACTCAATTAAAAACTATTTCATTTATAAAATTTCAATATAAAGCCCTACACACATTTAAATATCTTAATTCAAACCACATTATACATCCAAAGAAATAGTTTGTTTGAGCATGAATGAGAAACACGCGACAGAACTACGATAGTCTAAATATTTCTTTCATCAACACATAAATCGTCAAAAATATTAGAACATTGTTGGGATAGGCAGTTAAATATAGCGGCAAAATATTTTTCTCCACTAAGATTATAAAGACGGCATCCCACTCTTGAGCGTTTCAATTCTGTCATTTTAAATCGGTACGTCCATTAGTTCTAATATTTACGTAACATATCTCCAAAATTACTCATGTATGCACGCACACGTGGCCCAATAAACTAAGCTTTACGAATAGAATTTACAATGTTATACCACAATTAATTGTGGCGCAAGTCTCGCCGGTGTGCGTGTGCGCACCTAGCCGGTATTACTGAGGTTTTATATTGGTGTTATTGAACGCATATTATTGATATCAAAGGGGGTTACGGAACTCGTAAATATTGGCTGCAATTGATTCGATTACTTTATATATTTGCGCGTATGACGTGGCTGCTGCCGAATGGCCGTAAAGAACCATTTCACTGCTGCGTGAAATATTCACGGAGGAGTTACGCAAGTTGAATGCACTGATTCAATTGTTTGCCAGCCACGCACCCGAACGTAACGTGGCTAAAGATCGCTATGGATGTTCTTGGCTACATAAAATAACAACACGCCTGTAATGCCCGAAGGGTTAGGCAGAGATGTACCCATTAAGTACACCCACATTTCGCCAGTAATATGGGGGCGAGCTTATGCCCATTAACCGGGAACAAATCCAGACTCCGAGGCTGCTACTGAGAAATTCCTCATGGAAAAACCCAATAACACTTTGCCTGACTAGAAATCGAACCAAAGACCTCATGCTCAGCGGTCGCGCTTTACGAACACTAGATCAACGAGGCAGTCATTAGTACTCGTATATTTTCATCATACAATAAAAATCGTGGGCAGCAATGGAACAGCACCAAAACTGTGTGTTCTTAGCTGTGGAACTAAGGAAGTGTTTTCACTGCATTCTGCGCATGCGTAGGTACGGAAAATTGAGTTTTGATTTATGTTCCAAACAATGTCCCGTGGCAGCTCATTTAAAACTTACGACACAATCGCTGAAATAGTTACTACGTGGTTACTACTCAGAAATCATTTCAGTTACCTACTATTTTCAGTTTACTGATCGACTGTTAGTTGTTACATTAACTCAACCGCACGCTGCATACCAATTTAGTTAGGCTATAAGCTTTATTACAAAACTCATGCCAAGTCGTAAAGATCGTAACAAGATCGAGTGTACCATAAATCGATGTTGTTTGCGCTACTCGATAAACTTCTCGAGACATACATTGGGTGTTGACGGTAAAAATGTTTGGTTGTCTTGGACAATATGCAGGAATCTATGGCAATCCGTTCGTGAGGTAACTAACATGGTAGTCGGCAGAAACATTTCTGTCATCGGCAGCGGATAGAACGATGAAAACATTATACGCTATCACGATGATACAATTATGAATTTGTTTATGAAATTATGATAAATTATTATTATCCATTTCGATATGAAAATCTAGTCAATAGTATTGAGGAAAATAACTTACTTCTGCCAAAACCAATTAATTAATTACATCGAACTTATTCTATATGCCAAATGTATTACAGCACTAAGTATACGTTTTTGATGTACAGACAGCGCCATCAAATGGTTACCCGCTTTGTAAATTAAAGAGAGGATAGTAACCAGTTGATGACGCTGTCTGTCCATCCAAAACTTATGCTTAGAATAGATTTAAAATTGATAAGCGCTAATTACCAAAAATAATACAATTAAGAAATTACGTGGGTTAGTTCATCTTTCCAAAACTAAACATAAATGGTTTGAAGAAAATAGCGCGGAGATTACAAGGCGGCTTTTATTAGGCGGTAAATATTGCATGATTCTTACCCCTTTGAATCTAGAATATACTGTATTCAAGCTTGCTTCTTTAAAATTTCATTTGGTAGGTTACAAAAATACAGTAAGAGAACATTTTAGATAATATTTTGCACCACACTCGGAATATTGTTCCAGGAATGTAGAACGTGGATGCTTTCAAGATATTTTGTAGCAAATGTAGAGGCATTTTGTAGATATTTGTGTACGAAAGTATAGTTACGTTACTGTGAGCTCTGGCACCTTGACATCGACACCTCAGGCGAATCTACATTGTGTAGCTATTAAGATTTTCTGAAAGTCAGTCAGTTGAAAATAATGTAATGGTATACTATACAATTTTTCTTCTATGGTAGAAGTACCTATTCTAATAATGCAGCGATTCCTAAAGTGTCGGTCAGTTAGTCAGAAAGTTGAACCTAGTTACTCGTTCCAAAACGGAGGGAGGCCTCGATGGAGAAGAACAAACAAAAAACTCCACGGATAAAAAATGGAACTGTATCATTTAGAAAATAGGGTTTTGTTCTTATTTTAAAATGCAGTGTCTTTTGATTTTTATCTTTTGTCGTGGGGTTTAATAAAATAAAAGGGCTTTATTGCATGTTCCGTTGCCTGAATAGTTTAGGAACCGCTTCTATAGTGGATCTAAAATAAAACCAATAAAGCCAATATTTTTTCCAATTTATTATATTATTATTATTTATTATTATATTCTTTTGAACCGCTGATCATTAAATAATATATTATACAAAGACTTATCTATGCTTTAATAAAGTGTGTAATAATAAACAAACTTAACCCAAATCAGACCAACTCTATCATAGTTTTTCAAACATATCTAATTCACAGAATTTCCAACACTAACATCTCTCACAAATTCAGTATCAACAAAGAATTTAATCCAATCCAAGCTTTACAAATTCATATTACAAAAACCGAACGAGATCCAATTCATTTAAATTTATTTAAGGAGTAGTCGCCGAATAGCTTTGAATTTGTAACTGATGAAAGAACATCGCCGATAGCAGACTAGATTGTAATAAAAAGACTTTTTTAAATCCGCAAAGAAATCTTACAAGCAACAAAAGGAAAAGCAAGAAGGTTGGACTGCCAAGAAATCTCGTGCAGTCGGCGAGGCTGCAAGTAATCCTCTTAACAGTAGAGTGAACCGGCTTGCTTACAGTGTGTGACTGCGGGGCCGGGTGTGGGGAATTAATAAGTAAGGCAGTATAGTGGTTTACATAAAAAAATCTTTGTTCAAGCGTGGCTTGAAATGAGCAGTTTATTGCCCGGTGACATGAACGTTGTCGTTCGTGTTTAGACATGTTTGGGGTTACAGTGTAGCTGAACAACTACAAACTATATTATGAAGTTAATAACTTAATTTTGATACAAGTGGAAATTATGAAAGGGAAACAAAAAATATTTCGTATTTGATTTACTACTCCAGAAATAATAATATGCTTAACCGTAGCAGCTTTTATTCACTCTGTAGGAAAACATGTTTCACAAAAGTAGTACTATAACTCCTTACAGCTTCAACGCCATGTATGCAATTCGCCAACGTCATGAAAACGACGGCTGAACCATGAATCCACTCGAGCCATCCTCATGTGTGAAGCTTAAGCAATATATTTCACGTCATGGCTTATTAATAACGTCTACAATACTATCCTAGCTATTACATTACATAATTTATAGCCCAAATCCTGCCGTACTGGCGTTTCCTCTCCCTAGCTTGGATTAAAGTGTTTGGATCGCAAGATGAGGGCAATCCCAACTAATATTATAAATGCGAAAGTAAGTTTGTTTGTTTGTTTGTAACCACTTTACGCCTAAGCCACTGAACCGATCATCCTGAAATTTTGCATATACGTTGCCAGGTGTACAGGGACAAACATAGGGTACTTTTATTTCCGAATAAAAGTACTGTTCCCGAGGGAAATCACAATAACGTCCATATGACAGTAGATGGCGCCACGTGTCTATAGAATCATGATCGAATTTTAAGTTTTAGCATCTAATACATTTTGTGAGACTATCGATAGACCAGTTTCAAGTAAATAACCTAGGAGTAGGACAGTTAAACAACTGTTACTGTGACTTAATCATTTTTCATGCCCAAAACCGCTAAAACGCATCCTGACATTTTGCATAAAGTGGCCTCCAGACAGACGGTCCTGCGGTTTCGGAAAACCGCGAGCCGCGGCTTCAAACGCGGCAACAACACACCACCACGGTCACAGTGGCGGCCTGAAGGCCATTAGCTGTGGTGTTTGTGCTACAATCGGACGTCAGTCAATATGGCTAACAATGACGTAGTCTTATTACTCTCATTAGCCCTTACAGAAGATGAGAAAAAAGGTAGGAAAAAAAAAACCGTTTAATTAAACATTTGAGGGGTGAGATACAGTCAACAAAAGAGATAGGTATCCAGGGTCATCGATATAGTTGAAGTTTTCATAGTTAGTTTACATTTTTTTTTATTAAATTTCATTTAAGAACTACCATCGGTTTCTAAGAAAACTTCAACTATATCTGACGACCCTGAATACCTAGGTCTTTTGTTGACTGTACTTATATTATCATTAGCATAGTATAAATATTACTTTTAGGGCTAGACAAGTGTAAATATTTATTTAAATTTGAATATTTCTATTACAATATCCAACACGGTACACGCGACCTTGCAACTGACGCGGCTGCCACAACAGGCTGCGTCTGTCTGGGACCCCTTTATATGCGTTGTCAGGGATACAGAAAAACTGCCAAACTGACACTGAGACCACTGTGTCATCACTGACAATGACAGGTGTAAACGCGTTCATAGAGTATGTGTGGAACAATAAAGGTAGAAACAGACTTCTAACACGCCACGCCACGCCAGTTAAACGTACTCATTGGCCATATTTTATCTAGCGAAGCTATTTTTAGTCATTTAGTCAATAAGCACGCGTGGGATGGCGTCGGGTATTACAGATGTGCAGCGGCCTTAATTATCATGGTGACAGTGCTGTGCCGGAACTATGCCGGAACTGTGACTTGACTGATATGTATGAATCAAGCTTTAAGAGTTGTCGATGACTCGAACTTTAATTGTCTTTTATTATTTTTGGGAGACTTTTGTTAGTTTGACTGTTTTTAGGCTTCCGTACCTCAGTCAGCAAAAACGGAATCCTTATAGGATCACAATGTTTTCCATCCGTCCGTCTGTAAAGATCATTTTTGTCAAGAACGCCTGAAGGTAAAAAGGTGAAACGCGATAAAAAATAATAATAATATTTTTTTCGTTAAAGTTATATTATTAGACCTGTTCCGATGTGTGGAGACAACAGTTTTTTGCAAAGTTGTTTGTCCCTCGGTACAGTTTACTTTTTCGTTAGAGGAATGTTGGGTACTTTTTTGTATGTACTGTATATGGTGAAGTATATATTGTACGGTGGTACGGAACTCTTCGTTTGCAAGTCCGACTTGCACTTGGCCGGTTTTATTAGGTTGGGTTCCTTTGTGTGTCTCTATTAGGGTAGGTTTCTTTGATTTTATTTCCATTTAAAAAATGTCTCGCAGATCCAGCATAGCCCAGAGCTCATGGCGAGCACGAGCAGCGAAAATTGCTCGATCCCAGGAATCCTCCGCCCATGCTGAATTAAGAAGGCAAGAACAAGCCGAGCGACAAGCAGCTTTGAGAGCTAATGAGACATTTTCTCAAAGCCAGGAAAGACTAGACAGCCAAGCCGCCCGCCAGGCTTCTCTGAGAGCGAATGAGACGGCCTTTCAAACGCAACTGCGTTTGGAAGAACAAGCCGAAAGCCAGAGAGCTCTAAGAGCAACTGAGACGCCTGCTCAAACAACCCTCCGCCTCAGAGATCAAGCCCAGCGGCAAGCAAACATTAGATCACTAGAAACACCTGAACAGTCGCAGGCGAGAAGGACCTCTCTTGCAGAAATGCAAACGGAACGCCGACGGACTTTTATGCGTCACAGTTGGTCCGCATTTAATAATTTAGGATTAGATTACGATTATTCAATGGATTACAAAAGTCATGCCTTAATAATTATTGGTTTTATGAATAAAAAATGCCAGTTTTGTGATGCTTTAAAATGGAAAGACGAGACCGCGGGGATGTGTTGTTCCAATGGTAAAGTTTCCCTTCCTTTACTTGGTGTACCAGAAGAACCTCTGAAAACTCTATATTCATATGATGCAGATGAATCACGGCGGTTTTTAAATATAATCAGAAAGTACAACTCATGCTTTCAAATGACTTCTTTTGGAGTAGATAGAGAAATAAGAATGCCTGGGTTTTCGCCAACTTTTACCGTACAAGGTCAGATATATCATCGAATTGGTTCACTTTTTCCAGCAGAGAACGAACAGCATAAATTTTTGCAAATTTATTTTATTGGTGATGAAGAAAATCAGGTAAACCGTCGTTGTCAATATATTCAAGGAGTTGACAGAGATACGGTATTAAAAATTCAGAGAATGTTACATAATCACAATATTTTGATAAATACCTTTAAAACCGCAATAGAAAACTGGCCTCAAGCAGATTATAAGGTCGTTATACATGCTGATAGAACTCCGCGTGGTGAACACGAGAGGCGCTTTAATGCACCGACAATTAATGAAGTTGCAGTCGTCGTGAGTGGCAATCAGTTCTCTTCACGAGACATAGTGTTACGAACACATGATAATACACTAACACGCGTAGCCGATACTCATAAGTTCTATGATGCTTTGCAGTACCCATTAATTTTTAGCAAGGGGCAGTCGGGATACTATTTTGATATACCACTCATTAATCCTACTACAAATCAGCCAGTTCCTAATAAAAAAGTTTCCTGCATGGATTTTTACGCCTACCACATGATGCTTCGAGAAAATGACTTTAACCTCCTTCTGCGGTCAAGACAGCTTTTCCATCAATTTTTAGTAGATATGTACATCAAAGTCGAAAGCGAACGTCTCCGTTACATATCCTTAAACCAGAAAAAACTACGAGCTGAAAATTACATTCACCTGCAAGATGCGATTAGTACGGATGGTGATATACACCCCAATGATTTAGGCCGAATTGTTATTCTTCCCTCTACTTTTGTAAACAGCCCCCGCTATCTGCATGAATATACACAAGACGCTTTCGCCTATGTGCGCACTTATGGCAGGCCTGACCTATTCGTAACTTTCACCTGCAATCCCTCATGGGAGGAAATAACAGAAGAGCTTATGCCTGGGCAAAGAACTACTGACCGACATGACTTAGTTGCCCGCGTATTTCGTTTAAAGGTTCAAAAGTTAATTAATGTTATTACAAAGGGAACAGTATTTGGAATCGTTCAGTGCCACATGTATTCCATTGAATGGCAAAAACGAGGCCTACCACATGTGCACATTCTTATTTGGTTAAAAGAAAAGTTGCGTCCCAACCAAATAGATAACATCATAAGCGCCGAGATTCCGGATCCAGAACAAGATAGGGCTTTGCACGAAACCATAACCAGAAACATGATTCATGGCCCCTGTGGAGCACGTAATCTAGCATCGCCTTGCATGAAAAGTGGGAAATGTACAAAAAAATACCCCCGAGAGCTGCTGAAGGAAACAGTACATAACGACAAGGGGTATCCTTTATACAGGCGGAGAACACCCGAAGATGGTGGTAGAAGGGTGATGATTCAGACTCGCGGTGGGTCGGTCGAAACTATTGATAATAGCTGGATCGTGCCATACTCACCTATTCTATGCAAAATATTTAATGCGCACATTAACGTAGAAGCCTGCAACTCCGTTCGTGCCATTAAATATATTTGCAAATATATTAATAAAGGGAGCGATCAGGCAATTTTCAATCTACGGGATAATGATGTAGCGCAGCCACTTAATGAAGTACAAACCTTTCAGTCAGGGCGATATGTCAGTAGTAACGAGGCAGCGTGGCGGCTTCTTGGTTTACCCTTACACGAAAGACATCCAACTGTTACTCATCTTGCAGTACACTTAGAAAATGGGCAACGTGTTTTTTTTAGTGAACATAATTTCCAGGAAAGGATTTCATCACCGCCTAAAACCACATTAACCGCCTTTTTCCAGCTTTGTGAGACAGATTATTTCGCAAGAACATTATTGTATTCGGAAGTCCCCCGTTATTATACATGGAACACCTTAAGAAGGGAGTGGAAACGCCGCGTTCAAGGTACGCCTGTTGAAGATTGGCCTGGGGTAAAATCATCAGACGCTCTTGGTCGTGTCTATACCGTCCATGTAACGAACTTTGAATGCTTTTGTCTACGCATGTTATTAAATCATGTTCGAGGTCCAACTTCCTTTAAGGAACTTAAAATTGTTAACGGTCAGGAATGCGAAACTTATAGAGAAGCATGTGAAACTCTACGTCTATTAGAGAACGATAACCACTGGGACGAAACTATGGAGGAAGCCGTGCAGTGCCGATCACCAGACAAAATTAGGGAACTTTACGCAACCCTCATATCATCTTGCGGCCTTTCCAATCCTCAAACGCTGTGGGATAAGTACAAAGATTACATGGCCGAAGACATATTACGGCGACTGCAGCAAGTACATGCAGATTTGTCTTTTAATGATCACATTTACAACGAAGCACTGACAAAAATTGAAAACAAAGTTATGACAATGGCGGGGAAGAAGTTACAAGATTTTGGAATGGTTAGCCCTCGACGATCAGGCGAAAGTGACTTAAACGATGAACTTACTCGAGAATTAAACTACGACTTCATAGCGTTACAACAGCAAGTGGCCGTATTAGTTCCTCAGTTGCTTCCTGAACAAAGTCACGTCTTTCAACAGGTGTTACGTCAAGTAGAGTCTGGGCAAGGTGCACTCTTTTTTCTCGACGCCCCTGGAGGAACCGGAAAAACGTTTTTGTTAAACTTATTATTGGCGACCATAAGAAAAGACGAGAAAATTGCTGTTGCCGTGGCTTCTTCCGGTATAGCCGCTACACTACTGAACGGTGGTCGCACTGCACATTCCGTCCTAAAACTGCCGTTAAATCTTGCACAGGAAGAGTCACCAATCTGCAATTTCAGCAAAAATAGCCCTCGAGGTATGATGCTACGACAGTGTAAACTTTTAGTGTGGGACGAAAGTACGATGTCTCACAAAAAAGCCATAGAGGCGTTAAACCGAACTCTGCAGGACGTGCGAGACAGTACTGATATTATGGGAGGCATGGTAGTTTTACTGGCTGGTGACTTTCGACAAACTCTACCGGTGATCCAGAGAAACCAACCACCCACCCACCTGCAGATGAAATCAATGCCTGTCTCAAGTCATCAAGCTTATGGCCGAAAGTAAAAAAAATAAGCTTAACAACAAATATGAGAGTGCACCTTTATAATGACGCAGATTCGGGTCATTTTTCAGAAACACTGTTAAAAATTGGCGATGGACGTTTGAACACGGATGCTGAAGGTTGTATTTTACTGACGGGGGAATTCTGTTATTTGGTCGAAAATAGTGTTGAACTCATTACTAAAGTTTACCCAGAATTGCAAGTGAATTTAAATTGTGATCAGTGGCTATGTGCGAGAGCAATCCTTGCCCCTACAAACGAAACCATTAACCAGATAAATGCTGAAATTTTGAATAAGGTGCAGGGAGATGTAAAGGAGTATCTTTCAATAGATACTATCATGGACCCAGAACAGAGCACTTCATATCCCGCTGAATTTTTAAATTCTTTAGAGCTGTCAGGGGTACCCTCGCATAGACTTAAATTAAAATTAGGTGTTCCGGTTATGCTTATGCGAAATTTAGATGCACCCCGACTATGTAATGGGACGAGGCTCCGGATTACACAAGTAGGGCAAAATATAATCGGTGCTACTATTTTAACTGGTGTGGGAAAAGGTGAAAGTGTAATTATACCTCGAATCCCAATAATTCCCACTGACCTACCGTTTCAATTCAAAAGGCTTCAGTTTCCACTAAAACTAAGTTTTGCGATCACTATTAATAAAGCGCAAGGGCAAACATTGCAGGTAGCAGGGGTGCATTTAGAAAAGCCATGCTTTTCCCATGGCCAGCTATATGTTGCATGTTCACGTGTGTCCAATGCCCAGAATTTGTACATATTAGCGCCAAACAAAAAAACATACAACATTGTATATAGAAGCGTCCTCGAGTAATGTTCTGTTCTGAGCCCATGATAGTAACGGCCAAATAACAGCCCGAGTACAACCCGAATTGACAGTCCAATTCTAAATTACGCGAGCTAAGCCGCGGGTGAAAGCTATATTCTATAAATGTTTGTTTATCCTACATTCACCATCGTTTGATGTAAAACTATACATTAAATTTTCGCAAGCCCCCATTATCATTACCATTCTATCATAATTATCGCTATTGATTATTATTTCTATGCATTTATATATTTATTAGAATTAGGTATTATATATTTTGATACAAATTCTGTCACCTAATAAATATGATTTGCGTTAAACATCATTAAACTTAATGTCTTTCTAACCACGCGGACGAAGTCGCGGGTAACAGCTAGTAACTAATATATCCTAGGTCTGCCTTATAAGAAACACATTTGGATTCCTAGTAGACGTACGGCAGTATATTTATTATTTTAGTATTGAAGAGGATAATACTTTTCTTTGGTTCGGGAGGAAATATGGAGAGAAAAAGTAGGTTACCCATTTTTGCAGTAAAGGTTTATCTCCCTGGCTTTATAGGGATAGAATGCGAAAATAAGAATCTTGGACATAGAAGCGATACTTCAAACGAGTTCAATTTTATCAAATTCTTCTTTTGAAGTTGTTAATAAACCTCAAAAAGATTCAGTGACTTCAAAAGAAAAAGAAAAGAATAAGGAAACAGTTATCTAAGGGAACTTACAGTTGAAAATACTTGCAGTAAACTCGTCTAACTTTTAAGTAACAACTCTTTTCCGGACTAGCAGTCAATATTGCACAAGTATTTTTGTCGAGGAGCGAGTGCAGCCGACAGGTCATCTGGAACAAATCTCCAACTAGCTCGACTCGAATCTAGTTTAGTGGCATTAATAGCTTAGATTCTAGCGATATTAACAATGGATATAATCTGGTATTATCTTCTGTTGTTGACATTGGGAAAGGATTATTTGTGGCTAAATAATTAGAGATATCTTTAAGTATTGATAGACCATCTAGTACTACATCTACCTTAAACTTTAAACACTGACTCCTTGACAATTTAGAAGTGCCAGTAAACAGTTTACTTGAAATAAATAATTTGCTTTGATTTAATTTGACCTAGAACATTATCGATACTTCTATACTAATATCTAAGCTTAACTACCGGTTCGATTCTGAAATTGCTTTCGCCAATTGGAAGCTACGTTATCCCATGGAGACATGACACCACACACACATGACATGATGAGATGACATCTTCAAGAAAATTTGAGATCTGTAAGAAAATTCATGCAGGCAAAGTCACTAGCGGAAACTAGTACCTGTATATAAATGCAAGGTAAACATAGCCTTGGCATGAAGCTGTAGTCTAAGTCCCAAAAGCAGTTTAGAAACTTTTGGGGTTCGTGTGCTTGTCTGTCCGTCTGCCAGACTGTAAGACTGTCGAAGTGATTTCAATGCGAAGAGAGGTAACTTTCTGCAACAGTTATGACAAAGTAATGACTTAAAGAAAAGTTAAAACCCAGTATTGTTACTGTTTACTGTCTACTTCTTAATTATGATCTTGATTGTGAAATAGTGATACTGACCTTTGTAATGACAGTAGACACTGATGACGTCGTGTATGTGGCAAACTGTTCAGTCAACAAAATTTAAAAGACTGCCGTGCTATCAACAATCTTCAAATGATCATTGATTAATCGACAAATTACAATTTTCCTTTGCTCCTCTTTTTTAATCTATAAGTTATTAACATAGAGCTATTTTTGGTTATTTATTTATTTGTTAAAACACGCCAATTCTGGTACTATCGGTCGGTTTATGTATATGATATAACTTTCAATACTCACAGGAGAGGTTACAAAAGATGTAACTAAACGCAGGTGAAAAAAAACACGCAGACAAAGTCGAGGGCAGAAGCTAGTTGTACATAATAATATAAATATTTTTTATTATTAAATTGTAAATAAACAAAAACAATTTGTTTATAAAATATTCTTGCGTCTCTTTTCTTAGTTCGCAAAGCGGAGACAAAAAGATTGCAAAAAGCGTATTTGCATATTCCAGTGATTTTAAAATCTGTTGAGAATCTGATAACAGGCACGTACGCCCGTGATTACAGCAATTGCTTCTCTTATCTGATTGTCTTTACGATACGGCTTTGTACTGTTTCTCTAACAATAGGCTTGAAATTCAACACACGGATAAAGAATTTGGATGTTGTAATTTTATATAAATAAATAAAATTATCATGTTTGTTTGTCATGTTAAAATTACAGCTTTTTATTAAATGCATATGAATGTTTACATGGAATCCTACTTAAAAAAAAAGTTCGTTTGCCTGGTTGTTCCGGCTAATCTCCGAAATGGCTGGACCGATTTAAAGGGAGTTTCACTGGCTAAAAGCTGATGTTATAAAGAATAATTCAGATTACTATTTTTGTTTAAACTTCATGGTTCTGTGCAAAAAATTAAACCCCCAGAGATACTCAACAGTGACGCGGACGAAGTCGCAGGCGTCAGCTAGTACGGAAAATAAATCGGAAATAGAAAAGCTTTTAATATTTGGGTAGTTCACTAGTACTTATTGAAAAACATTATTGTTATTCAAGCCACAGATGATTTTCAAAAGATTTTCTTTACCGATGTCAGTAATATCCAAGATAAACTTTGAAAATACATATGAATTGAAAAGCTCAAATCGGTACTCTCCGGTATCGAACGCGCAATCTTACGTGGCCTTAACCACTGGGCTATCACGACATTTCAATTATTCCAGTATTTTTTATTTTCACAGCAATGAAATTTATCGCACAAACCTAGAAGAGCATCAAAATTATCAAAACCTTCAACCCAAACCTTTTACAGAGAAAGTTATAAATTTAAAAAAAAATGAGTCATTCAACTAAAATCAGATATCATTATATTAACCGACCAAAATTTAATTTTTGACGCCGAACACGATACAGAACTCTTCAAAAGAATGTTTGGAAAAATTTAAGCTTCCGAAGTTAAATGGAAAAGTTTACCACTCAAATTGACAGTGTCGCCGGGCCGACCCGACCCGAACGGGGTTAATAAAATCGGTTTGTGACATGGAAGTAAAGTGTTATATCTCTATTACGGCTATAATAAAATAACTTTATGCTAAATTTTGTGAACGGAGGGCGAGTAACCTCTGTTTGGTCGGGATTATTTGTTGAGTCCCTCTAATCATTGTGTATTTTCAACCATAAATTCTGAAATTTTAACCGCATTCATGGACAAATGGCAAATATTTGGTAGTAAGCTTTTAAAACCAAAAACCGTAAGCTCTATTATATCGGTATAATTTTGTTTTTCATGTAAACTTTGCTATTTTGGCACACGTAAACACTATATAAAACGATTTTTTTTCATCTAAACAAATATTTCAAAACGAAAACATTTATATTTTTGTTTGTAAAGGATTAACTTCATAAACACTTAACTGATTTTAAAAAATCTTTCTTTTATAGGTTAGCTACATCATCAGCGCGTAACATAAGCTGTAATTTATTTTAAAAAGCTGGCTATCCGTAAAGAAAATCCAAGCGGACGAAATCACGAGCAAGAGTTAGTATTGAATATTTTGTATAGGAAAAATACAAAAGAAGCTCTATGAGCGCACCTAAGCGTTTGTTTGTGATAGGGATTTTCCCCGGTAACAAGTAATAAAAAAGTCTTATTACTTGAGGCTGAGACGGGCAAGTGAAAGTTAACCGGACTCGACGAGTAATCAAGACTTTAGAAAATTAAGCTCTTAATTAAAACTGAATTCTTAAACTTGCCTTGTTAATAGGTACACAGAAAATATTTGTTAGGCAGCGGCTGGGAAAAAACTGGCAAGTTTTATAGGTTTTTGATGAAATAAATTGCAGGAAATGTCGAGATTCTATAAGTTGGTAGTAGATGTGGATTACCTGTAACTTATAAATAAAAAGATAAACTTATAAAAGTTTTTTTCTTTAACTTTACCTAACCATGCCAAACAAATAATTTGGAACGAAGCAAGTTTTTATCTTATTTTTTGCCTCTTTTAAAAAGCTTTCAAAATAATCTGAACAGGGACTAATCCGAACCACACCTCTTGAAAGTACTTAAAATAAAAAAGCGCTCCTTTTTATTTACTCCTGTTTTTACTTGGTACTTACACTTAAACTACTTATTTAAAAATATTTAAGGGCTACACGAACTGGAAAAATAAGCTAAACGTTTAGTATTTATTTAGTAATGATTCTACTCATGATTGAACTGCAGCGGCAATGGACAGGCTCTCCAGTGGCGACCATGTACCGAAAGGCGCAGTGTGGGAAGGCCCCTGAGGTAGACCGACGTTCTGGTAAAGGTCGCCGGAAACAGCTGGATGCGGGCAGCGGAGGACTGATCATTATGGCTGTCTTTAGGGAGGCCTATGAACGGCAGTGGACGACGGATTTTAGGGCCTCAAATAAACTCTCTATACCTACTGATTCTATAAAGATGTTTACTTAAGTAAATTTTATCAGCAACGAAAAGTATTATTAAGGTTATAAACTCTTCGGTTGCGAAATCCAAGTTTTTTTTTTATAACTTTTTAAAAGACACGTAAATGTCCCCCCGTCCATTGCTCATATCAAGAGAATCCTACCGAATACCATTCATTTTAAAAACACTAAACATTCGGCTTACACGATATCTTAAAATAATAATCGTTTATTTCTGTTTATCTTCAGGTTAGACATCGTTAACGACACGTGCATCGCACGCACCTACATAATGGCAGACGGTTACAGAATAAAAGGAAAATGAAATGCTTCTATTTTTTTGTGAAACTTTTAGTTGCGCTAAAAGTTGTCTGTCAACTGTCAATCATGCACAAACAGTTTTTAAGACCGAATACGTCTGCAATCCTCCGAAAAGTTGGGATTCAAATTTTTTATCCTATAAAATATACACTTACTATACTACTACTTACTTTACTTATATATACTTACAGAATAGGTCTGCTACAACACAATTCAAGGCACTCAAATTGAATATGTTGAGTCTTGTAAAGCTGTCTTTACAAGTCTAATATATTCAATTTGAATTTGAAAAGGGTAATAAATCTTTTCTACATGCCAAACACAATATACTCACAAAAGCTTATTTTTTGTGGGCCATAGCTTATATAGGTCCCGCCAGACATTTGCAGAATCACATCCAGTACTTATGGATATGATTCTGCAAATGTCTGGCGCCGTTTCCGCGCACATGATAGCTCCATCTGCTACTCACTCCGTGCCATCGCCAGAGATCGTGCATCATCCCAACAATGACAGCTCCAGATATAGACAGATGCGATTGCCTCACTTGCCCTGCTGTGACGTGTGTGAATAATTGGTTTGCACACGTAAATCATGTGCGAAAAACAAAAGTTTACAAGTACAGTGACTACAAAACAGCATTGAGTTAGTGTTGTTGACAATAGCCGCTTGCCTGTGTAACAGATGGGACTGCAAATCAGTATTAGCTACCGGAACTCACATGTTACATATTATTATGAGCTGATTTACTACGTTCAGTCATAAATGTCGACTACATACAAAACTGATCGTCAAGCTTGACGGAATATTTAGTTATGACCCCCATATATTGCATTTTATATCACATTGTAAGGCGATTTTCAACGTAAGCCAATTAATGTCAACTACGTCAACCATTGGTGCCCTTGATGGCCCAGTGGTTAAGGCAGGCTCTTTTAGGTACGACTATGGCTTTTTTTCCAATTCGATTGTAGTTTCTTAGTTTAACTTGGACATCCATGGCAATCTGTCAGTGGAGAGAAACATCTTGGCGAATCCTGAACTTGTAATAAACAAAAAACTAATATCGCCAGTCCGCCTTGAGCAAGCATGGTGATTATTGCTCTTGTCTACTTTATTTCAGAAGAGGCCTTTGCTCTGCAGTGGTACAATAATAGGCTGGTATATTATGTCAATCATTCTCTTAAATCTTAATGGATAGTCTTAGAAATTCATCCTTGTGGTTGTTAGTCAGAGTAAGTAGGGTAGGACGGTACATTCTTTACCCCACGAACAGATCCGTTTGCCAACATATGCAAAACAGACATGGATTTTCTAGTGAAGGTTACTACGACACCCACATAAAGACACGGCTACAGTTGTTTCACAGAAAATAGAAATGAGAACTGAACGAGAAGTTTACAATGCTAGGAACGGACACCATTAACTATTTAAGCATTTACAATATAACACAGCTGTTTTATCTACAAGAAAGTTGCCAGTTGTAAGAATTCACGCGGAGAAATGTTGCTTAATGACCCTCGCAGGCGATAGACTCATAGTTATCGCCTTACCTAATGTTACTTTGTTTCAAATTACTTTGCGTGGCTTGAAAACCATTACTACTTTAAGGGTGCTCGGAAAGGTCTTTTCAACATATTGTAATGTATGTGATTACAGGTATATTCCAAAGACTTTTTAGAAGTTTTCAAGGATGCAATTCTACTAGGTTTTAGGAGCAATTGCAATCTAATCTGTCTTAATAATCTGTCAAAATACCTCTATTTTACATTCATTTTTTAACATTGAGTGTCGCTGAAATGAGATTGTGACTAGATGTATTATAAAAGTCAGCGAAACTATGATCCAATATATTTTTCGTTTAACAAGCAATGCGACCTGTCACGTGGACTTGTGACACGACTTTGTGCCAGTAAGAGCTAAGTAGATAACGATTTTGATCGCTTTATGTCGTCTATTGTAAGTATGTTTAAATGTCTTTAGTAAAATTTGTCTTCGTAACAAAAAACATGTTCGTTTTCTTTATTTCCTTCGACAGCCTGCAAAAGTAGTTTCTATTTCTACGAGACAAGAAGGAATCGAAACTGGGGCGGCCTGTGAATATTCGATAGACACTTCCACGAAGTATCCAGGCCAATTTAATGATATCAAATAAAAGTAGCAATGTTTGCTACGTAAATTACTGGACCATCACAACTTTTCAACGAAAAGCAACACAGAAGAAATCGTCGGAAAAACCTATCAAAACTTGAGAAAATTCAATAAGGACACTTGGAAAGTTTGTTAAAGGAAGTAGCGGGGAATATTTTTATGAAAAAAAGGAATCTCAATTTGTGTCGCCGGTAAAATAAAAATAACGTGAAAACCCTCAAGGCTTGGCAGGAATCGAGTTTGTTTGTCAACTTTGTCTGATGATGTCCTGTTAAAAAATGGTGCGATTCATTACCATTTCAGAAAAGTATTGTAATTTTTTCAAACAAGGCACCATACTCTGTAAACTTTGTTCCATTGATGTAGAGATTAAGAGGTATTTATAGCCGCTTGGGTTTTTTTTTTGAGTGAGGATATTTAGATGTATTTTAAAAAGAAAAAGGTGAAGTTTATGCCACGAGGTTCGGCAAACACTTCTGTCTGCGGCTTACGGATGATCCAGTCTTTTTGTTAAAAATCATCTAAGCTTGACTGTGATGTGTTGGCCGCGTCGAATGGAAGACGATCTTGTCAGTATGTTTGGATTATTGTGAGATGAATTTTCGTACAATTCTAAGTGTTAAGCTAATGAAATTCGGCTATGGCCATTTAGTGTTATAGAAGCTAATAAATCTAAGATTACCAGCTTTTACTAGAGTGATGTTAAAACGTTGTATTAAAAGGATTTAACAGCAGCGACTGCTGTGCATGAGGTCTTGGGTTCAATTCCCAGGTCGGGCAAAGTGTTATTGGGTTTTTCCATCAGGAATTTCTCAGTATCAGCCTCGGAGTCTGGATTTGTGCCCGGTTGATGGCAATAGGCTCGCCCCATATTACATGGGACTTAACACATAACTGGCGAAATGTGGGTGTACTGGGCACACCTCTGCCTAACCCTTCGGGGATTACAGGCGTGATGTTATGTATGTTTTTAAGAAAACGAGCCTGGT
The DNA here is from genome assembly GCA_949774945.1 of Hoplodrina ambigua. NCBI lineage: Eukaryota > Metazoa > Arthropoda > Insecta > Lepidoptera > Noctuidae > Hoplodrina > Hoplodrina ambigua. The sequence goes on from OX458967.1 coordinate 10,594,165, forward strand.
ATTCTCGGAACTGATGGTATCATAATCATGTCAGATGATATAAATAACTTGAAGAAAACTTCCATCATTCATGACATCACGTTTAATATTAAAAATCCAAGAAACGCATGTACCTAATTGCTTACTATGTGTTTGTTTAAAGACATAAAGTGTAATATAATAAAAAAATATAAAAAGCGTGTAACAAAAACAAACTGTGCATGTTTTAAGATATTTCTCCGACACGATTATGATCTAAAACAAATTTCGCTATAATAAATTTTAAGCTCCGTTGGATTTTGATAAGATTTACTGGCAGTTATAAAATTTTATTTCGTTTTTCTATTATAAAGTTTCGATTTTTCTTATAGCTACACATATTTTCTTTGGAATATATTTTTATTGGAAAGTATATTTATTAAACAAACACATTTATGTGCCTTTTTTAATCTCCTGAAAATATAATTTTCTATAAAATCGTGTTTAGCAATCCCGCCTTCACTGTACATACTCTAATGGACCCTGAACTTACAAGCAGCTTGTGTGACAGTCAGTAGGGCAGTTCGGCTTGTAGCGCCGACTGACGCATACACGAAGCCAGTAACTGACATTGTCAACTGAATTAACTCGTAAACCAGTCTCATGTCCGCGTCACATTATTTAATCCTTTCGTTAAAAGCACACGTTAAAAGTAACGTGTGCTTTCGTGTGCGTCCATGTGTCAAACAAAGGTGTGACACACGGACGAAAAAGAAACTTTAGTTCTTCTTTATACGTGTATCATTATTTATATTTATACTATTTTTATTTATAATAAATAGTTTTATAAAACTACATCTGTTTTTTTTTTTATAATCTACAAACAATTTACTCTTTGTTGTCCAGAATCATTTACTAAATTCATGGTAACAGTTTTACAAGGTGCTCGTTGAATCTGAACGATCGATAGTGCAAGCTACCTGAAAATCGGACATCTTCAGGTACTTAAGTTCAGACCGATGGGTACTCCATACGTTAGTATATCGAGAAGCTTAGCCCGACACGTTTGCCAATTAATCACCGAGGTTCGGTGTGAAAATGGGACTTCTATAGCTTGGTTTTGGGTAATAAGTCACTTCGTAGGTAGTTACTATGTAGTTGTAAACTGTTACGATTAAAATAATCTTTAAATTCTTTGGGTTTTTAACGTATTTTATTATATCTCATAATATGTATTTATTTAAGACTACAGATGATCAAAAAAGCCTGAATTAATTGTTATTTTTACTAAACCTAGTATAAGCTTTAATATGTGAACAAATAAATACGAAGGCTAACAGATGTGTCAATTTAATTACATTGATAGAAGACATATTCTAGGAATAATAGATTTAAAAAAATCGTCTAGGTCATACTATACCTAATGTTTAAGCAAATTAGGAAAGGTCAAACAAGAAATCAAACATGCACTGGTACATGCAAAAAATCTCACATAACATTCACACATTCAAAAACTTTGCATAACAGTAGACAGAATAAAACAAAAGAAAGAAAAGGCCACTGGAGACTATATTTACCCTTCGATACACTTGACAGCATTTATAAGTTTAACAGGGCCAGCAACTAGCCGACGACCCGCAAAGTTTTATGATACAACTTAGGCACTAAGTGCGTCATACTAAATCTAGAAAGTTCTACAATAAAACAGGAGTGTCTAGACTACACTATGTATATGGCAAACATTGTGAGGGTCTGTTATAATAATTACGTGATAAAGTTGAATAATTAATTGTTTTTGTTGAGCTTACTCACGCTACCTATATAAGTTGGGGAGCGTTTATAGCAGCAGTTTTTACGTATGAATTTACCTGAAAAAAGAAAAAAGCTTTATTAGAAAATAAATAAGAATCACACGTTTAGTTCCCAGCAAAAAAAAAACAAACTAAAACCACTTTAAGACGTAACGACAGTTCTTGGATATGAAGGCACGACTAACGTCTATGTATTTAGGATTAATTAATCGAAATAATTTTTCGCAATGAACTTTTTCGGGCCGATATAAAGATAAGCATAAAAATAATAGAATGACGTAATAATGACATTTAAAACATATTACTATAGATAAAACTCTTGCCCGCGATTTCGTCCGCGTAAATATCGGTTATTGCGGACGCAGACGAAGTCGAAGTCCTATGTCCTTTGTTGGGGATCACACATACCTTGTCCCAAATTTCGTCAAAATCTGTTAAGTAGTTTAGTCGTGAAAGCGTAACACACAGACAGATTAGCATAGCATGGATGACAGTGTCAAATCAAATCATTTATTTCAAATAAACCATTTACAGGCACTTTTGAATTGTCAAAGTATCAGTATTTCAAAAAGTTGAAGCTTGTTACTCGTTCCAGACATTGGGTTTCTATGGAGAAGAACGAGCAAGAAACTCCATGAACAATCTTTTGAAATCAATATTACAAATTCAGGTTACATCATGATGAATCTACGAGTACAATGTGGGAACAATGAAACAAGTTTTGTACATTGAAAGAGGTCGAGAGGAGTAAATATCTAACCTATCCTTATCGAAATTCATTAAAAGTTTTTAATGAAGCGGATAGCTATTATTATCTTTCGGCCTAGTTATTTATGTGAAGGTTGTATCAAGTATACACAACATTTGTAAGTATATTAAAAGGTATCTATAAATGGTCGAACAAGAGGCGTGTTCGTTGAAAAAATCATGATTTTGATGTAAAAATCATACAAAACTGAACAAAATAATCTTACTTAAATTAAATGCGAAGTTTGGATGGATAGTTGTTTCAGTTGTTTGTTACGCAATCACGGATGAAATTTTGCACAGAGATATTTTAGTCTGAAATAGCACATAAGCCCTTTCTATCCCGGAAAATGTAACTAGTTCCGGACATCAGCGCGATCAAAGAAACAAATAAACAAACACGCCAGCTTTACTGTATTTATTAGTCTTGATTAAGTAAAAAAATGCATTAAAAAAGCGGACAAATCGCGGCAATAGCTAGTTATAAATGTAGGCCTAATATCCTAAGTAACCCCAAACCAGAAACGAAACGATGTAGAATGAAACTATGCCAACAACTACAATGTCGAGACAATTTTGTATCTAAAATTACCATTTACCTAAATAAGTTAATCTCATTCTTAAACAATTGTACTAACAGCTGCCATCATCATTTGTATGACTTGAACATTTTTTTAAAGTAGGTACGCCAACAAAATTAGTGATGTGCCAAGTTTTATCGATTACGAGAAAACAACGGATTACTCTCGGCGTGCCGAATCTGACGCACGGTCGTCCCCAACGCCATTAATCAAATCACGACTATGCGGTTTAATGGCAGACTAATTACAGTTTGCGCGCGAATCACCTACACATACCGTCGCAGTAATTACTGCATTAACTCGACTGCGGAAACGCTTAATACGGGATAATGCTGATTACATATCGCAATGCGGGTGCTAACCGAAAGTTTGCCCAGTTCAGCCGTCAATCAAACGTCGAACGCAACGTCATCCCATTGTGATGTCAATGAGCGGGTCGTGTCAGGTAGCGTCAGGACAGATAATCGTTTAACCCGTGTTTTTTGTAGTGCGTCATGTATATTATGAATAATTTATGAATAAAAAATTAAAATAAGCATAAAGGCTCTAAATAATTTTTGTAATGAACCAAACATTTTGTAGCGTTACATAACATTTATAGTATATTAGCTTCTGCCCGCGACTTCGTTCGAGTGGTATTTTAACTCGCGTTAAGTTACATGTTTGGATACCGCTTTGCTCCCATGGGTCGGTAACAGCGTGATGTTAAATAGCCTATGCTATACCTTACGAATCTGGCAAAAATAACTCTTCCAATCCAATTGTAACTTCCAGAAATTAACGCATTTAAACAAACGAACCAAAAAGTATTACAGCTTTCTTATGTATATTAAGTAGGTAGGTATAGATATTAGTTTAGGTTCGATAATAAGAACTTAAAGGTAAAATAATCAATCAACTACTCATACACAATTACAATTTGATCGACAGACAAATTCCAACCAGACCTCCAGTTCCGCAACCATAACGAGACGAACGATTAAACCCTAATATGAATTATAGTTATTTATTTATCGACAAATATACATCACTAGCTAGAGTTGGAAAAACGGAATCTTATACTGTTCAGTACTCCCCGTAGCCTCATAAACGAGGTGATAAAATGCTGCCACCCCACCTTAACGTTTACCACAGAATGCCGCTTTATGGATATTTACTCACTATTCACGAACATAATGAACTTCAGGTTTCATATTTTCCTTGGTTCATTGATTTCGCTTATAATAATACCTTTTACTGGGTCATTGTAACGTTTAGACGTTATACTCCGATATTACGACGAAATTCATTCAATCATTCAAATATTAATGAATAGGTAAGTTTGTATGAGAACCTTTACGTATGTATGCGTCTATTGTATGTCTATTTTTATGAAAGGTGCGTGGGGGAGCCTCCTACATTGTTGTGAATTTTTATTCTCATTTTCATATCAAAAGTCTTTAAGCTTAAGGAAAATGAAATAAGAGTACAAAGTACATACATTTGTTGGTAATGGGTACTTTATAAATAGACGTTTAACCGTTAACATGTATCTTATACTGAACACGAGGGGCTTTATGTAAAATGATGACCGGTTATCAAAAAATCGTATTAGAAGAGTTGGTTCCATATCGAGCCAAAAAAAAAAAACCGACAGATGAAAAAGTCCTGTAGGTAACAGGACTTTTTCATCTGTCGGGGATACAAGAGTCCTGCATTTTTTTGTTTTTTTTTCGTCCCATTTCATTTTTAACTTTAATTTATTTTTAATATTATTTAAGAGAAAATTAAGATTTATTAAAGGAATTAAAATTAAGTACATAGTTCCCAAACAACAATTCAAAATCCAGCGAAAGACAATTAGTAACACACAGAGCCCACAGGGCATTGTATTTCTAAACTAATTCTAATACTACATTGCAAACATATTAAACGTGTGTACACATTAGTCTGAAGCACGCACAGAGTAGTTAGAATATGGAGTGCTCAAACGTATAAAAAACATATTCGCCCTTTTTACTGTTTCGGTGAAGATCGCGAGAAATATACAAATTCATAACGGACGATCGTTGATCGCCGATTTCTTTATCACTCAAAGTTTATTTATAACTTTCAGAGTTAGGTGACGATGGCAGATGACACAATAGGACAAACAGTACAGGATAAAAAGAGTACCAGAACAACAGAAAAGAAATATATGAATTGTCTATAATCTTCAAGCGGCGACTGCGACTACTAATGCGACACAATTTATTAATATCTATTAAAATATTTCAACAGTCCCGAGAGTCTTATTTCAATACTTGAATTAAAACTAAATGTTCTAAATTCCAAACATTAGTGTTTGGCGCGGGTCCTATTACGTCGTTCGCTTTATTGCTCCAATTACTAACTCCTCCGTGTCTGAACCACACAAGTATTATGTCAAGAGTTTCTAAGAAATCCTTGATAACAATTGCTAAGCAACACGTGTACGTGACCTATCTCATTAAGGTTTCGTATAGAACATTTAAATTGGACACTACTGGCACCCGGGCTATTTAATGGCCATGTGACACTCGCCTGTCTGGCGTCAATTTACGTCTGAGCGTGTCTTTATTACACAGTTTAAAAAATATTGGATGACTTGTGTGTCAGTAAGGATAGCTTTATATAACAAAACCATACATACTGACATTCATTTGTTTCTTGGCTTGTTTGGCACTTAACAATAATTGCCTTATTTCTATCTACATGAGGTAGCTTTTTGATTGACTATGTTCTTCAAATTATCTGATGCAGTAGGTACCTACTTTTTGGCACATTGTCTGCTAAAAGACGGGTAGGATTTTCATTTGTTTGTGAATTCTTATTTGCATGCGCTTTCTGTATTTGCTTGACTCCTTGAGTCCACGCTAAAAGTGGCAGAAACAAATGTTTGAGCAAGAACGTCCTGACTTTTGCGCTTCTTTTTGTCTTGCTATGACTAACTTAAAGTGAGTTAGCTTTTGCCTGTTTGAGGGGAAACACAGAGCTTTTATTATGAAAAAGGTATCGACGTATGCAAGTATTTATTAAAACAATTTTGACGGTTCTTTCATGTGTAAATTAAAATATATGTTTGCCATTTCATCTTGAAAACAGATCTCTGCCAGAACAACCAAAAAAACTCATAATCACCGTCTGAAGGCTAATTATTTTTGACGGATTGAGATTAAATTACGACGTTCATAAAAAATTGGTTGAATTGCCCCTCAGTTCTTAGATTGTTACATTGGCTTCCAAGAAATCTTCGTTCTCCAATATATTAGTAACAAGCACGTATCTATTGTGGCCTGTAATAATAAACAGTAAAAGGCTAGGAGGAAAGAATTAACTCTACTTATTTGATTTTATCGTGCGTGAACCGAGAAAAGCACTAACACAAAATAAATAGGTATAGTTGACTCCATACAATGCTCGAGTACTCACGCACACAGACACGCTTCCCGTTCATGGCAAACACACTCACGACTAACATTCGATTATAAGCTCGGCCACAGGAACGGAGAACTCGTCGTTCAGTTAGATACTGCAGTAGTATTTGTATGGAAGGGTCCACAAAAACGCTTGCAGCTGCTGTCAGAAACGCAGAATCTGACCGCATCAGCGACCGTGACCGCGTCCGTAAGTTGTCCACTTCGGTGTGACCGGGCCTGACAGTTTGTGATCTCGGTAAACGTACGCTGCTTCTGTGTAATTGGCGTTCACTTTGAGTTGGCTGTTACCTCCAGTCCGCTTTCCCACCCCACTCTTCAAGTATGGATAGCAAATTCATAATTTCATTTCCGTGTTCTTTTGTGAATCTCTTATTGTTTCCATTTCAAATGTTGTTGCTATTTGTTAAGGACACGTTTGTAAATACGACAAAAATAATCTGTTTTTCTTTAGATTTTGAAATGTGAAATGTCGCGTGCTGATTTTGTGGACCAATAATAAGCACCCACACAACTTTATTATAGTTTATATAATTTCCAAATGTTTACAATAAAAAAGTACAATTATTATTTTGTTTGGGGCTTGTATGTATGTGCGCCAGTTTTCGCTTATTGTGGACCTCCTGTTTCTTTATATTCTTTGGTACTAACCTGAGTCGATCGAACGGTAGTAAACATTTTACAAGTACTTAAGTATATTGCAATTTTCTTAGTCAAGTTTAAAAGAGACTTTAAAACAAGACAAGTTTAGAGTTAGTGTTGTTTTAAAATCTTGGGTAGTACAAATACAATTGGTAGATGTCCAACTTCTATCAAAACTTTTAAACAGGAATTTAAAAGCTTGAAAAAAGTTTACCTCTATTACACTAATATCATAAAGAGCAAAGCTTTGTATTTTTGTTTGTTTGTAATGGATAAACTCAAAAACTACTGGACCGATTTTAAAAATTCTTTCACCATTAGAAAGCTACATTACCTCCGAGTAACATAGGCTAAATTTTATTTTATTTTTGCGCGGACGAAGCTGTGGGCAAAAGCTAGTGTAAAATAGAACAACAAAATATTTATAACTCCTATAAAATAAGAACATAAATTATTTTAACAAGCTTTGATTACCTACCTTTAATTAATTTCGGCTAGAGTTTCCGCTAATCTAACGTTTAAAATAATGAATCACAAACAATGTTAAGCACAATTATTTATAAATTAGGTACAACAGCACAATCGTGTTCCACAAAGTAATAACAAAAATAACTTTGTTTCATAAAAAATAACATTATATACGGAAAGAGCATTAACTTATCGATACAACAAATCATGTTAGTTTGATGTAACAGTCACTCACAATTTAATATAGGTATAAAAGCAAATCTAATATAATTTTCACGCGGTACCAAGTATAATCAACTTCAATCAAATATTAAACGAAAATGTTAGGGGAGACATGTTTATAGCCGTGTAACGTCAACTACCTAATGTAGCTAATACACGCTTATTGTAAATTTATAAAAATAATTTTTAAACTTAACATTACGCCAGTAATCCCCGGAGGGTTCGGCAGAGGTGTACTCATTACTCCCATTAATACACCCTCATTTCGCCAGTTATATTTAAGTAATAGGGGGTGAGCCTATTGTCACCAACCGAGCACAAATCCAGACTCCGAGACTGCTACTGAGAAATTCCTAATGGACTAACCCTATAACACTTTAATAATTTTTGTAATTTAAAATAAATGATGTCATGCAGATCCTAGTGGCTAGAACTTGCGGAATTTGATGGAGAGTTACCGCGGTTCCGGAAAGCAAAGGGCATTAGGAGGAACACGGATGGAGATTTTAGTCTGTAAGAGTCTGACACTCTCTTCTCGCCTTATGTGAGAAGAGGCGTATGGTCTGTAGTGTATTGTATTTCAAATATCTTAGACTATGTGCAGACTCGAACTATACTAAGCTATGTGAAGACTAACTTTTGTCAAACTAACGTTATGATAAACTAAATAGTCAAATATCGTCCACTCAAAAACCTGTTCTAGTTACATGACGTAATGGTCCTGTCTACGTCAGATAAAACTGTTTTTTCACTAGAATTTTGGCAACTATTACTATAATATACTTTGCTTTACTAGTTCTGATATCCAATGGCTTTGTTGGTATTTGTTTTTGATAAACCGGAGATTATGTCTGCGGTTTGTTTGTGAAAATTGAAACTACACTAGTGTTTCTAGGTAAACACAAACACGAGAGGGGTCTATTTTAGAAACATAACATAACATCACGCCTGCAATACTAGAAGGGTTAGGCAGAGATGTACACATAAGTACACCCACATTTCGCCAGTATTATGGGGGCGAGCCTATTGCCATCAACCGGGCACACATCCAGACTCCGAGGCTGCTCCTGAGAAATTCCTAATGGAAAAACCCAATAACACTTTGCCCGTCCAGAGAATCAACCTCGATCGACTAGAACCAACGAGGCTGTCCAAAATATACAAGGTCAATATAGAGGTGCTCGTAGTTGAGTATTAAGCCATCAGGTAAAGCTAATAAACGCAATTATGCTTTGACTTTGATGTAATGCCAATAAACGCAATTTTCTTCTTTCTTTTCTTGTCGGGGTTAGTCCGCGGAGTGACCGTTTTAACACTCCTGAGGTGTCGCAGGTGTGCCGTGCCACGAAAAGTACGTTAAAAAGGCAGATTAATATTGTTTAACAAAATATATATAATTTTATTATCTCAATGAGACATCTCACCCAGATTGTTTTGGGCGAACCAGACAGAAGTTTACTACAATCCTCTAAAAGAAATTGTAACCATATTGAAGGCTGAAATGACAGACGGACATATCTGGAGTAACGGACTCGACCAGACAGACTGCAATCAAAATAACGGACATACACTTTCCGGACGCGTTTCCTCAATTTATCGATAGCTGAACATACGTCTGAAGTAAGGATTGATATGTAATAGACGCAATTTGTGATCGCACATGAAGTTTCGTGATCCAATCAATGGGAATGATACTATCAATATTCTTAACTAGCTTCCGCTCGCCACTTTGTCATCGTGGTTTAGCGACAAAGTAGCTTCCTATCATGAAAAAAGAAAATGTTTTCGGATCAGTACATCCACAAAATACCCTAAGAAGATTTTTTTTGTATTCTTGTTTGTATAATAACAAGCAAATCACCTTTTTATAATATTTATTCATATTTTAGAAATTCCCCCGCTTGATCAGCTCAGTACTCAAAACTAGTCGGGCAATTAACAAATCTATATCTCCCAACTATACTTAATATTATAAAGCTGAAGAGTTTTTTGTTTCTTAGTTTAAAAGAAAATATCTTTTTGTATATGAAAACCAGATTCATGAGGTAGTTTAAGTTGTACAACATCCCGCTATGTCCCATGAGAGCGGAGCAGTAACAAAAGACGTAACTTAGGGTAGGTGGGAAAAAGAGCTAGTCTAATATAATTAAAATTCATCTTGGCTACGCACAGACCTGAAAAATTATACAAATCAAATAAAAAGTCACTTTGACAAAACGATCACATTTTTCAACACTTCGTCGCCTGATTCCTTACAAAGAACAGTAGACAAGAAACTAAAACAACTGTTCTTCGAACAGCCACACTTGTAGTTAAGGTATTCAAACGTGTAAGAAGCGATTTGGCGGGGGTTAGCGATGTTATCGCCACGGAAATGGTGATACGAGTAACAGGTGAATTGTAACTGGCTTTTTTTTACACAGTTTTCTTTTCTTTTGAACTCTTTTACTGGCTTGAAACTTCAGTTAACTATTGGTTTGCAGGGGGCAGCGATTAATCCAAAAGTAACTAGATGTTTCTGTGGAATTTCGCAATAGATACGTAATTTACAAGCTAAATAATATGGGTCACGCGGTAGCTGGTCAGGTCCAGAATGCATCTGCTTCACCCTGCCCTTGATACGCACTTGGGCAAAAAAGATAGTGAGTCCAATCTTGGGCCATCCCGATTCAGCCAGTTTTCCCACTTTCCCAAAATTATTAGAAAAAAATACAAGAATTAAATGAAAAAAATTAAGACTAAATGAACGTTACATTTGAACCGTACTCATCACAAAATATCGAAAACCGCTTGTATAACATAAAGAAACCACTCCACTAAAATAATGTACGTAACTAAGTCAAAGCCAAATAATTAGACCATCACAAGGCATTTCTGAACATAATTTACAAGAGAAAAAAAATGAATCTAGTTGCCCATTTAACTTGTTAGTATATTTCAAAATAATATTCATTCTAGTTGCCTATATAACTTGTAAACAAGTACATTTCAAAGTAACATGATCGTTTATTCTTCCATAGCGCTGAGTTCGCAACGGATTAGATAGATATCTTACGTAAATAATTGGCTCGTTAGTGACGAGTCCGGAACAGATTATATCGCATCGATGTGCATTCTGCAACTAGAGGTAGCTGTTGTTAATAACAGTTTTATGTTAAGGCTTTAGTGTAATTTGTAAGTAAGTAGTGCGAAGGAAGTAAAACCATTCATAAAATCCGTCCAAGTGTGAGTCGGACGCTGGTAGGGTTCTGTACCATCGTACAATTAAAAGATCAAGCAAAAACACGGCAAAAAAAAACACGTTTCAGATATGGCGGCCCCCTTTTTTATTTTACCTAACCTACATACGAATTGTTACTCTCATTCAGTGATTGACATATTGTTCAAATGATTATACAAAAAAAAATAGAATTAGGTACAGAAAAAAAGCTATATATTCTTATGTAAAATACTATTATAATACTTTGAAGGAATTCTAGAAGTCTCATAAAATCTCTCACTCATTACTTACGCCACTTACCATAGATATTTGCAAACTAAAGCCACGTAAAGGAAAGTCGTGAAATAATTTCTCCTTATCACAAGGAAAACTCGCCTACTTAGTGAAGTTAAAAGTAGTTTATGTCGTTTTCCCTGAAGTTGAAGTTCTCGGCTCAGTTTCATGGTCAGGTGTCCCTTAAAGGAGCGTTAAGTGGGAACTAAGTTGTGCATTCAAACTTAGTATGTTATTTCATTGGAGGACACGGTGGACGCAGTGGCTGTGCGATAGGCTGCTACGCTGCGTGTCGCGGATTAAATTTCCGCGCGGAACAAATTTTTGTGCTGCTTACAGTGGTTGCTCTGAGTCTAGTTGGTTGTGTATGTGGGTTATTTATATTATGTTTATAAACGCATTCTTGGTATTGGAGAAATTAAAAGCGTGAGGCAACGTTTTTACTTGAAAAAAAAACAACAGAACAAAAAATATTTTTTTTTTTATTGGTCAATTTGGTCAATACATCGAGAGAGATTTTACAGAATAGTCTGTCAGGTGCTAAGGATTGTCAGCTCATCTAAAGCTCACTTCGCTTTTATGCATTGAGGAAGATATTAACAAGATACCACTGCAGAATATAATCAAAATTGAAACAAAGTTTTTAAAAGTCTCCATGTTAAACTTCTATAGTACCTAGCGAAATTTCACGTATAGGTAACTTAAGTCGGTTAAGTTTTGCCAAACCATTGAGGTTTTTAGCAAAAGAAAATATACTACATATACTTAATATACTTACAAAATATACCTACACTGACCTTATTGGTGAGGTCCTTCAGAAAGGTCAGGTGCGGAGTACTCGTAACCGGCGTGCTTGTATGACGAGATGTATGAACGTAGATGAGGCGAAAGGAGTATGTAAGGATCGTAGCAGGTGGCGTTCTGTAGTTTCTGCCTACCTCCATGGGAAAAAGGCGTGAGTTTATGTATGTATGTAAAATACCTATCTGTAGCGTTGGCAACATTCGTGCCTGTAACCATGATTCAAGTTCAGCTTCGTACGTTTACACGACGATAAGGTCGATATTTTATTAAACCCAACCTTCTGATTCATTTACTCTCTCATATCGTGACCTATCCCAACATCGTTCCAGTTAATACAAGCTGACTAAACCATTTCACTCGCCCGATCGAACTTGCAGTAAAGTCCAGTAAAATTGATAGGAAATTACTATGACGGGCCGGCTCGACGGGAGCTCTGCCAATGTCCACATTGGATAATGAAAATTAATAAATTTTACGGGCTACTTACTTCACAAGCGAATTAGCTCGAACTAAACAGGTGGATGATGCTCGTATTATGCTAATAGGTCGTATAACCGCATGCGCAGGTAAACACATATCATTAAGGTTTTGCATAATAGAATGCTGGCGCTACTGTTTTGTTTGTGCACTCTATGCATTTTCATTTTGAAGATGCGAGGGAGAATTAAATACGTAAGTGTTTTTTATACTTCATCATTTTATAAAGAGAAAAGATTTGTAATTTTGTTTGTAATGGATGAATTCCAAAACTACTTAACCGATTTGGAAAAATATTTTACCTATAGAAAGCTACATCATCAGGAAATAACAAAGGCTATATTTTATTTAGAAAAATTAGGGATCCGTAAAGAAAATCCACGCAGACGAAAGCTAGTAAGATAAAGAAAAAGAAATACTATTATGTCTATTTTACTCGAATAAAATTTGGTCAGTAATTTTGACACATTAATATGATGCGGGTAGGCAGACATAACATAATGACGTAGGTACCCAAATGATTTAAGTCGTAACTCTTTGATCAAAATACTTGTGACGATTCAAATATTAGAAATAACATTGAATTTATTTCTAATATTTGAATAAAACTCATTTTATTTTATTTCTAATTTTTGAATCTCGATTTAAACTAGCCAAATAGGCCAGCCGTCTGTTGAATTCTTAAGATTTATTACTCAGGAAAAATAAGATGCATTTTCTTTAACTCTGGAGGAAATGCTAATTTGATCTCATCGTAAAATATGTTAAAGTTTATATTAATATCGAAACAAGACATCTGGATAAGATTAACAATTTTTTGCGTTTCATTTAAACCTACATGTATGATTGGACAACTGCCATATTTATATACTCTGCAAAATAAAAACAAATATTTCAACTGTCAACATAAACCATTTTCAAGCTTGTCTTCACACATCTACAGGGGTAGCAGCATATCTTACCCACACCTTCAGATAGTTCTTGAGGTAAACGCACCTAGTTTTGTCAAAAAACCTTTCGCGAAAGCTTACATACACCACAGTAGCGATAAAGAAACAGCGATCCCAATGGCAACCTAAAACAATTGAGAGTAGTAGGTACTTCATGCATATTTTGCTTGCGCGATAACTACCAGCATATCGAACTGCGTTTTATAAACAATTTTAATCGTCGATTGTTCCGCCTCTTGGTTACCACTTGCGTCAACCCATTGTTCAAACTGCAGATCAAGGAACTTTTATTTACAACCGCTAGTCGTACATCGCGCGCATTGTTCCAGGATTGAAAGCCCCACTCCGAAACTGGCACGGAATGTATCAATGTCAGCGGATAAACGGTAGCGGACAATCGTAGTAGAGTCCGGATTTCAGCGCGAAATGAAACTTCGCAGAATACTTAAGTGAAAAGAAAAAAACAGTAAGAATAGTTTGGTGTCAGATGCAACGACGGCGCGACGGTTCTTGGTATGAGTCTGTTTGAAACTTTGGATGCTACTGGAGACTGGCTCGGCTATTGTCGTCGAGTTCCACGTCTTATATTAAAAAGTAAAGCTTTACTTGTGTAAATTCGTTACAAATAAATCTTTCGTCGTATTTATTATGTCATATTTCTCAAAACTCTTTGAATGGGTGATTAATCGCGTCTGTAGAACCCTTTGCGCAAATCTTTGTGTTGAAAAAATCCTTTCAGTTTTTTCCCTTTACTTTGCCTCTTTTCTTTAATCTTATTTTAACGTCAAACATTTAAAAAAACATTGACCCTTCGAAGAGACAAAAATACGCAAGAATTGTAATTGAATGTCGAAGTAGAGAAACTTCTAGATTTGTTTGACTTTGAGATCCGGAAGATACAAAAATATCCCGCGATGGACATTTTTTATATCTTCAAATTAAAATTCTATGTACTCGTCTGACATAAAAATAGCAAAAATCCTCAGATAAAATTGTGACATTTACACAGAACTTACTGTCCAAAAATATTCATTCACATTTTGGTCACACTTTCGCACACTGAAACTCTCCCCAAAGTATTAGAGCTCGTTTCAGAAAGGCATTCCCAAAAGTCGATATGACATTCTCGCATCGATAAGTCGGTAACGTGAGAAGCGTTAAACGGTTAGGATCCGACATTGTTAATTGAAATCTGAGTCCTACTACTTTCAGGATTGGGTCTGAAATCGTTTATAACGATCGGGCAAAGTTTATTTTTATTTAAAATACGATGGTGGCGCTCAATGCTGTGTGAAGTGAGATTTATTGCGATTGTGAAACAGTTGCGTTTTGCAGGCGGGCCCGTGTACTCTGTATGCATGAAGGCACTCAACAGTCGCAGAGAATCTTAATTGTACTCCATTGAGAGATTCCAGAGCGCGGCGTCTTTATTTTTGAATAGACGGAGACTTGTTGCTCCAACTTGTATGAAGGTTGACCGTGATTCACATGTTGCACTGCACGTTCGTGGGCTACACTTCGCTGGCAACGCTTTTGTTCTATTTGCACAAGTTGCCACAGTTTCGGAAGCTGGAATAAATAATATATTAGCACTGCACGCTTCCGACAACGTTCCTAAATAATTTGAACGTGACGCGTAAAACGTTATCCGCCGGGTGTCGGAATCAATAAACGTTCAAGACATCGTCAACATGTGTCGTAAAGTAGGCCATTTATGACACTCAATAATCGTAAATAACATGAGCAATATTTCCGATACCTCATAATAATGAGTATTATTACTGTGTTAACTTAGGGGCAGGGCAATGTTTACGTCGTAACGTCGGATGGTTGGGAATGGAACAGTTGGTTATTTGAACGGCACTCGATTGTTGTTGAGCTGTCTCGGAGGAGGTACCCATTGACCCGATGACAGGTACCCTTCAGCTCGTCTTGTACGAGTGCCACAAGCCACTCGCTCCCTTGAACGTGACCTCTCTATGGAGTCTCATCAACTTCAAAGGTAATCTGCTCTGGGACAGCTGTGAGCAATTTACATCCGGACGTCCTGTTACGCTGCATACATGTGTAATCAGTTCGATTTGAACGTTGTTCGGCTGGAACACGTAATAAATTGGAAACACTCAGGGTTTCGTTTAAGTCTTGTTTCTGTCTGTTTTCACTCAATTTCAGACTACGTTTAAACAACGAACAAACTCTTAGAAAATGAAGGAACATGGTAATGAATCGTGTGTTCAAGAACATTAAGTATTAAAAGTTTCTTAAGTAAGACTGCCTTGTTGGTCTAGTGGTCGCAAAGCGCGACTGCTGAGCCTGAGGGCTTGGGCTTTACCAGGTCGTGCAAAATGTTATTGGATTTCTCCATAACAAATTTCTCAGTAGCAGCCTCGGAGTCTGGATTTCTGCCCAGTTGATGGCAATAGGCTCGCCCCCTATTACATTGGGACTTAAACATAACTGTAGAAATGTGGGTGTATTAAGTACACTTCTGCTTCTGTTATGTTATGTAGCTTCTTAAGTATTAAGTATCTAGTAGTATTTATGCCATCGACACTCTAAATAGAAAAAAAGATTTCTTATCAGCAAATCAATCTACGTACGAGTAAAGTACCTTTTATTGGAGTTCAAAGTTCAAAACCGACTTCTATTCAAAATACAGCGAAAAGCTCCTCCATTACAATATACAATTCTTACTCAATTTCATTAATATAAAACAAGTCTTAGTTCCAATGACTGACGTACCCCAGACAGCTATGACCTCTCCATCTTCACATTACACACCCAACCTGTACATACTAAACAAGTCAAACAAAATTCAAAATCAACCTTGCAAGTCAACAAATAGAGAACAATTTTGATTGTATTGTTTATGCATTATTTAAGCCTTTATGAGCATACATTCAATTAAAGGTCTGTCGTCGAGTAAGGTATGATATTGGAAGGAAATGGATAGGTCTGTTGAGATGAACATGATTTCGTATTTTAGCTTATCAGATGAACAGACGTTAGTAGTTAAACAATTGAAGAGCGACGTGCAACTGTGTGTAATGGATGTTTGTTATACCTCATTGTGATGACTTTGTCGCACTGTGTTGAAGGTTTCGATGGGAAATGAATGCAGTGCTTTGGATTTCTTGTATGACCTTGTAATTAGGTTTTCACCTAAACATTCTAGAACGTATTGAAATTAGATTTATAAATAAGTAAATTTAAAATCTGTCAATATTGAAGCAAGATTTATGTATTACTGTGAGATTTTATATGAAAATTCATATAAATCTGTTTAATATGAATATTATATTAATATATTATAGTTATATATTGTGTTTACAGATTTTATATGAATATTCATATAAATCTGTCAGTATAAATGATCCACAGTTAAAGTGATCCACGGAAATAAAGAAAACAATATATTCGAAGACGATGAAATTATAGAAGATATAACTTCCCACGTTTAAC
Source organism: Hoplodrina ambigua (assembly GCA_949774945.1). Classification (NCBI taxonomy): domain Eukaryota; kingdom Metazoa; phylum Arthropoda; class Insecta; order Lepidoptera; family Noctuidae; genus Hoplodrina; species Hoplodrina ambigua. Next base: position 10,611,214 of record OX458967.1, read on the forward strand.
GGTCAACACAGACAAAGTATATATGCTCGAGGATTTCATTGATTATTCAATAAACAAAAATATAAACTAATAAAGCAATACAAAAAAAAAGAATTGATACGTAGTTGCAATACATGCAAGATCATGCATGCATTTCGCAATTGATATTCAACTTTATTTTAGTTGAATTTAAGTTCATTAACAATTTGGTAATCATTAATTTAATTGATTATATTGCTGCTTGCTTGCTCTGTTAACGCTAATCCTTACAATAAATAATTTGAAGGTATTTCAAAAGACGCGCGGGTCGCGGTTTTAAACATGCTGTATCTCAAGCAAGTTTTAGACCAATGTAAATAAACTACACCATCTATATATATACTCGTATATACTTAAAATTATATACTCGTCTAGGTTTATGTCATCTCTTGTATAGGTGTGTCTCATACCGGATATTTCTCAAGAACTGGAATCCATTATGTTGTGTAATTATAAGGTCTATGAACTGATAATTTTACCAATTTTTTTTTCTGTTTTAGTTGATTTATCGAGTGCTATTTTACAACGCTGCTAAATAAATATAATACTTTGGTACTTTCATTTACATACTTAAATATAACTTTGTGTACTTTGTATATCTTGGCATTTGTCAAATTTATCGAGAGTTTTTAAAAGGCCAATAAAATAAGTTATTTGTAATATGAAATATTAATATTCTCCAGATCTTTATTTTACAAAGGACAATCTCATCGTAGACTAGGCAAGTACTTATAAAGCATCGTACTGCACAATATAATGCACTCTTCCCTCACTTTCAAAGTCCCATCCGACACGACCAGGAAGAGATCCAACGCAGGGCCAACGGCTTAATGTGCTTTCCGACGCACGGGGGTGTCACACCACAAACTTTCGAACCCCGGGCTGCTACTAAGAAATGTCCGATATCTAAAGAATCTACACCAGGAGCGGGGGGAGGGGGGGGGGCTCAGCAGTCGCGTTTGCGACCAAGAGACCAACAGAGCAGACAAAATGGTGAAAATGCACAGTTACTTATGATTTCTCCATACAAACATTGAACCCCAGAGGGGTGAATTTTGGAACATCTTTTATGAGCGGACGTCTACTAACTATAAACTACCTTCCTGCCAAATGTCATTATACCTACCGTGTCAATATTTCGTGATGAGTGAGTGAGTAACCTTTCGTTTTACATATTTAGATAGATTTAATCCACAAAGGCACTCCTTTAAACACCTACAAACAATTTTCCTAGCTAAACTAACAGAAAAGAAGTAGAAAAAAGCGACCATTAAAAGCAAGAATTTAACGCGAAGCTTGGAATTTAATTAGAAAGATCATTGATTCCATAACGCTTGGTAAACAGAAGACTTTCAAGCGGTTTAATTCTTTAAGAAAGTTCTATTGTCGGATCAAACCCTGTCATGAATGATAATTCTTCTAAACAGAGCTCCGCATAATTTTAAGGGGAAAATTTCTTAATTTACATTTTATATTAATGGTGGAACATTAGCTGTTTTTATTGTAGGCTTAGTATCTTAGTTTGACAAAAAAAATGGATGGAGACCTCGTTAGATAAACAGTGTTTATTTTTTTATATGAACCTCGAGACACGAGGAGTTGTGACGATTTATAATATGTTACTAGATTCTGCTCGCGATTTCGTCAGCGTGTTAATCAATCAATTAAATAAAAGATGCTATGACATTCAGCAATAGTGTAGCTTTCTATCAGGGAAATGTTTTATTAAATTGTGTTAGGACTCCCAGAGATTACCTACCTCTTAGAGACAAAAAAAAAAACTAATTGTACCTTTTTAAATAACAGTGTCCCCGCGAATTCGTTCACGTGATTTTTAAAAATATAGGCTATAGCTAGATATATTTGCAAACGAATTTTCAAAATCGGTTCAGTAAATCCAGATATTATAAATGTAAATTTTGTGAGTTTGTGTTTGACTGCCTTGTTGGTCTAGTGGTCGCAAACGCGACTGCTGTGCATGAGGTCTTGGGTTCGATTCCCAGGTCGGACAAAGTGTTATTGGGTTTTCCCATTATGAATTTCTCAGTAGCAGCCTTGGAGTGGTTTGCGCCCGTTTGGTAGAAATAAGCTCGCCCCCTATTACCTACATGCGACTTAAACATAACTGGCGAAATGTGGGTGTACTAATAAGGTACACATCATCGCAGCTTCGGAGTCTAGAACTGTGCCTGGTTGATGGCAATAGGCTCGCCCCCTATTACATGGGACTAAAAACATAACTGGCGAAATGTAGGTGTACTAATGGGTACACCTCTGCCTGACCCTTCGGGGATTACAGGCGTGATGTTATGTTATGTTAGTTTGTGAGATTGTAGGGGCAACCTCACAAACATTTCCTCTTTATAATATTAGTACATAGAAGTAGGTATAGATAAGTATATTTAATTTTCCCGCAGTCATTCTTACAAATCACAATGGTACCTTATGCCACGAATAAATTAGGTTTATTTTAACAAACTCCATTAGCCAGCAAAACCGCACGATGAACATGTCATCAACAAATATTTTACAGTGCACATAACAGCTTAATACCTCAGTGTCCAATCAGTTTAAGTAGTTATTGTTACTGTCAACATAACGCCACATTAAACAAGTACACATAAAACTAGGAATTGTTTGTTAACGTCTGAAGACAAACGCTATTAATGTTAACAAAAGCACTCATAAAATGAGTAATGATGGGTACTTATAAGGGTTTTTTTACTGTAAACTGCGAATGGCTAGGAGTGAATTATATTTTTTTGTTTTTCCGTGCCGACGCTATCTTACTGATGGGCAAATTCTCTCTCAATTACATCTAGAAACTCTATTGTCGCGACACCTGGAACCAGCCTCTCATTGCTTTTAACTCTGATGTTTTTAAGTTACAAATCAATTGAATATCGCAAATTTTTCTTGTGTTTGATTTTAGTAGTTACTACTATAAGAGGCGAGCGGCTGCGCTAAAGCCTAAAAAATTAAGCTTACCCAGAAAATCAGTTGACCGGCCTTGGTGTCGGTTTTGAGAGACGATCTCTCACTATTATTATATTTGTTTATGGTAATCCTACTGCTAGTCACATACTGCAGTTACTTCTTTGGACATCTTTGACAAACCACTGTAAGTACAAACAAGGCAATCCCAATTACTTTATAATGACCACAGTCTGATTATTTCTCTTGCCTTCACTTTGCCCGTACCAACCGTATTGTACATCTACCGTTGGCACACTAGAGAACACTCGATAAATTTAAGTTACACTGTGGTCCGATTAGACCATTAAAAGGTTTACAATGCTATTACATTTCGTCTTGTTTTCCTCAGCTCACAGACAACCGCTTATGCAAATAAAATAAATAGTTTAGACAAACTTCTGACATTAGTCGAATTTTAAGATCCTGCTAAATTACGGCATTAAAATCTAACCTTGACATGCAACCTCTGACATTAGACACAAGACTATTAATAATGCTTTTTTTTACGTATTTCACCAATATCCTTTAGAATACAGACAAGGTTGTTTAAACAAACAATTTTAATGGTGACGAAAATACAATGTCATTAGAGGTACCTATGTATATCGGGGACGAGGCTAGGATTATTTTTATTAGACAGTCATATAATTACGAGGTAATAATGATTTTAAGATATTGGCGCAGCTTCTGTTGTGCAAAAATAAAAATAAATTTTATTAAAATCTAGGTAGACGGCAGTCTGACACGAAATTCTTTTGAACATTCTAGTGATTTTGATTAGTATAATTGTGTAATCATATGTATATACCTATACTAGATTCTGCCCGCGACTTCGTCCACGTCAAAGTTGATTTCTCCTTACTTTAGACCTCCGTTTCAAATCCTTAGGCGAATTTTGGAAAATCCTTTCTTAGCGGACGTCTATTACTGAAATTTACCTCCTTGATACATCTATATATATGTCAAGCGAGTTTAGATCGCCCAGGGCGTCGGACGTCGCGAGGCGACATCCGGCCACCGTAGACGCGGGGTTGCGGACGACGAGTAATGGGTAGCTCGCCGTCCGATCAAGGACCAAGCCCGGGTCGACGGCGAGTTCTCTTCGCGCGCGCCTCAAAGAGCTGTCAGCACAAGGACGGGGCCCCCAACAGGGCCATCGCCTGCCGGGGTTGCGGGACGTCTTAACAGGATACCGTGGCCCCGGAACGTAAAGGGCAACAGAAGGAACAGGGTGGTTTTTTAGTCAGTCAAAGTCTGACAGTCCCTTCAGCCCCAGCCAGGGCGGAAGGAGTCATTTGATGAGAGTAGTTGAAGAAAATAATCATTAAACCTTAATAGAACAGTAACTGCTAGTTTAAACACTGCAAATGAACACTGCTCCCTTTTTTCAGCAGTTGAACAATACTTGAAAACTGTTGTATTATTACAATGTAGGTCAGGTGCCTTATCCCTCCCCCCCAGCTCCGGCCGCAATACCACCGACAGAAGATTTGCTTATGTCAGCCACATTTTGCGTTGGCTTTGAACGTTTGGATCAACTATTTTAAATACGTTGAATACGAGACAAATGTTTTCAACGACCTTTATGTTAAATATGAAGATTTTATTTGGAAAAAAAACAGCAAAAAAATGGATTGTGTCATGTCATGTTGCTAACAGATTTGAAAGAGTTTTGAAGGACCAAATATTATCTATATATGTGTATTTGGTCGATTTGAGAATAGGTTGTAAAGTTAATTGGCTGTTGACTGTTGTTGGTTAACTGGTAGAGAATGCCTAAGGCATTAAGTCCGCTTTTAAAGTTTAAATAAATAAATAAAGTATATTTCATGTCAAAAACATCTGACGATCGTTCTTGCCATTTATTACCCAGTAACTAGGTTGAAGATGTCAGATAGGCAGTCGTTCCATGAAAAACACTAGTATTCAGCTGCATCTGGTTAGGCTGGAAGCATACCACAACATAGTTGCGAAAAGGCTAGGCAGATCATGAAGACATGTGTTAACACATAAATAAAAAAGACAGAGTATCACAGAGCATATCGAGACTTAAACTAACGCATACCATAGTAAGTATCAAGATCAGATCGGCCAAACGAGATAAAACAAACAGTGTAACAATACTAAACGACCGAATGTTTCCAAAACAAAGTCAATTATAATCTAAACGCATTCAGAGACAAGCGACTCAATAAAGCAGGTTCACTGTTGTTTAAAATAACCAACGATTGATTGTGTATACCAACTTCTGTTAAAGAAAGATCGGAAACATATTTTAAAGTAACATGTAACTGCAATGTAACGTCGCGCTGGGTGTTAGAACATCGAAAGCTTCTCCAAGCTGTTTTTTTTATCTTTTACTGGGTTTTGAAGGGAAAAATCCTCTTCTCCGTATGAAGACAATCCCTCGCTGTGGCCTACCATGACGGCTGTCGTGTTGGTAAAAACCAACATCCTTAATTCCAAAGGCATCGTAGATCCGTTGCTAGAATCTGATCGCCTTAGCTTACATAGGTTTAAATATTAAAACTATCAATGCTCCTAAACGTAACAATTAAAATTAAGGGATATGATCGGGTGGGAGCCGGGACGAGGGGGGTTTGAAACTTATCTTAAACCGTAATGATCTTTATGAACTGAGACATGGAATGTCTCCTTAAAAAAAACTATAAACTAGTCAAGGTCAGAACTATTTTCGCATACCTAGATGATAAAATCAATCCACGTGGACAACGGAGATTACTCTCTGTACCAAAAACAACACTATAACCGACTTTAATGTAGTTATAATAAAGCTCCCGGTAATCAAGCCGCAGCTTTGTCCCAGCTGTCAACTTATCTGATGTAAATTAATTACAGCTGCTATCAATCACGAAGCGACAAACTGTTTGAATGTAATCGTTTCAACAACACGACTATATCATTGTACGTTAACAAGTAATCGAGTTGGAACGATTAAGATGACGATTGTCTTGTATCGATGTTTAAATGTTGTGGGTGGATCCATTGACGCGTACTATAAATAGATGGAACGTGTTTATGTTTAGAATTGGAGAGAATGGTTATGACAGAAATAAAATAAGGGCTTTAGAGAGAAAAAAATGAAGATACTATTATCTACATAGTGTAATAAGGATGTATGGAATTCTGAAAAAAGTATAATGAAAACTGTATAAAAATAATAAAGGAAAATGGTAACTGTCGGTATATTAAATCTGACTGTACCGTTCGCTAGATACAGTGTGCGCGTGATTAATGATTTTGACGGGATCGCCATAAAAAAAAAGCAGAGACGAACTCTGTACCAATTACTACGCACATTTTAATAATATTTATGAGTGCGATGACATCGTTTTAGGTGTTATTTTTGTATATTATGAACACAAAAACTAGCTAAGCAATTAGTTACCGTCTGTGTATTTTTAATAGGTACGTATTTATGATCTTAAAACTGACATAAGATTTGAAATGTTTGCAATATTTTCTGACGTAAGATGGTGGTTTTCTTTATAATTTTAATGTGATTGGTGTTAGCTTTTGAAACTACCTACATGAAAAATTAATACACGTCAAGATGACATGTTACAGTACAAGAAAGGGGAAAACATTTTTCTGTAACAAATGGTATGTGCTACGCTAATAGAATGCGTAGGAGCCGCTATAATTTATACAATCAAACGTTTTAATCATTCAACATCACCCACAAAATGCATCGAAAATCCAACACTATGCGGCAATTAAGTTCCGACTAGATATGAAATATTTCTCTTGAGATAGATGACATAAATCTAGTTAACACGGCCATAAACTAAGCGGACAAATTAGCAGACAGAAACTATATTTAACATAATTGAAACTAACTACTAATGACGTCTACATCATAGACTGTCAGTGTACACTAGCATCGATTACTCTATCAATATAAACGTCCCTAAATAATTGAATGGGATGATAATAAATATTATATGCGACCGCAGTTACATACTGTTCTGATTGAAACTAATGGTGTTCTATATTGGCGGCTCATTCAGTTATATCGGTCTATTTAGTCGTATTGAGTTCGTGAATTAGACCATTAATAAAGCATTCGTCTTTCGCATTCCATGCGCGTGCAAAGAAAACGGGTTATAATTTCTGCCCTGTCCTTTCTTGACAATGTCCCTTTTAAGGTTGTTGAAATCAATGATACTGACTTAGACAATTTGTTCGTCTATTTCAAACATTCCGTTCACTTTAAATTTTCCTCTAAATGCGTCCCTGTTTAAGATACTTATTTCGTTATGATTTTTGGAATATCATGCTCGATGTTTTCATATTAAATTGTGTCGAAGTTTATTTTAGAATTGTATAAATAAGTGAAAGGGTATTTGATGAAATAATGAGCTTGTAAAACGGAACTCGTTTGAAGACATTTGGTTTAGTATTTTTTGTTGTGACTTTTGCTACTGACATTTTATTTATGAGCTTACTTTACATCTGATTAAAGCAAAAACAAAAGAATTAAGTTCTTACTTAATCGCCATCGTGCATAAATTATTTTTTATGTTCTCTTATTAATCGCAAGGTGGAAAACCGATTTGATAAATAGTGGGTCATTAGTTCATTTTAATAAATTAAATAAAAAATCTTTTTCGGCAAATAATTATGAATTTCCTGACGAAATAAGCGCATTTAAAGTACGGCTGCTTCTGGAGAGCGCACGTGTAAAATGTTTATTTTGCGAAATGGAAAGTAACCTAATCCATTTTCCAGGTAACTAGCTATCCCTCTATTAATTAACAATAAAATACGTTTTGTAGTTAACCCGAAAACGTGTTTTCCGGCAAAGACTTTCCTTTTTAAATACGCTCCGGGGCACAGCCATTGTTTCTTTGGCTTGATAATTGAAACACAATACCAAAAAGGTGACGGTTACAACATTGCTTGATGAAACTTAATGAGCTCAATTCCTACGGCCGATGCCATCAAGCAGGTCGCATGCTGTTTATTGCTACGCTAGGATCCGACCCTCAATTGGTTTATATTAGTTGATGGAAACGCAAGGCAATATGGCCGTTGCTCAGTGGGTACCGTGTATTATTAGTATGGGCCAATAACCATCAAATAATTTGTATTGAACATAACACTATGTGTTGGACCAATAGTATATGATATAGTTGTTATTTACATATTGTCTTGGACAAAGGTCTGTCAGGCATTTTAAAAAGGTCTGTTTAGGCAAAGATTTTTGAATTTTGTGTGTAGGTGATATATCACACAGTGATATACGTGTCGCCCTGCTGCACGGTGGACCGACGATTTAAAGGAGGTGGCGGGCAGCGGGTGGTTGTGAGATGCCCAAGACCGGGATGGCTGGCGCTCTTTGGGGGAGGTCTACGTTCAGCAGCGGACGGCTATAGACTGATATGATATTATGACATACTAATTCTCTATAACGTAAAGTGTGAGAAAACCTCCAACACCACTCATAAGGTTTACGGTTGAAAAAAGTAAACTTCAATACATTAATGACGACGAGAACCAGACGAAGGTCGCGGAAATCCTCTGGATGCAGGATGACCTAGGCGGACTATATCAAGCTGTAATTATTAGCTTAGAATTTATTTATTTATAACATAAATTTATGTTCTTATTTATTTATGGTTTGCCAACTGTTAATAATGATAAATTAAGAGGCAACAGTCGGAATTGAATAATGCATCACCTTGTCTTTAGACTCCTGTACACAATGCCTGCAGTTGAACCTACTCACTTCATTGAAAGATCACTTAGGCTGATGTACCTTTTGTAAACTAATTGAACGTTCAACCGTGTCTGACGAGGAGCATTTTACCATTCACTGACAATTGTTGACCAAATTAGGTTTAAAAATAGCTTTTGTAAAATGCCACAGTAGCATTAATTCGTTTTAAAAGTATAGTACTTATCTTTGCAAATAAATAAAATTGAAGTTTATGTTTAAAATGTCAAAATAACGGCGTTTTCTGTCTGCATGTTTGTTTGTTCCGGATAATCCCCAAAACGACTGGACCGAATTTGACGGTACTTTCACTGCCAGATAGCTAATGTTATAAGGAGTAACTAACGTTTATTTCAGAAACAGAAACCCCGTCATAAATGACAATCAAGGCAAACATAAGCGCTAGTGAAAAAATTAAAAGAAAAATCTATCTTTACAGGTAAAATACTGCGGAAACCTGCGCAGCAACCTCAAAGACTACGCCAGTAACAAGACAACCGGAACCCTGCAGCTACGTGAACCTACGAACCAGAAGCTACTTAAAAGACTGTCAAACATAATGGAAAACAAAACAAAGCATAATTAAACGAGCCTAATTAATTAAATAAACTTGACAGAAAGTAAAGGTTTCCTTGATAAACATTTTAAACACGTGCTTAAAGCTCAACAGTCCCCAAGGTTCGATTAAAATCTTAACAAAACGGTTATGCCGAATATTTAAAGGTCCATAACAATTTTCTCACTTTTAATGTTAATCGGACTATAAAATTTTTAATTTCCACGCTTGTCCCGTGAATATTAATTAAGAATGTTACTTACGCACGATTCTTTTCCGTAATATTTTACCTGGGGGATCTTAACGGGACGTATAATGTTATTTTAACGAGAAGTATTTGCTGTTGTATATTAAAGAGAAACAGCAACACGGTCATGAGGTGGTATTTTTAAAGAACTGATTGTTTGTTGGTTTATTTATTCAATATAATAAGGTTCAATTTCGCATACCTACTCGTTAAAATTTAGGAGGTTGTCATAAAAGACATCAATCAATTTGCCTTGCCTTTTTCCAACTAGGTATGTTGGGATCGGCTTCCAGTCTAATCGGATGCAGCTTTTACATGGAGTGACTGCCTATCTGCCTCCACACCTAGTAACTGGGTAATACGATACCCCTTGGTAAGAATGGTTGCTAGACTTTCAGGCTTCTGACGACCTGTAACGACTATCACAGATCCATGTAACGACATAAGAGACATACCTAATTAATCAAATAACATTACTACATCTGGTAAATATTTAATAAAATAGAATGTTGTTTCAAAATTTAAAATAACTCTTGCTGTCTATTAAACTCCTCTTTGAGAATGAACTCTAAAAATTCTTTAAACTTATATACCTTGCGTATACGTTTGTTTAAAATAGTTATACCTTGATATAACCTTTTAGATACTACTACTCAAATTGGCACTGACAGATTAAGCTAAAGAGCAAGAGGCTTCAAAAGCCAAAAGGTTTCTCACGGGAGAAACCAAATATTATCGAAAACTAGCAACGATCACGAAGAAAATCGCAAGCAGTTTTCTTTTTACCGATACATAAATCGAGCTGGAAATAAAAACAAAATTTAGCTTTTGCTAAAAGCTATCCGAGAGTTGGCTCCAAATTGGTTAGTTCCATTACAGCTAGATTTGAAATAAATGTTATGGCTTTTACCACTGGTTTCGTTCTTTCAACTTTGCTCAAGGTTGTTTTGGGATCGTCTTTTGTTTAGTTTTAAAAACCGATGGTAACGCCATTTGCATGATGACTCGACATTGTACACTTCGTTTGTAAATTTTCCTTCTTTGCCCGCGTAAATGGAATAAATTAAAACCATTATAATACGGCAGACTCATTACGGGTGAGCGTAACGATTTTAAAGAGGTTTTTGTGACAAAATTATAATCTGTTTTGTTTTTTTTAAAGCTCATACATTTGGACAGTGTTCTTGGAAGGTTTGGTGTTTTTACAGCTTTGATAAAGGCAGAATCTGGAGTAAAGCTACAGTATATGGTGAGGGTTCTGATTCTGGAGATCGTAGACTACATTGAGAAGTCAGGTATTTAGTAGATGCAGTAAAACTTGGGACAGCTATATATCCAGCCGTGATGTTCTGCTGGATGTTGGATATATCCTCAGATCCACTAAATAAATACTAAGAGGATTCATTATTCGTTTTCATTAGTCTCTGTATCTCCAAAAAATATTTAATTTTCTTCGTCTGGAAGTGTGAGTTTCCATAGTAAGTGCAGAGTTACTTGTGATTCAGTCCACGTCACGCCCAGAGTGGGCGGTCTAGCAACAATAGTAGAAGGAATCGCCCCCCGGTTAACACTTATTGGTCCACATGTTTCAATTGATTCTTTGGCTGGAGAACGTAATTTCAAGCAATTGCTCTTTTCTGTGATTAAAAGAAAATTACTTGGAACCTTTACTGGCTTATTTGTGTTGATTGTATTAATCGAAAGGGATTTTCACTTAGTATTTACATTATTATTATCCCATGGGATAATAGTAAAACGCTGGTTTTACTATTATTCCACGGGAACCTTACAATTTCCGGGGATAAAACGTAGCCACGTGCTATTCCAGAATATAAACAATCTCTGTGGCAAATTTTATCCAGATTCTTTTAGCCGTTCTGGCATGATGGAATAACAAACACCCATCCAAACTTTCACATTTACAATAGTAGTAAGAAGTAAGATTCTCCAGGGTAAAATGGTCGAAACTTCGTCCCAAACTTTAAAATCCCAACAGATCAGGTTTCAAAACACGCTTGGACCCTATGGCTGTATTTTAAGCATTCCCTAACAAATCTCCATGGTAAACTTTATTCCGTATGTATATTTGTCCCACAACCAACAAAGACTAGTTGATCGACAGACCGGTCCACGGCACAATAAACCGCAATCAAACTTAGAGGAACCTACTCTACCCGCTTACCTACTGCGTACATTGTTTGTGAACATCAATTTATGCCAAACACTGCTGAGCGTCCGCTTTCCTATATTGAGGACTGAGGAATGATGGCTACCCATCGTACTGTACATCTGTAAATGACCATATTACTGATCATGGTCAGTAATCATGTTACACATCGTCTAAAGCCACACACAACTGACTTTTCGTAGGACCGAAACATAAGCATATAATCACGCCTGTAATCGCGGAAGAGTTAGGCAGTGCTGTATCCATTAGAACACCCACATTTCGCCAGTTATGTTTAAGTCCCATGTAATAGAGTGCGAGCATTTGCCATAAACCGGGAAAAAATCCAGGCTGGCTCCAGGCTGGTACTGAGAAATTCTTAATAGAAAAAAAATACAATAAGTCTAGTTTAAAATAATCATGATGTGGGAAAAATTTTGACATGGTTTAGTCCGTTTTCGCATAACTAACCCCAATTTAGTCAACCTTTCACCTTGGCTTACGCGCGCTTAACAAATTGTTAGTTAATTTTTGTGTTGATTTTAGTTCCGGGGCGTCAGTTGTCGTTTGATCCAACAAAGTAATTGTCCATTACAAGCAAACAACTTTTAAATAAGATGTTTCTTGCTGAACTCACGAATAAGGAAAGGAGATCTATTTTCAGCTAGAAACACAATAAATGGGTTCTTTGATCTTCAAAATTAATAAACTATATTGGAAATGGAATATTATTTTCCCAATAAGCTGGCCTCCATTCACAATGAGTTTTACTTCAACCACAGCAATCCATTACTAAAATAAGTAAACATGAAATAGTTTTTTCAATCAAATCAGGCTTGAAACACGGACATCATACGAGCTATCTCCCAATATCTTTTATGGATACAAAAATCGTTGGAATCCAAAATATCAGTAATAATAGAACTCTTTTATGTCAGTCAAGCGAACAATATTACTTGTCAGTCAGTGGATGCCATTGGTTAGTAAACCAGGCGGAAAGACATTGTTAAAATTGTTGGTCGGTTACTATGTCAGGTACTGTAGAACAAACTATTTGGTTTACGGGTATAATTATTCAACTTTCTTCTACTCGGCCAATATTTATTTTAATATATGCGTTAACTGTTTAAGCTTATGGCATACTTATGTAAAAGTATTGACTATTATAACATTGAACAACTATCAACACAACAGACACACTCATCACACATTGTAAGAACTTTTATAACCATATTTATCTGCAAATAAATAAAGTTATTGCATGCTGTCAATTGCTATTTCAATGTAGCCGCCTCTGATGCTTAAAGTTGCGGGTCCAATACCGGACAAGCACTAATGTGATTTTTAAATTCATATGTAAGTACTTTCTTAATTTAACTTTGACATCATTAACTTCGGTGAAGGAAAACATCTTGAGGTGATCTGGACGTAAAATTATAAGTCTTAAATCGCCAATCAGTCTTGGAGCAAACGTGGTGATTAATGTACCTACATGCTCTAAATGAAAAGATGCTTCTCCCAGCAATGTGACAGTAATAGGTACTTTTTAAATCATATTTGCTTGGTGCCTGTATACCAAATATCTTGTTCGATTGTACCTAAACTACCTATGTATTGTATGCCATTAACAGTAATTCGTTTGGTCTATTTATCGGGATTAGTATTGGATTTGACGTAAATTAAGATGATGAATGAACGTGGACTGTTGCCAAACTGAATGGCTGGCTCTTTATTTAGCTCTGTAATCTCTGAAAGAATTATGGTCAGAGCGAAGGCAGCTGGTTGGTTAAAATTGTAGGTAATTTAATTCAGACCAGCTAATGCCCACGAATTCGTTCACATGAATGTCGATTTATCGCGTTAAATCGTTTACTTACCGTCCTTTTCTAAAAAAATAGCCTAGCCTTAGTTACTCCTAATAACTTCAGCTATCTATCAGTGAAAGTCGCGTCGAAATCGGTCCAGACCTTACGGAGATACAACAACCCAATAGACAGACAATTTTTTTACAATAAGTGCCGTGTAAACATTTATATGCAATTAGTAATAAGCTGGTATTTTGACATTACAAATAGACACACCATTTTTTTTGTGTACTTGGATTTGATTGTGACCTATACTTGTTAGTCATATCAATATTGGTTTAAATATTTGCCGCATATAAAAAAATCACACAGTTGGGTTGATAAAAACCAACTAGAAAAAAAACCTTATAATTTTATACTGAACCACTTGGCCCAGGACCGTAGTTATTGGTATTCCAATTTCAAGTATATTCTTTGGATTGAATCCCCAATACGTTCAAGCTTGTAAGTACATCGTATCACTCAATTTTGTTTCATGAAAAATCAAAGTTTCGAAATATGCATTCGTAAAAGCCGTACTAAACCAATTTACCAAAGCTTCGCGACCAAAGCTTCAAAGGGATACGACGGACTTCAAGCAGATTAATAGAAGATAGTGAGAAAGTTGAAGACTAAGTTATATTTTTTTTGACAATAGTTTTACTAACTGTGCTAAAGTTCGTCCTTAACTTGAGTTCTTCTTTAACGATTGATCCTAGTCTCACTGTAAGTTCATTTTCGCAAATGCTACACTTCCTTCAAGTACCGTCCTTCAGTTAATCGACAAGATGGACCACGGTTGGCGCAGCTGAGCGAATAGCTGCTACGCTGTGTGTCACGAATTCAATTCCCACACGAAACAAATATTTGTATGGCCTACAAATATTTTATCCGTGTGTGGCTGTTTGTGTATATGTATTATCTAGTTTATATATTTGTAAACGCACTCACGATACAGGAGTAATTTCTAGTGTAAATAAAAATAAAAACAAGAAGGAAACATAAAACCAATAATCACCCCAAAATCATTTTCATTAGATACTAAAGACATCTAAAATAAATAAATATCTTTAAAAAAAATAACGGTAGGGTAAGCACACCCTTCTGCGAAGCAGTAATGCTAGCGAAGGAGGAGGCGGGCCGCGTGAGGGAGAGAACCACCTCACGCCCCAGCCGCCACGGGAGACGCCCAGGGCGTCGGACGTCGCGAGGCGACATCCGGCCACCGTAGGCGCGGGCTTGCGGACGGCGAGTAATGGGTAGCTCGCCGTCCGATCAAGGACCAAGCCCGGGTCGACGGCGCGTTCTGTTCGCGCGCGCCTCAAAGAGCTGTCAGCACAGGGACGGGGCCCCCAACGGGGCCAACGCCTGCTGGGGTTGCGGGACGTCTTAACAGGATACCGCGGCCCCGGAACGTAAAGGGCAACAGAAGGAACAGGGTGGTTTTTTAGTCAGTAAAAGTCTGACAGTCCCTTCCGCCCCACCCAGGGCGGAAGGAGTCATTTGACGATTTTTACCAATTAAAAAAAAGGGTAAGCACACGCGCATAGAAAATGGTCATGGAAAATATACAATCATCATCAATAGCGATAAGAATGATGATGAAAATGGTAAGGTAGACTGGTAGCCAATGCCCAAGGCATTAAGTCCGCTTTGTACAATGTATTTTTTTTACATGTGCATAGAGTTGAATTACTCAAGTGCCACGTAATGAGACACAATTGATTTTTTATTGTTCTGACTTACCGGTAAGTCAGCTGGGGCTTGACAGATTAAATAAATAAATAAGTAGAATCTGTAAGTACCTATAGTACCTACTTCTCCAGTATATACCAGCCTCATTCACAAATAAAAGCTCTAAAGCGCAGACCACAACCAATTAATCCAATGAACTTGCATCGAGTGTAAAAGAAGGGAATGTAAACGAATTCTGTTACCGATTGCGATTGTAAAATGTACTCCGTTTGGAGATAAATTTTCGCTGTCTGAAGCCCGACTTTATTTTATTAGTGTTGTTTCGTTGCACTGTGGTACATACTTGCATGTTCTTTTGTTTTTAAATTATTTAAAAAAAAAGTATCTAAAGAGTTCATATGCGTGTGGATGGAGTAGGCTTTTTTTTAAGTGCATTTGAACAGTGCAAAAAAAATATATTTATTTATTTAAACTTTATGCACATGTAAAAAATACAATGTACAAAGGCGGACTTAATGCCTTGGGCATTTTCTACCAGTCTACCTTAGAGAAAAAAAAAATTGCATGGGAAAGGTCACTCATTCAGTCATTGACTAAACACCACCACCACCATGTCAGAGGCCCTTGAGGCGGTTTAATAACTCTGGCAATAGGATGTGTGGGGTCGTAAGACATTACTGCCCACACGTTATAGAAGAGAAGATTGATTAAACACGAAATCTTGAAAACTATTTGGCAGGAAGGATAGTTTATAGGTAAGGGACGTCAGTCAAGAACAAATTTTGCGACGAGCCCGAAACAAGGAGGCCTTTGACTTCATAATCTATGCAGCATCACTACTTCTATAATAATATTATGCCTAAAGCTTAAGAGTTTGTTTATTTATTTGTTTGAACGCGCTTAACTCTGGAACTGGCTGAAATTCTGAAATTTCATAATTCTGAAAATTCTTTCACTAATGGAAAGCTAGGTATGTTATCCCTGAGTGCTGTAGGATCAATTTTTTTTAACAACAAAAAAGTTAAAAAAAAAACTAGTTTCCTATAACCATAATTAAAAGTTTATAAAGTTACCCTGTCAATATAAACGAAGCCTGGTTATTATATTAAATAGGTACGCCACAAAAGACGTTAAGTATAAAATTGCGATAGAACCCTCAGGAAGAACACTCACAGCTCCAACGTACACTGCACTAGCCTATTTGCGTCACTCAACACAACGTGCAACCCTTGTGATGCAGAAGCGAGCTACAATTCCCAGTGAGGTATAATATCGCCGGCTCGGCGCACACTAGCCCACAATTCAGCAACATTCGCAGTCCACAATTCGACGTAAACCTTATCGCTGGTACTAATCGATTACGACTATGTGTGAGATAGAACAGTACCTCAATTCTGCAACTTACTCATAATCACCTACATTATAAAAGTGTGTTACGTTAGGTCGGCAGCTTTCTAGGTACTATAGTCCTCGGTGCTCTAGTACCGCAGCCAAGGCACACATCGCTAAAACTGACTGGCAGCAACTTCTGTGTGGCCATATTTTCTACAGTCGAGTGGGCGCACACTTGTCCACATTTTATTTTATGTCATAAGTATATAATTTTTTTTTGTAACTACACGCTACCAATTTAAGCTACCAGTAGTAACCAGTTTCTGACACAAATAATATAAATACGAATAGTTTGAAGAGCTCTCACAATAGCCCGGTAGAAGCCAGCACGAAGAAGACCCAGCTTAGTCGTCCACAGTATTATAAATTGAATTATTAATCAAAACAGCTTAGCGATGAGTGGTTTCAACTTAATTTAATCCTAAGCCAGTGTTGTTGCTATCTGGGGAACCGTTTACATATTCGTACGTGGTCCTTTCCAAACCCACTCCACCGGTTGTATGTGGAGTACTAGATCAATAAATTCTTACTGCGGTAATGAGAATGTTAAGTGTTATTCAACAATTTTTGCCGCAATTTTATTTGTTATAATTGTTATAAATTATGAAACGTATACCTTCGTAAACTTACCAGTTTATTAACCCATAACAACCATAACAGAAGGCATAACTGCCAAGTTGGACTAGTGGTCGCAAATAGCGACTGCTGAGCATGAGAATCGAGCCCGACCTGGGAATCGAACCCAAGACGGGTTCGATTCCCAGGTCGGGCCTAGTGTTATTGGGTTTATCCATCAGGAATTTCTCAGTAGCAGCCTCGAAATCTGGATTTGTGCCCGAATGATAGCAATAGGCGCCCTCTATTACATGGGACTTAAATAACTTGCAAAATGTGGGTGTATTAATGGGGACACCTCTACCTCTCCCTTCGAGGATTATAGGCGTGATATTATGTATGCTAATAACAGCCAAATATAATTACTTCAAGTCTACTTTAGAATCTATTTAATAGTCTTTCACAAGGTCAATGTGATCCACGGAATGACATTCACATTCCGTTTTTAAAAAAATGTCTTGCCTAAATGTCTAAACTGTATTTGGTTGTAAAGTGTACAAGTTTTAGTACGATTTTTATTAAACATTATTTATGGAACGAAGAAGTTATATTTTTGAATCCGACTTATCATAGGTCATACCGGTAAAAGGACACCGTGTGAAAACAATAAACAATATTATGACGAAATATGATAAATCCTTGTGTTTTTATTCTCTTCATTTGCCTTTCTTTTATCGTCATTGATTGTGAAGTTGAGTCGACTTCTTTTGCCAGCGTGATTTTTTATGTAATTTTGGTACATCATTAACTCACGGCTATTCATGATGGAAAAGATTGAGTGACATCACAACGCTATCAATACATATGAAGGTACTGCTTTTCTAATCTCTTGGATGATTTCATTAGTTTATTTCTTTTGTATTATCTTTTATTTATAAAATAAACGAGTGCCTGGTCTAGTGATTCCAAAGCGGGTCTGCTGAGCATGAGGTCTTGGGTTACGTTACGTATTCGGTTTTTCCATCGGGAATTTGACAGTAGCCTCGGAGTCTGGATTAGTGCCCAGTTGGTGGCAGTAGGCTTACCCCTATTTCATGGGACTTAAACATAACCGGCGAAATTTGGGTGTACTAACAGATACCTCTGCCTGACCTTTCGGGGATTACAGGCGTGATGTTATTTATGATGAAGATGTAAACAAGAAAAATATTGAATTTTTGAAGAGCGTTTTTATATTATGATTTCTTTCATTGTCTAGCTCGAAATATTATAAAGGACATTGGCCACGTCTAAAGTTCAATGACCTAATAAACATCAATCGAGACGCTCAATTGTTATTATCAATATTTCGAACAAGCGCCAAATCATTTGACACTACTTATACCTAATATTGAACAAGACTTCTATAGATCTACTTAACAATATGCCACGAACATTCTGGAGCACAGTGCGACAAACGATAGTTTCTGAGCATCGTTCAATTGGACTCAATGGATTCGACCTCGCCCCATCGGGTCTTAAGAGCGTCACTGATAAAGATACCCGTATGATCTAGCAGACAAATGCATTATCCAATACAAGATTGGATGTTGGATGCGCCAGGATGTTCTATTTCTCATGGATGAACGGTAGTTGGTAGTTTGACGCTTCGTCATCGGGCCATAGTGGGTCAGTTTGTTATTGCAGACACAAATTGCAAGCGCAAATATTACAGCCGGTAGATAGATGAGTTTATTGCATATATATATATACATATATCTGCCTATAGTGCACATAAATATTTGTCGACATAGGGGAATTGAATACTCGTATTTTCAATTACCTAATAGGAAACAGTTTCGGTGTTCGTTCGCGACGTACATGTTAGTTAAAACTAACGCAATGGAATCGTCGAATGTAAATGTAAAAGCATTTTTATTGCATCCATATGTCGGTACAATATAGAAAGATAGTGTCCGTCCATTTATCTATATAAATAAACAACTTTTGTTTATTAAAATAAAATAATATAAAATTTTTGTCTGACTAACAGTTTTCTCCGGCTAATCTTTGAAACAGCTGGACCGATGTTGATTCACTAGCAGATAGCTGATGTTTTAAGGAGTAACACCATTCTCTGACTGTTTTTTTTTATTTATTTAAACTTTACACAACGTAAGTATACACATGCGGATTACTTGACAAACAATGGGAATGGGAGTGAAGGAACAAGCCAAGACAAGGGAAGCTTGTTTTTTTAATTATTTTGTAGTGTCCGTTGAGGACACGATACTTTTAAACCACAACTACCTACTATTTAGAAATTTTTAGCTGTCAGTTTTTTTTTTATATTCTTTAGAACGATAAGATAGTGTATCTTAAAGTAAGATCCGTACTTAGGAAAATTAATGCAACTAACAGCTAGCTATATATTTATCGTAAAATATTAAATTTAAGGAAGTGCGTGAAATATGAAATATTTTTATCTTCACTTCCTTAAGTTTATAGGTAGTTTACTAACTTAAGTGTTTATTTATTCGTAAGAAAAAAGATCCATAGATTACGTTTTTAAAGATAATTTTTTATTTCCATTTTCAATGTTAATATTCCAACGTTACTTCAATTTATGTTTACATCAAAAGTGACACATAAAACCGAATGTTCAGGTCATTTTTCATGGCGCCTTCCGTTCCCGTAACCGCGTATGATATATGACCTATGGGCGCCATTTGACATCCGGCAAAAGGCACGTCTTCCTACAGAATTATTTCCAAGGGTCGACTCCTCTTTCCGCACCGTTTACTGTTCTTCAATTATGTGATTTTCTTAAAGTGGTCAGACCCTTTTTTTCTCTCGCCCTTTGGAACATTTGTCACGGTTCAATTTATTGATAAGTTACAGAAGATATTGATTTGAATGAGGCTCTGAGGATGAAATGTGGTAACTTTTGTTTTGTTTTTAGTTTTTCTTTGTTGTATTTCAATCAGTTTTGAAATTGTTTTACTTACGGGGGTACCTACTTATGGGTGCCAGATTTCATCGAAAACACTTACGCTGTTTTTAAAGCATAGTTGTGTTTTAAGTATGTAAAAATTATGATAATGAATAACTTTTTCTCCGCAACAAATTTTAATACGAATTTCATCAATAGATAAAGTGATTTAAGTGAATGGTTTATGTATCTACATTGCACCCGTGCAAAATCGGAGAGGGTTGCTAGTTGATTAATTAAAAATAATGGACATGAGACATCGTCCACCTTCAGACACCCATTGCGTGAAGACTCTAAGCAAAAATCTCCATAATATATTATTCTGATCCCAGTATCAAAAAAGGATATTTTGAAAATGAGAGAGCATTTTGTCATTCCCTAAAATATCGCACAGTGGAATCAAACATCAATAAAGTTCTACACTAATCTATTCTAGGATTAGCACCCCACAAGGTCGGCTTAGAGTCTTCACTTCGGCTCCAGTTTACTTGTAATGGATCAATGTATTTACACACACAAGTTTCAGCGCTTTCAGCCTTCGCTTACAAGCGCCTTGTTCACTTTTATCGACATCTTTCTGATTATTTTTATTTATACTTATTATATTGTTGTTACTTGTATTATTATACTTAACTATAATAATATATTAATTTTATAAAGCTGAAGATTTGTATTTTTGATTGTTTTCTGTTGTTGGTTTTTTGTTTGATTTTTTGTTGTTGGTTCTTTGTTTGTTTTTTAAACGCGCTAATCTCAGCAACTACTGGTTCGAATTTAAAAAAATCCTTTAGCAAGCAGTGGAGCAGTAAGCAAGTATGTATGTTAACACGGGTGAAACCGCGAGGTACTACTAGTTGCTAATAAAATTCTAACCTAACCTAACCTTGGTCTTCGCTTTTAATCTAGGTATTACAGTTAGACAATATGCCCTAGACTGGAGGATAAAAACCTGACCTTGATGTATAAATAATTCTTCCAAATTTTTATACAACAACAAAAAATATTATATTAACTAAAACTAGATCAATTTCTAGAATTTCGAAGGTACTTAGAAACTGTATAAAAGTAATCTGGTGATCAGACTTACAGGTTAAAAAAAGACTGTTTAGGCAGCAGTCTTCCACAAATTAAACACAGAATTGTATCTATTTACCAAATCAGTTAACTTTGAACTGTAATTTGTCGAAATAAAATAAAATGTTATCTATTCTAACTCTATAAAATTAAATCTCGGACCCCCGTTTTTACCGGACGTCTTCTGACTATAATCTACGTCCCTTCCAAATTTCATCTTTATTCGTCAAGCAATTTTCAATATTTCGTGCGATATACCTGTTTAGATAAATTATTAAGGCTAAACCCTTAATTAAACAAAAACATCTAAAAATAATTAAACGTTTAACCCACCTTCAATAGCAATACATAACTTGACAATACCGAACACGACAGCTATCGAAACCGGAGAATATCGGTAACATATTTCGGAATACCCGATATCGGGACACAAAACGGATGTGACGGTCTTAGTATCTCAATAATACGTGATCAATTGAACAATTGTCTTCCCTCTCAGATTTCCCTCTTCCCTCGATGCTGTGACGTATTCACTTACAACTTGTCCTGATTCCTCTATATTGCGTTATCCTTTTGTAAACTGATATCTTAATGCGATTGGGAGGTAAACAGAAAATTACGGCGTTGACTGAATAATAAACAAGAAAAAGGGATCTTATATTTTTGTTTTAAAGTCTTTATTTAGTTACTGATCTGGCTTGTATAAACAACACTAAGGACTTTGGTCACGATTTGTCTGACTAAAAGGATTATGTCACTAAAATTTATTATTGATCGATGCCCTTGATTGTCCAAACAAATCTAGTTTAAAAATCCATTGACCTGAAATAACTATCATGAGAATGGTTCTGAATGTCCCATTTGTTTATAAAGGCTGCCCCAAATCTCATTGTTAGATCCCTTTCAATAGAATAATACCCGGTCTCATCACACGGTAACTTTTCAAACTAAACTTGGTCACGTCACAAAACATAGATAAATCCCAACCCTTCAAACGTTTCAAAAGACACGTCATTAAACATCAAGTCTGTAAGGGTTTTATAAACGTCCATAAAATTCAATTCGGACAAGCTTATTACGGTTTTAACATCAAAGATAGTTGAGAATGAGCCACAAAGCGAGATAATGAAAAGGGCCAGTCGTTAGACGGCGGAACCCTAAACAGACCAATGGTCCGCGATATGAAGAATGTTGCCGCCCACACAAACTCTCCTCATTACAAGGTTACAACTACCCTCGCTAATGACGACGGCCAAACCTTTTTGCGCGATACTTGGTCATTCGTCTTATGGCCAGCGACATGTGCAGACGATTCTACATGCCGTCCGCCGTCAGACCGCGAGATAAATGAATGGACTTTTCATTACCTCATACCTCTAAATAAGGTCGGGAAGGTCAGTTTTACGTTTAACGATTAAAGTTACATGTAAAAAATATTCTCTTTCATATATTCTAAGGATTTATAAGAGATGGAAGGAACATTGGAAAACTTTTATCATAGATTCAGTATATGATTGTAGACCCCCAGATTTGTCATTTTTTGCCGGATAATAATAAAGCAATCAGTTGCTCGATACGTTTTGACCGTGTATGTGTTGCACTTTTGTATGGAAAAGCATGTTTTTTTAAACCGTTAGTTTAGACTCCTAGAAAAACTGTCAAAACAAATTATTGACCTTTCGATTACGTCGCTATTTGGCCCACCATTCACAAGCTTTCCTTCACAATCAAAAATTTAAATGAGTTTCCTCGTTTCACGAGAAAAGCGTATTTTTTTTCTTCTAATGCCATTTTCGGATGGTGTTACTCCTAAATGAATATTCATTCGGTGCGAAATCGTTTAAGAGATAATAGATTGAGGTTCATATTAGGTTCGCAATGAGTTATGGCTTTTCGTTTTGTATGCGGGAATTTTGTCCGGATTCGTCTAACCCTAAAGTGATTAATTAATCTGGTAACAATTACTTACTGAAATAAAGTTGTAAAGCAACTATTCGTATGCATGATGACTCATTACCTGAAAATAAAAAAAGAATATCATGAGTAAAATCAATGTGAAGCGTTTTAATAAACATAATCAGTGTTATCACAGTTGGCGGATTAATGCCCCGAACTTTGCAGATAAAGTGTAATTACGATTTCGCTCAGCTTATTTAGGTTATCGCATAAAAAGGGTTAAATATTCATGTGCCAGACTACCAGCAGTAATACATATGGAATACTCCATTTATTTATCCAGGCGTCTAAGCAACACTGACAAATGGTCTCCATCAAAATAACCGAACGAACCTGTGAGAAAAATCCGGGATTAAAGTTGCACAATGAACTCCTCAGTATCCGAAATTCTTACGTAATTTCCCGAGAGGACACAGAAAAATGTAGCTTATTACCCAGCTGGAGAAGGTAACTACAGTCGAAACTAACTTGCCATTGTTGAAAGTTACAGTTTTCAATCTTGAACAAGTTACTTCATAATTCAGGCTCCCGGGACGAAACTGGAGCCGCAACTTTTGCCGGTGGGAATTTGGTAGTTCACAGTAAGAAGTTATTATACCAAGTCAAACAAACCCAATGACCAGGGGCGTCGCGAGCTTGGTCAAGCATGGGCCTCGAGCACGCGATTCCCTGGCGACTCATTCACGTAGACTGGCTGTTTATCTACTAAATAGAATTTTTAAGGCCTAAACGAAAACACGTTTAACTCTACAAATTAATTTAGTTTTATCAGGATCCTCCATCAACGTCAGTGCTTTCGTTATGGGCCCTTCTCAGGCACGATGAGTGACGTTTTAATTACCTACTTGTTATTTTACGTCCCATGGATATTGTTTTTATTTGAAAGTTTATTTTATTATCTTTTAGTAACAAACTTTTATCCGCAAACAACGTCGGGAGATATTTTACCTTTTGCAACGGTTTTGTGTTTAGTATTCTAATTCTAGAATTGAAATGTTGGCATATTAAATAAAATGTAGGTACAGTCGGTGTGTCTATTTATCTATGTAAATATACCTATATCATATTTTGCATAAATAATCGTTCCATTTTTTATGAATAGAACAACTAATTACTACAACGAATTAGTATGAATTTATTCTTGTGAATAAATTAGTAATTTAGTGTTCGCATTTAGGCAATAACACAGTTCTTTTAAAATAATGAAGGTTAAACTAGTCACAAGCTGGCCGTCAACGGTGGTCTCCCTCTCACGTCAGATCTTAAAGTCAAAGTCAAAACATTTATTTTAATTAGACCACTTACAGATTCGGAGTCGGTCAGTTAGTCACAAAGTCGGAGCTGTTCCAAAGTTGCTCATTCCAAAACGAAAAAAGCCCTTTTTGGAGAAGAACGAGCAAGAAACTCCACGGACACTATCAGCATCAGTGAAATAACATGCAGTTTTATTTAGTGGTTGGTGAATAGCAGTGCTATAGTAGCAAGACGTATAGCGGTCAGCATAATAGGCGCGCATCTCCGCGTCAAATCCTCTGGCGGCCGCGTGTCGCCGGTTGATAAGCAGCCGATGGGCTAGAACGGGGCGATGCAAGTGAAGAGCAATAGCGGGAAAAATCAGTATCAACCTAAAGTATGCAAAATTGGAAACTCATTCGTATTACGGAGCTCCACAATAGTTTTTCTTATATCATTCTGTTTGCAACTTGCATTGAAGTCCCCTCAAAAATGATCAACCATCGCGGACCCCGATAAATAAATTACACCAATTGAGTTGAATGCATTCAACGCGGTCAAGAAGCTCTGTAGTGGAGGACATTGACAATGAAAAGTCAAGTGAGAGCATCAATGAATCAAAATGTTAACAGCTTATAAATTGAACCGAATGTAGTCTGCGACGCTACGCGATGATAGCAACACCCTGTTAACTAACCGTTGACCAACGACAGTTACGCTTTGCCCCCCACTATTACTGGCTCAAGTAACGTTTTAAGTGGAATGTCAAGTTCCTTTGCCTCATCTCTTTACAGACTAACTACTCGAAGAGAGGTCAATATAACGTAACGTTGTTGTGTTGAGTTTTACTGTCAATTAATTATGAATGCGCATAAAATACTAATATAATAAAGAGCTTTTTTGTTTGCTTTTTTAAATGCATCTAATCTCGGGAACTGCTAGACGGATTGGAAAAATTATTTTGTATATGATAGTCAGATTCATCAGGACTAGTATAGGCTATATAACATCGCGTTACGACCCACAGGAGCGGAGCAGTAACCAAAGACATTATAACTTACCGCGGGTGAAAAAAAAAAACCATGTGGACAAAGTTGCGGACAGAGGCCAGTAAAGAGATAAAATTGCTTGTTTCTAAGAAGTAATCTCTAGATGTACTGGTTCGATTACAAATTCTTTCAGTGAGCTTCAATGTTGCCGGGTGGCATAAGGATGCTAGTAATAAATAGGATGTATTGATTTCAAAAGCAGGTGTTTTATATCACATTAAAGTAGGTATACAAGTAAAATAGCTACTAACAAACCGCCTCTTCGACCACGAAAATGACTAGCAAAATTTCACATTTCGTGGACATTTATTTACAAGACAATAGGCCGCGATATGACGAAAATTTTCAATTAAACAAAACAAAACGTCGACGCCTTGGAGGGTATTGTATGGTGCGACAGTTGGCATTGGCGGGGAATGGCGTGGAATGGCGTGGCGTGGCGGATGTCCGGCGCGCGGCTCGGCAATGGCGCGGGATACTAAAGCCGTCGTCGACGTGAGAATGGCGCGCGACTCACTCGCGCCATTACGGTCGGAATGGCGCAGATTACGCGAAGTGATATCATACGGAGGCAACGGAGGTGACGTCTAGGAATTTATAAGTAGAATTGGAGCAGCTAATGTAATCGGGACGTGAATTGTTTTGACCACATGCTGCGTATGGAGTACTTCAAGTACTTCGTTGTTGGCAATGAATCAACGTTATGACGGTTGCTAACGAGATTTAGGGGCCAACAAATTTAATTATTACGACAAACACAAATACTTACAGAACGGTTTAATTGAATTGTAATTTCATCTTCATTATAAAGTTGGTCTTAATTAAGTCTTTTAAAAATTTGACCTTTTACTGATGCAACGGTTATTGATACCTATCAGTTTCAAAAGCCACGATTCATATTTTTTTCCCACACCCATATGTACATACATTTGACCTCCACCCGTCATAGTTAAGAATCATCATTTTATCTTAACATTTAAAGGCCTTATTCAATCACGCACATCATAAAACGTGACATCATCTTGGTATTCAGTGCTCGACAACAAATGTACAATACGATACAAATCTCGCGGCAGACACTCGGCAAACATACAGTAGTATCTCCCCTCGTTTCCTGCATCGTAAGTAACACACGTCCCGCGTAAGTCTACCAACATATTTTTGTACCTTTCATTTCGCAACATTCGATTTTACCAACAAAACAATAGAGTAAAAATTTGCATGGCACAGCGCTTTCCAAACGGCAGCAAAATCGGGTGGTAGTTCTGTGAGCGTCAATCTACCGAGAGGGAACGCTATTTCGGTCTGCATGGCATACACAAGCGGTCTTTGAAATTTTAATCGTTACATTCACCCTGCCCCGATGGCACACTAGAGACCGTGTGTTACCATGTTCATCAAGCCACCACCAAAAGGATAAAAAATGATAAAGTGTGACAAGCGTTGGCGTTGAACCCTTTATTTTCGTACGTGTCAACCTAAATTGAGCTTTTTAAATTTTGATCGATGTGTCTGTTCACGTACTACTATTTTATTACTGTAAACTTTCAAAAAGATTTCTGTAGACTTGTAGTACTCGTACTACGTAACCCTGTTAGCTTTATAAGAAAAGTTTATCGCCAAAAAGCTCTTGTTGAAGTTGCAAGTTTGTTCAGTACTTTGTTAGATTAATGGTCTTAAACATACGTATCCATTACAGAAACTTTTAATTTATTAAATTGAATAAGCTCTTTGAGAGCTAGCTTAATACTTTGTACTTGTATTGTTCTTCACCCTACTGTTCCCGTGGCCTATTTTCAGATGCTCAAAGGAAACTCGTTTATTTGCAGCCATGACCGGTTAGGGTAAACCACCTAGAAGTCAGCCCTGCACCAGTACTCAGCCTTTACAGACATTATTCCCATATAAATAGTGTTTAAATTTGTTTACCCTTATAAAATAACGTTTATTTGAATCCGTATCCTTCTATTGGCTAATACGCACACTTACAAACTAATAGCATGTCAGGTTGGCGAGCTATACTCGTCCATTTGTCCTGCCGCCAATGACATGACTAGACGCGTCACTGTTGCTATTTTTTTCTTAAGGAAACGTGTTCGAGTTTTCGGTAAGTTTTGCTGTGAATTTGCTGTAATTAGTGGCGGATTTTTACTTTATGCTTATAATGAAATGTTTATTGTGTGATAAAATTAAGCATTAGACACATTTTGTTTGTTTATCACCTTTAATTTAAGTGGCCGACTACTGGGTTTCGCATTTTTAAAGAAAATCCAGTAGTCAGCCAAAAGTGGCTGACTACTGGTTTTTTAGTGATTTTCCTATATGTATTTGAAATTAACGAAACGAGTAGTCCCGATGTTGTTGATAACAATGAACTTAACTCTTCTAAGACGAAAAGTGTATTTTACCAGTAGTCAGCCGCCTATAAATGTAAGTGCATGTCAGGGGCCGACTAATGGGTCTATAAATCCAATAGTCAGCCGCTAGACCTGTTAAATAAAATTGAATCTTGAAGCCTTTTAATTAGAGTTCAATTTATGCATGGCTTTTTTAGCATAAAAAAATCTTTGTTTTAGAATCCCATCATGTCAAAAAGACCAATCCACCAGTACAAAGAAGAGCAATTAACACAGGCTTTGACGGCCATCAGAAATGGGATGAAGATCAGAGAAGCCAGTCGAGTTTTTAGCGTTCCACGAGGGACCATACAAGATCGACTACATTTAAGGGTCCCAGAAACTCCACGTAGAATGGGACCAGACTCAGTGCTCACCAAAGAAGAAGAGACTGCCTTGAAAGACTGGTGCATAGCTTTAGCAAAATGTGGTTTTCCTTTGAAATGTGATGATCTCCTAAATACCGTTTTTAATATTATTTCTGAAGATAAAAGGCCGAACCCTTTTGTGAATAATAGGCCGGGAAAAAAATGGTACCAGTCGTTTCTAAGACGAAATCCCCAGTTAAGTGAAAGAACACCCGAAAATATATCTAGGGGTCGAGCCGTTGTAACAGAAGAATGTATTCGGAAGTGGTTTGCAGAACTACTTAAGTATTTAGAAGAAAAAAACACGAGTGATATTTTGACTGACTCGGACCGAATATTTAACGGTGATGAAACCAGTTTCTATATTTGTCCCAAAACAGGAAAAGTTATTGCACCCAGAGGATACAAAAACGTCTACAAAATTGTAAAAGGCAAAGAAAAAGAGGCTGTTACTGTCCTTGTATTTATATCTGCTTCGGGGAAAATTCTGCCTCCTTGTGTAGTCTTCCCATATGTAAGACCTCCAAAAGATGTTATAAATAGTATGCCTGCTGGGTGGTTGTTAGGAAAGTCAGAAACAGGTTGGATGAAATCAGATATATTTTACGATTATATTGTTAAAGGTTTGAACACATGGGTAGAAGAAAAGAACATACAAAAACCAGTTCTGGTCTTTGTTGATGGACATAAGAGCCACTTAACAATGCGTCTCAGCGAATATTGTTACGAAAATGGTATTATCCTTTATTCACTTCCACCAAATGCGACACATTTGATCCAGCCTGCTGATGTAAGTGTATTTAAACCGTTGAAGTCAGAATGGAAAAATACAGTGCACGAATGGGCTACTCAACCTGAAAATGCCAACAATGTTTTGACAAAGGCAACATTTTGTCCATTACTGAAAAAAGTTTTAGAAAAAGAAAATTTGCCTGTAACGATCAGCAACGGTTTCCGCAAATGTGGATTGTACCCATACAATCCAAATGCTTTGGACTATTCAAAATGTGTACAGAATAATCTTGAGAAACAGCAAAACATCAAAAATGGAAAATCTCCAGGCACCAAAATTAACAAGAGGCATTTGAATACGGCCATCAAGGTTATTAATCATCTTAGTAACGAGTTAGAAAATGCTGGAGTAGATACCAAAATCGTTATCAATCTTTTAAACACAGCAAGAAATACTTTGGGAACTGGAAGTCTAAATTCTACTAGTGACACAATGAAAATTGATAACTTGAGTTCTATTGATCACACAGACAGAAACCAATCAGAAATAGCATCAGAATCAGTTGAAATTCTAGACATGAGTATACCAATTATAGGTGATTACACATTGGAAAATAATTTGGACAACTTAACCGAAAGTGAGATACCCTTGAACGAATTCGAAATCATAACAGACTATGCAGTCATTCATCATAATCATGAAATCCAAAAAACACAGTATTCAGGAGCTACTACATATAAAGAAAATAATCAAGAAAATCACAACTGCAACATTGAATCAGAAATAAATATGGACCAAAATATAATTGATAACGATGATAAAGAAAATGCAATGGGAGGCACATTACTTTTAGAAAATAATAATATAAAAGTAATAGATAATGAATGGAAACTAAATTCAATTGAAAAGAACATTGAACAAGATTGTAACACAGAAAATGTGCAATACGAATTAAATGAAAGTTCGAAAAATATCACAAACAAAATAACTGTCTTGTCCGATGTTATTGTAAAATCAAGAGATCTATCGCCCATTTTAAGTAAACATTTGACCTTGCCTGGTATATCTAAGACAACAAAAAAGATAACATCAATCAATAGAATAGGAGCTATTTCGTCCGAAGAATGGAGACAATTTGAAAAACAGAAAGAAGACATGAAAGAGCAGAAAAAGAACGAAATATTGATTAAAAAAATTAAAAGATTAGAAGCTAAAGAAAAGAAAGAAGAAAGGCAAAAAAAGAAAGAAGAATTGCAGAAAAGGAAATCAGAAAAGCTGTTGATTAGTAAAAAAAGTAAAAAAAGGAAGGATAATACGACATCCACAATAAACAGAATAAGTTGCGGTACATGTGAAGACGAAATGACTAGCGACACAGAAATAAATGACTTAAAGAATATTGGATGTGACAATTGCCCTGCGTGGTATCATTTGAAATGTACTGAGTTTGCTGGAGAAATATATGAAAATATATTTAGAAAAGAATTTATATGCCAAACATGCAAGAATAAATAAGAGGCTGACTACAGGGTAAGACATGGCTGACTTGTGGATAAATGAGGCTGACTACTGGTAAAAAGTGCCATAATTTGTTTAATGCTGATTTTTTCTATATGTTTATATAACATTATACATATGGATATATAACATTTTGTTAACTTCTTTAAAATCTTTAATAAACAACCTTTCTGATAATAACAAATGTTTTTATTCATACTATTTAGTATCTGAAATACAGTTGAAACAAATTTAAATTCTCACTAAAAGGCTGACTACTGGGTGTTTTACCTTCACAAAAGGAATTATAAAAAATAGATATCTCCATTTTTTTACTCCAATACAAATTCATTCAAATTTTTCATTCAATAGAACTTGTGGCACAAATACGAAATGTCCTATTTCTTATTTAAATGGTCGGGCGATCGTACTACCCGGGTCGTCGAGTATTTGAATAGTGCATTTATAAGTTGTTCACTTATCGGTTACGAGCTGTGAAAATAAACGATTTTCTGTATTCAAGTTTCATTTGTAAATAGGTTGGTTCATTTTGTTTACTTTTCGTGTATTAAGACTAAAAAATAAACGCATATTTTCTATTTAGGTTGAACATTTTCTTTATTTATTTATAAAACAGTCAGATTGTGTGCCATTCAAAACTCTGTGAAAATAACTAGCAATAATTTATGGATTAATAAGGTTTTGGTTATATTGGAATTATGGATTATCAAATTAATATTCTCTCTTAGATTTAAGTGAAATTCTAGAATAACAAATACTTTATTTAGCGCAATGTTCTGTGTAGTGTTAAATAATTTTAGTTTAGTTTTCTCTTTAGGGACTCACTATAATACATCTAAAAGCTTGATCCTAGTAGGTAGGTACTTAAATATCTCAACTACAATAAAAATATATTATGTACTTTCATGTAAATATCTGCACGGGCCTACCTACACCCTATTAAGAGTATGCGTCAAGTGTAATGTATGTTATGTACGCGCCCTATTATCCAGAACCGTTGATCCGATTTTGATGAGACCTCGCGCTCAGGAAATATGGGCTTCCATTCATGGAATGCAAGGGGAGCTTCACGTTACAATGTTAGTGTCGCGAACGCAGCTGAAACTTTATAGTGCAGAAAACAAAGACATATAGAGTTATGCAACAATTATGTAAGTAAATAGTGATTTAAAATATAAAAAAACCGTTATTTTTTTGAATATGGAAATATGATATCAGAATTATTGAAATGTAAATGAAAACTCTCTGAGGTGAATTTGGACTTTACTGACATCTGTGAAGGATAACATTGTGAAGAATCCTGGACTAGTCTAAAAACGCCAATCCGTCTTGGGCAAGCGTGGTGCAATGGAAGAATGATAGGCTGGTAATATTATTAAATGAAAATTATATTTCATACTTACAAAATTTTTGACCCGACGACAGTAAAGCCAAAATTAAGGTTATGATTTTAGCAGGCTATGTATTTAGTATGTATATTCTAGTCTGAGCACAAAATATCAAGCACTTTTTTCTGTTTTCGCACTAACAACTAACGTACCTCTATAAATCAAAATCACGTCACCTATTCAAAAACACTCCTTTATTCATCAAAGCAACGAGAAGAACAAAAAACGCGAAAAATAAAACACGTTACTGCGGTGAAGTCAAGGAGTCAACGAGCGTCTAAAACTCGACGAACATTTTAACGAATGTTAACCTCACATGACTCCAGGACAAAGGCATAAGTTATGCCACAAAAAAAGTTCAAACATCGCGTATAAACATTCCTCGCTACATTAAAACGTCTAAAAAGCCGCGGCATTATATCATTTAGGACAAAAAATGTGTAGTAACACGCGAGACTCAAGGCTCCTTCCAATGAGTGCCCACAGCTAATACACCACGCGTGTCCGACCTGCTTTAAAATTCAAATCTTATTTACATTCACCCCCTGGCTTGGTGTCTCCGAAAATGGGTCTTAACTAACACTGAAAACAGTCCGCCGTGGGACTATTTTCGGCGCCCCTTTAGGGCTGTTAAAGTTAAAATAGAATGTTCAAGACCCAGAACATGGTTGACTGTAAGTGTATGTAATTTGACTGTTATCCTATATTCAATACTAGCTGCTCCCTGCGACTTCGTACGTGTCATTTTTCACCCCTTTTTAAGTTACGTCTTTGGTTACTGCTCCTCTGGGTCATAGCGTGATGTTATATAGCCTAAACTCGTTTTCATGAATATGCCTATCATATACATAAAGAATTTCTCCAATTCAACTGTTACTTCCAGAGATAAGCGTGTTTCAACAAACAAACAAAAAGTCTCTTCAGCTTTTTTATAGTATAGATTTAGATCCTGAAAAAAAAATGCGTCATTCGTCACCAAAAAGGCGTCGTCAAAACAAAATGCTAAATTTTTTGGTAGCTTGGTATGAAGATAACCCATACCAGTCGTAAACATGTTTAAAAGATTTGTCCTCGTCTCATCATAATGTCTTAATTAACATTGAAGATTTAAAAACAAAGTCATTTTTCCTGCAACATTAGCATCGGCAATTTAGCCGGTAACCATTTAATCTCGTTAGCTGTTCAATTCTGTTCGTTGTGGGGTTGACAGTTGGCAATGTGATTCGACTAATAAATCATAATACGGAGGAATTGAGCCCTCTGGTAACTCGCAATTTTCCGATGTACACGACACGGTATGTCAATCATCCCGAATTGGATAGCTTCACTGGTAACGTAGAAACATGATTGCTGTTATTATTGCGACTTACATTGATATGACGTCATTTTAGATCGAAAAAGAAAAGGTAAAAAACTAAGCAGTTAATTTGGAACTCCATCAATCTTAAATTAAGTAATGCTTTCAGGCAGAAAATTTACCTTCGAACAAAGTAAAATACGCGAGTTAGCTAAATATTTGAAAAAAGTTAAATGAAAGCTCTAAAACGTTGAGCAATAATCTAGGTACGTAATTAAAAGTTTTACTAACAAGTTATATTATTAAGTTTGAGCGACAAACTTCAAGGTCGTATGATCGCCTTTGACCTCAGTCACCCCGATTTTATTTATATTCAAATACATAGATAAACTCGTACCGTACTGGACGATTATCGTTAATATTTAAGACGGTCCTATCACACGGTCAAATGTACTCATATTCAGTTTTCAAAGGTTTTTTTGACCTCACCCTGTACTTGCTAAACACAATTATATTTTATCATTTCAGTTCTATGTTATGCAACATAATAAAAGCATAAACGAGGAATATAAAAGTCAAGTGCACACACACGCCTGTTTTAAGAAAAATCTACATGATTTAAAAGTCGCTCTTACCGAACTTAATAACTTATTGTTTATAGTTTTTTTTCTTACAGAAAATGAGAGTCAGTGACAGCATGACGATTCGCAAGACGGAAAAAAAGAAGAAAAAGTGTTGCCCCAACTCGAAGTAACATGGAACAAGGGCAGAAAGATGATGACAATACTTGATTTATTTGATTTACAGATCATATTTCCATTTAACTTCAGTTATGTTCAATTTGAAAAAAAAAACGACTGTCTTTACAGGAAAATGGACTCAGTGATAGCATGACCGTTATAAGGTCGGAATAGAAGAAAACGTGGAACAAGAGCAGTAAGATGATAAAACTATTGCTTCCATAATAGTACTGGATTTATTGGAGCTGACATCATCATTCTATACACCTCCGGGTATGATCAAGTTAAACCTGCAAGTGTTGCAACGTTTATCATTACATGCATGTCTATACATTCCAGACACAAGTCAGCCTATTAATAAATGGAATTATATGAAGAGCTATTAAAGGAAACACGTTAAGTAGTGATGTAGCCTAGGAGCAATTTATTTGTATAATTATATCCATGAAGATAAAGCGTTAAACCGGTTAACCTTGAAGCTCCATCATACGAGATCCTCCTTTGTTTGTATTCGCTCAACACCTAATGGAACGATCAACGAAACTATTGATAAGTAGAACTTACAGGCCCTGTCATTAACATAATACAAGTAATAATAGAGTAAAGGCTTGAGTCCGTCACCGGCGACAAGAAACAGCGACAGGCGACAGGCGCGAGCGTCACTATTGGTTCCTATAAATCTTTGAATTTGAATAAAGTGACGCCACGACAAACTCGCTGTATCGGTATGTACACTGAAGAACGGAAGATGCATGGGTTCCTATGAACCAGTAGTGTCGCTTGTAAAGTTGTAACTGTCGCCTGTCGCTTCTGCTTGTCGCTAACGGACTCGAGCCTTACCGACGTAACGCTTTTGTCTTTAACCGTTTCGCTTTAACTGGAGGCACAAAACGTTATTAGTTTAATGAGAATAGCCTTGACAGAGACAATTTTTCACTAAGACAGTTAAGGTTTACTCTTATTGGCTAAAACATTTGTTTGGAATTGGCAAGGTACGAAGAAGTGTTATTTAATGAGAGTACATAAAAAAAAACAAATTAAAGGGTATTAAAAAAGCGTGCGAAAGACAAGTTCATGAGTGATTGAAATAGTGAAGACATAACAAACATTAAGGTATTTAAATCTTTCAATTAGCTCTTCGAAGCGTGTAGACAGAGCTGTCATCGAATCAAAGCACGTTTGTTTTGTTTCGTAGCCGCGAACTGTTTCTTTTAAGTTTTTAAACTAATAGTTGATAATTAATCATCGGAGGCCTGGAATTGTCTTCAGAATTTCTCTTAATCGTTTTTGGTTCTAAATATATTTTTAGCACACGGATGCCTCATCTCGCTCCGTTTAATCCCATTTCGCCGGTCGGGGCAGTCAATCAAACAGTAATTACCAAACATCGTTCCGTATTCGCTGATTTGTCCGTAAATAGTGCGCATACGCTGTTGTGTTTTAAGTTGGCTTCTATTTAGTAGCCGTCAGCGCTTCATGGCTGAGTGGCAGCTGTCACCATACGACTTACTTGCTTCACACCCAATCTACAAACATCAAAAACATTCTGGAATAATTAAACATGTTTTTTTAGATGCTAACGTTAATGTTAGGTGACGCTTTTAAATGGAAAACGTAACAATTTTATTAAATTAATTTCCATTCTTGAACTTGATGCTATTATTATTATTATGAGAGAATAATTTACCCATTCATAATAAGGTAATTGAAACCTTTAGTATATTATCTAAGTACCTACCTAAGTATTTAGTTTTTTCAACGGCGAATGAAGTGCTTACCGAGTTTTTTCTCATAATTTATATGAATATGCATAAATGTAAAGTAAATAGCCTCGAGTTAGTAGCAAGCCTTGAAAAAGAACGCGATAAATCTGTAATTACTGTAATGAATGTCAAACTGACTAGAACAATAAGAAAACCTTATCAGGATCTTGTTGTCACAAAAAATCAACGGCGTGGAAAAACATGCAATAATTGAGATACAACCAATGTCTGTCGAATGTCTACTACACTGATAAAGTCGATTGGTGTTCTGCAGTGTTTCCAAACACGATTAATGTCGATCTTAGAGATATTGGACTAAGTAAACATTAACCCAAATAAAGTAACAGACGCGGTACTACGATATCTAACAGTCTACAGCCGGAGCACGTGCTTTTAAAGATAGTATTGTTATTTTTTCTTGTAAAATCAATTTGCAGATGGGCCAGAGTTGTCACACGGTAGGTGTAGAAAGGAGAACGTCGCGCGTGGTCACCAAGGGAGGCCTAGAAACCGCCGGCTTACTGACATAATCAATTACCTAATTAGTAGGTATCAATAATAATAGTTGTCAGGAGTAAAAGGTAGGTAGATAAAATTTTCCCCAATTTCCAAACAAAATAACCAGTGCAACTGCAAAATGTATAATTTGACAAATGTGAGCAATTAGAACATGTGGAAATATAGCTTAAATAAATGATTTATAAATTATTATTACATCAGGCGCCGCCGCCGGCGCATGGGACATCAGCGGAACATCAACGAAACGCGTCGTCGCGGCCGAGATTATTACCGGTGCGTTCCAAGCGCGTTCACCTGCGATCGAGGTGAAGGTCACGCGCGTCATGAACCGAACGCGCCCGAACGCAAATGTCAATGTAAATATTGTAGGTATTCCCGCCATGCCGGCCATCTTGAATTTCGGCTTGACCGGTTTTGGGATGAGACCCAGAGTTAAATAGCGACGGAATGTCGACTTTACTGGATTTCTTTGCTCGTCACGGACTTTTGTTATTACTGAACTCTTTCATTGTTTATCTAAGACTAGTCTGTTGCATCAACTTTTACTAACCTAATGTTAGCAACGTGTTATGACGTTATTATACTTATTTATTTTTACCGACAAATAAATTATTATCGTTATTAAAAAGTTCGAGTTAGTTTCATAAAAAAATTGGTATTATTACTTACCAGTTAAGAGTGCTAGTGTTACCTACCACATTTCACCTTGTCGAGTCTGCACAAACAACTCAAATAATAGATACTTAGTTATTCATTAAACCAATACATTTTAAAGTCCACTTGAACTATTTCACGTTTAGTTCACGTAAACCGGCGGACAACAACGCCGTAAGTCAACGTAAGACGTAACTAGAGCAAATATTTTACCCAAATTCGAAGGTCGCGTGAACGAGTCCACAATTCCACGGTAAAAAGCAATTTGTGATAGTAATTATGTCAAATTTTGTCAACGGCGTAAATTATCTTTGAAAAACACGCTAACTGATTTAAATTAGTTGAATAAAATAACTAGTAGGTATAAATATAACAACGGTAATATTGACAACGGTTACGTCACTAACCAAATATAAAACGACTCCGTGAAGAGATTCTTTGAAATTCATTCATGTTTATCTTACAATTTTATTTCTACAAAACCACTAAAGCTAGACAGACATCATATTCAAATAGCTAAGGAACTGAGAACGATTTTTCAAATACAAAACTTACGTAAATAACCCAGATGTTGACGAAGGAAACGGTTGAACGCCATCCAAAGTGGTATTTTAAAACTTAAATCCCTTTCCGCCCTTCTGAACCAGCACAAAGGTACCAATTAAGCTTCATAATCGCCGGCACCCTTATAATTAATACTACAGAAATTAAAACTCCTGCAATAAACGTACAGTACAGTACAGACTATACAAAAAATACACAATCGTAGCTTTGTGCTCTACCGAACATTAATTAAGAAGAAAAGAATTTCATATTAAAAGGTCTTATGGGTGTCGATCTGAAATGAACTTTGTGAGAGCATTTATTTAAGTTGAAAATGGTAAGTTGATGAAGTGGGGCAATATTGGGCAGACTAAGATGGATTACGGAACGTCGTAAAAATGTAATCTTCGTAAAATTCCAATAATTAGTTAATCCTTTAATCAAATATTTTTGCTTTTATGTTAGAAGCTTTACCTTCACACGGTAAATTCAAATTTTAAAAAAGGTTTTAACTAACTGCTTATTGATCCGACGAGATTATCAATCTGCCTAGTCTTTTCTCAACTATGTTGGTGTCGGTTTCCAGTCTAACCGAATCCAGCTGAATACCAGTATTTCAATGGAGCAACCGCCTATCTGACCTACACAACCCAGTACCGGACCAAACTATCAGGCTTCTGACGACCCTTAACGTTCCACGTATGACAGCCGGGACAAACGGCTTTACGTGCTTTCCGAGGTACGGAAGACCAAGAAGGGGAGAGAAATTTTTGTCGAAGATTCCGACAAGAATTTAATTATGATTATTGATCTGCCTGGGAAGTCGAATACTCTCTAACCAATAAGCAAAATAAAATCATTACGACAACCTCATAAAATCTAATGATTTTGAATATAAACCAGCTCATCTTATAACGCAAACTCTCATAAAAAGGTGTCGTTAATTGCAGAACACACATACGATAGTTTAGTATGAATGTAGTTTGATAGCGGAGTGGGGACAGCGTCGACTTGCTAACGAGGGGAAAAGTGCCTATTTCCGAGGCGTAATGACGTCGTGTCAGCCTTCTAGCCCAGCCAAACACCAACCAAGCCTGAATAGAATTCTAGATTATATTTTGACATCTCTGCGTGCACAATACTTTCATATAAACCTTCGTTTTAAAACAAATAGGTAAGTAACAGAATAAAAATTCTGCCTGCCTCGTTGGTCGCAAAGCGCGACTGCTGAGCATGAGGTCTTGTGTTCGATTCCTAGGTCAGGCAAAGTGTTAATGCAATTTTCCATCACGAATTTCTCAGTAGCAGCCTTGGTGTGGTTTGCGCCCGTTTGGTGGGAATAAGCTCCAGTTATGTTTAAGTCCCATGTAATAGGGGGCCCTATTACATGGGACTTAAACATAACTGGTGAAATGTGGGTGTACTAACGGGTACACCTCTGCTCAACCCTTCGGGGATTACAGGCGTGATATTATGTTACGTAAAAATTCCATGGTAAAAGCTCGAGTTTAAATTTCAAGAAGGTCGGATGTTCGATACCTATTTGTATTTTGTACCTACTCGATTTTCCCGATTATAATCTTCACATTTTGAAAGGAAAAAGCAACTTGTGATGTTCCAAATAGAATTTGTTCAAAAGATTTCTAAGAAGTTAATTATCTGACATAATAGGGGTCAATGACTCGCTTAGAGATAAAAAGCCTTTTTATATTGTCAATTTGTCTATGGACCACGCCATGCTCTGAAAGGTAACGAGGAAAGGACCTGTAACCAAAATCACGATTTTTTGCCTAAATAAAAGAATTTAAGTAAATATACCAACTCATAAAATAACATATTCGAATACTTACTGTCTTCTACAAATGAACGGTATAGATCTACTTAAATAATAAGTCAACTTTTATTACAAAACTAGCTACACGATCGTACCCGCACCAAGTTATGTCTTTGGTTACAGCTCCGCTATATAGTCTATATAATATATGTATAACCTTCCTCAATAAACGGGCTAGTAACGGGTAGTTTCTAAAATTAGCGCGTTCTAAGAAACAAACAAACTTTTCAGCTTTCTTTAATTATAGATTATAATTAGCACAGAAAAAGTTTTGACGGATCTAAATACGCAACAATAATGAAACGTAGCAAACGGAAATAAACATTCGAGAAACAACGAATTGGTCGGACCCTTGTCTGGTGTCCTGAGATTTATTTAAAAAGTTAGTGAACCGTACCGTGTTTTTTAATCTGTATCTATCGAGTGTGCATAGCTACAGATAACAAATTACATTGGTAACAATGTTTGTCTTGCGTTGGCCAATTGTGGTTGTAGCATCCAATGGCTGGCCAATGATGGCGCTTTCCTTTCTTGACACATAATTGATTTAATATTATAAAAAGGAAAGATTTGATTGTTTGTTTGTTTGCATTGAATAGGCTCCGAAACTACAGAACCGATTTGAAAAACTTTCACTGTTGGGAAGCTACACTATCCTCGGGTGACATAGGCTATACGCTATACTTATTATATTATAAAAAATTGGAATCCGTCAGAAAAATCACGCGAACGAAGTCGCTGGAAGAGTGCTAGTTAAAATGTATACATGAACAATGATCGCTTAATTAGTTAATAAGTCATTCGCCATTATTCTTATTTGGAGAGTCCATTAATTCCTGAGATAGTTTTTGATCAGTGACCTCTCATCGAACAAAAACGAAACATGATTAATAATTTATTGCCACAATAACACATTGTAAAATGTTAAAGATTTGTTCTTGACATTTGAAGGTACCTAATTAATATTAGGAAATAAGTGAAGGTATCCTCTAGGCTAGGCTATAAATTAACTTTTTTCTTTATCAAATCTATCCATCTAACTAAAAAATAAAGTCGAAGAGTTTTTTTAGTTTTTTTTTAAACACGCTAAGCTTTTTGACTGTCGGTTGGATTGGAATTATTTTTTTGTATTATGATAGCCAGATTCATAAGGAATAGTATAGGCTATATAAAATCACGCTACTACCCACGGAGGCAGAGCAGTAACCTTTAAAGCGGGTAAAAAAAAACGCGGGCAAACTCGCGGGCTCGAGCTAGAAACTAATATTCACGTCGCAAATTAATGCTAAAGAACAATAACAAATGAACAAAGGTCACGGCAAAGTTGTTACATTGACAAATACGAGAAATAAATAAAAATGACAAATGGACTCTTCAAGGGCTTTTACCTAACAGTCAAGTTTGATTTCGTAATAATATTGTACTTAAGTACTCATTGATTAATTACTGCTGACCTTCTAAGCAAAGCCCTTAGATATATAAAAAATAAAAAGAAAAAAATGTGCCGTAAAATAAAACAAGCGGTGCTACATGCGTACATTTAAAAAGCAGCTGTTTTGATATGCCACACCGAGTTAAGTACAGCTTATCGGCACTATCAGCATACTTCACTTATTTGAACTTTCAAACTGTTCTATCAATCAATCTGTCTAGCCTTTTCTCAATTATGTTGGGGTCGGCTTCCAGTTTAACCGGATGCAGATGAATACCAGTATTTTACACGGAGCGATTGCATAACTGACCCCCACAACCCAGTAACTGGATAATATGATCCCCTCGGTAAGACTGGTTGTCAGGCTTTTGGGCTTTTGACGACCCGTAACGACAGTCAAAGATCTACGTATGACCGCCACGACCAACTGCTTAACGTGCTTTCCGAGGCACTGATGAGGAGTCTCATTGTGTAAGGATGGTCACCCATCCACGCACCAACCCCGGCAAATGTAACTTAACCTCCTCCTTTTTTTTTGTTACCGGTGTGGAAAATCCTCATGGAAGTCCACTGCCCTGGGGAGGGCGGCCTGCTCCTCTAACTCAAAGTCTTTCAAACTCTGTTATGTATACCTACTCAATAAATTCGCATATATTTGTATATCTACATTGTTAATACATACAATACAAGTACCTGTATAACCACAGGCAGTTCAAACATTGTAGATTATTCAAAAAGGTGCGATATTACTTACACAATGTCTAACACTTAGACAGGTGTAAATTTTGCATCCTATAGGCACTAGGTATACAACATATTTCACGCTTTCCTTATGTAAAATAAATTTTATATGCAGCCGTCGTCGGAAATATCGTAGGAAACAACGCCAACTTTGCTGGAATGTTTTAAGGGAGGTCCTTGACCCGAAAACTTTCTCTCTAACTTTGTGTACGGAGTCCGGGGTAATAAATATGGATAAACTTTTTTTTTAGCTTTTGAATGAATATGAGAAAGCTCGGACACACTCGAGTGTCGATGATTTAACTTCCAAGAACGTTGAGGAAGTGTCTACAATTTTAAAATGTTTATTATGGAATGTCATTACTAAAAATGTTGGTCTAGGAATAGTTTTATTGCTTAGTAGTAACGATACAATTAGGTGTTTTAATAGTCTGCCAGTTATTTCTAGCAATCATAACAATTAAGATATACAGCTGTATGTACCACCGAGGACAAAGGCGGTTGAGCACTTTTCAACCTTATTGCTAAGGGCATAAGGATAAAAAGTAGTTCACCGCATCTGTCCGCGATTGTTGTACAAATTGAGCTTTTCTGAAGACGAGGTCCATTATTTTTGTTTATTCATTTAAACATATTTGAAATACTACAGTAACTGAAAATTAAAAATAGTAGCCCACCGGTATAAGGCACATGATCCTTCATCCATAGGGGAATGTCCCTAAGTACTGCCTCCTGAATCAAGTCCTTGATCCAGCCGCCTATCGAGAGCATCCTCAGCTGTTGGTCGAGGGTTTTGGCTATTAAGCCATTGGCTGTTACGACTATCGGCACAATGATTGCTGAGTCCACATATCGACAACCTAGGTATACAGAAAGATAACAAGATCAAAATTACTTTCAGAATTAATTTTGAAATGTAAAATAAAATCAAACTTGTTTCCAAATATTAAAATCGTTTAATATATTCCGAAATGTCTACTAAAACTAAGATATAAACATCGTCATTGCGATAGAATGGTGGGGACCTATCGTAGAGAGCTCTAACAAATGAATTTTCAGCAGAGTTCGCATAAATTGTGAGACAGCTCTGAAACTATTAAGTAGTGCAGGTAAAACAGTGAACACTTTCGTGAAACACTTCTAATAAATAAACTGTGAATTTAACTCCGTGTTAATTGTATTATTGGATAAAATCTAAACTATCCAAACAAAATTGATAATATTTTGAAA
This sequence comes from Hoplodrina ambigua, assembly GCA_949774945.1. Lineage (NCBI taxonomy): Eukaryota > Metazoa > Arthropoda > Insecta > Lepidoptera > Noctuidae > Hoplodrina > Hoplodrina ambigua. The sequence goes on from OX458967.1 coordinate 10,653,843, forward strand.
TACCTCAAGAGAAACACTGAAATAGTTTTCGATGTAAACATCTGAATGACCAACGATGTCAAGGAAAATTGTATTACCTTTCTTTTAGTAGTCATATTTCAAAGGGATGCCACAATAAATCGAAATAATGCCCATAGTGAAGAAGATCGCAGCAATATCGAATGAATAAAGGAGAGTTGATTTTTTGCGACTAACCTAAAAGGGTATCTTAAGTACTGAATCCCGCAAACATTATCGTGAAGGCACGGACCCTTCCCTTAAGGTGAGCACTTTTATATGCCCATCAAACCTTACGAGTACAATAAAACACGATTGTTTTCCATTAACATCGACGTCCACCGCCCCCTAAACTAAAAAAATGTACGAACCATTTATTTTGGAGCTGCGATGATATAAACAATTGTCGTGCACACACCGTAATCGAAAATCAATGAAACGAGCGAAACAGATAGGTGTGACTAATAAATTATCGGAACAGTTTGAACAGTGTCAAAATGTAAAACTTGAGCACGGTCGCCAAAGAAATTGCATCATGACAACTTTTCTATTACACTGTCTGAAGGCAGGCTTAAGGCATCTCGACAAAGACGAAAACCTGCAACGCGTGACAGCGAAAATATTTCAAAGGCACTAAGGCTTATAATACATACATACATAGGGACAGAACGAGGGTGTTCAGCGAGGAAAATAAATTTTATTTACATTTAAAAAGCGTAGCGGAATCTTTGTCAATTCACTCCCGTCCATCGGGTAGGGTCGAGCGAACAAATAAAATGAGATCACAACAGTGCCCTGCTTGCGACAACAATGAACTGGGAAAGATCTGCTTTGCTTTAATTAAAAGTAAATTGTTCGTACAAGCATTAAGCATTTAGATGAGAGCTGTGAACAGTAGTAATTACTGTTGTCATCGTCAATGGCATACGATAAAAAACCAATGTAGAATGGACTGTTCTTGTTCGGGTTACTTCGGATGTGGCACAGTGGGACACTATGAAAACCTTTTCTTATGTGCAGTGAGAGACTGGAAAGGAGGACAGCTGAGCACCTGTGCACAAGTAGTCATCAATTGTAATAGAATTACTATCGACATCTATCTAGATAGGAAGACGCTATCTTGTGTGCTGTCTATGGGTTGTGTCATTGTGTCTTTTGACAGTGACTCATACGCACTAACAAAAAACGCACATAGCAATGTTTTAGTGTTACTCAAAAGGTTTCCATAATCGTTTTTACATATTCATCGTGATGTCAGGGTGCGTTTGAGACGAGACGTCTGTACGAATTTGAATAACAAATAGCTGACATCTGCATGCTTCTAGAGGGGAATCCAGTCTCCCTTAAATCCTGATTCAGGGAAACAATGCTGGTCCCTTATGAAACTTGACGAGAGGTCATAACTTGGGCTTATGGCATTTATCATGCTGAGAAACAAATAATAAAGACGTTCTTACGACACAAAATGATACCGGTATAAATTGCGACGTAATTTTCTTTTGTAACACGAAATAATAATAGGTGCATTAGGAAGCATTATCATCGCGTGTAAAAAGTTACTCGTGACACAGAGGCCAGCTAATCAAGGCTACACCGCTATTAGCAGATAGACAAGTAACAAAGAAATTACTTATTATAAAACAAAGTAAAAGGAAACATCTTAATTTGGCATTGAAGATTGAATTTGATAACGCATTAACTTTGGCAGTCGAATTGTCGGGAGGTCATCGGTCTATACCAATAAATACTTACTTGGCTCTTACGTCACCGACCGCCAGACATACGCCTCTTGAATAACAACGATAGAAGTCCACTACCAAGAACGATAATTAAATTTTCCACACGCGCCGCACAGCAGGTCAAAACGAAACGAATTCAGAAGCCTCCCGAACACTTTATAGGCTTTCATAAATTAATTTTACGAAAGAAATATTCAGTAGTTCTGCTCCCATCCCAACCATATTTCACTAGTAAGGTATCGAAGAGCAGGGGAACTGGGGTCCGCAATCCTCTAGACGCCGATTAATTTCCAGGTTCCCGAAGCACTTAGTTATAACCGCAAGAAAACCACCGGGCGGCGGAACAAAATAGGAGATATTACCTGCTATGTGGAATAATTCTTCATACGAATTGCGTTTCAATATCGCACTCTCGTTAGTTTCTACGGTACGTTTAAATTTCTTTAAACTTTTAGTTCGTCAAGATTTCTTGTGTAGTTTGAAAGGCACAAGTAATGTCGTAAGAGGCCTCCGCCGCCATTTTGCAACATTACGACTGTGATGAGACGGCAAATTGCTCATTTGTCTACCGCGACACTTGCAAAAGCGAGCCGAGATTGTGTGTACTTACCTTTACCTTACCTATTGGGTTTTGCAACGTTTAGGTAAATAATTTTTGCAACTAAATATAAACTTTAAGAAATATTTAAGTATCTACGTAAACTTAATGAGAAGTTATTTAAAAATGAATGTTGTTTTAACTAAGCAAACGTAACTTGACGTGGTTAATTTAAAACGTCCTTAACCGCAGATGTTGCTCCACGTGTATATTTATTATCAATGTTTTAACGTCATACTTTATAACCTGTCGTTCGTTACGAAGACTTTTACTATGATCCCCTTCATGATTTTAGACGCTCCGGTATTAAAAAAACTCGGCTGTTCCATACGAAAGAGCAACACCTACACGTTCATAATGTATGAAGACTTTGTTTTTTTTTTACCGACAAAACTTAACGCTGTACCTAAGTCTAAAATCATTTACTAAATCCTTGGTACAAGTCTTCATTATGATGTCCTTTCCATTGTGTATAACAAACATGAAAATAAAAATACATAATAACATAACTAGGTCAGCAGCCTCATAAAATTACAAATGTAGGAATAATGTAAAACCAACCGAGTCAGTCGTCATCCGGGGTAAAATCCGACACTTGAAAGATGCCTTTTGAGTATCAGGGGTTTTCAGCCATCTTATCCACGTGGAGAGCAACGTCACAATACCCTGAAGCGCTCGTCCTGAAAAACGTTAATTGCACGACACCGACCGTGGTGAGGCACCAGCCTCTATCTCGCATCGCAACAAACATTCCAACGTAACCCACAAAGCAAAATGAACCTTAAACATAAACCAATAAACCATAATTCAGAACACGTTAAGAAAGTATTTAATATACTTTAAAATGAACCTCACTTAGCACCTGAAGGCATTAACGATTTAAAAAGTAAGAAATAAATAGTGGAAATTTTGCAGGAAAATATGATTCGGTATTGCTCGAGATTGAGTCTCAAGTGTTCTTGAAGGAACTTAGAATAAGTGGCTATTAAACGGCTCGGATTTCATGTTTATGAAAATTTCAACAATTGACTGGAAAATATAAACAATACCATCATGTTCGAACCGTGTTAAATTTTCATTTTCAATATAAATATTAAACTGGTTTTAACGTCTATTGAAAGATTTTGAGGACTTGTTCGGTTATTGCTGAAATAACCGGAGTATTGCAAGTAACAGTGTTCAAGACAGGTCGTCTGGCACAGTAGTCTACGTGCAACGAGAGAAAGATAGTCTTAACAATACCTCCGTAACAACAAACAGGTTAATACTTAAAGCGCTCAACAATAAACTTTTTGTGTCCACCGGAAATAATGAAAGAGTGAGACAAAGAAAAATAATGACGATGAACTCTCTAACAAAAGAATCGGTGAGTAAACTGTAGAAAAAGATGGCAGAATGAAAACCAACCTTATGTAGGTTAGTTGTCTCCGTTCGGGAAACTTTAAAAGACATAATGGAATGAAAAAATAGCGAGTAAAGCGAAATGAGGGACATAGGAGGCGAGGAAAGTTTGGACGTCGAGAATGAAGTTGACATCAAGTAAACCATTAAAAAGTTTTGTAATTATTTTTTCTGTTTGTTTATTTTGTGCGACCTATTGACCTGGCTGGGAGTTACTTATAGGCACATATACTACCTAGTACCTATATTATGTTTGATATTCGATAGAACTCTTGATCTGGATCTGGGATCTGGCACTGAAAGTTTCATACTCGACTTTTATTCGCTGACTTTACAGAAGAAACATTCAGTGTATGTAACGACGCACATGATAATGAATTCGGAAAACTGAAAGTTCAATAACATGAAAAGTTAAAAACTTTAAGACAGAGAACATTGATGTAACAGAACAAACCAAAAACATAAACGTAAGTTACGAAATCGAACCGTGTAACACAATTCAAGTCGCAAAGCTTCCTCAAAGTCGTATTGTTAGTACCTACACTCATTAGCCGGGTGTTTAACATGGGCCGGAGCAAGTTAATATCTCTACAAGACACCCACAGCCATCAACAAATAAGTTACATATAAAACGATCGGAAAACGCCTTTAAGAAAATCCCCACAATCATTGTCAAGTGAAATAGAACCTAAACACAATTAGGAATAGGATTCGTTGTCGACCAAGCGTGTAACCAATAAAGGGAACGAACGACGCAACAGATCCCCACGAATATGTTCGCAGGCTCACTCCGAGTTACTAACACTCGCAATTCATTTTGTGAACTGAATATATTATACCCTGATAAAAGATAAAGCACCTTTCGCCCTCGGTGTAAGGGTGAATATCAAAAAGAACTGAAGTCGTAGAAATAAGCGGGAATTTTCTCGTTCGTTCCAACTGAATTTCACCCCTACATGTGTACTGAATAAGTCGAAATTCACCTGCAAGGGTAAAATTTTTACAAATCCCAAATCGCGATCATATGGCAAGGCAGACGATAAATATGTTCGGTGTATTGAAATCTTACACTGTCATAAGAACTCGTAAATTGATCGCGAAGAAGTTAAGTAACTTTATTTATAAAACTTTTATCACTTTGAAACATATTTTCAGGGTTAGACATGGCTTTTGAAAATTAGCTAAGAAATTCCCACCAGAGTCTACTGTTGCTAAATCATATCATTATTCATTATCAAAGATAGTCATGTGATGTGAGGATATTACTGAATGTTAAGTGAACAGGAAAAAGTAGTTTATAAAAGTCTACTACGAAACATAATAAAGATAAAAGAATTCTTTTAGTGACCAGCAATACGTGTTTTATGTACCTATAACCATTACAGCAAAATTGATTTCAATTTTATGGTTTCTGCTCCCCTGAATCCAATCATTGTTATCGCTTTTGTATGCTGTTAAAATATAATGAGTATGTACGCAATTTAGATTGTGGCCCAAATATCTCTTTAATTTTAAAGACGTCTTTTAAGAAGTCACTTTGCCGTAACCTTTGGGATGCTTCCATATTTTATGTCCTATTTCGGTGTGAGATAGCAATAAAATACGATGTGGGCATATCTTCAAGTTTTATATTACCTTCTTCTAGGTGTACGTAAGGGCCTTCGTTCAATAATTCAACAGAGAAAATAAAAAATAGTTCTAAAATAAAATATAATACGTATTTTTAAAGGCAGCCATACCAACCAAATATATCCTTTCATGTTTTCTAAGAACTAATTAATATACCATTAGCTGTTTGCTGTCCAAACAATTAAGTCACACAAGAAACCACCATCTACTATGCATAAGTAGATAGTAGCTATGAAATCATTTCCATTCTCGTAGATTGTATATTAATTACAAACAAACGCTCGGATCACCATGATCAATTTTGTCTTTAACTGTAGTTTTATCTTCATCGCAAAAGCGTAAATGAAAGATCTTGAATTCTTGATGGTCGTGTCTCGTACCGGTACGTGATCTATGCAGACAGATAAGTACTATAATTGTTCATGGCTGGGTAAAATATAGCCAGGCTGATAGCGGGGCCGACTGGGGCCATCACCAGGTCACAACCAGAGTGCGTATTGCTCGTATTAGGATGATACTGGTATTTGCTCGTAGAGACGACACTGGTCTTTTTCGACAGGAATTCAATTAAGTGGGTAGGTTTTGAAATCCAAATAGCAAGAAAGAGTCACTAAAATATCCTTACTGCAGAATCATGTGCCCAAAACGTTGCCAATTTTGACCAAAAAAAAAACATAATAATTTTATAGATTACTCTTTTAGAAAACCTCCTTACAATGGTGTAATTGAAATAAACGATTTGATATTGACAATGAAAAAATAAATGCTATCCTCAACCTCCGAAAACCTTTAAAACAAAATCGATAAAGTATATTATATCCAAGACAAGACGATAAGTATGTAAACCGATGTGTATGCAATATCAATCTGAAAGCTGTAACACGTTCGCACAGGCTGACGCGCTGGCTCGCCCCGACGCTTACTCATGGATCCTTGCCAGACCGTTCGTACTACGAGCGGTAACTACCTACGTATCGTAGTACTACTTGACATCGACCGTTAATTACCGCAAATAGCTTTGGATATAAGGTTAAGATCATGCCTTGCGATGTTCCGGAACATCTTCGAATATGGGAGCGTGTGAAAATAGTTTTACAGATTAAGCAATTATATAAATTTTCAAGGCTGCAAGTGTGATGTTTTATTCTTAGAGGATTCTTTAATTACAACCTTAGATGTGTATGCGGTTTTATTGTCTCTACCAGTGGTTGAATACGTCTGTTTAAAACTATACAACGCTCCTCTTTTAATGAGTGACAGCCATGAGTTTAGAGCCTTTCATTGATAAAAAAATAAGTCTTAATAAGAAAAAAAAGTCTCTTGTTGTATTGACAAAAACTCAAACGAATACGTCGAAAGGACTCGACAAGGTTAAGCTTTAATTCTGACGAACAGTACCAGGCCGGTCGTTTCATTTCATAAAAACCTACCGCGCGAATGACAATTTGATTAGGCAATGGAACAGCCGCTGGCGCCTCCGCCAACAGCATCGCAATCTGCCAGCCAAATTAAAAACAACCCTAATAATATTGAAGATAGAGTAAATCATCAAATGAAACGCCAAAGTCCTCTAGAGACCAAAATACTTTCGCAGACATACGGGCCTAGGATGGACGTGAGTAAATAAAAGTCTGAAGATACAATGTTAACTAAGTTGATGATAGGATCGATCATACGACGGCGTTGCCCTGCCGCATACCCCTCGGGCATACGTCTCTCAGATTCCATGTAACATTAGATATCCACTCTAGTCTAGTAAAACTGGCACATATGGCTGGATAACATGGTGAGGTAGATAAGACTACATTTTAAGTCTTAAAGCATTTTCTAAGAGGTTACAGAAAGTGGCAATCACATTTGAAGTAACGTTTGAACAATGGGAACTTAAAAATGAATAAATCATTGTGTTGGTTGCGAACCTCATGCCTGTTAATAATAGATTTGAATTTCCTAATACAACATGTATTAGGACGTGACTGCTGTGCATGAGGTCTTGGGTTCGATTCCCATGTCGGGCAAAGTGTTATTGGGTTTTTCCATCAGAAATTTCTCAGTAGCAGCCTCGGAGTCTGGATTTGTGCCCGGTTGATGGCAATAGGCTCGCCCCCTATTACATGGGACTAAAAACATAACTGGCGAAATGTGGGTGTACTAATGGGTACACCTCTACCTAACCCTTCGGGGATTACAGGCGTGATGTTATGTTATGTTTATGTAATATGTATGGCTAGGTTTATTTTAAAGTTAATTGACAGTTCAAAGAACAGCTTTTGGCACAGGATACACAACTTTGAGATTGCGTGCGCGCAACTTAGAAGATCCAGGATAATATTAATACGTACGACACCTAATTTGAAGAAGAATAACATATAATAATAAAGAACCTAAATTATTGCAATAACAACCACCTTATTAACAATAACACCAAAACATATTCGCCGAAAATCCCCGACAAAAAACGAAATGAGAATCGAGCAAAAAATAAAAGAACTAACACACTACACAAATCCCATTCGAGAAGTAAATAACAAAGAAATAATGCACGAAGTAAAGGTAAAGAAAATAATTGAAGGACATTTGCTGCTCGCAGTGGTTGCTCGGGGTCATTCTCTTTGATTGCCATCTCGAGGGTCCACGAGACCCCAATACGGGGCAGCCCTAGGGAGCGTCACTCAAGTACATTTGATATTCGTTTCCGTCACTACAATTAGGGTGGATATGGACTAACTTGGTGTAATTGTTTTAGGTGTGAGACGTTGAGATTAAATACATTTTTGCTGCAATGGAAGAAATTGGGTTAGCAGTACCACATACAATTAGTGAGAGAGACAGAATTTTCTAATTGATATTGTATTGATTCCGTCTGAGCTGAGGGTTAAATACTCTCCGTATATCGTGTTATAAACCCAAATATTGATAATTACCATTATAAAATTCTTTGTTGGCATAAACACTCTTTTATGAAAATAGGAAGGCCTTGATACCCGCGCAAGGTTGAACCAGAATAACAGGAGCCAGACACTGGCTCCTGTCACTCCTCCTGGCTCCTGTTCTTCCAATAATTTGAGTTAAGGTTTATTTAATAAGAATACATTTAAATCAATAAGAAAAAAAAAAGAAAATTAAGAGCATTTTGTTATACAAAAACTGGCTTTTGTCCGCGACTTCGTCCGAGTAAATATAGGACCCCGTTTCATCCCTTTAGAGGGGTGAATTTAGGAATATCCTTTTTTAGCTCATGCCTACGTCATAATAACTACCGCCAAATTACAGCCCAATCCGTTCAGTGTTTTGAGTTGTGTGTTGATCGATCAGTCAGTCAGTAACGGTTGCCTTTAATATTTAAATCTTAGATATTTCTGTGATACGTGGAATAATTTATACACTAAATACACTTTTAAATGACCAAATAGTAAATACGTTATGTCAGTAAGCGGTCAAATTATCGGTTCTAAAGTCTACCTAGTAATTTATGATAATAGTTTCGTTTTGTGCAACAGGTATGCGCGTGCGCACCAATCACGATTCCGTACTTACATACACAGTGGCTCTAATACGTACAGTTTTACAATAAAATGCACACATTTGAATTAAATCACGATTTGAATTACGTACGAAGAACAATAGTTACTTAATTAATTAGTTTCCGACGGACTTAATTGAATTTCGACACGTTTAACCGCTTTACGTGTTAACTCTTCACTTGACACCCTCGTTTGGCTAGTTTACTCAAGTAACGATAATCTTCTAGTAATCTTTCACTAAACATTGTTTGTTCGGTGTCCTTCTTTTAAGCCAAGGATCGTGGACCAACCTTTTAGACGAGATGCACTGACATGTGGCTGTGATTAAACCGTGTGGACAACATCAGAACGAAAACGCAGCTAAGGATTAGTCACACACACTCTAGATTCTAAAAAGTGGCAAAAATCTGTTTAAATGTCTGTAAATAGCAGCTGAATGAAACTTGTGAGCAGAAGGTGTACGTGTGGTTGGAATGATCGTTAACCCTTTGACTGCGGACGAACATTCGCTGCGCCAAACGCAAGTGCGGCTAGCTACCACTGTTAGCGTGTTCGCCTTAGAGAAACACATACGGTGTGTGCGCGCCGCACTTGCGTTTTTAGTCGCAACATAACGTGTGTGTTTTCCCGCAGTCAACGAGAAAAGATCATAAAATACGTTTTCTTCAGGTGAGCAGGTTGAGTGATCTAGTTCTTTTACCATAACTTTTTAGTTCAGGTTTAGATTCTTTTTTAGTTTACCATCATGTTTTAACAATTATTATACAAATACCTTCATATCCTCTTTTTTAACGGATTAAATGAACTTTTTGAAATGATTACACAGCCACACGCACACAGAATAAGGAGCATCACAAGAAACAGATCTTTCGTAAAAATATACATTCTAAAGCCACAGGCTCAATTTAGCATACAAACAAACTACTTACAATCAAGATATCACAATATTTTAAACACATAATATGCTACAGCGATCACCCATATCTACCGAAGATAAAACGTCACATCTACCATGGAATATCATACGGTAAAGCATTCAGTGACGTTGTATCGATTCAGTCATCACACGGCGTTCGCATCCGACTCTTGTCTCCCGTCCCATATCGTCGAACAACAATATAACCACGGTGCGGTTGACACAACACCACACCATAATGGAGGAACGTAATCAAAAGAGGCTTAAACCAATTTGAGCGATTTCGCCGTATCGAGATTTAAGTCCCAAAAATAGGGAGATGGGATGTTGTTTAAACTTTTTGGTCCTCGAACTATTTGGCTTTCGTCCTTAGGGTCTGTTTCATCACCTCTAAGTAGACTTTTGACCGGAAATATTTTTAAAAATAGAACAGAGTTTATATGAAATTATCTGTTAAGTAATTCTATCAAACATACCTATGCCCTTACATGCATTTTTTTTAGCCTACGCTGTCCCTATGCTTGGCAAAGTACTTTGGATCGATCAGAAGTCTTTCCACAAAGAAGAAAAAAGCCACTTTATAGTTTTTCTTTAGTATCAGGAAATTGGACATCAATATTGACCTGTTATTTCTTCAGGTTTATTGGCCACATTTCTCTTTGTCCTAAAACAACATCCATTGTTATAGTAACTATTTAGCTAATGGTATTTTCATGAGAAATTTTTAGACGCTTTCGACAGACATCAGTCGAAGTCAGGTATCCATTTAAATCAATCTTTTCTTAACAAGTCAAAATATTTGGCAATCTACCCACTATTTGATGTTTACATGATCAATCGGTATTAACGCAATGGAATGCAATGAACTATTACCAAATTGGCCTTTTACAACTATGGGAAATCGATGTTCACAACTGGTAAGTGCCAACTTTACCGTACTAACACGATGACTCTCAAATCAACTAGAAACTAATCTTTGTTTTATCGGGACATCATTTCATCGCCCCTGTTTAGCTACCTATGATTACATCTCCCCCTCACAAAGTAATCAGTAGACAGGAACGGTTTATTGTGGTGCAGGCACCTGTCACTAGTCATGCACAATTTTGATCATTATCGATGAAGAGGGAAGTGCGTTTCTATTGTTTCAGCCTTCGCAGAAGCGTAGCGATTGGTATTAATTTGAGAAAAACAGCGTTTAGTTTAGACAGCCATTAGACGTAAACCTAATTCATATTTTATAATCAAAATATTGAATCCAATTCCCAATATCATATCAAATCAAAGTCTCTCTGATATTCTAAGCCCAAAAGGCATTCGGGTTGCTTATTCAATGAGGATCATTTATCAATCAAAATCATAACTTTGTTTTCAATCTCATTCGTCTACTTCCGCATTGATTAAAATAGAGATTGGGCCTAATTAATTTAATGAAACAAACAAGAACATTAAATAAAGTGGTTTAAACTTTACCGTGTTGAGTTTGAATACACAAATATCAAACGACACTGAATTTTCATTCGAAATAAATCTAATAAGACGCGATCTCACACGTTCATTATCGATCTGTTCGCCAAGCACCCGAACTTAATTAAATAAGTAATAAGATCAAGTTCCTGCATAACTAATACGTATTAATCCTCTGGAGACGCGACCTCCTTAATTTACTACCAGTGTTTTAACATACAGGCTAGAATAGTTCGTAACATCATTTGTTAGTGCAATTAACGTAAGCGTGGTTTAAATTCAAATATGAATGAATGCATTACTCCACGTGCGATGGAAAAATGACTCTTAGTGCTAACGTTGTAGGGTTAATTTAAATTAATGTCGGAACAAAGTCCCGCTGTGGAACGGACACAATACAGTGAACACATCAGAGCTAGTGGCTCTGTTACAGGAATATGTAAAGCGTCCCTAGGGTGTCGCCACACGGCAACATGCTACAATGACGTTTTTATACCTACACGTCCATAGTTCCATACAAAATCATGCTTTGTCTAGCCCTCGTGGCTCGTACAGTAAGTCAAACAAAACAATTCCCAACATGAATAGCCATTCACGCAACGTTATCAATGTTACTTTTCAAACATTTACTCACTACGTAATTATTTATTAGAGCCTTCGTGACGAAAATCGGAATAAAACATGTATTTATTACCAACAACTGTTGTGTTTCCAACGATAAGTTGGTCAACCCTGAATTCTTCAAATGGTTTTTGCATTCGTCTCGAGGCCCCAAGGCCGAGTTAATTAGGAACCTAAGATACTCAGGTTATTAACACCGACTTTAATTTAATACAGTATTTTGGTTTAAGTCACATACAGGGGCGGCAGTAATTAGTAAGTTAAGCCAATTATTGTAACTTATAGGTGTTCCTTTTGGCAGTCTGTTGTGTTAAATTTCGTTAGGAGAATGTGAGAAAATACGTGTGAGCATCTTTCCTTTAAAATGTAGCAGCGGTTCACTTGTACAGCAATTTATTGGACAATTTGTATTCATTAACAAAGTGAGAAAGGCTCAATAGGTGTTCGTAACCAGGATTTAACGTCTTAGTTCCCGCTGGGAGTGACGTCGGCTCTTGTTCAGGGAATTTTCCCAAACATTCCTGGGACGAATTCCGGCAAAAGTTGGGCCGAGCATCGCTTAAATAGGATGGTGATTGTGTACGTACTTTTAGGAGTTTTCATTTCACTTCTACTTATTCCCATTTAAATAACATATTGGTTTAATATAAACCGACGTAATGATATTTTGACTAACTAGTATAATCGTATTACATTAAGTCTCCTAATTGAATTATTCGCTTAGGTAGGTATGCCAAGTTCAATGAACACTTGTACTCGGAGATATCCGAACCAGTCTGATCGCTACGAATTAGAGACTATACATTTACTTGTAATTTAGTTAGGTATACGGCTTGCAAAGCTGTTAAATAATGTACCTGATAACCTTTTGCAAAATGTAACCCAGTAACCATGGCCTCTCACAATGTCGTGCAGGCAAACACGCCGGATGATATCACCCAGAGTATTTTACATCGCTGACCGTCGCATCATCTGTTATTTATTGTCACAGCCATTCTTACCCAATGCACTGACAATAAACCATTGTCAAAAGCTATTTCAAAGCATGAAATTGGTGTCATACCACGAGACAATACCAACTGAAATAGCGCTACTTTATTAATTAGCGTATTGGCCCAATTCATTACATATTTTACACATCGTGTGAATAAGAACGTCTTTTAGTCTTTATTACTGTAATAAATTCCTAAACCACTGTGTGTTCGACATTGGAGTAATTGCGACAGAATCCGTCGAGTGGTATTCAAAGTAGCTGTTGTAGAAATGCTTGTTTAGGTAGAAAATTTAATATCGCACAAGGAGCCATCGCGCAGCAATGAATCGTGCCGGTCCCACGACCGCTGCTCGCCCGCATTCAGATTCATTAACAAGGCTAACCATTGTTTATGATTCACAATCCATACACACATTCTCTTCGCTAACACTGTATTAAAAGAAGGACTCTGTATGCATGTTTATTAGTATAAATAAATCATAGGCGAGGCAGCGGTTTATCTTTCAAAAGTTTTATATTTCCAAAAATATTGTTTGCCAATTTGTTCTTGCCTTCTCAGAAAAGAGTTATTCGAATCCCGACGGAACGCTTCTCATTTTCGAATCATAGACAGGAAAAGCAGTTTTAAATGGAAAGTAATCGGAGTCACGGGAGATTTGTTCGCATCAAAGATATCTCTCTAATTGAGAGGAAACCGTTGAGAAAATCAACCTTTTTTTAGGTATTGATCTTTCAAGAGTCCACATATATCATGATTACCGACATCTTGATAAATTTGTCATATCAGCGACATATTGACAGATCCCAGTTAGATAAATAATTCGGTACGCCTCTAGCTGATGCCTGATAAGTCGAGAACCAAACTGATAAGAGATCAGAAAAGCAAATATAAATTCGCATCTAATTTTTCTTCAGTTTGTGGCCTCATCTCTCTTTTGATGTAAGATTAACTTTAACGTTTGCATACAAATTAAATTATATTTCAAATTTCTAAAATAAACTACATACTAGCAGTAACTATCCAATGCAGAGATATATGATCATTTCCTGTTAACGATGGAGTAAAATGTAATCGATTTTTGGAAGACATCCAATTTTTTTTCTCGTAACTATATTCTTGTGGCTGGCACTAGTTATCACTGAATGATATTTGATTCCTCGTACAAAATTAATTCTATTTTTAGGACGTTACATTCGCTCTTTTGATGTAAAGACTGACACGAAAAATATTGTAACATAAAAAACATCACCGTTGTTTCCAACGCCAGTGATGATGGCACGAATGTGAATAATTTTAAAGTAGGTAATGCAAAGTGTGGAATAAATTAAACGTGGACGTTTAGAGAATGTTCGTAAGAACGTCTCAAGTCACAATAGTTAATACTAATCACGTTCTATATTTAAGTATTGAAATCTTGAGTCGGTAAGTGAAGGTCACAGTCGCGTTCCGTCACGTGGGGCCGGTCATTTTGAGCCATTAACCGATACGCTTCATGATTCACACACACTCAATGGTCCCCTACGTTTACGAAAACGTCTTGTTACCAAACTTTATGGCTATTAGTACATCAAGATTCACAGTATGTTCAGACGATTTTTAAATTAACATTTTATGTAGGAAAGCACTCTGCCTGCATTACAGGGTACATGTTAATTTAGACGAGATGTAAGAAAATATTTCGTTGGAATTGGAGAGTAATGTAGTGAATGTGGGGCGTTCGTGAACACAAATATCCCCGCAGTAGCTAAAACAAAAGAAAGTGAAGATAAATATTAAATAATACTGCTATCTTCTATTTCAGTGGGTGCAATAACTGAAATAGATCGAACGGAAATAATTTAAGAGTAATAAGTAGAAGCAAATGACCAGAAATATTTCGTCTTTCATAAATCATGATAATTTCAAATGTACCATTAAATTGTGATGGTTATCATGCGTCTTCGAGTTGGTGACATTTTTATTAGATACGCCATATGCTACAAACATAGATCTGTTAGTACCCAAATATTAAAATTGTTAGATGTGCCTTCACCGTTCTTATATCACGCGAAAAAGTGGCAATACTAACAAGTTCATGGAATCAAGTTCTAATAAAATTGACGTTTTTGTGACAGACGTTTATATGATTCGGTAGTGTATTATCTAATGATTTAAATCTTTGTTATTAAGTATGTTTCTCCAAATCATTTTTCACTAAATGCAATTCGGAAAGAGAAAGATTCATTCAATGAACAGAATAAACTGTTAACCTAACTAGACAGACATGTGCCGTCGAAGTATCAGTTTAGTAGTTCCTAACTAATTTACGTCAAGCTCCGGTACGACGGCGTGAACTTGTGATCGCTACTTATTCGCCCAATTATAACTTCCACCGCATTACATTTACACCCTCATTATTAACAAACGCTTTTAATGATTTCCTAACAAATTAATGCTCTACAAAGTTGGCAACTTTCAAAAAATGAGGAGAAAATTAACTGAAAACGGATATGTTGGCCGTCGACGCGATTATTATGGCGTTTGGAAGGTTACCTCTATTAAATTTTGATTTGGGCGGTTGGTATTAATTGAGGCTTGGTTTCCACGGCTGCAAAAATAAATTGAGTCCAAAAATACTGGTATGTACTTAATCCAAAAGTCATTATACAAAGTGGTAATAATCTGCCAGCCTTTTGGGCACTTGTCCCATTGACAGTGATGCAGATGAATTTTTTGTTGTCCTATTAGCTCTTTCTCTGTCAAATTATGTGTGTTAGTATATTATTACGGTTTTGATCTGTTTTAAAATGTAATAAATTATACTATACAACCATAGTTAATAATTGTGTTTTAGTTGAAAAAGTTTTTAGGTATACATAAAATTGTGATTTGGCATGTAAATTAAAATCACAACGTCTTTCTTGAAGTACCTAATGCTCTTACAGAGGTAAATCCTATTACAGTCAGCGGTAAGCAAATATTGATCTTATTATAGCAAGTAGGGAAGGATTATGTTTAAGAGCTTGCTAATTAGAGAGATAACCTCCTTAACAATCCACCGATCCTATATAAACAAACCCGAGACTTAATAAACAATCAGATCTATCCGACCTACCCGAAGATAAAACCGTATTACTAAATCCGTTTACTAATCATAGTTGTGTACGTGAAATGGCTTTTAAATCCGTAATCGATAACCAGAATCGATCCGAATCGATTCCAATTTCAAAATCGAATTACAAGGGCTGTTTTCTTCAGATTACATTGTTGGATTAAAAGGAAAAACAGTCAATGTATAAACAGCTTGATTTTTCACGCTGATAACAGCTACTGGAGAAAATATTGTAGTACACTGGTCTAAGGTATTGGATTAGAAATCTACGAATGCTCATTTATGATTACAATTGTTACAAGTGCTACTTGTATTTGAATTTTATCGATTGCACACATCTTGTTAGTGCCCGAGTCGTAACAAATTCTGGTTACGGTTGAGAGAAACGTACAAGGTAAATATTTCAAGTAGCCACGTTCTTTTAATATCGTTATGGTTCTCCTTTTATTAACTTTTAAACTGTTACGTTTTTCTACAATACTCCTACGTCGACTAGTAACTAATAATACTACTGTAATACTTGACGTCTTATAGTAGGTACGTTGTGATTATGACATTATAAGGCTGTTGTGAAATGTGTCGGTTTTCAGACGAAAATTGTAATAAGAAAACTTATTAGGCACACTTCGTTCTCACTATTGTCAAAAGCTCTGATTCATGGTCTTTCGTCAAAGCTTTGAATTCGTCGCTCAATGTACAAATGGAGGGAGAGACCTTTCAAAATCTTCAGTAACTCCGTGGGCCAAGTTCTATCCGACTTTACCTGACTGTAGGCCGACAGTAATGCGAGTACCAGGGGACCATAAAACGTCTATATCCCCGCTAAAAAGCACTGAAGCAGATCTTTAATCAAGCAAGCGACTGTTTGTCGCGTTCCGGTCCTCAGGGACGAATTCGCGACATAAGTTATAGCGCCATCAATGACAATTGTTAAATTTATAGACCATTATTTTATTGTTTAGTTAGCCAAGAGTATATTGACGTTACGCTTCATCCAGTCATGACGTCAAACTACGCTTAGGCGTCATCCACATCCTATGGATCAAGTAATAATAGAACAATCGGAATGGATTACTCTGCTTTAGTACATGTTTACAGTGTGTTTGTGATGTGGTAGGTACTTGGTTATGTTCATTTCCTGGCTCACTGATTCGGTATTGGGTACGTGTGTTGGATTTACAAAGGAATTTATTCTGATAAAAGTTGTCAAGGAAAAGAATCGTTTAGCTTTAGCTAATGCGCAAGCGCACTTATGGAAAAAATGTATTTAATAAACGTTTTATTTAGCTAGTCGCCAACTATATTCCAAACAGGAGGGCCTTGCAATCCAACGCAGTACCGCAAGCAATGTTCTGAATTTGAAATATCGGTAGCGATATGCCCATTTGACGTCGCCATTCATCTAAGGATATGGATAGGTCGGAAGTTGCAAAGCGGGTTCAAACTGACTAATCGGCACTGTTGGACCAAGCTGCGACTTCATCATATTCACAACCAAATGTTCTTGGTGGATGGACGTCTCAAGTTTTAATCTCCTCGGCTTAAAGCAGTAATCGCCACGCTCGGAAGGTAAGTCATGTGATGAAAATGATCATGATGATATATCGGATATTGGGACTGTAGTATGTCTCTCAAGAGCATTTAACTGCCCATTCCCACAAGTGCGAAAGGTGGTCTACCTTCTGGTTCCTGAAACCACACGGAAGTGCGTTACCCTCTGTTAAGTAAACAAGCCAAGCCTTCCACTTACTCTGTAGGTGTAACACCCTACAAATCACATACACAAACATTCTTCTCAAACAGCCGTGGGCCATTCAAATATTTGTGTCCTTTTACAAAAATCGAACTGGCAAGGTTCGCGGGGGTTCGCGGCTACACCATCCATTACCCAAAAGCCAGCGTATTATTGATGGATGCGGTTTGTGCACTCCACACACCTACCAGCCTCCCATGCTAGCCTAGCTTACATTTGCAATTTGTAAATAACAATCAATTAGTAATAGTGACTGACGTATGCGTTTTGGCTTCTGCACTGATATCCGGTTGAAAATACTTCTATGACTCATACTATATTTATTCGTATTGCATTATATTCTTAAAACTAGGACAGGTACGCAGTAGAATTTACGTTAATAGGGAAATTAGATTCTTGTATTTAGGAACACCTACAATAGTTATTGTTTGAACGTAGGTCTGTGAAAAAACAGTTCATCCGTCCGTACTGCCTTCCGTAGGTACCGTTATCAAGAAAATACGACTGCGTAAAACTTTGATATCACGCCAAAATATAGAGATGATAAGGTAAGTAATAAAATATACTCCTAGTAAATTCATGAGTTTGGGATTATGAACAATAAATAAGAGCTGAAGGTGAAGTACTCCAAAAGGATAGAAAAACTGGAAAAGACTTTGTAAGGTCATGCAGGGTCACACATATTTTACCAGAAACTCAAGAGTCTCTTAAAACGTTCGAAGCTGTGAATATAAATTTAAAAGCTTTACTTACGTTAACAATTCTTGCACGGCATATTGGAGTAAGTAGCTCTTTCAGTGGCGCATTGGTCCGGCGAAATTCTAATGTGCACCGGGATTTATGGGCGACTCGCAATGTATAATGTGGATACGGGCTTAAGAGCCCGTTCAATATGCGTGGAGTATGGCTAAAAGCATAGCGCCATAATATTCCCTACGATCCCAGCTATAACCCGATTCTCAGACTATTAACGATTACGGCAGGAAGGAAGCATGTCCTATTTCATGTTACTGTCTTCTGCCTCCGCGTCGCGGCGTGAATGTTGCAATACTTGTACCGAACATAGTGAAGTTACATACCTATACTATTGTAATGCGGATGAAGTTTATATCGAATGCAATATCAAATTTCTCGACCATCTCGATATCTATATTTCGCGTAAAGATTTATCATATTCACGACGGAGTTCCTACAAACGCGATTCAAAAAGTCTAGCCCACGGGGATTGTGTCTCTTGCACTAACAAAACCTTGTTTCACTGCCTATGCTCTGCGAATAAATGCGATCTGAATATATTATCGGGCGCATTACGTACGATTCGCTTGAGGCGCGTATCTACCCGAGGCTACAGAATTCAGTTGCACACTTTTCCAACTTCATCGTCGCCTGGTACAAAAGACATCTCTTTTATAGTGCACAAGTATTATCAGGCACCGAAATATAATGCAAAATGTGAAGAACATTTTGTAGGAACGGTTTAATGGCTTTGGAGCGTTCAAATAAAGTTGGTATTAAGATTGAAGCGACGAGAGTTCGGCTCCGTTCGATTTGGTATTTCAAGATTTCGCGTAGTTGGCCTATAGTGGCTATAGTTCTAATCTCATCGAATGTCAAAACACTACGAGCTGAGCTAACTACGCTTAGTTAACTTCAATCGGGTAGCGCCACCACGGGGGTGAGGCCGAACCGTAATTAATTACTGCTGTCGCTGACAAGCGAAGGCTGCTAAGTACCTATCGTTTCATAAATAAACTGTATAGCTTTATGTAGCTATACAGGTATACTCAGCACCAGTATTAATAGCAGATTCTCATACGTGATTACGCTGATTTTTAAAAGCTATTGGTTTTTTACCACGGCTGAATCCTTCCCACATGATACGTGAACTGTTGTTAAATCAAAAAGTAAGTAGGTAAGTATGTAGGAAATAAAATATATTATGCAAAAGCTGTTGAGGGACAATATCCATTCATCCGTAGACATTTCCCAAAAGAAATAAATCACATTTTCAATAAGCGACCTAAGGTAAAATGCAAACACACACACAGACGTTAGTCCTAACACAATAAGGATTGTAAATACATAAACGTGGTCTCTCAAGGCTGCTCGGCACTCAAATTTATCTTGTACTTTTTTCCTCCAAATTGTGCTACAATAGAGGTAGGTACTTAAGTATTAAAAGAATATTCCTAAAAATCATTTCCCATCGCTCTGGTACAAAATACCCCAAGCAGTTAAACGATACCGAAAGTGGACTGGTTAGTTTATTCATGAATTCGGCCCCAACCGAAATCGAACATCAAGTACGTACTTATACGTCGAGTTTTAAAGCGACTAAGTACTTAAACTGAGCTTATCTATCCAAGTTTCAGTAAGCCAGTATCAGTATAATAACTGGATAGATTATTCGGATTCAAATGGAGAATCTACATTTACTTATTCATTGTCTACTTCGATTCTATTTATTTGAACCGAATGTTTCGTTCCGTTGTCCTTATTCGATTAATAACTAATAAGAAGTTATCGAATAACAACTCTGTGGTTCGTTCATGGGGGTAAAACTACCTGCGCTGCACGCGCCACCACATAAAAAAAAAACTTTTTGTGGAACCAACAAGTTTCGATGCGCCTGGAAGTTTTTTGCAGTCTGTTTTTTATGTTATGACATTTCGGGTTCATGAATTCTAAGGGTTATTTTTTTTAAATAGCCTCTGATCGAATGTTAATTATTGCATAGTATACGAGTAAAAAACCAGTGCAAACATCCACTCAAATCGATGACATCATCAAATAAATCTGTCGGTCTGATGTCGAGGAATCGGATGGCGGGACTAGCCCGGATCCGGTTGTTAAGCTCAATCGAAACTACTATTTTTATTACTCTCGATGTTGGCATAAAAAAATACTATTTTTAATCATTTCAAATATTCCGTTGATGGCGCATCGGGCGGCATGTTAGTAGCACATAAAACCTAAAAACATTCGTAAATTCATCAGGATATTTCGGTAACACCCGTTCCACTACGCAATACATCACATTAAGAAGCTCGTGTGTCGGTATTAGATCGCGTTCCTTTGTGAAGTCAACACTTTCTCGTATTAAACCATCAATTCATCCGGATTCTGGAGAAGCGGCCATCAATTCAGCTAACGCAGACATATTCTGTTTTATAGCACTCGGTCTCTAGTTTCAACAAGTGTCAGAATTATGTTCGGGAGAGGTTCCAAAAATGTGGATGAGAATGGCCTCAACGTGTGACAAATAGCCTTAAGAGGAGGTCTTCGGCTCTAAGTAATAGTTTAACCTTACCTCATTCAACTTATTTTATTATTATATTTTGGAAAGGCAATTTATGGACTGAGACTTGTCCAATAGGTAATTGGAGAAATTTCACTGACATATCGGTAATAAGAGTAATGTCCCTAAGCATATTATATAATATTTTATAAATATAAATACACGGTGGACATCGTGACACAAGCTTTTACCGTGGTCTCAGTATTTACACTATATAATTCTAGACATGCCAAATTCACCAAAATACGTCCGTTTTAAAAAAAATTTAATCACCGACAAAATTATGTTCTGGGGGGTAAAGAATTATGTATTACTGAATCCATGCTAAAAAAAAAACTATCACGAATCACGGTGTCACACTGTGTTTAATATTCATAACGTTATTAAGTGCCAATACACAGCACTGAGCATGTCTCTGAAGTCTCGCCAATTCATTAAAAAGGACCCAGTATTTCGTCTTTACCAAGATGTTTAGAGAGACACTCATACTTTAGTCTAAAGTCTAGTTTATAGTGTAAAACTTGCTCGGATGTATGCGTCAAGTCGCCTTTGAGACGAGAGCCAATTACGTTGTAACGTGGAAGGTATACCCAACAAAGCGATATGATCCGACTTTCAGGGATAGTAAAACAGAGCAATACCTAATTTTAAAGTTCATAAAATTAATAAACTATTTGTAGTAACGTTGTCTAGAAAGAAGATCTTAAATGATAAGGCAAAAAAAAAAACATAAAGAGTTCAATCTTGTAATTACAAACGTTTAAAATCTAGTCGCAATCTCATCTCAATCGGGACAACTAATGTCAAATTAAGACTCAGATTATAATGTAAACGTTCCTAATAACCAATAAAACTGCCCCTGATTTCACCATGCAATGTAACTATACATAACTGTTTTTTAAAATACCTCAAAGGAAAGCACAGAGATTTCTTCCTTAAAAAAAATCAAGAATATTCAAATCGCCTTATCCAGATCTTCAGCTAACAAAAATAGAAACTTTTGCTCCTTATAACTGGGTGCTTGAGGCAAACTTTACGCAATATAACCCGCTGAACTTTGAGTCGCATGGACTTGGTATAACATTTGTTTTGGTTATGCACTCTCTAATGCACACGTTTTAAGTTTGTACATAAATAACTTGCGTCGACTCCCGCGACTGACTTCTGACCTCGCCTTCAGAACTGGCATTCATTGCGATGTTGAGTAATAATAATTGTTAACCCTACGATGCGCTGCGCAATCCGCGGTGACTCGTAATTACGGTTGCAGTAAGCTAAAAGTAACCTTTACAGACTAATCAAAAAAATAGTACAAGACTAAAGATTCTAGAATATTAAACCACGTTTGGTTTAGTAAAACAAATATTATTGTAACTATCTGTCTAGTAAGGGTAGTATCTATTTCTTTCTTATATAGTTTACTTATAATAAGTGTGTTACATATATGTATAGTACCTACGTGATATATTCTGAAATTAAAATAAATAATATATAACAGCGAATTCTAGTAAGTTTCATCTTTATGATATACTATCTTCTTCTTATGAAACTAGAAAACTAGATAATAATGTTTCTCTCTATCATAACATAACATAACATCACGCCTGTAATCCCCGAAGGGTTAGGCAGAGGTGTACCTATTAGTACACCCACATTTCGCCAGTTATGTTTTTAGTCCCATGTAATTTCAGATATTACCTTTTACAAACTTATAAGCAAACAAACTGTACCTCTTTAAAATATTAGATAAATCACAGGTGACGAAAGATGATTGGAGATGGAGCAGAGGATGGGAAGCTAGTATGATACGCTCTCCAGGTAGATAGACCGAAAACCTCAAAAGAAGGCATCCAGTCTGACCCAGACTGGAAACAAAGCAAAGGGCGTAGATCTGGGTGTTGTGAAGCTACTTGGCAAAGGTATGACCAGAAAAAGATGTGTTCAACAGTAGATACTATTAGCTACTATTGGCCTAGTTCTGTTTTGTTTCCTACTTGTTTGAAGGAAAGTGGAAATTATCTTTTTTTTACTCCTCCGATATTCGGATCCAAGACATTTGAATCGTTCATCCGGCACTAGTCAGGTTATATTGCCTCGGCGCTTTTCTGGCGGTCTCCACTGTTGATTCTGTCTTTTAAGAGTTGTAGTAAATCGGAATAGTGTGGCGGGCTTGTCCCAACGAAAAGAAAGATACTACAAGCTAAGTTGATTGATTGATGAGTACAATAACGATTAACGTACCATTAGAACAAATCTAAAAGCTCCTCTACATAATAAAACGGTTTAAGTGAACATTTACCGCCACAGTGAATAATTACGATTGTAAATAGGTGTTACATCAGTCTGACCACCCAAGTCTACTGGCTCCGCTACTTGAAAGATACTTGACTGGATAAGCATTAGGTAACGATTAAGCAAGCGTTCGCATCTCTCGTATAACTGGAATACAGTACTGGAATGGAAGATTCTACTAACTGGTTAATCTAGTTATGTTAATACAGGGTTGGTGATGCGTGGCAAAGGTCAGATTTCGACAATAAAAAGGAAAAAATATTTTATTTCTATCGCGCGGGCGTTTGTTGCTAGGAAGATTACATTACGTACGTATTGAGGGTTCCGCGGGGCCTTTATTATAAACCCTTTTGTCTTGACATATGTTTTCGTCAGTCTGTGCACCGCTTAGCTCAGGGAGAAAAAGGAAAACTACTAGAGATAAGAAGGCTATACAAGTAATACTACGGAACCCTTCAACTACACATCGCCCGACACGCACTTGGTCGGTTATTTTTTAAGAGGTTGAAGAGATTGTTTAGGTAAGACTTTTCCTCTTATGGTTTTTTTTTAGTTAGGGTTTCTCAGAACATGAATTTAAAAATAAATACCTACCTATGTGTATAATACAAAGAGACGGTTGTAATCGGTAGAAAATTATATAATCGATTGATTGACATTGGTGCCGATTCCCTTGTTCACAAACTAGACTAAATTTAGAGAATTGACATCTCTTACTAACATACAGCGAACGGAAAGGACGGTGACATTGAAGAACTAAGTTAGCGATGTCAAATTAGTTTTGCCTTGAACTTTTCCGTATTTTTAATCCATACGTTTTAAGATGTCAACTATAATTGTATGGATGTGTCAGATTGACTAAATTTGACAGCTCTTATTTACATTAGTCTCTTTCTTGTTTTATTGGACAGAAAAAGATGGAAATAGTCTAATTTTAGTTTAGTTTGTGACCAAGAGAATCGGCACCATTATCGATCCAGCTTTTGTCTGTCAAAATATGAATGAATGACAGCTGCTGTCAACAGTCTTTACCATAATGCATGTGTCAATCGAAAATCTAGTTTTGTACGCAACATTGTAAACGAAGCTCAATACAAATGATACAATGGTAATTCAATTGAAAGGATTTGAATTAAGCCTGATCATTTGATCACCGGTCAATGCCAACCGTTGAGCATATAATATAATATTATGTCTATGACAGCTATAGCTACGCTTAACTTGTATTTTTATATAAGTTTCAAAGTAGTCTACGTTATTATAAGTACCTAGTGCTTCTTTAACTCTTGGTAATCCATTAAAAAGAAACTTAAAAATATTTCAGGGATAAATTCAAATACTTGCCAGTAAAACAGACCATCGGAATCTGTTCACATTTTCAACCCTAGATATTTTTCCTAAATAAAACATCAGTTACCAGTTAGTGTAAATCCCATAAAATCGGTCCAGCCGTTTCTGAGATAAAAAAAAAAAACTTTTTTTTTTAAGTTCCGAGCGTGCATGTCTTGCAGTGGCTTAATAAAATATAGAGAATGTAAAAAATAGTAATCCTTTCTCTGCTACATGTGGAACATTACAAAAATATTATTTAGCGCACTCTAATAGATGGGGTGTCGCCCTTTGCTCTAGCTTTAAAAATTCAAGGAACTAGTCGTACGTTTATCATTTAAACTTGATCGTAGAGTTATAAAAGTGACATGATACTGTTGAGAAGTGAAAAAACATCCTGTATTCGACGTAAGGCACTATTTTTTTTTACAAAAGTAATTAATGCACTAAAGCAACCGCGAAAAAATTGTTCGTTTTCGTAGATAACATCTGAGTGTTGTGTTGAAATGTTAGATTTTCAACTGTCGGCGCTGAGCCGAACGCTGACAATCCAACAGTGCGAAAAGATCTCATAAAGACGACGCAACGGTTTTCTGTCCTATGATTACTCATGTCACACACAGGATACCTACATTTTTTTTAGCGACGAACATCCAAATCGACTCTTCTATTAATTACTTGGTGAGTATTTAGATAGCGTAGGTACACTCACCAACATATATCTAATATCTAGGTAGTAAATCATAAATGAAGTACCTACCTACCTAGACGCCGCGATACCGGTTTACGCGTCGCGTCAAATGTTCATCTATAAAATCAATTCCAATTTAATTCATTAGGTATAAGTTTCCATCTTACATATTAGCCTGCGGGCGCTATGAGCTAATCAAAGAAATATTTTGGATGACAGTGACAGCCTGCTTTAAACTTAGTATTTGTATTGTAAACATAGTAAATAACTCTAATCAAAACTTATCTAGATGTATATTTGATCACACTAATTCCTTTTGATACTAAGCAAGTAAATTGGCAAGAGTAACCACCACACGTAACCAGTTAACCACATTACAGCTAGTCCGTTGTTTGCTTTCCAGCTTGCAACAACAGTGGATTAGGATAGCTTAAGTAATTACAGCTGTACCAAGCAACAACAAACAAAGAGATTAACAAAAACTGGTTAGAACCGGTTCTTTGCAGCTAAAACTTACGTAACTTTAACATTTTATGTAACAATATTTTAAATCTAAATAAATCTGTGATTAGCATAAAAAAATGTTCACTAAAAACTTTGTATTTTATCTGAAGTTTGTATCAGAAAAGTTTTTCAATTAGGTAGGTAGGTACTTTGTTTTCGAAGATAAGACTTTTGTCTTACACTGTACTCGGGCGAGAAAACCAACAGAATATATTCGAGTGTATTTGGCAACAGACTACGAGCAAATATGAGAAGATTTTATGAGTAAATATTAGGTGGCCGATGGTAATATGAGTAGAAGTTCGTTTAACCCAATGAGTGTAAAGATTAGAGGTGTGGAGCAAAATATCGTCGTAAAAACGTAATTGACATTTTAAGTATTGCTCATACTATGTAATTATTACCTAATTTGTAAGGATTAGGACATAACCACGTGTATTTAATGTACAGGGTCTGAAAAACTATCAGTCTTAGGTTAAGCATTTTTTTTTTATTTGAGTTCAAATTACAAAAAATGTGCAAAATCCATCTAGATATTTTTGTTTCATTAACTCTTACACTCATCCATCTATTTAAACTTGCGCAAAGTTTTAGAATGCGCCTGCGCATGTCTTTAAATTTTGCTTGAAAAGTATTTATCTTTGTAGGTGCTTATTCCTTTTTATATTTTTACCTAATTATATATTTTATTAATTAAATATGCACATTTTTATGACTTTTTTTTTAACACTTGCAGATTCAAATGCTTGTGAATTGATAACATCTTTACACGTTGGTAGATACGAACTCCTAAAAATAAATTGACAGGGAGGGAGTATATGTAGCAAGATACCACCTAACATCTTATTGTTTAATTTAATTTTAGTATTTACATAAAGCTACCTAAATCTAATTCGTAAGGCAATGTTCCCTCCAAAACTTTTTTTTTCTCAATCCGACTACCATCTGACGATGTCCGTCTGCGAAGCAAAGGGACATTTTTTGTCTATCAAAGTTTTTTCTCACCAAAAGCAACAGAACATCGATTTCAACTTTAGCACTCGATTCGGTTTCGAGTTTGCCAAGTTGTCACTGACTTTTATATACAGGGTAGTGAAAAAATGAATAGTCCCAGGAACGATTATTGTATCATGTATTTACTGAGATAATATTGTGACTGGATTTAAAAGAAAATAATTACGATAACTCTTCAGGTAGGTAGTGCCTACCTACCATATCCTTAGGTAGCTGTGACCTTTACAACTTTAAATCTTAATTGCTCAAGACCCAAGTAATGAGACACAATTGATTTTCTATTGTTCTGTCATACTGGTATGACAGCCGGAACTTGAGTAGTTAAATCTTTTCTGAATTTACATCTTCTTTCTTTATCGTGTGGGCAAGACCTTACGCCTTACGCACCCCACACACCCTAGTGTCGCAGTTTCTAAACCGCCTAAAGAGCCTCTGACATGGTTTGAGTGGAACAGTAAGTTCAGGTTTCCTCACGATGTTTTTTCTTCATTATATTCACATGCTTGTTGATCAATCACTCCTTAACTGCTCAACGGATTTTTATAAAACATTTAGTCTAGAAAATTGGATACTTTTTTTATCTCGATTGCACCATCGTTCCCGTGTCTATATTTTTCGAAATTATGTCTTCCGTAGGTAGGTTAATCCTGAAGTTTAAAGTTGTGAAAGAAGTTGACGTAATAAGGTCATTGCTAGAGAAAATAGGTACCTACCTAATAACGGTATAATGTAGGAATGTAGGTACATACCTACTTAACTTTAGGTAGGCTAAGGTAACAGGGATTATTATACCTAGGTTTAATCCTATCTAGTACCGTCTTGATAAGTAGGTCAATCCTTATACCTAATGAATAATATTATACAATAGTACCTACTTACCTACCTGTATAATACCTATATGACAGTTATGTAAGTTAATAAATCTTATCTCAATTGTAGGTAGGATGTTAGAGAACCTTTGTTTGTGTAATTTCAGTGAAGACTAAATGCAAATCGCAGGTAACTAATAATAGGAAGTAGGTATAGTTAGATACGTATATCGTACCTACCTGTCCTTGACTGTTCATTCAACTTTGTATGTAGGTAAGTACAGTGCACTACCTCTACTTACGATATGAATCTGTTAAATGTATACCTTTAGGTTCATATGTAGGTAGGTACTTACTTGCCTAATTATACCTATGTATGCATACACATACAGCCATGCGTGTCCTAATTACTCCTAATGCAGGTACAAAAAGGCACGTATAGGTACCTACCTACCTAACAACAAACCAAAAATAATACTATGGTTGTTTGTTTTAACAAATTCATGTCCCATTCCTATCACGCTACAGATCAAGAAGCCTACCTACGCAGGTGTACTCAGCTCCATTAAAAGAGGCTTAATTAAAACAATCACCAGGCAATAAACCTTGTTCAAGGATACTAAACTTATCTACAGACGAATGTAAGGTCTGCGTGAGACTCTCTTCAAAACATTCAATTATTAAAAAAGTCTAATAAAAAATTAAAAGCAAAGTTTGTGCGGGACAGTCGTCAAACGTCACTTCGTTTAATTGGTTCTGCTCCTCAAACCAGTCTTCAATTATTCAAGAGCGAGTGAGATGGAAGACCTTGGGATGCTCCTGTGGTGACGTCACCCAATAGACTGATCTGATGAATAAACTAGCCATACGCACAATGTAATAAAAAAAAACAATAAAAGTCAGCCTCAAAGGACCACAACAGTGCCCCCGAGACGCCGAAACCAGACGGTGTTTTTTAAGAAACACTTTTTTTACACACTGCACGTGTGTGCTGCACTGGTTTTGTTAACTGCCAGTAAATCGTCAGATGTATAAATTAAATATAAGTAGGTAGGTTTGTTTCTTACTAAGTATCTTCATGTTCATTAGAAAAAGTAAATAAATAAACTTATATTTTGCCTCTATTTTGAAGGTAACTCAAGTAGCGGATATTGCCTTCAAGTTCGCAAAGCAGTGTGAAAACTACTCACCTTTGTAAGAAGTTCTGTGCGCGCGCAGGTAAAACACCGAAATCCCACAGGTGAACGTTATCCTTGATTTTGAAATTCGAAAAAAGATTCGGAACGGTCAACCGGCTTAGTGACGGCAAGCCCCCGGTATTCACTCGTTCGTGCGTTTGTGTTTAGCGACGCACCACGACAAAACTACAACACTGTCACAGTTTGTTTATAAAATTATGAAGCACTTATTAATAATTTCGATGACCCGGACTGCGCATGCCCGTGCAACACGCGCCTCTTTCGAATACAAGGTAAGGTTATGTTTAAGTTGTAAGCACTTCCTTTCGGCTTTACTTTACCGGCACGCGCACTTCACACTAGTTTCCCAGAAGAATCTTATTGGAACAAATCCGTGCGAACTTTTTTCCGATAACACTTACACACGAAACACTATCGGAGTACTTGTAAAGTTATTCCCACAAGAATTCTTTAGAAGTACCACCAGAAACCGACACGTTTGCACCTTTTTGACGATCAGCCGGCTCTACCTGCATCAAACGAAGGCCGTGTACGTATAATAAACACTTAAAAACTCCGGAACCGGTAATAATTTGATTCCGCACGTGAACGTGACACTGTCAAAATAAAAATTTAGTAAACACGGTAACACCAGTATCTCACTCATTTACGATGAAACATCCCATGTTTGTGCCGCGGTGAGGTCCGAGTGACAAATAAACGAATAGAAAAGAAAATAAACGAAGAATACTAAAGTCGTCGACTGTGAAGCCGAGCGTCCGACACTCCTGCTGAGCGCTGTACTAAACGCGAGAGGCCGCGCGACCCGCCCCGCCCCGCGGCCCGCGCGCGTCCCTCCCGCGCCCTGCGACCCGCGCTACTACACAGTATGAAAATAAAGTAACGTTGAAAAAATCACAAGTGCACAAGGGAGGAGCAGAGATCATAGTTCATCCCTCAGCGGTTGCGTGCAAGTTGTGCGATTGTTTGTTTGTTTAGTAGTTGTACGGTGAGCGGTGCGGTAGCGCGGGGCGGGGGGCGCCTCGCGGCGGAAGGCATTCAATTAATCTGACAACACGTGCGTGATGCACCCTCCCGCACTCGCCTCAGCCATAGCTTATCATACGATTCATTGACTAGGGCCATTGCTCCTATTTTCGCTAACTTTTTGTAACTTTTCCGAGTAAAAATTATTAATTAAAGACGCTACAGAGTCTTGTACAAAGTTGAATGGACGTCGTGTTGGGCTGGTCAGGGACCGTTATCAATGTAAGTGCAAGTGCAAGAATGCCGTTACTCTACGTACCTACTTTCTTTTGTTAAGTGCCTATCTAACTAGCATTTTAATAAATAAATAATTTACCTAATGCTAATGATTTTAATTTATTTTGTTTAGCTTATCTTAAACATCACTGACATCGGTAAAGGAAAACATCGTGAGGAAGTCTGAACTTATAATTAATAAAGTCTGAAATCACCGATCGCCTTAAGCAAGCGTGGTGATTAATGCTCGTGCCCTCTCTATAAGAAGATGCCTGTCTTTCATTGGGATGATAATAGACTCTTATTATTATTTTATATCCTACTTATCGACAAGGTTGTTGTTAGATTATCACCAATAATTTCTAAGATGTATTACTGGCAACGGTTCAAGGTCAAAACATGTGTCTCAGCTAACTTTAGTAAGTTGGTATTTTTAACAAGAAACTGTAGTATGGCTATCCAGTCATCTTGACCCATAGCGTAGGTACAGAAAGGTAAACCTTCCAGGTACCTAGTTTTAGTTTTATTAATGACAAACGCAAATTAGGTATAAGCTTTTATTTACTTTCACCTGTTTCGGTGGTGGCTGTGGTTAGTCAAATCTTACAAGTTAAATTTGAGCTACTTCCCGATGTTCGATTGAGCTGAAATTTTGCGTAAATATGCAATGTGCATGACAATGCAATATGATGTCAAAGAGCTGGTCTGATGATCTTAAACTCAATATAATGATGTCACAAAGCTGGTCCTGGGTTCAAATGTGGAAACTTAAATCACTTATCTTTCAATTTAAAGATCCACTTCCCGGTGTGCGATTCAGCAGGAATTTTTAAAGCATATGTAGGTACACATTGCTTAACAACGCTATACATATAAAAGCACGTTAAAAAAAAACTTGTTTTTAGGTCTTTTTTTTTTCGATTCACTAAATATACATCGTTGAACCCGCATTTTTTGACTAACAATCTACATATTTGAACAGTTCCGTAGATATGCAGTACTACACAATGAAGAGAGTAGGCATTTATATTGAAATAATTCATTTCATACCTACCTACACTTTGTACAAAGTTGAGTTGAATTCCGAATGTATCGCGTTTCGATCCAGCCAGTAACAAAAGTAGGGTAACATTATCCAAAGTTTCAGAAGAGATTTATTAATTTAAACTTGCTAATTAAACTTATTACTTGTTTCAAACAAATGAAAGTAAAAAATACTTTTTTCGGAAAAACCATAGTTTCGATTTCAAGTGTACATTCAGATAAATAAAAGAAATGTTCACATGACATCAGTAGGTACTCATCTTGTGATATCTATCTTTATATCATCTACAATGTTCATCTCAGCTGTCTGAAACAAACGTCACCTAACAATTGAGCAGCAGAAGTCAAACTCACAAACACTTCAACAACTTTACTTTATTGTTCAAGAAATAGAGCTCAGAGCTCTATTTCTTGAACAATAAAGAACTATTCTACGGTAAAATAACACGGTAATAATACTTTCTTTTTAAACATTTGATGATTGTGTTCGATCTAGGTACTTTAGTCTTAAATGCATTCTCTTAGCTCGCTTTTTTTAAACTGCACAAGCAATTGATTACAATAAGTGAGATGTGAGAACGGTTATTAATAAAAAGTTCATTTATTCAAGTACCGGACAAAACTAATTTATCGGGAATTGTATCCCACATAGCCACTCAATAAAATGAAGGGCGTAAAGTTCTGTTATCCCTATCTAGGTACACCACTATTATAAATGAGAATGTTTGGATGATTGTTTTTGAATCCCGCTTAAACGGCTCAACGGATTTCGATGAAATTTATCAAACCGGTAGACTAAAACCTGTCACCCTTATTGAGTTATACACTCAAAATGACATGACTTCTTTCATTTTTTAAACTTTTACTTTACTGCAAAATGAAAGAATGTTTTTAACCTATGAAACAGAAGATTTTGTAGCTTTCTGATTAAGAAATAGATTTATATTACAAAATGTGTTAAGTAATTAGGGTGCTGAATTAACGATAACGATACTCTTTATTCCAGTAAATATTTAAATAAATAGTTTACCCTAGAATTTAAGTGAAACCGCGGGCAACAGCTTATAAACTACAAGAGAATGATTGTGTGATAGAGTGAGATAGCGCTACTTATCTCAACTATCTCCCCTCATACCTAACATTTGACAGACACTTGACTGATACGGTTAAATTATTCATACAAATATAATGAAGAGGCGAGTTCTGTTAGTTAAGGGTTCCCACGCAAACGGATTATGAGATTGACATGTATGGAAACTCCGCTGATAGCTCGCGTACTTATCAAATGTTATCTTTTACTGTTTAATGGAATTCTAAGATCTGCCGCGCTTTTAATATGGCTTATTTATAGTGACCGACAGATAAACCTGTTTTGACAACCTGAATTTTATAACTAAAATACAAGTAGGTAGTTCTATAAGACCTAAACCATTACAACTTATATACTCTCAGATGAACAACCATGTCAATAGAGTTTAACACGAGATGAAAAATTAATCAAAAATGAAACCAAGAATAAAAAAAATAGTATCATCTGAATGACTGATTTATTGGTAAACTACAGACTCACCCTATATTAACCCAGGGAGGTGACTTTATGCTTATAAGAAACAGTATTGTGAATGAGGCTTTTATTCAAAAGTGCACTAACACACGATTTTTTAAATAACGTCATAACCGCAACACACTAATCATGAAGTCAGACTGCAACGCAACGTTTTTTTACTGAAATATCATCTTGCATGATAACCTTAAAGGTTCTCGGAATCCAGTTAGAGATAGGGGAAGGCGCGTACGTTCCCGTGATCCCTGGCGTAAGTGGGGTAAGAGAACACGGTGGTGGTTTAGTCAGTAAAAGTCTGGACCCCACCGCCTCGCCCAGGGCGGGGGACATCCAAGAAGGTTCTCCATCCGGGAACAAAAAAAAAGGAGGTTC
Organism: Hoplodrina ambigua; assembly: GCA_949774945.1. NCBI lineage: Eukaryota > Metazoa > Arthropoda > Insecta > Lepidoptera > Noctuidae > Hoplodrina > Hoplodrina ambigua. The sequence goes on from OX458967.1 coordinate 10,686,932, forward strand.
TCGGATGCTTAATCACATTTTCCAACCTAGGGTTACAGCCAAGGTTACGGTTTTTTTCGAAAGTCAAATTGTCAATGTTAACAAAACAAATGCAAATGTTAAAATTGTAAACACAAACTCCCGCGCAAACTTACAACGAGGGTCATGGTCAGGGCCAATAGTCATGAATATCCTATCAGGCACACGTACGTAAACATGAAACTTTTTGCTGAAGTTTTCACTTGGAAATTCTTTCGCTTAACCTTATATATGGGAACAGCCATTCAATATAAACGGGCTGAGTTAGGTTTTTAAACGAGTTTCTAGAACAATGATCAACAATATAACAAACATTTTTAATGGTAAAGTTCACATCTATTAGGTTCTCAGATCACTGATAGGAGATGCTTAAGTTGTCTCTAGGAAAAATTCCTTTTGGATCTCACCGCCATCCAGTGCGAGTGCGGTGCTCCTGATCAGACGATGACCTATTAACTGCAGTGCCCAATGTGTCCCTACACCTGCAAAAAATGTCACTGATCAGGGATAAACGTGGACAACTACTGGGCCCAAGTACCTACTCTAATATAAAAAAAGGATTAACTTGAACCATCGATTCTAACAGAAGATCTTTACAGTTTTAAACAACGTTGCACTACCGTTCCTTGTCTGCGCTGTGGATATCACCTACATAAGTTTATCGCGATGGATAACGTCAAAATAGTTGGGCACCGAAGAATTTTAATCTCCCAAGATCGCTTTACATCATCGTTTGTAGTCTGCTCTTAAGACTTTAAGTTTTTTATGACTTGACTCGGTGACATAGATACCTACATGCTACATAGGTACTTATCTACTATGATAAGTTGTATGTGTATTCTACAACGTCACCAGATATAGTGCTATATGTAAGTCTGGGAAGATTTGAATTAAGTTTATGACATTTTCTGGTTATCGTATTTCGCTGATCACCTCGTTGTGAGAACGAATTGGTGATTGAAGAGCAATTGGTAATTGAGGACCAATTAGTGTTTGCGAATTCCAATAATTTTAAAGCTGGTTTTCGAGTGTAAAATCTCTCTCCGTTGCGCTCTTCTCTCTCTGTCTTCGCTGACCCTCAATATTTTAAACTACGCAACGAATTTAATGCGCTGTCACATAGACTACTTCAAGAGGAAAGTTTATCCATCAACATTGCACCTGACGATGTTTCCTGTTAGTAGGTAAAATAGGTACACGCACCGCCACACATACATTTCACAATATTTGTTGAAGTAACAAGCCACGCCAGTAACGCTATGACTGCAATGAGTTTTACTAAAGGGAAATAAAAATATTATCTATCTACGTAAGTACCTGCGTGTTAGTACGTCTAGGTCCTCAGTCCTCACGTTCACTCGCGAGATGAGCAAAGATCAGTCAAGCATGAATCTACGTATCTCCTGTTAAATGTACTTTCATTCACAGCTCGCAGAATATTATTTCATTTTCCTTGAATTAAATGAACTTAAAAAAGGAACTATGAACACGCGGTTTAAATTAAAAGAAACATCTAAATAGCATTAATAAAGTACCTACCTACATACTTGCCGACAACCGGTCGATGTACGTATGTATGAAATTATATCGATAAACGATTATAGATGCATTTTATTGTTTTTTGCTTAAACCTGTTTAAATTTATCTATATTAAGAAAGGTATTAACGATGACCTTGGCCTTAAGGATTGCACCACGTCCTTTTAACATCTTAAAAATAATAAATACCTACTTAATTTACAAGAAACTGAGTCAGTAAAGTCATAGTCAAAGTCGAATCATTTATTTAAATAAGACTAATAAAAGGTTTGGATGTCATATACCTACCTACAAGAAGGAAAAAAAATATTGCATCTACCTAGTTGTCCATTCCAAAAGATAGTTTTCAAGATACACCTTACAAACTAAAAATGTCGGTATACTTACAATAAGTTTTACAGGTACATTACATTAGTACCTACATACCAATAATTTTGTTTCTTAGTTTATTTTTGTAAATTATTATTTTATCGCAGATTTTTCAGTTTTCCGATAACTTTTATCTGAAGAAAATATTAGTTATAACAGTTTAACAGCTTTTGCATAAAAAATATCAAAAAATATCTCATGTTTGACAATTGATAAATGACGATCGATAACCTGTGTTGTTGTTTTTACGGTTCGAAATAGAATTCTAGGTTAATGATATCGTGAGGATTGCACACTACCTATTCAGTCAGATACAGCTGCACAAAGCTTAAGCAGCCACTAAGTAGCTTACTGCACAGCGGAGTATCCAAACAAAAAGCGGTAAGTAAATTTGGTAAATTTTTCACTTTATCTAGGTATCTAAATAAACAGATAAATTAAATTGAAATGTCTGTCATGTCAAAATATTTTTTTTTTACAATACAAGGTAATTGAAAATTTACCCGAAACCTTCAAAGGGAAAACCTTCAACCTACCCTTTGAAGGTTTCGGGTAGTAAAAGTTGTTCATAATGATGAGTACAATGACTTGTACTCATCATTATGAACAACTTTTACTACTGGACCAACCCTGAAATCAGGAAAAAAAAACAGCTGATTTACGATTACGATCTTGTTATGAGTACCATTTTTGTAAGGAACAGCTGCTTTTTCATGATTTCAGGGTTGGTCCCATAGTAAAAGTTGTTCATAAGGATGAGTACAATGACCCCTTTTAAAGTTTTGGGTATACTTTCAATTACCCTGTATAAATCTGAATGTGATGAGAAAGGACATGGGCACACGGACCCCACGACCCGAAGGTTTTAAACCCAAACGGCTCGAAAATATAGTTACCAGTAAGGGTATACTTTCGCCGTTCAAGACTTATAAAAAAAAAAAAGCAAAAATAGAACCCCATGATAATCGACTTGCATACAAAAAATTTCGCGGACATAAGCTAGTACTTTATAAACCGGAATAATTCAGGAGGCTAAAGGCCACTTCAGAAGATTATCGAAATAATTGCTTGATCAAATAGTCGTCTGACATTCGATAAGCTTTGCCTGGACTGCGATACAGGTAACTACTCAAACAACTATAAAACATGTATTAGAAACTCTACAAAGATACTAGAAAAGTTAGAAAATCTATTACTAAACTTTTAACTACATCAGCAGGCCTAGCCATATTACAAACTCTTCGTATCTAATCTCTTTCTACGATCGATAACGCTTCGGCGTAAGCGATTGTAGAAAGCGCTAAGTCGGTAGCCAAGATGAAATGATTGAGTCAATCGCTCGTTCTACGACGTTGTACGAAAAAACTTATACTCTAGTCTATGGTGAGCGATCCTACAGACGTCAAACCTACGTCAAAATCACAGTTGTGTTTATATTGCGCGGGCAGAACATTGTTTTTGATTTTTTTAACTTAGATAAAACTATAAAGTGTCAAAAAGTGAAATAACATCATAATGTATGTTTCTTTTAATAATTAGTGTAATATATTAAAACAGTGCGAAATGTAATTTTAAATACCTGTGACTCGAAATGATAAAGATCTTGCTTATCAATGAAGAATACCTTTTATGAAGTGAATATTTTTAATAGGATGGAATCTAGATCTTGAGCAAGCCCGAAACAGTTCGCAGCTTTAAAAGAATTCATTTAAAGGTGCGTAAATTACAAATTATTTCGTAAATATGTTCCTTTACTAGTTGAATTTCTATCACACTCAGAGCACGTCTTGAAATTGAGACTAGTTGAAACATAAACAATGACGTGGACCCGTCGTGAACGTAAACACGTACTTATGAAACAAAGAAATCACTAGACCCTTTGGATATCTAAAATATTTGTGTCACCAATATTGGTGACACCAACAATGCGCTGATTATTTGTAATAAAAGTCCAAAATTATTTTTTAAAAACAAATCACTTCTCTTTATCGCCACAGCTGACTAAAGAGACGCCATTTTTTTAGCGTTTTCTATTGGGTCTTCGTGATCGCTCGGCTAGCGTTCAAAAACTACGAAAACGTTTCGTTAGCGCTTGTCAAAAGTGTAACTTGGCTAGCATTTGTACGGGATGTAGCGATTAACGTCGTAGAAAGGATCAAGTTTCAATCTATCATTACGAACGCTATGTTAAATTGTAAACTTGTCTACGAATTATCTATTCGCTTGTTCTGACCACGTGATTTAGCGTTGAGGTAGTTTAATTCCCATACATTATCATTGTTTTCTACAAGCGTTAACGATTGTAGATTGTCAACTTGGCTAGGCCTGCTGATCCTGGCATCTTAGCCTTACATATGCTGAGGAAACGCCTGCTTGCCTTATGTACATTACTCGTTTCATTACGACTTTGTTACGAATCCAGCGTGCTGATGCAGCAATGGACACTGCAAACGTAAAAAATGAGTGGCGTTAATGAGATGTAAGAAACGTCGTGGTATATTTGGCCCCGTAATTATAGATGACAAATGACACCATCCTGTATTTATAAATAGATTATTATGAATAATAGAGTGTCGTAATAATATTAATGACACAAAATACAAGTAAAATGCATTAGGTGGGACAATTATTTTATTATTATACACACACACGCAACGTGGTAGAGAAGCTATTTATCCATGCTAATATTTTAAAGGCTCAGTCTGTTAGGCTTTCACGACTAAACCACTGAACAAATTTTGAAGACATTTGGCACGGGGTATGTTTGAACTTCAAGGAAGGACAAATGCAACTTTTTATTCCGCGACTTCGTCTGTGTCGGCGATAAGCAACATTTATGTGGACGAAGACTGCACGCGTCTTCGTCCACTACGTCAAGCATTTATAGTAAAAATTAGCTTTAGTCCGCGACTATGTCTGCGTGGAACTTGTTTGCATATAAATAATTTCCACCCCCCTTTTCACCGCCATAAGGGGTGATTTCCGGGATAAAAACTATTCTATGTCCTTCCCCGGGTCTTAAACTATCTCCATGCCAAATTTTATGAAAATCGGTTCAGCGGTTTAAGCGTGAAGAGATAACAGAGAGACAGACACACTTTCGCATTTATTATATTAGTAAGGATAAACAGACTTATGTTGCCTCCGCCTAATGACGCAAGTGAAAATCGAATGTCTTTTGAAAATTATATATATCGGCGCAATTACATATTAGTTGTCTAATTAATTATTAAGAATGCCTAAAATTATGTAATCATTATTGTTTATTAACACTTAGTTGATTTTGTGAAATAAAATAAGAAATTACTTTGTAAACTAAACAACACGTGTCGCCACGTGCGCGCAGTGCATTGAGTCACGTGTTGACTAGTATAAATAGAGGCAACGGACCGAGAGGTGATTCATTATTGTTCGAGCCGTCGTACTGTGCGGACCTCTTAGTATTCGCAAATAAATCAGTTGAACACTATCTTGAGTTTGACTGCTTTTTTTTTTTTTTTTTTTAGGTGGTAAAAATCATCAAATGACTCCTTCCTCCCTGGGTGGGGTGGAAGGGACTGTCAGACTTTTACTGACTAAAAAGCCACCCTGTTCCTTCTGTTGCCCTTTACGTTCCGGGGCCACGGTATCCTGTTAAGACGTCCCGCAACCCCGGCAGGCGTTGGCCCCGTTGGGAGCCCCGTCCCTGTGCTGACAGCTCTTTGAGGCGCGCGCGAACAGAACGCGCCGTCGACCCGGGCTTGGTCCTTGATCGGACGGCGAGCTACCCATTACTCGCCGTCCGCAAGCCCGCGCTTACGGTGGCCGGATGTCGCCTCGCGACGTCCGACGCCCTGGGCGTCTCCCGCGGCGGCTGGGGCGTGAGGTGGTTCTCTCCCTCACGCGGCCCGCCTCCTCCTTCGCTAGCATTGCTGCTTCGCAGAAGGAGGTGACTGCATCCCATTCCCGCTCGCCCCGGAGCATGGCCTGAACCAGGTCCGGACGCGAGAGGTCGCCGCCGCCTATCGCCTCCGTGAGGACACGGCGGTGCTCTGCCCAAGCGGGGCACCTGCACCGTATGCTCCACCGTGTCCTCCGGGCGATCCACACAGTGGTGACACCCGGGCGTTTCCTCCCGCCCTATCCGACACAGGAACCTCCCGAAACAACCGTGTCCGGTGAGGACCTGCGTCAGGCGGTAGGTGAGGACGCCGTAGCGCCTCTCCAGCCACTCCTCAAAGAGGGGTCTTATCGCCGCGATTGCGGCGTGCCCGAACTTGGGTTGCGACAGTCGCATCTCCCATTCCGCCATGAGATCGCACCGGAGCTCACTCCGCAGTGCCGCGATTTGCCGCGTCAGCGGGGTTTCGCCCCGGCGCTGCGCGTCCACACGCCACTCGTAGACGCGCTGGAGGACTGTTGCCTCCAGATCCCACGGCGGCAATCCGGCAAGGAGGCTTGCCGCTTCGGCGGAGACGGTGAGATATCCCCGGATCATCCGGATGGCCATGACCCTCTGGCATGCCACCAACTTGGCTGGTGGCCGCCGCCTGATGGTAGGGGCCCACACAGGGGCCCCGTAGAGGGCCATGGACCGCACGACTCCGGCGTAAAGCCTCCGGCAGGAGGCGCCTGGTCCCCCGAGGTTGGGCAGGAGCCGCCAAAAAGCAGCCCCAGCCCTGTCCAATCGCGGAGCCAGACGTCGGAAATGCTCCTTGAAGCTCCACCGGCTGTCGAGGACGAGACCCAGATACTTCATCGTCGCCTCGACGCCGATGTGAACCCCTCCCACCGTTATTTGGGAACCCGACGGTGGCGCGTTCCGAAGACCATGAAAGCACATGGCCTCGGATTTGTGCAATGCCACCTCGAGTCCCCGAGTGCCCCGGGCTACTGCTTCCCCCGTCGTGAGGGCCCTCACGCGCATGATGGCGTCCACCGTGGAGCGCCCCCTGCGGAAGCCGCACTGGCTCTCCGCAAGGTCCGGCCCGGATCTCCCCAGGTGCCCGACGAGGCGGTTTGCAATTACTCTTTCAAAGAGCTTGCCCACCTCGTCGAGCAGCACGATGGGCCGGTATGCGGACGGTGAGTCCGCAGGGCGCCCCGGCTTCTTGATGAGGACCAGTTTCCCCGTCTTCCAACGAAGCGGGAACTGGCCCCTCTCTAAACATGCGCTTAAGAGCCCCCCTAGTCGAGGACCGAGAGCCCCCGAGGCCAGGACCCAGGCTTTCCCAGGTAAGCCGTCGGGTCCCGGGGCGGTATTCTTGGCCTTCAGCCGTTATACCGCCACTCTCAGATCTACCTCGGCCACCTCCGGAGCATTGTAGTCGCCGCCGTCGCTATGGTCCGCATCTTCGTCTGACACCGCCAGGGGCGGAGCCATGGGCGGGGGGGTATGTTCCCCCCGAGAAGGAAACAGGGCGCTCACGACGCCCTCCACGAGTTGGGGCCGGAGACTCTGCGTCAACGGGGGAGCCCAGGGGCGGAATTTGTCCCGCACCCATTTGTACGGGCGCCCCCATGGGTCCCTGTCCAAAGCCTCCAGCATCTCCCTGCGGGATAGATTCCTAGCCCTCCATTACATCCCCCTCCAGGGCCCTCCTCGAGGGCGGAATCGCCCTAGCGGCGGCGACGGCGGCGACAGTGGCGGCGGCAGCGGAGGGCCTACCTCTACCCCTGGCCTTGGCGGGTGGAGCGCAGGCCTTGCCCCCTGCCAGGGTGATCGGCCGGCTTGCCAGCAGCCGCACATGCAAAGCAGTGCGGCGCGGCGTCGCACTTGCCGGCCATATGACCGGGCTGACCGCAGCGGAAGCATTTGTCACTGCGGTCCACCTCCGAGGTGCAAACGCATGCCGCATGGTTGCCCACTTGGCAGCGGAAGCACCTCAGGGGTCTGGGCTCGAGCAGTTTGACCTGCGCCGAAATCCAGCCCACCAGGAGCCTTCGACCCTCCGCTATCCTTTTGGCCGCCGACACGGGGCAACTAACCATAGCGGTTCGAAGCCCCGCGAAGTCAGGGCGGATGGCGCCGACCTTGACTTGGTCGGCAGCGCACTCTCCAGTCCTGACGACGGCGGCCCTTAGGTCGACCTCCGTTACGGAGTCATCCAGGCCCATTATGCGCATGTCGGCGCACTTGATGGGCCTGGACACTCGGGCCTCCTCCGCATCCAGAGACGCCCTGAGCCTTTCAGCCAGAGCGTCGGCGATGGGGCCACTGGCCGCTCCGGGAACCTCCAGCATCCGGGCGCCCGTGGCGGTGACCCTCCTGCCTCGAGGTCAGGCTGGTGTCGGACTCCACACCAGACGCCGCGGTCGCGGGCCTCTTGCGGGCAGAGGACACCTCTCCCTCAGAGGATGTACCCTGCCCTTTCCCCGGGCGGGGGCGCTTGAGGAAGGACTGCCTCCTCTCCTCAGCCTCCGCCTGTTCGCGTCCAGAGGCCACGCTCCGGACGCTCGAGGCATCTGATGACGAGTCGGACTCCGACTCAAGCACCATCGCCCTCTCTCTTTTTGAGCTGGCACTGTGTGCCAACTCCTCTGGTGCCGGTGTTGTGAGCGTGCTGGACAAGTCCAGCGACCCCCCACCACGGGCACGTGAGCCACCCTGGCTCGTTGCGGCGACTGCCGGTAAAGATTTTCTTGGGTGTGAATTATTCAAAATTGATCCCACGAGTAAGAAAATGTTCCAACCATCCAACCAATAAACGTGGTTCGCACTAGAGACTAATTTAGCTACCCATTAGCCAAGCTAACAACCCCCTTCGCGGTGCGCCGCCGCTTGGAGGTTTGGGGTGACTTTTTATAGAGGTTTTCTACCTCGCGGCCCGGGCGGTTAAGCCAAGACCCTCGACCCCCGTCAAAAGTCAGAGACATGACCTTGACGATCTTCGGGGCTACGAGAACAGCGGTGGCAGAAGGAGGTACGAGACTTCCTCCTGCCAGCCCGGCGGCAGGGTAAGTGCACACCGAGCCCACTCTTACTCCGCCACTGTGCCCTCTGCTAAACAGAGGGGCACGCGTTGGAGCGACCACCCGACAGAATATTTGCATGCGGGCAAAGAGACCCCTAAAAGGGGGAGTTTTTGCCCGCACCCCAGGATGCACCGTACCGAAAAACTGGCCTTCCCCCCGGACGTATCTGTCCAAGCACCCCGAGTTTGACTGCTACTATGGATAAGCAACCCCAAATGGATGGCCCGTTTGAGGAGGAGTGTGACGTCAGCGCTGCTGACGTCACCATTTTTAAAAACACTGCTGCTCGGGATCATCCGATATCAGAAGTGGGATCCGAAGGGATCCATGGTACTTTTTCACCAACACCTGCTGCACCGCAACTCCAGCTACCAGGACCAGTGCAGCCATCACAGCCATAAATGGATACACCTATGCCCAGTACATCTATGGGTGGGGTACCACCTGAGTTCTTCACGCACATTATGAAAATGATGTAGCAGATGTCGGAGCGTTTATGTAAGCCCCTCGAACCAAAAGTGAAGATCAATGATATTTATCTACCATCATTTGACCCGGACTTGAACGTTGGGATCCGAGAATGGTGTCTACATATAAGCAAAGCAATTGAGACATACAACCTAAGCGACTTTTACGTACGTATGAAGGTTGGAGGTCTTTTGAAAGGAAGAGCAAAAATGTGGGTGGATGACTGGATGATTATCACATCTTCGTGGGACGAACTCCGTAACAACCTCATTACTACGTTTGAACCCGAGAACAGATACTCAAGGGATGTTATACGATTCAGAGAACATACTTACGACCCATCGAAGGATATCTCTGAATTTCTATCACGAGCATGGGTCTTGTGGAGGAGAGTTACCAAAGATAAATGAAGATGCAGTGAAAGCAGTAATTGGATGTGTAAATGATGAACGTTTACGCATCGAACTACTTAATGCGAGGGCTACTACAGTACCAGAATTAATTTCGGTCGCATCTTCAATCCGAAGAAAACGTTCTCATCCAGGACCAAGTTCCGTAGTACCAAACAAACGTTCAAGATTTTCAGAAGCAACTACTCCATCATTGTTTTGCCGTATATGCAAAAGGAACAATCATACATCCAATGATTGCCGCTACAAACCTCAAACTACGGATACTAAACCTGAAGAACCTGAAGACCTGTTTTCGACGGGAACGTACAATCAACACAAATATAAATAACATTGGAGGACATAAACTTGCACCCATCAACGTGACATTTGGAAACAAAACCTTTAGAGCCGTTTTTGACAGCGGTGCGGAATGTTCAGTCATACGCGAAACAGTAGCTAACGCATTACCAGGACAAAGGAATCAAGCCGTGAACTGCTTAAGAGGAATTGGGAGATTCCCGGTTATGTCATTAACAACATTATCCACAATTGGCACTATCGATAACATCGCAGTCGAGTTACAGTTTTATATACTTCCAGATTACGAAATGTCTACAGACATACTAGTTGGAATGAACCTGATTTCAATTGCTTCAGGTAAACTATAAATGTCATCGACGAATTCTTCAAAATTGATCTACTAACTAACGTACCCTGAGTAGAAAGGAGCCTTGGGAAGTGGCATGGTGCAGAGCGCGCACCACCCTTCAGAATGGCCGTATCGGCGCAATTACATATTAGTTGTCTAATTAATTATTAAGAATGCCTAAAATTATGTAATCATTATTGTTTATTAACACTTAGTTGATTTTGTGAAATAAAATAAGAAATTACTTTGTAAACTAAACAACACGTGCGTCGCCACGCACGCCGTGCATTGAGTCACGTGTTGACTAGTATAAATAGAGGCGACGGACCAGGAGGTGATTCACTCTTCGCTCGACGCTCGCCGCGAACGGACGTGCTGCGCTTCGCTCCGCGCCCGCTCTCGACTTCCCGCCACTTCTCGTTGCGCCCGCCGCGACGACTCCTGTAGTCAGCAGACTACAACCTTTTCGATCGGAAGCCGCCTTTTTCAAGGCAGCGGACGATTCATTATTTTTTTAAGCTAACACAACAACACGCGGGGTGTTGTTGTGTTAGCTTCACTTGGCCCCTCCAGGGCTTAAATCCACAGTTTCGTGGTCCTCGGTGGATACCTTACGGTGCCAACGAAGCCGAGGGGGTGTTGCCCCAATCACACCCGCCGACCCCCTTCAGGGTGAGGCAGTCAATTAGAGTCGGGAACTAGTGTCACGGCCTTGGGGGGTCTCCTAGTCGTGCCTAGTCTCTGGTTTCGTTCACAGCTACACACCTAGTGTCGGTTGGGCGTGTCTACACCCTTCGCACTAGACTGGTCAGGGCCCCGTTCGCACAATAAGACTGGCGACGGGTTTACAAGCTTAGGGCAGTTACCAGTAGGTACTCACCTCCCTGCCTATACCCGGCAGGGAGGGTCACACATCCCCGGGCCTGTCCACCCGGGGCGGGGAGCTAGGCAGTTAGGATACAGTTAGGTTCCCCCGCGAAAATTTCTCCCGCGATTCCCCTCCCTCTTCGATGATGTCGGACGCAATTATCGTTGCGTTCGTCAAGGAGGTCCTCTTCAAGGACCCCGAATTCATTGCCAAGTATGGCAAGAAGTTTGCTGCTCTGCAGCAAAACTCATCCCCGATCGAGGAAAGCATCGCTAGCTTTAGCGATGTACTCGACAGCCCCGCTTCCCCGCCACCCGTTGACAAAGGAATTCCAGTGGCGGCACCATCAATGCCTTCACTAGAAATTCCTTCATTATTGGGGCCACGGTATCCTGTTAAGACGTCCCGCAACCCCGGCAGGCGTTGGCCCCGTTGGGGGCCCCGTCCCTGTGCTGACAGCTCTTTGAGGCGCGCGCGAACAGAACGCGCCGTCGACCCGGGCTTGGTCCTTGATCGGACGGCGAGCTACCCATTACTCGCCGTCCGCAAGCCCGCGCCTACGGTGGCCGGATGTCGCCTCGCGACGTCCGACGCGACCGCGAACTTGGGTTGCGACAGTCGCATCTCCCATTCCGCCATGAGATCGCACCGGAGCTCACTCCGTAGTGCCGCGATTTGCCGCGGCAGCGGGGTTTCGCCCCGGCGCTGCGCGTCCGCGCCGTCTCCCGCGGCGGCTGGGGCGTGAGGTGGTTCTCTCCCTCACGCGGCCCGCCTCCTCCTTCGCTAGCATTACAGCTTCGCAGGAGGTGACTGCGTCCCATTCCCTCTCGCCCCGGAGCATGGCCTGAACCAGGTCCGGACGCGAGAGGTCGCCGCCGCCTATCGCCTCCGTGAGGACACGGCGGTGCTCTGCCCAAGCGGGGCAGTCCTGCACCGTATGCTCCACCGTGTCCTCCGGGCGATCCACACAGTGGTGACACCCGGGCGTTTCCTCCCGCCCTATCCGACACAGGAACCTCCCGAAACAACAGTGTCCGGTGAGGACCTGCGTCAGGCGGTAGGTGAGGACGACGTAGCGCCTCTCCAGCCACTCCTCAAAGACCGACACCGTGGAGCGCCCCCTGCGGAAGCCGAACTGGCTCTCCGCAAGGTCCGGCCCGGATCTCCCCAGGCGCCCGACGAGGCGGTTTGCAATTACTCTTTCAAAGAGCTTGCCCACCTCGTCGAGCAGCACGATGGGCCGGTATGCGGACGGTGAGTCCGCAGGGCGCCCCGGCTTCTTGATGAGGACCAGTTTCCCCGTTTTCCAACGAAGCGGGAACTGGCCCCTCTCTAAACATGCGCTTAAGAGTCCTCCTAGTCGAGGACCGAGAGCCCCCGAGGCCAGGACCCAGGCTTTCCCAGGTAAGCCGTCGGGTCCCGGGGCGGTATTCTTGGCCTTCAGCCGTTGTACCGCCACTCTCAGATCTACCTCGGCCACCTCCGGAGCATTGTAGTCGCCGCCGTCGCTGTGGTCCGCGTCTTCGTCTGACACCGCCAGGGGCGGAGCCATGGGCGGGGGGTATGTTCCCCCCGAGAAGGAAACAGGGCGCTCACGATGCCCTCCACGAGTTGGGGCCGGAGACTCTGCGTCAACGGGGGAGCCCAGGGGCGGAATTTGTCCCGCACCCATTTGTACGGGCGCCCCCATGGGTCCCTGTCCAGAGCCTCCAGCATCTCCCTGCGGGATAGACCCCTAGCCCGCAGCATCCCATCTCGGAGGGCGGTCTTCGCCGCCCTGTACCCCTCGTACAGCTCCGCCTCAATGGCTGCCGCATTCGGAGGTCGGATGCGGCACCGGCGGTGCCTGGCGTACAGGCGTCGCGCATCAACGCATGCCTCGCGTAGTGCCGTTATCTCGCGCGACCACCAGTACACCTGACGCCGGGCGCTTCCTGGCCGGGCCCGGGGCATTGCCATGTCGCAGATCACGGACATGGCCTCCTGGAACCACTCCGCCTCGTCGTTGACGTCGGCAGGCCTGTCTGGTGATGACACCCAGGCCTGCACGATCGAGGCTTCCAGGAAGAGCTCCCGGTCCAGCTGCTTCAGCGCCCATCGCGGACCACTCGGGGTCTGTCGGACCGGCGTATCTGGGATCTGGGCGGAGACGTCGAACCGTCATACCGGTGGTCGGAATATGTCTCCACCCCCTCCTCTACGCGCCAGTCAACGACACGCGGCGACAGAGCGGGGCTGGCGAACCAGATGTCCACCACCGACTCGCCCCGCATCCGCACACACGTGGGAACAGAACCCCGGTTCAGGATGACCAGGCCTGTCTCCAGAGCCCAGTCCTCCACCATCCTGCCCCGCGCATGGTCCGTGTACCGGGAACCCCAAGCCACGTTCTTGGCATTGAAGTCCCCGAGGACCAACACAGGGAGGGAACCGAACCCGGCGACGACGACTCCTAGCTCCCTAAGGGAGACGTGGAACTCGGCGAGAGTTCGGTTCGGGGAGAAGTAAACGCCTACCACGGCGATCTCCCCGAACCGCGCTGCCACACAGCCCCGGCCACTCTTGACGCTCTCGAGAAACGGGGTACCGGCGGCGGCCGACGCGATTATGACCACCGAGCCGTCGAGGTCCGCCACCCAGTCATCCCTGGGCGGGACAAAGTACGGCTCGGCGACCACCGCGATGTTGATCAGCCACTGCGCCATGCTCTGGACCAAGAGATCCTGAGCGGCGGCGCAGTGGTTGATATTAGCCTGGAGGAGGCGCAATGGGGCCGTGACTAGCCCTCCATTACATCCCCCTCCAGGGCCCTCCTCGAGGGCGGAATCGCCCTAGCGGCGGCGACGGCGGCGACAGTGGCGGCGGCAACGGAGGGCCTACCTCTACCCCTGGCCTTGGCGGGTGGGGCGCAGGCCTTGCCCCCTGCCTGATGATCGGCCGGCTTGCCAGCAGCTGCACATGCAAAGCAGTGCGGCGCGGCATCGCACGAGCCGGCCATATGACCGGGCTGACCGCAGCGGAAGCATTTGTCGCTGCGGTCCACCTCCGAGGTGCAAACGCATGCCGCATGGTTGCCCACTTGGCAGCGGAAGCACCTCAGGGGTCTGGGCTCGAGCAGTTTGACCTGCGTCGAAACCCAGCCCACCAGGAGCCTTCGACCCTCCGCTATCCTTTTGGCCGCCGACACGGGGCAACTAACCATAGCGGATCGAAGCCCCGCGAAGTCAGGGCGGATGGCGCCGACCTTGACTTGGTCGGCAGCGCACTCTCCAGTCCTGACGACGGCGGCCCTTAGGTCGACCTCCGTTACGGAGTCGTCCAGGCCCATTATGCGAATGTCGGCGCACTTGATGGGCCTGGACACTCAGGCCTCCTCCGCATCCAGAGACGCCCTGAGCCTATCAGCCAGAGCGTCGGCGATGGGGCCACTGGCCGCTCCGGGAACCTCCAGCATCCGGGCGCCCGTGGCGGTGACCCTCAGCCGGAGGCCTCCGGCGATCCCGAGCTCCTGGAGGTTTACCGCCTCCTTCGCCTTTGCGAGCACGTCGCGGTACGACACGCCCTTCTTTACCGCGTCTGGCTGTAGTGTGATAACTACAGCCGCGGTCTTCGGGGCGCGGAGTCGCGCCGCGACGCTGCGCTCTTTGCGCTGCCGCCTCCTCCTCGCAGATCTGGCCTCCTTGCCAGCCCTCCTCGCCTCCCCAGCCACCTGCCAACCGGCATTGGCTGCACGGGGCACCAGGGGTGGGGGAGGCCGGGTCGACGGGTTTGCCGCCGAAGCCTCCTTTCCCCTCTTTCGCCGGCCGCCTTTTGTCTCCGGCTTGGCCGGCGCCGGGGCCGGCCCGGCCAGAACCGGCTTTGCCGGAACCGATCCCGTCGGAACCGGCTTTGCTGGAACCGATGCCGCCGGAACTGACCGTGCCGGGGCCGGTCTTGGAGCCGCCTTTGACGTCTTTGCCGGTTTTGCGGCGGCGGCAGCTGCGGCGTAAGAGGTCGCCGCAAGTGGGGGGCGCAGAACTCGGCTCTCCAGCACCGAGAACCTCTGGTTGAAGGAGGCCAGTTCCTGCCGCACCAGGTTGAGGAGAGGGCTCTCCTCTGGCGCGGGCTGGCTTGGCCTAGCGGTCTCCCCCTGAGGCGCCCCCCGACGGCCGGCTCCTTGGAGCCCGGCCAGGTCCGCCTTCAGCCGGAGGTTCTCCTTCCGGACTGCCTCCACTTCGGCCTTCAGGAGGCCGACCTCTGTCCGCAGCTCCGACATCAGGCCTGCCACCCGAGGCTCGGCGAAAGAGGCCGCCGCCGCCGCCAAGATGGAGGCCGTGGCTTCGGTGATGGCCCTGTCTTTTGACGCCTTCGTCTTTTTCAGGGCCACCACCCGTATGGCCTTCACCACGGCCTCCTCTAAATTCATCCGCCCCTCCTGCCTCGAGGTCAGGCTGGTGTCGGATTCCACACCAGACGCCGCGGTCGCGGGCCTCTTGCGGGCAGAGGACACCTCTCCCTCAGAGGATGTACCCTGCCCTTTCCCCGGGCTTGGGCGCTTGTCACTCAAGTGCAAATTGCGCATCTTCACGGCGTGCATTCGTCCCATCATGACCTACGCCTGTGCCGTATTTGCACACGCAAAGGCATACCGTCTCCATAGGATGCAAACTCTACAAAACCGTTTCTTGCGTAAGGCCACGGGAGCCCCGTATTACCTTCGCAACGAGAATCTCCATCTCGATCTGAGAATCCCCACCATCCAGCAGTTCATGAAACGCACCGCCAAGCGCTTCTTCGACACTGCTGAAAAACACCCCAATCCCCTGATCGCATCGGCCGCCCGATACACTCCCTCCCGTATAAGTAAGACTCGCCGACCGAGACATACTCTGACCATCCCCGACGATGCCATTACTCTCCTCCAGGAGAGTAACAAAGAAACCAGTACATTACGAAAGTACAAACACAAACCGCCGTCATTCCGCCCTCGCCGCCGAGGTCCGTCGCGACGTCCCTGTTCATCTCCGCCCCGTCCCTTGCTCGTGCCAGCCCGCGCCGCTGAGCCTGTAGCTTTAAATTTGTCCCTAATTAATACTGACCAGATCCAGCCTGTCCCTTTGCTGCCCTCCCCCAGCGACGCCCTAAGCCGAGGCCCGTACCCCACAGGGGGTGCCCTTAGCGTGTGTTCGCTTAGTTTATAAGTTATATTAAGCCCTGGCTGGAGGCCTTAAATTCATTTAAGGCACCACAGGAAAGCCCGGTTAAGCAGCCGACAACCTCATAGGTTGACCTGCGAGGTGCAATACCGAAAAAAAAAAAAGGATCTATTTCATTATTGTTCGAGCCGTCGTACTGTGCGGACCTCTTAGTATTCGCAAATAAACCAGTTGAACACTATCTTGAGTTTCACTGCTACTATGGATAAGCAACCCCAAATGGATGGCCCGTTTGAGGAGGAGTGTGAGGTCAGCGCTGCTGACGTCACCATTTTTAAAAACAGTGCTGCTCGGGATCATCCAATATATATATTTTGTACAAAATATGTAAGGCTTTTTTTTTTTTTTTTAGGTGGTAAAAATCATCAAATGACTCCTTCCTCCCTGGGTGGGGTGGAAGGGACTGTCAGACTTTTACTGACTAAAAAACCACCCTGTTCCTTCTGTTGCCCTTTACGTTCCGGGGCCACGGTATCCTATTAAGACGTCCCGCAGTATACGTATAAGACGTACCCCGGCAAAATATGTAAGGCTTGCCTTAAATCTTTACGAAAACATTACGTACTTACTTTTACCTGTCTTGTATTAATTTGCTTTTAAGTTAGTATGTATTTCTTTAGCCTTTCTACGTCTACCTTGTTTCTCTGGAAGCGACTGGGCTTTAATAACAAGTCAGTCATGTGTAGGTAGACAGGCAAATCAAAACTTTATTTGACTTACTTTAATTGTCTCTAGAGACTGCTTTTTAATTCTGCTTGGCAAAATCATGCTTAGGTACTTCAAAAAGTCTAGATATTTTTGTAGGACTAGCTTGGTTTCTAGTTGGATTTGTATATGAATTATTAAAAACAGGGTTCTTAGCCTTTTTTTAGATATGACTTTCTTTGAATTTTTTTAAAAAATAACTTTTTTTTTTTGCTGACCCGTAGTGTCGTAGCAGTAACCAAAAACGTAACTAAACAGGGGTGACAAAAATCACGCGTACGAAATCGCAGGAAGCAACTAGTATAATAATAAGAGAAGATTCCTTTGAATAAGGCTGTGGCTATAGTGTACTTTTCCTCTATTAACAGTTTTTTTCCCACTTTTAAATGAGGAATTATTCGCTCCACCGAGGAACAGGCTTCTGATTGTGATGACTACAGCATGATGTCTCACATGTGTGTGTGGCACCATTTTTGATATTCTAAAGCTCATCCTGAAGTTTAATATCCTGTTCAGCACAGCCTGTCAGTCTCCAGTGCATAATATCACACAGCATTCTCGCACAAAGACTTTTATATCAGCTCCATCATTTCATAGTCCCGCTACTGTTTGGTCGCAACTTCGCGCTTCAAAAGGCATTTACGGAGGCAACATTATAAGCTCCCGTTTTCATCACGAACTATTCCTATGTTTATGCTCTCGGACTCATAAACAACGATATTTAAACCGTTCGTGTAATAAAACTGAAACGTCTTTGTACTTGCTTTAATTTACATTTGAAATTGTTTTCTGAATTACATATTTGTGAAGTTAACTGTTTTTCAGTTGTTTGATATTCTCTTTTTTCTTTTTAAAGTTTTGCTTTATTATTTTTAGGGTCCCGTTTCGAAAGGGTTTCAAACAGAAACCTATAATTAAGACTCCACTGTCTTTTGAGTTTTTGAGATATATTGAGCCGTCGACACTTAAAGTTTGACAGAGTTTGTACTACTATGCTACTTTGGTACTAGCTAAGTTTGTACTCCTAAAACAACCAATGATAAAAATAAAATAAAAGTCCAAAATAAAAAGACCCATTCCAGAAACGTTTTTCTCCCTTTTTTGCTCGATCGTAATGGCAATAATGCAGTATTAAATATTGCACGATAGTACGGAACCCTTCGTGTGCAAGTCCGGCTCGTACTTAGCCGGTTTTATTTTGTAATGTCTCTGAGTAATATCAGCGGGTAGGTACGTCTGTACCATCAACACTAATTCCGGTTCAATCTATCAGAGGGCCTGAATTCGGGGCCGACATAAAACGCGTCACTCAAATATATTGCGTTGCCAAGGACTTCAGGCTACACCTACATTTTTTTCTCTTATTTTTAAAATTCTCGGGAAGGTGTCAAAGGTGAGTGCTGACGAATATTTTAAACCAAGAGTGCCAACTTCCTTAAATAACGGTACACACAAAAGACTGCTTGTTTATTCAAATAAATTAAATACTTTAAGTGTAGGCGATTTGATTTTTATTTATTTAATTCACAAACTAGTTAAGTTTAGCTACCGACTACCTCGTTGTCCTAGTGGTATGACTCCCAGGTCGGGAAAAGTGTTATTGGAATATTCCATCAGGACTTTCTCAGCGGCCTCGAGGTTAGTCTGTAATGTTCCTGCTACTGTGACTCCGACCTCTTCTCCGTGTTGAAAATGCCAACTGAATCAAATATAACCAGAAATCCCCAGGTAAAATGAGCTTTCAGAAATCCAGAAAAATATAAAGCACTTCTTGATGGTGAAGATGGAATATTGGTGAGCGCGACCCATTTTAGGGAGCCAAAGCTCACATGTTTTGTTTTGACAGCAAACTTCACAAAGTAACAAAAGAAAATGGGAAATCTGCCCTGAATAAAATGACTTTAAATAAACCTACAGCCCTGGTAGTGGATATAGGAACTATCTCACTTAGGGACATCAAGATATAGCAGCGCGGAAAAAACTTACTTTGAACGAAGCTTTTATTTAAATCAACCCATTCTGCATAGTCCAAAACTCCTTTTTTATTTAACTCCAAATCCATTAAATCCCTATAAAATTATTAATGACGTGTAAATAAAATCTCTGTAAGAAAATAACGTGACGTAAACATTCGGAGGCTCGCTTGCTACAACCAGGGTTACCTTATTAGTAACTAACGCTGACCGTATGATATAGCATGTAATTTTAAGTTCTTCGGGGCAAGTGGGCCTTTGGTAATCAAAAATTTTAGAAAATGTACATATAAATCACTGACATGTTGACGAAGCATACTATTTAAACCTCTCTTATGTCTACTAACTAGTAACTACAAAGAACATAAGTAGGTACATGGTTTGTAGGTAACAAATAGTCGCAGAAGAATAATCATACTGTACAAAGATACCGATACAATATTTTAAGGAGCTAAAGAGGAATCGTTCTTAATACCATTAGTTTATTATAATGTACATAAACGTTCTAAATGTATTTTATTTATATAAATGAATAGCTATCGCTTCTCTTCATAAGTTCTCCTTCTCAAATATCCCACAGCCATATGATATCAGCCATCGAATGTAACATGACATTCAGATCCCAAATTGGCACTCTTGAACGCAATAAAAATGTCCCGAGATGTGAAGAACATTATTTATTACTTAGGTACTTGTATCAAGAAATATGAGCAGTACAGATAAGAAATCATCTTAATGATGGCAAATGATTTACTAAATGTTAATCATAGTTTCGTAATAACGAGAGAGTTACGTCTCTCTAACGTGAGTTTATGAACAAAAATGTATTTCTCACGGACATAAATTATTCAAAATTGTGACACCAATAACATTCATCAATTATATTTTAGAGTCAACAATATTAATATCTGTTCACCGCTCCCCTTAACTTTGAACACGAAGCCATAACTTTATGTGTGTGCGCGCCTTCACTTCAAACTCTTGAACAATCTTGAGAACGCACGAGTGTTAGAACCTATAAATTATTTAGGTAAGGTAGTTTAAGTTTCAGCGGGTTTACACATCAATAAATAATCCCCGCGTAGGTGCTTACATACCAGGCAAACTTAATTTATATCCCCCACTCCGACATGACACCCGTAAGTCAGCACAATACTAGAGTTACGATCCCTCGAGATCAAATTCGTCACCTGCGAAATTGTTCCCACTTTAAAACAATACGATATCCCATCAAACTGTTTAAACACGCTAACAATTTTGATTGGATTCTATCTACGGACGACATTATTGGCGAAATTAACGTGGGAATGCACTCGAATGCAACTGCATCAGCGTGTACTGAAATCGGAGCTGGATAGTCATTACGCAATATTTTCCCTCGCCCTAGAGAATCGTGATGAAGCGTATATAGGGAAAAAACGGCGAACTTCGTTTCACAAACAAAGCGCGCGCCTGAAAGGGGCCTGTGAAAAAACATTTTCATTGTGTCTGCGAGTCGCTCGATTTTTAATCTTCCCCGCGTCCCTCTGTAAGTTTATTGTGAGCTTTGCGAATCAGTTGGCGACCGTCACTCACAGGAGCCTTCTCTCCTCATCGACTACTAAATCGCCCACATCATACCAATCCCAACTTCATATGAAACACTTGAAAACTTCTGAGGGATCCAGAAAAGTTTATGAACTAATTTCATCAGCATACCCACTTGCCTATTGAATATAAATAGGCCCGATGTTATATACTTTCAGTACCCAGCAAAACAATCTATTACAGTACCTAGTAAAGTTTCAAATTGAAATCTGTCAACAATTTTAATTTATTATTAACAGTAAAATTTTATTGTTATATGAGCTGCGACAGTAAAAACTCGCTAGTGGTGTACCGAGTGACACGTTTGTTTGACCCCGGATTTTAATTACAGTGTTAAAACACTATAATGGTACTGTGTTATTTACATTAAAGAGGTGCGATTTTTCGATTGTCACAAAAACATCTCCAGTTTTCGTTGAAACTACTCCACCTGTATTTACCTTCTTATGTCACCGCTTGACATAGGCCAGACGAAATACGCCACACTAATAAATTTGGGCCTAACTATTCAACTATCAATTCGTACTTCGCATTCGTCCAGTCTACCTCGACCTTCATCAACCGCTGAAACTTTCCCTGTTCCCTCATTATTAATGGTCACTGCGGGAGGAGGGGTGTTCTTCCTTGGCTGGTCTCTACACGTGTGAAAGGCAGGTCTCCACATGATGTCCGCCATGTTTTATTCATGCTGTTGAAGACGATGTTGTGACGTGTTCACGGCTCTGAGATACAGTCATGCATTGATCAGTATTGTTGCGAATTGTTTAGAAACACAATACATATTGTGGCTTTTGAACCAGTTAGATATCAAACAGTTACATTTTGCATTGTTTGGAGGAACATTGTGATCTATTACTAATATTTAAAGATCTTTAGTAAAGAAATTGTTGATAAGTGCTTCAGCAGATGAAACAATTGTTTTTTTGCTGTACTACTTTTTTTTTGTTTCCACTAGCAAAGCCTACTGCCGCGGTTTTATTCGGCCCAAAAGTTGCTCCAAACCATTTGCATGGGCCCACGATAGGGAGGAGGAGGATACTGAATTCCGATGAAATGAGCTTGAGGAGAGCTAAAAATTAACGTCGATAAGTTTAGGTTAAGTGAGCTTTATCATTCCGCCTGATGCCAAGGATTGAAAACTCACCTCAAGTTAGCTTCTCCGAAAAAGATTTTTACAAAATACCTTTGAATTCTTCGGTTCTGTATCAAGGATAATGCTGGTTTCTTCAAGCTATATTCTCATGCCGTTTTTAGAGCATTTTTACTTTAACTTAATACGATGAAATCGGATCGCCAAGTAAAATGGTAATTCGAAAACTATTCTTAGAAAACTGTTTAACTTAACACTCGCTTTGCAATTAATAACCAGATTGCGTGTTGTGCATTTGTGCAGTTTTTGTTTAAAAGGGGTCAAGAAAAGTGACATTAGCGGGGTAATTTGTTACCCTGCAACTAAACACATGCAGTGTTTATTCCTCTTTGCATTTTCAATGAAGTCAGAACTAGTTAAGTCTAACTTAGAATGAATGTTAACCGAGCGTAGATAATACAATAGGTAGTGAAACTATATCAAGACAATACGTTTAGATGTCGACTAATATCAAGTGCGGCGGGCATTAGTCTTACAAATATTATAATACTCGTATTATGCGAAAGATTGGATTGACAGATGTTTGTTTCTCAATTACGCAAGAACGGCTGAACAGAACAGGATGAAATTCGGCGCAGACATAGATTATAGTCTGCAATAGTAAATATCCTTTCACTTTTAGTCCCGGAAAAATCTACAGTTCCCGTGGGATAATATGTAAACTTTGACGCCAATTAAAAATATTATTGAGTCCACATATGTATGGAAAATGATAGGATATAGACTAAGTAAAGTAAGTTACTTTTCTAATTAAAATAATAATGGGTGACCATGCAGCTTATGAATATTTAGTAGCGCTGCCCACTCAAACTAAGCTCAGTTTGTTCACAGGATAAAAGCCAGTGGCTTAAGTACTCAGGTAAGCTAATTAACTCTTGGTTTGTGAAAGCCGTAATCAAGTTTTCAATGAGTAATTATTTGGAGATAATTAAATACTTACATAAATTAGATTCACTTGAAGAATGAAGATCGTTGGAAAGTAACAATACAAGCTTACTTACTATTGTAAATGTTAAAGTTGGATTGATGTTTGTTACTTTACAAGCCAGAACGACTGAATAGATCTGGATGAAATTTGTCACAGAGACAGATTATAGTCTAGAAGCAATTTCACAAAAAAGTAAAGCAGCCTATGTGGTAACATAGGCTACTTCTTATCTCAGAAAATGTAGGTTTCCCGTGGCATTATATATCAACTTTGACGCGGATGAAGTCGCAGACTGAAGCTAGTTTAGTAATAAAAAGAATAAAAAAAGAAGATCTAACTTGTTAAGTTTTAATGCTATTTAAAACATTTTATCTCTAGACAATTAATTTCAAAGATAGATGTTTGAGAAACACCAATAATAAGTTATTCGTTTTCATCGCCATCTCGTTATTGTGTTTTACGAGTTTTTAATAACTTTGTGAATAATTAATTAATATTTTATTATCAATATTTATAGCGCTTGCAAATTCGTTGGTGACCTATGTAAAGTGTACGAATTAATCAATGGCAAAGGTCACTTATTAAGGCGCTGACAATCAGAAGCGTAGCGTACCTTGGCGGGGCCCCGTATAAAAGTTTGTTTGGGGGCCCTTAGAAAGGGTAAAGATTTCTCAAAAAAGAAAAAAATGATTCCATGAAATTCAAAGAAATATTTATTCATCATAATTATCTATCTGTCATATTTTTAAAAACAATTCAAATTAAATATTAACTCTCCTTGCTTCTTTTTCGGCAAATCAATTAATTAAATCATTCATAGCTGATGATGACTTTAGTTTTTCTTAAGTTTCTGCCTCTATGGACAATAGTGACAGGTCTGACAGACGTTACTGTCCCATAGAAGTTCTTTAATAATTTTTTATCAGTTTTAATTTCGAGAAACTTCTTTGGGAATTTTTTATTAATTTTTGCTTACGCACCTTGGGGGCCCCCGTAGGCCGGGGGACCCGTATAATTGATACGGCAGATACGGCGGTAGCTACACCCCTGCTGACAATACCCTTATACTCAAAATAAGCTTTTCTTTTGAACATTTTGTTAGCCAAATATATTTAGTTTTGTCCAGTGGAAAAACCATGTGTCAATCTTATTCACATTTCTGAGAAATTTGTGGTTTAAAATCTGTTTATAATATACGAACACGAACACGGTAAAAATAAGCTCCTAAAATAAACCATAAAGTATAAACCTATGACCCTGTTCAACATAATTATGTTGTCGTAATAAAGTATCATAGGTATTTGAATAAAGAACTTTTGTGTCTTTTGTTTTTGATTACTTAACATACTTTTAAGTAAATCGCTGCTTATGTTGTAATAAAGTACAAGCGCTATTTTGTCACGTTTCTCTTTTTTTTCTCTGTAATCTGACAGTGACCGCGCTTTAGCTGTTATCAGCGTCTTAAATTCAGATTACAAGGTTTCATTTTAGTTGCGGTCAAGATTGTAAATTAATAAAAATTAATGTTTACCTACCTGCTTATGTAACATCTACATCTCTAAGGTTAGAACTGTTTGCTAATGCAAACTGTGACCTATATAGGTAAATTACTTGCTAATGACCTGTTACAGCACCGGATAGCTTATCTAGCAGATACACAACTTCTGTTTCATTTATTAATTCATCTAGCCGACGGTGTCTATCCAGTTGTAAATTAGGCTTTAAATCTCATCAAACTAAGAAGTAGACTTGGTAACAAACCTATTACTAAAATTAAATCGCATAATAAAAACGTTTTAAGAAATAAATTTCGCCCAGTGGCACTTACGCGTTCAAGAATTATGAATAAAACATGCCACACTTCTTGCTAGGGCCCGGCTATCTGTCTTGCGTTGTGAGGCACCTATCCATCCATTATACAAGGTGTTATTGTACTTCCTGCCTTATGGCACATCATTTTGTGAGCCCCGGAAGCCCATTGAAGCAAGATCGAGTGTATTGTTATTATTTTAGTTTATTGTTTCCTTAAACCCTCCATAACAAAGCGTGATGTGGATGAGGTGACCCACTCACTCACGAGTGTATTTTCGTCGCCCAACCTTTTTATTCACATACCTTCACGTCTTGTATAATTCATCCAATACTTAATATAGAATGTGGTTTGGAGAATCTTGTGAGTAACACGTCTTTAGCGGGGCCTTGCATACTGAACTGGAAATGGTTTAAATAATAAGTTGAGTTTTATTCTGTCTGAATGCTGTCATAAATAATTCATTAGTGATAATAGCTTTATTTTTGCGGTATGTTTGTCTATTAATAGCCGTGAACCTATGTTTTCCGCACTTGTAGCATATAGCTGTTACCTGCTGTGGTATTCTGCAAGCCTCTGTGAATTTTGGTAACGTGAGCTGCCAATCTGTAGCATCGTGGAATGACAGCTTGCCTCAAGCTCTATTCACCAAATTTCACCGCGTATTATTTCTATAGAATAGTCTATAGTCTTGCAGATGTCAATTTTCTTTTTAGAATGTTTTATGTACAAAACACATCAAATAGCTACTATTTGATGTGCTTTGTACATAAACATTCTATATACACGTAATATTATATATACACGTTTAGCATTTAATGATTCAACCTATTTAATTTATTTAATAGTTTAATTTTACCTAAATAGAATCACTGACCAGGGTCACTTCCAACATTTTTTGATTATAAATGAATGCTTAATATATGTAAATAGGCCTCAACGTAGAAGACGTAGAAACGAACATGTTTACTAGGCTTTGTTTTTTCCGTAGGCACAGACAGACAGTCAGAACAAACTCACCACATAATTGATGAAGTAACATCACGAGCTTACTAATGAGGCTACAAGTCGTTCCTCTAAACAATGCGAATCTTGGCAATTAGCTGGGAAAACACTAGAATTAAGAAAGGGGACACGTAAGTACCCATGTCTATAGGCATTCCATACAACTGCTTACCGGTGCCGTGAGCTCAACTCGTTACTTTAAACTCGTGTTGCTTCTTAAAACCTGTAATTACCTTCTTAATTATTTCGCTTTAGGGCTAGACAAGCGTAATTTGCGAGCCTCAAAATTTTGCACGAATTTTGGTTCTGACATCGGTGAAGGAAACATTTTGAGGAAACCTAAACTTATAATTAATATAAGTTTGAAATCGCTAATCTGCCTTGAGCAAGCGTGACGATCAATGCTCGTGCCTTATCTGTACCTACGAGATGAGGCCTTTGCTCTGCAATGAGACAATTATAAGCTCGTATATTTGGTTTTTAACCGACTTAAAAAAAAAAGACCGTGTTGGTTTAGTGTTTGCAGAACGCGACTGCTGAGCATGAGGTCTTGGGTTCAATTTCCAGGTTGGGCAAACTGTTATTGGGTTTTCCTATCAGGGATTTCTCAGTAGCAGCCCCGGAGTCTGGATTTGTGCCCGGTTGATGGCAATAGGCTCGCCCTCTATTACATGAGATTTAATAATTTAACTGGCGAAATGTGGGTGTGGTAAGGGTCCACCTCTGCCTAACCCTTCAGGGATTACAGGCGTAATGTTTTGTTATGTTATGTGTTTACTGATCCCTCCGCCAATTTGTCGACCGATTTTCAAAACTAAACTGTTTGTTGTTTTGTATTGCCACCGACTTCAAAACTAAAGCTATTTTTCACTTTTTAGTTTTTGGTTGTCTTTTTTAACTTAATTCATTTTTTACTGACTTACCGTAACAAATCCAATATTATGAAGATGAAAATATACACCTATCTATTTTTATATAAAAGAAGAACTTTCAAGTGTGATAAAAATAACTCCAAAAAATAACTTTTGTTTTAAGAGCTTCAGAACTATGGAAATAAAAAAGTCTTCCCTTAAAAAGTTTCGGGAACTTATCGGGACGTGTGCTAAGTTGATTTTTTCCTTATAGTAAAAGCCATAAAACAAAACTTGTGTGTAAATACTGTATTCAATTCTAAGTTCTCATATGAACCCCTAACATGCACACTACCTATAATATTATTAATCAAGGCCCGGCTGTCATACCGGTATGACAGAACAATAGAAGATCAATTGTGTCTCATTACGTGGGACTTGAGTAATTAAGCTTCTGCCCGCGACTTCGTCCGCGTCAAGGTTGATTTATCCATACAAACTTTGGACCCCGTAGGTTGTTAATTTAGAAAAATCCTTTCTATACTAAGAACTGTAAAATCTATATCTTTATATTACCTCCTACCTATTTTCGGCGGTAAATTCAAATAACAAGCTACTATCATTTAAAAAATTAAAAAACACGACTGCGAAAATTTCACATATTTGTTTGTACTTTGTTTACTCGTCAGTTTTTTTTTTACGACGTTTTTATTTACAGTGTCATATTTTTTTAATCTTCTTTTCAAATTCTAGACGATAAACATAGACACGACCAGATTCATTAAAAAAAAAATTGAAGCTGGTATTAATTTACGTTTTAAAGTGACCACACAGGATTCTTTTTATTTTGTACTAGCCTATGTTACTCGGAACGATGCAAAGATTGTAACGATACCCCATACATCTAAATCGGATCAGGCGTTTAAAAGTAACGGTGG
The DNA here is from genome assembly GCA_949774945.1 of Hoplodrina ambigua. Lineage (NCBI taxonomy): Eukaryota > Metazoa > Arthropoda > Insecta > Lepidoptera > Noctuidae > Hoplodrina > Hoplodrina ambigua. The sequence continues at coordinate 10,714,330 of OX458967.1, forward strand.
AATAAAGAATCTCACATTCATACATACATTAACCCTGAACACATAACACTCCTTTTTTTGGAGCAGTCGTGTAAAAATCGGTTGTTCTAAACAAGATTGCAATGCAACACCTACACGGTCATACCATAAGACATATCTTTTGACAGTTGGCAAAGGCTTTCTATCATTCAAAGTTTTTTGTAACCGGACCAGTATTTTCAGACATTATTTATGTAAATCGTACAAATATCTCTTCATAATATTATTACATACTAGGTTGAATATTGTACAAACATCAATTGGTTTTCATTCTAAGTACATCTATTTCTTTGCTGGTATTTCAGTGCTGATTTCGTACTGCACACGGACGGTTATCTTCGTTACATATAGTTACCATATGACTTTTGTCGTCCTGCCGTCGTACGTGCGCTGTACCGGTGTCACACGGTGCTCTCGACGCGTCAACTTTATGAAAAAACACCAAACCATGAAGCGTTTGGTGCGACTCCGGCTCCAAACGTGCCGTGTTAAAGGGCTCCCAAAAGTATGCTAATATACCTCTGCTTTCCCTTTCGGCGAATGATGTTATTTCTACATAGAACTGAAAGTTTTCTGGCTAAACCCTCGCTTTGTCCTACATTATAGTAGGTATCCAGGCATATAAAATTCAGTGCATGCATATCCCTTATTCCATTCCAGGTGCCAAAGTATGCACAAAGGAGATAGAAAGCCCAGTTTCCCTGTATCTATTTACTGTAAATACATCAGCATAGGTTGCAAGCCAACCGAAACCACAGGTCTATTACCATAGAGTGATAAAACCGTAGAAGCGTAACTTATGTTCATTCCTTTGTGAGTACCTACACCGATATTGCTGATTTTTATCAATCAACCAAAATTAATTTTAATAAACTATTTGTTTTGTTTTATAAAAATATAAAATTGTTAAATGAAATTATTAATATCTAATAAATAACACCAGCCTATTTTCTTATTTAAGCCGTGCTCACTTAAGCCAAGATGACTGTCAATATTGTTGATGATTGGAGTAGAGACCGTAACATAGGGGCATGCTCTACAAGCTACGTAGGTATACAGTTCACATTACTACCTTGACTGCAGAGCCTTGACTGCGATGACATGTCACGTAGACTCCACGCAAAGCTTTTAAAATCTGTGCGAATGCGTTAGAAGTAGGTGTTTCGCTTCTGTAACTTTTTTACTCTATGCAATTTTACAAATAAAATTACTACGTCACACCGGCCGCGGCCGCTTCGGTTCAAACGCACTGGAATGGATTCACTCAATTTTGCGAAATAAAATATTTTCTTTTTCAAAATTTCGATTGAATTAACTTTAATTGAAATTCGATAGTGCATACGCCTTTTGGTTAATCGAATGGTTCGGAAAGGCTATGCAGTATAATTTTGTAGCTACTGGGGTTCTTTTGGTGCGATGTAGTGTTGGTACACCATGATGTTATTACAACTCGGCGAGTTGATCAATTTATAACGTTATGCTGTGAATGCTAAGTTTCAATAAGAGGTAAGGTGGCCATCCTAACTTGAGACATCCACGGAGAGCATTGATGATGACCATGAGGCTAAGGCTGAGGCTAAGGTCTCTAAATAAGAGGAAACGGACCTTCCACGATGCCGACTCAGGGTGGCATGGTAGAAATCAAAAAACGTAAACGTCTTTGTTTCTATTCTTTTATTCCTACAGGTTTTTATTCTATAAAAGATAAATCGGTTCTCTCACATTTATTTATCTATACTCTTCTCTTTTATCTGTAATATTATATTATTTCTTTTTTAATCCCTATATACTTGGACTAAATACAAACCCTAGTTCGGAAAAGACCAAGCAGATATTTTGGTATACTACAGACTTACTAGTTATTGGAAATGAAACGCACACAATATGTCCTACGAAGCCACGTTTGTTCTACCTCGCTCATATTTAGTTAGCAAGCTAAACTCATCCGTCAACATACAAACACAGTAATAGACGATGGTCTAACTTCCCAGAAACTCCAGTTATCGGGAAATACAGTGCATCCTAATGAGAAATGGGGAAACGATCGAGTGATTGTGTAACATTGTGGTCAGTGTTCAATTATTATTTACACATAAGTAATGCAAAGTCAAAATCTGCCATTGACTGCCTCGTTGGTCTAGTGGTCACAAGCGCGCCTGCTGAGCATGAGGTCTTGGGTTCGATTCCCAGGCCGGGCAAAGTGTTATTGGATTTGTCCATCAGGAATTTCTCAATAACAGCCTCGGAGTCTGAATTTGTGGCAATAGGCTCGCCCCCTATTACATGGGACTTAAACATAACTGGCGAAATGTGGGTGTGCTAATGGGTACACCTCTGCCTAACCCCTCGGGGATTACAGGCGTGATGTTATGTATGTATGTAATGCAAAGTCAAAATCAAATCATTTAAATTAGACCAATAAGAAGCTTTCTAACGTCACTTAAAATTAAGAAAAAATAAATTAATAATATTGAATATTGTTCCCCAATCCAAATGGTAGTTTCGTATGGAGAAAAATAGGCAAGAAATTCTATACATAAAATGTATTACAATAAGTAGTAGTTGCATTAATTCAATAATTATATGAATGTGAAGACGATGTACCTAAAAGTCACTTAAAGTACTACAATACGTACCAAGTGCTACTTTAGAAATTAGAGTTAAATTACTTGTTGTTTACAGATACACTAATATTTGCCCGCGAATACGAAGTCGCGGAATAAAAAGTAGCCTATGTCTTTTCTTGGGGTTCAAACTTACCCTGTACCAAATTTTATCGAAATCGGTTCTGTGGATTAGTCGTGACAGCGTAAAGACAGTCAGACAGACATACAGACTTACAAACAGAGTTACTTTCGTATTTATAATATTAGAATGAATCGTTTTTACAATATTGTGATCGTAGACCGTATCACTCCTAACATTTCAACGCGTCATGTCACATCGGCACTTAGAAATTAACTGTACACATCATTGAAGAGGTTCAAATAAAGATATTGGCAAATAAACATCACACACAGGTCAAACATCTATTATATAAGATTTTCCTTTCAAATATTGATGCAGACAATAAAATTTAAACTTTTTATAAGTATTTATTTTTAACGGTTCTTTGATCTATGAAAGCTGAAGAAAGTGAAGATAAATAGACATGGTTTTGTGTAACATAAAATATAATATGAGAGTGGATGCGCAAACATTGTGAATGGTGATGTAAGCGTATATTGCGCAGTCATCACTGCACTTGTGAAACTTTCACTAAGTAATATGGTTGCGCTGTGTGTGAGTTAAGTGTATGTTTTAAACTTAAAAGTGTGATTTTGATCCTGGATGAAATTATACGGCTAAATGAATAATAATACCGACCTAGTATTGTCTCACTGCAGTACAGTCACGAGCTAATACAAGAATACAGTTAGAATTGTACAATGTATTATACAATAAAATTCAAAAGCATTTTTTTGTAAAATAACGGTTGGCACTTTGATTAAAGGTCTATTTTAGTAAGTGTTGAATTCAAAATACTATTTTCCTAACAGAATAACATTTCAATCAATACATTAGAAGAAACCCGCTTCGTAATGTAGTCTTTGCTCGTGACTGTACATCAATCATACAGATAATGTACAGTCAACAAAAGAAATAGATATGCACGGTCGTCATTCCTCAGTTTTCTTAGAAACCGATGTATGTCATCGATTGAAAGTTAATTAGTGAACTGTTTATTATCTACTTTTAAAATTGAATTACATTTTAAAACACCCACATGTTTCTAAAAAAACTTTAACTATATCGGCCGACCCTGCATATGTATCTCTTTGTTAAGTGTACTACATAGTAAACATGCAGCATTGATCACCACGCTTGCTCACGGATTGTCAGTGTCAAAAGTCATAAAAAAAATAACTAAAATGTTTGCTTTACTTAATTTCTAAGCTAAATAAAAAGACGAACTAAAAAGGCAATAGGGATCAGTGTTGCCAGACGTCCCGATTTTTAACTTGATATTTAATGTTCGCGTGGGATTATCGCTGTCTCGGTTTCAGTGGGTTTTCGACGGTGCAGCAGAAATAAGAAGTTTTCGTAACATCTGCTTAGTTTTATAACTTTGTGGAAAAAAATGAAGAAATCTTAGCAGTGAAATGAACAAGAATATATGAATAAATGCTTATTTTATTGATTTTATTATGTTTCGATTTCATAGAATGAATCTCGAATTTGCTTATGGAAGGATTTAAAAATCCCGGTTTGCCGTCAACGCATGTTATGATATCTTGGAAGCAAAAACGGAGAATCAGGTGTTGTGGCGCAACTTAGTAGATGCAACTGACTGAGATACATTGATCCTAGGATATCTTTTATTATAAGCTGATCTTGAAGGGTGTTACCTATCAACTCATTTATGGAGATTGACATTACGACAAAAGGTCTGGGATAGACATGAAGGTCTATCCATCATGGGGATTTTGTTTCTGCACTTAGCTCTGGATGTAAGACCATGGTCAACACGATAATCAAAATCGCTCGCATACAATCTCAAATCAAACTGAAAATAACCTCACCACGCGAAACAAATCGAGAAAATCAGTTCATTATTCAGCTTGTATTTCCATACTTGCTTTCACAAAATATACAAAAGAATTCTTTGTTAACACTTTTATTTCTAAGTGTTGATTAATATATATTGGAGTCGGGAGAGGCAATCCTCGGGGGACACGATAATTTACGACGCGGGCGCCGGCGGCCCACCGACAATACCTTATTTACGTTTAAATAAAATACGATCATTGGATTATTGATAAAAAACCTAAGCTCCCAATATTCGCAATACATTTTGTGGAATAACGAAGAGTAATGCGTATAAATAACGGACCGTAACTCGTAAGTAACTTTATTTGTTCGATAGTTATGCTCGTATAGTTGTATAAGGTTTTAAGTCATAAATGTTTATCTGTCCGACGTAAATACTAATTAATCAGAGTAGTAATCAATGATTTGTTTAGGTTCGCCAGGTTTTAATTATAACTCTAGTTTGCTTACTGAAATTGTTTTCAGTGCGTTTCCCTACCTACCATCAGTCATGAACATAGAAATTTTGATTTTATATTCATTGAAATAGAAATAGAATAACGGCAGTTGTATGATATCTAAAATAGGATAAATAAAAAATATGGGCAATTTTTATGACTTTTAGGAATAATCGCAATATAACTAATCTCAGTCCCAATCTGTAAAATACGCCTCTAATTTACGTTCATTTATTGACATTGATAAGTTATTTGGCATTAATAGTAGAATATTGACCGTCAGATGGTTGAAATATAAACCAATAAAAAAATACTAATAATAATATCTTAGGACAACCAACACATCTCCATCTGATCCCAAACTAGGCAGAGCCTGTACTATGGTAACCAGATAACTGATAAATATACTTATATATTTCTAAATACATACATATCATAGATATTTATATAATTACACCCAGACACAGAACAAATCATCGTGCTCATCAAACAAAGATTTGTCCTGGGTGGGAATCGAATCCACGATCGAATCCTTCGTCCTAGCAGTCAGGGTCACTAACTACAAGACCAACAGGCCAGTCAATCAATCCAGCTTCAAATTAATAAAAGAAAAGAAAATGAAATCTAATTTTGCTATACAATAACGAATACCGAATATCTGAAAGCAGAATGAATCATCATCACAGATCTTTTATCTAACAATATTCGTATTACACGTAACGCGCAATCACGTGCTCTTCCTTCAGGAATTTTAGCAAAAAATACTCCTCACCCACACAAAAATAAAATCCTCTCATTCAATTTTACAGCACATTGTTCAAGTATTACGAAATCAAAGGCATGCACGTACAGAAACGCTGTATTATTTTTGTATTGTTCCATAGATTTCGCTCCCATCACCCGTGAATGGTGTATTGGAAAAGGATTATTTATCATATAGGTAGCTGGGCAGGAGACTGAACATTCAGTATCTACCTGAAAATGCACACAGTTATACAGTGTTAAATTCACCGCTCATTAAAACGGCAATAATTTGCCATTCAAGCTGGGGCTTAAAATTGTGCGTTGAAATAATTTTTACAATGCTAGATAAAAGTACTGCCTTGTTTGTCTAGTGCTCGTAAAGCGCGACTGTTGAGCATGAGGTCTTAGGTTCGATACCCAGGTCGGGCAAAGTGTTATTGAATTTTTCAGGAATTTCTCGGTAGCAGCCTGCCGCATCTGGATTTGTCCTGATTATTGGCAATAGGCTCGCCCCCTATTACATGGGACTTAAACATAACTGTGGGTGTACCAATGGGTACACCTTTGCCTAAACCCTTCGGGGATTACAGGCGTGATGTAATGTTATGTAGATAAAAAAGGTGACGACTTGCGGACATTTTTGGAGAGGTTCTGGCCGGGCTTTTGCCTTGTCGGAACTGTGATGAATCATAATGTGCTATGTAAGTCAATGATTAATAATCACATCAATTTTAAAATGAGATTGTCATACAATTCGAACGGGTGTTTATACAGAATTAAGCCTAAATTATCCCACGGGTATACAAAAACAGGACATCTAAATCAGTGTCGAATTAAGTGTAAATAAGAAACAAACATCCATCTATCCATACACCCGTCCTCACAAACATTTGCATTTATTAGTAGTAGGTTAGCAAATGTTTGAATAAATATTACTTAAACTGTAAGTATCAATCAACTGATATTATAGCAGCCGACTGCTGGACTTCCCTAAGCTCCCTAAACCAACCCTCAACCCTTTTCTTCTGTAACCAATCTACTCAACTAATTTCTTTAGGAGAGGCAACCAACTGATTAATTCTGTTTTTCTTTCATTCCAAAATCATTAGCATTAAAATGTAGATGAGAGGATTAAAATTTAATCTCAATTTACATTTTGTAACAGTACTACTAAAACCTTTGCGAAATTTAATCAAAATATGACTAGTGCTTGGCAATGTTAAAAAGATCGATGAAAAAAAATGATCAAGATTTTAAATTTCTAATGTGGTTAGTAGTCAATACATTCATTAATTAAAATATGACACTTGATGCTTAAAGTAATTTTTATTTCATTTCAGAAATATGTATAATATTTAACATAATTTCACGCCTATAATCCCCGAAGGGTTAGGCAGAGGTGTATCCATTAGTACCTACATCCACATTTCGCCAGTTATGTTTAAGTCCCTTGTAATAAGGGGCGAGCCTATTGCCATCAACCGGGCACAAATCCAGACTCCGAGGCTACTACTGAAAAATTCCTGAATGCAAAATCCCAATAAAACTGGGAATTGAACCCAAGACTTCATGTTCAGCAGTCGCACTTTGCGACCACTAGAAGTACCTAGTCCTTAATTAGAGAGAAACAACTCTGCCTAACCCTTCGGGGATTACAGTCGTGATGTTATGTTAAGAAGAACAAAGTCCCATCAAACAGAAGAAAACTAGTAATGTTGATAGAACCACAAGACTATTAACGCGAATACATAATGAATAACGATTGGTAGAAACTGTGAAAGGTATTGCAATTATACAAAGTTTCTACCGGCCGAACTTACCAACAGTTCTCCTTGGTTAATTGATCGGATCTATTATTCAACGTTGGAAGTTCTCGAGGTGTTCAGTTTCCTCCTGTCACAGCTCCATGAATAATCAATCACTTTTATTATTTAAATAATCATATTTCTCAGTAGCAGCCTCGGGGTCTGGATTTGTGCCCAGTTGAGGGCAATAGGCTCGCCCCTTATTACATGAGACTTAGACATAACTGGCGAAATGTGTATGTACTAGTGGGTACACCTTTGCCTGACCCTTCGGAGATAACAGGCGTGAAGTTATGTAATCATATTTCCATGCTAGAAATTTTCAAGGAATTGTATTACTGCGTTTGTCAAACTTTTGCTTTACGAAGAAAATGTCTTACGCATAAGAAGACCTATATTTTGAATTCGTCTTCACGCTACACTTTAATGAGAAGGAGTAGTTAAGGCTGCTGCGGTGCTTGTCACAGATTCGGTTGCCGTAAGGAGCAATTATTTGTATGGTTTGTAGGTTTCTTTGGGAGCGGTGAATGCTTACTCGAAATTCCGCATACCCGGCCATAGGCAGAAGTAGCTGCGGTGCTTTTATTCCAGTAAGAGTCCAGCATGCCTCTCCTTTACGCCACGATGGAGGTAGTAATTTATGGAGAGTTCCACCGCGCACAAAAAAAGGTAGTTGTTCCTGATGTGGTTGATATTTCCGTGAGTTTATATGTTTACAAACGCACCTATAATACAGTAGAAGAGAAGATAGAATAGTTAACATAAACATCACGCCTGAAATCCCCGAAGCGTTAGGCAGAGGTGTACCCATTAGTACACCCACATTTCGCCAGTTATGTTTTTAGTCCCATGTAATAGGGGGCGAGCCTATTGCCATCAACCGGGCACAAGTCCAGACTCTGCGGCTGCTACTGAGAAATTCCTGATGGAAAACCCCAATAACACTTTGCCTGACCTAGGAATCGAACCCAAGACCTCATGCACAGCAGTCGCGCTTGCGAACAGTAGACCAACGAGGCAGTAGAAGAATGAATAATGTAACAACATTTATAAAAAACTCGAATAAGCTGTTGAAAACAGTTCCCACAATGAATAAACAAACATGGCTACCGGTCTCAAGCAAAACCCTTCTTGACTACAAATCAATACCTCTCCACATACACGTGTAAATACGAACAAACAGTAAATAGCACTCGCATGTGCAGTTATGAGCACAAACTATATTCATAATGACCATCCGTACTTTATCCGGAGCGGCTCGCATCCGGCATTGGCTCGATGCGTTATAAAAAAATATTTTCCAATATGTTTGATCTGCTTTGCGTATCTGCGAATGTTAAATAAGAATTTCATAATCATGAAGATAATCCATACCAATACCTATTATACATTTGAAAGTAACTGTCTGTTTGTTGCGTTTTCATAACGAAACCACTGAACGGATTTTGATGAAATTTGGTACAAGATAAATTTGAACTTCTACAAAGGACATAGGCAACTTATTTAACTTCGATCGCGATAACCGACATTTACGTTGACGAACTCGCGGGCGAAAGTTAGTCTTAAATAAGGGATTGTATGTATCATTATGCACCATTTTGCCTAAACTACTACTAAGATACCGTTATATATAAAGAAAAAAGGCGAAAGTTATTAATTTTGATCTCCATTTTAGGTATCATGTCAGCCAGAATTATGCGACTGCATTGCTCAAATAGGGGCCAGCTTTTCAAAGCATTTCGAAGATTAATTCGAAATTCAAAATACCCAATGACTTCGGAATAATCCGTTCATTTGCATATTTACAATACCTTCGACTTTCAACTGTTTCCGTGTTGTTTGCGTGGTTGCCTAAATATTTGTTCGATAATGGAACAAAACATTGTTTAGAAAAAATTCTATAACTTTTATGACTCGTCTTACTAATTGTACCTACCTACATAATAGAAAATAAATTTTTCATGGGTACTGATAGATATATTTTGTAAAGTTTCAAATCGATATCACAATTAAAAGTCGGTTAAATTCAACTTCCTACATTTCTTACAAAGTTAATTAGTTTGTTACCAGCCGATTTCATTTTCTACAATGAGCTGCTGCCCGAGATTTCGTATGTGTGGTTCTTTTCACCCGCGTTATGTTTCGTATTTGGTTGCTGCTCCGCTCCCGTAGGTACTAGCGTGATGACATAAATATCCTATAATATTCCTCATGAGTCAAGCTATCATATACAAAAGTATTTTTCCAATATCACTGGTACTTCTAGAGATTAACGCGTTTAAACAAACAAACAAAAGAACTCTTAGGCTTTATTATATAATAAGTACTATAGATTATTTTTCCAGTCACAGAGACTCACTTTTATACATTCGGTTAGAAATAATAGTTTTCCCTACTCGTAGTAAAATTGGCAAGCAGTCAAGTGGCAGCGAATGGCTTCACCACTTGAAATCCTGGATTTATTTAGAAAAAGTGGAAATCCGATTTTTTTACCTCGACGGACTTAATTGGTTCGCGTGTTTACCTCGCCACCATCAAAAAACACAGTGCTCTAAAAAGGTTTGCAACACTTAAAAACTTTTTCGTTTTTATTTATGTAGTCAATTAATTAAAAAGTAGTTAGTACTAGTACGGTTATATATGAATGTAACACGACTATACATATGTATGGATATGTCGTGAATGATGGTTTGATAACGGGTAAGCACTCAAATGACTAATAGGTATGTACTTTTTAAATGTATGTTGTACCTGTATGCAATATGCAAGTGCATCTATAGATAACCTCCGGCTGACGCAGACCTATCGCAGAAATGGAAACAAAAGGCTATGGGTTTGGGTGGCTTAAGTGGACTAATTACCTGATACGCCCCCTGCCTGATCAATGTTGGCAAAAATGTGATGAATTGCAACTTTTATAGCGGAAAATGTACGGTACCTGTGAGATAATTTAGAACTTTTGGCCTATTTCTGAAATCTTCTTTTTTGTATATATTTAATTACATAACATAACATCACGCCTGTAATCCGTGAAGGGTTATGCGGATACCCATTACCTCACATTTCGTCAGTTGTGGCTGCTACCTCAGTAGTTATTTAGTTTTTCCATCAGGAATTTTGCCCGACCTAGGAATCGATCCAAAGATCTCATGCTCAGGCAGGCGAGGCAGTGACTATATTTAATTATATTGCATTTTATTCAGGTTTATTTAAACCATAGACACATGGAACTCCGTCGCATGTCACAATAGCACTAAACATACACCAACGTAATCAGGGGGAGGCGACGCATCGCGACTCTATGTGAGTCGTGTTTACGAGCGCGTTCCGAAATGTGTCACACCGACTTTAGTAAATTAAATTAACATTTTTATGATTGTTCACGGTTTTACGCGCTGTTTCAGGTTTTGGCTCAGTAGTTTTGCACTCCAGCTGAGGCAAGTCAGAGTATGGTTTTCGGAAAAAAATAGAACCAGTATTTTTCAAAAATGTTCTCTCTTGAGTTGTAGTCGTGTAGTTGGAAAAAAAAACTATTATTTTTGGAAGCAAAAATCATAAAAGTGTCTACGACTACCTTTTCAGATTGTACGGATTCGCAGTCTACAGCGTAGTTTTCAAACTTTGAAGGCCAATTTAACTAATTAAAACCGTTCAAAATCTAGTCGCTATCTTATCTCAGCAACCGTCAGTGTCAATAAAATTTGATTTGAATTTATGATTTATTTAAAAGAATACTATTAAATTGATCCTCACCTACAATATTTCAGAACGCAGTGAGTTCAGCGAGGGTAACCGCGGATGTAAGACGGGCTTATAATTCCATTTGTTGAACGTTCAGCCAACTTCTAAACGTTACTTTAATTGAAATGCGTTTCTTATGCCCTCCGTAACGTGGACTTTGAATAATAAATTATTTTTATTAATGTCTTCATAAGACTATTTTACAATTGGTTTACTTTTTTTTTGTAAAAGTATTAAGGAAGTAATAACCTCAGAAAAAAAACTTGTTTTATATTTAACTTAACTTTGTTTTACATTTTAAGTATATACTGTTATTTTTACTTTCTTAACAGAATAACATTTGAGTTCCGTTCCAGCACATCAGTCACCTGTGATGAAGGCCGTTATCGATAATTATCAGGAACGATCACCAATCATAAAAAATTCAGCCCTTCATAACATGGACACGTCGCCGCCCAAAACATTAACGCTATCTGACATCAAAAATCGTTGCAATCAATCATCAGCTTCGCCATGACACCTATCACCGATTCCAATTAGTAACGTAGTACAGGCACATAGTTGCGTACAACGAAATAATTGTCAGCGTCATGTCCTCGCTAGCATAACGTGCAAAGCGAGCATAACGCGATGAGTTAAATTCATCGCGGGCTTGACATTATAAATAACTCTCTTTGTACAAGTCAGTCGGGCATTGTATTTAGCGCACTGGGAAATTTCTCGCATCAACTATTTCCAGTTTTCACAAAATTAGAGCGCTCATGAAGTTTATTCGACCTTTGTTCGTACTCCTCGCAGAAACCTTAAATGAGCAGCTTTTGCGTAGAATGCGAATTCAAAGTGATGATGAATAATGGTACAGAGCATTTTGTTTTTAGCGGAATAAAAAAACATTTTAAATGATTTAAGAGTTGGAAAAGGTTCCTGGTTTTCCCACGGGTGTAGTTAAGGCAACTGAGGTGAATTTTCTAGGGATAATCTGCCTGCTGGGTTAAGACTAACGTTTTTAGATCTCGATGTTAATAGGGCTATAAAAAAGTTCATTTTTCAATAGCGTTAGTAACAGTTAATAAATAACTATTTGAAACTATTGAACAGCATAAAGGGTTATTCTGCTCATCTGACTTAGAGGGTTGCGTTGTCTAAGCCAAAGTAAAAATCGCCCTAATTGTCTGGAATACTAAGTGATTCAGGTAGACTAAAGTTTTCATCGGGACCTGCAGCCTGCTTTGATATGCCTGTAATTTATTTTCTTTTCTTTTGACTACCCTGTTGGTCGCAAGCGCGGCTGCCCGGTGTATGGTTCTACTTTCGATTCCCAAGTTTGGCAAAAGTGTTATTGGGTTTTTCCATTAGGAATTTTTCAGTAGCAACCCGGAGTATGGAAGTTGGTGGCAAGCACCCCCGTGTCTCGGAGAGCACGTAAAGCCGTTGTTTCGCCTGATCCCTCTTTGGTTATGCCGGATCGCCATCCCATCGGACTATGAGAGTGAGGAAAGAGGGAGTGCATCTCTGTTTGCGCACATAATCGTGCACTATAGGTAATATCTGTTTGTGTCGTGATGGCCCAGTGGTTATTGCGCCCGCCTCTCATGCATGAGGTTGTGGGTTCAAATCCGGGCAAGTACCAATGTGAATTTTTCAATTCATACGTACTTTCTAAAGTTTATCTTGGACATCACTGGCATCGGTGAAGGAAAACATCGTGAGGAAACCTAGACTTTACTGTTCCACTCAAACCATGTCAGAGGCCCTTGAGGCGGTTTAGAAACTCTGTCACTAGGGTGTGTAGGGTCGCAAGGCCTTACTATCCACACGATAAGAAGAAGAAGAAGACGGTAATATCTTCTGCGTATTTAACTAATGTCGAGCTATCGAAATCGGTCTGGAGAATATTATTATAACGATTACTTATTCTCTAGGGAAATTCAGTCCTACATTAAGAAGTAGGTACATAAATAGCAAGTAACGTGCGAACAAAACGCATGGCTACCAATTACTGACGTCACATGACGTCACACAAATATCGATGTTCTTTAATTATGTTCATTGTGTTCGAACACAATGCATTATCTACACGCTATTGATAAAAAACCGAAAGAAAATAAGTCCAGTATCTTTTATGCAAATCTTTGTTTGTCACTATACAATGCTATCAATAATTATTGTGTTGGTTGGGTTAATTGTCACTAACAGTTACACCAGGGCGATGAATTGTAGATTTTTTGAATATTAGTTTTGCGTGGGATTTGGAGTCGGGTCCTTGGCTCCCGAGTGGCGTACCACGTACCGGAAGGTACAGAATGGGAAGACCCCCACGAGGTGGAAAAAGGACCTGAAGAAGGTCCGGTTATTGTGGCTATCTTTAGGGAAGGCCTATGATCAGCTAGGAAAAAGCTAAAAACCGACTGCGTAAAAAAATGAACTGTATCTACTCTAGACTCTAAAGTACCAAGACCTTAAGTACTGTCTAGACATTAACAGTCGTAGTTTAGAGTTTTTAACAGTTCTTTTTTTACGCAGTCGGGTTTTTTGGTGATTGTTAATGGCTAATAGTCTACATTGGTTTATTGTTATCATTAAACAACGGTGCTTATTATACGCTGACATTGAAATAACGATTAGCTTAGTAACCCTATTTTCGCTAATGTTATGAATAGAGTATAGGTTTATCGATATCACGAGAACTTTGCATACCTACAACACTTCCTCCACATCACCAAGAAATGATAAAACATCCCCTTTTCCCAAGTCAGATAATGTACCAAACTTCCGCATGATTGATTGACAAGTACTGCCTACATTGAAGGGTGAAATGAGATGGTATCATGAGCATATTGAGCATAATATACTGGTATATTGGGCATATTTGTGATACCAATTTCACAGGCAATATCACTGAATAACTCTTATAGGTGAAGAGATCCTTGAACTGAATAACTATGGATTTATATTATAGAATAGAAAATAGAATTCCTTATTCGTTGAATAGAATAGTGTCTGCGTTAACAAAAGCTGTATTTATTGTGGGTCTAAATAGATCTTGTTATGCGTGCAAATCCAACAACATATATTTAGGTTATTTCTACTCTTTTCTCCTTGAAATACGAGATATATTCTCGCGTGGATTTTGTCCCTTACTTCAGCATTTAAGATGTGGGTACAACAATTAATTTTAATAATGATCACGGTATCGTTGCGTTTATGTTAACAGACATACTTAATCGTCTTTTGTTTTATAAATTGCCGTTTATGAACCTTTTCGACTAATAATAATTTTCCTCTTAGCAAATTATCCTTAATCACAGGCAAAATAAAATTTTATTAGGAGGATTATCAGACAGCTTGGTGATAGACTTGTTTTTTTATTGTCATTTGGAGAACGTTTTCGCATATCTTGGCATTACCTATAACTTCTATGTGACTTTACACAGGACATTTACAGTGCTATTTTGTCAATTTTTCCCTTGGTGAATTTAGTCGAAATAAGCCTGTCAATCCTTAGCAAAAACTGGTAACATATGGCAACTCACCTTAAGCTCACTTTACCTAAATTCACAGAGGGAATTTTGACAGAACCGGCTGGATAGCATAACAGCATATAGTCAGCTATCTAAAGTGTGCCAGAAAACCATAACACTAAGGTGTTCTCGCATGGCGCTCCGCTTACCGTAGCGGAGGGCGGAAGCGGCGAAGCGGGTTTTGTAGCGGTACGCCGCAAGGAGAGGCGGTGAGCAATGGTACCAAGCGCCGATCCACTGCGCGGTATACCGCACGGGACTTGTTGTATGTGCATCAACGGTTTATATTCAAGACAATACGACGTGAAATCCGCGGTACGCGGCATCGTGTAATAATCGCCTAAAAATACCAAGTCACTGTAAATAAAAGTATAAATAAAGCCTTCTTTAATTAGTTACCAAAAAGCTAAGAATAAACAACCTTATTATAGGTATATTCTTTATATTAATGTCAAAACGTCGCAACTCCTTTACGATGAGGAAACAACAGGGAAAGTTTCAGGAGACTTTAATAAAACTTTTAATTGGTTTTTTGTATATTTTTTCACAATGACAATACAGGCAATCGATATTTTTATTGGAACCCATTGGTTGTGGGATTAATGTATTAAAACTTTTGCCGTTAGCTTCCGATGGCCGGTGAATATTTACCGAAGTTGTTACTTTTTAATGAGAGTACAACCACGCAATACTGTTGTAACTTAAGTAAGTTCATTATGGTTATTATGCAATGTGCGGCCGGAAAATGTAAAGTAGCTGAAAAAGGGAAAATTACAGGCTGTGACACTTATTTACATGTAAAGGAACGTTTTTTTTTTTTTTTAGTTGGTAAAAATCATCAAATGACTCCTTCCGCCCTGGGTGGGGCGGAAGGGACTGTCAGACTTTTACTGACTAAAAAACCACCCTGTTCCTTCTGTTGCCCTTTACGTTCCGGGGCCACGGTATCCTGTTAAGACGTCCCGCAACCCCGGTTCTAAAGGAACGTTGCGGGAACAACTAGTCGCAATCTCATCTCATCCATGTCAAAAAACGTAGAGGCATTTTTGACAGATTGAAACTAAAACATTGAGATGGCAATACTTCCTAAAAGTTTTTGCACTTCAGTTAATGACATAGGCTTTTTCTTTCAGTTGTAAAACTGGGTACTCTGTCTTCTAGGTAAGGTTTTGCAATATGTATTTATACCTGCAATGTTACTGTAAAAATCTGTGTGTGAATTTAGGTGATCATCAGCCGGAGTATCCTGTAAAAAATTCCATTGGTTAATTAAACTGAAGTTAAATGTCATCCCAGGATGCTAAGGATTGATCCATTGAATCACTTCTAGCTCACTTCACCTGAATTTGCGCATGGATATTTCTCACAGAATAGCACTTCGGGTGGGATGACAACAGACCTCAATGTCACTTTACCAAATCCACGCACAGAATACTATTGACAGTTGAAACTCTGACTGTCTGATTATCTCTGTCAAAAGACTAGGGTCTAAATTCGATCCCCAGATAAGTATTATTGAATTTTCAGATCAGAAAATTCTCAGTATGAAGTCTGAAATTCGGGCTGGTTAATGGTCAGCAGTAATAGGGTCGCCCCCATTATAAAATGTAGGTTTACTATACACCTCTCCCTTCTTCACTGGAGAATACAAGCGTAATATTGTTCGTGTTTAATTTTTTAAAGGATATAAATGCTAACACAGGTTAGTAGCTTCCACTTTCTGAATAACCTTAAGACTCCTTGACATTTCAAAAAGGCCTGTAAATGGTTTGATTGAAAGAAAAATGCTTCAACTTTGATTTCAACCTTTTACGTAATGGGTACCTAAAAATGGATTGCGTCGCCGAGGCCGGTCCAGAAAGAGGTGGTGAAATGATCTGGATGGCTCTGGAAAAGTGTTCCTGTAAGGCCTTGGGGGGGGGGGGTCTGTGCTCAGAATTCTTCTTCTTTATCGTGCGAGCAGTAAGTTCTTACGACCCTAGTTGACCCCACACACCCTAGTGTCAGAGTTTTTAAACCGCCTCAAGGGCCTTTGACATGCTTTGAGTGGGACAGTAATAGGCTGGAATAAGTCCGGGTTTCCTCACGATGTTTTTTCCTCACCGATGTCAGTGATGTCCAAGATAAACTTTAGAAAGTCGATATAAATTAAAAAGCCGCAACAATGGAACAGCATAGGTTAGAGAAAAAAAAACAAAGTATTTGACTTTGACCTACATTTCAAAAGCTAATGCGAAAAAGTGAAAAAATAATAAAAAAGTTCGCAAGCTTGATTCATAATCAGCCCTGATCAGTATGTTTTAATATTTAAACTTTACTGTTGTTTCTACTCCATTCATAATTAAACTGGGTTCGGTATAAAGAATTCATGATACAAAGCCAATTGTGCCTGAATACATGGAACCTGTGTTACAAAGGACTTTACGTAATTATTCAAGACTGAATTTATAATATTATGCCTATGAATAGGTAAAAGGTTACACTTTGCAGTAAAAAAAAAGAAATATTTAACTACCTACGCCATGTTTGCTCTCGACTTTTTAACTAATACACTTTAGGCTTAAAAGACAAATGAACAATTTAATCAAACCTCATGTTATCTCTCTCTTTTTACTTTCATCAATTAAAGAAATTATTTGTCAAAAAGCTTCTCCGCAAAAATTTCGTCTGTACGTTTAGTATTTAAGACAGCATCATCATCATCTGCCTAGCCTTTTTCCAACTACGTTGGGGTCAGCTTCCAGTCTAATCGGATGCAGCTGAATACCAGTATTTTACATGGAGCGACTGCCTATCTGACCTCCACAACCCAGTAACTGGGTAATATGATACCCCTAGGTAAGACTGGTTTGTCAGACTTTCGGGCTTCTGACGCCCCGTAACGACTGTCAAAGATCCACGTAAGACAGCCGGGACCAACGGCTTAACGTGCTTTTCGAGGCACGGAGGAGTCTCGGTGTGTAAAGATGGTCACCCATCCACGAACCAACCCCGGCAAGCGTAGCTTAACCTGACGGATCGACTCTGTTATATCGACTATGTTATCGTGCGGCTGTTATTACTTAGCCACGAGCTCCTTCATAAGACAGCATAGTAGTTAAGACAGCATTTAATTATAATAGCTATATCTATTACAGTAGACAGACGCTGTAATCAGAAACTACAATAATAGGTACGAAAATTTATGAGAAATATACTCGTAAATAAAAGTATCAGTGGTAGTGGGCGCTCATAACGCGGATGGCTGATGGCGCCGAAAGGTTCTTGAGTGACGACTACGTACCGGGAAGCGCAGCATTGGGAAACCTCCCACCAGATGGACCGATGACCTGGTGAAAATCGCGGGGATCCTCTGGATGCGAGAAACAAGAGAAGATGGTGATGTTTGGGGAAGCCCTAAGTCCAGCAGTCGACATTTTCGAGCTGAAATGATGAGTAAAAGATACGTAATTATTTGCAAACTTGATAGCCCGCTCCCATCTCCCGTTTTAACTCCGTATTAATTGTTAACAGTTTTCAGTTTGTTTCGCAAAGTATCGGATTCACCGTTGTTTAACTACGGTTTACATAATTACGTTTACAGCGACGATTAACTGGCTAGCTAACAAGTTAAACTATGTATTTTCTGAAGAGCGAGCTTTCGTTTCATAACAATTAAGTATTTTGCAAGTTCTTATTGTTTCGGGTAATTTGAGGACTGAAATTACGTTGTTTGGGCCTGTTAGGGGTTGTTATGGATTCTGAAGGAGCTTGCTGCTTTGTACCTGTGTGTATTTCTTACTTAGGTAGAATATTATTACAATATATAGGTCTTTAGAAATGGAATAGTGACTGAGCTTTGTAAATATAGGTGAGTAAATTCGCTATCTTCGATTTTTATTACATAAACATTACCGACTAATTCTGTTTATGTCTGCTTACTATTATTGCTTATCTAGGTGGTAACGAAATCCTTAATTGAAACTACAAAACTCCTAAAGCTTGCATGTGCGTTATACCGAAGGTGACCTTCAAAATTCAAATTTCATACACAACGGCTTATAGATATGCGTCTTATGGTCCGTTTCACCACCCCTCTCAATAGTCACTCAAAGTAAAATACAAATTAATCCACGACTTTGTTTACATCTGCGACTTTGCATTCGCGATAATCGATAGTAGGTAAACTAATAATTTAAATATGACATTGATACCTGTCATATAGATTAATAAAACTTCACCTCACCACACTACCGTTAATAAAAAGAGCTTCTGAAATTGAAAAGGTATTTCAAAGCTCTACTCTGGTACAAATTTCTCAAATATAGGGTGTTCGTGTAATGTGGCTTACAATGGCCCTGTATATAGCCCTGTATATTCAGGTAGAAGGAGGCTGAATAACCTCTCGTGATTTCTCTGGAGATGTGTAGGTACCTAGCGAATGGCGGTCTTTGGGCCAATGCGTTGCGACGAAGTATGGAGTAGGAACTTGATTTTATTTTAGGTATTATTGAGGTTGTTTACGTTTTTTCGTGAATAGACCGATTTATTTAGAGAATTTTCTTTAATTGCTGACCAATTCTCAACCTTAGTGCCTAAGTGACTTTATGACCTACACATAAAATGAAACAATACACAATTGAACCAAAAAAGAGAACAACAGAGACCGTTCATCATGCTCAGCATTGATAATAATAAATATTAGCTGCCTATCATTATCACTTCAGGGCAAAGTAATCAGATACCTCTTCTGTATGAGAAGGGGGGGTCCCTTCTCATACAGAAGAGGGATCTGATTACTTGCGGATTGACGATATCAAACTTATATTAATGATTAGCTTCTACTTGCGACTTCGTCCGCGTCAAAGTTTATACAAAGTAATTCCAGACTATAATCTACATGTATGCCAAATTTCATCCAGATCCGTCCCGCAGTTTTTGCGTTGAAGAGTAACATACATCCTCACAAACTTTCTCATTTATAATAAAATAAAAAAGGTATATTAATTAGTACTGGTCCAGTTTGGAATCCTCAAATCAAAAAATCCTCCGGGCCAAAAAAAGAGGTCTCTTAACTACTGGGCCATCATGGTATCGTCGCGTCGCTCAGGATAAACATTGCCTAAAAAAAGGGCGATAAACAATACTTAGCCATAATAAAACAAGGAGTCCTTTCCATAGCAAAAGCTTCATAGGAAAGTCCTCGATTTCTTTACAAAACCTCACATATTACAGGAAGCTTCATTCAACCAGTTAATTCCATGAAATTTCATTACATTAACCGTGTGAAGTGCGTTTATCTTCACTCAGAAGTGAGGTCCCATTCATTCAGAGTTCATTTACTTGAAAATACGTTTTTGATGTTCATTTAGAATCAACATTTAAGCTTTATGAAGCAGGAACATCTGTTCAATTGAATGAAACATTGGACTTGTTCGTTCATTTATTTAAAGGGATTTAATTAGGATCTATGGAAAATATTTCTGATGTTTTAAGATAAAGTCAACCTTAAACAACTATTGTTAAAGTAGGTTTTATGAGTAATATAAATTGGTGGGTGACAGTATTGTAGAACAATATTTTCCTTAAAAAAATTCAAAACATACTATTCTTCCTGTGACTTCACCTGCATGTTTTTTTTCACCCGCCTTATGTTAAGTCTCTGGTTACTGCTCCGCTCGAGTGGATACTAGCGAGAATCAAAATAATAAAGCCTATACTATTTCTCATAAATCTGGCTATCATTTATCTACAAAAATATTTTTTCCCAATCCGACTGGCAGTTTCAGATA
This sequence comes from Hoplodrina ambigua, assembly GCA_949774945.1. Lineage (NCBI taxonomy): Eukaryota > Metazoa > Arthropoda > Insecta > Lepidoptera > Noctuidae > Hoplodrina > Hoplodrina ambigua. The sequence continues at coordinate 10,734,957 of OX458967.1, forward strand.
TTAGCGCAATAAAGCAAAGAAACAAACAAAATATCACTTCAGCTTTATTATATAAAGCATAAAATAATAACAAAGTTAATATATAGTATTTATAGATTGTCTACAATACGGCAATAATAGTTCTACATAAACACGTTGATCCAATATTCCCTAGCATCATGACGTGACAGTTATTATGAGCATTCGGACGTTTAGTCTAACGCCTGGCATAGTACATAGCATAAATGTCAAATACAACATTTATTGTCGAATCCAATGCATATTGGAACTGTTCCTTGTCATAACTAAGTTCAATTCTAAAGGCATTGTTCAGATAGCACGGGCTTTAGAAAATGTGAGAGATGCCCTACACCAGGGGTACTAAAGCCCTGGGATGTCTTAGAGCTATCATAAGAGGTATAGACATAGGTCGTCGCCACGCGATGTCTTCCTCATTCTTTGTCTACTTTCTTTTCTATAAAACTTCCCCTAAATACTAGGAACTACCCCTGTTTTGATGGTGCGTTTATGATCATATAAACAAACATACACAAACAGCCTTGAACAGATTTTTTAATAATTAACAATATTATATTTTTAGTTTACTTTAATTAAATGAAAATAATAAATAAATGAAGTAGATAACCTTATTGTCAGGTAAAGCTACATACAAATACCTATTTGTAAAAGGGCGTCGCAAAAAGCCCCTGCTCTACGCCATTTCGTTTGGAAAATGAGCACTAAACGGCTATTTTACGAACACATTCATTGTAACATAACATTGTAGTTACACATACTTGGCAACAAAATTCAGCAAATCAACATTACACTACAGAGTTGCATAAAAATCTTCTATTTCCTACTGTTCTGTAAACATCTAGAAATCTGACCGAGTTATTTTACTAGTTAGTAAATAATTATTTCCTTCATCAGAATATTCACGGGAATAAGCTTATGAATCATTCCTTTACTTTGTCGGCGATTTACTTATACAGGAAATCTGTTTTCCGTTGGTTTAGCTTGGATCATAGACTTCGGTCTGCGGCAGACGTGCTTTGAGCGGAAACTAATTGCAAGAGAGCCATACAACACGGATATACAATCTATGGAAGAGTTTAGAAAGGGGTAGGATTCGTGGCTCTTCATTTCGGTTATTTTTATAATTTTTATTTCAACTACATGGGTACCTAAGTATAACAAAAGTAGTCTTCAAGTTATTATTCTTTGCTTTCCAAATTCATTTTTTTAAAACATGCAAGAGTAATGTTTGACTTTTATTTGATTGGCCATTTGTGATAACAAACGTTTCAAATTGCCGATAAAATGTGTAACAGATTGTATAAATTACGTTAATTTATTCTTAACAAAATCAGTAATATTCTTTTTGTTCGTCATAATTTCAGTTATTGAACTAAAACGTTCTGTGGTAATTATTATTAACATTTGATTGTTGTATGTAACAACATTTTTTTGAATGCATGTTTCTTCTCTCCATGTATCCCCTCTTTTTATATGTAGTAAACTACAACCTACGTATAATAAAGATATAATTAGATCACCTAATACAACGTGTAATAAAATACAAAAATAAAACATTTTGATGTCGCGTTCTCCAATCAGATCTAAATCGTAACTATTTTTCTCTTGTGACATTGCACCATCTAGTAGCTTTAATTCCTCAACTTGGCCCCCTGGATTAAAGCCAACGAAGATGTTTGGTGTAGTCCTGAATAACTAGACGCTGCCAGTATTCCATTTTGCAATAATACCGAAATACGTGGCCAGGCCAGGCCCGTTCTGATTACTGGCCAGTGACGTCATATGGACAATCGCTTTTGATGTCTTTCTCAGTCGGATTACGACCGGCTGTGTCGTATGTGTGATTGGATTTCTAATGTATTGACAGAAAGCCCGTAATGGTTAGTGTATGGACTGCAGATGTCTTTGATGGCAATAGGGATTGTGGCTTTGATATCTTTGAATGTTGGTTTGTGAGCTCTGTGCTTTGGTATATACAGTCGTAACGTTGGAATTGATTGTACCTACTGATGCTTGAATATACCGGGTTGAAGGCGAAATTTTTTGTAAAAAAATAACAATTTGAAAATAGATGTGTACTGTAAAAGTAACTAATTTAATAAATTACATGAACGAAATGCAATTTTATTAACAATATTCAATCAACGCAGCACGTAATATTTTGGTTTTAAATTTGTAATTTTTAATAATTTTCTCTTCTTACTTTTAATTATCATTTCATATGATCAAAATGTATGGAACAACTGATTTTTTTTTTAAGTGACCGACGTAGGTAATCTCTTTTGGTCTAGAATCATGTACCTTATCCATGGTAAAAGTTTTCGTTACGTTACTACGAAGACTGCATATTATGTTTGCGCGGGTGAAAGTACCTACTCGAATTGAGAATTTGTGAGCGGTACCTATTAAAAAAAAAACTTCAGTGCTTACTAAGTACTAAAAAATCTTTGTCAAATATTTATCAATGCCTACCTGTTTTGTGTCGCCGAGAATTTTAAAGCGTAATTTAAAAAGCATGTAACACTCTATAAGAAACCACAAGCATGATAACATCTACTCATTTCGCAATTCTAAGAAGAAGCAAGTCTCGATAATTTCCATTTCTTAGATATTCGGTACAAGTTCTTTAATCCAAGACATATATTTGTACAAATAGACGTTATCCAGTGAGTGGGACAAAATGTTTTATGATTTAACTGATCTGCTATCTCTATACAGGAGCCCGAAATTGGAAAGTTGGTGGTGTGACATCCCCGTGTTTTGGAAAGCACGTAAAGCCGTTGGTCCTGCGCCTGAACTCTCCCCGGACTTGTCGGATTGCCCATCGGACTATTGAAATTGAAATTGTTTATTGAAATAATTTATTTACAAAAATAATTAAAATTAGGGCACCTGAACTAGGAATAAACCTGTATCTCAGTTAAAACTATGAGAGTGAGGAAAAAGGAAGTGCAGCACTTTGACGGCTGACTTACCGGTAGGACAGAACAATAGAAAATCAATTGTGTCTCATTACGTGCGACTCTAGTAATTAAGAAAATCGTTTTGGTTTTTAGTTTAATTGCCATAGGGTATTATTATAACTTTTAATGTTCTTATTAAGTGTATATAAATATTGTACTTAATTTAAAGCATAGAATTACCGTTGAACTTTCTTTTTTGTTTAAAACATTCCGTCCTTGTTATTCAATACCTTTTGTTTTCCGAAAACTGTTAGTATCCGTCTATATTTAGGTAGCGGTTGATCCCAATCAGCTGACAGTTAACGTGAAAGAACAACAGTGCGGCTTAGCTATCGGCAACGCAAAAGTCTGAAGTGTCGAAACGCAACACCGAAACTTGCGTCGTGGTGACACGCGTATGTCATGAGATACAACCAACTTTTACTACGCTAGTTAGCAGTTTAAACGAATTAAAAAAGCCGGCCGAGTGCGACTCCGAGTATCCCTATTATTATTTACTTTATAAATTTGTTACACGTACTTAACATCACGCCTGTAGTGCTAGGCAGAGGTGTACACATCATGTACACCCACATTTCGCTAGTTACGTTTAAATCCCATGTAATAGGAGGCGAGCCTATTGCCATCGACTAAGCACAAATTCAAACTCCGAGGCTGATACTGAGAAATTCCTGATGGAAATACCCAATAACATTTTGCCTAACCTAGGAATTGAAACCAAGATCTCATGCTTAGCAGTTGCACTTTGCGACCACTAGCCCAACGAGATGGTATATTTATATTTGTTATTAAAGCGGCATTAGTAATACACATCGTTCATTGTTTCACAGTGGTTGGTTCGAAAGATACCCTGCAATAGACGGACGAACGGGCAGATAAACAAGACCACGTCTTAGTTATAAGGGATCCGTGTGGCACCCTTTGAGTACCTACGGAATCTTAAAAAGGGTCTTGACGGACAACAAAGTAATCCTATAACGGTTCCGTTATTTCCTTTTAAAGCATTCAACTGTACTAATAAAAAGGCCTCGAAACACGAAGAAACACAGCTTCCGTTTAATTAATTCAACTGTAGCATGTAAACACAAATTTAGTTGCATCGTGGCCCATCGCAGTGGTCGGACCGCGGCTTTCATGGCGAGCTTGGATTAGTCTGCAATTAGAAACATCATGGCCGCAGCAAATCTCTCGTCTGCACAGATTTAAAGTGCTTGGGCTTAACCTCAAGTTGCAGCTGGGAATGCTAAGTTGTTTCCGTAGAAAACGTTAGCTACATTACGCAGTACGTATTTAAATAGGATAAAATTTATGTTTAGTTGGTTTCGTGGTGATAAGTGCAACTGAGCGTGTCAAAGTCAAAATCGAATAGTTTATTTCATTAAGGCACTTTTGAACGACATCATCATCATCATCATCTGCCTAGACTTTTCCCAACTATGTTGGGGTCGGCTTCCAGTCTAACCGGATGCAGCTGAATACCAGTATTTTACATGGAGCGACTGCCTATCTGACCTCCACAACCCAGTAACTGGGTAATATGATACCCCTAGGTTAGACTGGTTGTCAGACTTTCGGACTTCTGACGACCCGTAACGACTGTCAATGATCCACGTATGACAGCCGGGACCAACGGCTTAACGTGCTTTCCGAGGCACGGGGGAGTCTCGGTGTGTAAAGATGGTCACCCATCCACAGACTAACCCCGGCAAGCGTTGCTTAACCTGACGGATCGACCCGTGCGGCTGTTATTACTTAGCCACGAGCTCCTCTTTCACTTTTGAACGACATACCCAAGAAAAAAAGTAGAATTGAAATTATTTTCTACTTCCAAAAGGTAGTGTCTTTTTTACTATACGTCTTCAGAGACTTTCTAAGACAGTCAAGTCAATGCTTCATAATGTATGGACGTTTCCTGTGAGCGTCAAGCCTTGAGCACCTGCCTATTGAAACCTTGAAATTTATTTCATGAAAGTTAGCTTTTATCATATTGTTGCTAGCTGTTTATTATGGACCTGTGCCAATGTGTTATAAGGTGGAGGGAATGTTTATGTTTCTATAATAATATTATTTAGTTGAAGCTGCATTTTAACTGTAAATAAAGGCGGTAACTGTGGCAAAAAGCAATGGTTGCTATTGTACAAAATATATTATGAGACTATAACTGCCTCGTTGGTCTAGTGGTCGCAAAGCGCAACTGCTGGGCAAGAGATTTTGGGTTCGATTCCCAGGTCGGGCAGTGTTATTGAGTTTTTTCATCAGGAATTTCTCAGAAGCACCTCGGAGTTTGGATTTATGCCCGGTTGCTGGCAATAGGCTCGCCCCCTATTACATGGGACTTTAACATAACTGGCGAAATGTGAGTGTACTAATAGATACACCGCTGCCTAACCCTTCGGGGATTACAGGTGTGATGTTATTTATTTATTATCTATGTATATTATGAGGGAAAAATACTACAATCTTATTTAAAGTGCACAGTGTAGTTGTGGGATGAGTTCCCTGTTGAGATTTTTCAAGGGGAGTACAGTATGGGGTGCTCCAAGAGAGGGTTAGGAGGAGGAATTAGGTTTCTAAAGGGTCCGTAACGCGTATGTAATGCACCTAGTATTGCAGGCGTCCACAGATTGCGGTGACTATTTACCATCAGTCGTGGTATAAATTAAAAAAATATAAAAAGTTTACTCATATTTTGACGGGCCTGTTGGTCTAGTGGTTAGCGGCCCTGACTGCTAAGCCGGAGGTCGCGGGTTCGATTCCCACCCAGGACAAACTTTGTGTAATGAGCATGATTGTTAGTTCTGTGTCTGGGTGTGATTTATCTATAATATGTATGTATTTATTAATTATATAAGTATGTATATCAGTTGTCTGGTTACCATAACACAAGCTCTGCTTAGCTTGGGATCAGATAGCCGTGTGTGAGTTGTCCCAAGATATTTATTTTATTTTATTTTTATTTTATTTTTTCAGGTTACAAAACTGACCGACAGCGATAAGCGATTTCAATAAAGTCCTTCGTGGAATATTTAATGTAGGTTTGTCGAATTTACACTGGTTTACAAAATAGTAATAGTCAGATTATTTAACGAAAAATCCAGTTTCTATTGTAAAATCACATAAATATAACTGTTTGTATTTTACTAAATTGTATTAACAAAACCACATAAATAGCTGAACGTATTCGAAACATTTCACTGAACAAATAAATGATTGAGCTTGTGGTAGTGGTTGATTAGTATAAATATGTACTGAAATTGTGCTAAACAGTCAGATAATTGGGTATCACGGAACCTACCGCAGCCAGGCCTGTGGCCAATCTATCTGTTTAATCTGGGATTAGTCCGGGTACCGCAATAGTTAAGGTTTTGTTTACACACGCGTTTAGCCTAACCGATGATTATATTACTAGATTAATTCACACCATCATTATAGGTACTGCTCTGAGCCGGATTACCTAAATGATGTGTATTAGGCTTAAAGCTGAATCGGTAAATATTAAACTGATTTCCTAATGGTTTGTTTCTGTGGCTTAACGTTGCGGAGGTTTTAAGTCATTATTAATACTAAAAGCTGTTCCAAGAGCAAATGATTTTCCTGTTTAAAAGGTACCGTGGGTAAATACAGTCCTAAGAAAGCTTAAATATTTTCAGACCATATTTAATTCCTTAGATAAATCTGAGGAGAATAATAACGGTTTGTATACCTATATATGAAGTCGCTATCTTTATTCGTCAGATAAAAGCCATTTAATTTTTGAAAAAAGAACCCAATATGCATAAAATTAGTTTAAACGACAGGTCAAATCGTCTCAAGCACAAAACCATAATTTGAAAAATTTCATACCAATGTGAAAGCAGAAAAATCTGGAATTCATAACACGTTTAAAGTGCACAAGTCACGGTGACACGTTACGGCACAAAGCCAGCTGAGAGGTGTAATTGGTAGCTAATCCTTGCCTTCGTCGGCAACCCGACGGATTGCTGGCAACACAATCCGTGTGTACGTACAGGGTTGCTACACTAAAGTGGTGGAATTGCCTGGAATCGAAATAAGTGGTTTGAAAATGGAAGCAATAGGTAAAGTTTTGTTAATGGGTGGGTACCTAAATATTTTACTATCACTATTTATTTTTTGATGAAACTTATTTTGTAGTATATGATAGGAAAATGCATTGAATCATCTGTTAGGTACAGATCCTATCGGGAAGACTCGCAGATGAATTGACTGCCAGAATGACTGCCACACTATGCAGCATACAACTCATGAAGATTAAAGAATGCCAGGGTACAAAACGTATTTCATCGGTCTCCTCTGTTCTTCAAATAAAAAGGAACTATCCGAATCCAATAAAATGATAATACCTAACATCACAAAAAAGTATAAAAAATCAAGAATTCCAAGACGGAAAACGAAATGGAATAGATTTTTAATCGCACCCAAAGAAATTTTTGATCCTCGCAGACAGGAATGCTGGCTACAACAGACGTTTCCTATTTCAAAATTCTTCAAACGGTTTTTTTTCTTTTTCCGAATGGGTTGCCCATAATTTGACGGCGGGCAGTTTTCGCATTTTGGCGAAGTTCGATTTTAGAATAGCATTGATTTAATTTTTTAAATGTTAGCGTTCTTACTTCAATTCCGTCTAACCTTGTAAAGTCGTGTCCTCCAACTCAGTAACGCCAATTATGGCGATTGGAAGTATTTTTCAGATGGTTGGTTGAGAGCTATTAGCCATCTGCGCTCGTTGCTATCCGATAAAGCAATAAAATCTATCAGCAGATAATTCTTTACAAGACTACATTATTTAGAGCGAGATGAGATTTCTATTTTTTTTTTTTCGAATACTTCAAAAAAGAAATTGATTTTTTTTTCTTGTTTGTATCCAATTTAATTATTTTCATCCATTCAGTCGCATACCAAAAAAACATCAAAACTATCTCCCATGTTTTAGGATGTGTTCTAAGTACTGGCAGCCCCACGTACCCACATTGTTAGTATACGCGGCGTGGAATGATGTAGCTACCTAAGTTTATGATGTGCGTTGATTCACGTAGTCTGGATGCACGGAGTAAATCTCCCGTTTATGTCGGATTTCGGCTTAATCCGTTGTTCTTTAAGACTCCCTGTATTTACACAGATCCTCGCAAACATTCTGTTTATTTTGCACAGAATTAATATATACTTAAACTAGTTTGTCTCGGTAGTTACTTGTGTATATTTGAGTTACGTTTCGGGTTTGTTACTTCTCGTTTAATATTAGAAAGCTCTAAAGTTTCACGTCAAGATTGTCATTAGAATCCTTGAAATAGAAAGTATCAATTAAACGTTTAATGTAGAAGATGTTTAGTGTGACCGTCCATGATGGTCTCGTGGTTAAGAAGTCCTCCTCTCATGCACGTGGTTGCGGGTTCGCAACCGGGATGAGTGCACCAATATGACTTTTTCTATTTCATGTAAACCTTATAAGTTTATTTTGGACATCACTGACATCGGTGAAGAAAGTCCTGAACTTACAAAAGTCTTTATCAAGCGTATTAATCAATGCTCCCTTCTCTGTGTGAGAAGAGGCCTATGCTCCACACTGGTACAATAATAGGCTGGTATTATTATTTCCGAAGCGACGTTAATAGTAACAGTACCCTTTTAAGAAATTCCTTTACCTTTGATATTGTTTGCTTTTACACCAGTTGATATAATATATCAGGTGTTCTTTGCGGAATTTCATTGTCAAAATAATAGTTCGAGAAAAGGGTCTTTCATTCTTCCCGGGTGGGACCCCGGCCCGTTTGTTTGTGAAAAGCCAAGGAAGGTCCCGAACAATTGCCGAAATGCTACAATATTTCACATTTGTTTGCGAGCTTTTGGACTGTGATGTTTTGACACGAATATTGTTTGTGTTTTTTTTTTGTGATTTTTACTCTTGAACGAATCTGTAATGTGTTTTTATGTAACGCCTGCTGTACCTACTACTAATTTGAATTTTCTAGACAACTTTGCCTTTGTAAAGATTTTCAAGTAGTGCACTACGATCTATGTACTAGGTACGATCAATGTCATGACGGCTCAATTGTTAAGGCGCCCACCTCTCATGCCTGATGGTTTATTACCGGGCAAGTACCAAGTGACTTTTTCATTGTAGGTATATGTGCTGTCTATGTTTTTCTTTGACATCACTGACATCGGTGAAGGAAAACTTCATGAGGAAACCTGGGTCTATAGTTGATGTAAGTCAAAAATCGCTAATCTGCCTTGAGCCTTGCCTTTTCTATATGAGAAGAGGCATTTGGCCTGCAGAGGGTCAATAATAGGCTGGCTTTATTTTCACAAAGCTCATTTTGAAACTAATTAAATTCCAACTTCTACCATTACCGAACGATACATATTAACAATCCCGAGAAAAAAAGCATAGCAATAATTAATTCATAACATAACATAACATAAAATCACGCCTGTAATCCCCGAAGGGTTAAGCAGAAGTGTACCCATTATTACACCCACATTTCGCCAGTTATGTTTTTAGTCCCATGTAATAGGGGGCGAGCCTATTGCCATTAACCGGGCACAAATCCAGACTCCGAGGCTGCTACTGAGAAATTCCTGATGGAAATACCCAATAACACTTTGCCCAACCTGGGAATCGAACCCAAGACCTCATGCTCAGCAGTCGCGCTTGCGACCACTAGACCAACGAGGCAGTCGAGGGGGATAATTAATTCATTCTAAGGAAACGTTGAAAATTCCTGATTGATAATAATATCTCAGGGGTTTTACTCAAATGTTCACTTGGAACCGAAACGTTGGATTTACTTCAAAATTTGGTTTGGATCTACTGGGAGCTATTCTATAGAAATTCAAAGTACATTGTGAAGAGTGTAGGTGGTTTCGACAAAGAGGAGAGAGTGTGTGAGATATTATGAAAGCCTAGTACAATTCTCTGGACGTAGGCTTACAGCAGCTTTACTAAGAACGGGTTACTCTCTCTCTACAGGGTGATTGGTAATTCCATGCATTCTTCGAAAAAGGTTAAGCTAAAGCTAATTTCCAACTGATCCCTGATAACTTAGGGTAGAGAAAGGATTCATTTTGACGGTTATTGCAAATAATTTTTTTCTTTTTGCCTAAATTTGGCTAAATGGAAAAAATCTATTCAACCTTGGACGCGAATTTAAAATGTCGTGAACGAAAACTAATTCATCCTAATTAACTTACATAGTGAAACATAAAAACTCAAAATCAACGTTATATCGACTTCAAGTTATTGAGCGTCAAGTTTATTTCAAACTAGCTTTTGCCTGTGGGTCCGCTCGCGTGAATTAGAATTTTAATTTAAAACATATTAAGAAATCATGTTTTGAAAAACACGTGGCGCCATATATGATAATAAGAACGTTATTGTTGTTTTCCTCGGGAACAGTACTTTTTCCGGATATTTATTTATTATAAGATATATTTATTATTTATTTTATTTTATTTTATTATCTGACAACGTGTATGCAAAGTTTCAGGATGATCGGTTCAGTGTTTAGGCGTGAAAAGGAACAAACAAACTTACTTTTGTATTTATAATATTAGTATGGATTTTCTGTTTATTTTCTATTCAAATAGGCATCGAATAGCCGAACAACCTGTGTGCAAGTTTCCTGGGAGTCCTCCTCGGCCTTTACGAGATGTATTCTGTTACTTATAGTGCCACAGCGTAAGTACTAGAGCGCACTAACTATAGCACTCTGAATAAAAGATTAAAGTGTTTGTTCCATAGCACTAGTAGTGTTTCCTACGCTAAAATGTAAGTTCCTCTACATTCTTTATTGATACATACTTTTTTATTTTTCAACAAAGTAAAACAAAAAAGAATTTACGCATAATATTTTTTTAATATGTATAAATTTATAAAATAGTGCTCCGCCCGTAACGACGTGGTAAGACCTGAGCCAACGGCGGTAAGGGATCCAGAGAGAGGAACCTCCTCACTATGCGTGCCGTGTCCAAGACGACCGCCTTCTGCATTCGACACTTGACCCAGCTGTTGAGCGATGCAGAATTGCGGACGGCGAGTGATGGGTAGCTCGCCGTCCGATCAAGGACCAGGCCCGAGTCGACGGCGCGTTCACACGCGCCTCAAAGAGCTGTCAACACAGGGGCGGGGCCCCAACAGTCTCTTCTGACAGTCCCTTCCGCCCCACCCAGGGCAGAAGGACACATTTATGAAATTTACCACCTTAAAAAAAAGCTGTTGAGCGATAATTAATTTCTCGAGGTGTTGTTCGAAACATTTCGTAATTAAGTAATTATAAGATACTGTTAAAGTTACACTTTCATCTTAGACTTTGAAAAATCTATGAGCTGTACAGTTTTTTGAACGAAAAGGAATTAACTGGCAGAAATCGTCACGTAAGTAAAAGGCGTTGTACCGCCTCCAGGCTACCTTCTTCCTCTTTCTTTTTGACTTTTTACCTAATTGATTAACTGAAAATGTAATAACTGAAATGTGATGTGATGTGATGATGAAATATGTGCTGGTCAAAAATTCAAATAAAAAAAATATGACAAATCCAGAACATTTAGGTCCTTTATCTGACTGTAAAGATAAACCGACCTCACTAAAGTACCTAATTAATATTAAGTTAAAGTGTCATTAACGTTAATTGACATCTGGGAGTACGGTGCCATATATTTTCCTCGTATCCCCACACTTGGCATAAATTGGAGTTGGATTGTAACATTTTCGGTGTAATTCCAGTAACATTTTGGATTGGATTGTAACATTTTGGGTATAATTCCAGTCCGTGGCCCGAACAGAGACTGGCCCGAGAGTAAGTAAGCCGCGCGTGGTGTTCCCCGCGCGGCTTATTGGAGTCAGTGCGGCCGCTGAGCGATGGCCGCACCGGGTGATGGCGCGTCATGACCTGCCGGGATGCGGAAGAATGCTCTGAGCGCCTCCGTGCCCCGGCAAAAGGTATCGGAGGAACACCGTGAGGTTTTAGTCAGTAAGAATCCACACCCCTCCACCTTCCCCGAGGTGGAGGCAGTGATGCATCGATGGGGCAGCGATGAGGATTTCACCACGAAAAAAAAATGGGCGTAATTCATAAGGACTTTAAAAATAAGCAATGAATCTGAATAATCACGAAACGGATTTGTTTATCACGGCTACGACTTCGAATGGGGACGTTCAACTTGAAGTTATCAAATTATATAAAGTCGGGAGCTTGTCGTTTTTGTTTGGGAAGTAATTAAAAGTTGTCTTTCTGTTGCAAAATAAAGTTGTTGCCTATCTTCGGTTCTGATATTATAATTTAGGCGTCTACACTGAAGTGGCGTAAAACCTGAATCTAAAATTTAATCTTATTTTACAGTTTAATACATCACTTTATTGATTGTCCCGGTAGTGTCCTGGTTACAAGCGCAACTGAGAAACGTGGGGTCTTCTGTTCGACATCCACGCTGAGCAGTGCAGAGCAGTATTAGGTTTTATCAAGATGTTCTCAGTAGCCCAGAATTTGAAAAATTATGGTGCGGCACAACAAGTCTCAGAAAACAGGTAATGCTATTGGTCCTGACCTCTACTCGATCGTATTGGATTGCTGTCATATAGGTATTTGTGTTTTTTTTTTAAATATCCTTTTCAAGTCTATACTAATATAATACAGAGAGACATGTTCTAATCCCTGGATTTCCAGTCGGATTGAAACAAATCTTTTTGGATATGGTAGCCAAACTTATGAGGAATATAACATTACCTAATGACCCATGGGAGTGATGAGGTAACCAAAGAAGTAACTAAATACGGTTGAAACCGCGGGGTGTAGCTAGTAAACACATGTCAATAAGCTATTTTATGGTAGCCTAGTTGGTGAGCCAACAGTAACTGCATGGTTAAGTAAAACTGGGTGTTGTACCCATTTACGTTCAGGTTAACACATACAGCTACCAATTTAGAGTAACCAAGTCGATCCGATTTCAAAATCACCCAGTAAATTAGTATGTATTTACATATCGCTAACGATATCTCAAGTTGAATGTATGCAATTTGGTACGTCACTTCCTACAATCCATCTCACGCTACGATTACCGATGAATTGAGAGGTTTACGTGAAAAATTATTATAGAGCTTAATATTATGGGAATCAAAAGAGATAGGATTACTTATTTTTGAAGCATTACCATTATTTATTATAGCACTAGCGACCAGACTGCCTCGTTGGTTTAGTGGTCGCAAGCGCGACTGCTGTGCATGAGGTCTCGGGTTCGATTCCCAGGTCGGGCAAAGTGTTATTGGGTTTTTCCATCAGGAATTTCTCAGTAGCAGCCTCGGAGTCTGGATTTGTGCCCGGTTGATAGCAATAGGCTCGCCCCCTATTACATGGGACTAAAAACATAACTGGCGAAATGTAGGTGTACTAATGGGTACACCTTTGCCTAACCCTTCGGGGATTACAGGCGTGATGTTATGTTTATGTTATAGCACTAGCGACCCGCCCTGGCTTCGCACAGGTGCAATGTAGAATAATACGTGATATAAACTATATACTAACTAACTAACTATACGTATAAACCTTCATCTTGATTCTCTCTATCTATAAATTAAGCCAAGCAGATAGTGTTGTTGCAGCTGAATACTGGGTAAAACAAAAGAAATGCAGAATTTTATATTTGCCATCGATACGCTGAAAAGAAGAAGAATGAAAACCGCATTATAATCCGTTGCGCAGTTTAAAAGATCTAAGCATACATATGGCGGGAAGTGGCTTTGTTTTATACTATGAAGAAAAGAAGATATTTTCATGGTAAAATTGATTTTTTGCAATTTACACATCGATGCACAAACTTTTAGACTCTGCATTACGAAAAAAAAAATTAGGGTGCGCTTTGAGGAATCAAATTTTGATATTTCTAATTTAAATTCGAAGCGCACCCAACGGGTGCGCTGTGAGGAATAGTTTGGGTACGTTTCGACGGGTGCGTTTCAAAACGGGTGCGCTGGGAGGAATACCCCGAATCGTGGGGTATTAAATATTTTTTGCACTCTAAAAAATCTTTGTTTTCTTATTCTTTTCCTTAAACTTTCTTTACCACATGTTTGGCACTGCTAGTAGGCAGCTTTAGTCTAAAATAATCATTACACAATTTTTTACGACAGCTATTTTAAGACTATTGCTAACGAGGCTTCAAAAACACTTAAAACTGATTTATCGTCAAGTTTAACGCAACGTTAAACATTAACACACCATGTATACGCTCCAATACAAACAGTATAGCCGTAACTAGTCGTAAAAAATACTTCGAATTTAAGAAAAAGTTTGGTTTAAAAGAGTCTAGAAAGAGACACAACAACTTATGAGTGAGTCTCTTTCACGCTTGATATGTCATGTAAACGCTCGGGTAAGTACCTACTATAATGTTGTAAAGAAAATATTCAGGACACCCTGTTGTGAATCAAAATGGCGGTGTAATTTGGGCCATGCTAATGCTCTTTTTACGATTTGTTGTGTAAAACTCTTGATGTGGGGCCAGCTGCAGGGTTTTTTTTTATCTATCTATTGGTATACCAGCGCCAAAATAGATTCCATTTGATGTATTGGGCTTCTGGATATAAATTAGCATTTTAAATGGTTTTATCTTTCAAATGCTAGTAAAATATATTTATTAAATTCTCAATTCAAAGTACTGTAGAGGCTATGGTTGGCTGAGCCATATACAACCTCAGTTATTTTCTTTATGTCTATGAGTTAAACACTATTTAAAATAAGAACAACTTGCCAGTCCGTCACGAAGGATAGCCATAAATAATTCAGTCATGGAGAAATAAACAAAATTTATCAGATACGTTCCTTTTTTAATTTTGAATTCTCAAAAAATCTTAAAATCATTTAAAAAACCATTACCCCTAAAACGAAGTAAAATGTCACTGTGTCACAAATTACAAAATATCTTAGATAAGAGCGACTTTGTCATTATTGTGTCCACTTCGGGTAGGTTCGCGACCAGTCGGGACCATTCGGGGCCGCTCGAGGTAATTGAAATCCGTCATACCACCCGCGTATGATAAATGACAGGCTGTCGACCGCTGGCTAACGCTGGTGGTTGTCAAATAAAATGGTATTGGTCACGATAAACGGAAAACTAAAGGAAAAAGTGGAAACAGGAAATGTTACTCTTTATTTTCTTGACGGTGTTTTGGTAAGTTATTCTTTGTACTTGATTTGTTAACCATAACATCACGCCTGTAATCCCCGAAGGGTTAGGCAGAGGTGTACCCATTAGTACACCCACATTTCGCCAGTTATGTTTTTAAGTCCCATGTAATATGGGGCGAGCCTATTGCCATCCAACGGGCACAAATCCAGACTCCGAGGTTGCTACTGAGAAATTTCTGATAGAAAAACCCAATAACCCTTTACCCGACCTGGGAATCGAACCCAAGACCTCATGCCCAGCAGTCGCGCTTTGCGACCACTAGACCAACGAGGCAGTCAGTCAGTTGATTTGTTAACTAAAGCGTTTTTCAGGGATAGAATTAATGGAAAGGTATATAATATACAAAGAAAGTCGCTGTCTGTCCTAATGTACGCTTAGATCTTTAAAACTACGCAACGGATTTTGATGCGGTTTTTTTTAAATAGATAGGTATACATAGTTATTCGAGAGGTAGGTTTGTGTATCTACATTGCACCCGTGCGAAGCCGGGACGGTTCGCTCATTCAAAGATAAAACTTAAAGTCTCTAACTGCTTCATTAGTCTAGTAGTCTCAAAGCGTGACTGCTGATCATAAGGTCTTGGGTTCGATTCCCAGGTCGGGCAAAGTGTTATTAGGTTTTTGCATCAGTAATTTCTCAATAGCAGCCTCGGAGTCTGGATTTGTGCCTGGTTGATGGCAATAGGCTCGCCCCCTATTACATGGGACTTAAACATAACTGGCGAAATGTTGGTTTACTAATGGGTACACGGTATACCTCTGCCTAATCCTTCGGGTATTACGGGCATGATGTTATGTTATGTAAAACTAAAAAAGTCATCGACCTATCACAAGGTTACCTAACTTAAATATGCCCAAAACTTTTCTTTAAAAGTTCTCAAATATTTCCAACAAACACGAACAATAATAAAAAGGCTTCACATATTATTACACACGCCAAATAAAACAATCACAGTCCGTAGTACATTATTGTTTAATTGTTTACTTAAACTAATTTGCATAGCGTTCGAAAATGGCGTACAACAAATATTGATAAGTGATGCAATAAGCTGTAATTAATTGGATGAATAAAAACAGAACGCAGCCTGAATACTGCGTAAAAGTAATTACATATAATAAAGATAGTATTTACATAATAGCTTGCCGTAAAAGCACACATTTTACATGGCTCATCAACCAATCCCGAACCAGTAGGTGCTTACTTAACTACGTTTGTATGTTACATACAAATACATAAAAAAAAATGTTAAACCCACATCTCAAGATTGTGATTTCCTAATCGAGCAGGGGCAAGTACTAATCTGTAAGTTTATGTTAGACATCACTGACTTCAGTGAATGAAACCATCAGGAAAAAACCTGGACTTGTAATAAACTTTAAATGGGACTAAAAACATAACTGGCGAAATGTGGGTGTACTAATGGGTACACCTCTGCCTAACCCTCCGGGGATTACAGGCGTTATGTTATGTTGTAATAAACTTATGTCAAGGCCACCCGCATTCAGCAATCGTGATGATCAATGCCTATATCTTCTCCTCAAAAGAAGAGACCTTTGCCCTGC
The DNA here is from genome assembly GCA_949774945.1 of Hoplodrina ambigua. Taxonomy (NCBI): domain Eukaryota; kingdom Metazoa; phylum Arthropoda; class Insecta; order Lepidoptera; family Noctuidae; genus Hoplodrina; species Hoplodrina ambigua. Next base: position 10,751,698 of record OX458967.1, read on the forward strand.
AGAGGAGGTAGTGCAGTGGTGTGTGCCCTTCTAACTAATAAACTACTTCTCTATTTTAATTCAATGTATCAATAAATAATGTCGGTGTCTTCTGGGTTTCAAAAGCAACTTAAACTTACTCTTGTGGTATGTATCTGGTTATCTTATTTTGACAACTGTGCGTTCTTTATCAGGAGCAATGTAACACCATATCTATAAACAGGCAGGTTCTTCTTCAGGTGGAGACTTCACCGAAAATGACGACACTATTTAATTAATGTAGCCTTTATAACATAACATAACATCACGCCTGTAATCCCCGAAGGGTTAGGCAGAGGTGTACCCATTAGTACACCCACATTTCGCCAGTTATGTTTTTAGTCCCATGTAATAGGGGGCGAGCCTATTTCCATCAACCGGACACAAATCCAGACTCCGAGGCTGCTACTGAGAAATTCCTGATGGAAAAACCCAATAACACTTTGCCCGACCTGGGAATCGAACTCAAGACCCCATGCACAGCAGTCGCACTTGCGACCACTAGACCAACGAGGCACTCCTAGCCTTTATATAAATATAATACTTAAACAGAAAAAGTACCCGAAACACTAGGACACGTTTATTCCGTAAACCCGTGCCGCGACATGTCAGGACAGATGTAAACATAAATGCGCCACATTCTTCGGGCACCGTTCCTGGATGTCATTTGTCATCCGCGTTGGATGCCGTGTAGTCCGCGAGTGCGAAAATACTTTGCGTTTATTACGACGTAGAATTGGTAAAGTTTATTAATTTTACATTTTAAATTAAGTAGTTCGTTTGTGCAGTTTTGTTTTGTTGCGAATTGCCCCGGCTTTTTTCGGGTGCAATTTAAATACCTAAACCTTCCTCTTGAATCAATCTATCTATTGTTTTTTTTTTTTTTTTTTACCGATGGGAAATCATCAAATGACTTCCCCCGCCCTGGGCGGGGCGGGAAGGAGTGTCAGACTTTTACTGACTAAAACCCATCCATGTTCCTTCTTGTGCCCTTTGCGTTCCGGGGGCGCGGTGTCTCTTTCGAACAACCCGCAGCCCCGGCAGGCATCGGCCCTTAGTGGCCCCTTCAATTGTTTGCTGACATCTCTTTGAGGCGCGCGTGGAACACGAACGCGCCGTCGACACGGTATCTATCTATTGATGAAAACCGCATTAAAATCCGTTGCATAGTTTAATAAGCCTGCATACAATGGGATGCAACACTGTTTTATACCTACTATGTTTAAGATAAACAATATGAGAAATTAATAGAAAATGTATAGTCATTTCTCTTCTACTACACGTGACTACTAACATCAGGAACGTCGTGTATCGCGATTTTTTGTAGCACGTCTTGATAAATATCCAAAAGATAATATGAAAATCGTGGTAATGATCAAGAGAACAAAAAATCTTTCCCTTTAGCAATGAAAAACTGCGATAAAAGATACCTACATCAATAGCAAGCTCAGTTAAGCTCAGTTTTACAGTCCAATGCCCATGTCCACAGCCCTTTTCAAACTTTATTACAGGTGAGAAAATGCATTTCAACCCTTTCAAAGCTGAAAGCAATAACACACAGCAGACTCGTTTTGAAAATTCTTCAAATGCAAAGCATTAAAGAAAACCCTTTGTCAGATTCAAAGGAAAGCGGTAAAAAGACGTTTAAATCTAAAACTATAAAGTGAGTATGTTAATGGACACTTTCAGGCTTATCTGCATACTGGAGTCGTAACACTGAAATAGAGCTTCTGTGCTATTTTGAAGTAGTCATTATGAGTTGCTAATTTGGTCTAGACTTTGATGGTAAGGGCTTGCTGTGAAGTCGGTAACTAAATAGACCATGCATTGAAGGAAATTGTTCACGGAATCCAGTTGTAAACTTAGAAAGCCATAATCTAGGTAATAAGATTCGACTAGATAAGGTGATAAATAAATAAATAAATAAATATCTTGGGACAACACGCGGCTATCTGATCCCAAGCTAAGCAGAGCTTGTTATCTGGTTACCATAACGGTAACCAGATAACTGATATACATACTTATATAATTTATAAATACATACATATTATAGATAAATCACACCCAGACACATGCTGGATAGCATGCTGGATGGCAGTTACCGGTTACTGGATGAGGCTAGCATATACTCTGGTATAGAGTAAGCGTGAAGTCGACGTCTGGTAGATTCAGGGCTCCTGACTCTTGGTAGTTAGAGGACCTGTAGGGTTTTAATCGGTAAGAGTCCATGACCATCCATGAAGATTTTCCAACGAAAGAATGGAAAGCAAGGTACAAAATTGCCTGTGAGTGTTATAATGTTAGTACTCGTATTTTACCTACTTTTAAACTTTTGTAATTTTGTTTTGAGTTATAAACTATGCTCCTGGCATATCATCTCTTCACAACCCTTGGTTTACTGATAGAGTATGTTTGAGACATTAAAGATAATGTTTAGGACATTAAGTCCGCCTTTGTACCTATACTCATGAAGTAGAAAACAAATACTTGTTGTTTTTTTTTCATAGTTCAGCGTATAATCTATCTATCTTCTTCTATCTATAGGTATATCTATACATATAAAATGCTCAATTTTGATTGACTGACGGATCAAGGCACAGCCTAAACAGCTGATCGTAAAAACCTGAAACTTGGCGGGTTTGTTCTTTTAATGAAATAGGCATGGCGCCAACGTTTGTGTGGAGAAACAAACTTTGACGCGGACGAAGTCGCGAGCAGATAGTAGAGTTCTAAAGTTAAAATGCATAACAAATAGACACCAGGAGCCCGTAGCCCTTCATTTTACGTTACATAAAAGAAATTAAAACAATTTGATCTAAAATCTGGCAGTAATTATAATAATCTGTGTAACATTAGCGTTACAATGATCATTGTTTCAAGCTATGTTGTTAAAGTCTCAAAGAAAACTTTTAATAGGCATGAAGTTAGGGGGAATTGAATAGAACTCTGTAATTGTTATATCAAGCCTGTTTCTGAGGTAATAGCGTCGTAAAATATTCCTCTTAATATTATTTTGGGAGAAATTTTTGCCTCAAACTTATACAATTCCGCCACTGATATAATTACCTTTGGGGAAGTAGCCACTTCTTTGTAAGTTGTTACCTACTTATCTACAACTTTTTAGTTCAATAAAAGGTAATGCTTGGTTTGATTTAAGATTCTAAGTTGGGTTGAATTTTCAAGGTAACGTTTCAGTTTTCATCGCGGTTTTTTATTATTCACGATGTCTCGTCTCGTTGTATACGGTTTTTGTTTAGGAAACTTGATTTCAAATGAGGCCTCTATTTTGTCACATAAATACATAACTTTATTGCAAGAGATTCTGCAAAAAAAATATTTGTTATTGAATTGTCTTATTTGCTTTTTACTACTTTCGTATTCTCTATTTTTATTTTAAAACTAGCTTTTGCCCGTGCCTTTGTCCGCGTCAATGTCGGTTATCGCGGGCGCAGATTAAGTCATCATCTGCCTAGCCTTTTCCCAATTATGTTGGGGTCGGCTTCCAGTCTAACTGGATGCAGCTGAATACTAGTATTTTACATGGAGCGATTGTCTATCTGACCTCCACAACCCAGTAACTGGGACGCAGACAAAGTCTCGGTATAAAAAGTAGCCTATGTCCTTCTTATTTCATCAAAATCGGTTTAGTGGTTTAGTCGTGAAAGCGTCACAAACAGACAGAGTTACTTCTGCATTTATAATATTAGTGTGAATAAAAATACTTACCTATTTTTAGTCATATTTACATTGACTACTCCTCATATAACTCAAACTAGTTAAAATTAAAATCATTGTTGAACTTTAGGTCCCGAAACTAGGCCGTGTATTGTTCGCGACTATAAATCAACTCAAACATGATAATATTATGACATAACATTATATCTATCTGCCTGTCTCGTAAATAACTCCGACAAAGAAACTAATTAATTTTAAGTGCCGTCAAAACACTTCATCACCAGTTAACTCAGATGCCACATTTACTAACGAATTGCTGCCATTGCTGGCTTAGCTCTCACATAAAGTAATTCACGACAATTTGGGTGTTTCCATTTCACATACAGATCGCGTTTCCTATGATGCTACATCATTTATAATCGTTATATTAAAGAGTCTGCAGACGTTGTACATGAGATTGTGATGTTTTATTTGTTAGAAGGCGGACTTTTTGTTATTTCCTACTGTTTACCAGTCAGCTGTCGGACGTGGACATCATTTAGCATCAAAGTACTGTAATGCCCTTTTTTTTGGGTGGGTAAAAATCATCAAATGAGTCCTTCCGTCAGTGAAAGTCTGACAGTCTCTTCCGCTACACCTAAGAGCGGAAGAGACCGTCAGACTTTCACTGACTAAAAAACCACCATGTTTCTTCTGTTACTTGTTGGGGCTCCGTCCCTGTGCTGACAGCCCTTTGAGGCGCGCGTGGAACAAAACGCCCCGTCGACCCGGGCCTGGTCCTTGATCGGAGCTACACATCGCTCGCCGTCCGCAAGCCCGCGCCTACAGTGTCCGGATATCATCTCGCGTACTGTAGTGCCCTTGGTGCGGGATCACTACTGTATTGAAATACTTATTTATTGGGAGACTTGGTAGTTATACTTAATAAATTACATTTTTACATATATAACAACACGCCTGTAATCCCCAAAGGGTTAGGCAGACGTGTACCCAATATTACTGCCACATTTCACCAGTTATGTTTAAGTCCCATGTAATAGGGGCGAGCCTATTGCCATCAACCGGGCACAGATCCAGACTCCGAGACTGCTACTGAGGAATTCCTGATGGAAATACCCAATAACACTTTGCCTTTCACTTCTCTGTGGATCTTACTTCTAAATCCATGCAACCTTGCAATATTTAACCATTACACTCTATCAAAGGATAAAGGAACTAAAACTTGTCTAGGTTTGAAGCACTTATTGAAGGAGAATTAATGTAGTAGGTTGTCATCCAACCATTTGAACCGATACTAAGATTGCGAACTCGCGAATGATCCTTAAAATATTCTATTTGACACCTCAGCCGCGGTGTTTGGTTGTGTACGTTGCTGGAAAACAGATAGTGTCTGGGGAATTATGTGTATGTGACACGGAATAAATAATGAAGACGGGATTCGGTCACAAAGCACCAGCTCATATCGCGGCACGGAGGCTTAAAACTGTGGCGGTTGAATAAGCCGGCTAAGGAATATTCTTGCCGTCTAAAGCTACAATTTGAATGAAGTTAATTAGAACTTCATAATGTATTCATTGAAGTAATTATAATAAATTGTATGAGTTGAGAAGGGGAGTTTATTTTTTAATGACAGCTAGAATCTATGAGAATGCTAGTGCTGACTACACAGATCGCAAAAAAAGAGTTGTGTTTGAATAGGTAAATATTGCTAAAATTATGATCCACGAAACAAGAAAAGCCGAAATCAATTTTTAAAATATCTGTAAAACGCCTGCAATACTGACTAAGAAATGGCACTATAAATATTCTGAGACTTATCAATAATGTTAAAATTTGCATTTTGTACAAAACAATAAAAATAAAGAACTCTCCGTACCTTTAGCGCCATCTAGTGTTGGTACATTATAAACAGAAACTTGGTAAAGCTGGTGTTAGTGTCACATGAAATGTGCAGATGGCGCAATACTCAATATAAACAAAGAATTTTCTCGTTGTTTTTTTTTTTAATGAAAATGCAGAAAAATACTGGGAATAATTATTATAATCCCACGTTAAAGATATTTAGAACATGATATAAACTTTTCGAGTTTAACGAATTGACCTAACTAGTTAAAATCACACTTACAAATGGGTATAGCAGGGAAATGTCCGAATGATTAATTGCTGGCCCGCGAAAATAAACGATGTAAGTAATTACGATTTCCGCCAAAAGATCTAAGAAAATATGCAAAACTAACACACGTCTTCCTTTATTTACAGATCAAATACTTTTCAACCAAAAATAAAGTTTGTAAAACAAACAAAAAGCGTTCTCAATCACATCCACAAGAAAAGTTGGGAGTGCTTCGAAAAATGCGCTGCGGGATTGCAAAGATCGATTTGGCGCTTAGCAAGTCGAGGTCAGTTGCATAAGCCACTTAAAAGGGAAGCTTGAACCGGGGCCGGCTAATATTTTATAAAAGTTTTCTAAAGTCCGGCGGTGTGCAGCGTGCACTTTATTTCTTGAGGATAACAATGGGTTGGTCGACATTGACAGATCACACCGAGCGGGGCTTGCCTCCACCTCGGAATGGAAGGCTGACTATTTATAAAGGTGTTATAACAATATGATGGAGTTGCTCTCGTTTTTGTTAATTTCTTAGCGGTGCGAGGGTAGATTGGACGATAGGGACTTAGTTTGAGAACCGCATTTATTGTTAGCTTGTTTACCAATAGCAAAATTCAAATATAATCATTTAAGGCAGTAGTACCTTATACCTACTTTTTTTGGGGTAATAAAAATCGACAAAATTATTCCTTCGCCCTGGGTGGGGCGGAAGGGACTGTCAGATCTTTACTGACTGAAAAACCACCCTGTTCCTTCTGTAGCCTTTTGCGTTTCGGGGCCACGGTATCCTGTTAAGACGTCCCGCGACCCCAGACCTTCTACCTACCTTGGACAATATTCTCGTAACAACAAGGTTCCCAAGGACGACAAAAACATGTAACTTTCGACTTTATTACGAGTCTTTTTACACCCGTTGTTATATGAGTAGTAGGTAGTACTTATACCTACAAACAGACTACCTACCTAAATGTAGGTGCGTACCTAATAACATAAAGAAAGCAATGGCAAACATCCGCCTAACAAACACAATCTAAAATATGTTCGATGCTAACATTTTATATTTAAATAAATTCCTATTTATTTGCAACTGGCACGGACGCAATGTAGATACTTAAACTTCCTCTTAAATCACTTTATCTATTGATGAAAACGCATTAAAATCCGTTGCGTAGTTTAAAAGATCTCAACATACAGACGGCGGGAAGCGACTTTGTTTTAACTACGTAGAAATACAATACAACAAACACTTTTCACCTAAGTAATCGTCTTATAAACAACATGTCTTCGAAACATGTTGTTTATCAACACAGTCACGAACATAAGCTTCTTTTCTACCTAGGTTTCTATCTAGGTTCTAAAAATATCTAGGTACCTATCTACACTTTAGTCTAGCAAAGTCTTCAGACAATCGGCACACCAGTAGTTACAAATAGCGTTTTTATGTCGCCCGGAGCCGCGGTTACGCTAAACGGGTGACTCGATTGCCCCGCCAGCTTCCGATTGCCCCCCGCTAACCCTTCTGGTCTACTAATGGCTCCATTTGTTCTGTGTTTGTTAAAAATGGTACTTGTACTATCTGTTTGTTGAGATGGACGATAGAGATAAGTTTGGTTGGCGTTAGGTTTAAAATGTTTAAAGTTTTAAAAGCAAATTAATTAAAGGAAAGAAGAAAATAAGTTACCTATTTTTCTCTAATAATTTCTTTATCTATCTTTAAGGAGTATTTTAATGTGTGTATTTTACATGTGTGCCATATTTAATTGTAAGATCTCGTTATGGCATGTTTTAGAACAAAAAATATATTAGTATTAAGTACTATCTCAAATGTTCTCAATTAACTTTTTAGATATATATATCTGGCCTATGTGTAGGAGTAGAGTTTCATTTATTTCGAAAAGGACTTGAAAGTTTGTGTCAAATGGCGTACGGCATAAAAGTTCATTTTGGTACTTTGTAATCTTTATCTCTCTTAAGGTCAATTATACATCATAACATCATGCCTGTAATCTCCGAAGGGTTAGGCAGAGGTGTACCCATTAGTACACCCACATTTCGCCAGTTAGGTTTTTAGTCCCATGTAATAGGGGGCGAGCCTATTGCCATCAACCGGGCACAAATCCAGACTCTACTGGCTGCTACTGAGAAATCCCTGATGGAAAAACCCAATAACACTTTGCCCGACCTGGGAATCAAACCTAAGACCTCATGCACAGCAGTCGCGCTTGCGCCCACTAGACCAACGAGGCAGTTTAGGTCAATATGCAAAATCATATTTGAATCCTAGATCAAAAAGGATATTTCTCAGCTACATTTACGTAAAACAATCAAGAAGCTGCTTCAAAAGTAAACAATAAATAACACTATCCTACAGCCAACAAATAAATCATCCGCAGTCCACAATCAAACACCAGTAAAATGCACAGTAAACACCAATTTCACATAATAAGCATTTCCATTCGAGTTCCATTCGAATAGCCAGTAGTTGCGCTCCATAGTTTTCCCACTGGAACTTTTCAATCGACAGATAAGAGGCTTGTGGACTCGTCCCGATATTTATTTACCACGAAGCGGCAAAGAAACTTGCTTTGTCGACAATAAATTGTGTTTGTTCATTATTCAATTGCGCCTCTCTTCATTTTAATAAGCTTAGCGATTTTTGCGGTGATATTTTGTTGTTTTCTGTGAACAAAAGTTTTTGTTTGACAGTTTGCGAACTTGTGTTGCTAGATCAAATAATGGGTGTAGGTGTATCTAAATATTTTGTTTTTGTTTTGTTTTATTAACAAGCTTTGTCTAAGTATTGTTTTTTTTTTATTTGGATTGCCTACATAAGTATTGCGTACGTAACGTATTTATAATAAACCTTTAATTGACTCCAACTCAATCGTCAAAAAATCGAAAACGAAGTCCTCCACGTCTGTCTTTACATATAAAGTCAAAAACTACTGAATGGATTTTCATGCAGTTTTCACCATTAGATAGACTGATTCATGAGGAAGGTTTAGATCATATATAATGTATCAAGGTTTTGTTTAAATTAGTTGAAATATAATTGTTGGAAGTGTCGGAAAAAGTCAAAACAGTCAAGTGGGTCGTAGCATGATATTACGTAGCCTACACTAATTTCTCATGTTTTTTTTTATGATTATTAAGTATATTATTTTTAAAAAAACATGTAAAATAGTATAATATTACGCTACGATTTTACCAACTGGTTACTGATTTTTTCGGACGGAGTGTTCCAGAAATTAAACAAACAAACAAAATTCTCTTCAGCTTTATTATTTGCAATAGTATAGATTACGAGTAAGTAAGTAATGTTAATAATACACAAATATCACAGTTAACTATTAAACATAACGTAAGTACATATAATATGTAAGGTAACATCGAGTATTCGAGTTTGTCAGTCTGCTCGTACACATAGGAATCACATCTCTTATTCATAACACCTAATGGCAAAATCCGTTCAGCTTAAACTGATGGCCAATTTCAATAACAATATGGCTTACTAAACGTGAAGAATTATTAATTAACTTATAGACGTTTACGATGTTAGTAATGGTGATGTTAGACAAGAGAATATAGCGTGATATTGATTGATCTATTATTGCTTTTGATTTTTAGAAATAATAACTTTCAACTAAACAATATATGTATAACGTAAAAATAATGGTAGGTAGTCGTACTCAAATTCTCTTAAACTTACTTAGATTTACTATGGCAGAATTTGGGAATGACCAAATGTTAACTTTCACATGATATAACATAAAATCACGCCTGTAATACCTAAAGGACTAAGCAGAGGAGTACCTATTAGTATATCCGCATTTCGCCAGTTATGTTTAAGTCCCACGTAATAGGGGCGAGCCTATTGCCAGATACGAGCACAAATCCAGACTCTGAGACTGCTACTGAGAAATTCCTAATGACACTTTGAACAAGAACCCAAGACATCATGGTCAGCAGCCGCGCTTTGCAACAAGTAGACCAACGAGGCAGTCTTAGATAAGCTTTCAATGTTTATTAAATAAAGAATTGCATAAAACCCAAAATCGGCCGACCAACATTCAAAACACAATTCTATAGCAGAGCGAAGCATCGAAACGTGACTTTTATAGTTTTATTAGGTAAAAGACATTAAAGCAAGGTTTTGCAACCACGTAAAGTGGCCCCAAAAATTTACGCGGAGAGCAATATTAAAACGTTTCAATTGCCGCATTTTACGAGGAGGTCGAAATTTAAAACGCGTTTCAGGGAGTGTTGCCAGCCTCCGTCTAAATGCTTTATGTTTTATTTTATTATCCGTGTCGCCACCTAGTCTTTATTACACGTTGTATATTATTCGCGTTTGTTCTGTTTTTTAAAGCTGATAAGGTTTTTTTAAACAGAATGTTTTTTGTTTGAAATTGAACGATAAAAATTAAATGTTTGTTTTGGTATTTTTGTGCTGATTTAGAGAGAAAATCGGAAGATACCCCTGTTAATTACTGAGATGATCGTTACAATGGATGCTAGACTTGTGAACAGAGATTTGGCGTTCATTTTAGGATAGTGAACAGTTGATAGAAATTAAGATGTTGTTGCTTAAAAATCATATAACATCATGCCTGTAATCCCTGAAGGGTAAGGCAGAGGTGAACACATTACTACATCCACATTTCGCCAGTTATGTTGAAGTCCCATCTAGTAGGGGGCGAACCTATTGCCATTTACCGGGCACAAATTTAGTCTCCAAGGCTGCTTATGTGAAATCCCCGATGGAAAAACCCGTTGCCTGACCTGGAAATAGAACCCAAGACCTCATGTTCAGCAGTCGCGCTTTGCGACCACTAGACCAATGACGCAGTCTACTACTAGACTACATTTCACTTCTTCTACTCTACTAGAGTACATAGAAATAAACAAATAAAATTAAACAGTTATATCTTTTTCCACCAAATTTTTCAAATAATGATACAAACAGCTACATTAATTGGGTGCCCTGGGTGGGTGATCTCGCTTTCAAATAACTATGAAAACGGTGTAGACAGTTGATGTCACCATCCATACTTACCACCCAAGAAATCAAAGCTCAGGCATCAATATCACTATTCAAGTACTACCTCTTACTCGGGAAAAAAAAATCCATCATACACGCCTAAAACAAGGCTCTATGTATAAAATATAGGCACCATTAGCTTTAGCAAAAGGTTTATTCAGGATTATCCGAGTTTTGGAAGAAGCAATTAACGCTTTTGAATGATTGAGTAGGTAGCTCGCTTAGTTACGCTTTCAGAGAACCTTTCAACTTGTGTCTGTGTGTCTAATACGTACAACGCATTTAGATCTATAAATTTTATATAGACTGAAATTGTAAACATAAGTACGGTAAATTAACAGGGTGCCTGATGTTTAACCTAGCTTTAACTTGCTCCAATAGATAATTAAGGACATGAGATGGAAAATCACTTCATCAAATCAATTTTCTTATGTAAATGAAAATGAATGTCTCTGTTAATAAGCACACAACTCGAGAACGGCTGGACTGATTTGGCTGATACATTTTTTGTTGTGTTCGTTATTTTCCAGAAAAGGTTTTTATGAATAAACATTTTAGGAAAATCCACTAGAAACTTCGAAATTTTGCACCTGTGGGAAGCCGTTCGCTAGTAATCAAATTGAAATATGATACTTATATTCGTTGATTGTCGATTTGTAATTTGCAAAATGATGTGATTACAAAGATGATAATTTCTGTCGAAAAATAAAACGATATTTTATGTACAGTCAACCAAAGATATTGGTATGCACGGTCATAATTTAAAAAGTATATAATAAACAGTTCATTAATTTAGTTAAGTTTAAATTAAGACATCAATCGGTTTGTAAGAAATCTTTAACTATATCTGACGACGCAGGATACCAATCTCTTTTGTTGTCTGTACATACCTACTTTCTACGCAAGTGTCTTAAGTGCTTATTTTAGCGAGAATTCTTTCATTTAAACATGAACGCTCCGTATGGCTCGTAGAAAAGCATTCTTTTAAGGATATCGCTGTCATTGTGTTGGAAAATATTTTGAACTTTTGTATACTTAGAGCTAAGACACATAAAAGTGATGCGGCGCCACCGCAACGCAAAAATTTCATGGCGTGCAACGCACCGAGCATTCCGACGTCATGACGTCATACACGTTAAACAATTTCCACGGTTCTAGCAAAAATTGGAACTTTAATTTTTTTTGTGATAAATGGAAAGTTTTATAACAATACAATTATTTTATTTATTTTCTTCGAATTAATTCAAAAGTTACTTCAAAATAAAAATGAAAAATTCAGTACCTACCGAAGACACGCCGACATCTATTACGTCACAACTATGGTGCGCAATTACGGTGCGTTTATAGTCACGTGATTTATCTTAAAATTTTATTCTCATAATTCATAATTAATTGAATAAAAAAATGGTTCTTTTTACATTAAATATCAATATTATTAATAATAAAGTTTTAAAACACATAAAAAATAAACTTTTTTTTTTCAAAATCCCAATTGTCACCTAACGTTACGCTACTGTGGTACTTACAACGCGGCACCGCACCGCTTTCATGTGTATTGACTCTTCATCATATCAGCCCTAGGACATCCACTGCTTAACATAGGCCTCTCCTTCGGATTTCAGAGATTTTTTTTTTAACTTTTATACCTCTTAAAGTAGGTATTTATATGGCAGAGGTGAATGGCAACGCTGGGAGGGGTCGCCCTAGGAAGACCTTCACTGACCTTATTGGTGAGGTCCTTCAGAAAGGTCAGGTGACCAGTACTCGTAACCGACGTGCTTGTATGTCGAGATGTATGAACGTAGATGAGGCGAAAGGAGTATGTAAGGATCGTAGCAGGTGACGTTCTGTAGTTTCTGCCTACCCCCATGGGAAAAAGGCGTGAGTTTATGTATGTACCTCTTAAAGATTTTGAGTACCCGATTGAGTAATCACAATTGTTTAGAGATCACTTCACAAATGATTTGACATCCAGGACATCTCGGCACCAATCGCCTTGAACTCATGAATATTGGATGAATCGAGTTATTACCATAATTAGGAGTAAATTATACACTCTATGTACACAATAATACTGACGCTTGAACTATTTCAGTTGAATAATAGAAATGATTCACCTAATCATATAATTTTCATTATATAACAACATATTAGAGGTGTACATATTAGTACACCTATATTCTGTCAGTTATTTTTAAGTCTCACGTAATAGGGGTCGAGCCTATTACCATCAACCGGGCATAAATCCAGATTTCGAAGCTGCTCCTGAGAAATTTCTGATTGAAAACCCAATAACACTTTGACCGACCTGGGAATCGGACCCAAGACCTCATATTCAGCAATCGCGCTTTGCGACTACTAGACTGACGGGACAGTCATTCATTAGTCAGCCATTTTCACTATTTTTCATGTACATTTTTAAATAACTACTTAACGATTTACCGGTACTACAGCTGTAGTTCTTCAGATTTCCATAATAGCAAAAGAAGACAACGATGGTCGGTTCTACAAAGAACCAAAACCTTCTCCTGTAAGTACCGTAGGTGCGTTTACAAGCATACAAACTAATATATATAAACAGTTAAACCCGAAACAACTATATCTGTAAAACCATAAAAATATTTGTTCCGTGCGGTAATCAAACCCTTAACACACAGCGCAGCAGACAATCACTAAGCCACTACACCAACCGTTTCTTATTATAATTTATACCCATAAACATCGAAGAAAATTGTAGCACTCTCACGAAATATATATCTGTCGTTGCCGTCTTAAATTATGAGTTGAAACATCATCCCTCCCTTTTAAATTATAAAACGTATAAACATGCCATCTAATCTATACTCAGCACGTTATATTGAGTTTTACCATCCCCCTCACGGAATCGTCATGAATAATCATTTGAATTAAGCTAATGCATGATGCTTAATAGGCCATTCTACGTATATACGCTAATCGAATAATGGATATTAATCGTCACGTGTATTAATCCCAAATGGAACGTATCTACTTTATTTAATTGTGCTAGTTAGGTCTGGTACTTGGGAATAATAAGCGACTTAGGTACTGTTGTTAGGAGTTTATAGTCGTGCATTAAAAAATGTCATGGTAATAAGTTTTTGTTTTTCTTAATTTATCTACGTATTAAGGCGCTCTGTTTTTCGTAGATTCCAAAAAGTAACTTATGTAAGCTTTTAAAAAGACTTTCCCGATAGTGTGCTCTGTATTATTATAAAAGTATTCTAGTCATATTTTGCTCAAAAATCAATTAAGTTTGGTGAATTAATGTTGCTAGGACAAGAACACTAATACAGGCTTGTTTAATTTTCTATGAAATAAATTTTGTAATTTCATAATTAAAAATTACGAGATTTTGAATAACTAAACTTACAACCTAAAGTATAAACTGTAAGCGTGGCATGTTACCAACCTTTTGGCCACTTGTCTCATTGGCAATGATGTGTAGTTTTTTGATACGCTATGAGCTTCCCAAATTTATAAAAACAAGAAGCTTTAAGCCCTTCTTATTTTTATAAATTGTATACATACATCTAATTCTGATTAAATGTTGTAAAATAGATTATAAATAGGTACTTATTGACCAAAATATGACTAAACTACTTTTGTATGGCGCTATCGGGCATGTCATTTTCAAAGCACTAACTAGGTAGTTCAAAGACAAAATTCGAGGTCATTGTTACATAAGTTGCTTTTCACGAATCTACAAAAATAATCTTAAATTTGAAATAATGAAGAAAGACGGTCTCTGAGTCGGTGGAAAATAAAAATTCCTTATCTACTTGCGACCCTGTTGTTTACAATGAGAAAAAGGGAAAACCATTTCGAACATTCCATGTTTGAGTAAGTTATACCATAATAATTTCAGTATTGAATGAAAGCTAGTTTAAATTCGAGGTTGCTTTAAATATTTTATCTAAATAAAATGAAAAGCATTATTATCGTCCGCATCGAAATAATCGCAAAAGAAAAATTCACAACGCATATCTAGAACCGTTCAGTTTTTTAATAAGGCCCACAAATATAAAAAAATCGATGCGGTATTTCCATGATTAAACCTCTAGCGAACGGCGTAGTGTATTTAGTTTCCGAAATTCAATATTTCCATTCAGTAACAATTCGCAAAAGTTGCCAATTTCAAAAAGCTTTGTATGTATTATAAATTACCAAGTATCGTTCGGAACATTTTCATCGAGTCTGTACATAGAGCAGAGCTTTATTACAAAGCTTTTGTGGAGTTTTAGTCATTTAAAAATGTGGTTTGCGAACTGTATAGATTGGCTGAATATCAACACAGCACGAGTTTTGTTGGTACAGTTAGGTTTAGCGGTGGTCGAGTTTGTTCTGTCGAGTCTACTCGGGTAACCTGGGGGTTACTATGAGGCCGCATCGTATTTCGATAGCAATTAGAGGGTTGAAATCTCCGACGCACGAAGATTTATGTTACGAGCAGGCGGCGATTGGTCTGTTGTGCACTAATTAAACGATCATTGTTCTTGTGCGGTATCCTAAATGCATTAGGGTTTACAGTGAAAGCCAATTACCAGAAATATCCATTAGAGCAATTTAATACAGTATTTTTACCTTTTTTTCTTTTTGATCAGTTTTTTTTTGTCTGTGTTTATTGATCTATTTAGTACCTAAAGCAGATAAAGTATTGCAAATGAGATATTTCAACATTTTGATTTTGCCATGAGAAATTTTTCAACAGGCATAATTCTCATAAGGAATAAAAGTAACACATAAGAGGTAATAAAGTATTAAAACCTAGACAGACAAATAGAAAGCTTTGAATGTTCTTCGTCCACAATTTTATTAAAATAACAGCCACAGTTTCGTAGAAAACCTCATATAAAACCAAAGCATCCCTAATGAATTAACTTCCCAACAAAAAATCGACGTTGCCAGCTTTCATCGTAAAACAACATTGCAATGTACTCATATCAAGGCCTTGTTTTTGCCCATTGTTCACCACTATATCGGTTTTAATTTTCGGTTTGAAATCAACGAAGTGAGCGTCCACGGCGACGTAGCACCGGCCGATATGCTTCCGGGCCTGTTTGGCCGGTGCAAATAAACCGGTCCGGTCAATTCCGGCCATTGTTAGAAATATTGTTTGTTACCCAGAGTGAACTCCACACAATTATGAACAATGAACCGATAATATGGGCTTGTGATGTTCGATTTTTAATGTCAAGATGTATGTTAATATTTGAAATGTTGCTTTTGGTGTCAGTTTTAATAATCTACTTAAAATATCCGTCGTGTTGGACTCTTTGTAAAGGACATGCAGTTATCAAATTTTGTCAAATCACTATCGATTAATAATTTTAATAACACTATATAGATTATAAAAAAAAAGTATTTATTTTAGGTAACCAAAAAGCACCCATACAGCAACCAGAATACATAAAATAACACACACACACATAAACAATACACACAAACAGACATAATAAGAACACATACATACAAGAACAACACATACAACACATACACATATATAGGACATATAAGAATGTATTGGTTCCTAGTTCTTAAAAAGATATTGAAAGTCAAAGTTTCAACTTTTGTACGTTTTTTGGTCAAAAACAGATCTAATGTGAAAATTAAACTTAATAGGCCCACGATCCCCTTACATCATATTGCATAATTATGCATTTTGCAAGCATTAATTGTCGTTTACCAGTTATATTAATAATTAAATATATCTTAATTTGATAGACAGCATAGGCGAAATGACGTTTTTACCGTGTATAATAAATAGGTTCAGTATATGATCAATTGATACCACAAAGACCGAGCATGAACCCTCAAACTTTCCCCAGCTTGTGTACTTTAGGAACTACTCCGTGATGACAGCGTCGGTCGAAGGCTTAACCTGCTTTCCGTGAGGTGACTACTGACCGACTAGATTTTGTCGGCGATTTGTCTCGATTCAAGTTTCTTGATGTAGGTGTTGTTATTGGTGACATGTAGGGGAGCAAATAACGAAGGTAAGTAGGGATAAGGACTTTGATAACAGCAGTAGGTACACTTAATTTAGCATGTTACAAATAAAAATGAAATATAACCCAATTCTTTTTATCTTTTTTTTTCTAAGAAAAACGTTGCCCCACACTAGAAATTTCTTCTGTATCTTAGGTGCGTTAACAAACATAAAAACTTACATACACAGACAGCTAGAGCCGGAACATCTATCTGTAGGCCATAGAATTTTTTATTCCGTGTTAGAATCAAACCCGCGACGCGCAGTAGAGCAGCCAATCGCTCAGCCAACAGTGCCGTGTCGTCTTGAGAGTCTAATGAGGGTTTCTATTTAATAAGGCTTTTACTTTCGTCAAAGCCGAAATCATATGATTTATTTCAATAAAACTATTAAATGGAACTTTTAAAAAATTGAATCTATTTGCTGCTTCCAAAACAGTTTCGTATGGGTAAGAACGTGCATACTTTCTCTTTTCAAATAAATAAAATGCAAGTTTAAGAAACTGTTGTTCTCCATTAAGAACAGAATATGTTTCGAATTACTTAAATATAAATAAAACAGTCAGAGATATACTGCCCTTAATTTGACCTTTACAGATAAATAACACGTATACCGTATTCGTACCTAAAAAAACACCTCTAAAACAATCATAATTTGGATCTAATAGAGAGGTAGGTAAGGTATACATTAAAACAACACTAGCAACTTCAGTTAAACATGTTATTTCAAATATATATTCCAATTAGCTGAGTTTACTTTTGAAACCTAAGTTAAATTCACAAAGCGGGTGGTTGAGGTGTATTGCCCGAGGGCAGAAGCGAACCAATAAACTTAACTAGTGGCCGACTATCACAACGTAATAGAATTTAATGATATTCTAGGTACTTACTGTTAAATGGAAATAGACCTACACAAATACAAGAGGTTTATTTTAAGTAAGGCTATTTTCATAGAATTTGAAACGGTTCAAATTGATGTGTAAGATCTGTGTATATTCGTTTCCGAAATACTGTAAAATTCCGTCAAAATAGTAGTCAATCTTGAGTCAGAGTTTAGCTAACTAAAATAGAAGGCCTCCTATTCTACTAATTTAAAATGTTCAAAATCTAATCGCAATACCATCTCAGCGACCTTTTTTTAAACTGCATTCAATAGCTTTTGTCTGTGACTTTGTCCACGGAAATGTCGTAAATTATCGCGGACACAGGCGAAGACGCAGAATAAAAAATAGCCTATGTCCGTACTTGGGGTTCAAACTTACCCCGTACCAAATTTTATCAAAATCAGTTCAGTAGTTTAGTCGTGAAAGCGTAACAGACACACAGACAGGTTTACTCTTCCATTTGTAATATTGGATTGCCGTGCAATGTGCTTAATTATGTATTCAAACTTAAAGCTCAATTGAACATCACATTAGATAATTTTGCAAAAAAACATTTCTTATAATAATGACGATATTTAACAGTCCCAACACATTAATCTCATAGCTCGTACTATAATTTAACCATGAGCAGTGAAGAAGCTTCCTAATTGTATACGATGTAGTAGTTGGCAAGTCTTTGAGTTTCACAAGTTAACTAAGTCGTCTATCAGACGGAGTCTTAAGCTGATGAAAATGACGAGATGCCGTGTCTTTATTATTAAAGCAACACATAATGGAACGCTTCATAAATAATGACGTTAGTTAACAACAGTGACGTATTAAACTGTGTATATCTTGGAAACAGCATTTCTAAACAATTACTCAACTTTGTTGCTAGCAATATTTGATGTTGCGGATGTTTCTTTATGTACCATGATTACGGAACTTTTCTCGGCGATTACGAAACATTTATTTATTTATTGTTATTTATAAAATAAATTAAATTAAATTCCATGTTGCCAGCAATATTGTGTCTTGCAACAAAAAAACATGTTTCTGAAACAAATATTGTGCAACTTTGTTTTCCAGTGGATGCGGAGCAATAGAGATAGTCGTTGCGTGCTTTAAATTTACGGACATTTGTTTTTTGATTTGTGTAAGATGGGATATCATCAAATGATATCTTCCGCTCTGGGCAGAGCGGGAGTATCAGAATCGTTCTGACTAAAACCCACTCGTGTTCTTCCCAATACTCTTTACGTTCCAGGGCCGCGGTAACTCTTTCGAACAAAATCCACAACACTTTTTTTTTTTTGAGGTGGTAAAAATCATCAAATGACTCCCTTCTGAAAATCTGACAGTCCCTTCCGCCCCACCCAGGGCGGAAGGGACTGTCAGACTTTTACTGACTAAAAAACCACCCTGTTCCTTCTGTTGCCCTTGGCAGATTTTTACAAACATGACATTTGGACTAAGTTATTAGATATCTTTTCAATCCGTCATCAGACTTTTCCAATATGGCTGCTTCAGTGAACACTCACACGTTTATTGTATTTTCAGTACTATCTACCTAGTCCAAGTACCTATTCACTTAAGACTACTTTCACACCACTCCAAACTTACCAAGTCATCCCCCAGTCAAGAAGTAAATTTCAGTTTAATGAATCGAGACCTAAATAAGCAGAGAACTAAATGAAATCCAAACTGCAAATAACCGTAAAATAAATACGACTATGAACAAAGGACCACGAATACTTATCTGTCAGTTCGTACAACGTTGCCTTATTTATTTTTGGTTTTTCTATTATCTTTTAAGTAGTACTTAATGTTATTTTAATTTGGTTTACATTGCGTTCTTCTTTTTGAAGTGGTTTTGCTATTTTCCTTATTTAACGTTGTTTTCTTTTTTATTGAGGTTTTGAATTTGTAGTTAACATCGTTCTCAACCTTTTCCTTTGTCAATTTGGTTCTGCTTTTTGTTTGTTTTACCGTGTTTTTCTTACTCTGTGTTAATCGTTCAATTCTTTGCAAGGACGTTAAGCCATTATCCCGGCTGTCAATCTAAAATCTTTCGATCGAATAGAACAGCCGTTAGTCAGAAGCCCGAAAGTCTGACAACCGGTCAAACCAAAGGGTACACTATCATGTTACTCAGTAACTGGGATGTGGAGGTAGGTTGTCCCTCTATGTATGAAACTGTTGCAAAAGCCTGGACAGAAGAAGAAGTATTTGCTTTGCCAATACTTTTCTTTCATATTAGCATCCTAACTAATATTATAAATGCGAAAGTAAGTTTGTTTGTTTGTTTGTTACCATTTTACGCCTAAGCCGTTGAACCGATCATCCTGAAATTTTGCATAAACGTTGCCAGGTGTACAGGAACGAACATAGGGTACCTTTAATCCCGAAAAAAAGTACTGTTTCCGAGGGAAATCACAATAACGTTTTTATGATCATAGATGGCGCCACGTGTCGTTTTGAATCATGATTTTAACTAAATAATTGAAATTACATTATAATTGAAATGACAGGACATAGGTAATTTTTTCCGCTTCTTCGGCTGTGTCCGCGACAACCGTAATTTACGCGGACGAAGTCGCGGGCAAAAGCTAGTAAATAATATGAAGGTAAGGTCAGGGTCATCAGTAGTATTCTGACTTCATCCGAAGATTATTCTTACATTCTGTTTAAATTCAATGACTGCCTTAGAAATATCTTTTTAAGTTACAAAATGCTAACTTAATTTAACAGTATTTGGTCTTTATACAGTAGCCTCGAATGAAAGTAGAAGTACCACAAAAAGGCAATAAGGACTAAGAAGTCAGAAGCTCGTAATATTATGTACAAAATTCGAAAATGAACTCAAAGCGACTATCAAATTAGCATTTAGTTGTGCCTGAAGTGCACTCCGCTTTCGCTATGCTCTTTTTAATGGGCCCTAAAACGGTTAAGTTGGTCGTATGCAGATGAGAGTGCATGCTTACTTTTGTCTAACTGAACAAAAGGACGAAATTTTAGCGATATAATAATTCGTTCTTAAAAATGAAGAGATACTCAATATGACGATAATCGTTGCTATAATAAATTGTTGATGAATTTGGTGTATGATCACAGTATGATTTCCTGTGAAAGTTTAGCTAAAGCTCATATAAGGTTTTTTAGGATGTCGATATTACCTATTGTAACCAACTCAGGATTAGATTTAGAGAGGATTTCTGCTTTAGAAATCCTCTCTAAATTAGCCAAACTAGAAACCCATCTAGAAACCGCCCAAAGCAGGCCATACACTTGAAGATTGTCACTTGTCGCCCAGAACTGTCACCTGAAGAACGGTAACACAGGGTTTACTGTTCCCAGCACCAAGGCCCACCTTTCATCTTGCTCTGTCCTGTCACCTGGACGTAGGTCCGTGCCGTGGACGGCTCACGTGTAGACGTGAGCTGTCCACGTTGTTGTAGCTGAATACTGGGCCAAACGATTTTTTTACACAACATATACAATTATTTATAAAATTGATTGCAATATAATATGATGTTATAAGAATAAAATTAATAATTAATAATACGCTAAGAAGAAAACCTACTTCTAAACTCCAAGAAAAAGAGTTGTCAGAACCACACGGCCAAATAGTAAAAAGCCTTTTTTTCAAAAGGTACCTTTTTATTTGAGCTCAACGTTAACTTAAACATTAAACAACCCTTCGCACTCAAATCGCCTCTACAAACCACAGCTTACCTACTCTTTGTTAAACTATAATTACGGTTACCTTGTACCGTACCCATTATTTCTACGAGAGCTAACGAAAGACGCACCTTTTACACTGAATTATTAAAATTAAACCGTTTCACGTTGCGGTCTCAAAGTCGCTTCGGTGCGGTCGCAAGAAAGTTGCGGAATACGTAGAGAAGGACAAAGGAGATAGCCCGGGGCCATTTGTTCATCGTACGTATTTGTTCGCGCCTAATTAAACATGAAACAGTGGGAGCAGGTATATCAAGGGAATTAGGGATTCAAGCGTAGATTTTAATGTATTGCGATTCCAGGAGATGGGTTTTAGTTTTATTGTGTTAACGTTAGTTCTGTTTTGGGGGTTTGTTTATGTATTTTAAATGGTACTCTAAAAGTTCTGTTGTTCGTATCAGCAAGGGGACTGACGACATAGTCAAAATTTTAACATCGTTCTATGATCGTTGACAGTACACGTTACTCAAATGGACATTCCCTGCCATGGATTTGTACCTCCAGACAGTTTTATGGCCTACTCTTAGTTTCTAGTGAAATGAAGGTAGATAATATCGAAGAGTAATAAATACACATCTAGGCTGTTAGTTCGCAACGGAGCACGGGTAATACCTACATAACACATAACATAACATCACGCCTGTAATCCCCGAAAGGTTAGGCAGAGGTGTACCCATTAGGGTAATACCTATGTGTTTTTTTTCTACTTCATATATTTTTTTCTAAGTTTATCTTGGACATAATTGACATGGGTAAAGGAAAACTTGGACTTATAATTAATATAAGTCTGAAATCGCCACTCCGTCTTGAGCAAATATGGTAATTAATGCTCGTGCCTTCTCTGTATGAGAAGGGGCCTTTGCCCTACAAAGTACAATAGTAGACTGGTATTATTTATTTTTTATCATTATCGTAACAGCCGAATGACGTCCCCTGCTAGACATAGGCCTTTCCTAAAAAATAGCCACAATGACCGGCCCACGGCCCAGGTCATCGGTCCACCTTGTGGGGTACCTACCCACACTGCGTCTTCCTTTTTATCATATTGCAACATTTCCTTCTCTCTGAACGCACAACATTTCTAACCAGCTTCGTATTATTTCCAAATGAGTGAAACTATCTCTTTGTTTAAGCTCGCACCCAGTAAAACGGTTAGCAGTTATATTAGCGACCTCATTCCGTTAATGAGAGCAATCCACAAACATTTGCGTATGCACCGGTGTTTATCAGTTAACTGGCAACACTTTGCAATCAGGATCGATGCGTCGAATATCAGTAGTATGTACTCACGGAAAATTGATATTGCGAGCTTAGAGCCGATTGGTGAACGTCAATAGAGGGCAGTTTGTTCTTATGATGTACTGTTTTATGGTGTAATAACTATGCTCGCGATAATAGCTTATGGTCGCGACTTCGTTTGCATGAATTTTGATTATCGCGGGGTTTTATTTTTGTTTGCGCGGAACCATAATTATTATTTTTTAATAACAGTAGCATATGTTTACTCCTTGTCACATCAGCTATCTATCTATCTGCCGGTAAAAATGCCTTCCGTCAAAGTTGGTCTAGCCATTTTAGGGATTAGCCAGAACAAACAGACAGATAGACAAAATATTAAAAATTGTTTTTTTTTTACAAAAGGAATTAGACAGAATTGAATAGAATTCGTTTTTTACATGATAAACATTTCAATTTAATTTATTTATAAATATGAAGGTAAAGATGATATTGGTATCAGTAGGTAAGTAATGTAGGTGGGTGGCTATTTTGTAAAAAAAACTGGTGAAATGTGCCTACTCCAGTGATTACCTCGTATTAGAAAGCAAACAATTTTACTTCTTTATAATGTCAGTTGAGTTTAATTACATAGTACGTAACAAAAACAGAATAGGTAAGTACATGGTTCGACTATTCAATCAAAAGAATGTACCATTACCAGTACCTATAACCGAACAATAGACAGGGTCATAAAGTATTCAGTATGCAACCAGTATTCATATTTTACCGGTGACCTTGACCCTGAGTCAAAAAACGATGAGCATTAAATATATTGCCCTACCTAGGAAGGAAGTATGGAAGTGCAGAAGCCTTTTCGTCGTTGGTTCTAACACCACGTTAATAGTCTTGAGAAATACTTACAAGTTATAATATTCTTGTTGAAAAAATTGCATGCTGCTGTATATATACATAACATAATGTTACGGCCCCGGCATTATCACCGGACGCCCTCGGGACTTCCTACTGCCGTGGGCTCCGGTGTGCGGGACTTCACGGTGCCATGCCAACCGGAGTTCCTGCGCCGCGTCGCGAGAGCGCCCCACCACACAACACAGTCGTTGCCCGTGTGCCGAAGCGAGACCACGCTCGTCGCACGCGCCAGCAGCGACTTCACCAGAACCAGACCAGCAATCAGCCATATTTCATCATCATCAGTTACTTAAGTTAATAAGTAAATAAATAACACAGCGCTAACACATAAACTCACGCTTTTTTCCCATGAGGAAAAAAGCTGGACCGACCGGGCTTGGTCCGATCAAGGACCAAGCCCGGGTCGACGGCGCGTTCTGTTCGCGCGCGCCTCAAAGAGCTGTCAGCACAGGGATGGGGCCCCCAACGGGGCCAACGCCTGCCGGGGTTGCGGGACGTCTTAACAGGATACCGTGGCCCCGGAACGTAAAGGGCAACAGAAGGAACAGGGTGGTTTTTTATTCGATAAAAGTCTGACAGTCCCTTCCGCCCCACCCAGGGCGGAAGGAGTCAAAAAAACGGTAGGCAGAATCCACAGAACGCCACCCGCTACGATCCTTACACCTTAACCTTCACAATACTTACTCCTTTCGCCTCATCTACGTTCATACATCTCCTCATACAAACACGCCGGTTACGAGTACTGCGCACCTGATCTTTCTGAAGAACCTCAAGGTCGGACGAACCTTCTTACAATAAATCACTTTCAGTTTACTACTTCCTTAATCCGTCTATTGGGTTATGAATATCTAATCGTGTTGTACAGTCAACAAAAGAAATAAGAACCTAGGGTCATCGACGGACATAATTTTGCTGTAGAAGTTTTGTTACAGAAATTGTTAAATGTTCTTGATGTTTAATTTTATTAAAAGATAATCTAAAATTTGAATTTCATCTTTCTATTTCGACGTGCCGTACGGCGCTGCTGCTGCAGCTACAGAAAAAGTTTAAACGGCGAAAGTATAGCGAAAATAAAGTGCCGTGCGGGTGACTATATTGTCAAGCCGTTCGGACTTGAAACTTGAACTTGACATCTGAATCCGCATTCACAACATCCCTAATGTTGTGAATGCGGATTCAGATGTCAATCTTTCATTTGTACAGTGTGTATCTCTCAAAGTGAGTAATTCTTAAAAATATTAACATCTGCATCCGCATCCGCAAAATCCCAGGTTGAATACCTCGGGTCGTGGAAATAAACAGTTAATTAGATTGAATTCAATTGAAAGACATGCACATTTAATGCAACTTCAAAAATCTATATCTGACGACCCTGGATACTTATCTGTTTTGTCGACAGTACAAATCCGCATTACAATTTAAAATCGCAATCGGCTCGCATTACACGCGTACAAAGACATTAAATCTATCCGATACTCCGCTTATACTTTCAGTACAATATTCGCGAAAATAAATCCGCTTAACCACAGAGAGACTGGCGAAATAAAATATTCTATTAGCAAAATCCGTTGGCTCATAATTCACTCAGAGAGCAGCGCACCGTGGGCATGGCAGGTGGTCTTAATAAATACGAAAATGGCCTATCGCGAGGTTAGTAATAAATTCAAAAGGCAATCAACGCCACGGGGGCGGGTAAAAATATTAATAGCCGAGAAATAATTATGTATTCATGACTTTCAGCCTCGCTCGGGGATGAAGTGGAGCCGAAGCATCGGGGTAAACTAAATCCGCGGGGATTGGGTGAAGCACTCGGTGACCTCGGCCACGACCGCTACCGCCGCGTCTCCGCCGCTCGCTGACGGTCAGGCCCGTGGTCTGACCTCACTGTACCTCACGTTTCTGCTAAGTGCACGGGTTATCGGGACTTACCTTGTTGACTACCACTTTAAATTTATATCCCTTTATTCTAAACTAGCTTCCGCGCCGTGGTCTTCGTAGACATCAGAATTAAGCCAAAGCTTTAACCACGGGAATTCAAAATGGGATAAAAATACTTTGTGTTATGCAAGATCAGTATCTATTTGTGCCAAATTTTTGTTAATTTCGTTTAGCCGCGTTTTCGTTAATAAGCAAAAAAGCGTTTAAGTGAAAGAGAAAAAATCCATCCATCCTCACAATCTTTTGTGTTTATATTAGTAGTAAGAAGTAGGATATATGATTAATGGAACTAATGGAAAAAGCTGCATATAGGTTCAACAAAAGAAGTTAAATGGTTGAAGTCTATGCGGTCGTTACAGCTAGCAAATTATTACTGGATATGTTACTGACCTGCGCTTTTTACCGTATTTAATTGAATACATTTATTTGGCACGGTATTTCGGTCATTTTCAGGACATGTCCAATTTGTATCAAACAAAGATAATCCCCCAATTTACAGCTCACCTGTACCTACTGTTTATTAATCCACTGTGACTGAAAACAAAACAAGCCAAATCAGCTTTTCGCGTTCGGTTGCAAGTCATCAATCAATCGTTAATCCAACGACGCAATATCCATAAAATGGATCGCGGGAGGTCGGCGTGCATTGGGTACGCATTGGGTACGTAATTCTGGCGGAGCGAGCCGACGACAATGCCGCAATCGGACCAGCAATCTGCATAATGGATTGCTGGGCGAACGCTTCGTCCGGTCGCCGCTCATTCAATTGTCGCGGTCGCCGATGTGTCGCACCGTTATTACGGAGTTCGGAATTAATAATTTCATGGACGTATGGGCGCGAAGGTTCACGCCTCATTGGACGTTAGATTTTTTTGCTGATGTTTTTTTTTGTTTTGTAATTAGCTGGCTTTTGGTACCGGTGGCTTGTTGTGTTTGGGTTGTTACAACTTTTGATTCAGTTCCATTTTTTCCTTTAATTTAATTGGAACAAAACTATAACAGAACCATTACACCGGACAAACAGACCGATTTCACAAAAGAATTGAATTGAAGAAAAACCATTTTTATAGATAGGTTGTTGGTATATTTTGATACCAACAACAATCATTGAAACTACATAATATCCAATCGCCGCAAATGTATGTACAGTAAATTGTCCGAGTTAGTAATTTTGAATTTGAAATGCAAAATAATATTGTGACAGTACAGTCACAAGCTTACCGGAACATGTCCCATCGGGGATCTTTGCATATTTGACAAACTGTTTTGTCATATGATTAGAATCATTTATTCAACGGATGCAGGCAAACCTCTAATATATTGACGTGGCCACACATCACTCCGAGTACCTATCTAGCCTCTAGTTACTCTACATTTCTAGTTGACGAGGGTGCAACGTCACAGTTACAAACATTTACGCAAATATTCCAAAAAAAGAACAAAACATGATTGCAAGAAGTAAAAATATAGTGTCGCGTTAACTACATTAACTAGATTGTATGAGGTATGTAAAATAAATCAAGAAAAAACAGAACTCATTCGTTTTATTAAAGCTGCATTTTTCCTTTTTTTTTTGGTTTCGCGTCTGGACCAGTGTCACTATAAAAAAACAGCTGTTTCATACATAAGTGCAACACCTATGCAGTCAGAATACAAAGTCAAAGTCAAAGTCAAAAACATTTATTTCAATTAGACCGATTACAGGCACTTTTGAATTGTCAAGGAGTCTGTCAGTTAGTCCGAAAATTGAAGCTAGTTGCTCGTTCCAAAACGGAGGTAGGCCTCTATGGAGAAGAACGAGCAAGAAACTCCACGGCACTCTTTTAAATTAGGTTTTTACAAAATCCTGGTTACATTATTCTTGTTGATTCTACATGTGAACACAATGAAGGTGAATATAAAACTGAAGTTAAATATAAATTAAAGATGTAAGCTATAGCAGTTAAGAGATGACCAATCCCAACTGACAGCACCCGTTCACGAGCATGACGCATGGATCAGCACCACCTAGCTCAACCATTATGGAGGGAGCCAAATGATCCAACACACGCGCCACCATCAGCGAGACATTTAAGTGAGCATGACAAGCTCTCAACTGCCATGCTCATTAAGCCAAAGCACATCGTAACTTAATAAACAAAAAGCTCCAAGGTACTCACATTTACAGAATTGAAATAAATGATATTAAATTGTACAACACTAACACTTCAGTGTACTTCTTATACGGAACAGTATCTATTTTAAATAAGAGACATCACATTATCAAATTATATCTTGTCATACCATTTTGTCCCATCTGGATGTCGAGTCTGAATCACTAGCCATCACCCACGACCCATAATATCTTCTCACATTTCGGGTATATTGTCACATTTTTAAAATTGTTAATTGTGAACCTACTTACTCACATATATTTTTTTCCCTATTTTGAAATTAATTCTGATAATTTGAATCAGCGTTAGATATTCATCTAATGCTGATTCAAATCATCAGAATTAATTTCATATATTCATCTAACGCTGATTAATTTTAAATCTATTCTCAACATAAGTTTTGGATGATGCTGAATAGTAACAAAACACATTTGGCATATCAAAATAATTTGAACTAACTTCAATTGACAAATAGTTCAATCAAAGTTCCATTAAGGTGCAGGACCTCTATCAAAGAGCAGCATCTTGTTCCGTCTCAGTGTCGAGTCTGGACCACAAGATGTACGGCTCAATAACGCTTCCTAATCTAAGCCGGGCTTTCAACAGCCGCACAAGATTTACTGGCCACATATTATATGTGTTGTGAAGAGGAACAATAGCCGGGATATTGATTTAAAGTATGATATAGTGTGCGTACATACGTACGACGACATCAAGCTATCAAGATCCAGCATAAACTTGACCCTCTATTGTAAAGGCTTTTGGTACAATGAGAGGTCAGCTCACGCTGGTGTAGTATACCTTGATAGGTACGTATCGTACGGTATCTTGATATGGAGTAAGATGTTACGGATATATAGTGGAGTGTGTTTTGTTTTCCTGTTTTTGCCAGTGATTTGTAGGCTTTGCTTTGTGGATTAGTGACTTGGTAACGGGCTAAATGGAGTGTTGTTTTTTCGTGTTTGCTGGTTTTTCTTCCTTAGGAAAGCTGAGGAAAAATGTAGTTTGGGTGTACGTGTCGGGTGAATGAAAGGTCTATGATGGAATTATTATGATGACGGTTGAAAATTAGGAGCTCTGTATATCAATGACAATTACAATTACAGATAATTGTTCGGGGTCTGGCTGATTGTGTATATCAGTTCATATGTTTGTAAAAGCACCCACGATCTATGAGAAATTCCTAGAGCGGGTTTTTTTATGATTTTAGCCCAGCTTAACAACTCAGCTGGCCCTCCGATGATGAATATGGGACTTTTCCACGCTGTCCCTTTGCACTCGGTCCCCCAGCTTCCGTATCCAGTTCAATTATTACTATGACAAGCACGCAATGTAATGCACGCAAAGCTTCTGCTTACGGCTGCATCCAAAAGTGCAGAGGTCAAAAAAAAGTTTTCATGTTTTAACTTTAAATTCTTCCAAATATTTAAAATAAGAACATTACGTAAAATAAAGGTAAAATTTTGACCTTCAATGGTGCCGATTCCCATGTTCACAAACTAGACTAAATTTAGAGAATTGATATCTCTTACTAACATACAGCGAAAGGAAGAGGAAAGGACAGTGACATTCCGTGACATTAAAGAACTAAGTTAGAGATGTCAAATTAGTTTTGCCTTGAACTTCTCCGTATTTTTAATCCACACGTTTTAAGATGTCAACTATAACTGTATGGATGTGTCAGATGGACTAAATTTGACAGCTCTTATTTACATTAGTCTCTTTCTTATTTTATTGGACAAAAAAGATGGAAATAGTCTAATTTTAGTTTAACTAGACTAAATTTAGAGAATTGACATCTCTTACTAACATACAGCGAAAGGAAAGGACGGTGACATTCCGTGACATTAAAGAACTAAGTTAGAGATGTCAATTTAGTTTTACCTTGAACTTTTCCGAATTTTTAATCCAAACGTTTTATGATGCCAACCATAATTGTATGGATGTGTCAGATTGACTAAAATTGACAGCTCCTATTTACATTAGTCTCTTTCTTATTTTATTGGACAGAAAAAGATGGAAATAGTCTAATTTTAGTATAGTTTGTGACCAAGAGAATCGACACCAATATCTATATCTATACGGTTCCCAGTTATGATTATAAAACAAAAAAATATCGCAATTATGTGAAGACAACACTTTTCGTCTTTATTAAGTTTTTTTTAATAGGAGTTATTCCTACATAAGCATGACCATGTAAACTACCAGACCATCGTCATATCAACAAACAATTAGATGCGTACTAATTACTAGATATAACGAGATTAGCTTACTACCATTAATTATTAATTAGCCACACATACTTACACGTCATCAAATAATCGAGTCACGAAGCTTACGACTATGTTAATTGATTAATTTGCAATCATTGTGCTGTCAGAAATCAATTTGGCGAAGGAGATCATATTGGCAATTATATGTAGGTACTTAGATACATTGTTTTCCCATTAAGACGTTATGGAGGATGAATCAATGGCTGTGATTGTATGAATGGGGAGGCTTATAAGTAGTTGGCGAGGGTGGAACAAGCTTTGAATGATGACTATAGCTTCTGCCCACGACTTCGTCCACGTCAAAGTTGAGATATATATGTATATATTATCCCACGGGAACCGTACATTTTTTCGGGGTAAAAATGTGTAGCCTATATGCTATTACAGACTATAATCTGTATGTATGCCAAATTTCATCCAGATTCGTTCCGTAATTTTTGCGTAAAAGAGTAACAAACATCCATACATCATCGCAAACTTTCGCATTTATAATATTAATAGAATTAGCGAGAAAGTGAAGCACAAATTACTTGGATTGATGTGTGGAATGGAAACCCAGTGAAAGCTTGATTGTTTAGGTGTCTTGTTACACCCTTTGTAACAGCTAAAAAGACTACCGTAGTAACGTATTACCACTTTTGCCAATTCCCGAGACATCTCTCCTGATTTTAATATAAAATTCGCCTTTTAGATCGTTCACAGAATTCCCAAACCCACGCGAAACGCAATTTCAATAGAAATAGAAAAAAGACCACCCCAACCCTGCACCCATTTACACATTCAATTCTTTTTAAACCCGAAAGCAATTCAATTAAACTAAAAGGTAATCCCGGCGAGCTCGATAGTCTATTAAAATAACTAATCCAGCAATTTCAGTTACATAGTCACTACAGTAATTGAAATCCATGAACGGTGCAGCCATTGCTCGTATGAGCCGTCGGTCAATAGAAAAACACAATGGACCCGACACAATAGGGACCATTCAATGGTCTTAAACGGTCGCGAACAAAATGGAAATTTTAGTGTTCATGAAACTCAAAACTGTCCCTGATAGTCGATGTTACCTTGAATTTTTTCGTACGGTGTAATGTGAGGCTATTTTTGGACCATTGTGAGGATCTATCGATAGATAAAGTGACGATGGTATTGTTGTGTGAAGTGGCAATGTAATAAGGGTTATTTTGGAATACAAAGGGTAGTATTATAGTTCGTCTTTGGGCCGAAAAGTCGTACGTAAACATAACATGCTTTTGATGTAGATATTTTTCTTGATCTGGTAATAAAGCTCAAACTTTTATTTAAAAATGATGCAAAAATCAAATCAAACTCTTTCAATATCTAGATTTTCCACCGAAAGACTATTCTCATAATACGAACCATATAAAAAAAAAAAAAAACATTTATTTCGGATAACGTGGATCCATAAAGGTAACTGAATATAATATAAACCCCCTAAATGTTTAATATTTTATTTAACGATAACCAATATGTGATACATTAAAATAATCGTAAACAAAATATGAACTTGTACAATTTACATTATTCTATAATGCACACTTAATTAATTACCTACAGGTAACACAACTTGCTTATGTTATCTTACATAAAGAAGCTTAATTAACACTCGCACACGCTTAGTTTCACGTTTACAGATAAGGCAAAGAGATGATATGTGGTACTGCCATACCATCACACACTTTAGACAAATTGATCACCCGTAGTCATCAGTAATTCACAATGGATGTCTCTGTCACTCCCCTGGCATAACCCTCCTCTCACTTCTTACGACAACTGGGCAAAGTACACAGGGTATCTGAAAGGCTTCACAACTGTGAAGCCTGCACTTGACATAAGACAGGGGAGGTACAAAGCAACTCGTTCTCGTAACGTGTGACTTGACTCCATAAATCCGGCTTGTTTCAGCTACACGTCATTTCATTTAGACGTCTTGACCCTTGAGGCAACTGTAGTGCACTTTGCAGGCGTAGCTTGGAAGGATGTTACGTTGCAGAGCTTAACAGAGAATATAGAGATAGACGTACTATGTGGTTAAGAAAAAGTAGAACAGCCTATTAATTAAATTACATAACATAACATCACGCCTGTAATCCCCGAAGGGTTAGGCAGAGGTGTACCCATTAGTACAACCACATTTCGCCAGTTATGTTTTTGAGTCCCATGGAATAGGGGGCGAGCCTATTGCCATCAACCGGGCACAAATCCAGACTCCGAGGCTGCTACTGAGAAATTCCTGATGGAAAAACCCAATAACACTTTGCCCGACCTGGGAATCGAACCCAAGACCTCATGCACAGCAGCCGCGCTTGCGACCACTAGACCAACGAGGCAGTCAGTTAATTAAATTATAGGTAAACATGTGACCATAATCGACATATTATGGTCACATGTTTACCTATAATTTATATCATATAATATAATCATAAATAATCATAAATATAATTCATATCATCATATAATATGTATCATCTATGTGATTGTGTACAGGCAGTACCTATGTTATTTTTTCTATTTCATATGTACTTTCTAAGTTTATCTTGGACATTACTGACGTTGGTGAAAAAAGAAACATTTTAAGAAAACCCAAATTAATACAAGTCTGAAGTCGCCAATCCGCCTTGAGAGAGCGTGGTGATCAATGCTCGTGCCTTCTGTGTTGAGATGAGGCTTTTGCCCTGCAGTGGGACATTAATAGGCTGGTATTATTATTTATCTAAATATTATGTATTTTTATAAGCTTGTACTTTTTAATTCATTTATTTGATTAAATGTAGGTACTCATCAGCAGACAAGAAATTTAATATTAAAAACGAATTTTACGAAATTATGAAAAAAGAAAATGAACATTTTCTTTCGTTTCGTTTAAAATAAGGTTTTAATTACGATCTAGATAACGTTTCACTGAGGGTCCCTAGGTCGCTTTCTACACTTTTCGTTGGTTATTTTAGTATCCCTGCTAATTTTAGATACGTCGAAAAGAAACTCGTTACCACTGAAATTAAAGAAAAACAGATTCCTGATGGTCTGTTTTCATTTTATTTTACAACTTGTGAAGACCAACTTTCGTCATTATTAAAATACTACTACGCATATTCTATAAAATAAAAAACTAAAACTGACACCTAATCTGGCGGTACCTTACATAAATAATTGGACCTACTTAAGTACGCAAAATTTGTCAAATAATTTTATTGCACACTTTAGAGAAAATAACTTTTTCTCACAACTTTCATTGTGTGGGTTCGTTCCAAAACCTTAGAAAGTACATATGAATTGAAAAAGTCACATTGATACTTGCCCACAACCTCACCCACAAACCCAAGCATGAGAGACGTGCGCCTTAACCACTGAGCCATCACGACACACAGACACACAATTTACAATGATCCTTCAATAGCAATACCGAAATTTGTAACGTCACCTGCCTGAAAGTGCGGTAAAAATACTCATTCATTCCTTCAATAATATCTTCGCTCTCATAACGGAGGTGCCGAGCAAAGCAAGATATACATTCATAATGAGTCATGTATGAGAGATAAGATAATAATCTACACTGTATGGTAGGAAACAGCGCTTGGCCGCAGCTACATTAGGTAATAATAGAGAATCGTACGGGCTACCCGTGGACTTTAACACAGACCTAGGAAAGTTACACAGGTGGAAGGGGTCATTGTTTTTTATTTTATTTAAGGTGGTAAAGATGACTTCTATCTATGTATGGAAAATAATGCACATGCTTTTTGATGTCGACATAAAATAGTAGCCGCTATAGAATATGTACGAGTATTGTTAGTTTGTGTGTAATAAACCTCAAAGTTGTAATTATCTGATTTATATTTATATATCTGATTTTACTCAATTGTGCTCCATTCAGTTCAGACTGACATCCGATTTTAGTGTAGTTATTTGAAAACGTTCTGCGATACCTATTGGTTCCTAAAAAAGATAATACATGCTTTTATCTTATTTATATAGCAGGAGCCATTACTGTAGTAAGATATTTAATTGATCACATCCGTAAAATTACACCTATTTACTAATTAACTTTACAGTGTCAAATAGGCGAAGACTTAATTTATATATTCCTGGTGTTAAAAAATACATCACAAAGCCATTAATTACGCATACTGATCATCAAACTAAGTAACCTTGAACAAAAAATATTGCTGAGCAACGATTTTTATTTTCGGTGTGAAAAAGCCGTGCAATGTAACGCACTTTAAACATGTAGGTTTACTTTCGGCTGCAAGTAATAGTACTGGTGGCCTACCGCCATCTATTAAAACAGTACCATTTTAATATTACTTATTTTTCATAAAAAAATAATGATAAAATGTTGGATCCTTTAACCTTTAATATCTCCGTAACCAGATGGTTTCCAAGTAGGTATGGTCCAGTAACAAACAATGATCTCAATAATTGGACCATTTTGTAACTTTAAATTTTGTTAAGTATTAATTCAGTCCCTGTCTATATCTTCCGAGCACATATATCCCCGTGCTCGTGCCGTAGTGCGAGGTTACGAGCAGTAACGAGCACAACATATCATTTGCTCGAGTGTGAAATCCGAAATGCCTGCAAATGGGCAAAACTAGGTTTGCACCCTTATTGCTCTCTCATTGTAGGTATACGCGAACCATCCACTGTTTATGCAGATGAATTGAAGCTAGGATGAGGCTGACGACGTACAGTGTTTGTTTCTTAATTACTCAAGCCCACGTAATGTAACACAATTGATTATCTATTGTTTTGTCATACCGGTATGACAGCCGGGCTCTGAGCGGTTCTGGGCCATATAATGAAATGTCAGTGTCATTTTTCATCGTCAGAGAAAAACAGAGACACTATCTTTAAGACGGCCCCTAAGTAGAATATTGCATGCGGTTCTATAATCCCATTAACAACGGTAATATCGACGTCATGAAATTCAGTGAAATAAAATGCGTTTATTATTTTTTATATTTTATTGCTTACTACAGTAGGTAACTATATGTGTACAGAAGTATCTACAAGTTATCTTCCTGATTTTCTCTCCCAAACAAAATTCTTTACGTTCTAATTTTTTGTGCTCAGAACTGCAAATAAGCTGTAAGCAGATCTTAGAACCTGAAACGAATAATATCATAAAATTAATACTTATATATATTAGTCTGAATTATATTTCTAAAATAAAAGTAGTAGTATGTCCATCTATAATTGCTATTGGTAATATTAAATTGCAGTAGCCCCACTATTTAACTTTTTATCTGCTATTCGAATTAAAGTAAAGCCTCGTATTCATGGTAAACATTTGTTTAGCAACAGTTGATCAAGACAGAGAATGCTGCCGGGCGTCAACTCTGCAACATGGCGTGATCAACTCCGCAACACAAGTGTTGCCCGCAATATGTTGACAGCAACTCGGCAACATGTTTATACAACCAAGTTGCTAAAAAAATGTTTACCATGATAACGAGGCTTAAATTAAATTATTCTTCGGCGAAAATGTTGTATTAAGATATTTACCGAAACAAAAGTGGTGAGAGAAAGAGGTACAATCGTAGAAACTCGAGGAGTGATGCTGTGCGACCAACGCAGCATCGCCATTAAGATCAAACGGCGAAACTCTGGCGAGGCTGACAACCAGTCACTCAGGTATATCGACGTTATTACTGAATCACTCTGAAAGAATGCACGGTAAAAATTAGTTACAGCTACAATTCAGCCTAGCGTTCATTTGTTTATAACCGACTTCAAAAAAAGGAGGAGAATTCTAACTATGTTCCACTTTATGTGCCCATACATCTGCAATATCTACCCCGAGGGCAGATGGGTTGTCATAACAGAGATAAACATTAAGTCCGCCTTTGTACTTACATTTGTTGCGTTAAGTTTGAATAAATAAATGAATAAACCTAAAATATTTGAAGCGGCTCTACACCATAAAACACTTAACTTTTGAAGTTCTTAGTACAAACATTTATTAGTTTTCGACTTTACCTCGTATTGCACCAAGTTCCCAAAGTAGCAGTACAGTAACACTTCGGCTAACAATGTTGTTAGCATGAGCAACAGAAACACAAATGCCACTGATAAAACAGGCATCTGAAAAATTAAAAAACTATTATGTATTTTTGTTTTTGAAATCTAGACACTGTGGCATTTATCAATGGCGATAGAGAAGCTGTCATTCTGAATGTATGGAACCTTTCATGTACGAGTTCGACTCGCATTGAACCATTTCTTTTTTGTATCACAAAAAATGCCTTAAATCTCTCGTCGCGGTTCGTAAAGTGAGCGTGGCTCCGGTCTCGTGGTAGCTATCATATACTCGTACAAAAAGAATTTCTTCAATCCGACTGTTAGTTACAGAAGCACGTTTAAACAAACAAACAAATTCACCATGTAATCACAGTAGTGCTAATAAAGCCAACTCTTTTGACATGGACTCAAGCGTCGTTATAAAGATTGTTTTTAATTTTAACGATACCTCAATCTCGAATAAGTGTGTTTAAAAAGTATCGCGACTTACGGAACTCATTCTATATGTCACCACACAAAGAGTAGTACCGGAACTGAAGAATTCAAATGATATTGAAAGGTCAAAAACTTCGCTGACTTTCTTTGTGTACCTGAAACGTAGATATAAGCTGTAACTAATGAACATAAGCAGCCCAATTAAGGATTCAGGGAGAGCCAATAGGGAAGGTGGTTAGGATAAGGGGGTAGTTCACTGACTTGAAAATCAGCTGTGTTTCAAAGGGACTATACAACCAGCGCGCCCCATACATGTGTGGTCCACTCATATTTTTGTCAATAACGTAACTCGAAAAAATTAAATGAAAAAATCAAGGGGTTGAGTTACCGTATACTTATCGTTTCAAAATTAAGTTATTTAAAGTGAAACTGACTATCCACGAAACTAGATATTAGTGCCCTTATCTCATCTACATATTTTCATCGAATTCAATTACTTATTGACCAGTAGACTACGTCGTCTTAATCTTATTGAAGTCGTAGGTAACTTATTCTTATAAACAAAAGATTATTCAACACATTTTAAAATGTGAGCCACTGTATTTTTTTTCTAGCCTGAATCACATACCAAGCAACAGCTTCATATCTCTGCACATAATGTACAAAGCGACTTCTCAGATCTTTGTCATCAATATCCCTATATATACAAGAACCCCTGGATGCGCCGTCCGTATCGAACAAATGCTCTAAATTGTACTTGATGATCCTCAATTGGACATCCGCCTGTGCATAATACGTCGCTACGAGGCAGTCGAGGGCCAAGTGGCCGTACCCGGTCCATAGTATGGGTAATAACACTTCCATTAGTACTGCACATGAGTATCTGTGAACAATCATTCAATTATTGGAGATTGGGTGCTTTTGTAATATGCAGAATTTTGTGTGTTTGCACGATGTTTATTTATTGGAGAGTGAAGATGTGTTTGGAGACTTTACAGTAGGTTTTCCGATCACTATTTGGTCTAGTATTGACAAATGCGACTTCTGATAGTTTGACTAAAGATAGGTAGTTAGACTGCAAAGTTTGAACCCTTTCAGAAGGATTTTGGGGTTTTCTATGTGAAAATTCTTTATAGTAGTTTGGGGTCGTGAATTCGTGTTCAGATTATGGGATAAACAGACGGCGGACACACAATACCTAATGCGAATCGGATCGTTGTGCATTTGCATCGCAGAAATCTTCTCTAAGTAAAAGTAAAAGCCACAACGAGTTGTTACCAGTTTTGTGTTTCGACCCTTCCTAAGAAATACCATCTCGTCTTGATAAACTTACCCAGTCCACGAATCAGTTTCAAAGGGAGTATAGACCGGAACAAGAACGTTGGGATCCTGGTATCTCCTGGCGAACAGCGAGGCGGGCCACATAGTGACTCCAACCACTGATATGGTTATGATGCAGACCTTCATACAACGATGCATGTTCTTTGTGGTTTGAAGGAGCATCTCTTCGTCTTTTTTTGTTCTTGCTGCGAAAATTGGGTCTGGAAAATAAGTTTTTGTGTAAGGTAATCGCTTTTTTGAGTCCTCACCATTAACAGCTGACACAGTTCGCCGTTGACCACTGTGTCGTCACATATCTTAAGAACTGTACCTAACCTAAAGTAGACTGGTAGAAAATGCCAAAGGCATTAAATCCGCTTTTGTATAGTGTTTGTTTTTAAATATGTGCATAAATTTAAAATAAATAAACTGTACAATGCATATTTCGCCTCGTTAAGTTTTCATTCTGTATTATTTTCACTTGTACCTACCTAAAAGTTTCTCAAAGATGCAATTGGATGTAGATGGTAAAAGCCTGTGATACCTATAATAATAATAATACCAGCCTATTATTGTCTCAACTCTCACTGCAAGGCAAAGGCCTCTTCCCACACAGAGAAGGCTCGAACATTGATCACAATGCTTTTTGAAGATGGATTGGCGATTTAAAACTTTTATTAAATTACAAGTCCAGGTTTCCTCACTAGGTATATTTTGATGCACCTCCACTATTTTACGCACCTCGGCAGTCTTCCACGCCCCGACGGAAAAACTCACTTTACATATAATTACTGTAAGAGATTTTTACAGAATAACAATTCTTATTGACATAAAGATTATCTCACCATTTAATAAGTTATGAATTTTGTCAACTTTCGACATATTCAAATTTAATGAAAGTAGTTTCATGATCAACTTAATATGAGGGATTTCAAACATCGACGCGTCGAATACATCTTCCCAATTATCACGTCTCTGCAATTAAAAATCAACATAACTTGTATCTAGAAACCCATGACAATCATTGTGCAGACCATACATTACACAGAGTTAAGAAACACTTAAACCATGCCTGCACATTTGCTATGGACTAGCTTCCGACCGCGACTTTGTCCGCGTCAAAATTAATGAATATATTATCAAACGAGAACCGTTTATTTTGGGGGATGTGTGTTTTTGTTTTTTTTGAGTGTATGTGCTATTCCAGACTATTATCTATCTCTTTGCCACATCCGGATCCGTTCAGCTGTTCTGGCGGGTGGCCTATGTCCAGCAGTGGACGTTGTTCGGCTGACACGATAATGGTGGACTTTGGCATATTTAAGAGACTTTTATACACCCTTTATATAAAGTAAGTAAAGTATGGATCATGGGCTTATGTTATTACTAGCTTTTGCTCGCGACTTATGTCCGCGTGGAACTTGTTTATATCGTACTTGCATACAAACTTCCACCGCCTTTTTCACCGCTTTAGTGGGTGATTTCCGAGATAAAAACTACAAAATTTCACCTAAATCGGTTCAGCGGTTTAAGCGTGAAGAGGTAACGGACAGACAGACATACTTTCGCATTTATAATATTATTAGTATGTATCTGCCATAGTTCCTCTCAGCTCATATGCCCCGTCCCTCTGCCCACTTAGATATTCAGTGCCAAATTAATCAAGAGTGGTCTCGGCCGAGTATGCGTAATACGGTAAGGTGAACGCTTTGTTCTATTGTACGTAAATAGACCAGAAACAGCGGGCTGCAGTGCGCAATTAGCTTAGAAGGTGCTCACAATTAGCTGCAAATTGTTTGTATAGTAGTTTCAAACATATTCTACTTAGTTGCGTGATGCTTACCCCCCTTTTTCGAACGAAAACCAACACATAAAGTCAAGCGCGCGCTTTTTTTTTCATTTAAAAAATAAATTGTATTCATTAAAATCCCACCTGTACAATAAATGTAATATGCATTATATTTATAATAAAAACCAAAATAAATACACAAGGTCTGTATATTTGATGGCATATACTTTTGTATCTATTCTTTGGTTGTTTCAGGAGCTTGGAATATCCTGCTAATTGCAATACTTTGTAAACTTCTGAAAAGGAATCGAAAGGGTTTACTTTTCTGTCACTCATTTTGCCCTATCACCAAAAAAAGGCTCATGTACTATGTATTGTCTTCATGAAAGTTCAACGATGACTATTCAATTACCGTTTAGTGATGAGTTCGTTCAATTAATTAGATGTATGGTTTAATTCATTAATCATTTTTAATCGTAGGGTTTTACCGCCATGTTATTAATTGAAGCGTCGTTTTTATTCATTTCACTAGCTCATTTATTATGGAGACTACAATGGCGGTGTAGTTCTCACATATTTTTTTACTCTTATTTTTTAAAAGTTTTATGTTCCGATTTAAATATATGGAAGTTTGGGTCTTTGTTGTTCTTGGAAAACAAAGATCATTCTAAAACACGGGTCTACTGAAATGATTTGTATAACAGTAATTCGAACCTATTTTACTACGGCTTCTATGGGGGCTGTAGTCTGCTTAGCCTTTTCCCAATAGCGTTGGCATCGGCATCCCATACATTCTAGTCGGATGCAGCGATGATTTACATAGATATCCTATCTGACATCCTACCACAAGTCATTTACTGGGTAAAACAATACCCCTCGGAAAGACTGGTTTTTAGGATTTTGGTTTCTAGCCGTAACAACTGTCAAAGATCTATGAATGACAACCGCGTCCAAAGGATTTACGTACTTTTCAAGGCACGGGCATATTAGAGCCATAGTAAAAAATAATAAAGTATCAAACACTTCTATGGAAATCAGATATTTTTTTCTTATAAGTAGTAGATATGAATCCACGGTAAAACCCCAATTTTAATCGTCACATTAAGTTAATTAAAAGCGATGCTATCATATAATTTGTGACCTGAGCCTCGATGTAGACTCTTGTTAATTACAGCTTTTTAATCATACAAGTTCAGCTTTATTAACTCATGACGCTGTAATTACTTAAATGACGGTATTATGTCTGTCGGCTGACGAATACGTCACGTCACGTTAATTATGTTAAACTGGTACAAAGGACTGTAATTAGTAGGTGTATCATGCTTGAACCATAGGTCAGTGTAGATTACGGTCAACAATGGATATTAATGTATTAAAATGTGGTTAAAATTTTCATTACAAAATTTGTATTATTTTCATTCTTTACAAAATTAGTAACAAATAAAATAAAATTTTTGTCTGTCTGTTTCTTCCAGCTCACCTCCAAAACGATTACTATATCGATTTTGATGTTAATTTCACCGGCAAGTAGCTGATGTGATCATAAGCTTGCATAAAATAAAACAAAAGAATAATGTAGGTATAAGCATTTATTCCTCTATCTAACTTTACGCCTTAAAGTTAAAAACTTAAAGTTATGACTTTAAAATGAACACATTAAAAGGGGGGCAGCCACACTTGGAAATGGGGCCCAAAGTCTAACTTCTTTCGGAGTGCTTCTTCAAAGACCGCGTCCCGAGATGCGTCGCGGGGCCCGGACGTGTCCTTACCGTACTCGCGACTCACCTCGCGCGCAGCTCGCACGAACTTTGATACTTGGGCCACGCTTTCGCGGACATCTTCCACTGGTAACTGTAATTTTTCATATAAAACGTTCAAATTTGCTATTGAACACCATGTAATATCTCTTCTGGCCTGTTTTACTGTCATGCATATGTAGTGATTACGTTCAGCGAAATTAGAATAATTCTGTAAAATAAAATATCTAGATGATGCAGGAAACCGACCCTTTTAAACATCCTTAGACGAAAATATCTTATTTCCTTAGATCCTACATCTAACCTCCTTCTCCACCTTCCTCATATCCTAGTGACTGAAGGTCATGGCACAAGGTCGTGGCTGCATCTAACGAACAATGTGAACCCAGTGGAACCGGACGGTGTGAATTCAAGGGCTTGGAGCGTTTAGACTGACAAGATAGTATACTACAAGTAAATGACACCCGTAGACTGCGGGCGAACATTCGCTACGCCAAACGCAAGTGCGGCTACCTACCAATGTTCGTGTGTTCGCCATAGAAAAACACATACGGTGTGGGTGCGCCGCACTCGCGTTTTTTAGTCGAAACACAACGTGTGTGTTTTCCCGCAGTCAATGAGATGATTAAGGCGTTTAACGCCTTAATCATGTTTGCCAAACCAATTTGGGTCACGGCGGCTAATCTTTCTAGAGAAAAGCCAAGTACGGAGGATATATTATAGTGCACAAGTATGTGCTCAAACAGAGATGCACTCGGATCTTCCCTCACTCTTATAGGTCGATGGTACGGTAATCTGACACAACCGGGAAGAGATCAGGCGCAGGACCAACGGCTTTCCGAGGCACGGAAGTGCAACTCCATGAATTTCCAAACTCCGAGCTGTTATTCGAGAAATTCGTTATTGAAAACCTCAATAGCACTTCTTGCCCGAGTTGGGAATTGAGCACATTACCCCACGCTCAACAGTCACGCTTATGAACACGAGACCAGAGGGCCAGACGAGCGCCTTATATTGACACTGTTACAACCTCACCTCCGTTGCATCTTTGGGCAGTGTGTGCGGGTATATCCTGACCCAGTGTCCCACGCGTCCTATGGCCCTGTTCCAACAGACCCCGTTGCCCCACTGGCAGGCGGACATGACGCGACGCCGGGACGCGGCTGTGGAGTAGCCACCGCGCCAGGACTCGTCCACGGTCTCCACTGGTGCTACTGGCACGGTCGATGTTGACTGCAATTGAAGTCATATTATAGGTATTAAGGAAATTATAAGTGGCTCGAAAAGAAACCCTATTGACTTTCAGAAATGGTAGCAAATCATCAGGTTATTTCGTGAGGATAGTGCCAGCATTTTATTTAAACCAAGAGTGTTTGGGCTTTTGGGTCATTCTTGATGCAAGCTTCTTGACTTGAGAGACCCTGTATCTTTTAGCAATACTAATGTCTTTAGGGTTATCAGTAAGCTTCTTGCCAACATCCAGAGTGATTTAAA
Organism: Hoplodrina ambigua; assembly: GCA_949774945.1. NCBI lineage: Eukaryota > Metazoa > Arthropoda > Insecta > Lepidoptera > Noctuidae > Hoplodrina > Hoplodrina ambigua. The sequence continues at coordinate 10,794,495 of OX458967.1, forward strand.
CTCTATATGCATACATATAAGTCAAAGATTCTAACTACCACATGCCCCAGTTTAGGTCGAATTAACATCAAACAGTAGTGCTTTATATGTACACAAGTGACGTCATACTGCACTTATATGATAAACTACATCTAAGTATAAACTTTACAACCGCTAGACATCTTAATTAAACGGCAATGTCTAGATATAACGAACTCAATGGAAACCTTGTAATAATTCAGTACCATTTAGTACCTAAGCGATGGAGTCACGGAAGATATTTTTCTACTCAAATCGAACAGTTCTATTTTAGGCTTTCGATGTTTTGCGACATAATAATTGTGTATTCATCCTTGTATTTATACTTTGTCAAGGTCGCAACCTTCGGGTGGGATGGAAAACGCGAGATTTTGTATAAAACAAACAGCACGTCATCATTTTATGTTAATAGTATCGAATAGTTCTTGTTGAAGGAATTCCTTTTTATTTCATTCAATTGGCATTGGAAATTATGTTTTTATGTAGCACGCAGACGATGTAAAAAGAGCTTGAATATAGTAACTTTCGTCCGGAAATGCAAAAGGGCAAAAGTTTTACTTAGGTAGGTTTACTTGGTCATACTTAAAATTCTTAATTTTGCTTGTGCAGCGCAGGCATATCAGACCATAAAAGGAACCTTTTTTTTCTGTTGTAGTCTGTCTCCCAAAGAGTCTTGTAACAAGTCTCTCTCCTTCTATAACTGTTTCATGTTCTTGGCTATGGTTACGTAAATTTGGCGTATTTTATTATTACCTGAACGTCAGTTTCACTACTGGTATCCCTTTTGTATCGCCCACCGTGTATCTCCTTGCTTTTTTCGGTTGTTTCCTGCATTTTTGAGATAGATAATTTTAACATTGAGCCAATTTGTGGAGATTTGATCAATTTGGAAAAAAGGAGTAAAAAAATTAAGTATGTCGTAATAACCTAGTGGTTAAGACGCCTGTTCGCAACCGTGTACAGGTATCATTATGATGTTTCCTATTTCCTATGTACTTTCTAAGTTTATCACTGATCATCTATGCTCGTGCGTTCTCTGCATGAGAAGAGGCCTTTGCCCTGCAGTCGAACAATAAAATATTTGCTCTGCTGGTATTATTAATATTATTTCTAAATCCCTAGTCTAAGATTGGCTAAAAGTCCTAAGCGGAAGTCAATTACTTCAGAGAATATACGATGTACCTTTTCAGGTTTTTCAGCTTTTTCCGTTCCAACCGTGACTGGCGTGTTCGGCGTGCCAGGTGCAGCGGGCGCGGGCTGCGCGGGCGCGGCCAGCGTGACGCAGTGCAGCGGCAGCGCGCGGCGGCGGCGCACGCGCGGCCCCCGGCGCGCCGCGGAGCGCGTGCGCGGCCCGCGACCTCCTCCCTCCTCCTCAGAGCTGCAACTGCCACGTGTACCAAACGTCTTTCTATAAAAATGTACAGTAATTTCCTCTTCTCCCTCTCTTACTGCATCTGGTCTACGTGCAAGATATCTTCAGACCTGACTACTGTGGAACTATTTTCGCTACTTTACTTACCAACACTAGCGAACTGTAAGTGCCCTATGTTGTTCTTTATATAATACAGTGTACTATTACGTAAAGTCTAGTATTTAAGCTTATATCGCAAGGTACATTAGGCTCGACAAATATTGATACTGTAAAAATATAACTTGATGTGAGCATGTTCTAGTACTACGTAACAACACAAAATTAAATTCAAGTATTGTCGTTTGCTAAAGACACTGTACCACCACAATATATGAATCACCTATTACCTATTTGGCGTTGGTGGAGGAGGTGCCTTCAACTTGGCCAGTCCTGTATGCTTCATGGGCAGACCCAGCAGGTCGAACAGTTCGTGCAGCATCGGTTGCTTCACCATCACATCTGCTTCGCAGTCTGACGCCAGCGCCGGAGAGAGGTTCACCTGGAAATTATCAATGGGAGTGCTTAGCATTTTGGCTGGCAATATCGACGACAGTGTGGGAATAATCTTGAAAAATCGCTTCAGGATTACTTCGTCACTGGTTTTAGTCTTAATATTATTAAAATTGCCTAGCAGAAGAATTAGTAATAAAGCTTGCTAATTTCTTCTTGACTCTGCCTAACTCTGCTTGATTTTAACTTTGCCTTCCTGACTCTTGAGTTTGCTTCGTAAAATGATGCATGATGTTGAGAATGGAGTTATGTTAACAATTTCATATTTGTGTAAGGATAAGGATATGCCTCAAAACGAGCCTGAATAAAGATCGTAACATAAGAACAATGCTTTCTGCTTTCTTTCGTCTTTCTCTTCTGACTTCAATAAACAAAGTATACACAAAACGGTACATCAGGTTTCTATATCTCACCTCCAAGAGCCAGGGCTTCAAACAATCGTCAAGCAGGACATCAAACCCGTAGAACTCAAAGCAGTTCCTCGCCGGTGGAGTGCCAGCTGCCTGGGCCAGCAGCGTCAACGTCACCAGAGCCCTGATGCGCTGCCACACCACCCACTCCGCAGCCCCCCACCGCCCTATGAGGGCCTTACGGACTTGCGTCAGCGTCCACTTGCACCCTGCATTTGGAGAAACGGGCCTTATGAAATATTGTGTTCTATTCGTACATGATTTTGTTTGAAATATGTTGTGTTTGTTGAAATGTGTTGACTTGCTATTAAGAAACTCAAGCCAATATTATCATCAACTGTATCTACTTAATTAAAACTGGTTGCTACTATTATAGGTATAAAAATGCTTTCTACTATACGTATCCGGTCTAAACAAGATTGATATATTTAGGTATACAATTTAAGCAATGCTAAAATGTTATTTTGACGTTTAAACTATACGAACTTTACTTTTAAACTCAAGCTAAATAGTTCTACTATTTTACTTTCATATTTTGCTTTAACATAATTTTGAATAGAGAATTTTAAAATAAGCTTGGAATCTACAAAACTCGTACTGCTTGCAATACTTAAGAAATGGTAGGATAATAAGTTTTATTCTAAACAGATAAATCAACAACAGTCAGTTCTCTACGTTACCCCAGCTCTCTAGCTACCTACTTTATTCGATGCACTACAAAAACTACGAGTATCATAATCTCAAGTGCTGCGAAAAATTTAAGATTCAAACCAAATACTTGGTCAAACTTTGACAGGTCTTAGTATGTACTCATGACATAATAATATGAACAACCATCTCTATCCTTCTTTATCGTACGGGCAGTAAGGTCTTACGACCCCACACACGCTAGTGTCAGAGTTTCTAAACCACCTCAAGGGCTTCTGACATGGTTTGAGTGGGACAGTAATAGGTTGGTATAAGTCCAGGTTTCCTCACGATGTTTTTCTTCACCGATGTCAGTAACGTCCAAGATAAACTTTAGAAAGTAAATATGAATTGAAAAAGTCACATTAGTACTTGCCCGGATTTGAATCCACAACCTCAACCTCATCACGACAACTATCTCTATGATGCCAACCAGTGTAAGAAAAAGTCTGCTTATTTAATTGCAATTTTGTATTGATCAGCAGATTATTTCGGAATTAACTAAAGTTATATTCATGAGTAGCTCTTGCGACCTGTCAAAGATTGTCCACCATTTTTGTGTAACCGTAAAACGGGGTGTATAGAAAGGCAGTGGTGAATCGAGACGGAACTTTAAAAGAGATTTTAATGTTAAAATAATATAGTTTGTTGGCAAAAAAGACTTTCCTTTTTTTTCTGAATTATAATTTACAAATTAGTCTCATTGTTGGCGACCAACTTTATTAGTTTGACTTTAAAATCCCTTTTAAAGTTCCGTCCCGATTCACCCCTGCCTTTCTATTCACCCCGTTTTACTGAACTTGTAATGTAAGTAATGGAGAAATTAAAAAATAAAACCATCAATACATACAACAGCAACATCGTACTTCAAAAGCATCACACGGTTGTCAAGACGACCGGTGTCAGGGGACCGGGCGTCTTTAGTGACGTGTCAACACTCACCACTACCGATTCGGTCCTTACATTCAGCGTATCTCGGGCCGCTTTTGTTGAGCGAGGAGTTCGTCAGGTGGCGGTACGGGTTGTGGATGTCCGACAGGGTGTACTTGTCTGTGCCTGGAACAGTTCCATTAAAAGACTGATTAGAACTCTGCTGCGTTGACAATCAGAATCGGCGAGTCACTCAAGCCAAACGTTAAGCTGCTTCTTGTAATGATTTGAAAAGCTAAACATTATTAAAATCCCACGCACAAAAATGCCCTTTTCCCAACAATATTGGGGTCGGCTTCCACTCTATCCGGATGAAGTTGAATACCAGTAGGTATTTTACATGGAGCGACTGCCTATCTGACCTCTACAACCCAGTAACTGGGTAATACGATACCCCTTGGTAAGACTGGTTGTTAGACTTTCAGGCTTCTGATGACCTGTATCGACTGTGACACACGCATGACAGCCGGAATCAACGGCTTATCGGGCCTTCCGAGGCATGGATGACTCTCGGTGTAAGAAGATGGTCATCCATCCACGAACCAATCGAAGCAAGCGTAGTTTAACCTGATGGATCGAACCCTACGATGGTTACTTAGCCACGAGCTCCAAAAAAATTACTACTCATACATAACATCACGCCTGTAATCACCGAAGCGTTAGGCAGAGGTGTGTACCCATTAGAACTTTTACCCACATGTCGCCAGTTAAAATTACTACTCATAAAAACAAAATAGTATCATGGATTCATGATGGGCCAGGGTCGTCCCGCAGTGGGTGCTCGAAGACGGACGTTATTGCTGATAGAAGCCGGAACGCTGGCGTGATGACTTACTTTTATGGGAGACTGGCTAGATAAGGCAACGACAAGACTTGGAAGACAATAGGAGAGACCCTTATCAGCAGTGGGATAATAAATAAACAAAATAGTACCGAATCTCGCGAGTCCTTCAGCATACATATAGGCAGTGAGTGGCCTATACCCAGGCACGCACACGTACAGGCGGAGGTCGAACTTGTACCCGGCGATCAGCAGCGGCCGCTCTATGTACCGCTGCACCACTGCCGAAGTACCGCAGTTCATCTCGCACAGGCTCTGAAATTTATTAAATTTTTTGTATATTATAAATAAACCTGAGTGGCGTTGACTTTCAACTCTTCGATTTTGAAAGTGAAAATTTAAACTTAGTATTATAGTGCAATGTTTCAGGTCTGAAATCAAATAATTGAAGACTTTCGTTCTGTTTTTTATAAATTAAAAGCAGTTTTTCAATACCTTAGTTCCAGGCTAACTTGTAATCTTGACCAAGTTATTTTACCAAAAGAGAAGATATAAATTAATACCTAGCACCGCTCCAAGAAAGCAACAGTCTTTCCAAAATTGCCTCGAAAGAGCGAATCTTTAGCTGCCTGCTGTCACCTTTTTTATTTTGCCATAAAAATATTTTAAGGATGGCGTTTAAACACACGGGTGCGTTTCAATAAATTAAAGCCCTAACTTAAATGTAACGTGTGGGACCCGACGTGTCGAAATCGTAAAGTTACAATGTGCGATGACTAATAACCAACCTTTTGACAAACATAGACCCCGAATAAAAAAGACAACCAGGCCGTACATATCTAAAGACCCACATACCCTGAATAGAAAGATTCCTCTCCCCTGGCTCTGGGCAACTGGCTTGTGTATCCAAACGACGTTGGCGCCCGCTCCAGTCTCATCACGTCGCAGTCGGGAACACTCCGTCACCAGCTTCGCATACTCCAGGGGCAAGTGGTAGCATGGTGGACTGGAAAATGAAGCATTATAATCCCTTTAAAGTTTGCAACTAATCAATACGTCTTATTCGCCGGTTATAGTATCAAAATCAATGCCTAATATATGAATGAGTGCACCAAAAATAGACGTAACATTACAGTAAACCATTTCAGTTTTAAATTACAATCAGTGGCTATAAATAACTTCCCCGAAATAACGTCAACCAAAAATAGTCTAAAGAATTCCGGTAAACGATTTACCAATTTTACGTTCAGGTAACAAATAAAAATTCGTAATTTTACGACTGACAAGCCAATCGAGGATATAAAAGTAACTGCCGGGTGTGCATAGAAAATTTCGGAACGTAAAGTTTTCAGGCGTGCGGGTAATAGCGGGGAAACACCGAAAATATACGGGCCCATAGCACTGCACCAGACCATAAAATTTCGCCAGCACTGATTGGCGATAAGATTTTACAAGTAAATATATGGATGTTCACAAGTTGGCAACACCCCATATATCGTAAAATGTCGACCGTAATATTTTCACTTACAACACAAGCAGAGATATGACCTTGTGTGCACGCAATGCGTTATAACGAAGACGTTTCTATTTCTAGTAAGAAATAAATAGTAGTCGTAAATAGTTATTTTAGTACATAAATTCAGAGCTTGCCTAACTGCGTACTTTTTCAACCTCGAATCGATATTTTTCATTTACGATTATCTAAATAGCTAGGTACTAAGTACGAATTTATACTGTTTACTTTGTCTTCGATGCGTGTAGAATACGAGCTTCGTAAGCTATATTCATTCCATTTGTTTGAATTATGTAAATATATTTTTTCAGTCAATGATCGACTTTCAGAAATCATTCAAACCACAAACGCATTTAAATTCAAATTTCTGTTTGCATCATACGCAAGCATTACTTTTTCACTACCCCAGGTTATCATCCATTTAATTTTTACTGCTTTCTCTATCTCGCTCGCACACCCCTAAACGAAAACACAAATGTTTGGGGTGATCCAGTCAGTTTTGTGGTTCAACAATGAATACTAATACCCAAAACAAAACAAAATAAAACTATGACATTGATACCTTTTTCTTTGTGCAATCGTCACGCGATCTCTTCGGTACCACTTGGGGTAATTGCTGGAAATACGCTCATTAATATTCAAAACAATAATTTGATATTACCGTGACCTTTCACCTTCCAACACGATGCAGGAATTTTTAATACGACCTTTAAAAACTTGGCAGCGAAATTGCTGTAAGTGTCTGATGCTAACCATGAAAGAATTAAACTGAAGTTACTTTTCAACTATGCTTAATTTCAGTGAGTACTTTCTTGCTTTCATTTTTAACCATAAATTAACTGCAAAAGCATTTAGCGTGACCATAATTGAATGCAATAAATTTTAAGTTTCTACTTCTGTAAGTTGACAAGGAATACAGAGTCAAGTTGAATGTCAAGTCTATCCTTAGAAATTATTAACTTCAGTACTTAAATTCAGTGAAACAAATACTGCGCTGGCATGCCATTGCATTTTGAAAAAGAATTACAGCGTTTGATAATTTCAAGTATCGTACTTTATCGTATAACATTGAATAGATATCTATCTTCACGGACGTACCGATAGTCCATCCCCATATTTTGGATACGGTGATTCCCTAAGTCTAAGCCTACATACATTATCGCGATAAAGTCATATGCCTACTTTGACTCATTAAATTACACACACTGACTGTTCGAGCGCAAATTCTTTTTTCTTACCTCAGTAAGAATAGATACCTACTGCAGGTACTGCCGTGTGGCACGCGACCTTACGCGTGGTTTCATTCAAATACCGGGTGACGTGAACGATTGACTCGTGACCCGGACCACGGTACACGACAATGCAGACCGACCTTTATATACGTACTGAGTACGCAATGTCTACATAGATTAATGACGCACAGATGAGGTTTTAGGTTTCATTTTGATACCTACATTTTTGTACTTCAAGTTTTCTTATGAAACGTCAATAGTTACACAAACACAGCTGATTGTTAATTTCATAAATTCATAAATTAATTTTAATAAACTAAGTGGCTAAGCGCAGCACCCACATCATTTTGAAAACCGATGCCAAGTACCTATAAAGACTTATAATCTAGTCTTCCTCAAAAAAAAGGCACAGAACTCGTGAGAGAAGATTAATAAAGAATGTTGAAAAAACTAGTTCCAAAAAAGTAAAGAACCACAAAGTTCTTAGCAGTAGGGAATCGCATGTATCATATGAATGTGAAGTTCCAAACCGTCTGGCCGTATTAAGTCTATGATTGAAGCTAACTTTTATGATTGATGGATAGACTTGGATAATTTATTTTTACGTTCCCTACATCATATGAGTTCCCAAACAACATTGGATTTGTCAAAATTCTTTCTACGTTAAAGGGGAATCGGTACGGCCATAAATCAAAATTGCATGTGGGGTAATTTTGACAAAACGTACTTTTTATGATGAATAAGAATGCGGTATTATCCTGAAACGTCGGCATTACAAAAATAAATAACGTTTCGTTTTGTATCCTGAAACGTTGGCATTACAAAAATAAATAACCTTTTGTTTTGTATCATGTTTTTTTTCCTGAATTTCATAAACTGTCGTCATAAACCTTATTTGCTGAGCAATTATGCAGTTGTTATTGTCCTCATTTACAATTCCCCAAGCGTTCTCGAAAATAAAAAAAGATAAACAAAATAATAGCTTATGAATTTTACGACAATTTTAAATCAATTTTATTAATCTTTGTAAACAATTCGGTTCTCCGGTTGTTAATTCCCATCAGGATAAAATTACAATTTACAACATCGGTGCGGCTCCGTGGACCTGCGTGTACAAAAATGGTTTTTTTGCCCGTTTTTATTGCTTTAAATTTGTAAAAATGACCTGATATTAAACCGTTTTCATTATTGTCGTGAGCAATGAAATGAGGTTTACATTTCAGATTTGTTTTTCGAAAATTTATGGTGCAAACAAATACTTACAAGGTAACATTGGTTTCAGTTTTTTACTTCAACACGATTCTATAAATAGATACGCAAATACGAAAACATATATTTTTTGTAATGACTTTACGAACGAACATTATCAATTTACTTTTAGTTACCTACTTTATTTCAAACTAGACCCATTTTACCCATTTATTCAAGTTAATTCAACTTCTGAAATTAAATTAAACATTACAAATTACGCCTTTTAACTAGTCTAAGATATGATAGGTAATCAAAACGAATTATGATAATATTTCACGTTTTCTCTTAACACGCAATGGCTGAAATTAAATGATACCATCTTGCGATTTGCGATGGAATATTGCTTTGTGAAATATCATTATTTTTATTGACTTAAGCGAGTATATATTCAGTAAAAAATGTCATTAATTCAATATAATTATCTTATCGTGTTATTGGCACAAAAACGTTAAATGTATTGTGTTAACATTATCATGTCAACGCAATATTTTTTTATAACGTTTTTACAATAATTAACTGGTGACAATCAAAGTAGAAAAACTATAAACGGTTTAATTAACGTCTATCAACCTGACACAGTATTTAATTGCAAAAAGATCATTTAGAAAAATACTAGACAGGTAACATGAGAAAATGCAAACATTATAATAATTCATCCATCCATAAAATCACGCCTGTAATCCCCGAAGGGTTAGGCAGAGGTGTACCCATTAGTACACCCACATTTCGCCAGTTATGTTTTTAGTGCCATGCAATAGGGGGCGAGCCTATTGCCATCAACCGGGCACAAATCCAGACTCCGGGGCTGCTACTGAGAAATTCCTGATGGAAAAACCCAATAACATTTTGCCCGACCTGGGAATTGAACCCAAGACCACATGCACAGCAGTCACGCTTGCGACCACTAGACCAACGAGGCAGTCAATAATAAGTATAATAAATCAGTTATAATAATATGGAAAAGTATTGGTAGTTTTATTTATATTTTCTGAATACAGCACAGAGGAAAGATTAGTAGCCTACCAATTTTACGTAACATATGCCTTCCGAATATTCCCCTCAGGGAGATACCCTAAAATATGGCAGGCAGTATCATAAACTTACAATTTACGTTGTAGCGGGGAGAAAAACTATTTTTATGGAGGATAAATAGACAACCTAACATTACGTACCTACTACGTGTTCGCGGACGAATGGAAGACGATCTTTTTTTTATTCTTTTTTTTTTCTTGTAATATGAGCATATGAATTTCATTAAATACCTACATACCATTAACTAGGAGGTGCTCATGGCTAAGAAAAAACAGTCGTACACGTTAATCCCCCAGGTCCAGCTACGCTTGCCGGGATTGGCCCGTGGATGGGTGACTTACTATCTTTACACACCGAGACTCAACCGGGCCCTGGAAAGCGCGTTAAGCCCTTGGTCCCGGCTGTCATACATGGATCTTTTCTTCTTTTTTGCCGGTCTCCCGAAAATCTGACAACCAATCTTGCCAAGGGGTATCGTATTACCGAGTTACAGGGTTGGAGGTCAGATAGGTATGGTTGCTCCATGTAAAATACTTGTATTCAGCTGCATCCGATTAGACTGGAGGCCGGCCCCAACATAGTCGGGAAAAAACCAGGCAAATTGATATGCCTATAACTAATTTGATCGGCCTTTTTATGTTAAAATAAATAAACAATAAGTTTCTATTCATGTAGTGTACCTATAAATAATGATTTATTGTACAATAATTATGTGATTAAAACACATTTTTAATGATTTAATCATTACTGATGCCTGACCTATTAAATATATGTTATTACTCAGTTACAATGCCAATCGGTAATTATTCCGTAGGTTAACTCAATCTTAATAAGGCTGTGTAAGGTGCAAAGTTAGTATGTAATTGTTATGTTATGAAAAATGAATTCAATTAAGTATGTTCTCGGAAATAGACTAAGAATACATTAAAATAAATAGTTTACGTTATATCCATACAATAGGGTAGTTGACTAAGAAAATATATTTAGTCCATCAGTTAGATTACTAAAAAATATTGTATACGTATTTTTTCTTTTGTCCGGCAAACAAAAAATTACCAAGATACAGTGCTTGGAAATTTCGTATGACATCACGCCGTGCTACAAATTTTACCACGTTATTACGTCAAAGCCCCCCACTTCTAAGCTTTTATGTAATATATCTTTGTAATTTTTTATCTAATTGATAAAACAAAAAAATACGTGTTTAATATTTTTTTATAATCTTACTGAGGGACTAAATCGAATCGATTTATTTTTACCCAGGCAACATCCCTATACCCGTTAATGTTTGTTTAAGATCATAATCAAGTATCAAAACCACTTAACCCGACAAGGGTTAAGTGGTTACTACGTTCTAGCAAATGAGCTAGAGTTCACGGCAACCTAGTAGGTAACGTTTAGTTAGTCGACGTCAGTACAAGACTGACGTCAAATATGATGCACCAGTTTCATTGGTCAAGGTTGGGCAAATAAGAAAAACCAGTAGAGTAGGTACCAATTATTATAATGTCTCACGTAGACAGTTGGAGGCAAAACAATAATAATTTATTTAAACGACTATTCGTCGCCCTTAAGTAAGTCAAAAAGTTTAAAAAACGAACGTATTTCGTAATAGCTGTGAAATATTTAGGCATTAAAAAATCAAGTATCAAGATGGAGATTAAAATGTTACTACTAGAATTACGTGACGAAAATAATCACAAACTCTACGATATCACTCGTTAAATATGATTCTTATTTAATCTGCCAAAGGAATAGCAACTCAAAAGTAAATAATTTAAGACTATCTTTACCTGAAATCATATACAGCGCCGTAAATCCTCTTCATACAACGAAGAAGACGTGACAGATTGTCTTTTCTGCATATCGATCCGCCTTTCGGTATGTGGTTCATGAACTGAAAACGAAAATAATATCTCAAACAACCTTTCGAGAAAAGTACCGCATCTATTTTTAAAAAAAAATATTATAATTATATTTTTTGAATTTCGAACTGATTATTTTTATCCATCAATACTACTATTTTTTTTAAATTTTGAATGCTAAAACATCATAACATCATCTATTAACAATCTATACAGATAAATAAAATTAAAGTGTCTGTTTGTAATGTGTATTTGTGTCACTTTGTTCCCGCTAATCTCTGAAACGGCTGAACCAACTTTGGCGGGACTTTCTCTGGCAGGTAGGTAATGTAAAATCAGGGTTCAGCGCAAGAAAAATAAAACCCCGTGTAAACCAACATTAACCCGAGCGAAGTCGAGGTCATAAACTAGTTAATAAATAATATATCGTCTAATATTTTTATCATCCAATTTATTTATTTAAAGAGTCCTATATCAGATAAAGCAGTAAAAGTTATCATTCTTTGGCTAAAGCCTATAGACTAAGATCCCCCTTCTTCTGTTCAAACATAAGGATGGATGACATCCGTTACATTTAATGTACATTCGTAGAGTAAAACATTCAGGTTGCCGACATCATCCATTTTACGTCTAGACAAATATTTTTACGTTAGTAGGCTCCACGATATTTTTTTTGTCTTTGCTGTCCCAAATAGGTTATATATTTCATTAATAGATGGATTCCATAAAAATCCCTTCAAAAACGAGAGTTCAATAAAAAGGTCATCAAAAAATTGTTTATATTTTTTTTTAGTGTATCACTAGGTACTGTTTGAATATTAAGCTAGATTAATATAATCTGTCAGTGAAAACATTTCTGTAATAAGACCAGTACTTTCTGAGATTCCCCATACAAACAAAAACCTTTACAATCTTAACCTCTTTGTAACATTTGTAAGTTTAGATAAGTCCCAAGTGTTCACGAACGAATAATAAGAACTTAATCATTTATACAATAAATAATGACCTGCCAGTCTCCCAAGGCCTTATAGCTAGCTGCAGGGAAGGCGCTGGTCTTCCACCAGAGGTTCCACCGCTCCTCCAAGCCGCTGTGGTAGCCTGGGTACATACGCCACCCGCGCTCTGCACACACCTGAACAAAAAAAACCATGCAAGTAGGTAATAAGCAAGGCATTAAGTCCGTCTTTGTATCTACTTTTGTTGCATAAAGCTTAAATAAAAAAATAATATCAAATGTTATTTTATTATTTTAATAGTAGATGCAACTTTGCCAAAGTCAAAGTAATAGTTATTTGTTATACAAGAGTGCAAAGTTGCTTTTTAACCGCGTGTTCAATTTTGATGACCGAGCAAGCGAAGGATTCTAAAATTGAAACACGAGCGCAGCGAGTGATTCAAAATTAGAATCCTGAGCGTTAGCGAGGGAATCAAAAGAGCACGAGGTGAAAAATCTTTGCACTCGAGTGCAACACGTAACTTTTCATTCCACCTCAGCGAGGAAATGATTAAATGCAAAAAAAAAAACGTTTACAATCACAAGATAGGTACACTTTTATTAACAGTTTCAGTCAATTCTGTTGGCGTCAAGCAAACTTCCTCGTCGCTAGAATCACTCATTTTAGTTTTTTCACTTGTTTTCAAGTTTCTTGTTTTTAATATAAGGTTTAACAATGACGTGAAAAAATGCCGCGTAAAGAACCGCGTACAAAGCAAGTTGAAAAAAGAACACCAAGAAGGTTCCGAGTCTGAGTTTTTAACAAATTAAAAAAAAGTTGTATGATATATTCGGCACCATAGAGGTAGCAGTAAATAGGTTTAATGTTTTTTTTAAATTCACAAACTTAGTGCACACGATGTTTTAAATTCAATTTACTTTATCCTCTAGAGAATAAAAACGGCTTTTCCACTCAGATATTGAAGATTAAAAATACTCTTTCCGAGATGGTGGGATGAAAAAGCATTTATTTAAATTATACCATTTACAGGCACTTTTGAATAGTCAAGTTGTCGGTCAGTTGTTGAAGTCAAAATTGAAGCTAGTTGCTTGTTCCAAAACGGAGGTAGTCCTCTATGGAGAAGAACGAGCAAGAAACTCCACGGACACTCTTTTCTATAAGGTATTTACAAAATCCCGAAGTAAAAAAAGTACAAAAGCGGATTATTGCCTTAGACATTCTCTACCAGCCAACCAACTAACAAAACAGATACCAGTGTTTATTTATAAATATCATATAGTAAATAAATAATATTTCAGTAAACCATTGTCTAGAATCAATTCCTATTTGAATAAGTTAATAAACTCCCACGTACTTTATTAACTTATTCAAATCGGAAACAGAAACATGCACCGAACGCATGCAAATACCATTTTATTGGTAATTAATAACAATTTAATAGAAGTTATTGGATACCCAGCCGCTTTGTCTCTTATGAATGATATATATAACCAGATAACACTATGAATTATAAGATATTATAGGGCATATTATAATGTCAATAAAGAATATATTATAACATAACATCACGCCTGTAATACCCGAAGGGTTAGGCAGGGGTACCCACATTTAGCGAGATATGTTTTTTTAAGTCCTATGTAATAGGGGGCGGGCTAACAAAATATTATACTAACACGTTAACATTAATGATAACCAGTTAATTATCACTGAAAATTATAAGATATTTTGATACAATTTATAATGACAATGAATAAACTATTCAACAATAATAAATAATAAATAAACATAACATCACGCCTGTAATCCCCGAAGGGTTAGGCAGAGGTGTACCAATTAGTACACCCACGGATAATTGCGGCTGTAAATTATAAAATATTGTGGAACAATTTATACACATAAAATTATTAAGCATCAAACTAAATATTTTATTACAAAACTTTATCTGTGGACAACCTTTAAGTTGTACTCGTAGATTAGTTTACGACTAAACAGCTAATTGTGTCAATTAAATAATATCGTGTTATTATAGCTCTAACACCATACCATGCTTAACGATACATGAAGGTTCATACTTTATAGACTAGCACAAAACTATTCACTACAAGCGCAAAGTGTGAAGCTTACGTCAACTTTTATTAACAACTTATTGACAAATATCACACAAGAATGATAATAATAAATAATTATAAATGTTTCTTGAATTAATCATCTACTTCTCATTCTATTTAATAACTAGTTATTTGCTAGATAATAACAAACTATTGCCACTCATTACTAATGTACAGAAGTCATCTAAGTGATACTACCTACGTGTTTCTTACTAGTTCTATGTTGTACCTTGACCAACAAGCCGGGTCCTGATCCGCTGTCATTGAGTCTGAATATAAAGGGCTCGTCATCATCGAAGCTGCCGTCCATTCTTCAGCACAGCCCTAGAAACATGCCTCTTTTATTTTTCAAAATTGGACGCGATCCATCGGGAACATTTCCAACTTTATTCCATATCAGTCGCGATACATCTTCGCCTTCAATGGAATATACTCGTGTATGTGAACGCGTGAATCGCATGTCAGCTTATCATTGCAATCGTAAAGGTTGGAGTCGTGGTATCGTTCGAGACACGTTTACGTTACGTTAGTTTTGTGAGCGTTACGTTCGACGCGGGCCGACTGGCGCACTCCGCCGCCCACCCAGTACTGTCTCCATTTCTCCAAGTTTGTTACGTTGCAAGCTGATGCCCTACCCCCAGTGATTTATTAACCCCCGTTCGTGACACAAGCCTCCTGTAAAAAGCAACGTAACAACGATAATGCATTTTGTTAGTCTAATGACACGTCGCTTTTTATATTTAACCGAACAAGTTCGGCAAAGTTGAATAACATTTTTGATGAATACGATACGGTGGTTTTATTTTTATACGGTCGCAAACGATTATTTCACGAGAGTTGTTACGTTTGAATTTTTACTTACTTATAAAATGTTAATAAAAATACGTTATAAAATAAATCCATCGATAATCCTTCATTTTACGACTATGCACTTTTCCTTTTATTTGCAAATTCAACGTAGACCAAACATTCCTGAGATTAGAAGTACCTCATTTTGATTGCATGCCATTACACATTACTCTTTATGCCCTATAAACGTTTCGAACGCTAAATGAACGTATAATTTTGGCTATAAAAGACCATGTACTCTTTAATTAAATTCTATAAAACTTTAAATTGAAATACCTGCCGCTTCCTGTAGCCCAGTTTTATGGCAAACAGTTTGCGTGATACAGGTTGTTACAATATAAAATCCCTCTTTAAAAATCTAAAGGCCGTTGTCAGTTGTCATTCAATTCTGGCTCTGCATAAAAAGGGCAAAATATTTCATTAGCCTAGTTACTTAGGCTACGCGGTTGCGTGCCCCGACACGACTTCCACAAGTAATGATAATATTACAAAAGGAAAAAAAATACCTACATGGTAATTGAACCATTTAAAATAATTTAATTCAACTCATTGTCAGGTGGTCGGAATCGTGTATCAACGCAAAAACGTTAAATGTGCAAAAACTTAAGATAATTATCTAGCATAATATGCATAAATTGTATATTTCCTGATCATTTGAATTGACTATATAAGAAGTTTTTCTTACTGGTACATTTTAATTACAGTAAAAAAATATGTTTAAAAAAATCAAATCAAATCGTTTTTATAATTATCTGCCAATTTTATTTTTGTAATTTATTGTATTTAGAAAAAAATATCGGTATAACTTTACATACGTAGGTATAACAAACAACAAATAACAAAACAAACTAACAAATACGGATATAAGTCTGAAATAAACGATTTATTATCACATTTTTTTTTATTATAAGGTAATAATTAAAAAAAAATACTATTCCACGATTAGTACCAGTAACTAGTAGACCAGACCAGACCAGGCCTATAATGAACGTACTCAATCGAAATCGGTCTCTAGCTCAAAAATATTTACTGAAAGAAAACTGTCACAATTTATTATGCGGAACCTGTATTACATCAAGCCATGAGCTTCAAGCCTACTTTTTATGATGCCTTTTTATGATACATCAACTTTCTGTATCTTCTATTATACCTTATCATTCACTACTAGACGCAGAAATATTATTGTTGACACCTCTTGGAAGACTGCCCAACTTAAGGATAAGTGGAATATTTTAAATAAAACCGTAATAGGTACCTACCATGACCTACTTTACTACTACATCCTTAATACCTGACAAGAGCAAGGTTCAAAGTAAAATTAAATTATGTAGGTACCTATATCGTCACGTGCAAAAATTAATACAACATACATAGTTTTTTTAAATATTTATTTATTTATTTAAACTTTATGCACATGTAAAAAAATACAATGTACAAAGGCGGACTTAATGCCTTGGGCATTTCCTACCAGTCTACCTTAGGGTGATGCAGAGACAAAACATAGTAGGTGCACAGATATAGAAAATAACACGATTCAAATATTAAAAATATAATATTATATTGGATTTAAATATTTACTAAAAATAACACGATTCTTATACCTAATTTTAAATTTTAATATGTTTTTACCCGTGTGGGAAGGCCCCCCACGAGGTGGAATGACGACCTGGTAGAGGTCGCGGGAAACCGCTGTATGAGGGCAGCACAGGACCGGTCATTGTGGTTATCTTAAAGGGAGGCCTATACCCAGCAGTGGACGTCTTTCGGCTTATATGATGATGTTTTTAACGGCTATATTAAAACACATTCTGTAAAAACTTCAAGTGTCTATCTAGGTTAATAGATACAGCCTTGTGACAGCCGGACGGACAGTCTTGGTCTCGTTGGCATTCTTCGGATACGGAACCATCAAAATGAATACTCATCGTAAAAAATACAAAATCGATTTTCCCTTACAAATGAATGTTATACCTACCACAGATAATATAATACTACGGTAATACATAGTAATAATAAGGTGTAATGTCACACACTTTTATGAATAAAAAATAATTATGGTATCATTAAAATACTCTACGTGAATATTGCATTGTTTACGACCTACAAGCTTTTAATATCGACATAATAAGTATGACTATAATAACAATAATAACGACTCTAATAATAATAATTAAACGTTATCGAAGGTCTTTGACTTGAACTGATAATATCGAAATAAAATATACAAAGATACTAATCTTGAGAAATAAATGTTGGCAACGAAATTATTTGTCTGGTTTCTCGAATTATGTCCAGGTGCATTTAAAATAATAGCAGAGACTTTTGGAAGCATTATTTTATGGTTTTTCTGGCAGCATTACCATTTTCGTTGTTATTTAGATCCTAAGAACTTGAAAAGGTAAAAGTATGGGGAAACTTTTTCCAAATGACGTCATGCAAAGACCGTAATTTTGCTAAAATGAGACATTCCTATAATTAGGTGAATTACGTCAAATAATCCAATGTGTCACACCAGTTCAATGTTCGGCAATAGTGCACAAATGTGTGCGCAAATGCAGGTGCATTCCCTCTTCCTTCACTGTCATAGTCCAATGGGACGCGATCCAACAAGACCGGGGAGAGATCAGACGCAGAACCAACGGCTTTAACTTCTTTACCTACCAGAGTCCGAGCTGCTTCTAAGAAAAATTTAAGAAAAACCCAATAACACTTTGGTCAACCTGGGAAACAAACATAGAATGTAGCAGTAAAGTGAACAACCAGACAGTCGAATCTTCCAAAGGATATTATATTTTTCTGTCTATCCGTAAAATAACTACCAACACGAGTCTACGTCTGCTGGTAAGTAAGATACATCAATTTTGCATGTTTTATTACTGAATTTGCATTTGTTGATTAATAAAACAACCCATCATAAAAAGGCTACACAGTTACGACTCTGCATTAATTAAATTGTTCCTAATAAATAACTTGGAATTCAATGTATAATGCAATTACCAGTCGAGCAATGGATTTTTGTCATTAAAATAAATGGTTGTGAAAGTTCGAAGGTCAGGGTAAAATGTTCGAACACAGTAGTGTAATGTAAGGCTGAGGTCATACCATCTATATTATGTAATTATTTTCACTCACTATCTGCCTTATCGGTATTATGTTTTTTTTTT
The DNA here is from genome assembly GCA_949774945.1 of Hoplodrina ambigua. Taxonomy (NCBI): domain Eukaryota; kingdom Metazoa; phylum Arthropoda; class Insecta; order Lepidoptera; family Noctuidae; genus Hoplodrina; species Hoplodrina ambigua. The sequence goes on from OX458967.1 coordinate 10,813,212, forward strand.
CACAAAAATGTTTATTGGCGGATTAATATTAAGTATAACTAAATGTATTAGTATAACCTAATTTCATATGTGAAATATTTTTTGTTAGTATATAGTCATTTTTTATTCCCTTTTCTTTTTAAAGTATATTTGTACAAAGTGAAATCTATTTTATGGTCTTTAGTTTTAAACTTTCAATTTATGCAACTGCTGCGACGTCGGAGTATCACGGATGTCTTCTGCTCACTGACGGGTATTTTTTTTCATAAAATTGACACCTCGAGAGCACCGTGCGACACAGGAACTGCAAACGCACGACGCGACGGCTGGACGACAAACCTTACCAAACGCATAAATTGTAAAAGCTCTCTTAAGAGTGGGTCATCATCATCAGTTTATTATTTTATATAAAGTCAGTCTAATGCTTGCACCCCTCCATTCTGACGCCATTTTATTAGTACCTATTCGGTTAGGTACTCTGTTTCGCTGTTTTTTTTAAACAAGCTTTTATATTGCATTCTCTTGCAATGTGCATACCTATGTATTCAAAATTCTAACTCAATCGGGCACCGGGAAGTGGGTCAAAAACTTGTAAGACTTGATTAGCCACAGATAAAGGCAAAGACAGGTTAAAAGTATTATAAATAATTTGTATAAAATATTAGAAATGTTGACGCCTGGCTAAAGTTTTCCACAAGAAACTATGGCCATTCATAAAAAACCTTACGAACAGTGCCTACAGTATAAAATCACCCTTATTGCTTTTAAAAATAACGAACCACATAATTTAACGTGGAAATAGCTAGGTACGGTAATAGATGCTAGGGACGCACGATCATTGGAAAAGTGCAAGGCCAGAGACTAACGTGGGTAATTGTTCTACTTATTGTTCAACTATAATCATAAATGAGATCAGTTCAGCTTGCCTTACCAGTTATGGCACGTATCTTAAAATCTGCGCAGTTTGGCGTATTTCCATAATGAACACGTTTGCACTTTGACATTTTCAACCATTCTCAGGTTTTTCCTTTATGTTTCCAGCAGTCACACAGACAGATTAAAAGAATTTTTTACTTTTTGGTTTGTAAAAGACTGCATTAGACAAACTTTTTGCATAAAATTATTTTTATGATTTCCGCATTGCCTTGGACTTTAAAATGTAGACTACCAAGTCATAAAAACTATTCAGATTATTCAAACATTTTTAAATTTGTGAATATTATTAAATAAAACTCAATTCAGATAATTAAAATTAATTTATTATTAAACTAAAATAACAATACTCCATATTAACCTGGCTGTATATACTATAACGCATACAAAAAAAAAGTTAATAAATATTCTTTATCTGACACACTGGCAGAAAAAAAAGTACCGTTTTCGTTTTCCCGCGCTTTTCGAAACGTCATGTCGCAACTTTTTCTCTTTTTTCCAATGCCACTTGGTATCCGTCGACAGCCTTCATCATAATATCGAGTTTCACTCTTATTTTTGGTGTGGGACCATATTCTCTGTCTTCTACTACTCTATAATGTCGTAGTATTGTAGACAACGCTGTTTTAACAGACATCAACGCGTATTGGTAGCCTGTGGACAACAGAATTTAAATTAGAGCTATTATAAAGCTATGATTCTCTGTTTTCCTGTACCGTGTTACATGTGAAAATTGGTTTTCTAGTAAAGTTGGTAACGGGTATTTTTGGCCACGGATGGGTCATGTCTTATACATAAGTACCTACAATCGTAATAAAATCGTCGTCACAATATTAGCAATGGGCGGATGCTTCTAGGAACATATGTTTTAAAGAAACTCGAAAAATCTCAGCTTGTGTTTTAGTTTTTGTTTTTTACTAAGCTCAAACTCGAACTCAAAGCTTTTATTTTAAACTAGCACTCTCTTTTCACCCGTGTCAAGTAACTAAGTTATGTTTTGGTTACTGTTCCGTAACAGTGGGTCAGTCTTCTGAAAAAGTCTGATCGATTTTTTTCAATTTCTTTTTTCATACATTTCGGTGATTCATTTTTATTCATATAACATTTCCTGGTACTTCAAAATTTAAAGAGAAAACGGTTAGTTAGAAAGTTCCATTTCAAAAAAGTTCCTAATAAATTACTTTCCGTGTCATCAATGCTAAATCGATCTACACCAGATTATAGGCTGGTATTTCCGGTTTTATCTGAACGGTGTAAAAACGCGGACATGAAAAAGGGAATACCCTTTTAAGACTGATGAAATGCGGCACGTGCACTTGTAAAGACATAATATATACACGACATAAACATCGATTAGCTCTTAGTTACTGGAAGTAATTATCATTCATATCATTGCTATTGAGAACGGTATTGATTGATCAGTGGTGCTCAACATACATAGCGGCAACTAGCTTAGAAGTTCCTTAAAAGAAGGGCTTATACGTCTTCTAAAACAGTTCCATAGTTGACTGACTGATGAACTGACAACAAACAGTCGGAATCACTAAAGCTTTTTAGGTTCAGTGATTTCGACATGTAATTTTTGAGATATTAGGTATTTGATGAAGCGTTTACTTGGGAGGCGTATGCAGAAAATATGTACGCAAAAATAGGTGCACCTCTGTCACTGTTATAGGCCGATGGGACAGCATTCTGATTGAGAAGAGATCAGATGTATGACCGACTTGCTTTTCGAGGCACAGGGATTAAAAAAGGGCTAAGAAATTCGTAATAAAAGCCTAATTTGAGTTTGCCTAACCTTGGAATCGAAACTAGGACCGCAGTCAGGCTTATGACCACGAGAACAAGTAGTCATAGAGTGATGTTAAAAAAAGGTTGATCATCTCTGATAGACATTCCAAGCAAATTATTTATCGTTATCAGTAAAAAGATGCACATGTTAAAGCAAGTATTTAATCGTTTCTTTTAAATAACGTTTATTTTATGCTTTTATTAATTTACAGCCCATATTAAAATGGACCTTAGACAAGTACTAATTAGCCATTCTTTACTATGATTCAATATTATTGGGATAATAATATTATTATATATAATATTATAAACCTGAAGAGAAGTTTGTTTGCTTGAACGCGCTTATCTCAGAAACTACTGGTCCGATTTGAAAGAATCTTTTTGCGTTGAATAGTAACTTTATAAAGGAAGGATAAAAGCTTTATAACTTTACGCTACGACCTACGGGAGCGAAGCAGTAGTCAAAGAGGTAAGTTATACGCTACTTTTATCGTTATATTTATGACGACAAGGTTAACCCAATGGCGGTGCAATTGGCTGCCACGCTACGCATGGAACAAATATTTGTGTGGCCTACAGGCAGTTGTTCTAGATCTGGATGTTTGTGTATGCGATTTTATATTTATAAACGTACCCACGATACAGGAGAAATTTCATAATATTTTTTTTTATTTGTATACATACAGATATATTAGTTTAATAAACTTTTGTTTAGTAACATATTGCACTAATTGTCAGCTATAAAGGAGCGGCGTCTCCTGGCACAGGCATCTATATGCTTAAAAGGAGACGTAATCTACTGTATAATTTAGATCGTGTAATAATGAAATAAAACATTTTGTATTTGTATTTTGTAAATCTTGTGTTAACAAGAGGTACTTACCGAGGCAGTTCCTAGGTCCGTTACTAAAAGGCATATAACTGCACGCGTGCTCCAGGTTGAATCTTTCAGGCAAGAATCTGTCGGGGTCGAATTTCTCGGCGTCTGGGCCCCAGTACTTGGGATCTCTATGGACGCCCCATATTGAGCAGGCTACGCCCGAACCAGCGGGCAGAACACGGCCAGACGCTGTTGGACATCGAGATATCTTTTTTAAGAACATATGACAAAATTATGTAATGTCTCTATTAGGTCTTTTTACATTATCACTCATTGTTTTTTACATATCTTTTTGTAATTTAATCACTGACTTCCATCTTAGAACGAAAATGAAATAAACTATTCTTCCATTCTAGTAGTACTTAGACAAATTTAATGTTAATTTATTAACAAATATAAATAATTTTATTAGATGAAATACATTAATGATTACTATTACATACTATTATATTTTATTAATAAGCAACATATTTTATTTATCCCCAAAATAATTTAATAAGAGATTATAGAAAAGCCAATACTAGCTCTAGAGCTAGTATTGACTTTGCTACTACTCTACTAGCTCTTTACTAGCTCTAGAGCTAGTGCTGTACTATAATGCAAAAAGCTCTCGTGCGTATTGCGCTGCATTACAAAACTAAAAGCGACGCAATAAGAGCGACTTTACATGCAAGTGTTAAAAAAAATCTATTGTTTATTTTACTTCACAAAATACTTACGTAGCGTAATATCTTCTAAAACTTTCCTAATAATGAGCGGCACTGGAGGGAATAACCTCATAGATTCCTTAACTACTCTTTCCAAATATTTTAACTTCAATAAATCTTCTTTGACTAACATACGATCATCGTCGAACACCTCGCAGAGTCTGCAAAAAAGCTAATAATTAAAATGATGAAAACAATTTTTTTTCCAGAATTAATGAGGAACGTACTCCATATTTTTTTCCATCGTTATTTTGAAGTCCTATGTAGTTATGGCTTTGCAAAAAATGGGGCTTTCGTTCAGAAGATAAAGATTAAATCTCGAAAGACTGCCCACTTTACCCGACTTGGAAATGTACCATAAAATCCCAAGCATAGTAGTAGGATTTTATTTAAATAATCAAACTCATTTGATGATTAAAAAAAAACCACCCGCCACACCCAGGGCGGAAGGACTGATCATCCGCCCTGGGTGGGGCGGAAGGGACTGTTTACTGACTAAAAAACCACCCTGTTCGTTCTGTTGCCCTTTACGTTTCGGGGCCATGGTATCCTGTGAAGACGTCCCGCAACCCCGGATAGTAGTAGCATTAAAACCATAAAAAAGTAAATATTTATCCACATCTATAACATACCTATACGAGATCTATCTATAACACATTCTTATGTACAGTTGAACAAGCCATTTGGTATACAGGCCTCACCTTTCCACTACTTTTAAGCAATGTTTCGACCATATGAATATCATTAAATCACTCTAAATCGGTTTCAAAATTTTTAGACACCACAAGCTTAAAAAGTAAACACATAAAAATAATAGCAATGTATAGCAAAACATTAATTAATGTTGTCTGTAAACCAAATAGCTTGTTCGACCGTACAATGCGTTATGTAACTTTATACCTTATAATTAATATTACTTACATAATTATATATGAATAGATTGATTGACAGTTATCTTTTCAATCTTGTAATATTGATTGAATTACAAATAATGCAGGAAAATCTTAAACTATTTTATAAGTGAGACACCTCACGCTTAGTCTAAAATTATTCATAGACGTCAGCATGTCAATCAAGGGACATTAGGCAGGTATGCTACTTGTTTAAATCAACATAAAATACGGAAGAAGTTATAAAACATGCTTTGTTTATCTATAATTATAGCTCTTTGTTAGTTTTACAAACGTAATTTTTTCGCGTTTTTAATGATTTACTTAGCTTCTGCCTGCGACTTTGTCCGAGTTAACGTTAATATATTATTCCACGGGAACCGTACATATTTTTGAAATAAAAAGTAATCTATGTGGTGCAGACTAATCTATCTCTATGCCTTTCGACTAGATTCGCTCATCCGTTCTAGCGTGGTTGAGTAACAAACATCCATTTATCCAAATTTTCCCATTTGTAGTAAGATATCCACGAATTTAGACTATTCCTCTAACAGTCATCACTTGTTATAACAGCACCGCTCCGACAAGACTGCGGACCGACCGACATTGCCTTAAAAAATCCAAGCGTTAACTTACAGTGTGCCGCCTGCGAGCCGTCACCTTTTTTATCTTGTCATTTAAAAACATATTTTAACACAAACGATATAAAGCCTTAACTTGAATGGCAAATTGTTCGCTATGTCGGAGCCGTGCTGTAATAATGAATTCGGCGTTCCATTTTCAAAGTATAACAACAAACTTACTCTTGATACACTTTCTCCTGAATCTCCGGGTATTTTGCCATCAGCTGCAAAGTATACCCAAGGGCTACAGCAGAGGTGTCTGTACCAGCTATAGTAAGGGTCAACACTTCTTCTCTTAACTCCACATTGGTATACCCATTCTCACCGCCAGAAAAATGTATCAACAGTTCTAGGAATGTCTGTTTCTTGTATGATTCTAAATCTGTAATAGCAAATCGATTTTGAAACGGTATTTAGGGTGCAAATTGTAATGATAATAGTTAAATCTTGCATATTTTTTATTCAGGATGACTGGTAATTAGTGACACATGATTGTACTCATCAGAAAAACAATTTCTCCAAAGAAACGTTTTTTGTTAACACACGAAATTATTTCTAGCGAACAGCTGATAGCGCAAAGGCGTGCAGTTGTAAGTTGAACGAAAAAAGAATAATGGATGGTAACAGTTGAATAATTTTGTTTGTATAAAATAAACATAACATAACAAAACAAAACATCACGCCTGTAATCCCCGAAGGGTTAGGCAGAGGTGTACCCATTAGTACACCCACATTTCGCCAGTTATGTTTTTAGTCCTATGTAATAGGGGGCGAGCATATCGCCATCGACCGGGCACAAATCCAAACTCCGAGGCTGCTACTGCCCGACCTGGGAATCGAATCCAAGACCTCATGCTCATAAAATAAACTAAATTAAATAACCTACAATTGATGGTGTGTTATTTTTGTTACTCTATATAATTGGGATGACTGAGTTTATGGGCTTTGAAAAAAAGATAATCGATTTTTTGAAAAGTTGATTGTTGTTGATTGGTTTTGTAAGTACAATCATGTCAACACAATTACAAGTCACCCTATAAAGATACCTAGACAGAGGAACAATAAGTTTCAGGTTGTATTGCATTACTATAGAAGCAAATGGATATACCACCACCAACTTAGGTACTACAAAAAATCTCTCTTACCAAATTCATGATCTACTTCTGTTCTAGATTTTTTGTCAAGTTTTATTTCTTCTCTCTTCTTTTCAATAACCTGTAAACAAATAATTTCTTTAACACCCATTTCAAATTTCTTACATTCATTTTAAAGAATACCGCTTATGGCTGTTGACAGCTTAATGAGAGTAGCTGATAAAGATCGCGTTTAATGGCGTGCTATATGGGAGGCCACGTCCAGCTGTGCACGCTAATGTTGGCATAATCAACATTAGTTGATCCATGTGCATTCGAAAGGCTTTGAATACCAACATGACGGGTCAAAATATGGATACTTTCCGAAGGCGAAAGTTACATGTTCTTGATTTTTCTCTTAAAAAATAAAAGACTTCCCAGCAATATTTTTTGCTCAAACTGATTTAGTTTTATGGTCAGTATTTATAATTATCGGCTATGTAATGTGTCTTTTTAAACCTCGTAATAAAAACTGCGAAAATACTTTCAGCCAATCGTGCTGTTTAAAAATCTACGACTACAATCTTTACACCAATGGTGAAGAAGATACAATTACCTTATCAGTAAACCCGTGTAGGACTCCTATAAATTCCTGGTGTTTCTTGTACCGCGGAAATAACTTGTACAACCAGTCTGGTTGTAGCCACAAGTGGAAGATTCTCTCGCACACCAAGTTGAGCACGCGACACATCGCGTTTAGGAACGGTTGGTCCGGATTGTCTTGTGCGTTGATTTTAACTCCCATCGCCGTTTCTGTCACAAAATATGGATTAATTAGTGCAATGGTAAATAAATGTTACCACTGAACTTCAGAATGTTAGATAGGTACTTTCACTTGACCTGTGGTCAACCAAATCTTACAAATTAAATTTGAGCCACTTCCCTATGTTTGATTGAGCTTAAATTTTCTGTAAATGTGCAATTTACATGACAATGCAATATAATAATGTCACAAAGCTGGTCTGATGATGGTACCGGAAAGTGGCCATAAGAACTTAATGTTACAAGTTAAATTTGACTTGTTGATTTTAGGTACTTCCTGGTGTTCGATTAAGCTGGAATTTTAATACATATACAAATTATGTTTTATTTATTAATTTTAGATGCATCTTTATGTGCAGGAAGATTATCAAAAATATAACCGATAAGGAAGGTAAAGCTTCGATTTTAAAAATATTCGTCAAAACCCCTCAAGAAAGTCTTCTTGGTAAAATTTAATTCACAGTACCGACATTCTCCTATCAGAAACACATTACAGCTTAAAACAAACTATAAATAGATAAACAAAACATATAATTCAGAAACTTCGCACAAATGAAGTTAAATTGCCTAAACAATGGCCGTGTTTGCGTGTAGTAATAATTATCATGACAAATGGATCTAGACTGAGCCGTACCAAGTATGATAAACTACGGTAATTTAAACTATCATCAATCTTAATCACGTAGGCATAAAGTTCAACGATTTACTTGCTATTTGTTAATTCTTCAAAAGCCTTCGGTTTTAACCTTTAAGGTTAAAAATAGCTCAAGTTTTGAAAATGGTGGTGCAGGTGCAGTTTAGCGTCCTCTTCAAATTAAATAAGGTAACTACGTATGCTAGTGATTCTTAACACATTAACCCAAGTGAACACATTACCGGAATAAAAGTGTCCTATGTGTTAATCCAGTCTATCTATGTGTCAATTTTCATCCAAATCTGTTCAACGGTATGCGTGTTGAGTAACAAACATCTTCAAAAATCACATTTATAATATTATACAGGTGTATTTTTAAAACACCAGCAACCTGAAAAGGGATCATACTCACCATTATGAACAATTTTTTCTATGGAATCAACCCTATAATTATGTAAAAACCACTTTGAAAGTTTGTGCAAGTTAAGATCCAAATTTCTCGAGTACCTTTTAAAATAGATGTATCTGTGTGTAAATCTTTGTATAATTATTATAGCATTATAATTATTACTTTTGTTTTTGCATGTCATAGCTTTATGTAAGTAAGTTCAGAGAATGAGTGTAACGGTAACTATGGTTGCACTTTTAGATAAGTTAGTTAGTTCAGTAGATAAGTAATCTAGTTTTAATAATACTTTTACTATTGTACAACTCTAGCGGAGTTTACCTTTAAGTGATTGTTGCACTGTTATTTTCACACTTTTTGCATGTTACCTCTATCATAGAACCTGTGTAAACAATTGTTGGTAAACCAATAAAATAAAATAAAAATAAAATTTAAAAAATCAGCTGTTCCCTACAAAAATGCTACATAACAAGATCGTAATTTATGGATAAGCTGTTTTTTATTTCATGATTTCAGAATTGGCCCCATAGAAAAAGTTGTTCATAATGATGAGTACAATGATCCCTTTTTCAGGTTGCTGGTGTTTTAAAAATAACCCTGTAGGTATAGTAGGATATGAGTAGAATATATTTTAATTTTGAGGTACTAACCACACACAGAATCCAGAGTGTAAGTGCTAAGAAAAGGCCAGATGCTAAACTTCCCTTTGCCGGCAGAATTCGTCAGTTGCTTCACCAGTTTTTGACTCTGTTCGGCGAACACGTGGACAAAGTTCTCGACTATCTTAGGACTGAAGGCTGGCACTAAGATCTTCCGTCGGCGTCGCCAAATAGCAACTGTACAGGATACAAAAAAAAGAATATAATACCCAAATGAGTATAGATAGAGAATAGAATAGAGCCAGTAAGTGTCTAACGATAAGTTATTCGCAAAAATAAACCGTATTACTACTGCAGTACCCATCATAGTTATTTGAAGGGTAAGGTCACTGTTGCACTAATGATGGGCTGATTAGCTAGCACTGCATAGTGTTACATAACACAATGAATCATAAATTCACTTAACATACATAACAAACACCACGCCTTTAATCCTCGAAGGGTAAGGCGGAGGTACACTCAAATTTCGCCAGTTATGTTTTTTTAAATCACATGTAATAGGGAGCGAGCCTATTGTCTGTGCACAACAACTGGGCACAAATCCAGACTCTGAGGCTAGTACTGGAAAATTCCTGAGGGGAAACCCCAATATCACTTTGCCCGACGTAGGAATCGAACCCAAGTTAATTATAAATGGACATAACGTGCTTATTTGGCTGTACTCCAACTCCAAGGTGTTATCACAGCGTGGGAACTGATTAATCAAACCATCTTGTCAAAAGAGAAATAAATAAAATTATTTACATACATGATAAGCATCTAAGCATAATGTTTCAATAGAACAGCAGACTCATCTAAATTTTTAACATGTAAATACCAAGAAAAATACAACAGGCCAGGTGCGAGTAGCTCATAAAGTCTTCCGTACTACCGTGCAATAGTAAAATGGGCCAAAAAAAAAAACCTGTTTCTTGTAGGTTTCTTTTATATTCCTTTAATCTCTGACTTTTGTATTTTTATTATTTGTTTTTATAGCGACTATAATATACACAAACACGCTCTAAAAATGTAAGTCCTACCTATCACGATTCGAAAGATACAGCTCTCCGACATAGGGGCAAATAGATGGACAGATTGATAAGCGAGAACAATACAGCTAGGTTTGAACCCTTTGTGTACGGAACCCAAAAAAGATTTGTGCTAGTTTTGTCACAAACGTTTGCAATTTTTCCAGATAAACATTGTGACGCATCGAAAGTTTACAACAGACTCTGATTTACCTTGTTGTTCAAATTTTTATGTCCTGTTTGACTCAGTTACGAAATATTCTGTTGCCACCGTCCATGCGTGTCACTGCTAATATAATTTTCCTTATTGTTCTACACCGAATTCGCTCGCATTTGTTCTTTAGAAGGGACATTTTTAAGACGAACGTGACATGTAGACATAATGGACTCATTAACACTGGTAATGTTCCTATGATGGCTATTTAAATTTTAGTCATGTTTCATAAAGACCCATTATGTACAATGACACTTTCACGTAATAAACAATGTTACTGCCAAAGGCCAAAACTTGTAGCAAAGTATCATTTATTTATTATTTATTTATCTTCTTCCTAAACCATTACAGGATATCCCAATGCAGTAAATGCGCTTTAACTTATTCTAACTTCATTGTAACTTATAACTAATAATAAACAAAGCATTTCTTGTCATCATATAATGTGTAACCTATCCGCCGAGAGGGCCAAAATTCGTCCATCCGTCTTCAGTTAGCTAAGAACAATAACTATTTGACGTTATTATACTCGATTCAATATAACATTAGAACAATAAGACTTATGTTGTTTTAATATAATATTAATTGTTTTTATTTTTTAATTTTATAACACCGACGTCTCCCCTTTCGGATGTGGGCGCTAATGCAAGCAACAGTTTTTATACCAATGTAGCTGTTAAAGAACACAACTTTGTAAAACCTGTTTTTAGTGCCAATAAAATACTCGAAATACTCGAATGCTTGAATTAGGTGATCTAGACATAAACACACGGAAGCAGTTTTTTTTTAAATTATAGTTAAATGGTAAAGACAAAATTTAACTAAAAAATGTGTAACCTACGTACCTGGTGCAAATATTCCGCCGTTCCCTAAGACTTTCCTGATGAACCGATGGAGATCGTCTTTTTCCATGCATGTCTTCAAAACCACCTCAAGGTCGACGGGGTCTACTGTGACTGCACAGAAAATGTTCATCAGTTACACAGCTGGCCTAGGTTTATTTACGATAACGCAACTAGCTTCAACTTTCTGTTTAACTGACCGACTCTTTGACAATTGAAAAGTGCCTGCAATTATTATTTTATTGGTACATGAAAATGCATAGGTACTTACCGAAAAAAAGTGTAGGCCCCATCCAAGCTCTAATCATTCCATTATGTTTCATGCTCTCATAGCTTAAAACTTGCAGTTGATTCATGATAACTGAAAGCCGTAAAAACTATAATTAAACACACCACATTATCATCTCACCTGTGGACGGAGGTGTGCCACCACCGTGGGCGCGCGTCAGTCAGAACCGAAATCCAATAATAGGAAATAGACAGGGCCGTATTAGGTGGTGTAGGAATTTCCTACACTGCCTAACGGCCTACACTGTTACGAGTAGGGGCCCAAGGACGAGGAAAAAAAATGAATGAACATGTTTTTAGAAAAGGGAAAAGGAACCCAGAGCCTTGCATTACCTAGGGGCCCAGATATGGTTAATCCCTGAAGACGGAACCTCAGAATGAGTTCTAAGGTTCAATCAGGTTGTGATTCGGCTGCTAACCAAAGGTGGTTAGCCTTCACACTTGCTACCACAGGACATGTGTAAAGGGTAGATACAGCTGGCAGTATGAATTCGAGGCCAGTATTACAAAGCTCTTAAACTTCATTAATGCCCATGTAACCCTTGGTTTGAACTGCATCGAAGTTTAGTAAAGAAATAAAGAAAAATATCACAACAAAAAAAAATGTAATCCTTACGTAGCTTTAAAATGCGTTAAAAGTATGAATTTGTGTTGTGCCACAGTCTTATTACTCACATCCAGGGTCGTATGTACACCTTCAAAAATTAGGAGGTAGTTCAATAGTTCACTAATCTTTCACTTATTAAGAACAGGGTAGGCAAATAAGGATTTTTTTACCCCTTCAAATAAACTCAATCACTTTCTTTAACAATAAAATAAACTCACCTTCAGTACTGCCGACCAGCGTGTGCGCACTTCCAATCAAAGGCAACTCATCCTTAGGTCCTGGTATAGCCGAGGCCAGCTTGTTCATGTGCCTCCTTCCATACCAAAACGTCACCGTCCACAACACTATAACCAGGAGCAGTAACCACACAAACATTTTGTCACCTTATTAGGTCACTTGTAACAAAAGTACGTGTAGATTGTAGGAGCTAGTATAGGAACATGGTTTGCGCGCGCGCCTCCTCGCGTGTCAGGCGAAAGAAAATGTGCGACAATTTATATGGACATTTTCCTCCGTCCGGCCGTCGCAACCCGCACTAATTCTACCTAGTAAACAGCGGGGTCGCAAAGTTCATGGTGTGGTTAACATACAACCTTCGGACCACGAGGAAGCAACTACTATTATTATATTTAAGAGATTATGTGTAAAAATTGTCGCATATGTTATTGAGGTGGAGGAAGTACCTGCATTCATTTATGTACATATACTTTATTATTTAATTTAGTGTCGTTGTTTACAGCGTAATATCTGGCTTTAAGCCAGTCGCACATTTCCGCATAAGGACCTCTCGGTCCGAGCTTAATGTCTGTGTACCTACGGCAGAGCATGCTCGGAAACAAACACAAACTCAAATCATTTATTTTAATCAGACCATTCAATGTTATCTTTTCTTGCATATAACACATATAAAGAAAAAGTAATTAAATCTTTTTGCCCTTTTCAAAAGGTATTATTGTACGGAGAGAAATGGGCAAAAAACTTCTTACCTTACCTACTCTTTTAAAACAATATTTTTATTTACATACATAAACTCACTCCTTTTTCCCATGGGGGTAGGCAGAAACTACAGAAGTGTATTATTTATTTTTTGTATAAGGGTGAAGAGTACGCCCCGAAGCTTGGAAGAAGCTTTCCTTAACTTTGATCAGGACCTGTGTGATCAAATTTGTATCTCAACTTATCTGAAGACGCATAGGTCAGGTACACAGTCAGCGATAAAAGACGCTGAGCATGAAAATGTTCCAATTGATACACATGTAACAATTGTCGCTGAATAGCTCAAGGCCACTGCAACAAAAGTCCCGAATACAACCAGAAGTAGAATATTAATTTCGTAAAAGTCAATCGAATTTTAATTAGGGTATTGACGTGTGCAGGTCATATTGTTCATGCCGATCGCCGATCACTGTTTGTTTACTTGACATGATCGGCGTATTATGTGACTGGTGAGTATTCAGCGACATTTGATGCTTAAAGTGTTAGCGATTTGTGGAACTTTGGACACGTTCAACAACTTTTGCTGTTGACTGTGAAATAAAGCACAATGAAAAACTCGAACCGTATTCCTTCGAGTTTACTACCTATCTGCTTATGTAGGTAGTTAGGTTAGGTTACCTAGGTATGTTTTATTTTCCTGTCTCTATTCACAAAGAAGTCGATTATAACAAAACAAACGAGACTTAGCTTGTGACCCCTAAACTTTACGTTTCTAAGAACAGGCACGTGCAAAAACACGCGGTCTTATAACAAGTCAAGCTAAAACCTGGGCCAGACGAAGGACAGTTCGTACACACAAAAAATCAACTCATCCATACATTTTTTTTCGCTTATCTTGGCAAACTAATCATCAGCAATTTTTTTTTCTTGGTTTTTGGGGTAGGTGATAGGTCTCTTAGTAAAAGTTGCTTATAATTGCTTAAACCCCTTCACAGGTTTCTAGAAAACAAAATATAAGTTTTTGACCTGGAAATCATGAAAACAAAATAATTTACAATAGGTACGATCATGCTGTATGGAACTGCAGATTTTTTTTTTTCATGATTTCAGGGTTAGTCCGTTCGTAAAAGTTGTTCATAATGATGTGCACAATAACCCCTTTTCAGGATTCGGGTAAATTAACGATCACCTGAATACTAATTAATAGAACGTCGCGCGTCGTAGCGACATAAGCTCGTTCAATAAATAATAAAGACTACAGTCCAAAACATTGGGAATAAGGATCACACTTTTATCAAATAAAGTTTTCGAACGCTACGGGTCTCTACTCTTTGGTTCAACTCTAAACACATTTCTTCAACTGAACTAATTCCTAATTTAAAAACCTTGTGATGGCAGTTAAAGTAATTATGGAAAGTTTAATTCAGAAGTGGATTAGGTAGGTACGTTGGTGTTATACAATTACAGTAAATGCAGCCTGCTGTAAGTAAACACAATCATCGGCACGCTAAGGAGCTTCCGGTCGCGACTTCGACCGCTTGGAAGTGAAGTGTATAATAATAGAACATACGCGGCGATAAAATAAATTTCAATCAGTGAAATTTTTGTAACGACTGCCTTTTTCGTGTAAATACCGTAATTATTTGTTCTGTAAAAAGTTGTTATTTTGACATTATGAATAGACACTTAATTTTTATTAATTTATATGTACATCCGTCATCCGCCCATGGCACAAGCGACAGCGGCGTGTGGATGGAATAGTAATAAAGGATTAAATAAATAAAACACCAAATGTACATATATGAATCTTTTCTCGCAGTGAAATTACAACAAAATAATACCAACATTTAAATATATTATATTCCTTTATAAGTAAATTTTATAACAACAAAAAACATTCCAACAAACGGACAACGCTGCGAGTAGGCGTTGTAATACATTTAATTGCTCAACTTAGTAGTTTAAAATAATAATAGTTACATAGAAATAATTGTTTAAGTAATACGTATCGAGAGACTTCCAGGAACACAAAATACCTTAGAGGATCGTAAATGCCATATAATTATATGGTAGCATAGAATTTGCCCATAATTGTTAAGGTGTGTCTACGCTAGACGAGCCGAGCCGAGCACGAGCGAAGCTGTTCTAGGCGTCGTCGTTCACAGCATCAAGTGTGGACTTACAACGAAACTACAACTGGTGTACTTACCATATTCACTCCGCTTAAAATAAAAATAAAATAAAATTCGTTTATTTCAGACTAATGTCCATTTTTCGTTAGTAACATTCTATCTTAAGATTACGTTAGTCACTCTAAAGCACTCTGTCCTGTCGCAATACCAATTTATGCTGGACGGCCGTAGGTCACTGCAAGGATCCAACAGAATATCAGCGTCAGAAACATTTTTCTGACACATGCTTGGCTGGATTCCCATTTGGTGCACCCTTTAGGCGCTCACTGCACGTATTTTTACATTTTAATTTTGTTTTTATATATATTATGTTATTTCTTATCTTTTAATTGTGTTTTTGTTTATTGTGCGAATCAAATAAATAAATGGTTTATCTATTTTTCTTTCTACAATGATCACTGTTCTCGCACGTAGTTATCCGCAATGCAAATTCCTTTGTGTTCGCCAAACAACCGACAATTTCCGGAACACAGTCGAGCACGAATCAAATGCTCGAAGCGCGCTCTTTCGAGGCTTGGAAGTCGGTATATACTTCAAGAATTCGTGTTCGGCTCGTGCCCCGCTCTTATTCGGCTCGTCTAGCGTAAACACACCTTTAGATATCACAACTTTGCCCTCATGAACTTCATTAGATAACTAATACTTTGTACACATAAAATACCCATTTTTATAGCTCCATCAATGAATGAGCTTGAAGTGTTTACAACCAATTTGTACCTGACCATAACTAATAAAATTGCTGTGTCTATTATATTATAATATGGCGGATCTGGGTAGGTTCTTACTGAGCGCTAGTAAAAAATGGCCAAACTAAAAAAAATATAATGAAAAAAGATTTGTATTTTTGTTCATGGTGAATAAAATCAAAAACTACCTAACTGATTTGAAAAAATATTTCACCTATGGAAAGCTAAATATCAGCGAGTAATACAGGTGATATAACATCGAGCTATCGACTACAACCCGCGGGAGATGAGCATTACTTAAAGCTGGTGAAACCGCAGAATTTAGCTAATACATAATAAATAATTTGGTACACACAGAAACATTGAAAATTGGTATACATTTAAATATGTAGATAGTATACCGTATAGTGTACCTTTCTATAATTAAATTATAATATTTGTATTAAACTCATCGCTTTATTTTCTGTTTTGGATCTTTAGGTGATCAAAAGTGAAAAAGGCGTGACAACATCTAATAAAGCCAAATAAGTTTGATAAGCAGTAAGCGTAGTTAACGAATATGTAGTGTGTCTTTTAAACCACGTATTATTATTTAGAGATCTAAAATACTTATACCTACAGACAGCAAAGCAACAAAAGTCAACACACGTTACACATTTAGTTTAACACGCGTTTTTAAGACGATTTTGGCGATTCGCACACTGCCCTGCGCTACACTCCAGAGTGCGTGGAGACGCAGCCACGCGTGCGAATGCAGATCGGCATCATCGTGTAGATTTATCACTACGCTTGTTTTTTAAACAAACACCGATACTTGCAAACAACGTAAGAACATTGCTCTCCCGCGCTACGCTGCGTGACGCGGGGCAGTGTGCCAGCCTAGTGTTAGGTGATACTAACTTTAATTTAACTGATAATTTTATTAATTTATGTTTAATAATCAATACAGATTTTAAGAAAAGAAGAAGTGTTAATCGGATTTTATATTCGGAGCCTGTAGTCCCATTTTCTTAGTGCCGGTGACGAATTGTAGTAGTATAATCAGGTACGTACAGATGTCTTGTGTCCACTGAAACAAGAAATATTTTGTTACACACTCAAGTGTCTGTGTGTAATGTCAAAATATAGCTATTTATTGGATGCATATCAATGTTGACATTGTACTTATAAGAAACATGTTTGTTCGGGCTAATCTTCAAAACGGCTAGACCGATTTTGACAAGACTTTCACTGGCATTAGCTAATCTTATAAGGAGTAACTTAGGTTTTTATTTTAGAAACACTATTAGAGACCCGAGCACTAAATAAAGACCCATATTCACGCGGCCTCTACATAGGTAAGCTAAATTAAATAAAGATCTAAACACTTGTATTAAAATAGTCGACCGATCTAGTCTGCTTCATCGGTGACAAACTGCAGAAGTATGATCAGGTAAGTGGACACTGAACGCGACAACTGAAACAAAAAATACCTCAATTATACTTACGTCATCTTTTATCTTCTGGGAAGTTTGTTTAATGTCCTATATTGTTGATTTCTCGTAATGTAGGTACACCAATGAGATGATTTAAATATAATAATCAAACCTGACTGACTGTGGGGGCAGAACTAACATAGGCGATAGCTCATGATATATGGTCCAAGTTCTCAGACTCGACAAATCTAAGTCAATTTAGAATGGCTGAAATTTTAAGGATAAATAGAGGAGTAGATCGTTAAAAAGTTATACGCGTACTTGTTAACTCCAATGCTAGACCAGACCGGATATAAAAGGTACCTTAAACATGATACTGCTGGTTCGTATAATTGTGTTTTAATATACGTTAAAACCGTCATACATTTATAAGCATTTGTCCGCGTAATATCTCGGACGTAGACGAAGTCGCAGAACAAATAATAGCCTATGTCCTTTCTTGGGGTTTAAACTTACCCCGTAAAAGATGTCATAAAAATCGATTTAGTAGTTCAGTGAAGTCGTAACAAAGTTATTTTCGCATTTATAATATTAGTATGGATTTCCATAACTCCAGCTAGAGTAAGGGATGATTCTCATTAGAGCGGGCCGTGCCCGGGCCGGGGCGTGGACGAGCCGACGTAGTATTGAAGTGCGTGGAGAAGGCCCGGACGGGACACGGATAATGCACTGTGTAATATAAATTGATTCATACAAAATATATGTAACAGATTGAAAACCGTGCCCCGTCCGGGCCCCGCCCCGTGCACGGCCCGCTCTAATGAGAATCATCCCTAAGTCAGTAAAATTACTCAAAAAAGGCCCAGCATTAAAGCTAGCCAGTATGCATACCTTCGTAACGATATAGGTACGTACCTTTCTATGCTCCACGATCAATCCTCAAAATTTCAACTAGAGCTAGACTAACATGACATTGCCTAGTGAGTCCTGAGATCTCGGTCCAAAACACAGGGTTAGGACTTGTAGCTGATGATAAAGATGACGTACCTGGTGCAACAAAGCATAATTGAGCTCGTAGAGTCCGTGCGCTGTAAATCTTGGCTTCTGATGTAAAGTTTGTATCGACAGCTGCATTGCCTGAAAATATAATTTTATCTTAAAGTCATAGATGAATAGGTACCTAATAGTGATATGAGCAAGGTCATGGTTCCTTTGGCAACTCTTTTGTAACGCCCATACTCTGAAATCGCGATTCGCGATCGTAATATAGGCATAGGGCAAATAATAAATTAGGCACAGTAGTTCTAGAATTTGAAGTAAGTAAAGTGTGTACCTCTAACTGATGTTTATGTAAATATATTTTATACCTATATAAAAAATATATATTATACAAGATGTACAGATCTGAAAAAGTTTAAAACCTGATAAAGGTTCAATGTACTTATTATTATGTACAACTTTTACTATGGTATCAACCTTAAAATTGCATACATGTGTATACTGTATAGTCGGATAACGCTACAAAGAACAGCTGGGTTTTTCGCGATTTCAAGGTTGGATCCTTAATAAAAGTTGTTCATATTGATGAGTACCCCTATTCTTATTACAATTACACCTTGTATAACTTAGGAAGATAATAATTCACCTCTGCATTCACTGCTGGACTGAAGTCGCTGTTCATAATATCATGTACGATACACGATGTATGTTGCGCCTGAAAAAATAAATATTATGTTAAAATGGTACATAGTTGAATAATAGGTAGTTTTATTCCAGAAATATATTTAAGCAGTTGAACTTACCGCGTACGCGGCGTTTTCGGAAACATACACAATCATAAACGTTACGACGACTCCATAGGCAATTTGCCAAGATACGTAAATGAGAAATACCATGTATTTTTCCACATCGTGAAACAAACCACTCGCTGTCGCCTCCATGAAGTAAAACATATAGATAATAATGCAAGTTAGGCTTACAAATACGGTCGCACACAAAATGGCTCCGAACATTCTGTTGGTAGCGTCAGTCACTTTATACAACATGCCGTACATCTTCGCGCATGCCTTTATTTTCTCGCACACGTACTTGTCTTGAAGACCAACTGCTTTTTGAACGTTAGCCACCATGCAACCCCGAGCAAACAATTTATATTCCCAAGATCTTTGAGATTTTATCTCCTGAAGCACTTTATTAATGTGCTCATATCTGCCTCTAATGACTTTGAGATAGAAACAATAGTGTGCTGTTGAAATGAACGCGAGAGCATCGGAGTATATAACTTGATACAGCCTCTCTGCTGGTATAGGCAAGTTCAAACGGCTAAGTGACATCCAAATACTGAGTAACCGGGTTAGGTAAACTACAAGCTGCAAAATCGACATGTTTAGTGCCAGATGAGCATCTCGAGTGTAATCTACATTTTCGCCGACGTCCTCCAAGGCCCTGTCGACGTTCACAATGATCTCCATGAAATGGTTATTGGTATTTAAACTGTACGGTATCTTCCATAAGGCGAATATAGCGTACAGTGTCGAAGATATTCTCTCGTAGTCATCGCCATATCGTTGCACTCTTGTGTTGTATAAAATTCGCAGAACTGTTTGATCTTCAACGTGTGCTTTATAAGTACAATAGAGATACAGCGCGTACCAAAGCACGAAACACGTCATGCCAAATAAACTGAACTTCCTCGTGATGTGGTTGTCGGGGGCTACTTTTAAAACAAATATCGATATTCCACTTAACTTCCTCATAATACTTGATAGCTCTAATGCTTCGATGATGTTTTCGAATTTGCGTATTTTCGTAGTCTTCTTAAAATATTTGTTCACAGGGTAGACTTTCATTTTCCGGTAGTTTTCGACAATAATCCTGCAAGAATTTAAATACTCAGTCCAACGTCTGGCTGAGGTTAAAGCTTCCGAACGAATAATAAAATTCGTATATATTTTTTAATCAACTTAACAAATTATTATTGCCAGTTTACAAAATAGGTCAATTATATTTACCAAAAGCTTACACGCTATCGTTATGGACATGGATAATTATTTTTGATAAAAGGTATACGTACTTTGATAAGCAAGGAACTACTAGCACTGTATTTTTAAGGCAATTTCTAAGACGTAAAGAGTCAATAGAATCTAAGTACTGGACCCTATTTCTTTAGGAATAAGTAATTTTCCATAGGAAAACGTAAAGGTATGTCCACATTATTATGTACTTACGTAATTCCTTAAAATATCGGCAGGTAAACAAATTCTAATCGCAGTTTACTACGCATAACTAATACGTTATACGCCCACACCTAATAACTGTAAGTGTTATGAAATTAAAAAGTAAATAAAACAAAATATTGGTATTCGCAGTATATCCACCGGATATTTAGTACTTTATTTCTCCTGAACGTTCACATTTACAGTGATAATCTACATTATGAACATCATAGGCATTATATTGTCGTAAACAATAAAGGAATATATGCATGTTATGTACAAAGGGATATTAAGGTTGACGAAAATTATTTTTTGGAACTATTTATAAGCACTATACAATTTTACATGATGAGAAATTTCAAGCACATTGGTATACTACTAATATAGTATAGTAGCTTCGCTGCGACGGCGATAATAGAAGTCATAGCTATATTTTGATAAATAGCTAACTAATTACACAAAAAATTGTGCTCTGTCGTAACCCTTAGAACGAATATTATATTATAATATAGGGAATATTGAGAGCTTACTTATCGTCCGTTCTTATCCTACAAAACACCGTTGATGTTCGATAGCCATTTTTCTTAGAAGCATTCTAAAACAAATCTTCGTACCTAGCAACTAAACTATCATAAAGATTGTGGAAATAGAGATAGAGATTACAACACAGTCACTGCTTCAGTAACAAGTTATTGTTAGGCATACTTATTTATGTTATCATATGGCACAAATATAGGTTATTTACGGTAACATTGATGTACAAATATATTTTTATAATAATTTGCGTCCCGTTTATAATTGCAAGCTTATTTTCTGGTACATTTTATTTGTTTTGCGATATAGACGAACGTGCGGTGATTTCATTTTAATAAATTGTTTTCAGTTTACAAAATCAATGAACTGATTTAAACTTTTTTTATTCTGCAGTACCTACCAAATGTAAGTAAACATTTTTTCTTATTTGTATGATTATGACAATATTCCATAATACAAACAATACACACACAGATTTCATGAAAGGAGAACATATTCATTTTCAGACACTCATACATCAGAACCAGAATACCAAATAAAATAGAAACTTTGAATTTGAGATCAAGAGATAAAGGTTAGTCATGTTAGTAAGAAGACATCACTTCCGGCCAGTATTTAAAAAAATAAAAAAATAAGAGAAGTATTGTAAAAAAAAAAAATCCGACGTAACAAAATATAAAGCTGCCTCTGTTAATTAAAATGACGTATAGACTTAATTGATTATTTTAAATGACCCCTCAGGCAGTCCAAAACACTCTCTCTATTCTAACCTTGGCCAGACCTGAACATATTCAACATCTAAAATAAGTAATATAATTCTTATAAACATATTGGAGTCGCATGTGTCAGCACATCTCTCTGAATATTGCTACATTGGCATTGAAGATTGCTGCCAGCATTCTTAATAGTTTACAAAAATAATATCCTACGGAATTTACGCTTGCTATTATATAAATGTCTATATATCTTTATATTTATTGCAACTTTGTACCTACTCCATACAGCGGTCTATTCGCTTATGTGACTGGCATTTTCACATGGTCGCCACATCATATAAACTATATTTTAAAAAATTCTAACAGTCGATAGCATTTAAAATAGGAACGCGTCAGCAGCCTTGGGTCATAGGCCCCGCCCACTTGAATCTCGCGTATGATTGGTCTACGAAAACAGAATGTATGGAGATAGTTATCGATTGACAGTGGTACAAGTATTCTTTATTATAGAGTAACATTTTGTTTTAAAACTTTTTAATTAAAATTTCTCTTAGACAAAAGTACTGCATTAAGCTATAGTAATTAACTTTCTACGAACTGGGATTGGACTAACTATTCTTGCGTAGCACAATATGAAACTTTAGGTAGGTTTATTAAGTTTTTTTTAAATTCAATTATTTAAAAACTACGGACAATCTATTAAAAATATCTAGGCATTACAAACATCAGTGTCAAAATAATAAAATGTACTTATTGGTAATAATAAAATCGCGGTGACATTCAACTCTTAAACCAGTATTTAATATTATTGAGAAAGTGTAATTTTTGTTTCAACTCGATTTTATAAATCGATTTTTAGACATTCAGAAATAATCATTTAAAAAAATCCAATGCAAGACTTTTCGTAGAATTTGAATAAAAATTATAGAGATAATCACAAACCGTGCCATTAGGAATCTTTTATAATTATACTTCCTTTAAGCTTGTCTAATTTAAAGCTGCCCTTTAAATTCACCTATTCTATAATAGTAACTCTTTACTTGACATATTCTTTCATTTGAGTAGGAAAGTAACTCTACTTTCTAGATGGAGATACTACGCATGCCTTTACTCTTGGTATACGGGTAACAGATAAGTAAAGTCATGTTCTTCATAGTTCTTCACTCAGGTAAGTAGAGTACCTTTAGTAAGTAATATTTGAGACTCTGTACCAACTTATACTACATTTAACTTACATAGTGAAAAATAAATGCGTATTGTGTTCGTAATTTGGTAATGTTAAATTGTAAATTATACTTCAACAAATGTTTAACTTAACGACGATGGTAATGTATGTGATGATACGTTCTATTCGCCTAATAATACCACTAAAATATTTCATAATAAAGTATTAAAAATTGATGCTTTAATGGAAATGGTATTACACTAGTTGCGTGATGTAGTGTTTAATAAATAACGTGTACAAGCTTTCATGCGAAGTGCCTTCGAATCAGTTATTTTAAACTATTCTATTTGATTAATTGAGATGTGTTAATATCATTTTACGTACCTTGTGTTCACTACCCGTCTTCATAAATATTTTCCTCTAATATATTTTAATTATTAAGTTGCCGTAATATATTTAATTTATTCTTTGTAAAACTTTTTGAGTAAATATCACTTTGGATTATATTTTTATTTCTTAATTTCCATTATAACGAGTAAAGCACAAGTCTAAACTGGCACTGTCCAGTCAGTAGGCAGTGTAAGTAGAATATTTGAGGGTAGTGGACACATGGCGCATAGTTATATTGTTAGAGGCGCTTCTCCTAGTTTGCAGAGCACCATAATGTTTAGTTACACTTCAAAGTAGTTCATCAACATCCTGCAAATGATACAAGTTCACTCTCCCACACTAAACAATATTCGTAATTCGTAACTAATAAAAACAATCACGCAGCCGCACCAACAACAAATTCTTTCAAAACACATTGCAAATACATTTTTGTAAAGCTCAAGTCTAATATAATTAAAATCACATCTCATTAAATATCTTTGGGTACAACCAAATAAAATTATTGATTCATAGCGTACAAAAATACAAAAAATATACAAGAATGTCAAATATACGTAATTATATGGGAAGTTGTGGAGCATACCATATAAAGTTTCATCCACCGACGGGTCGATAGAGCGCACAGACTAGACACAGTGTAATTGAAGGGATATGGTACACAATCGAGGTCCTTTGATATATTAGGGCACGTCACACTCATCAGCTGCCTGGAAATAGTTCGTGAATAGTGAACGTCCCCTAGAAGTCCGTCAGCCTCTCGGAAGCGACGTTATTGTTACAGTAGCTGAGATTCATAGGTCACAGAAGATCTTGGACGTGCGATGTGTCGAGGTTGGTGATCAGGGTCTTGAGGAAGGTCATTTCCTTGCGCGCGTTCTCGAGTATGACGCGCGGGTCCTGTGACGTGCAGCGCAGGCAGTTCGGCGCGAACACCATCGCGAGGTTGGCAGAGTCCATTTTGGTTTGACTTACCACTTCCGGCGCAGTGAATTGTTGGAGGAAACTTATGAGATAGGTGAGTACCTGAAACAAAACAGATATTATTTTATGAGGTAGTGTTTCAAAATATTAATAAGTAGTAAACTTAGAACGAAAAAGCATATATGCAGCTTAATGTAATCATGCTCGAAGTACTCAAAATAATTTTCTAATTTCAATTCTTCCTATGTCATAACATTTGGCATAGCTGCCATAGTAATACCTGATCAAAAACGACTGAAACCTCTAGCGTTTCATTTGATCAAATTATAAATTAAAAGAATATTAATTTGTCCATCAATAAAGTAACAAATACTGACCAGTCTATTGATAGGCGGCAGCCTGTGCAGCGCGCGCGTGCAGGCGGCGAAGTCGGTGCCGGCCGCCACGCACGCCGCGTACAGCGCGTCGGGGATCAGCGGCTCGTACAGCTCGCGGTACCACAGCTTCAGCAGGCTGGCCGGCGCGTGCGCGTCTGTGGGAGAGACGTCAATTATACCATTAAACATATCCTACAGCACACGGCAATAGCTTTTTATCAATGCGATAGATTTTTTTTATCGGACCAGTATTTCTAGAGGTCACCTCTTCCAAACAAACAATTTTAGCTCTTGAAAGTATAAGTCTAGAACAGCCAAAGTTTATATTATGACCAATCAAGTCTTTAGACTTGTAAAACTCTAGTGAGAATTGGAGAGACAACGAAAACATTCGTAAAACAAACTTACCAGTCAAAGTGGAAGCATCAGGCAGTTCCCAATTATCGATCTTCGCCTTCAGCGCATTAACTTCATCGACATCGGCAGACACGCGGAAGATACCTTCCGTCTCCCTTCCATTGAGGGCCAGCACTTGCTGCGACAAGGCCACTTGCACCCACGGCAGCTGTCGGTTCGGGAACCGTTCCTTTTGTAACGTCATCACTTCCGATAGCGTGTTACCGAACATCGATTGCCGGAATATTTGTATCTGTAAGAGGAAATGAATTGAGAAATGATGAATGTCTTTTGTGCGTGAATTCATTATTTTGGACCTTGACCGAAATATGACGTTTCGAAATGATAATGAAACTTTTAGGGGGTAATAAAAACACGGACGAATAGTCACTGATTCAGTGTATTGATTCTGGCTTTCAGAAGTTACAATAGTTAGGAATGATGCTGGGCTTTTCCCAAAAAAAAAGCTACTATCCCCTCCAGTCTGAAAGCTGGTTGTAGTAAAATCATTTTGTAAAAGTTTAGCTCACCCTAGCCTGATCAATGTCGTCAGTGGTGGGTTTCCTCGGCTGCCTCTTGCCTCCGAAGCCGATTCTCTCCAGCCGCTTGCACGCCACGCCCGCGTAGTGTGACACTTGCACGTGAATCGGCCACTTGCCGACCTGTAAACGTGATGCGATGTTGTTATGTTATTGATAATGAGGAGGACGGAGAATGAAGTGCCAGTTCTGCAATGTATATCACATTGCAGAACTGGCAATACAAGTGTTAACACTAGCAATCAATTGACATGCTTTTAGCAATGGGATGTTGTGACGTCACTTGCCAAATCAATTGACTAACTATTTATTGATTAAAAAGCAAACAAAAATTTAATTATACTGCAAATTGAAAATTATTCGGGTTTTCAGTGCTAAAATTAAGTGTTTTTTTTTAGAGAAGTTGTTTCTTGGAACTTTAAGTGTCTACGAAAAATTTGGAAACAATGAAAGTGTATCACGGACTCAATGTACTAAACTGAGAACTCAAAAATGTTTTTTATTTTAGCAACTTATTACTCTTATTTATGTTACCAAAGGCTAACTATAAACCTTACCTCAGGAAAAGCATCAGCGAAGGCAGGGTCTCTATGCCTGTTCACGTAGTTGGTGAGTGCCGGCTGGAACGCTGACGAAGGCGGCACGAATGCTAAGCACACTGCCAGGAGCTCCCAGCCGCGGAGCAATGAGTCGCGGAGTGGGTTCTCTGTCGTTTGTCTGCATAGCTGCACGTACAGCTCGTCACGAAGTCTGGAAGTTTGAAAAGTTGGTATAAATAATCTATGATTACAGACCTAACCTATCTTTACGCTATATTTTCGGATTGGAGGCTAAATCAAAGTCAACTAAGACTTCTTGTTACTAACATATTATATAACCTAAGGCCAGTATATCCTGAAGGAGAAAGCGGATGCGCAAAGTACACACATATTAAGCCATCTATATTCGTAACATAACATAACATCACGCCTGTAATCCCCGAAGGGTTAGGCAGAGGTGTATCTATTAGTACACCCACATTTCGCCAGTTATGTTTTTAGTCCCATGTAATAGGGGGCGAGCCTATTGCCATCAACCAGGCACAAATCCAGACTCCGAGGCTGCTACTGAGAAATTCCTGATGGAAAACCCCAATAACACTTTGCCCGACCTGGAAATCGAACCCAAGACCTCATGCACAGCAGTCGCGCTTGCGACCACTAGACCAACGAGGCAGTCGGTAGTCGGTCGAGGCATCTATATTCGTCTTATATAATATATGGGATAGCTTACTGGGTACAAACCTAGACTCCTAGGGAATAATAAAAAAAAAAAAACTTTCGAGCGCACTTTAATAGAGGCTTATAGTCAAGCACGTAAAAGATATTATAGTGCACCAAGTGTGTTCATAGGTGTACTACCTTCATTCACTCTGTTACGAGCAGTGATTAGGCATAGGACCAACAGCTTTCAGTGTTTAGCAATTTCATTGCACCCCCTTGGGTGTTACTACTGAGATATTTCTAATAAATAAATTCAATAACACACGTTGTTGTCTAACTCGCAATAATAAAAGTATAAAACTCTCACTTCTCGTTGGCAAAAGTAGCGTGCAGTATGTCTTGCGCGACAGAGTTGAGCGTCATGCCGGGCCGTGCCTTGCGGTCGCCCATGTATATCTGAACCAATCGGAACAGGTCTATGGCGGCCTTCTTGTGCGCTTTGTCCCACTCGGCTCCTACCATTGGTGCGCTGATTGATGATGATGTCCACGATAGAAGATCGCGGACTGATGCCTGTAAAAATTAATACATATTAAATCGAGAGCTTACTTCTGCAAAATCAAATAATTACGTCATACTATTTTAATATGCCAAATATGTTACATTACTACCCGACAATAACAGTTCAATATACATCCAAAACTTATGTTTAGGATTGATTTAAAATTAATCAATGTTAAATATCCAAAATCAATAAAATTACTATGAAAAATGGAAAAAATATTGACATAGATTGTTTGGTTTTGGTAGTACTAAATTCAAACCGATAAAACTTACAGTAACAGTCGGGACAGATAGTCATACAAAATGGAATAAAATCTTTAAATTTGAAGATTTATTACATATTACATCCTAGAACAGCATAAATACCTTTCTCCGGAAGATTCCCTTGTTAAAGTTCAGGTTGTCCTTAGCAAAGATCTCGATGTCCTGCTCCACGGGCGGGCGCGGCGCGTGTTGTCGCACGGGGCTGTACAGCGCGCCCGCGCCGTCTGTCTCTGTGCTGGCGCAGCCCGCGGGGGCTCCACCACCTCCCAGGGAGGATGTCTGAATGAGAAAAAGTGTATTAGAACTGTAGTTATTTTTTTAATGATTCAAAGAAGAGAAATATATAGAGAAGAAAAATAAGTTTTTTTGAATTTTTCACGTTTAACGTCAATCGGAAGTATTGAAAGGTAACTTTAATTTTTTTAGTATGTTATTCAAAATATCATATTGGCAGCTGAAATGTGTTGCATAAAATCAGCGAGGTTCACTTTACAATTTGTTTTTAAAACATTTTTATAATCAAATTGCTGTAGGTGCGTCCAGACCTGTTGAATTCAAAATCGAAAGCGGCGCTTTCGAGGCGTATTCGCCAGGTCTGGACACACCTTAAGGTGTCAAGAGCTAGTTTCAATAGCGCATAATTAAAAATAACCAAAAAATATTGTATACTCACTCGATGAATCCCAGGCGACGGCTGCCGATCCCGGTCGAATCCAACAAACGTATTATAATACGAAACTCCATGATTCATATACTCCACATCCACAGGCCTATGCGCGTACGCATGTGGCAAATACACGCCGGAACCGTCGTCATCGTCCGGTGTCCGTGCGCCGCCGTCCGACGACTCGTTGTCCGGCTCGTGACCGGATAACGAACGAGATTCGGAACCGGAACGGGAGTGGGATCTGGATGATCCTGACTCGCCGTCAGAGCCGGAACCGCCGCCGTAGCGGGCGCGACCTGGTGATGTTGGATAAAGATTATCGCAGAAGGGACCAGGAGGATACAAGCAAGGAACCGAGACGGTGGTCACAAACAAGAATTATTAATAAATAAATAACGTAACTTTACGACTAATAAAATCCCGACGGAATTTCGGTCACGGAAAAATCTCAATGGAGACTAACCAAGTAACATAACACTTAAAATCACGCCTGTAATCCCTGAAGGGTTAAGCAGAGGTGTACCCATTAGTATACCCACATTTCGCCAGTTATATTTAAGTCCCATGTAATAGGGGCCGAGCCTAGCGGAGGAGATAATATATGGTACACAAGTGTGTATGTAATCACAGATGCAATTCGACTCAACCGGAGGTATCTCAGGAGCAGGACAAACATTTTAGATTATGTATAACGCTACGGTGGATATTACATCCACATTTCACCAGTTATGTTCAAGTCCTATTTGTTCAATTCTTTTATTGTTTACTACATAGTAGATGGAAAAAAGGGTGGCGCTGACAACGAATGAATAAATCTGTCGAAATATTTCAGTGTTCGGATTCGCCCTCTCTCTTTTACTTCAGAGGGTACACATTATAAAAGTAAAGTAAGTTTGCTAACTCACTGGAGAGTTTAGCCTGCTGTATGATATAGTCCTGCAACGGTAACAGATGCTGCATGCCGCGCAGGTCCCAGTTGCAGTACAGCGGTGAGCTTCCACCTTCATCTTCTTCTTCTTCTCCATCTATAGGACCGTCTTCTACTTCCACAGGCCTCTTGTGTCCTGTAAATAACAAATTCGGCATTCAAAAAGGGTCGTTTTACAACTAAGCGGGTCGACCTTTTCGGTTCGGCATTTTCAATACAATCTTTAATAACATTGTATTGAAAATGATTAACCGTTAGGGTTGCTTATGTGTATAGCGTTTTATATAAAGAGAATTCATATATTTAAATGTGCAATATTTACGGCAGAGAGACTACTTTGTCTAGCGAAAAGGAGTACATCTCTAGGGAAATATGAATAGACAAGCAATCTTACATAGGGCATAGACAAACAAGACAATGGCATAATAACAATATGATCGTCTATAATTTGAGTAAATAAAGTGACTTACGTCTTGATTTAGTACGATCTCTCGGCGCAGTGGACCGTTCTAATCTCTGGTTGTGTTTCTGTACAT
Organism: Hoplodrina ambigua; assembly: GCA_949774945.1. Taxonomy (NCBI): domain Eukaryota; kingdom Metazoa; phylum Arthropoda; class Insecta; order Lepidoptera; family Noctuidae; genus Hoplodrina; species Hoplodrina ambigua. The sequence continues at coordinate 10,843,210 of OX458967.1, forward strand.
TTGGCTCTGTAAGAGGCGGCTCCACCAAATTCACGCATTTTAACTTGTAGTTTACTGTGAAAAAGAAAGTTTTGGTCAGTACTTAACCAGTTTAATTCTAACTATTCAACTTAGAATAGTAGTTTATGCAGTTTTGTAAGTAAACGCACACACAAAGATAAAAAAATAAAGTGTTACGCAAACCTGTTTTTTAAGGAAAACACTAAGGTAATCGAGTGCGTGGTAACGTATTTTTAAACCCCGTCTGTGGGATCGTAGCTCCGGAACGAATAACCGATTTTTTTTTTTTTTATAATTTTTGATCTTTGTTTTGGTTTTATCAAAGTTAGTTATGTTGTTCAACTTGACGAGTAGCACTAACCCATATTCGTAACTGAATATGTTTTGACTTTCAAATAGGGACCAAGGTAAATAAAAATAACATACCAGCGGCAATATTGTCCTGTTCGTTGGCTGAAGAAAGTCTCATAAAGTTATGGTGCGGTTCGTGCGGCGGTGTTCGGTGTTTGCTACTACCGGAAGACACTGATGTCTTGCTTGAAGTGTAGCGCTCCGGTTCTGCTTGCTGACGTCTGAAACAAAAGGTTCGATGTGACCGGTAACAATCCAATTTGCGTCCATATAGTAGTGTATATAGTGATACATTTAGTTAAATTGTGCAATTTTTCCAGTTAAGTCCCATGTTGGGCGCCATTAAGCAAATATAACATTTTAAATGAGAGCTCTATCTTAAAAGATTGTCGACGATACTAGCAGGTTGAAAATACGCCGTAATACCCGTAGACTAATGGTTCAGTAAATAAATGTTCAGAAAGTAAAGTCACACTGGGCGCCAATAATATTCATTTTTACAACATCATTTCAAACATCTTTTTGGCGTTCTACTAGATGGGACATGGAATTTTAACTCAAGAAACGATTGTATTACTGGATAATAAAAAATAAAAAAATGAGTCCCATGCTGGGCGCCAAATTAGAGAAACACATTCCTGAGATTATCACTTGCAGATTGTTAACTTTTTATTAAAATTATAGAATAGTGTAGCTTACCTAGTGAAATCCCTTGCTGGGTGCCAATTGGCGGAGGCAGCATTGTGACGTAGATCGAGGCTAGTCTGTCTGAATGGCTTGTCGACACTATACACGGCTTGCTTCTCAGGGTACCTGTCCATGCGCTCCAGTTCCGCTAGCCTGTCTTTGTCTAAATGCCTGTAAATAATTGAAAAGTTGCTTGTTTTAAAGTCTTATTTTACATCGAAGTATTTTAACGTTTTATTTTATGCGCATATATTTACACAAACATGACCTGACTGGGCGTGTCAGGGAGTACTGTTATTATATTTTATAAAAAAAACCTGAAGTCTTGCATTATTATGCAAGATGTCGTATGAAAGCACAAGCCGGAAGGCGAGGCAGTCCTTGGCAATTTAATTGGCTACTGCAATTCAGCATTTCTTAGAAAATACCAATAGCTCACCTATCAGAGAATCGTTCCCTCGCATGTCTGGACAGCTGATGCGGTCTCTCCAGGCTGTGCATGACGCGCGATGCGACGCCCGCCGCAGCGTCCGTCGCCAGAGATATGGATGATACTAGCGACGGCCGGGCTGCAGTTGTCTGTTAAAACACAGTATTAACATTATTTATTGCCATGAAGTAGCCCTCAGGCTGCAGAAAACTACAAAAAAAAATTACCGAACCGGTGATTAACCCTAACACATCACGCTGTGCATTCGCACTTGCAACACCAAAGTCAACAATTTCATTAAAATGTATAACCTAGATTTTGAATAAAATTCAAAGGAACAAAATTGCAACTAGAACTAGCAACCTACTTGACTTTACAAACAATTCTTATATAAGTAGTAAATGACCCGGTACACTTTTTTTTAACCCATTCTTTCCTAAACCACCCCAGTGACAAGGCAAGCAAAACAAAAAAAAAACAAATTGGTCGAGCCATTTTCGACTTTTTGCTTTAGTTGAATAAATATCAACATTTCGAATAATATACGAGTACAAGCGCATTGCATTAAAGCTCAGTATCTCATAGTGTGTCAACTGTGTCGAATGTTCAACGCGTCCAATCGTGTCAAGGTTATTATGACAATAGCCAGAACCTTTGTTCAATTAGGTCGGGGTCGTTACGCTAATAAAAGTTAATGTTCTAATAGCTGCCTGACTGAAGTATTACAAACAAGTCATTTACACTCCCAGTCTCTTTGTTACTTTAATCTTAACTTAGAGCAATCGCGCACTATAAGGGATGATTCTCATTAGAGCGGTCCGTGCCCGGGGCGGGGCCTGGACGGGGCACGGTTTTAATCTGTTACATATATTTTGTATGAATCAATTTATATTACACAATGCATTATCCGTGTTCCGTCCGGGCCCTCTCGACGCACTTCAATACCACGTCGGCTCGTCCACGCCCCGGCCCTGGCACGGCCCGCTCTAAAGAGAATCATCCCTTATGCCGTTTTTGTATAGCACGCTTTTACATTTTTGCTGCGATTTTTCATCGCCTTTTCGCTCACCTCCATATAAATTCATACGTCATATTTATGCGATAAAAAAGACCGCAGTGCGTGCTCGCTCTAAGACGACTTTTAGTATTATAAGAAACTACTGTCGACAGTATTATTAGATCTTAGCATAAAAACACTCCTAGCTACAATAAAATTTATGAAGAAAGTAGGTCAATCAAAAATTTTCAATGATATCTTCCCGACTTTTTCCGTATAAGCACGATATGAGAATCGTTCATGTCGTAATAAAAGTACTAGCCAGTGGCCAGGGGCTGATTGCCCAGAGAGAGATGAAAAATAATTGAAATACAACAAACCTGTAAGAACGGAGTAGGCTGTGGTTTTTGTAAGGGGCTGCTAGGACTCTGCGGCGACGCCGAGTCACAGGATGATCCTCCTGCCGATTGCTGTTTTAACTGAAAGCATTAGTATCGTTCTATACGACCTATACTACTGCTAATACTACCACATTATTACTACTTACTACCTAAAGTGCTTTAACTATTTAAATCTCACTAAAAATAGCATTTTTTTTTACTAATCTTACTATTTTACTACTATTTAAAATGCTAAAGTTTGGATGGACGTTTGTCACTCAATCACGCCAAAACTGCTGAACGCATCCGAATGAAATTTGGCACAAAGATAGATTACAGTCTGGAATAGCACAGAGGCTACAATATATCCCAGAATAATGTACCGTTCCCGTGGGATAATGTATCAACTTTGAGGCTATGAAGTCGTGGACAATACAGATCATGTACCAAATTTTTGCAAGCAATGCCAACTGCCATTACACAAAACAGTTAGACGAACAATTCTTTTAACACTTCTATACTGTCATCAATTATCGCAAATATCAAGTTACCAACCAAACTGATATTACTGTTTCAAGTTACATACGAAGCTGTGTGCATACAGATGTCATTTCCCAAGCGATTATCAACACAAGCGACAGCGTATTAAATTAAAATATTACCTTTCTTCTAGTCAAAGGTGTGCTCTCAACAGATTTGAAATACTTTTCATGCATCGAATCATCGGACGCATCTTTCCTCGGTGATATGAAGCTGCCACTACGGTTTAGACCTGAAAGATTTATTGATGGAACACATTTTTTCAAATTATTTACAAATATTACCACACAACAACACCATGTTTTTAATCCAGAGGTGTATTGTGAAAGCTGAGATTAGTCATCACTTAACATTGCTTATTTCTTAGTTTAATTAATGCTCGTTCCCTATATTGTTATGGCATAATTATAAGTAACAAAAATAAAAAAACTTAATTAAAAACATTGCCAGCGGATATCAATTTGCCATAAAGACCTAGCTATATTTTGGAACGGACAACTAACTTTAAAATTCTGACTAAATGACCAATTCCTCGTTTTGTCTGTGACCTTTGTATAATAAAATAATAGTACACACACATATCGACAGTATTATGATAATTTCCATGTTCTATAAGAGGCTAGCTTATTGTCATTTGCCTAGAATTAAAGCTAGATAAAAAGATAGCTAATGAAATTATGAACGTGACTTTTAAACAGACTTGGTCTTTGACTAATTTTCAGAAGTCCAAAATCAAGGTTTGCCAACGAGCAATGGAGCGCAGTATACTAGGTGTTAAATTAACGGACCGAGTTCGAAACACTATACTGCGCTCGAAAACAGGGATAGCTGACTCAAAAGGTTGCTCAACTAAAATGGGACTGGGCAGGACATGTCTGCCGCATGTCGGACAATCGGTGGGCCCAAATAGCGCAGAACTGGTGCCCTGAAACAGGTAGTCGGGGCCGCGGCAGGCCACGAAGGAGATGGCGGGACGAACTGGATGGATTTCTCCAAAACTGAAGGGATGAGGCACTGAATCGTGAAGGATGAAAGGAGTGGAGGGAGGCCTTTGCCCAGGAGTGGGACAGAATAGGCTAACAAAAAAAAAATACTGAAATTATGAACGTAACTTTTAAACAGGCGTGCAAGTCTCACGTTCTATTTTCTATGACGTCATTAATGCGAATCTAACAAATTACAGTTCGTCACGCTTTCGCTTCATCGTCTATGTGACGAAAGTTTCCAATTCAATGTTTACCTGTATGGGGCGACCATTTATCAGTTTCGTGCGCTTGTGCCGCACTGCTTCGTTTTCTAAGTTGTGGAGTACATACAGGGGGGTTGCATACTACAGCCGCACTAAGTTCCTGAAACAAAAAAATATATGTAATCAACTAGCCGACACCGCCACGCGTTACTGCGGCTTGAAGTAAGTAAAGATACTGAGGTCAATAATCGAGATAAAAACTATCCTATCTTCTAAGTTTCACCAAATTACACACAGTATTTCATAAAAAATGGTTGATAAGTTTAGGAGCCGATTCGCACAAATGCGTTGTTTAGTTAAAAATAAATGTTTAGTCTTTTTGCAAAATGGGTCACATAGCAACTGAAACATTTTTCGTCTAAACATCTGACCATCGATCATTTATGTTTGTTTATGGTACCTGTTTCCTCCTCTGCTGCGCACTACTGATGCTGCTATCTGATGACCGGCCGGAGTCTGTGTGTCGACATAATTGAGTGGATCCATCTTCGCTCAACCTCCCACGTCTACTGTCGCCGCTGTTCCTGTTATCATCAATAAGATAAGTAACAGAGCTTGAATATTCCAACACAAGTGCAGGGGTGCCCTGTGAGTCGTGCCGCCGGTCATCGCGGAGTTATCCTGAGGGCGTCACGCAACGATAGGCAATGGTTGCCGGTACGCTATAGCGTTCTCATTGTAGTACAATTATTGTACTGTAATATTTTCTATTCTATAATAATGAACAAAATTATAATGTCTGCTAGAGCTAATCACATCTAACCCGTTGACTGTGGAAAAACACACCCGTGGAGTTTCTACAAAAAAAATCAAGTGCGGCTACTTGGGTTTTTGTTATACACACACAACCGTATGTTTTTTATGGCGAACACACTAACTGTGTAGCTAGACGCAATACGGGCTTAGCGTAGCTAATGTTTCCCGAAATCAACAGGTTAAAAGGATACCACAAAAAAAAAATACCACCTGTAAACTAGGTAATCACAAATAAAAAAGATTAGAGGCGTCTGGCCTAGTAAAAATACATGATTTAACAAAGAAACATAATCCCCGTATAACATTATCTGCTGAACAAAAACAAACAATACCTACATTCACATTCAGGATGATAATGTACTATCATCAACACATTATCATCCTCAAACAACAACACACCTTTATTAGGCCGAACAATAGAAGCATTCATAAAACTTTTACTACATCTGAATGGCAATGGTAATACAGTGTGAACTAACACCTTGCACATTCAACACTAATATAAATGCGAAAGTAAGTTTGTTTGTTACCTTTCCACACCTAAACCACTGAACCAATCATCCTGAAATTTTGCACATATGTTGTATAGAAAAGGACATAGGGTACCCTTTCATCCCGAAAAAAAGTACTGTTCCTGAGGGAAATCACTATAACGTTCTTATGATGATAAATGGCACCACATGTCTTTCGAATCATAACCAAAGTCAAAGTCAAAAACGTTTATTTCAAATAAACCATTAACAAGCACTTTTGAATTGTTAAGGAGTCGGTCACGATCAGTTAGTCCGAAAATTGTAGCTAGTTGCTCGTTCCAAAACGGAGGTAGGCCTCTATGCCTCACCGAATTTTAAATTTAATTTGCGAGCGAAGCTGCGGCCTTACGTTAGTTCGACATAAATATTCACACATTATTCACAGTACAATAGTAAAAATACTTGTTTGTTGTCACCTGTGATGGTAATGCGATCTCCTCGTTCGCACGGGGCTGGTTTGCGTGAGAGTGACAGTTTTTGCGTTGCCAGGCGACAGTTTGCTGACGCTTGCGACTGTGCTGTTGCCATTGCTGCTAACTGGGTCCAGTATCGGGGGCACCTTATAATGGATTGGACAGTTTATTTAGGTGTCATTTTGAAATATGCTGGCATTTATGTATTACATAAAATTGTGTTTGTGATGTCTAATTTCCAGAATCGTACTATTATAAATCCAGTTTCGTTGGATGTATGTGTGTTGCTAAGCCACACCAGAATGGCTGAAAGGATCTGGATGAAATTTGGCACAGCTATGCTACATTTTTCCCGCAAAAATTGACTTCATTCCGAAATCTATGCAAACAAAGTCGTGGGCAGAAGTACTAGCTCCAAGAACCAAGAACAATTAAAATATGTTTTATTCATATCACATCGATTTTATCTATGTAATTAACATTTCGCTCTGTAATGTAAGCATTGGAGTACCTACTACATTTGTGCTGTCAAATTTCAGAGAACTATAAAAAAAGATAGTTATAGGACAGTTTGCTTTTATTAAAAAAAATACTCTGCCTCACTATAATGTAAAGGATACTGTACAGTTCAAAATAGTATTAAACACAATCACAATTTAATATATATATCCCTCACCTTGTGAGATGTAGGTATCAAGATCAATAAAGAATAATGCCCATACATTATAAATAACCTTGTTCATATATCAATGACTGTTTCTTGCACAATTAATATAACATGACCATTGTTGTAACCCCTACCTTCTAATCTAACTATAAATATGTATCTGAGCAGATAAAAAGTCACTATACTTGCTCTATTATCTTAACAAACCACATTCAATTAATAGACTGTGTGACAAAAATAATGTTTTAAATGTATGTCACTAACATAATTATAAACTGTTATTTTTAATTATTTCACAAAATAAGTAAAAATTTCAAATTTACCCTGAATCAAGCTAAATGTTAGAGGTCTATAAAACAGGTATAAAAGGTTTGCAAATTTGTACAGTTCCCCATTTAAGAATGGTAAAATAAACATAATAGACACAAATAAAACCAACTACTAAAAAATGCAACACAATAAAACACATTGTAACCTAGTTCTCTTAATCATAAAACTGGAATTCTTAAGCTTAGCTTTCCTAGAGTGTTGCTACGAGATAATAATAGATTTGACCCCAATACTAAGTCAGTTCCTCCCACAAAAATCAATTAGGGTGCCTCAATGTTTTTATTATCTTCTGATTGAACATTGTGTGTGCTAAAATACGTATTATTGAGGTTAATGGCTTTTTGTTCTGGTATCATGTTTAATAACTGTGAACATGTCATTTTGTATAGATATATTGAGTGGAAACGAAAGTAGCAAGCATATTAGGTAACATTTTATTACCAACCATTGTATGTATACAATTGCCATTTACTGTAATGCTATTAAAACATTGAAAAACAATGTTTTATGTTTTAATTATTTTACAACATTGAAAAACAATGTTTTACAGCATTGCTTTAGCAACATGGAATGTTGCAAAGTTGCTGATAACACACTAATGATCTGTTTTATCTTTTCCTTTATTTTGATTGTAGTAAATTCCCTGGGGGTTTAACATTGCCCATTTATGATTTTATATGATTAATAAATACTCCTATTAAACCAAATAATATGACTTACCTGAGGTGCAGGTTGATTAGTCTGTGTGGAAGTCTCCCTCCTTTTCTGTGGATCTGTATTTTGTTTCAATGTTTGTAATTTAGCTAGTGGTATGATGTCACAGTCAGTAGGCCTATGCCAAACAGTGGTCTAAAACAATAAAGTTATCATAAGATGTTGCTCAATGAGTATGTCATTGTTTCTTATTATGTCATTATAATTACCTGCGTGGAAGCATTGTAATAGTAAAACCTATGTGTGTTGATATCAAAAAGTTCCCACCATTGTGATGAGTCTGTGCGTTTGACTTTAACACCCTGTAACAAAAAACCTCAAGTATAAACAAGAAGATAGTTTCATGATTTTTTGTAACATCAATAATTAGTTGAATGACTGGCTTCTGTATTTCACACAAGGAAAATGTAGTTATTTTAGCAGGAATTGATGAACTCAACTTATACAAGTTCCAATTAGGTTTCATATTGAAAGTAATACACCTTTAGTTAGCAGAGTCATCTAGAATACTATATGTGAAAATGCATTATAATATCAGGCTAAAAATCTGTCTCTATTTTCGAAATCTTTAGTATTTAGACTACTAATTACTTCGTAAACAAAGATAAATATTAAGTGAGTCATAAATCTGGAATACCCCTAATACTTTATAGCTATTAAGTTCTGCTAGTAAATGTATTACAGCTATAATTTTAACATTGTTAGAACTTAATAAGAAAGCCAAAAAGAGTAATCACTTGCAGAAAAATTATACCGGCGCTTAAGTACGGAAGTGAATGAAATTTTGGACGAAATATACCTCAGGTGGATCCCAAACGCATTCGCCAGTTGTTAGGTTAGCATACATATGCTCCTTTGTCTTCGGCTCGATTATCTCCACCCATTCCACCCTAGAATAAAACATCACCAACGTCTCAACTTTACTACCACTATGCTACCACACACCAACAATTTGACTACGAATTCAGGGCGTGACATTAGCGATTTCCGCGTACTTTATTGATTTTGCAACTTTCAACTACGGATATCGGAAGCAATATTTGTCAACAATATATGTATAACTTAAAAGTAACACATTACCTTTCTGACGACATTTTCACTAAATAACAATAACTTTTCTAAACTTCACTTACACATCCTAAACAAATATTTGACCTAAAATACGGATGAGAACAATCGGAAACCATCCATGTTGAATGTTTACTTCATTGATAGGTGCGTTTGTGGAAGGGCCACAAATGTCAGTTTACGTTATGTTCAGTGTAACGAAAAATATAAATTATATAACTTAATAGTTTTAAAAAAATAGGCTGGTTAACAACAAGTTAGAGAAAACGTTTACAATTTTAATTAATAACACACAAAAGATGAGCACATAAAATAAGCATTCATAAAAAAGTAAATTACTAGGAAGAAATGAAACGTAATTTAAGCTCGTAACAGACCAACCGCAAGATCGCCACTTTTGTAGCATGCTTCTTGGAGAACAATAATTTAATACGAAAATCAAGAATAACATAGATATTAAAAATATTTTCATGTTATGTATTCGTCGGTCTTCTCCGTTTTAGCTGTCTGTAAACGTATTAAATATAATAAACGTATGTTATGTATCAAATGTAATCCTGACTTTATATCGATTTTGATGACATCACGCCAAGGCACCACCAAACATGACAGTTAGCGCGCATTCACGAAGATGGCTAAATTTGATCCACATCCAAATAAATAAAATTGAAATAACTTATATTGTCATAATTTAGCGTAGTATCTCAATATTTCGTGAACAAGGGGTCATTTATTATTAATAAATTATATTTTATTTCATTTGGCGTACCTTTTTTTATTAATTTATTTCTACTGATGATAGCCATATGTGTGATAACTACCTTTGTAACGTGACAATCACATTTCAGAAATTCAGAAACATTGATCTCGCTCATTGATAAAATTTTGCAAAAGATTTTTAAGAATTTTCTAAAAGTAAAATTAGATAAATCCGAGTAAGTAAAGCAATCATTTAATCAATATTTAAAATTTTCAGTTCTTTTCGTTTGTAACCAATGTTGCGGACTCTGACTATTAACCTTTTAAAATGCCGGCCGTGCAATACTGCTGATTCATTTATTAGTAAACAGTGCAGAGGCACGTTGGCATTTGATATTGAGACTACGAAGACACCTAAAATAGTTAAGGGTCAGTAATTACATAAAAGTTATAAGTTTGAATATTTGTATTTTTTTGATAAGTTGGTGAGAACCTGCCACTGCAATGGTCTTAATATTTTATCTTATTTTTAGCAATGACTGAAGACAGATCTCACTTTCTGCTGCCCAACAACCAGAAGTTTGTAGAACTAGACAGTTCTCAGGCATTTGCTAAACTAACGGACAAAGAAAAGTTATATGCACATTACTTGAGTCAGGTTAGTTTTTGCTGTTTTCTTTATTTTAATGTTTAGTGGTTTGTATAAACATTTTAGTGACTTCGTTTTCAAATTTAAATCATATATTTTCATCAGCTATGGTTAATGTCAACCTGTGTATACCTACCATATTATTTTTAAAGTCAAATATTCATTTTGCAAAATAGTAATAACAGTAGGTATGGCCTTAAAATGCTTTATTTAGAATTTCATAAAAGCCATAGAAGATAATTTCCAAGGTTATCTACCATACCTACAAACATAAAATCATTTTCTTATTGCTTAGACATAGTTACTTTATGACTTTATTTTCATTGTCTTATCAAAGCAACTCTGTCTTTTGTTTATTTACCTATAGTTTACATTGCAACATTTATCAGACTTTTGGCAAACATTTATTGTTAACATTTGCTCAGAAACCTACATCTATTTATTGCAAAAACATCATGATTATAAAATAAATCTTGACAAAACAAATAATAATATACATAATTGAAATTTAAAATACATAAATAAATACTTTTATAATGTAAAAAGAAAGTTGATAATTATAAGATCTCTTGTATCCCTTTCATTTTTTATTTGTTGATAAAGGCAATAGGAATACACATTCTGTAAAAAACTGAACCAAATAATTTTTCAGGCGGCATGGAATGGCGGGCTTATAGTTCTAATGCAGACAAGTCCAGAGTCTCCAAAAATCTTTGCAATGTTGCACAGGATTTTTACCATGGAATCCATGCAGTCTCTCAGAGACGCTGCCGTTGAACAGGGTGTTAGTAATGATGATTTCCAGGTAAGAACTATTGCATCCTTCGTTTTTGTGGCAACATACAATATAACGGGTCTTCAAAGTATGTGCTCTAACTGCATAAACATTGTCATAAAATATTGTTCTACTGATTCTTGGTCCTATTGGAAATCTGTAGGGGAGGCCTAAGTTCAGCAGAGGACATCCTACGGCTGATATTATGATGATGATAATGATTTACTATCTTACTTATATCTCGAGATTTGAAATTGATTGTTGCTAAGATGAGATTTTGGACTTTTCAAATTACAGTATCTGGCCTTAGGGATGTCCATTAAAAATAGAACAGAATTTATATAAAATGATCTGCCCAATAATTTTAATTGGAACTTATTGAGGAGAAGAAGAAACCCCTTATTAAATAAAATTTTGTTTTATTACCATAAAATTTGAATTAATGATATTTGTATAAAACTTTTGAAACAAAATATATTAACAAAATAGAACTGATAACTTCACCACATCCTTTGAATAAAAAAAAAACACTTATCTATTTACTATTTTGTGGTTTAAAAACATCCTATTTTCGTAACATTGCTCTTTTTGTGGTTTCCAGGCATTTTTGGTATATGCTGGTGGCATATTTGCCAATGGCGGTAACTACAAAGGTTTTGGTGACACAAAATTCATTCCGAATTTACCTAAGAACTCTTTCGAGCTTATTGTTAAGGGGTCCAAAGCCTTTGATGATGACGTTCAACACATGTTGAAGCTTTGGCAACAAACAGAGAAGTTTATGTATAGTGTTGCCCCCAGACTCACCCGCCTCGGTTTAGCTGACCAGGTCAGTAGATAGATCTTAGCTGCAGCATAATATGGCTACACTAGCTTTTGCCTACGACTTCGTCCACATGTAAAGTAGCCTTTGTTCTTTCTTGGGGTTCAAACTCACCCTGTATCAATTTTCATCAAAATCTGTTCAGTGGTTTAGTCTTGAAAATGCAACAGATTGAGTTACTTTTACATTGATAATATTAGTATAATTATGGAAGTATTGATTGCTGCCTATTTGTCCAGTTGGACCTTCCAGTTTTATGTCGCGACAATATGCTGTTGTTTACCAGCTATTCTTTGGAAATATTTAATTGTGATTAAGTAAGTAATTCTCAGTGATTACAATATATAATGTACCCAGCACATTTTTTCTAGGGTGTGACCACCTACTTCTCCAGTAACATTACTGAAGATGATTCCAACTTAGTGAATGATTGGATGAAAACCAAACTCATGGAAGCATACATCTGTCGAACATTCAAAACTACTGCTGAGGATGGCTGTAAGTACTTAAAAAATACAAAAGAATTAGAACTGGGATTAATCTTTATGTTCATTAGAATCTTAATATCTAAACCACTTACAATCGTAATTATATCAAGATAAAGATAGTGTATGTACATATGATGTATGTACATTTAGTTTATAATTGGATTTTTTATGACAATTGTCAGAATATTATTTTCTGATACGCACTTGAAACAACTTCAATAATAACATACAGTTCATATCATATATTTTACTATGGTTCATTTAAAAAAAAGTCCTTTTTCATTTTTGCCATCACATCACGCCAGTCATCTGAAGGGTTAGGCAGAGGTGTACCCATTAATACACCCATATTCATCTGCACACAAAAGAAATAATAGAATATCTTTATTAGCTTGGAAATTAAGTAGGTATGTATACAAAATATCACCTATGTTTTGTATAGGTACTTTCCAAGTGTAAAGCATTTTTGTCCCTTGTATAATCTACCTTAAAATAAAGTATGCTAATGATAAAAAAGATGTTCCTAATATTATACACATAATTAGAAATATAAAAAATGAATCTCAAGTTCCATGATTCAGCTTAGTATAATGTAATCATATTATTCGACAGTGCCATTATACACCATCCACTTGGCTAGCGTGGAGCAGACGCCAATGCCCGGCCTTACCATGGCCATGGAGAAGTACAAGGGGGCCTATTTCCAAGTCACCCGTGGAGACTACTCGCCTCTCTTGAAGCGCGTCAATGAGAACCTGACCATGGCGCGGGAGTACGCAGCCAACGACAATCAGAGGAAGATGCTGGAACATTATGTAAACAGTTTTAAGGAGGGCAAGTTGAGTGAGCATAAGGAGGGCAGCCGGTACTGGATTCAAGATAAGGGACCTATTATTGAAACGTAAGGAGTTTTTTATAGATTAAGTATGGTGAAGGAACACATAATTCATAACATAAGTCTGAAATCGCGAATCCGCCTTGAGCAAGCATGGTGATCAATGCTTATGCCTTCTCTGTATGAGAAGAGGACTTTGACCTGCAGTGGGACAGTAGTAGGATATACAGATTATTGCAAAGTTCTTGCAAAACATACTAGAATGTTGATAAACTGATGTAGATACATTGTCGATGTATGTACACCTTTGCTGCTCAACATTTAGAGATGTGCTGGCCTGACGGTTTTTTTTTTTTATTAGCTCAAGTTGCACTCCTTTTTGAACTCATCAATGCCACATTCCTCAATATGTATTCGTGTTCATCCACAGATATCAGGGCTTCATAGAGACGTACCGTGACCCGAGCGGCCAGCGCGGGGAGTTCGAAGGTTTCGTAGCGATGGTCAACAAGGAAATGTCCAAGAAATTCGGCGCCCTTGTCGAAGGAGCTGAAAGGTTCATCAAGCTCCTGCCCTGGGGCGAAGCCCTGGAAAAAGACAACTTCCTAAGACCTGACTTCACCAGTTTGGATGTCATGACGTTCTCTGGAAGTGGCATCCCTGCTGGCATTAACATTCCTAATTGTACGTATACCTCATTAAAGCCAGGCAAGACGATTTGAATGTTATTTCCTTTAATTTAAGACATTGTATTGCTAAGCAGCATGTGATATTTTCCAGCAAAACTGAAGGTGGTCATAAAAAATATAAAAATTTGTTTCGATCCCTGTTTAAACTCAAAATTGAGCTTTTAGTTCCTTTAACCAACTCACCTGGTTTACTTAGAATGAAATGATTTATTTATTTATTGATGTATTTTTTTAATTACAGACGACGAGATCCGTCAGAACTTTGGTTTTAAAAACGTGTCTCTGGGCAACGTGATCCCGGCTGCCTACAAGGAGTCTGTCATTCCATTCTTGTCCGATAGTGACAAGGAGCTTTTGGAGAAATATAGGGTTGCTTCCTTTGAAGTAAGTATTATGAATGTTTTACACCGCCATAGTGGTCTCAGTCTCGGCTGAAACCGAAACGAATCTGATATATGAGGTCATGTTTTCATGAGTCAAGCAAATCATGAGACGACTCACTACTGTGAGCACGGCTGCGACAAAATAACACTTCGTCGCTCTCAGCTCAGTTTCGGTCGTAGTTTCGACTCTAACCCGCCTTAAAGAATACTAGCTTTTATCCGCGAAAATGTCGGTTATCGCGGACGCATACAAAGTCGAAGTCGATAAAAAGTAGCCTATAAGACTTTTGTAAAGATTCAAACTTACCCTGTACCAAATTTCATCAAAATGGATTCAGTGGTTTTGTCGTGAAAGCGTTACAGACAGAGTTACTTTATTTTTAGATTCAATATTGTCATTTATCCCTGAATTTATGTTCTTAACAGGTACAAGTAGGTCTACACGAGTTGCTCGGCCACGGAAGCGGCAAGCTGTTGATGCAGAATGTTGACGGATCCTTCAACTTCGATAAGGATATAGTCCTGAACCCGCTAACTGGTGAGAATGTGATTTTTTAATGTCATTTTAATAATAGTTCGGTCCTATGAATTTGGAATCTCAAATAATTCTCATATTTTAGAAACACTACCTTAACCCTTTGACTGCGGACGAACATTCGTTGCGCCAAACGCCAGTGCGGCTAGCTACCAATGTTCGCGTGTTCGCCATAGAAAAACACACACGTTTGTGTGTGCGCCGCACTTGCGTTTTTTAGTCGAAACACAACGTGTGTGTTTTCCCGCAGTCAACGAGTTAATGTCATGGATGACAAAGTTACAATTCCTATGCAACTTTATTATAAGTAATTTATGTATGACCTCCTTATTACAAACGGTCAATCGAAATTCAACTTTGATTGCATATCGTTAAAGTAGATAAATGATTAAGTGGTAATACAGTCATTTAAATTAGGAATCGAAGATTAACCTGAAGTTTACAAGCAGGTCAAATATGTAGCCGACTTTATACATGAACAAAACTACTGATAAATGTTTCTACAAATACAATTACATAACTAACGCCAACGGAAAGTATTTCTTTTTTGTACACGAAATGAAATTACTTTCACTCCTTTCTATTTTTGTATTAGGTATTCTTTTTTTGTTATTCACATACCTATGCACAAAAAATAGTACGACAACTACACATATTTGCGTAACGCTTCATCAGGTCGCAAATCATGTCAAATTTAAAGCATTTATTACAATTAAACTATTTACAGGCATTTATGAATTGCCAAGGACTCAGTCAGTTAGTCAAAAACTAGAAGCTAGTTGCCCGATTCAAAAAGTAGATACCTATGGAGAAGAAGGGGCAAGAACCTCCATGGACACTAAAAAAAGTACGCATAGTCATTCAGAAATAGTCCCTCACACGCCTTTTGATATGTTGTTGATAGTTTCGTATTTGTGCATAATGTGGACCTTTGGTGGAAAATGACCCCTATCTTCATTTCCTAAGGGCGTTTTTACTGCCGTGCGGATTATATGCCACACATGCAAGATTGGCCCGCATGCGTGACATATTTAATTTATATATTTAGTTCAGGGCTAATACAAAAAAAAATACAAAAATATAAAAAATACTTATTTTTAGTACCAATCTAGTAAGTAGTAGACAAAGTAGTACAATACGTGCCACGAAAGATGAGACTTGACACACCACACAAACTTTATTATTTCGTAATAAATATTATTATATTGTTAAGCATTTTAATCTAAATGTCATCGAAATATCACTGATCCGACACACAAATTATGGATAGCAATTTCGTACATCCATACCTGCGCAAGCTTCCCATTACTGACGCTTGTTAAGTCTCATCTTTCGTGGCACGTATCTAGGCAGGGGGCGAGGCTAAAAACATTATCAACATAGCTATATCTCTGTTGGCCAGGTAAACAGATCGAGTCGTGGTACAAGCCGGGCGAGACCTATGACGGCACATTCACGACCCTCGGCTCTGCGTTCGAAGAGTGCCGCGCCGAAGCCGTCGGGTTGTATCTCTCGTTGGTGCCCGAGATACTGAAGTGAGTACAAACTGATGAATGATTCACACTACACATATCAGTCAGTTGACGACTTTGAAAATGTTTGTAAAATCAACTTCACATCAGCAACAGACTGTGATCATGTTCCGTGTGAATTGGGTATTTGACTTAACCAATAATTCAAAGACAGTTCTTAAAAAAAAACACTTTATTTTAGCCCTGAAAACCCGATTTATTTTCTATTAAAAATTAAATTCGATTTTTTATTGCTTTTAAATAAAGAAATTGTTAATCAATTGAGCTGGTAATTAAGTGACGTCACAATTAACTTTTTTAATACAAAAATCTATGGGGGAATTGCGTTTTGACAGCTCATTAAAAGTTCTATGATAATCTTGCTTTATTTTCCGTGTAGAATCTTCGGCCACGAGGGTCAAGAAGCGGAGGACGTGACCTACGTGAACTGGCTGAGTCTGCTGTGGAACGGAGCCGCCAAGGCTACGGAGATGTACCAGCCTGCCACCAAGACTTGGTTGCAGGTATTGTATCTATGAATTTAACTGCTCCGTTAGTCACGTGGTTGCGAATGCTACTGTTGAGCGTGAGGTCCTGGGTTCGATTGCAAGGTCGGGCAGTGTTATTGCATTTTTTCATTAAGAATTTCATACAATCCTTACAAAATCTCACTTAATTTTTTCCGTGACAGATGCTTGACCCTTGAAACCTTTTACGAGAATAGCCAAGGTCTGAGACTATAAACTAAATTACCGTTTCCATCTTTTGGAGTGGTGTGCTTTTGCTATAATCGAAATCTAAAGTATCTATATCTATGTGTTTACCTGGCACTACCACTTCGCTGAATAATTTGTTAATTTTAACTTATTTCTGAGTATATATAGTACATAATTATGGGATATATTTAGTAGGTTTAACAGTTAGTAGTAATAGAAAAAAAATCAGGTAGAAAAAATTACTAAATTAATGAAACTTTCAAGGCGCACGCTCGTGCTCGCTTCGTGT
This sequence comes from Hoplodrina ambigua, assembly GCA_949774945.1. Lineage (NCBI taxonomy): Eukaryota > Metazoa > Arthropoda > Insecta > Lepidoptera > Noctuidae > Hoplodrina > Hoplodrina ambigua. The sequence goes on from OX458967.1 coordinate 10,860,717, forward strand.
TGATGCGTCTGTTGGAGCTGGAGGGCGACGGCATGCTCACCATCACGGAGAGCGAGCCCGGCAAGAACCTGCTCCTCACGCTGCAGCGGGAACACCTCGCCACACGGGGGAAGAAGATTATTGGTATGTGGCAACTTTACGTTACAAACTCTTTGTGTAAAAAATGGTAACCTTATTTCATAGATACGCTAGCATCTGCCCGCGAATTCGTCTGCGTAAATGTCGGTTATTGGCGATCTAATCTTGTGTAGCTTTGGACCCCCCACTTTATCCTCTTAGGGGATAAATTTTGGAAAAATGCTTTCTTTCTGTAAGCCCACGATAGAGTACCTATATGCGAGCCAAATTTTAGCGCAATCCGTTTAGTGGTTTAAACTGTGACGATAGATCAGTCGGTCAGTAATGGTTGCCTTTTATATATTAGGTATAGATTTCTTTTCTTTGACGATCTAGGCTTTTAGGAACTTTTATATCCTTCTTTCTATACAGAAACTAAATATTGCATCAATTTCCAGGTGATTTCCTGATCAAACTGCAGACAATAAAGGCTACTGCTGACTTCACCGCTGGAGAGCAATTATTCAACAAATACAGCCGATTGGATGAGCCGTGGAACCGTTGGCGCGAGATCGTGATGATGCACAAGCAGCCGCGCAATATATTCGTTCAGCCCAATACCTTCCTTATTAACAGTAACAAAGGTACCTACAATACCGCGCCTATAAATATTCACACATAAGAGTAGAAAAAGTAATGCTTTGCAGATGTGTTGCTACATTTTTGCCATATTCCCAAAACTCTACAAATAATGTGAAGATTAGATCTAAAGACTGAAATTTGCGACGCGACTGAGTTCAACCCTAAATAAAAATATAAAATTACTAGCTTTTGCCCGCGACTTCGTCCGCGTATAATTTCGGTTATCGCGCACACAGACGAAGTCGCGGAAAAAATTACCCATGTCCTGTCATTTCAATTCGAAACCACACGTGGCGCCATCTATGATCATAATAACGTTATTGTGATTTCTCTCGGGAACAGTACTTTTTTTTCAAGTTTAAAGGTACCCTATGTTTGTTCCTGTATACCTGGCAACGTATATGCAAAATTTCAGGATGATCGGTTCAGTGGCTCAGGCGTAAAATGGTAACAAACAAACAAACAAACTTACTTTCGCATTTATAATATTAGTTAGGATTATTGTCGAAAGTAATTACTACTCATTTCACTGTCAAAAATCTAGTCAAGTTTAGTTTTTTTTAACTGACTACTTTTATAGGTAAAGCCAAACTAACAACCACTATCGAAATCAGAAATAAAATCGTGGACCCCCACTTTCAACTTGTGAACCCCCATTTTTTTTTTGAATTTTTTTTCATTACATCGTGTACCCCCGCCTCTTTGGGAATCGCTGATCTAAGTCATAGTTAGCTGACACAGTTATACTAAAATCATTGTCATTTCAGGTGAGGAAGTAGACCTAAGGCGCTACCCAGCGACGGCAGAAGGTATGATCCAGTCCTGGGTGGAACGTTTCCCGAACACAGACATAGACGAGATCCTCGAATACCTGGCAGATAAAGACAGCAAGTACTACCAAGAGCTCCAATCTATCGCCGCATAAAAACACACAATTATTATAACAGTCTGTTGTAGCATTTCACGAGCGGTTCTCATTGAAGTTATCCCTTATGTCAATGTCTTTAAAAGCCAAATGACGAGCGCTCGTGATTTTATAATAATATACTCGTACTGGTACTAAATTTAAATATCAACTTAGTATTATACCATATTATGTATACTGATTCCGAGATTTATCATATTTCCTCGTATTGGTACTTATTGTCAACACTTAATATAAATATATAATAAAACGAAATGTATAAATACAGATTCAGAGTTTCATTTATTAGAGTTTAAACTCGAGACATTCGATTTTATAAAGCTGTTAGCTTAACACCCCATTTACAGCTACTCTTGTTTATTTACCTGATGCTGTAAGCCAGGATCCAAACTCACAAACTTGCAATGACCTGCATCGATCTTCTCACTCACTGTGATATCTGCCTTTGTGCATGTGCAAGAGGGAAGAACATCTCATAACTGAATACCGATATAGGTAGGTACCTTTCTTATAGTAACTGGGACGACGATTTAAATTAAAAGCACATTTTTAACTATATAATTTATTCACATTCAATACAAAACGTGTGTGATAGCAAATTTAATATCAATCGTAAGAATCACAGTTCCAATGTCACCGCGGTAACTATGACTAAAAGAGAAACATTAAAAATCACCACACACCAATAAATAATTTTCAATTCTAATAAAAATTAATAAATAGATTCGAAATTACGATGATGAACGGATTTGCGTAAAATTATTGCTTTTTTAACAAGTAACACCACTGTAATCTAACTAGCCGCTCCCTGACTTGACAGCAAAATGAATAATGACAAACGAGTAGCGCTACAACCGCGCGACGTCGTGTACAATACTAGTCGAGTGGAACAAACAGCAGCAGCTTACAATAATAATACATTTAAAACTGAAAACACTTGCTAAAAATATACACGTTTTGTGTGAGTCTATAACAAGTCCGGTCTATAAATAGTTATCCCTAATGAAATCATCTAAGCACCATTCTATTCGATTACTGTTACGTCGTGACTTAGCATTCAATACTATAATGATTATGATAAATATTTTAAACTTAAATTGACTTAGGGTCACATAAAAAAAATGTAAATTGATAGTAACTAAGAAAAATTATAGTTAATAATGTTGAGTAAAACGTATTTGTGCAAACACACACTAAAATTTGTGTCATTTTATATATTTCAATAAAATGGACTATATCAAATCCAGTCACTTATGTTTTATAAAGGCACATAAGAATCAATTTACAATAAACACTTAACAAAAAGTCCACTCTTTGCAAAATATATTATTACACTTCAATAGTCAATCGTATATTTATTTTAACAGTAACAAAATTTGTTCAGCTTAAAAGCTGTATCAAATGTGCGGCAGTCGGTCGCCGCGCTTTAGAGAGAGCCAACAAAGTTCAATCAAAACAATTTATAAATACTATGTTGTAATTTGATGAATCTGTGTGAAACTAGCTATACCCTATTTAATAATTAATTTGATTTGATAATCCAAATGCCTAACATTCGGAATCGTTCAAGTAACATTTATTATTCTAATTTTTGCATAACTTTTAGGATACTTTGAATTCAGTGAGAGATTCCTTGCAATAAGTATTACCTAAATTTGCCACTAAAGACAGTCTTCTGTCGGTGATGAGATTCTTTTAATTTACATGAAATCTAATAACACGTGAGTATATGCTACGTTTGGCAAGAGTATCGATACAGCCTCGATTAGATCAACACTAATAAAAGACTAATGACATTGTAAATAAGTTATAACAAAAACAATGAAAGCATCAAGTTCCGTCAGATACACCTACACCTACAGTGTCCTCGCAATAAGTTCGCAAAGTTAATTGTCAAAAATGCTTATATAAATCACAAAATCAAGTTATATCCTGCACAATCAATAATTCCTCTCAGTCAACTTTCTCAGAGCGTTCTGCACCGTCGCCTTCGCGGTCGCCTTTCGGTGAGATATTGGATCTGAAACATTACACTCACGTTATGCGGCTGGTAAGTACACTTCAAGGGCGCTTTTCTTCTTCTTGTATTGCTCTGTGATGTGTCAATTATGAAGTGCATATTACATTTAAATTATTAATTCTACTGTCATATATGGTTTTGAACGTTAAAATGATGTTGGTAGCTGCTGTGATTGTTTTCGAGTTCTTTACGAGCAATATCATTGTGGACTCAATAGAAGTGAATATTAGATCTACTATCTACATTCGGTGGCATTCTAGTATTTTACATATTTCACAAAACTTCTTCGTTTGCTTATGTATAAGGATGTAAAACTTTTTAAAAGCATTAGTGCTATAAACTTTAATTCGGAAGCGTGAAGCGTGCACAGAATAAAATCGTATTATATTTCACTTTGGGAAAGTTATTTCAAATTATTTACGTGACATGTAAGTACAAAAGTATACACACCTTGGCAGTGTTTCCTTCTCAGCATCGGGTTTCCTTGTCACGCTGATTGAAATCTTTTTTCTTTGCCTTATTTTTTCCAATATGTTTTCAGGGCTCGGTTCTTTTTCGCTCTCTTTCAAAATAATCGCAGAGTTGCGAGTAGTTCTTTTTGGTCTATAGGTAGCATAGTTACCAGGTGAATACATTGATATGGTTCTGTTGTATTTGTGCGGATCTCTCAACGAATTGACAAGACTATTATCCTCATTTCCATCCGAGCTGTCCAAAAGGGATTTCGTCCTGGAGTACCTGTTGGCACCGTACGAGGACGGTTGGTCGTAGTCTAAATAACTTCTGCTCCCCGGATATTTTCTAAATTCGTTGCGGTCGAGAGATCTATAAGTATCAATTTTATCATTCAGTCCATAGTTTTCAAACCTTAAGTTACTCCTAGTGTTAACAGGCAGGTCGGTTAAAAGAGATCTATAGCGTTCCGTGGACGGCGACAGGTCAGACGAGACGGAGAGCCCTGGAGACAGCGGAGACAGGTCGTAGGTGAGCGGCGATGTCGGTGACACGTCGTACTTAGTGTCTGTCGGTTGTGAGTGTATTCTAGCGACCGGGTCGTACTCGGCTGCTCCAGGGCCCACTAAACTACTCTTTCGTCGTTGCTTCTTTTCGTTGAATCTAGAATAAAAGCTTTTCCTACGTATTCTATCGACAATGTCTTCTTTTTCAGGTGTGATGGAATCGTGACTTCGGAGGGGTGTTGTGTTGTTCTCTGAAGGTGAAAGGGGGTTTCTATCCGAAAATTTATTATCAGCACTAATATCAGACTTCAACTCGGAGTTCGAAATAGTTGACCTACTTCTCGACCGACTGCGACTCTGTGCTTCAGTGTTATCAGTATGTATGCTACTACTGTCTTCGAGAGCGGCATTCTTTTCTGGAATATCTTTCTTTTCAGTCTCACCGTCAGTAGAGGAAATATTCATAACTTGAGGTTCTATCACAGGATTAGTAGGAACTATTTTCTTAACTCTTGGCAATCTAGAGAAATCTAATTTTAAACTGTTTCTAATGTTCTTTGATTCGTTTTCCTTTTTGGACGCAGGCTGCTCGTCGTTATCTACGGACAGTGTGGAGACACTGTCACTTGAGGTTCTCCCGTATTTATTTTTGCGTCCAAGACCATTTAAGAGTAGTGAGGTTGGTCTGCGAGGTTTGTCTTTGTCAAGACTGTCCGCACTAGGTTCAGAATTAGAATTAGATTCAGTTTTACAATTACTGCCATTAGGCTGTTCAACACTTTCGCAAAGTGATTTTTCAACAATAGGCTTCGATCTTTCCTTGGGTTCGAATTTTTTAAACAGTCCTAATACTTTTGAAACCGTGGTTTTGTTTTGAGGAGCTTGTTGAGTTTCCAGAGCGGCGACATCGGTCAGTGTGACAGCTCTTTTAATGAGATTAGATTCGGTCGTAGGCTCTACGTTGACTGGCACTGATTGCTCTCGTTGCAATCTGCTTAACTTAGAACTATCTTTCTTCGTTTCATTCCTTACGCTATTTTCGGCCCCCTTTTCTGGGGAGCTAGATTTATTAGACGCAAACTTTTCTAACTTATGGCCTATCGATTGCAAAACAGATTTCTTTTTCGTGACTGTTGTTGATTTCGTGCCATCGTCATCGGCAACCTTTTCCTTTACTTTCTTTGTTACTTTCTTCTTTTCGGTTGTTGTTTTAGCATCACTAGTTTCTTGGTTGCTTCCTAAATCAGTCTTAGATTTCGATGAAACTTTTCTAATAATCTTTTTCTTTACTGTACCTTTCTTTTCTGTGGGTTCAGTATCACCGGTCTTAGTGGCCGTTTCGTCTTTTTTCGACGATTGATCTAAATTTGTATGTTGAGTATCTCCGTTAGATGTAACTTTCACATCAACCGATGGTCCACCATTCGGAACCGGCGTACTGTTTTCTGTTTTAACTTCCGTCGTTTCAGACTTATCATTGTCTTTGCTTTTGATTATACTATACTTTTTCAAAGACAAACTAGTGTCACTAGATTTAATATCTGTTTCTGATTTTGATTCGGTACTTTGTTCCAGCTTTGTATTATTTTTTGTTACTTCTGGTTTTTTCTTAGGCAATGTAATACTGAAACTTACTTCTACATCAGATTTAATTTCGGGATTGATTACTTCATCTTTCGATGTTGTATCTTTAGAATCTTCTATTTTAACGTTACGATTAATATACACTTTTTCTGGCGATGGACTACTTGCAGGGTAGCTTTTTGGTCTTATTAATTTTGACTCCCTCGGCAAAGACCTCTCTTTGTCAAATTCTCTACTAAACGAACTTTCAGGCAGCACATTTTCACTGGGCTCATCTATAGAATCTAAAGTCTTTACAGGATAGCTTTTGGGTCGGATCAATCTGGAATCTTTACTAGAGGAGGTCTCATCGACAACTGACTTTTGTCGAGAGTTATCCAAATTAATGAAACGTTTCGAGTTCGACGTCGATGCGGACGAATCCAGCGCGGTTTCTTTAATGTTATCAAGGATTGGGAAAAATGGAGTGTTTGACCTACTGCGCTCCTTGCTTCCAACGAGCCCAATAGGCGAGAGACATTTTTTGGGAGCGATAAGGTCGTCTCTAAACGCCGGCGGAGCATCGGCAATGTCCGGACTCTTCGCGGCCGCCGCCTCTTGCGACTTGTTTCTTTTCTCTCTAATCTCTCGCAAGATTTTCTGGGTTTCCAACTCTCTTTCCTTTCTTTGGCGCTCGTATAGGTTCTCGTCTGGTGGAGAATCGAAAAAGTCTGAACGAAGGAACCTCGAGACGCGGCGGCGCGTCTGATCTCCGCTCCCCGCGCGCAGAGAGTGTCGGCGCAGTCCCACGCCCGCTGCGCCGGCCGCCGCGCCGCCGTACGATGACGTGAAGCTCGGCTCTGACGCGCCGCTGCCGCCGTCCGACCCGTACGTATCATCCAGTGACAATGCCCGTTCCGGGGTCAAGTATTTACTGAGCAGAGGTCGGTCGCGCGGTCGCGTCGCGATCTGTTCTCGCATGAGCGAATTAGGCGACGGACACTCTACGTCAACAGCGGCCAGCAGTGGAGTCACCTCCCGCGAGCCGGACCGTCTTCGCGGCCGTGGCAGAGTTGAATATTGAGGTGTGGCGTCCATTGGACTCTCTTCCTTCGTTTCTTTAGAGGTCTCAGGGGCGGCAGCGGGCGGTGTGGGCTCTTCGGAGGGTGGAGTAAGATTAACGGGCGCGGCGGGCGCAGCTGCCTCGGTGGGAGCGGCGGGCGCGGCCGTCTCGGTGGGAGCGGCGGGCGGCGTAGGCGGTGTGGGAGGTGCGGGCGGTGCGGGCGTTTCGCGCACGGCAGGTGCGGCGGGCGCGGGATCCTCGTGGTCGGCGGATGCGGCGGGCGCGGGCTCCTCGTGGTCGGCGGAGAGCGAGCGCGCGGGCTTGGGCACGCGCGCGTCGGCGCCGTGCAGCGACAGCGTGCGGCGCAGCGTGCGCGCGGCGCCGGGCGGCAGGTGCGCGAGCAGCTGGCGCTGCAGGCGGCGCGAGAGCGCGGGCGTGAGGCCCGACAGCGCACGCATCTCGCGCTCGGAGAACTCGATCGAGCTCAGGTCCAAGTCCGACAGGTCTAGTCCGCTTTCGACGTTCGATTCCGAGTTTTGCGGCCCGGTACGGTGCTTACCGGTTTTCTTACTACTACCTGAAATTTAATCGAAAAACACACGTTTCGATCATGCAGAACGCTCGCTGTCATGGAGTATTTACAGTGCCGATATTGTAAATCTGTTTTGCGTCCGCTCGTCGATCGAGAACGAAGGGGACTACGAGCGGAACCTCCTTGTTTGATCTTTGGATAGAGAATCGAATACAATAAGACTGAAGGGCTCTCTGTGCCCGTAGTAAATCCACGAATGATGCAAACATCGATGCGATCAGTTAAAAGTTAATACATATCTACAAATACTAAATACTGACTAGTCAAATTAGGTCAAACGTTAAGCTTTAAGTATGCGAAAACAAATCACAAAGAATGCATTAAAATGTTGCTTCTGTAGGTATAGTAATTTATCAAATGCGTACTAAATTATGGCTTCAGCGATATATTTCACATAGTAGAGGCATCTCTATCTGACAACAGCCGCGGCGCACGGTGCGGAACACAAAAACACATAAATGAAGAAATAAATATAGTTTAGTACCTATTCTTGTGTGGCGTTTGTGGCAGATTTGTGGTTGGCGCTGGTGCCGCTGTGAAGTGAAGATTTGGTCGGAGCATGCAGTGTAACGCGCAACCCAACTGCAACCACACCAACACAAGCTCACTACCGCTTCACACGCGCGAGACACCTGTCCCTGCCCTCCCTCGGCCCCCCGTGAGTACCTTTCCCCCTCCCGCCGCGAGCGCTCGTCTAGTCTGGCTGCAGTTGCCGCAGCCCCGCGGTGGTAGCGTATGAACTTGTGACATGATCTCTACGTATAAACTGACATACGTGTCGCCCAACATCGAGTGCTACCACATCCACTATCTACACATGTATGCCATGATCACTTGACAAACAAATTAATTAACTGTCAGGCTGCATCATTCTTTTATTACTCAAATTTTATATTTCACTGTAAATTCTTGTCGACAAAATCAGAAAAAGAAAAAGAAAATGATTATTCTACTTTATACAAAAAATAGTACTGCATTGGCACAGGAGATGCGACATGTGAAATGTCCTGTACGTTCATTTCATGCAATGCTAATGACATAACTGAATTTATTATAATCGAGAGCAACGCAACATTTTCCTGCTAGTGTTAGCGGGTAGGAGAAAGTCAACACCTGCACAAAGAATGCAATTTGAATACAATAATACACTACAATGCAAAAAAAAATGTTAACTTTATTAATTTAAAACAATGTTAATGAACTCTAAAAACACAAGACATAATAGACTGTAGGTATGTCTGCCATGTTACTGGCTGTTATATCGATAGTCTATCATATAGTACATTGATGTTAATTAAGAAAAACTATGTCGACGGTGGAAAACGTCGCGAATATCAGAGGCAATGATTACTGTAGTTCGTTGGTGGCGTATATTTACTCAGTGGGCACTTCATGGTATGGTTCGAGAGTTAATTTATTTGTTTTAGTGAAGCTATAGCTTTCTTGTGAGTGTCGTTGTGGACCGTGCGAGGCAGCACTAACTACTTGCGACTTGCAGTGCGACGGTGACACGACGCCCTTATTACGAAGGATAAGAACCTTATCATATTTGTCAGCACCACCAAATGGATCATTAAAATTGTGTCTCATTATTTATTTACATAGAAAGTTGACACATATAATTTAGAAAAGTATGTAACATATAAAATAGTGTTTCGCCTGCAGTGAGATAGTGACCCGTAAGTCACGGTGCTTATAGATCTAAAGTGCTCCTATTTTTCCTCGCAATGCGCGCCAGAATCAGTTCGAAGAACGGCTTTTGATCCGACTGTTCACATAACATCACGCCTGTAATCCCCGAAGGGTTAGGCAGAGGTGTACCCATTAGTACACCCACATTTCGCCAGTTATGTTTTGTTAGTCCCATGTAATAGTGGGCGAGCCTAGTGCCAACAACCGGGCACAAATCCAGACCCCGAGGCTGCTACTGAGAAATTCCTGATGGAAAAACCCAATAACACTTTGCCCGACCTGGGAATCGAACCCAAGACCTCATGCACAGCAGTCGCGCTTGCGACCACTAGACCAACGAGGCAGTCCGACTGTTCAGCGATAGCTTTTAAAGATAAAAACTTTTGGCCAGCAATAATATGCTGTAATCCATTTACAGATATAAAATTATTAAAGTAGTTTATTAAAAAATGACAATAATATGCTGAAATTGGCAAGTGTTGCTGATAAATATAATCGTTCTCATATAATCTTTTTACACGTCAAGAATTATAAATAACACGAAACATGTATAAAAATCACTTCGGAATAAGGAGGAACTGATGAACTGCTTTACATGCTGCTATGCCAAATGTACTGTGGAAATTACATAACATCCAGTGTTTTATACAAATAATTTTGAAAAATTCGAATAAAATAATATGTGCTACAATTTAGAAGTGTGTTTTTGTTGAGTAATATTGTGATTTAATAAATTAATTGTATTATTATTTGAATAGTGTAAATTCCTTAGAATATAATATAAATAATCCAGAATATACATTAAGATTTTATGTGTATTACAAAAGCTAAAAATACATTAATAATAATTATGCAAAAAAAACATCGACTAAAAATTTATTTAAATGCGAATTTGCTCAAAATTTATAGACAAAGCGAGAGATAATAATTTTCTATTTAAACAATGTAATGAAATACACCAACAAAATAAATTGAAGTGTGTGTGTCGGTGCATGCCTCAGGCGAGAGCGTGATACTGGCAACGTTTTCCCCGTGATTGGGTAGCAAGCGGGTGCAAAGCGCAGGACTCACCTCGCGGCATGTGCGGGCGCGGCTTGAACATCGAGTCGAAGTCAGCGTGCATGTCGCGCGAACCCCAGCCCTCGCGTCTAAAGTATACACAAATAGGATTAAAAAAGCTCAGTAAAATAATCTTGGGAATCAGGGATATAAGTATGCACTTCAATAAATATTACATCTTAGTAATTATCTTATTGAAGAATAGCTGCACTCTGCACTGGTATATATTTACTGTGGTGCATAAAAGTAAATATTTGGTACATGAATTACTTTGGTTTATATTTTACAAGCTATTTGGTTTACAGACAACAATGTATTTGTTATTATGTGTTTTTAAGATGTAATGTCTAATAGTTTTGAAAACTATTTAGAGAGATTTCAAATAATTGCCACGCTCAATAAAAGTAGTTGAGAGTTACCTACCTGTATACTAAATGGCTTGTTCGACTGTACCAAAGGAATTTATTCTTATTCATTCATTTATTTTCAAAGTGTCAGTGTAAAAAGTGTAGTTTCATAATGGCAAGTAAAGAGGGAAAAGATAAATGATCCACGATCGAACTTGTATGTGTGTTCACGTTTTAAGTAGATTTTACAGTATGTATTGTATTGTTAACTCATAAACTTACGTTTCAGAAACACTTCTTTTACTTTCCACATATCTATGAGTGCTGCATGTAATCATAATAAAACGTGTTAAAGTGTCATTGAAACTTTATGAATGATATTGAATTTAGTTTTGCCAAAGCCACACAACCCACAATATCTCAATAATTAAATGTCTGTTATTACTATTCAGCAATAACAATTCAAAGCATATCCGAAACTTTGCTTAAAATTGACTAAAAATAATAACTATACTCCAAAAAATGGGAGACATTTTGGCGTGGATTAGTTCCTTCTGGCAGAACTAAATTTAAATCGTCATATAGTGTGTAGTTATAATTGAAAGGGTATACTCACAATAAGTTTCTCCTTGGTAAGTGGGGGCTGCATGCATAAAATTAACATTATTTTAGTTGGAAAATCACAATAAAATTACATGCGAATTTTCACTTGTATTCATTAAAGTACTGATTATATTTTGAGAAATGATAATGTTAAGCATGATTGTTAAAATTTTTATTTGTTTATTGTTATAATCAAACTTTATGAATAGAAATGTTAACAACAGTAAAATATGAATTGAGCTTTCTTGTAAATTATGAAATTGGACTGTAATATTCAAGATTGCATTTTGATTTTGACAATTATTATAATAATATTGAAATTAAAAAAATGAAAATATTTCTAAATACATATTATTTTGTATGACTAGGGAATATATTAAAAAGCTGTCTAAAAAGATGAGTTTAAAATGATCATTTTAATAAAAATTTTAATTATTAAAAAGTTTTAATTATACCTGTTATATCAGGTTTTCAGGTTCAATGGTGCCGATACCCTTGTTCACAAACTAGACTAAATTCAGAGAATTGAAATCTCTTACTAACATACAGCGAAAGGAAAGGACGGTGACATTCCGTGACATTAAAGAACTAACTCTTGAATTTCTCCGTATTTTTAATCCATACGTTTTAAGATGACAACTATAACTGTATGGATGTGTCAGATTGAATAAATTTGACATCTCTTATTTACATTAGTCTCTTTCTTGTTTTATTGGACAGAAAAAGATGGAAATAGTCTAATTTTAGTTTAGTTTGTGACCAAGGGAATCGGCGCCAATATTTATTGTAACTGATTTATTTGTTATAGATTTATCTTAGTTATTGTATAGCTAAGCCATACGTGTGTGAAAGTGTGAGTATTACCTGTTGAAGAACGGCGACTGTAGGTTGTTGAATAGCGAGTGCTGGCTGAAGCCGGGACCTTCCTCGCCGTTTAGACGGTTCGTCAGTGCGCGCACCTGAAAGATACGGGAAAACATTGATTATGATGGATGTGATGCAGAAAGAGATAAATGAAAGATGAGAGCTAAAACGGCTTTTTAGCATGTCATTGTGTCTAACATAACTAACACTATACGTACATTTATAATTTCGTTATCTGTCCGAATTTTGCTGTGTAGCTATGTGTTTAGAGAAAAAGCAAAGCGTCTCGCTGTCAATGGTATTTAACACATAATACGCCTGTTATCCCCGAAGGGATAGGCAAAAGTATACCCATTAATAGAGATAAACTACTATAACTTGACGCTCCCCTCCATATCACCATTTCAATGTGTGTAGTCACATTCGTATGAAAGAGTTTGTATATAGTTGTAAGTAATCGTCTGCAGTAGCAGACCAGTATATTTGTTTGTCAACTAAACATAAGTAGCCGACCGCGCAAGACAACGCACTTGTCATTTTCATAGAGAATGTCCGTGCAGCCCCATACTAATAATAAAGAGTAATTTTTGACGCTGCTAGTCGAGCAATAAATCGCTGATTTGGTTTTGTTTCGAGAGCCGTCTCAATACGTACACATGCGTTGTCAGTCTTTTTAATACTATTACAAACACCTTCAAACGTTTTGAATTGTGGAAGGGCGCGTCATGTTACTGTAGTTCATCTCTACACTCAATTATCGCTAGTTATGTTTACGTCCCATGTAATAGGGGACTTATTGCCATTAACCGTTTTAGTCAAAATATTCAACCAGAAAGTTCCCAGGTATGGTGACGAACAAAAATGATCGCAATGATAGAAGAAACATAGAATTTTCGGCGTCGTTTTACGCCAATTACAATTAGTCTACATTCAGACATCATCAACAGTCATCAACAGGTTGTATCTGCTTGTGTTGTTGAGCTTAGCTGTGTTCCAGTAGCAGTGTCGTGAGCCTTACCCGGTGCAGCAGCGTAGAGAAGAGGTTCTCAGCAGTGAGCAGGTGGAAGCCCTCGTCCTCCTCGTCGTCCTCGCCGGAGCTGACGGACTCCGCGCGCGCGGCGCGGCTGGGCCGCAGGCGGTGCATGTGCGCGTCTTCGTCTTCCTCAGACTCTCCGCCGCTTACGAGGCTGCTGGTGGAAATTAACACGTCAGTATGTTCGATAATGATTGAGGAAATTTAGTTCAGTTTAGAAAGTTGTTGGTTTTTAAGGGTATAGTTTCGTTATAAACGAGCCAACCCTCAATTTGCGTTCAAAAGTTATGCTTAGAATACACTTAAAATCATCGTATGCTATCTTGAACGTAAAAAATAATATGTTTTTAAAACTCTAGACAATGTAACAATTACATAAACACCAAATGAACTAAATTAAAGTACGATCATCGTAATATTAGATACTGTAACATTGACAAGCAAACAAATATAGTAAAAAATAAAAAATATGTATATTTATTTTTACCAGCGTTTCATATACATAAACTGTACATTTTTTACGTTGGTTGGATCATTTTGGCTGAAATAAGCTCATAATTATACAAGTACCTGATGCGCCTGCTAGGCTTGGCGGCGCGATGGTGCCTGACGCCGGGCACGTGTGCGGCCGCCTCGGGCTCCAGGCTGCGCTGTCGCGGCGTGACGTAGCCCTTGCCCTCCACCGCGATGGGGATGATGAACTCGCGCGCAGACTTCTTGATGGGCTCGCCCGGACTGCTGCATGCTTCGCTCGCGCTGCCAGATTCCGTTGATGCCAGCCGTCTGTGTGATATAAATATTAGGGTAATTTTTCAATTTTTGCAAATAGACTGCATCACATTATATCTATATCGTATTTATGGTACAGGGTATTTTTTGTTGTACATGTGACATCTTTTTGTGATAATTCAAAAGTTCCCCTGGCAATTGAAAAGTAGTAAATGATTTATTTGTATATTAGTTTTTATATAAGAAAACCATCACTCGGAGAATTGTATAACCGGAAAACCAATTTTCTCGCTGTCGAAGGCCCAGTCAGCCTGCTGATAGGTATATCACTAACCTGAGTGGAGTAACCCTTGGTGTAGCCGTGGGTACAAGTTTCGGCGTGCCGGGAGTGCCTGGCGTGTGGGGCGTGACGGGAGTGAGGGGTGGCGGCGGCATGGCGGGCAGCGGGGGCGGGGACGTGGGGGACTCCTCCGTCGCTACCGTGATGGGGATGATACGCTCCACGGACACGCCGCGACCACTGGAACAATGAAACATCGATACATACACAAGGTCAACTCATCATCTGCCTAGCTTTTTCCCAACTATGTTGGGGTCGGCTTCCAGTCTAACCGGATGCAGCTGAATACCAGTATTTTACATGGAGCGACTGCCTATCTGACCTCCACAACCCAGTAACTGGGTAATATGATACCCCTAGTTAAGACTGGTTGTCAGACTTTCGGGCTTCTGACGACACGTAACGACTGTCAAAGATCTACGTATGACAGCCGGGACCAACGGCTTAACGTGCTTTTCGAGGCACGGAGGAGTCTCGGTGTGTAAAGATGGTCACCCATCCACGAACCAGCGTGCGGCTGTTATTACTTAGCCACGAGCTCCTCACATACATGAGGTCAACTGACGTTAGAAAATATGAGTCACACTGACTTCGACCCCGAGAAGCAGACTGATTCAGCTTGTTTAACAGCGAACTAAATCAGCTTGCCTAACGCACAAGGGGTTATGAGGCAATTTTGCGATTACAGTAATCAGATGTGTGGACTTGAAAAGTTGGCAACGTGACGTGTCGATCCACGTGCTGGCGTCTGTTGTGTGCGTGATCTCTCCTCGCGAGTGTCAGATTACCGTCCGATCAGACTATGAGAGTGAAGGAAGAGAAAGTACACCTGTTTGCGCACACACTTGTGTTGTCGCCTGTGTAGGTAACTTGGCCACCGTAATCAAAGTTCAGTCAGGAAAATATAATTACCTGTTAGCATTACGATGGTCTTCAACGCGATGCTGTGCTTCTGTGCGGAAGACGCGCGGCGGTCCGGTGGCGGGCTGCGCTTGCGCAGGCGGGGTGCCGGGCGGAGACACCAGCGACGCCACGCCCGCCGACGACGAGCGCCCGTACGGCATGGGAGGCTTGCCTGGGACCACGAAACATTATCGTTACATTTGTTACTTGCAAATTGATGAGTTGTTATTCTTTAATATATCATTATGTGTCATAAATTATAGCTGCAATGAGGGTTATTTTGCATTTGCAATGTGGTCACTTCCACCGCTACTGTATACATTGTTTTTCATGTTATACCCTATTTCAACGGGCAACATATACCAATCACTTAAGCTCATCCATCTATCAACTGTAACGTCAAACTAAAAATAACATAAAAACTACACAATATTATTATAACACATTATTGAAATATTAAGAGTACAAAGGAATGCAGTATCTTCGTAAATTTGCGCAAGTTTACACAGCGACGCGTGTTAACACATTACAAATTATTACAGGACATAAAAATATGACGTATTTCTGTACTAAACATAGTTTACAAAAATATTTGTACCTGTGCGTATAGCAGACGATATGATATCCCTCGCGGCGCGCCGGCGGTTCTCCTCACCCGCTTTCTCCTCAACCAACTTCGCCATAGAGTTTTGTAGACTCCTACAAATTATCCCACATTAGTCATGTTTAAATAAATAGCTTGGCATCATAGCAGCTGCATTAATCAGAATGTATAAGAAAACAGCACCGCACGTCACTTAGTAACGTATTGCCTTACGTAAGGAATGTGTGTGCTGTGACGACTAATATTTGTGGTGACTGTAAACTCATTAGGTACCACTTGTATGTGTGTTTTAGCTAGAGAAACTAGGGTTTTGGGATTGGCAGATTCATATGATTCAAGTTGTTTGAGGTAACTAATATTGTATTCACAAAGTATTCACAGTCACACCAACGTGTATTTTAAATGATTTGTAGATATCTAAATAAAAATAATATTAATTAAATATACATTATTCAATTAAAATGCTGGCATTTTTAATCTGCAAATTATTCCACAAATTATGTATCCAAAACATGCAGATCCTGACACCAGATTACCCTACCATCTGAGTAAACCATTAGGGATGTTTCTCATTAGAGCGGCCCGTGCCCGGGCCGGGGCGTGGACGAGCCGACGTGGTATTGAAGTGCGTCGAGAGGGCCCGGACGGGACACGGATAATGCACTGTGTGATATAAATTGATTCATACAAAATATATGTAACAGATTTAAAACCGTGCCCCGTCCGGGCCCCGCCCCGGGCACGGCCCGCTCTAATGACAATCATCCCTTAGCCCGGCCGCACACGGCCAACGACCACAACCACAAAACACTGCCACCGACGTATTTCCTGTAGTTTTCATACAATTTATATGGACTCGCCGCACACGGTTTGTGTCGGTGGTCGCACAACATCGGTTCTAGCTTTAGGTTGTAGCGTTTGTGGCTGTTGCGTGTATCATTAAACTAACCTCCTAGCATCCTGCAGCAGCACAGCGGGGTCGACAGAAGAGGAGCTGTGTGATGGCTCGCTTTCTGTCTTCTTCACGCCACTGCGGAGGTTCGTCTCCCGTTCCGCCTCGGTGTGGCTCTGCGACAAATACACACACGAGGTATAGAATATAACCTTACGGAACTTGGCCATCACAACCATGGGAACAGACCGCGACGAAGCGAAGATTTTGTAAGAATAGAACTATGATATTGGTCACTAAAACTTCAGTATTTTGAATTGATACTAAAGATAGTGATTCTAGCAACCTTCCCTATGGTTACTAGTTACACACGACCACCCCAGTTCACGAGTCCCCTATAAAATGGTTTCTGGCGCCAAAGATATCGTGTTCGTAGGCGCGTGCACGTGTTTTGTTTACTAAATTTATAATTATACGTCATCGTTGGGGAATAAAAGCGTGTCTATATTATTTTGAGGATCGGGAGTGCGTGGTTGTACTCCTTTCTTCACGGGATGTTTGGCACCATACAGGGTGTAAAAATACACATCACAAAGCCGGTAACTATGACTACTGCCTATCAAAGTAAGTAATTAACAAGAGCTAGTAAATTGTTTATATTTTTTGGACAGAAAAATCACTGTTTATGAAAGCGTAATGTAAACGCACGCATAACATTGTGCTGGGAAGTGCATCCAACATTACAAGAGTCGCGAAAGTAAGTTCATCTATAACATGTAACAGTTAAGGCGGTAGTTCATACCTGTTTTCCTAAAAAACAATTAAAAACTGAACTTTGACCTTAAGTATTTACTAGCGAACCGCCCGGCTACGCACGGGTGCGAAGAAATTCCTGACTATTCCGTTAGATTTTACAAAGAAATATTTTTATTTATAAGAACCCTGTCTACAAAATTACGAACACAACAAAAAGAATCAGCCAAATCGGTCCAGCCGTTCTTGAGTTTTGGGCTTAGCAACGCATTTAGACATTCATTTTTATTATTATAGAAGATATCATTCGGTAACCAGAGAGTTCCCAGGTCTAGAACAAAAAAGATATCGCCTCTATGGGAAGAACATGTAACATTCCACTCTATTAGGTGTCTTTATACACACTTTACAATAAATAGTTGCTAGGTTTATAATACAGGTGAACTGATGAATCATACTTATTGTAAACTTCATTTGCCAATTTCCTGGTACGATGAATCAATTAATGAATTATGTTATTCTTCTATTAGCCTACATTTGAAGGTAATTGGTATAAAAATAGATTATGTCTAAAAATAAACTGCAAGAGTCACCATTTCCGTATTTCTTAGGTGACAGTGCATGCTATTAGCATTTTCATTTGCATTTTAAAACCGCAGGTGAATCATTACGATCTTGCTTCGTTGTCATAAGTTACGCGATAGTCCATAGCTCATAAAATATATACAAATGTCTACAAGTATTACGCAAATAAATATTTAATTATTATCCTAACTAATATTATAAATGCGAAAGTAAGTTTGTTTGTTTGTTTGTTACCATTTTACGCCTAAGCCACTGAACCGATCATCCTGAAATTTTGCATATACATTGCCACGTGTACAGGAACAAACATAGGGTACCTTTCATCCCGAAAAAAACTGCTGTTTCCGAGAGAAATCACAATAACTTTCTTATGATCATAGATTGCGCCACCTGTCGTTTCGAATCATGATTTTAACCGAAATTGACGCGGACGAAGTCGCGGGCAAAAGCTAGTTATTAATAAGTTGGTGCTGAACTGCCGACAACCGAGTTTATTTAAATATCAGAAATCGGTTTGACATGAAATTGCATCAGGTAAGACACACACACACACGCGTTTACTAAGCTTATAGGGAGGAATAATTAATATTGAATAAATAAATATGTTGCAGATAAGCAGAGGTTCAATCATTAATTATTATAGAGCCCTACGTCTATAGCTGGAAATAGAGCTGGCCAAGCGTGTCCACATCGACCAAAATCTGGTTGCACTCTCGTCAATGTCAAGGTAAATTAGAGGCATTTTTGATATTGAGACATTACACATAACATAACATAACATCACGCCTGTAATCCCCGAAGGGTTAGGCAGAGGTGTACCCATTAGTACGCCCACATTTCGCCAGTTATGTTTTTAGTCCCACGAAAGAGAGACATTACACATTAAGATTAGTATTGCCCCCTAGTTAGTGCCTCTCGTTTCCAGCGGATTCCCGCGACCTTCACCAGATCATCGCGGTACGCGGTCGTCACACCAGAATTGTTCGGGCATATCAGCCACCCAAACGATAAAAAATTAAAAATGTTTTAACTGTTACCTGTGAAGGTTCAATGCCAATTTGTTGCAGCCGAACTGTGCCGTTGTCGGGCGTCTTGGACTGCAACTCACGGTCTTCACTCTGTGCTTTGGGCTTGGCGATCTTTGACACCACTGTGAACAATAACAACACTCTTATAGCCATGAGAATAGAGTTAATTTTGCACTGGCAAAAAATTAACCTTAATCCATACTATTTTCAATGTATGTACTATTTCATACCTGGTTTAGATATGTTGCGTTTTATATCAGGTGCAGTTGTGAGAGAAGCTCTCCTCTCGAACTGGTCTTTGAAACTGCCGACGTTGCCCCCTTGTTCAATGAAAAGTAAATATCCAGTTAGTAAATAGTTTTACTAATTACATAACATTGTAAATAACGTTAATAGAGTCCTCACCATAAAATAATAATAATGAGTATAATATACCTGGTATGGACAGTTTCTTAGGTTTGGTGACCTGGTTGGCGGGCGGTTGTGCTATAGACAGCGACGTCAACTTGTCCGCCGCAGACGCTACGGCGGTCTGCTTTGTGTCTTCTTGTGGCTGTTGACCAAGAATATCATAGAATTATATTGATTTGTAGTTTAAAATGTGAATAATTGTTAAACTCGCTTTAGCTGCTGTTAAGTTTTACTGACATAAGTATCTTATTTATTTAATCAACACATAATATGTTAGATCGAAATAATTTAACGCAAATAATTTCATTGTTGAAACTTGAGAAGGTTAGCTCATTTTGGCAGAACTTTATGTTTAATCTGTTTGTGACAATCACATAAAACATAACATAACATAAAAACACGCCTGTAATCCCCGAAAAATCCCGGTTAGGCAGAGGTGCACCCATTAGTACACCCACATTTCGCCAGTTATGATTTTAGTCCCATGTAATAGGGGGCGAGCCTATTGCCATCAATCGGGCACAAATCCAGACTCCGAGGCTGCTACTGAGAAATTCCTTATGGAAAAACCGAATAACCTTTTGCCCGACCTGGGAATCGAACCCAAGACCTCATGCACAGCAGTCGCGCTTGCGACCACTAGACCAACGACGCAGTCACATAAAACATTTTCTAATAAGGTAGTCGTACAACATCAGAAACAAATATTTAAACTTTCATACCTTCGTCTCCTCCACCTTCTCCGCCGGTTTCTCCTCAACAGTCTTGGTAGGAGAAGTCTTCTTCTTAATGGCCACGCGCGGTTTGACCGGCTTCTCGACCGGCTCTTCTTCTTTAGGCGGCTCCTTGACGATGTCCTTTGTTAGATCTCTTACAAGCTCGACTGGTGCGGGCTGGATTGTGATCGTCGCTGATGACTTTAGGTTCGGCGTTATTGCCTGAAAGAAGAGTTGAATTTTAATAATGTATTCAACAAGTAGTGCATGCTTTTGTTTACAGGTACGAAATAGAGATCAGAAATTCAATTCTACAAATTTAATAAGATGTTTATAATCTCAATCGCATTTCATTGATTAGATTGTGTTTTTTTTTAAGTCAAAAATTGATTGGGTTTGCATTATTGCTTAGGGCGTACAAGATACAATGGCACGCAAATACACGATCTCCAAATCCATATCTGTTGTTCATTGTCATCTAATCAACTTTGACGCGGACGAAGTCGCGAGGAGAAGTTAGTTAAGAATATCGACAGGAGCATTCAAATGTCTCATTACAATGCAAATATTGATATTGTTGATTGTGTTGTATGTAACGCAGCAAATACAATAGGCATAGGTCCATTATCTGAAAATATATTGAAGAAATATTGTTACCGAGTCATCAGCCAAAGTCGGCCCGTCATTAGGCAGTATTTCCGGTGAACTCTCTTCAGGCAACACCGGCGCTTGCGGCGCGATGCTCGCACAGCTAAAACAAAACACAACGCTATCAGGAAATGGTTAACAAAGGACTCAAGAAAAGGGATTATTGACCTTTTGGGTATAATCAAAACGTTACATTATCGATTGAACATAAAAATACTGAACACATTTTTATTAAGACAAACACATCTAGACATTCTAAGAAAAACTGACACGAAGTCAAAGACGCAGGATATATCAATACAAGCATTTGACTCGGTTGGAGAACAGCTTTACCCGCTTCAAGAAGTTTAAAGTTTTCGAAAAAAAAAAACACTAAATCGCTCTATCTTGGCTTTCAAAAATGTTCTGACTCTTTAGTTTTACTAACCTGCGCATACGATTCAAGTTTAATTAAAATCGGTTTATTAATTTCCAAGGTTTGAAAACTTGTACCAGATATAGTGCCGGGTATACGTATCGATACTTTAGAACAGGGGTTCCCAAACTTATTTTGTCTACTGCCCACTTTGAGAATAAATAATTTTTTGGCGCACCCATTTTTTCACTTACTTAAAAACCACCTGGTAGATAAAATTACAAATTGCCCTCCGAGCCTATACACAACGCCTCGATTTTTTTACAGGGTTTCTTACCGCCTTCCTTGAGGCCTGCAGCGCCCAAAAGGGGGCGTTATGGCCGACTTTGGGAAAGGCTGCTTTAGAAGGATCAGTAATAAAAGGTCCTAGTTGTTCCTTTCGTACTATGTCTAACTATGATAGTATGGGTTGGGTTACAGACCTGGCCACCCGTTCCTTCTTCCTCTGCAGCCCACTAGCCGACATGGCGAGCTCCAGTTTGCGTTTGTTGTCAGTCGCCGACACGATCGTGCGAGTGGGTGACGGCTTTATTGCGTCTTCGCCTCCCTCTGAGAAAATAACGTGCATAATTAACCTTTATAGGCTAGTTTAAATTTACTTACTTCAGTATAGTGAATTTAAATCCAAACCTACCTGCAACTAACTCCAGTATTCTCTTCTCGGCAGAGTTGCTGGGCTCAATGTGAGCCATAGAAGTTGAGCTAGTGAGGTCTGTGCCGCTCTCCTCTGGACCTAGTTCAGTCTGTAGACAAATAATTCAAATATAGAATATGAAAGCCTTATCACATTCAGATTATGCCTACTTATAATCTTGTTTTTTTTTTAAGGTCAGCCAATCTGATTCTAATTATTAATAATTAACATCAGATTGCCTATAAACATCTGCAATACCATAGACCTTTCTATATGCTGCCACCTCAGAGTTTAAAAAAAAAAAAAAAAAAAAAATCTTTATTTCGGACTAGCAGGTACATCCATAGGGGTTAGTAAGAAGATATCTTAAAAAACTATGTTAGTATTTTATGTATTTACAAGCCTATTGTTGGAGATACACCTTCGCACAATATCACACAATATAGGTGAATCGTACCTCCCTGCAATGGTTTTCAGGATGGAGTTGGAACTGGCCCGCACTCTGCAGAGCAGCGAGGCAGACTTCTGTCTAATGATCGCGTGGAAGCCATCAACATGAGCGTGTGCGAACATGCCAGAAGCACTGCAGAAACGGGGCAGTCCCATCAACATCCTGAATCCATTATTATATTGGACTCGCAGGGCGCTGATAGTCCGCAAAGTATAGTTGGTCCACAGGCTGCACGTGTAAAACACTTGACAATACGCTTTAAAAAGCGTTACTTTAACTTGTTTGCTACAACGTGCAAACCTGCGTGCCAACATGTTACATCGAACTGCCAGCGCCCTACGTTTTAGGGCTTCAGGATTCTTTGCAGGTCCAGTGTCTCATTCTCATTCTCTTAGTTTTCATTCTAGAATATATATATATATCGTCACAACTGCCTATGCCCAACAGTGGACGTGTATCGGCTACATGATGTGTTTGACACCCACCTCATTAGGCACCATGACGGAGTTAGAATTGGAGGGCGCTGCGGGCGCCAGCGACAGCAGCAGGTCCAGCCGCACCGGCGTCTGCGCAGCTAAGGCTTCTGCCTCCTCTAGGCATGATGTCTCGCAGCCTGTGTTCACCCACCTGAAGATTTTATTCTTATTAGTTTACATGATTGAGAAATACATATTACTATGATTGAAAATCCATTGGAGCATTCTAATCATTAACTTATCTTACTTATGCATTGTGTGATGAATTTCGTTTCTTATGCAAGGGTAAACTCACGGATTATCACAAATATAGGCGATGTCAGCACGTTTCAACGGATCCACTGTGAGCATGTCGCGAATCAAAGGTGATGCACCTGAAACATACAGTACATGACTTCAGCAGCTATCGTGAAAGTCATCTTTGTTGGTAAACTTTTTAGGCATAGAAAAAGAAATGGTTTGTAAATCAACAATGATAAATATTTTTATACTAATTGTCTTATGGACATAAACATAACGACACGCCTGTGATCCCCGGAGGGTTAGGCAGAGGTAATGTAATAGGGGGCCGAGCCTATTGCCATCAACCAAGCACGAATTCAGACTCCGAGGCTGCTACTGAGAACAAAAATTCCTGATGGAAAAACCCAATAACACTGCCCGACCTAGGAATCTTTTATGGATTAATATTAGGTGTAAGGTTAAAGATGACGTCACCATAACAACTTGTGTACGTGAATAATCTAATGGCCCATTTAGAGATTCCAGAAATCCTAGCAGAATTAGTTATAGGCTGGGCCTTTAATACGCAATATGTGTAACGAGTATATTATGAAGTAAATCTTACTTGACGGGTTTCTAGGTTCATAGTAATCGCCATTACTGATCTGTCGGACTAGACGTTTGAAGTTGGAGCCGTCAAATGGCATAGCTCCGTAGACTAGAGTATAGAGAAGCACACCTAGCGACCAGCAGTCCACCTGGAACAATAACGAAACATTATATTTACAGGGTGTAAACAGAGTAATTTTTTTTTCTGAAAAACGACTTTTGCTTGATGTAAAAATTACTGTGTATTCTAGTGCGCAATGTATATAACTCACGTAAATTATTGTGCTTATGGATGCATATAACAGTACAGAAGTCGTGGGGGTATTTAAAATTTTAAAAGTTTAATTATAACGATTAAATCATATATATCATAACATCATGCCTGTAATCCCCGAAGGGTTAGGCAGACGTGTACCCATTAGTACACCCACATTTCGCCAGTTATGTTTATAGTCCCACGTAATAGGGGGTGAGCCTATTGTCATCAACTGGACATAAATCCAGACTCCGAGGTTGCTACTGAGAAATTCTTGATGGAAAAACCCAATAACACTTTGCCCGACCTGGGAATCGAACCCAAGACCTCATGCACAGCAGTCGCGCTTTCGATCACTAGACCAACGAGGCAGTCAAATCATCATATATTTATTTAAACTTTATGCAACAAATGTACAAAGGCGGACATAATGCCTTAGGCATTCTCTAACAGTCAACCAAAGGTGGTGAAGAGATAACATGATTCATATATCATCAAACATAAAATATACATTATGTGATATTAGATAGTAAATACTCCCTGCAATATTAGTCTTAGGTTATCTTGCTGCACCCTAACAGAGTCATGTACTCACTAGTTTTAAGCCTAGCGTGTAAACTATGTTGTGTACATTGTGCATTAAATAAATAAGTAAATAAAAGTTTAAACCTTGCATTTGTAAGAAAACGTAGAAAAAAGTTGAATATAATGTACGGTAAGTTCTTATCAAATATGCATTCTGCCTGTAAGTCGTTTTAACCGTATGCTTTTCTTATCTTTCGTCCATCATTATTATAGCTGACATGAAATTGGTTAGAATTAACATAAGGCGCACTCGACCTAAATATCCTAATATTGCCACTATTGGAGTTTCTTCTTATTCATAATTAAATCATTAGGGGTATTAAAACATCTATTTTGAAAAATGCAGTATGCTCCAAATCAATGATAAATTCTAAGCTCCCACACATAGGACAGTAATAATGTTTTGATGTACACTGCTCTACAAAATATGACGCTCGAATATATCAGTGACTAATTGTAATTAAAAACATTAAATGACGTCATACCTCAGGCCCTATGTACGGAGTTCCTTTAACGATTTCCGGGGACGCGTATAAAGGTGAACCGCAAAACGTGGATAGTAATGATGTCTCTTTGAAAACGTTTGACAAACCGAAGTCGGCAATCTGGAAACAATTAATATAATATTACTTGTAGAACACATAAATATGACAATATCAATGAGAACATAACAACATAACATCAAGCCTGTAATCCCCGAAGGGTTAGGCAGAGGTGTAGCTATTAGTACACCCCCATTTCGCCAGTTATGTTTAAGTCCCATGTAATAAGGGGCGAGCCTATTGCCATCAACCAGGCACAAATCGAGACTCCGAGGCTACTATTCAGAAATTTCTGATAGTAAAACTCAATAAAACTTAGCCCGAACTGGGTATCTAACCCAAGACCTGATGCTCAACAGTCGCACTTTGCGACCACTAGACTAACGAGGCAAAATTAATTATACAAAAATATTTTATACCAACCTTAGCACTACCAGTATCATCTAATAAAACATTTTCCAATTTTAAATCTCTATGGCAGATTTTATGAATATGGCAATAATACACAGCAGTTGCGATCTGTCGGAATAACCTGAAACGTTCATATCGTTAGTTTGGAACCAGAAAAACAAATGAAAACTTTCAAGAGTAGAATATCTACCGACCTCCTAGCTTCGTCCTCTTGTAATACTTTTTTCTGACTAAGATAATCGTAGAGCTCACCGCCCGAGCAATACTCCATAACTAGGATCATCTTTTCACTGTTTTCAAATACTGAAATACATAAACGATATTTTAGGAAACAATGGTAGCATATCTCAAGAATAACTGTGAAAGGTAAATCAACAGTAAGTCGGATTGTTTTAAAGAGTATTCAGTCCGCAGGTATTGTTTCAATAATATTATAGTTCGGTCGCATGCCATGTTGTTTTGAACGGCGAACTCGCGACACGACGAGCAGTAAGTCTATGAAATGTAACGACAAAAGGGCCAATACGAGATGATTTGGCACCGATTGATATTGTACTTTATAGCTGTCTTTGTCTTGTTACTGCGGTATTTAGATCGCAATAATACGATGAAGCATTGGAAATGTCAGAGAAAATGATGTTGGAATGAATATTGGCTGTATTTATGTTGTTACTGTCTCATCAGTCATTCTAGAAGTTTTTAATACCAGTTATAAACTACCAACTAGAATTGAAATAGTTGAAGTTGGAATTACTCAAACACTAACGTAAAAATTGGAATAGTCTTGTCGCATACCTTCATAAATATGTACAATATTAGGATGTCTAACAGAAGACATAATCTGCACTTCGCGCCGAATGCGTATGAGATCAGCCTCAGACTCGATCTTGCACTTCTTGATAGTTTTGATGGCCACCTCCTGGCCTGTCTTCTTGTTGATACCCAGCTGCACCTTGCCGTACGTGCCTTGACCCAGTTTTCTGACTATATCGAATCTGCAATACATATTCATAAATGCTTAGTAAACAGGTAAATGTCAGGTTTATAGGATAATGTTTTGCTGGTGGAAATTGATAGCTCGATGATGCAAGCTGCGGTCTTAAACTGGTAACAACATTAAATCAGATGGCTTGGCGATCTTACACAGCTAACACTCGGGTCTTAGAATCAAATGCTCTAAATTTTTTCCTACAAAATATTCTTTAGTCATCATCTCTTCTGCTTTCAGCAGTCTCATTGTTCGAAAATGAAGCGACAAACGCAAAGTCATCACAGCTAAAACGGTTCAATTTACTCAAATGATTAGTGTCGAGGTTTAAAACGATAAAGCAAATCGATGCGTCACGGAAACGCATACACATCAGAACTGTGAACCAGTACAATTTATATAAGCGCAAGCGTTTATCTTGTAGTATTGTACTTATTTTTCATAAATCGTTCTAACACTTTGACGCTAATAATAGAAATGCCTTAGTAAAACGTAATGCGTGGTAATACTATTTAAAAAAGTGAATCCGGTCGCCTATTTAAAGAGTACCTACTAAATGACTGTTTAAAATGCGGACGAAAAACTATTTTTAGTTCGTTAACTGTTTATCCGTCGAGGAACGGAAGAACTATCATTCGTTTGGGAGGAACGTTTAAGTTGCAGGAAGTTAACAGATAGAGATTACTAAATATATTTTGTCCTGAAGATAAAATAAATGTTTTAGGAGAATGGAACGCGTAGAACACAAAATCCGTAACCAAAATTGCATATCCTCAAAAGTACAGTAATTTTTAATTGTATAATAAATATGAACAATAAACTTGTTTAAGTTTTGAGGATTAATGTGGTTGGTTCTAAGATAGTTTCTAAGTTGGTCCCACTTTTGTAACTCTGAGTTACAAAAGAGGGACCAAAGAAACAACGAATGAATATTGAAAGATGACATGACATGACATGGCTAGAAAGGGGACACAATTCAAATTTAAACTTTTGAGCCTATTATTGTAATTTCTACTTTGTTCCAACTACGGTAAAGTTCTTATACAAAAATCGACTGTACAATCCAGACTACATTGTCAATTTTGCATTAAGAACTTTACGTTCCACGGAATGACGGAATGAAGTTCAAAAAACAATAACTGCCTCAAAGGTTTAAGCTTAGGCTAAAGCTAGAACTCGTTTTATTATAAAATGGATAGAGTTGTATAGAATAAGACATGTTAAAATACATACAGGAGGATGATGACATTTAACAGGTTGGTTTCGTCAAAATATCAGAGCAAATTGAACTTAATGTTGGGGAAACTAGCCTTTCTCTTTTAACTTGAACCCAAAGGCATCGATCGCTGCCCACGCGCCGACAATGCACGCAATACACGTTCGTTTAGTATTAGTAAGTAGGTATAGTAATGCAGAAACATTCAAATGAATCGGCCTCGCGTCGCCGAAGACATTCACCCGATGGTAACATTATGTACATATTTTATTAATTATTGAGGAAGTGTGGCTTTGATGATTTTATATGGTAAATTTTGATGAAGAAAAGTTCGAAAAAATACTAGGAACTATGATTCACTACAGATACCAGAAACTTCAAAGAAGCTCGTAGTCATCGACCAAAATGGTTTAGGATTTTTCGAGATAATTAGTTGTGTTGTAGAATATTATAGTAATTCCTGGTTGATACGCTGCCAAGCAGTATTTGATCACAACGAAATATTTCAACCAATTTGTGCAAAACGAATATGGCAAAAGTTAAAAGCAGTATTTTACGATAATATTCTTGAATGCATTACGTCTATGGATGGATGGAATGATGTAACAATCAACCTTTACGCCTACAAACTTCCGTTTCGCGTGTAGGTGAACAGTCTGACACCCTAAACCCGGTCATTGGTAGGTGACGTGACGCCCAACAACGCGTACACAAATGTTCCATGTTGAATGCGTTACGTTACTAAAATAATACCAGTGTAAGCATGCATTGACGTAAGGATGGCGTATAATTTTACGTTCTTAGATCTCGAACAAGCAAGAGTTCGACTTCTATTCAAACTGGGCCATGTGCCCATGCGCATTTGCTTCATAAAAAACGTGTAAGAAAGGATGAGACTGGGAATTTCTGGCGATCACACAATTGATTTTAATTTGAAGGCCCAATACTCGTAATACAAGTCGTTCAAAATCTGATCGCAATCTCACCTCAGCAGCAATAAGCGACATTCTTTGACTGGTTGTGACTAAGAAAAGAATGCGAATGCTGGATTTGCTTTCCTGGAATATCTATACTTAAATAGGTACTATTGTACTTCATTAACTGGAGGATAATGCTCACCTTTGTTTGAGCCTCAACCGGTGGTCGTGCATCCGCACGTCACCGGTGTTCTCAATGCCGTCCATGATGTTGGCGGTGCGCTTGCTCTCGCCCACCACCATTGTGACTGTAACAAACAAATAACTCACTATCACGACTTGTTTCAATACTGTCACTATAAAATATATCAAGTATCAGACAACTACGACGCTGGTTTATGAAATGTACCACACTTGGCTCGTTATTCCGAGTTTGCGGCACAGATTCGCTTGTAATGAAAAGCATACTACAATTTTCAAGAAAACAACTAAGCAGATAGTATGCAGCCTAGAAAATTGCACGCGAAACTAGTCTTCCAAGTTGCAACTAAAATTAGATACTTAGGTCAAAACAAAAAGTTATTTTGGCGTAATGTCTAGCTATTATCTGACGAACCACAACAGGGCATTCTTTGGTATAATTTGGGGAAACACCACACAGTCATATCGGAATTCGGAAGAAAGCTTCGGCCAATTAGCCGTTTGGCGAGTAGTCAGCGCGACTGTAGGTGTCGCCGTGTATCTGCCACGCTTGTTTATAAGCTGGCAAAGATAGTAGTTTTCCCGTCAGCAGGGACCCCATGATTTATTCATACTGGCAGTCAGTGAATGTTAATCAGCCGATCAAGTAGGGACGCTATTAAAGCCAATGCTAGTGGGCTTAACGTCCCATTGACCACAACGATCATTGTTCTAAAGAACGTGATTCACGCCACATGTCGTTTGTGTACTCCACGCACGTGCGACGATGGCACAGCTTTCCACTGGACCAAATGAGAAAGTATTGCACGTTACTTTCATTATAAAATAAGTAGGTATGAAACCTTAGCAATAAAGTTCGCAAGAACCGACTCGATTCAATTAAATTGGTTCAAAACCAATTAGGCGAGGAAAACTTGCTCGTACAACGTGTTCTTCTATTAGTGTATTTCTCTAAAAACCTACGCATTTCTTCACCTTTAAATAAAATCTGGATATTTTTAAGTCGATGAGCAAGCATACTGTCATAAATTATTGTGAAAGAAGACTAGATAGTGTCTGTAACCAGAAATCGTCGCTAAGATACAGCGAATCGCAGCAGTTGTTCATTAATTAAATTATTACTTTGTAAATATCGTTAATGATACGAACAGCATTATAAATATGTGACTGTCGTAAAGCCACCTACATATTGGGTTGGGCGACGGAAATATCCTGCCACGTAGGTACTGTATACCAACTAGTGACTCGAACTTCTTATATTCCAAGGAAATGCCTCTCCGACTGCGTTTCTTGGAAACAATACACGATGTTTTGGACTTGCTTCAATGCGCTTTGGTACTGAGATGTTACACAGGTTGATTTATTTTTAAACAGTAGTTTAAATACAACACCTTTATGATGCTTCATACCATTTAAACAACCAACTGCTTCAAGTTTTTTTATTTGAAGGAGAAGATTTTCGAGTAGTTTACAAAATACCTCATGTTTTGAAAATATCAAGATCAGTCAATAGTTCTGAAAATCGATTAGATTTAGTTACTTTTTAATTTTTATATTGTATTTTGATAAGGGTACGATAGAAATAGAACTGGCATACGCTCTGCGTAAAAGTCCCTAGGTACATATATTTTTGTTATAAATGCAAAAGTGTCTCTGTCTGTCTGTTACGGTATCACGACTAAACCGCTGAACTGATTTTGATGAATTTGGCACGGGATAAGTTTGAACCCCGAGGAGGACATAGGCTACTTATCGTTGACATTTATTGAAGTCGTTACTAGTTAGTAGTTTTTACCCGCGACTTCGTCTGTGTCCGCACTAACCGACATTTACACAGACGAAGTAGCAGGCAAGCTAGTATAGAATAAGAAAGTAATTTTGGATAAAAGGTTACAAGTAGGTACTTCTTGAGTTAGTAACAGACGCGTCAACGTTAAAAGGAATTACAAATGAAGCACCTATCTACGTAAATCGTACAAAAACAAATTAGACGTCGCTTACTACAAAACAAATTAGCTTCTAGTGTAAAAACGTCTCTGCTCACGTATTACTGAGGTGGGTGAATGACTTACAGACGGAGTCCATGAATAACTGTAGGAAACTACTTGACATGCATACAGGGTATTTACATATTCAAAAGAAAGAAATCGTGATCTGATCACAAATATATTCTAAACCTTGATAGTTAATATTGTTTACTAAGAGTTAAATCTTATTTGGAACTTGTCTTAAGTTCTAATTCATTTTATAAAGGTCGACACGATCCAAGCTGGCAGATGGCCCCTAACGTGCCGAAAGTCGAAAATTGGCTTGGCTGATAAACGAATCGGATATAATACGAGGTTAAGGTCAGATTTCCAAGATCGGATCACCATTTGACAATCCTATCTATCTAGAGATTCTTAAAGTATTATGAGTACGTCCTGTATACACAGCTCTTACTTTTTTATATCTGTTACAAAGAAAATAGTGCCAAGAGGTATCGACACGGGATATTGATATCGATAGAAGCCATACGCAATGAGGATTAGAATATTGGAACGTTCATGGAAGGGGATTAGGGTTCGCAATAAAATACTCTATCTATACTGGTGACGGAGACTGACGCACATTCTGGGCAGTCAGCCGTACTGACTAGCTTCCCACGTCATGAGCAATGGCGTATCTAACTACTAAAGCGCAAAGAGATGTGGGGCACCAGGGCCCACAGCGTTTAGGGGCCCACTGAGTGTTGGCAATTTGGTATTTATTTAAATAGGCATTTGAATTTGGAATATAAAATCCGGCTAGGGAGATAGGTGATGGGGGCCCAATTTCGTGTTCGCACTAAGGCCTTGAACTACCTATTTATGAGCTGACACTCACACATTTTACATTAAATAGATACCTACAAGTAACTAAACAAGTAACTTGGTCTACCAATCTTGGTACTTGGTGATGTGACACAAGGATATGTTTGTGATCTCAAATTTTCATTTGTTTATTACAATTGGGTTACGAGAATATTAGTGTCGGTTGACTGTTGGCTAACTGACACTATTTGTGCAGTAACGTTATTTGAACTAGATAGTAAAATGGCTACAATAAACGTAATTTACGTAAACGTTTTCAGTTCCTGGCTGCAGAGAATTGGACACGATGCCCGAACCGAATACACAAATCATTTAGTTTGAATTTCGAATACCCCACCTACCCTAGAACTTTTGTTTAAGTAAATAAAGAGGGTGGCGTTAACTACATAAACACCATTTGTTTATAAATAATGCCCGAAAGAGTGGTTCACCCCTCTTTGCGTGCTTGTTTTCATTAACAAATAGAATACAAGTTACCCCTCTTCACCAGCCAGACACGTAACGATTTATTGACGCTGAGGGATACCAGAATTCTGTTTATTACGTGAATTTGAAAATTCTTGGACGAGTTCATTTGGACCAATATAAAACAATTCAATTCTGAAACTATTTGACATTGACTCATCGTTTACATCTCGGTCATTTTTCTAATTCGGTCCACCTTGACAATTTTAAATAATTTTCTGGTCTCATTTTTTGATAGTCACCTGTTCTTCATTAGAAGAACAATTGACTATCAAAAATGAGACTCGAAATTTAATAATGATAAATTGATAATTGATTTTTAATCATGATTAAAGTAATAATTACACTTAGTCATTAAACTAATCATTACACAAAATTGTATCATATACCTATTACTGTAAAAATATGATTGAACAATCCACTCGCAGATATGGTAGAAGTTCTGCATGGTAGACCTCTTCGATCTGTCTCACTCAGCTGTTTCTTTAAAATCTCTCACCAATGAATCTTGAACTGTCATCGCTATTTGTTTTTACGTGTAGCAACGTCATCCTAGCGTTAAACTGTTGTGGTATCTAGGCCAGTTACATAGGTGTCAATGTTTCGCGGTCGGAAACGCCGCGGCCGTCGGACGGCATTGGCGTTGTATGAGCGTGAACAGTGACGTCCAGAAAAAATGTGGCGCAAGTAGCCAATTAACATGTGGGATAGTGTGGGGCCGGCGTCTCGGCGCCTCTATAAATATCGCAAACCGCGTCCGCGCCCTCCCCGCGACCCGAGCACGACCGGCAGCCGCAGCCGTGCCGCCGCCGTCTCCGCCCGGCACCGAGGACCGCAATAATAAAGACAACATAAATCCCAATATCAAATCTTGACGTCACAACATGCTGATGCATCGACCCACGTTCTGTTTTATTACTCAAAACTCAGTTTCTGAAGAGTGTTTCTAACACAAAACTGACGAAGTCAAGAATCGTGTCGATGACTCATGGCGTCGGCGAGGTACAAGAGAATTTATAGTAATATCTATAAATCCAAAATCATACTTGAATGCCGTATTCCTGAACTTAAAGCCGGCCTAGAACATTTCAAAGACGACGAATTTAAAACATACGACGCAATATCAAAAGCTGGCTGTAAATAATTAATAGCGGACACGACTGATGTCAAAGTTGATGAATACTTTACATGTTGGCGATCGAACACTGGGCCAAAGAGTGTGTGTATCCCGGAAGCATAGTTGGCGGTCCCGGGGCGACTTGCTATGGCGTC
The DNA here is from genome assembly GCA_949774945.1 of Hoplodrina ambigua. Classification (NCBI taxonomy): domain Eukaryota; kingdom Metazoa; phylum Arthropoda; class Insecta; order Lepidoptera; family Noctuidae; genus Hoplodrina; species Hoplodrina ambigua. Next base: position 10,894,257 of record OX458967.1, read on the forward strand.
GGCGTCATCAGGCGTGTGCCGAGCGGACACAGAACGGCAAGCGCGGACGCAGCGAACGCGCTATTTTCGTTCACTCAACAGTTGAATAACCTCCAATCAACTATTCGCACTTGCCTATGAGTCCAACTAAAACACGGACAATCGCTCATCTAAACATGTGATTTCATGACCTTCATTTCGAAGCTATTTTCAGAGCACTTCTTTAATAAAGTATGAACTATTAACTAGGTATGTACTACAATCGAGCATTAGAATGTCTGTAGGCATTTTCAGTCTTACGTAAGTTGATAATTCTACATTTTATGTCCGAACAAACATTACCTATTTCATGTTACAACATTCTGAATTCCTGAGCCGAACTGAAGAGAGCCCCACTAGTACACGAACTTTTATCCATAAGGAAAACTTCCGGACAATTAAGCGTATTTTCAGAGCAACCTAGTTTCTGTTGTCTATCTCTAAAGACTACAAACAATAGTATGATGCATGCACGAAGTACATGTTGCTCTAATATTAAAACATCATGCACAACGTGCAGTAGTCCGATACTAAACTAGTATATGTATATATACTAACTAGTACATATTAGGCCAACTCTAATATTGGGAGAGCTGAGAGAGACTTAAGTACGAGGATTTTATTGAAATAAATTAACAAAATTATCTTTGTTTAAATGAATCAATGCCAGCTTATAGTGGTCGCTTAATTTTGCATCAAATAACAACTGCCTCTGCCTCTACTCTTTTTAACGGACAATTTTTATCAAACTACCTCGAAATTTTAATTAATTAATTATTTGTAATTGTGTATTGTCTATGACCTGGAATTTTATTGTTTGTTTGTTTATTTATCTTTAGACCATGATTTTGTATTTCTTGTTTAAACTGTTACTGACAATTTTTATTTTTAAATTTTATTTAATGAGAATGACATAACTAACTTAATTAATGTTCCAATAAGAATTTAAATTTTAACAAATTTTTATAATGGAAGTGTTTGCATACCGAATGGTGAAATATGGCAGAACTCTGATGAAAACCTACTACTACCTACTTATGTATAACCCATATTTGCAAATAAATGATATTCTATTCTATTCTATTCTATTCTGCATGCTGCTGTGCATGAGGTATTGGGTACGATTCGCAGATCGGGCAAAGTGTTATTGGGTTTTACCATCCGGAATTTCTCAGTAGCAGCCTCGGAGTCTAGATTTGTGCTCGGTTGATAGCAAAAGGCTCGCCCTCCTATTACATGGCACTTAAAAATAACTGGCGAAATATGGGTGTACTAATAGGTACACCGCTGCCTAAACCTTCGTGGATTGCAGGCGTGATATTATGTTTATGTACTATATTAAATAACAAAACAACTCTGCCATAGGTAATTGGAATCAAGTGTTGTGCGACAAAATTAGTCACAATGTGGTAACATAATAGAACATATTATTTCAACATCTCATTTATTGTTTCAACAAAATAATAAATACTATAATATTAAACTGACATTGGAATTAGCCTTCAAGGCTAATTAAATTATGTTTTGGAAAACTACTAGGTATGTTAACGATCGTGGCTAAGTATAATATTAAATTAATTAAAATGTCGGTGATGTGGAATTAAATGCCAGTTACATGAGCCAGTTGACGAAATAATAATTCGAGGTTTCAAAATCGATGAAGGCCAGACGAAAGAGCCAATTATATGGTTTTAAGGTAGTTATTAGGGAAGGTAATAACACATAACACAGCCCGTAACGTCTTGTAGCTATTTAAATGTTGAGAAAATCAATAAATGTCCCAATTTCAGTTACCTATTAATTTCGAAAGTTTGTTTTACCACTGTTTTAGGATAATAATATGAAGTTACAACCCCAAGTTAAAACGCCGTTATATCGTCGAGACATGGGGGTTCTGCACTGAGGTTCAATTAGACGCAAAGTAATTCATTTAGATGCTCTTTCTCGCACTGCAATTTTTAACAACGGAAGCAGGAAGATTGTCTAGACAATAAACAACCTACGAAAACAGATGGAAAACCATAAAAATGCAAATCAGACACAAACTTGGCCATCTTTGTTATTATAATAACAGCAAGACTTCACGCCTATACTTTACCTTCCTAATCCATATGAATAACTTTGCGGTCATTTGTTTTCGCAGTTATTGCGTAAAAAAATAAAATATGTTTAAATAAATATTAGTAATTTAGACGTTTGATACTTACTGGGCCAGTAGGTACCAACTGACTTTTTCAATATAATATTATTGATTGTTTTTGAATTGAATTTCAAAGTTTAACTTGGACATCACTGACATCGGTGAACGAAAACATCGTGAGGAAATATGGACTGAAATCACCAATTCGAGCAAACATGGTGACCCATGATGGTGGAGCATGGAGAGGCCTTTGGACTCTAATGGGACAATCATAAGCCAGTATTAATAACAGTATTCACGTGCTGTCTAAACTTCAAGACCGATTTTAATTCAATAATTATACCTATCTTGTCTATGGATTAGTAACGCTACCGACAATCTTAGTCTTGTTCAGTAAGTAATGCAATGTCTATAATTAATATTTGCCACATGGCTCTTCGATTATGCCGACTATCCATAGAAGTCGTAAAAGACGGAGTATGCCAAGGTGGCCAGTATTTAATTGATAATTAAACATTTTACTGGAATCTTCAGTCATCAACGCAACTATAGTTGCGTTGATGACTGAAGACAGCAGTGACAAAATACAAGAACAATTGCTAAAAATTGTAAGCTGATCGATGATGTGGATAAGTTAATTCCTGGTTTTTCGAACAAAACATTTATCTGACAAATTGTCAAACGCGCGTAAGCTGTGTGATTGGTTAACTGAATTATAAACAACCAATCACAGCAGCTAACAGCGCTTGACAATTTGTCACATAAATTTTTCGTTCGAAAAACTGGTGAAATGTTAGTCAACAACTGTGAAAAATATTTAGTTACGCCTGTCAGTATTTTAAGGAAATGGATACGTTTCGTACTTTTCTAACCTTTTGAGGCAGTTTATTGACACAGAATCCAGTAGCATGAACTAGGCAGATTGACGTAGTAGTGCGAACATATTTTTGTCGTAACTTTATAATTTGGCAAAGAGTCTAGAACTAGTACCAATGAATGTAGCAAAAATAGAACATAATTCCATACGGCTGACTCAATGTTGTTTTGTCTAAAATCAAAGTTATTTTGCGGAGTTAAGTGATGTTTGTTCTGGAATAAGGTAAACAAATAAATCTTTTTTTTTTTGTTTTCTGTAGTATTTTTAAAGGATTGCTGCACTTACATAGGTTGCCGGAATCGTGATTTGAAGTATCGCACTGATCAACAAACAGTACTTAACTTAGGTCATTTAACGATTATTTAGAGATGTGGAGGTCCACGACTCTACGATCATTATGACATATTGTTGACCATTTACCAGCACATATAAATGTAACGGTTCAAAAGTAAGGATTTCCAAAGCCTGTTCTAACTTCTAACTCGGTTACTTACCCATGTAGTCAACATTTACCTAAATCGTAAATACGACCCAGAAACAACAGTTCCCCTAACTAAATTCTACTTCGCGTTGGCGATTTCCCGGCCGTTGCCCCTGGGTACACCCACTCCGGGTAAGAAAATTTTCATCTGATCATGTGGTCTTTAACATTTGTGCTGAATCACGTCTCTCAGATCTCCCAAGATATACCAAATCTATCTGTTAGTTAGATTTTTGGAGAGCGGCTGTAGATGAAATTGTTTATTTCTAAAGTACATAAATAAAGAGTTCTATAAAGGGTCTAGAATTCCAGATGCTAGCCATCATGGTCAGTTAGGGCGCCTGTGCACTCGGCGACCAGGTTAACATAATTTATTATCACACGTACTTAGCGACCCGCAACATCCGCTTGCAAATCCCAGAATTCAGTGGCCACTGCGACCACTGCGACCTGGCCGAGTGCGGGGGCGCCCTTAGCGAATAACATACGAAATAACAACCGATTTGTCAGAATCGGCATAGTAAGCCGCCAGAACGAAATCATGACCAGAAATAGTATTCACGCTTATGAGCTTTGCGTCTGTTCTTCTGGCTAACAGCTTCACGCATATTTCACCGGACGAACAACTCAATACACTGCCTCAATCTATCGATTAGGATTTATAGCTTGTTTTTGTTTAAACGTTTATGTTTTATCAGCGTCTTAGCTGATGGTAAGGAAAGATGATGAAGATATACGCTTTCCTAGAAGTAACCTGAGACTCACAAGAGACTTTAAGACTTAGGGTTATCAGAAAACAGTCACTAGCAGTACCTACAACTTGACTCAGTTTGGATCGGAAGATTTGGAAGTATTTAAGACACGTGAACATGTTGGAAACCCAACACAGTGGATGTTGAACACGAGAATAGAGACAAGGTCAGACGAACGAACTCGTCTCGATTGTCTGTCGTCGTTCCCATAGGTATTAAATGCATTTTAATTGTTTTTGCATTGGATAATTAAGTACTTATCTGTATTTAATCATCTAATGCAACTCTCTACTTATAAACGAATAATTTAGAGATTTAATTTAAATTATTTAGTAGAAGTAAACTTTGTTGGCTTTTTCGTTTATTGTTTGTTTGTAATATCTCGCTCTCTCTGGAAATGCAGGTCCGATTACAAAGATTCTTTCACTGATACAAAGCTACTGTATCGGCTATGTTTTATGATATAATACTCGACTATCACGCGGACGAAGCCGCTGGAAAAACTTAATAATTCATGAAGAAGTCTATCTTGTTATTACAAGATAATCGAATTGTAGACGTGGACTAATCGATCCAAATAATTTTCTTAACACTATAACTATGTGCTTCTTCTTTATCCTGTGGGTAGTAAGGTCTTACGACCCCCACACCATAGTGTCAGGGTTTCTAAACCACCTCAAGGGCCTCTGGCATGGTTTGAGGGGACAATGTATCATCATCATCTGCCTAGCCTTTTCCCAACTATGTTGGGGTCGGCTTCCAGTCTAACCGGATGCAGCTGAATACCAGCATTTTACATGGAGCGACTGCCTATCTGACCTCCACAACCCAGTAACTGGGTAATATGATACCCCTAGGTAAGACTGGTTGTCAGACTTTCGGGCTTCTGACGACCCGTAACGACTGTCAAAGATCCACGTATGACAGCCGGGACCAACGGCTTAACGTGCTTTCCGAGGCACGGAGGAGTCTCGGTATGTAAAGATGGTCACCCATCCACGGACCAACCTCGGCAAGCGTAGCTTAACCTGACGGATCGACCCGTGCGGCTGTTATTACTTAGCCACGAGCTCCTCCGTAGGTACTTAACTATAAAAAAATGGATTAGTAAGTAAATAGAGGCTTTTGTTTTTATTTCATTAGAGTCGCGACGTGACCTTCAAAGAAACCTAAGGACATGACCTTTTATTATTTCTAGAAAGTTAGGTAAGCGTGTGTGCCTACTGAGGCAAGGATCAATGAAGGTTCAAGGTTCAGTGAACGACAGCATAGCTTAGGCTTCATTAACACTAGAGTTTAATTAATACCTGTAATTTGTCAGGGTGACTTGTAATTCGATTTACTGAAGCGTAGTTTAAGCTATAGCAGATAATAATGAATGTCCACAGATCAAACTAGGAGACGCCTTATAAAATACTAGCTTCTGCCCGTACTTCATCCGCGTGGGAGATAAGTAAACCTACCATAAAAGACAGTCGATTGCATTCGGCAATAATAGAAAGCGTTTAGTTTTTTTATGAGATATTTCCGAATGCAATCGACTGTCTTTCTCTTCTTTTTTTTTTGTAATCGGGTACTTAATACTTCTAGAGATTACCTCTTGCAAATTAACACACAATTTTATCTCTTTATAGTATTAGTTAGATGACGAATTAAAAGTCAGGCTTTACAGGGCTGAACAGGTATATACTGTGTAGGTAGGTACCTACATAACGGAATAAATGAAATAGAGAACCGCGATGAACAAGGAAACTTTTTAGCAGTCTACAGCAAAACCAAAAGGAGGACTATGATTTTGAAATAGGTTCGAAACGATCTTAAAAGTATGTGGGAGGTCTAACTGGAATCAACCACGATATTTTTCTATAACACACGTGTCTGTCGGAGCAAATTGCTCCAAATACGATGCAGCAACGAATCCGGAGCCAAGAGTTTTGTCGTGACATCCCACGACACTAGGTCATGACCCTGTCGCTCTTTCGTATTGATACAGACAGTGTGGGTATATCTACAGCTGCTCATTATTTTTGCAAATTGGCCTTGTGCAGCCATAGTTGCAATTTCATGAAATTCGTTAGACTGTGTCTGGGGAATTGGTAAAAGTTGCATATGTGGCAGACAAATCGCTATGGCGATACATTTCGTAGTGATACGTTTCATACCATTTAAAATTGGTAAATTAAATAAATATTGACTAAGCTCAAACTGTAATCAACCTTAATATGGTAAACCTACATGAGTGTTTATGTTTAAGTATGCCTTAATTTAATTAGCCTTCAGTTACACAAGTGCCAATAATGTATATTACCTTATATTATTCATACTCATAGTAATAATGTACTACTACATATAAACCATAAGGAAACCTGGAGTTGTAATAAAATAATATCCCTGAATTTGCTAATCCACCTTCAACAAGCATGTTGATCAATACTTATGCTTTCTCTGTATTATACAAAGAGGTATTTTCTTCTGTAGAGAATAATAATAAGATTGTAGGAAGTGATACAAGAACAAATTTAGAGAGCAGAGCAATACAGTGTTGTCAAGATAATTGTAAGAGTAACTTAATTTCATAAACAAGTACAAAGTAATGCAGAAGCCAAAATTCAATTACCTACCTAACTAATTAAATTCATTTTAGCACACATATCAAATCACAACAAATTAAATGTAGTTTCAGTAGTGTCAATTCTCCAACAGAAACACTTTAGCTTGGAAGTTGGCCAGATAAACACTATATCAGCAGCATGTGGCAATGCCATACTGTAGATCAAAAACATTCAATTCATAACTAATAACTGTTTTGATGGTACACTTATTAATTATATTGAGAATGTTAGTTGATTCACACCTCACTTCTCCATTGATTGCGGTTGAATAACTTGCTTTGTTGTATGCATGCATTGAACTATTTTTTTACAATACGGAAGCAAGATAAGACGTTAAAATGTATAATTAATAAACGCTACACAATTTATAGGCAAGTCTGAATTGCTTTATCAGTGTATGTCGAAAGTCAAATGCGTTATCAACAATAGGTACATCGCTACAAAGGTATTTAATCTCATTCTTCAGTGTGGCATTGAAAAGGTGTTATCAGTTGTATGTAAATAAATAAACACTTACACATTAAATCAACATGCCAGATAAGAATGTAAATAATAACATTGAGAATATCTTATCAAAACAGTTAGTTCAACTGAGGGAAAATTGATTGTGAATCATTGCAAAGGAATGTATTTTCAAATTGTATTGTACTTTAATTCGTTTTGTATGGAAACCGGTCATATAATTTCGGTAGAATACTAATTGGAATAGCAGTATTGCTTCTAGTAAACAGATATGTGGAAAATATGAAATCATAGTAATATCACATGTTATGGGATATCCATCCTTACTAATATTATAAATGCGAAAGTAACTCTGTCTATCTATCTGTTCATTGCGCTTAATGAAATTAGTAGGAGGTAAAGTTGAACCCCAAGAAAGGACAAAGACTATTTTTTATTACGCGTCTTCGTCTGTGTTCACGATAACCGACATTAACGAGGACGAATTCGCGGGCAATACATAGTTACACATAAATTAACGTGGAAAAATAGCTAAGACCTTTTACATAGAAATCATTTGATACAGTAAGATTCTTTTGCATCTCATCTTCCTACGTTTTCTCACTACTAAAGAAGAAGATATTTAAAGGAAAGTGTGTAGTTACTGTTGGTTTTTTTTTTTAAATAAGCTATCCAACTTGACCAATCTGTATCTGTGTCACAGCCATTCTGTAGGATGCATACTGAGAAAAAACTACAGACCTAGTTCTGTTGTTATTATTAGAATTGTGAAACTGGACTACAATCATCCAATGAACAAAATACAAAGCATGTTTTTGTCACTTCAATTGAATAAAATAAAACATGCCAGAATGTTGGACAGACACCATTTCATTGGGGTTTTAATAAATAGTGTCTGTCATTTGTATACTTTCTACAATATAATCTTTTTTTAAAGCATAGTATTTTGAGATCTAGTATCCAATTTATTTAAGCAACAGCTTTTGCTTTTGCGTAAAAGTCGATTATCACGGACACAGACGAAACCGTGGAGCCTATATTTCTTGAAGTTTAAACTAACCCTGTACCATATTTCATCAGTAATGGTAAAATATTTAGTTGTGAAAGCCTAACAGACTGACATGCAGACAGACAGTTACTTTAGCATTTATAATATTAGTGTGGATTATTATTTGTATCAATGTTATTGCCTCATCATTATGAATACTTTGGATTTAAATTGAGGAAAATAGTTTGGTTTTTAATCACTTGTATTTATTTTATTTTAAGTTATATTATTAACATTATGTTGCTAGATGGTAATGCATGGGAATGCATAATAATTAAGGCTACTTTAATACCAACTTATGTGTTTATTAGCCTGGAATGAATATGTAATTCGGCCATCCGACTACTGTACACAGACTAAATAAATAATTCATACTTTTCTGCTCTGTATCACACATAGAATTCAAATAACATTTTATAATATTATAAAAATTCACAAATTACATAATGCAGTAAGTAATAATAATGGAGCTTTTTAAATTGAGAAAAAAAAGTAAACAAAAATATAGAAGGTAAATATTTAAAATTAATATGATTATAATAAGAATTAAATGTTTGTCCAACCAAGAGATTCTTCCAACAGTTTTCCTGCTATATTTGCAAATAAATAAAATTATGATTAAATGGTTCATTCCAACAAAATTAAAGGAGCAAGAACTGGGGTGTTTAAAAATTAAAATTGTAAATTAATGATGTGGGGCTTCTTTGTTTATAATTATTTTTCTTCACATTCACTGACCTATATCTAGAACAATGTTTTTTTAATATATTAGATTCCAATAATTTCAACCTTAACACGTTTGCGATAAAGACTTTGGAATGGTCTGATGAATCATGCTGCTAAAGTTTACAGCAATGGGTAATGCCTGCTGATGTCATGCAAGCCCCAATAACCAATACAACCAAGTCTGTCCACCCGGCTACCGCCCGACGGCTTGCACACCTACTTCACTTCCAAGAACTTTAAAATAACATCTGCTACATTAGGAAGAAAGGAATGCTCGTAACCACATGAAGAAAACCACCAAGTACCTTTTTATGTTCACATTCTTATGTAATATTCCCAGTTTGGACACGTTTCTGTCAGGATCTTACTAGTTTAAATTCAAATATTAGTAGGACATCACATGGAAGTCGAAGAATTATGCGTAGGAGGCATAAATACCTTTATTTTATGTGTAATCCAATATCCAGAAGAAAGTCGCAGTCCTATTTACACACGAGTACACTGTCATTCATGAAAAATAACACACCATCACTATGCAGCACTACACAAATTTTCACTTAAAATTATATTTTTATGTGAAAATATCACATAATGCGCCATTTTCGCAATAAATCCGAAGGACAGCAATCGGCAATCGCTGCCATCTTTTTTGTCAAATGTCTAAAAACTAAATATAGCGCTTGGAACGAACTCTGGTGTTATTTTTAGAAAATACAACGAAACTTTTTACAAAACTACTAGCGACATCTTTTCAAAACACAGCACGAATTCTATTTGGCGCTAGATGGCGCATTCAAAGTTGCCAAATTGCCTACAAACTTCAACAATAGATGGCAGCATGCGTATAGTAGAGTCAGCTAGAGCTTACTGAATTGAAAAAAGCTTTTTTACTAAAAAATGTTTTTCACTTTTTAGTGCTTGTGTGTTAATGTTTGAAATCCTTACATAAAGCCCTTTCAAACAATACCTCACACGATATATTAAATTTTGGAAAGTGGTAGGAGGGGGATTGACGTACCCCCTCCCCACTTCCTTCAGTCAGTCATCGACTACACGTATAAACAAAGCAATTTGTCTTGTTACGGCGATTCTGCTGTGATTTTATAAGGAGTTCCGTTCCATATCTCCAAAGTTCATCAGATCATAACAATATTCCTATGGGACCTATTCGGAACTATACTCTTTCAAACAAAAAAGAATAATCCAAATCGATTCATAATTGGCGGAGTAATCGTAGAACAAACACACAAAAAAAAAACATACGCGTCGAATTGAGAACCTCCTCCTTTTTGAAGTCGGTTGAAAAGTAGAGCTGCCTCAATTGCATTTTTTTTTACCCGAAAATATAAAGGATTACCTTTATGTACTGACTAATTTAAAGCAAACTAGGCAAGTTTTGCATTTAATCGTAATCCTGGATAGCGTGCTTCGACTAACAGATACATAATGCACCAGTAACAGACAGAAAATACCTGACTTCAAAAGTTTTCTTCATACTTTTGAAATTAGGTACTTTACTTATAACTCTGTATCGGTAATTTGTTTGTACCAATATTCCCTTCCTAGATAGGTACCTACAACATAAAGCACCGGAGTGCTTCATCTAGTCGATGTTTCAACAAGCTAATTATAAGTAACTATTCAAGAGAATGTACAATGTCAAACTCTAGATAATGTATTAAGAAATTCATAATATTAATATTAGGTATAGGTCACTAAACGACCTGCAAGTTATTTTGCATAAAGCTATCCTATTTCAGTTAATTCAAAAGCGTCCAAAATTCGTTACGACGCGAAACTACATGTTTGTAGCTTACTGTGCCATTTTTCCAAAAATTGTAAATGCAGTTACCAATAATTTAAAAAATTAAGGGCTTCGTGGCTTATGGCAGAGCCCACGCCTACAATCTACATAAAAACAGATTACAGATTCTGTCGACTGAAGAATACGAGTAGGTAGCCACTTTCCAAATCTATCCTTGTTAGTTAACAAAGTAAGTTTCTCTGGCGACAAAAGAATGTATTTCACACCAAACAATATCGCTTCACTTTCGGCCACTCCAGCTTCAGCGTTGATTGTTGAAGGCGGAGATTGTAAAATGGTGTCTCGTTACGTTATGACCGACCGAATCCGGGTGACGTCATTTCAGATACATCCTCTTACTTTTTAGTTCAACTGTGTTATGCATACCTTTGTGAGGTCCGTTTACCTACTTCGGATCGAAAGGTTTACTTACTACAAATAATACTTTTGTAGAATTTTATGTCACTCGTTGCGCAAGGTCTCTGAATCATCATCAATCAGGCACTTTTTGGTGGTTTGACTAACAAAGACTAATCTAACCTAGTTGGAATTTCTATAGAATTGGGAGAAGACACTCGTAACAGGTACTACACCTAGCGTCAGGCCCTCAATTGCTATAAAAGATTGTTTATGCCAATAAACTTTTCTTTATTTTATTTTATTTCTCATTGCGTCCTGTATTAAACCTCTGTAATAAGGCACATTTATGCCTCGTCAGCTCACTCAAATAGGCTTCGGATTTCGAACTATTTCTCTTTCCTACAAACGGATATAGCCAAATAGTGCCAAATACCTTTTGCCTATTGCCTCTCGTCACCTGCCTATTTCCTCATATGTTGAATCCTATGTACGTACTTACGTATGTATGTGCACTGTGGTCTTCAGGCATGGCCGGTTTTGAAGGCTTTCCAATTTCGGAGCGTTCACGTTCGACTAGTTCGTGATAGGCTAGTCTTAACTTCCCTACTTCCTTCCGCTAGTCAACAGCCGCGAGTCTGCACCAACTGTTGCACGTACGGTTAGCATTTATCTTTAATGAATGCGTTATGGCACTGAAATGCCATGAGTTCTTGTCAGTTCCGCACAGGATGAGTACCTAGGTACCTAAGTTGTCAGACATCGACGATTTTTATTTCTATTTACTCTAACTTGAAAGAGATTACGGTTGAATACGTTCAGATATACGATAAGATGTAGACCAGGTACAGTTCCACGCCTTTGCTGTGCGCAATTAACAATACGATTTTTTTATTACCTAAGCAGTTATAGCGTCGTAGTCATTAGCACCTACTACCTATTATAATACCCACATAGCAACAACAAAGATTTCTTTACTTATTGTCGGGAACAGCTCCATAGGTGCAGGTATCTATGCCTGAACTAAGTAGATTTCACAAAATCTTAGTTGCCTAACTTAACCAGGCCACAGGAGTGTAACGCACACCTGTAACAGTGTTACCAGTACGACACACATCGCTTATTACAACGTAACCTAACTTTCTTATCCATTCCAGGCGCTCACACAATCGGTGCTCAATTAATCAATAAATAAATGTATGATTCGATATGTTACTACTAACTACAAATTGTCTGTCTGTCTAGGGTAGTCTTCTATCTTTGCCATCTACAGAAGGATGAGGAGGGGTTATTTGTATGTTTTTCAAGTGTGAGCCACGCATTTTTCGCTTCATTCCTTTTCTTACAAAAGTCCTATTATTCCACATGGCGGCGGTGGTTGCGACGCAAAATGGGTTATCAGTTTCAGTTGAATATAAATTATGTCATTAACAAAGTAAACTATGTTACGATCGGTTAGCCTTACAGTAATGTACGACAATGATTCACGCTTTAATCAAGAAAAACTCGACCACCTTTATTGTGTTATCTGCTCCTGGCCATCAGGTTAAGGTAAAGGCACCTAATTCCGCGCTGTTTTTAACATAACACGAAAGAACATTATAAATTAAGTATTTATCGGACCTTTGTGTCCAATTTTATATTTTTATCAGAAGTGTTAGCTATCAAATTTTTGAAAAATATTTGCAGTTTGTCAGTAGAAGGTTATTGAAGCTGATAAAATAAATAAAAATATAAAATAGTCCGAGGTACCTTATTCCGATTTAAAAATCGTAATTCCGATGCATTTGGTTCCTAATTCCGAGTATAAAAATAGAAAGGGAACTATGTAGGGAGAATTATACATGATGTTTAAAAGTCAAATCTGTTTATTTTTTATATTAAATCAATTCTGTTTTTGTTTATTCTAGTTTTATTCTAAACCCTGTTTTTTATTAATATTATTCCTTAATCTTATAAAAATATAAAAATGAATTAACAATATCAACATTAAAATCTAATTGTTGCTTTACAAAAATAATTACATTATTATTATTTTTGTACTTACAAGTTAAAAGTATAACAATTGCTATAATCATATCAAAATTAGAGCCTATTACGAGATCCAAATTTGTTTATTTTTTATATGAAATCAGTTCTTTTTTTTGTTTATTCTAGTTTTATTCTAAACCCTGTTTTTTATTAATATTATTCCTAATATAATAAAATAAATAAAATACATGCAATTAAAAAAAAACTAAACGTAAAAAAAATAATTTTATTATATTTTTTTACAAACACACACTCCAATTTTATGTATTTGTATAGATGATTAGTATTCTTTCAGTTACTAAACGCGTATCTACTAAGCACATAAAATAATGAACACTCTGTATTTAAACAGGGTCTTAACTAACTTCGGAATTAGGTTCTCATGTAATCTTATTCCGACGTAAATACATCGGAATTAGGTACTCATGTAACCTTATTCCGACGTAAATACATCGGAATAGCGTTTTATGATGCTAAATCAAAGTTTCTAATTCCGAGTACTAAAAAGTAAAAGATTTTTTAATATTATGCAAATAAAATAATTTATAGTTACAATATGAAAGGAAAACAAATATAAAGTACATACATATAATAACAGAACACTTATAAAACCTAATGTCTTCACTAAAATCTTCTATACAACGTATTAATAAAGTACCTGTACAAACAATTTTTGACCTGCTATAATTAGTAAATGCGACGCCACGGTGTACCTCGGAAATAGATTATTAAATGTATGAGTTATTCATTAAGTCAGAACTAACACATTAAAGTTTATAATCATAAAACAGACACCGAAATTTAAAAAAACTAAATGTCTTTAAATTTGTTTTTCCGTGGTATACATCGGCTTTTAGGAACACACTAAAATATTTTGCACCTAATGCCGCGGTATTTTAAACACTTATTTTCTTGCTAATTTGCAAATAAAATACTCAAATCTTAAGTGTTTTCGATAAAAAATATTATCCTTTCAATATTTCAACCTAAACGAAAACTCGCGTTGTATAAAATTATTACGTAAAACACTATTTGGCAAATCGTAATACTCACGTGCATAAGGTCCCAAATGTATGAAGTGTGCTTTCGACGCCGCTCCCCGCGGCAAAATGACCGATTATTTTACAGTGTGACCATACTAAACTCTCCTTTGTATAAATAAATATGAACAGATAATTATTAATTCATTATTTTATCATGCAGACCATAAATAACTAGTAAATTGCTTTAAAAAACTGTTTTTCTAAATACATCGGAATATGATGCCATTTTTAGAACCCCTCGGAATAAGGTGCATTTACCTTAGTTCTATTTTGCCAGTAGCTGTAATTTGTTCTTCCAATAACCTTTTCTTCTGGTGTTCCGTAAGCTGGACTAGGTATCTTTAAAGGTGTTCAAAAAAAAACCTGAAGCACTGGTCAAAGTGCATAAATATTTGTTGTTTTTTTGTTTTTCTTAAAAAATGTCATAACAACTTCCTCCAAACAGGATCCGCCGACCACGGAAATGACCGCAAACAAAGTCACGGGCCTAAGCTAGCAGCTAATAAGTGTATAACGTAACGTGTGCGTCACGACGTTTGCACTACGGCTTGTTTGCGTGTAGTTAGCGCTCGCAGGGACGGTGAAAGTGGTTACGTAACGATGCAGTGCGCCTGCGCTTGCGCCGCTGCTGCTGCAACTTGAAACCGCTTAGGTAAAAGGCACATAATATTAACACTCATTAACTATACGCATGAATTCGTTACGTTCTAGGTGTTCGATATGCTTGGATGTAATAATTGTTTGTTGAACCTAGCCTCATAAGCATTCTACTCCGGTTTCTGTAGAAGACTAAGAAGTGTTTATCGTATCTACGGTCGAGCCATGGTGATTTATTGACTGTATTTTTATACTGAATGTTGATGAGAAAAAATAATTTGATTTAATTAAAATGCATATTTCAAATTCTTCATTTTCATGCACAAATTTATGAGAAAGCTTGGTTGATGCGTTGGTTTTAAAATTAAACACTTAGGTCCCTATCCACTTGTATTTTGGACTCCATAAAGGAATATCGCAATATACCTAATGAAAACGCTCGTAACTAGAAGACCGCAATAACTGGGTATTCGCTTAATTTCCCAGGTTCAAAAGATTTAATCATAAATGAATTCATTTATGATTAAATCTTTTGAACCTGGAAAATTTGGAGTGGAAACCTGGAAAATTGTAGACAAATGTGACACTGTGTCTAATCTAGCACTATTATCAGCAAGGTATTTTGCTTTTTAATGACACTTATAGATCTTGGCATTATCGGCTACTATGCCGTTTATTACCAAAAAAGCCTCTGAGATCTAAGACAGCAAATGTTACGTCAATTCACAAAATACCTAATCAAATCAATAATGATGACGAATGTTATTTACCGAAACAAAAGAAGTCACATAATACTTCTACCTACTAACCTACATAGTTCATCATTTTCCTTGTAGAGGAAAAATGTTGGTATACGATTGCCAATATGCCTACTAAACTAGGCCCAGTTTATAAAAGGCATTACTAAGTTATGGTAGGAACTGTAATTATGGTATCGGAGGCTCAATCTATGTACTCTTGATTGAACACAGTCTCAATTAATACGTAATAAATTCAGGATAATTATTGAAATTATAATAAAAAATAAAAATTTATGATAAATAAATAATATTAATTTATGTCGTATAGGACTGCCTCGTTGGTCTAGTGGTCGCAAGCGCGACTGCTGTGCATGAGGTCTTGGGTTCGATTTCCAGGTCGGGCAAAGTGTTATTGGGTTTTTCCATCAGGAATTTCTCAGTAGCAGCCTCGGAGTTTGGATTTGTGCCCGGTTGATGGCAATAGGCTCGCCCCCTATTACATGGGACTAAAAACATAACTGGCGAAATGTGGGTGTACTAATGGGTACTCCTCTGCCTAACCCTTCGGGGATTTCAGGCCTGATGTTATTAATTTATGTTAGACCACCTGACAGCCGTCGTGGTGGACTGTCAAGTTCTGATTTTCTAATTTAAAACAGAGTTCATCTCATTAACACTTTGAAGTAAGGTAAAGGCACCTAATTCCGCGCTGTTTTTAACATAACACGAAAGAACATTATAAATTAAGTATTTATCGGACCTTTGTGTACAATTTTATATTTTTATCAGAAGTGTTAGCTATCAAATTTTTGAAAAATATTTGCAGTTTGTCAGTAGAAGGTTATTGAAGCTGATAAAATAAATAAAAATATAAAAAAGTCCGAGGTACCTTATTCCGATTTAAAAATCGTAATTCCGATGCATTTGGTTCCTAATTCCGAGTATAAAAATAGAAAGGGAACTATGTAGGGAGAATTATACATGATGTTTAAAAGTCAAATCTGTTTATTTTTTATATTAAATCAATTCTGTTTTTGTTTATTCTAGTTTTATTTTAAACCCTGTTTTTTATTAATATTATTCCTTAATCTTATAAAAATATAAAAATGAATTAACAATATCAACATTAAAATCTAATTGTTGCTTTACAAAAATAATTACATTATTATTATTTTTGTACTTACAAGTTAAAAGTATAACAATTGCTATAATCATATCAAAATTAGAGCCTATTACGAGATCCAAATTTGTTTATTTTTTATATGAAATCAGTTCTTTTTTTTGTTTATTCTAGTTTTATTCTAAACCCTGTTTTTTATTAATATTATTCCTAATATAATAAAATAAATAAAATACATGCAATTAAAAAAAAACTAAACGTAAAAAAAATAATTTTATTATATTTTTTTACAAACACACACTCCAATTTTATGTATTTGTATAGATGATTAGTATTCTTTCAGTTACTAAACGCGTATCTACTAAGCACATAAAATAATGAACACTCTGTATTTAAACAGGGTCCTAACTAACTTCGGAATTAGGTTCTCATGTAATCTTATTCCGACGTAAATACATCGGAATTAGGTACTCATGTAACCTTATTCCGACGTAAATACATCGGAATAGCGTTTTATGATGCTAAATCAAAGTTTCTAATTCCGAGTACTAAAAAGTAAAAGATTTTTTAATATTATGCAAATAAAATAATGTATAGTTACAATATGAAAGGAAAACAAATATAAAGTACATACATATAATAACAGAACACTTATAAAACCTAATGTCTTCACTAAAATCTTCTATACAACGTATTAATAAAGTACCTGTACAAACAATTTTTGACCTGCTATAATTAGTAAATGCGACGCCACGGTGTACCTCGGAAATAGATTATTAAATGTATGAGTTATTCATTAAGTCAGAACTAACACATTAAAGTTTATAATCATAAAACAGACACCGAAATTTAAAAAAACTAAATGTCTTTAAATTTGTTTTTCCGTGGTATACATCGGCTTTTAGGAACACACTAAAATATTTTGCACCTAATGCCGCGGTATTTTAAACACTTATTTTCTTGCTAATTTGCAAATAAAATACTCAAATCTTAAGTGTTTTCGATAAAAAATATTATCCTTTCAATATTTCAACCTAAACGAAAACTCGCGTTGTATAAAATTATTACGTAAAACACTATTTGGCAAATCGTAATACTCACGTGCATAAGGTCCCAAATGTATGAAGTGTGCTTTCGACGCCGCTCCCCGCGGCAAAATGACCGATTATTTTACAATGTGACCATACTAAACTCTCCTTTGTATAAATAAATATGAACAGATAATTATTAATTCATTATTTTATCATGCAGACCATAAATAACTAGTAAATTGCTTTAAAAAACTGTTTTTCTAAATACATCGGAATATGATGCCATTTTTAGAACCCCTCGGAATAAGGTGCATTTACCTTAATATCCTACTATTTAAATAAAGTTGAATATGGATAAACCTGCCAGTCTCCATAGTACGTTTATACCTGCTTCTAATTTATTATTTAATTTATAATAGCATTGCCATATAACGTGGCAATACTGCTAGCCTTTTGGGCACTTGTCCCATTGACAGTGATGAGGTATTTCATGCCCTTTGATTTAATGAATCCTCTGCGCCTTCCGGTACGTGGTCGCCACTGGAGAGTCTCACGACCCCAACGGCCATCTGCTCTATGGGCTCGGTACCCTGCTCATTGCCACTTGAGTTTTGCAATTTTGAGAGCAATGTCAGTTACCTTAGTTCTTCTGCGGTTCTCCTCATTTCTGAAAAAAAAAAGGAAATAAAGGTTTAAATGTCCCTTTATTTCCCTATGCAACGTTTTTTCTAAGTTAGAAGGTACTTGCTTATAAAGTGAGCACTCCTTAAATAAGGAAGTACTTACCTAAAAACATTTGTTATGCTAGAAATGACACAACAAAATAAATGTCCATACTCCATCATTGTAGGTTTGACATATCGTCCTTGGCAAGATGACGCTATCAACATAAAAATCAGCTTTCACACAGCATCTGACAAATTACCATTGATAAGATTATATTTAAAATACTGGCAATAATTAAGGCTGCTGCGCAACGTGTTGCGGGTTCGATTCCCGCACGAAACAATATTTGCATGACCTGGTGCCTGACAGGTAGTTCTTCCGGGTCTAGTTGTTGTCAGTTTAAATACCTAATATTTTTAAACGCACCCACGATACAGGAGAAATTGTAGTGTACGTATATTTCGAAAAAAAAAAGAAATCCTGATTGATTTACTTTCATTCATGGGCCTTTCATTTAAATGGTCGTTTTTATTTTATTAAAATGAATCAGTTTAGATCAGTGCAGTTAAAAATAAAATAAAATCTCGAAGAAAAAGTGAAGGTTTCTACCTTTTAACACATTTAATTTATGTTTCCACTTTGACCTCACCGTATAACAGTGTCTGTAAATAAACAACAATTGAGACTAACGTAGCGAAATGAAGAGCAGCTGGAAGTAGTCTCAGTTTACGTCGTTACGGTGATGGGCACCGAGCGGCCGGAAGTGACGGCATGGGCACTTTAACTAGATGCCTCTCATTTATTAGTTAGCAAAAACTGAGGTGGCAATCAACATCAGACAAAAGCATTGATGTAACAGCTGTTGCGCCGCGCAGGGGGACGATACTTTTCTCTCGAGTTTCTCCAGCGGCGCGCGCGCAGTCGAACCTCCGCCGCGGGAAAACACGCGCGTCTTTAACAAACCTCTTCACGTAAATCTTTCTTCACGCTCAACTAACTTATGAGCGAAATTATAGGATTACATTAAGAAATTAGTGTGAAACCTCAGTAATAAAAGCGAGCATTGTGTTTGTGTAATTGATAGGCCGATAGAAAGTTGGCTAGCTTGTTGCCTGGGTGAACAAACGTATAAACACCGTATATTTTACAAGTTGTGCACCAGTGCCGGTGGACTATATAACTGTAAGGTTTGTTCAATTGACTTTTAATAGTTACATTAATTAATAATATTTCTAATTACTAACATAGTACTGTTATAATTTGCCTGTTTAACTTGATGCGTTCGTTTATATATTTCGGTATTTTAAATGCCATCAGCAGGCGCCAAAAAAATATAAAATTAATTAATTATTATAGGTATTTGCCATTGATACGCTAAGAAAAAGCGGAAAAAACAGGGGTCTTCAATCATTGTAACAATTATTCTGATCATTATCCATAGCAAGTAGTCCCATTTTAAGAACTGCCAACGACCAGCCGAGAAATGTCTTAGAATAAAAAGGTAAAAAAGTAGAAGTCTCAGTTAACTTTAGGCAGAATTGCTGTTTACTTACTTGCAGTTTGACACCGACATCGAGACAGCGAGCAGGTTGCAAGAAAAGAAACTACAATGACTAAACATTGTAGTGTTTAACACCTCATTGCTGCACGTGGTATCCATTAAATATGCACCTCGTACTGCTTTCGTCGTTTGGTGAATTTAGGATGAACAAATAAAAATGCTTATCCACTTCAAATGCTGTCGACAAAATATAAAACAGATTTTAACGTCAATTCGATCCACATTGTTTCCGCTGAGAGCTTTCTTTTATTAAAACTGTAAATATTAAATTAAAATGTTTCGCAAATCAAAAAATTAGTCTTGCCATGCTCGTGCTCAAAGTGCCATGCATCGCATCTGTTCATAATTACTTAATTGTACCAAGAGCCGGTAATATCAGATGTTATCTCAATTAAACCTAGCTTTTATTATAAATCTCAGCGGTTTACTGATAACATGAGGCAGTAACTATGCTAGCATGAAGCAGCTGTGGCCAGTAGTGTAGCTTGCCTTGGACGGGCCCTGTTTCGGAATTTGTTGGGGTGCCCTTCTACCGTGTACTGTGGCGAAGTCCAAATGTAGGGTAACGATTTTACACAAAAGAAACAATACGTTTATTTATTTTTTCAGGAAGTTTAGCCTAAGAGTAAGTAAGTAGTATAGTATTGGCTAAGATGGTGGATAATATTTTACGAATTTTTGCTTACACGGGCTCGGGGTCCCTGTTGCTGGAGGGCCCCGTTGATTCGACTGTAGCTACGTCCCTGGCTGTGGCTATAAAGCATGTGAACAAAATAATAATTTCACAGAACTCGTAGTCAGCATACATATCAGAATGTCCTCCATTTCTTTCGTGACTATTGTAGGGAAAACAATCGGCGCTCCCACGGCTCCAATAGTGTGCACCGACTGGTTTTCTTTCGAATTCTCGCCATTTACCGTAATTACACATTATACGAGACAAGAATACATTTAATGGGTAACAAATACACGAACTATGGTCTATTTAAACGTATAAATTACTTTAATATTCGGCGTAAGTAAGAGCAATTTGAGGAAGAGGAAACTACCAATTATGTACTGCAGTAATGCAGTACGCAATACGCCGGAACGGATGGGGTAAATGTAAAAAATGCCTTTAGTGAATGGAGTTTTGATTGATGCTTTGAAGAAAATGAATTAACGCAAGTGCAAATAATTGGTAATGGTCCAAAATCGTGTGATCTTCCTTATTTTAGCTTGGCTGAATTTTAGATAGGTATGCTGCATACCTACCTAAAATTAAAGCCAAGCTGGCCAAATGGCCCAGAACTAGCAAGTATCATAATACTTGATAGTTTGTGGGCCATTTTTCAGGCATAGAAGTTACCTGACTCGCTTACGTTCAAACTAGCAAGTTTAATGAATACCTTCATAACGACATATTCCTGTTTATCCTCTTTTCGCCCGTTCTCAAAAGACTAAAGTCTGGAGAATCTGGAAACATTGTACCATTTAACAAACTTGACGTAGAGTCAAGTTAGAATCAGCGTTAGCACTGTCCAGCTTTTTATCGTTTTTGGACGGTGCAGCAGGAATTTAGAGTTTTCGTGTGTGGAGTATTATAACTTTATAAAAGAAAAGGAATCTTTAAAAGTACAGAAAAATATAAAAATAATAAATAACTTCTTTCGCTTTCATAGCCGTATAAAAACACAAAACAAAGAAGGTTAGGAAACTTGGGATTTTACGAAAAAAAAAATCCGATTAGATATTTAATACTACAAATAAGGCAATTTAATACTACAAAGTACTTTAAAATGATGACAAAAAAATTGGTTACACTTGTTCGAACAGAGTTTTCTTTAGTTGACGCCAGAAAATGCAAATGCAAAAGGTCACAAAAAAATAGACTAAGTACATACGCTTGTTTACATTCGGAGTTCAATTTACGCAAAGTGGATACTTTGAGTGCCAACCATATTGCCGACATGCATTTGCTCAACTCGATTAGGTATGTATCTAGGTTTGAAAGGGGCAAATGGGGCAATGGTACATTGAAGGTAATGTAATGCTAACCGCCCCTCAACGTAGGCTATAAAACATCGTACACCGATGACATACACACGACCGTAATGACCATAAGTTACTGTCGGTATTACTGTTGTGTCAAAACTATCATAAACATGCTAACTACGTGCAGTCAGCATGTTGTCTTGCTGATAGTTTTTGTCAACAATGAGTTTTTCTTGAGTTGCGGTAATATCTATCTGGGCATTGTTACACCAGCGTGCATTGTGCGTTACTCACTTCTTGTTACGTAAACCCTTTGCTTAGGTGACATAAACAACGTGAAACGGCACCATTTATCTCCTTCTTGACATAAGTCGCACATTAGTTGCGTCGAACAAACGCCTAGAAGGTCGATTGATACGTTTCTTGTTCGTACAACCAAAAAAAGGGTTACACATTCCGAATGCACAACGTAAAACAATTGGTGTTGCCGTTCACCGAATGCCAATATGATGAAACCGACTTTACGTGATATATTTATCAATCAGGCTGTTGGTTTACGAAAGTCTAGCGCGGTATCGCCGAGGTAACGGTTGGCGAAGTGCGCCACCTTTTAAGTGTGTATTAAATAATGTTAATGCTATGCAACTGTGTTTAACGCAAGTATTTTGTTTATAATGGACCAATCATAGAAACAGATATGACAGTTACTTTCAGTCGTTGAGGTGAGTAAATTCACTTACTGTAAAGCCTGTATGCTACTAACCGACCAAAAAAATTCTGCCGGAAAGTTTTATATCCAAACACTCAGGCAGATTTCAGGAGGGGGTTTAAGACAAAGAATGTTTTTAGGTTTTTTTACACAGACTGTAGTTTTCCACCAGCGACTTACTCCGCATGAATACAGACGAAGTTGCAGATTAAAATGCCTATACCCTTTTCTAGAAAAGGATATAGGCCCCATAGCAAATTTTATCAATTCGATTCAGTGGTTTAGCCGTGAAAGCGTTACAAACAAACAGACTGACTTTTGCATTTATTATGGTTAATAGAAAAAGCCAGTCAGGGTTTTAGTAGCTTGAAGACCCCCAACCGGTATACTGGTCCTATCAGAGTGGTCACAATACCAATTCACTCACGTATCGTAACCAATTGGTGTCAAACTACTAAAGTCCAAGACGCACAGATTGTCCTACTAACCTTCACCATTATTTACTTCCGCTTATGCATGTTATTAAACTTAACTGTGTATAATATACGCTATTAATGTTAAATATCGTTATTACTGGGACTGGATCCAAGAACACAATTAGACCGTCATTTACCGTATAATTCAACCTCGACCTATAATTGCACAGCGGTGCTATTCTGTAAAATCTCCTTGAGGTAGGAATTTAGGTAAAGCGAATTTGATGTGAGATTCATGAATAACACACATTTGAGACGTTCTCACACTTACGCCAGATATTTTGGAAGCGTCCGCCTTGTAGGATGAACAAAATTCACCAAGTGAGTTTGTATAGAATATAACGACTGCTTTAAACATCTGAACAACATGACTAACTCCTTTATTCTTAGTACTGATGTGCCTATTACATTGAAGTGTTAACAGACAAACAACATATCTTTAAATAAACCTTAGAGCACCATTAAAAAGTAATAAACTTCAAATTAATTTGGCATTTGTATGCACAATGCATAACACGATTGTATCTTCGGAACGGCACCGTTTATCATATTAATTTTATATTAGTTCGGCACCCGAAGGTTTAAAGCAATGTTAGAACTTCCTCTTGATAATAGTTTAAACTGTACTGTGCTATGTAGGTGCAAGGTTGTCTCGGACATTCATTTAAAATTATGTACTTACATTCTTTCCAAATTGCTTCTAATGAAATGGATCCTGCGTATAATGGTCCTTGTTGGTTACAACGTACACATCAAATAAATAAAAGAAAATGTTATTGCATGTGGCTAAAATACATATATTATATTAGCAGACCTGGCAGACGTCGTCCTGTCCGGGAAAGCACAGCAATGCCACCACAGGGTCCAATTGTGTTTCCAAACCATCCGGGTACCCATTTAAATATGCACACAAAATTTTATCCAAATCGTTCCAGCCGTTAGGGCCAAACTAACGTACAAAAGAATTATTAACTATTTTTGACATAACAACAAGTATCATGTGTAGTCAAACTAGGCACACATGTATTTCAGCTATCAGCGCTAATCCCCTCGAATACAACATAGAACTGTGCTACAGTTCCTCATTACAAGAGAAATTTCGAATTCGTAATCATAATTGATTGACTCAACTGTATCATTGTTGAGATGCATGAAATTAATTCAAATTGAAATGAAACTCAGCAATTTCAAGGTTCGGTGAGTAATTTTAAATAATTGTCCAGTTCATCTCATGTCTCAGTCAGTTTAAATGGAGCCTTTACAGATAAATGTGTTTCTATTTGGCATGACCTCAGACGTAAGGACACCTGCATTTCATTATGACTTATAGTTATATGTATGTATGCAAAATCTGTGCAAGACCAACTTCTCCACGAAAGTGATTGACCATTGAACTGTAATCAAAATCAAACGTAATGAATCAAATTTGCTAATAGACAACAGATCGGCTCGGAAAACGTTGTAAAAGGGAGTTTAATAGCAACTCAATAAGTGCTAAGATAACTCACCCGTTTATTTAATTTCTTCAAATTTCTTGTCGAACGACAAATTAATGGACAAAATATATATACATTTAAGCTATTTAACGTGAATAAGAAATAAGAATCAAGATTTGAAATCCGAGATGATACCACATAATTGGTAGTTTACTAAGGAATTAAAAACTTTTTAGAACATTACATTATTTAAAAAAAGAAGTAACAGTAACTCATTATTTTCACGCTTACCCTCAATTAATAGATTCAATGAAAATTTTTTCATTAAATTTTCACATAATAAACAGATCATTAGGTCAAGATTTTCTGCTCATTCATTCTCAGTTAATAATCTTTTAATAGTAAACTACAATCTATTATAGATGTTATTACGCCAGTAATAGCTTTCTGTAATTACAGTTTAATGATACTATACTGTTAATAAGTCAGTCGGTGATTTAATATAACGGGTTGTATATAGCATTCGAGTATATAAAAAATCAATATACAGTGCTATTGAATTCGCTGTGTGAGCTTAACAACGATGTTCCTAATCTGTTATTTATTTATTTTATTTATTTATTAAATAGCAATTCCTAAAACAGGTTATAAAACTTTAACAGGCGTGATGCTATGTATATTTAATCATTTAATTACAACAATCATTGACACAACATCACGCCTGTAAACCCGAAGGGTTGGGCAGAGGTGTACCCATTAAAAACCCACATTTCGCCAGTTATGTTTAAGTCCCATGTAATAGGCGGCAAGCCTATCAACCGGGCACAATTTAGGCTGCTGCTACTTAGAAATTTCTGATGAAAAAACCCAATAACCTCATGCTCAGCAGTGGCGAGGCCGTCAGTATAATAAATTTAGCTATTCCCGTTTTTCCTTCATGAAAACCAACAGATGAATCGCGAATTTGGAATTTTGTGATAGGTGTCTCGGTGCAGTCCACTTTAGGAACCACTGTTTTAAAGTATGTAGGTACTTTATCTCCAAAACGTAAACACTTTGAATGTTATCGAATGGTTTCTGAGTCACTAGGTACTGTAAAATACATATTACGAAACAGCTTTCCACGAAGTTGATTTAAAAACCTCACTTTCTACAGATATTGCGCGATCGGAGAATAAATAATATTCCTTGAACGTAATTTATTATTCAATAAACAATATAAAAACGTGAGTATAGTTTTATGAATAAAATTAAGAGGCAAATTAACGTACATTGACTTTATTTAAAAAAAAAAACCTGTTGCCAGTATTAAAGCCTACCTATATTGGTATAGATGCAGTATTTTTAAATTCGTAAGGGATATCATAACGAAATCTTTGACTATGGATTCACTATATGATTCTAAACTATACATAGTTTCAATTTTCGTTTCAAAATGTAGGTAAGAGCTGATGTTTTTCCACCTTCCACCTTCCTTTCTTCTCAAAGGTCGACTTACTCCAAAACGTCCTACGTATTGGGCCTGTGTTAGCAACTAACCCCTAGTAGAAAGATAATCCTGCCTGGCGCAAGCGGGCCTTAAGATATTAAAAATAATTAACTAAATATTTATAACGCACCTTTCAAACGGAGCGCGTTGATGTCTTTTATACGTAAATTAAAATTTAATAGTCCCTCACGAAACCTCCATAAAGTTTAATTATAATTCTCTCTTTTTTTAAATTCCTATCTTGTATTATGGTCCTAGAAACCATAAGATAAATTAAATACTATACTTATTTATACCGTATAGGTGTTTTAACTCAATTGCTAATAAAGTGCTCATGCGCAACATGCTTAGCCGCCTACATAACTACCAGTTATTACCGTAAAACAAGATTTAAAATGTACTTTACTAAGAAATACAAGCCCGGAATGTATTTTAAATCTAATAGCTACTAACTATCAGTATATGTGTAAAATGCATTCTCATATTTCTATAGTTCGTCGTATCGAGGTAACTAGGTATATAGCTGAAGTAACGGGAATCCAATTCTAACTAACGTTACATTCTGTACTGCAAACACTAAACTCATTAATATTAGTTACAGAATTAACTTTCTACAATTAGAAATTAATTACTTACAGAAACGATTAAATTATTTCTTTTATTTTTAAGACGTTGAATGTCTTACCGGTAAGTAGACATTTGTGTAAAACGGGCTGGTTTTTAAATATGGAGTGATTTGCAACTATTTGTATTCAAATTTAAATTATACACATTAAAATATAAATGCGTAACTCTGTCTGTTTGTTATCTCATCAGGGAAAAACCACTAGCCGATCATAATGAGAAAAAGAGGAGATAATAATCTGGACATTGGCAATGTTTTAACCCGCGACTTCATGTGCGCCAAAATACTAGCTTTTTTTATTCATTAGACAATTTCTGTCTATAAAATTAGGTATAGTAAACACTGATATAGTCAGTATTAGAAGAATCAAAATATTTAATAGGCCAAGACTTAATCTAATTGTACAGGGCAAACATAAAAAGAACTAATATTCTATAAAAATGGCAAGATACTAGAGAAAAGTGCAACTGGACTTAAAATTAGGAGAAACTTCAGTGCTATAAACACCAGATATTTCCATGTGCTTATTCATCCTTATTATGTCATTATACCTATAAGTCATCAAATAAAATTACGACACCCGGTCAATAATTAATAAATATTTGGATTTTTGTTTGACAGTATTTCAGAATACATCTCTTTCAAAGAACAGAATCGCCCTGAAGCGTATGCGGTAGGCAATGTCATGCAACTGTGTGCGGTCATCGTCCCGCCTGCCAGCGCGGCGGCAAGATGTTTGATTTCGAAAACAATCTACTAGCTTTTGCCCGCGACTTCGTCTGCGCAAAAATAAAATAAAATATAGCCTATGTTACTCGCAGATAATGTAGCTTTCTAATGGTGAAAGAATTTTTACAATCGGTCCAGTAGGTTTTGAGTTTATCCATTACAAACAAACAAACAAAAATACATTTTTTTCCTCTTTATCAGTGTAGATAGAACATAGATAGAAGATTGATTCGTGTAGAGAGAATCACTAGCAAAGTGCACCTTGTATTCTTTCGTTTCAATTTATTGTAACCATCCTGTTTAACAAAACACCAATATTCATGCGTGTGACTGGTTTATCTTCCTCTTAAGCAAAATTATAATATTAATAGTGTAGGCAAAAGTGTTTTTTTTGTGACATTTTTTAATGTGTGATAGTCAAGTTGTATAATTTATGATTATGAATAAATAAAACAAGATGTTTTTTATTGCCATGTTTTAACGTATTATTATGGTGGTTCTGAGTTCTACTCACCTAGAAATTATATTATTGAAAAGAATTGGTAAATCATCGCAGAAACTGCGAAAATGTATGTTTTCTTACAAATCTGCATTGATATGGCCGTTATGACAGAATTCAGTCAGGATTTTTCTTAAAAAAATACTTTATTAAATTTTCATTATCTTTCTTAATTAATATGAAGGACAAGTGAGATGACCTGTAACTTAGGCTATGTTACAAAAACTATCTGTGCGTTCTGCACACTGGACCAGTAAAGCCTTGACATAAATAAAATACAACCACAATCGCTAATTGTTTAATTAGATACAGTACCGTCAACTTTATTGCATAAATTAATGCAGGAAATGGATAATGTTAACTTCACTTCCTTCAAACTGTAAAAATAAACACGTTTTTTCATGATTAAAATGGAGACCGAAGCACGAACGGAGGCAATTCATTTGTCAGCGATATACTGACCGAATATTATAAAACTAAAAGCAGGACTAGTAAAGACAAGTAGAGGCTTAGATGATGATGATGATTTGTACATTCTTCATTTGAACGTGAAAGTGTCTGGCTTGTTTGTTTTTCTTTTTTTGTCAAGTTCAGTGGCTGAGGTAAGCGAACGCAAACGAAACCACGCAAATGAATAGATGCAGGCAACGATAAAACGTGATTCATTTGTTGTGTCAATGTTATGTCGTATCATCGTATGCATCGGTGTCGTTTCGACTTTCACTAATTGTAACTAAGATACGCCCACCACTAAGGTAAGCTTAAATCATGCGATAAAATCCAATCGTGCAAAGAACATTACCACGTAGGTTTGTTAATGATATCCCACTTGCATACAAACACAGCGTTGGATTTTGATCCTTGCGTTAATACCGAAATGTGTTGATTTTATAATAGCGGTCGTTGCCCAAACGTCTCGAGGTCGTGCTGAGATGTATTTGAGTGAAAGTTGTGATAAGCCCCCACCTCGGGCTCCGGTCACTGTCTCGAGCCCGTATTCATTCTTTTGTTCATCATGATCGCTTATGCGTAACCCTTTAAATTGGAAGCTGATGGTTGGTCAGTGTTAATTAGGCATTCCATAATGAATCGTGTGAAAATAATCTGTATAATAATAATTCTTTGTTTTCGAGAAACGTTACTATTTACGTCTTTTTCCTGTAATAACAATTTCGCATGCTTAATTGTTACCTTCACACTTGATTTTTATTAGCAAGCTGAATTAGGTTACATTGATATTTGAAACGGACCACACGAGATATTAATGTTATTTTAAACATTCCTTTATAAATGAAAGCTTTGATGCTTTATTTCTAGTATTTCAAGCTTAAATGATGTTAAATTAATTCATAGGCCATTGAAAACAAGATGAATCTAATACTAATTTTACAAATAATATTATGTATTCATTTCCTACATTTATCGAATCTGACGTCCGATCACTCGATCTCACACGTGTACTATCACATCTACCACTGAATAAATATCATGTTTATTCTAATGATGATAATTTAGGTATTAGAAATCAATTTTATGAGCTTAAAAATAGCCTATACTATATTGTGTGTTTTAATAAAATATTGAAATCTTCTGTGTCTTTGCCAACTTATGTTTGGCTTTAGTATTACTAACAGCGATTTCATTTGCGATAACTTTTGCACGATTGTTGCAATATTTATTACATTACTGCTTTATATTGGCGGCATGTTGATTGATCAATTTTAAATTAAGAAAACGTGTTAAAATCTTCCTGTTTTGGCAAGCAGTAAACTTAAACAGGTTGTAAGCAAATTATGTTTATCAATCAGTCTGACAAATACAGTCAGTTTTTACGTCAATGCATAAAAAGTAAAGTAAACTTAGAACTTTAACCAATATGGTTCCCCACGCTAATTGTGCAAACAGAAGAAAGTCTCAGTTGTGCACGATTTACATAACCGCGACCATCGACGCAGGCGCCGATATTTCACTTAGCTACGCATTTAAATGCTAAACAGCGCGCAGCGGCTCTCTCATTAAAAGTACGTAATTAAAAAACCGAACGGCTTAAGCCTTCAGAGAGCGCGGTCTAAACGTTACGTAAATTCGATGGATTTAAAAAATTAAAATACCTGTTTCACTATATTTATTTGTTTTGAAGGCTATAAAACTCATAATCATGGAAAGAAAGAAAAAAATATTATTTGAATAAATATACAAAAAAAACATTATTGAGCCATGGCCATGGCCGTTAAGAGGCCATGTTAATTGCTGTGTGTCATAAAAAAGCAAACCTTTACTATGGTAATTAATTTTCAATTCGAAAATCGACTCAAATTAACTACTTTTACGTCAGCTCGCTTGAGTTAAGCCATCCTAATTAATTTCCAGACAAAAACCACAAATTCAGCGTTGTGCGATGATGTAACGATTTTTTACGGTCTGCCTAAATTATGTCACTGTGAACAGAATGGCTATTTCTATTGACGGCTATTTCCCGATAGGTAAATGTTTCCGTATCGTTAACTTCAGTATTATTATTTTTACTTGAGTATTTAAACATTATCCAACTTATCAATTATATGGTTACTTGTAAACATTTTTTGTTTAAATCCTTAATTGTTTGTGTCTGCCATGTATGGTGGACTGACGACCTGGTAAAGATCGCGAGAAACTGCTGGATGCGGGCAATGTCGAACCGGTCATTGTGGCTATCTTTAGGGGAGGGTTATGTCCAGCTGTGGATGTCGTTCTGCTGATATAATGATGATGAAACATTGTAATCGTCATATATCGCGAGTCCGCGGCCCAATCTTTTCATTAGCAATAATTTTGGTTAACCTTCTGACTACAGATAAATTTAAAATGTCTTTTTAATCTTGTACATACGGCCTTGTGCACCAAAAATCTATTTTGTTTTGCCTTGACGTTCGTTTAACTAAATATATTCTTTGTGTATGTAACACTACCTACAAATATTGTTAGGTAATTTCCTGGTTAACGGATGACAGCATTCTTCGGCCATAATTATGTCGTTGGGAAGGGAGCAAATGCTTATTAACTGCAGTAGCTGGTTGATTAGCCATCACGCGGAAGGAACCACTACTCAACAGCATGACCGCAATGTCGGATGTACGCGATGCATGTATCTAGACATGCGTCACGAAGTAGTTAGTTACGATGACGGAATATATTGAATTAATTTATAGTATTTGTATCACATTTACTTCTTGTGATCAGCCGGTCTATTCTGAAAATATCTTACTCAGTAAATTTAAGTGCAGTGAATTTGAGGTGAGTTTGCGAGTCATGCATTACCACAGGGGTTAAAAGCTTTTAACAAAATTCAACGAAGGCGATTTTTACAGAATAGTACTGCGTTGGTATTAATCGTAATGATACGTGTTTGTTATTTCAAAATGTAGAGATGTCTGATATTTTCTCAAGTACGTACGTGATACGTATTTAGATATATTTTATAGATAATCATTCATCCATCTGACAGAACAGTAGTAGGTAGGTACTTCCCAATTATCGACCAATGTCTCTGAAACAAGAGACGTTCTTAGAGGAGGTGCAAATTGCACGTTCAACAATAGCGAAGAATAGCTCATGACAATCGGAAAATCTTTTAATAATATAATAGCTTGGGTTACAGATGCCTTAAACCACCTTTTTCTAGTCACGGATCCATATCCAAAATTTCAAAGAGCCCAACGTGTGTTTCTGAATAAAAAAAGGGGGTTTTTGAAAATTTCAGGCGGGTATCATCTTTAACTTCTAGATAGGTAGTCTCGTCATGCACCCCTGGCGTTCATTACACTGACCCCTTAGAGGTCCATGGACCACAGGTTAGGAAAACCTGCTTTAAACTGTTGAGTAGCAACATCTGTTTAAGTGGAAAAAACTTTAAGGAAACAAGAGTCTGTCAACCGTGGTTGTGTGTGTGTAAAAGTAAATACAATACACTTAACACATATTTTAGAGAAAACTAATTGCTTTTAGTTACCGTTCACATCAAATTCAGGTTAGTGATTTCCAAATTACTCGTCGTTTTGTCGCAATACAAAGAAACGAAAGAAATTCTCAATGTATTGTTGAAGAGATGTGGTTCGTCGCCATTTTCTTCTATTTTTAATTTGCTCTTAGCACAATGGAAATGAGGCACACAATCGCTTACAATTTACAATCGCTTGCTTACAATCCATTTCACTATTTCAATTGCACTTTTAAGTCGTTTATTTATTATCTTTTTATTGCAATTGTGACGTTTAAAGATTACTCTTTCACATTGAGGCTAATTATATGAATGTTCCAAAAATAAATTTGTTAATCTAATAATGTTACAAGTAAAAGTTGCTCCCACTATCGACTCCCACGCACTACTGAAGATAAAAAGAAGATAGTGTGTGTTTGACCTACAATTAAATATCACTAACTGCTAACGGCGGCAATGACCCTAATGATGGGCACTGACATTGTACCCGTGAAGTAAAATGACACAGATTAACACGAATGTAGCTTCACTTTAGCGGAACGACATGAACCAGCAGACCAAAAGAAATAAGTAGGTAGGGCTTAGTAGGGCGGGCTTATTATTAGAGATCAGATAATTGAATATTTGACTAAACTTCATGTTTCGCCATGCTAAGCCTAAAACCTAACACCTGACGTTTAAGTAAATATAGTAAAAAAAAATATTATTTTGCACAAAATAATAAAAAATGGCTATTCGAAAAAAAAAATTATAATTAGTTCATATATTGTGCCCAACAACTGCGCCAAACAGGCAGCAAATATGCCATTCCAACCACAACCAACTAACTACACCTGCATCTGATTATCCAATCTTTGCTTACTACTGAAGGCAATGCAAGCTGAAAGTATAAGTATGAACAGACCATCAAACCCCAGTATGTGCCGGATAACCGAAGCAGGAAGCACAGGCTGTTTGCAGTTCCAACTAGTAGGACTATTGCTCGGGCTAGATCTCCCATACCGCGTACCCTCACCGCGCTCAATGCTCTTCTGGACACCAGACCGGACTGTGATGTGTTTGCGGATGAATGGAAGGTGATCCTGTCAGAATGCCTGAGGTACTGCGAGACGAATGCATAATAAGTGTATAATTCTTCGTACCATGTTTTCTTTTATTTTATTTCTTTTTAAACCTTTTTTTTACCATGTTTTGTTGATGCACATGTTTATTGCATTTTATGTAATAACGTTTATCAGATTGATTTACTGTAATTGGTTTAACCGTTGTAAATTAAATAAATAATAAATAAATAACGGACATGGTCCGTCCATCCATACTGTGGCTAAATTGTCGGCACGAACAACAAGGTTTTGTGCGAAGCGAACCATCGTCCGTTGTCTGACCCCCAAGTTCGATAGTCTGAAGACGGGCTTATAAGTCGTGAAAGCTACGTTAGTAAGTACTTTCGGTCTGTCTGAGAAAGCTTAGGCTAACTTTGATTGCATTCGTCTACGACTCACACGAAAAACGTCTTTTAGAAATTTATTCTTGTAAAACATGTATATTTTATTTTTTTAGATTGAAAATAATAAAGAAAATACCTCAAAACATAAGACACAATAGGTGTCACATAAATAAAAAGCTCTCTCATTAAAACGGCAGTAGAACAGTGAACACGCTTTTTGATAAAATTTTAATGAGCAATCAAACGATACGCCAATTTTATCGCAGCAGTAGCAATGAAATCGTTAAAATATAAGAAAACCAACTTAGCTGAAAAAAAATAATGATAAAAATAGTTCAAAATTTAATTGCGATTTATTAGCGAGAATCCTAAATAAAACGTAAATTGAGATTAGAATGCTATAAGTTAGTAGAATTTGTCCCCTGTTGTAGGTACCTAAATAAGTGGTCCTATCTTGTGGTTACTTTTTCAAATCTTTACTTGCAGTCGTGAAATCCTTTAATCTCAAATAAATAAATTGCTTGTAATATTTAAGTTATATGTACATATCCCGTTTGTAACTTTCACTGGTTTTATTACGCTCCTAAAAAAAACACCGTAAATCAACCATAGATACAGCCTTGTATGAGGTTTTCCACATCCATAAACTCGGTAGCCTTTTTTTACTGGACAATAAAAACATTGATTTTCCTCTTGCACAAGCAATAACTTCGGAATTACAGCCCATTCAGAACTGACTCCAATTTGACATCATAAAAAATCGATTAAGTATTTTGCCGACGATGCATGTAGGTAAGTAAGTACTTGTGTTGTGGTAAATAATGTGGTTGCATTGGACAAATAAAATCAACAATTGAGAATATTATAACTCCACAGGTTTTGTAACTATAAGAAATATACTCAACTAATGATTTCAAACTGTCGGCGGTTAGCTTAGTCTTGAAAATCTAACAGAATGCAACACAAAGTATGTTAAAAGTAACACTGTTTTAAGACGTAGGTCCCCAGGTTGTTGCATGCGTGATAGTATTTCGGTTGCATGTATACTTATGTATATACTCGTAAGTACGTAATGATATAAAGACAACACGAAGAAAATGTAATAATCACTAAAGCAGCAAGACTTAAGCTGTACTATTATGTAAAAATCTCCACTTGAATTTAAGTGAAATGAGAATGAGGTGAGCGATCCAACCCTAGTCTTACAAAAAAAAGCAAGTCATCTTAAGCTCACTAGACCTACATAGGGAATTATTAACAGAATAACACTCCACGGAAGAGAACTTAAACCGAGAAGACTAATCTAATGAGGACCTCAAATTGCTAGGCTAGCGTTACAAAGTACCGATATGAAATTGAGAAAATATCTATGAGAGTAGGTAATTGGATAGCAATTGCAAAAGCATCGCAGCCAGTTAGTGATTCATTGAAGTTATCAATTAATTCAGTTTAACTAGAGGTAATAAATGTATAGAATTATATGGTAGCAGTATCAAAATAATTGTTTTCCGTTTATTTATTACACTACTTTGAAATGCTAAACTGAAGTCGAAGTTGCCACTTGTCTATCAATGCCTAAACTTTATACTTGCTTGAGCCGTGCCTAAGAAATTAAAGAAAGCAATTACACAGTAAGTAATCAAACAGCATCATTAAATGCAGTTGCTAGTGTTATGAAATCGTGGTGAGTATCCCAACATGAATATTGCTAGAGGAAAGTACATACTTAACAAAATCAACCTGAAACTTTGCAACATCTACAGTAGATATTAGATTTAAAAAAAAATCTATTGAAAATACCAGCTAAGTGCGAGTCGGACTCGAACACGAAAATTCCGTACATATTTAACACTACCTACATACAAACACGTTTCTTGTGTATAGACCCCCTTTAAATTTAAACTTTATTTTACTTTTATTTATTTGTTGTTATGTCGGCGAAACAAATACACACTCTGTGAAAATTTCAAGTGTGTAGACACTTGAAATCTTCACGGAGTGTGTATTTGTATTACGGTTCAAAAGATACAGCCCTTTTACAAACAGACGGACGGACAGCGGAATTTAAAGACGGAAAATATGGTAATAGGACAAAGCGAGCAATTTGATTCATTAGCTCAAATTACTTGAATCCAGTTACTAGCTATTATTCCAGTTTGACGTCGGTTTGAGTGGGCAGTGGGCAGCCGGCTGTGAAATTAGGACGTGATTGCTGAACCACGGTTTCAGGTCAATAGCTTTGGCCGACATGTTTGTACCCAGCAATAACCCATGGGTCAACGAATTGACGATGTACGCCAACACGAACCGCTTTTAAGGGAAAGAAAGTTTAAGGTTTCTTTTTACACTTCCTATGAGGTACAAAATTTGGGGACGGTACAAATTTCTTGCAGTTTTTAATCTTTAATTGGCGCTGGAAGAGCAAGGAATCTCACATTTATATGGGTAAATGCAAACTAATAGTTTGTATATTAAGTCTGCTAAGTTAGCAAGACTTACATTAGACGAATTTATTATGAAAAGCCGAGCCTTTTCATGATAAATTCGTAAGGAAGGAATTCGTTCGCAACGAAGAAACAAATAACATAGTGCTTCCTTTCTTTTAAAATAATTCGTTGCTCCTCTCTAGTAGTTTATCCTGAATCGTGGGTCCGTTTATCTACAAACACATAAGCTCACATAATTACATAAACATCAACTAAATCTACAAGGGAATGGCCACAACTGAGTAAATTAACCAAAACTTTAAATAATATCATTTTTAGAGGCTTGACGACAGGTTTTAGAACAGAATTCTTAATAACATCTTATTACGGCTAGCATACCTACAGCAACGATTAAACATATATTTTTCCGAGGGCCTAATTATACCTCGTTCCCATTAAATTCGAGGCAATCGAGTATTTCTCGTAGGTATATCTACAAAAAAACATACCGGTTCCTACAGGCGGAGTCACCACAATCAAGTGTTCTTAAGTTCGTTTCTAAGCACCTATTAAACAGTGGGGCTACACGAAGTAGGCTTTTGTGACACGAACTCATGGACTATAGGACTTTCTACGAAGAAGGTGTCATACAAGGCCGTAACAGACAATGCATAGCATTGCAAAGTAATACGTCAAACTGGTTTAAAGAATAAAGAGCCTCTTTAAAAAAAACTGGTCCTTTGCGCGGCCAAGTTTGATTGACGTTGGTCCTTTTACGCTACCCGACCAATATTTGACTTAATTCGCCTCAATCACAAAGCAAAGTAGCTTGTGGTAATTAAATCATAATCGACGTGTGAGTTATACGACAATCAGCATTCAATTCACGGCACAACCCAATCTGCGTTTAGCATTCATCATAGAAACTCCAAAACAAAACATTGTTTCATAACGTACTGTATTGTACTCGCGCCAGAACAAAGTATGGGAACTTCTACACGGACTAGGAAACTGTCGTTAATTATATAATTAGCAGTCGCAAGATCTTTGACGCCGCATTGTTCAGTAGTTACTATTGTAAAGCGGTGGTTAGCGCCTTAACGAGTATTCGAACGGTTGCGTGTACTTGCGATAAAATCATTATTTAACACTATAGTAAATGTTTGTACGAAGTTACGTGGTCAACGAAGGTTGGGCCTGGTTATGGAAATCAATGTTAAGCGATAGTGCGACAACGTGAACAAAGACCATTTAAAATTGCTTGATCTATACTCATATTATAAAGAGGTGAAGTTCGTTTGTTTTTTGTTTGTAAGAAGTAATCTCTGAAAGTACTGGACCGATTACAAAAAGAAAACATTTTACTGATAGAAAGCTTCACTATTTCCGAATGTCATAGGATATGATTTAAGGTGTATTTGACTGTTTTAATGAATCAGAAATAATACAGGATCTTAAGTACCTACGTGAAATACTGAGTGAAACAAGAAAAAAACTTGTCAATTTTATACAGCCATGAACTAAGCCATTGTAAGAATCAAAGAGTTTTTCTGCTGAGATTTCACAATAGTTATTTATATACAAAAGGACACCTTCGAACGCTGTTACGTGTTCAAAGTATCCGCACAGATTTTGAATAGCAAAAACAGCACCTTTAGGTACTTACGGGCATTAGATACACGCGCAGTAAACTTACATTACTTTTCATAAAAATCGCTAGACAGCATAAATTACCTACATATTATTTTCAGTCAAGGATGAGACCAATTCGAGTTTCAAGTTTTTGTCAAAAGCAAATCAAATATATATTTTGAACTTGCTTCCTTTAAACTCAAGGCTTTGCGGCCTGCCTTTGCCAAAGTGTGGAGTTTATCTTATATTTAATGGCTTTACCAATCTGCATTGCAGTTTATTTATTATAATTGTGGTGTAAAGTATTCTGTTTGACAAGGCGATCATGTTTTGTTCACAGGCGGTCGTGAATGCCGGGCCGCATGGATGGCGGCGCACGCCTGCCGCACGCTAGCCGTTCTACTCACTGTGCTCACGCTAGTTATAGCCAAATGTAAGTACTTAGGTACCTAATAAATATTACTATTTTATCAAAAATAATATTGTCAGAATCACCGAAATCAAACTGTAGGTTTAGATCTGACCATTTATGTTAAAACTCTAAAAAGTCCACACGATCAAATAGTTTACTAAAATCTACAAAATACTACATCAATGGTGAGCACTGTAATATTTCGCAGCAATTTTCCATCGCTTGGGATAACTTTATTTTCTGGCCTTGCTAACTTTACATTACATACCTGACTAATTTATGGCAAAACAGGACTGTGCCTTTATGTATTTAAGTTAAAAGTATTTTTTCTTTTGATTTTACTTTAGCAGTGTCCCATAATATTCTTGTGTCCCAAAATATTATGACATCTTCTGTATCATTGAGACTGCTGTATGTATAAGGGTACAATATCTATTAAAATATGTAGCAGCCTTTTGCAAGCTACATCTCCAATTCAAAAGTTGTTTCAGAGATGTACAATAGGTCTTTGTAATATGATAACGTCACAAAAATGATTCAAATGCGGTTTACGCAATTCTTAGCACAATAAAATTGTTTTTTTCGGCGTCTTCGCTATGCTCTGTTACCAACACTAAAACAATATTGTCCAAGGCGTCTTGCCTTGTCTAGCATATGTCTTATCGAAATAAAAGAAATCAATTTTTAGTTCACTCAAAATAACAAAGCAAATTTTTACCTGAATATTAAATTGTCGTCAGTTTCAAAATGACATACACTGCTTTGTTAGTAATGTCAATTGTTCCAATGACTAATCCTTGACGTTGACCGAGATTTCCGCCGGTAATGAGTCCCACATTTCACGTAGGTGTACCACAAGTGTTTCGACCTGTACAAGGAATTAATATTACCATTGAACTAAGTAGACTGTTGGATTTCTCATGGTTCTCGTCGGCTGGGAGCGGCCTACTTTCGTCCATAGTAGGCCTCGCATTCGAGCTACATACTGCCCTACAACGGCCGACAGATCAAGGCTACATTAAAGAGCAAAAAGTGGTGACAGTCGTTCACCCGGAGACAACGTTAGCATTCAGGTTACCGAGGCGCACGGTGCCTTTCGCTCCTTCTTAAAATGCACTTCACTGCAAACACTGCAAAGCACTCAGTTCTGGCTTACCATGAAACGAGAAATATTTGAATACACATTGGAATGCTAAACAATCAATTAGGGACACTGAATATATTGTTTACTAATATTAATACCTAGTGAAACTGCGTCATATTATTGGTCTAGTGGTCGCAAAGCGCAACTGTTGAGCGTGACGTCTTGTATTTGATTCCCGGGTCGGGCAAAGTATTATTGGGTTTTTCTATCACGAATTTCTTAGTAGCAGCCTCGAAGTCTTGATTTTTGCCCGGTTGATGACTATAGGATCGCCCCCTTTTACATGAGACTTAAATCTAATTAGCGAAATGTGGGCGTACTAATGGGTACACCTATGCCTAACTCTTCAGAGATTACAGGCGTGATGTTATGTATGAAATTGTATCCGTTTGCGCAAAGTTACAAACGCTACCTATTTCAACAACGTGCAACGGTACGGTATACAAAAACCTACTTGTAGATATATCACAATACGCACGCTACGGTATATCCGTGGCTAGATTTTGAAATCCCGTTTACAATGCAACAATTGAATTTAAAAAAATTATCTACTCGACCTATTTCACGGGTCGTTCTATGAGAACAATATTGTAATTTACTTTACAAAGACCATAATTATTTTGATCGATCTTCCTGCAAATATGAACAGAAACGCATTCCTGAAACTAAGGGACCAAAAGGACCAGGAAGGAGCTAAATTTCCTAGTAG
Source organism: Hoplodrina ambigua (assembly GCA_949774945.1). NCBI lineage: Eukaryota > Metazoa > Arthropoda > Insecta > Lepidoptera > Noctuidae > Hoplodrina > Hoplodrina ambigua. The sequence continues at coordinate 10,934,006 of OX458967.1, forward strand.
CTTACCTAAATTCGTGGTCCTTTGAGCCGAGGTATGATTTCTGAATGTCAATTATTCTTTCCTTAACACATGACACCACTGATTTTAAACCGTAATACATTAAACAATTGATACATCAAATAATATGTATAAATATTTATATATTCTTTTGACAGATGCTGAGTTAGAATCATGGCGGGGCGCCGGGAGGCCGGCGACGGAGGCGCAGGAGGCGGAGGATGAGCGACAAGACATCCAACTGCTGGAAGCAGTCAAGGAGTCTATGAAAGAATGGGAGCAGAAGAGAGCTCGGACTAGGTAAAATAAAGAAATTATTATTAAAATTATTCTTAAATATTATACTCTAAGAGGTTTATCTAGTTTAAGCGTTTCTGGTTTACAAGTTTTTTAACCCTATGAAAGATGCGCAAAAAATAAAAGTCAACTAGCTATTTTATTAAAACTAGGTACAATTAGATATTTATTTAATTATACCTCCAAACCATGTGATACTAAGTACAATTATAACTAAACCAGTTGATTAAGTCCTTGTCCTGCGGGAAGTAAATAATATATACCACTGTGACGTCACATATCTTAAGAACTGTCCAGTGCACATTTCGCCTCTTGTATATAACGCTACAAGCGTCCACTGCCCGCACCTCTCCCGGTCTATGTTCTCGTCCTAAAAAATCGCCCCTATACGTCGTAGGCGAGTACTCAATTAAACGGTTTAGCTATAGCGCGCGCAGGTATTTCGCTTGACCTTTCCGTGTGTTATTTGTTGTAGTCATTAATCATCTTTACGCGCATTTATATTGTTTACATTTCAACGGACTGTTGTGAAAAGGAACTGTTATGCAAATAACTATTAACAAATAACAAGGAGTGAGAGTTGCATCTCAATAATAATGTGGCCCACGTTCATGTCCCCCACGGCTATGTTATGAGATTATTTCTTTTGTTTTCTTTCTACACATCTGAAGCTTTGTGTCTATTGTGTGAAATATTTTACGGGTTATGTAAGTTTAGCCGTGTAATATCACTCACAATGCACCTTCTTATTTTCTTTTGTTCATTACTACAATTTTCTATTTACACATTGTTATATTTTATTTTGCGTAACTTGTTTGTTATGAATTTTAAAAGACAATCATGGAGGAGAAACAAGTGACACGGCCGCATATTTAGTGTTACTCTTCCTGACAGCATGCATACCTACCATATATTTTTACTTCAATATTTTTTTCTATCTACACCATGATATTTAATTATGCACACCTAATTAGACGCTCATAAAAACCTATAGTCTACCTTCATATTCCAACGACTTTCGAGAACACAAAAGATATGGAACACCTTTGTTCAGAAAATTTAAATTATGCAAAAGTATATATTATTTTAACCTCGTTGGCAAAGTGTGCATTGTTTTCAAGCATTTGCCTGATTTAACACACCTTGGATATTTCACGTGCACATTGAACGTAATTATACGCGCTATGTATGGCACCCATTCGATAAACTATACTTACCTACCATCTTATAATTATTATAAAAGCGAAAGGTCACTCGCTGACCAGACCATCGACAAGACGTAATCCCGAAAACTATTGAATCCATGAAGTCATTTAAAATACAATTATTTTGGTGCTCTTGAACTTTACTACGGTATCTAAACTTTGATGATTAAAAAACTTATCTTAAAATATCTTGTTCTCAGCGCACTTGTGCACTGCATCCAATTCGAGAAAATACACTCTGCCGACCCTTCCTTAATTTACCATCAAACCGCTCGTTATCAAATTCGAAATTGACCTCATTTATATCTATGCGGGAAAATAATATCTCATATTACTTAATTTCTTTTTACGCAGGAGTAAACGATCTCAAGGCAGCGTATGCTATGGAGAGTTCGGGTGTTTTGAAGATGCTGGTCCTTTCGCGTATTTGGAGACGCTGCCCAGCTCACCTCAGGAGGTCGGCACGCATTTCCTCCTATACTCTACAGTCAGCAGGTACGCATTACTTACTTTTTTGTTTTTTCAAAGCCAAGTGGGCTTTATTATTCTTATACAAGGGGATTGGAGATCCACCGTCGAGAAACTTGACGTCACATAACTATCTTATTTTGCAATTTCAGAGGAGACCAACCTCTTTTGGCTGTGTCAGCAAGCAATATGTCTGCGGCATGGGGATGGGCAGCACGAGCCTTTGAGCCCAACCGACCGACCAGGGTCATCGTACACGGGTTCGGCTCCAATTGTGACAACGTGTGGGTCTATGAAATGAGGTCCGCTTTGATGGCAGTTGTAAGTAGAACTTTACGTGAATTTATCTTTGCGCATGCTTAGACAATTAATTAATTATCATCTGATGCGAGTTATAATCCACTCAATCTACTTATATAGATAAATAGATTGCCTATGCTTACACAAGAGTTATGACACAGGTTCTAAGAATACAAAACCATTACCTAATCATCATATATCAGTCATTGATTTGAAAACTTCCGGGCAAGTTGTTACAGGGTACAGTCGTAACGTTTCAAAAGGCAAACTAATTACTTACTATTGTGTAACGTAATGTCCCTCAGAGTTGCTTCCTATTCAAACATTTCGCCAACATAATATCGACACATAACATCATTTGCCATTAAAAAAGAACAGACAGTGCCCAGACAGCGAACCGTTTCATAATGAGGAGCGATTATATAACATTAGGTACATTAACTACCGCATTATGAAGTTTTAATAGCTAGTATTATTACAGTTGGGGTATGTATCTACATAAACATGTCAACAATCTGTTTTTCCTTTTACAGGAAGAATGTAACGTGGTTTGTGTAGATTGGGAAGGGGGTGCTTCGATGCCAAACTACCTCCGAGCAGCTGCGAACACAAGGCTTGTTGGAAAGCAGCTTGCTATGCTGCTGCAAGGTAATTCGACTCAAAGGACCAGTTTGAACTAAGCGATATTAAGCTTTAGGTGCATGACCATGAACTGTATTTTGGTTTACACTTATTTAAACGTGAATGCATTTTTTCAGGTTTTGCGGAGCATATAGATTTGCGGTTTGAAGATGTCCACTTGATCGGCTTTAGTTTAGGAGCTCACGTCGCTGGTTTCGCGGGTTCAGAATTACGGAATATCAGTCGGATAACAGGTTGGTACAGTTAAAAAAATATATCATTGTAGAGGCTTTGTAGTTACTTACCAATCTCTTATCACCCTGAAAAGTTTCTGGTCCTTATATCGACTTCCGCAACATCTTGCTCTAAACACTAATATTTTATTATTATAAACTGCGCTTACTTGTTACATCTTACTTACTTACTTGTTACTTTCCAGGACTAGACCCAGCAGGTCCTCTCTTCGAGTTCCAGGACCCTCGTGCTCGTCTGGACCGCTCCGATGCAAAGTTCGTGGATGTGATTCATTCTAACGGCGAGACCCTGATACTGGGCGGTCTAGGTGCCGCGCAGCCTCTAGGCCACGTCGACTTTTACCCCAATGGAGGAAGAGTGCAGCATGGATGTTCTAATTTGTAAGTAATTTTTAATAACTAACTAATATACCGATAACAAATGAGGAAGTTTTTTTTTTATTTCTTTGTTTGTAAGAGGTAGGTAATCTCTGGAAGTAGTGATCCGATTACAAAAAAGCATTCACTGATAGTAAGCTACACTATTGCCGAGTGTCATAGGCTATATTTTATTCTATACTTGACTTCCGTGAAGTCTCGTGCAGAAGCTACTTTTAATAGGTATAGACTAGTGATTAATTCTTCAAACAAGCCGCTTTGATTACGCATATAAATCAATCGTGAAATAACGTAAGTGACGTGTGTAGGTCGCAATCGCTGTATACATATAGAAATAATCAGATAAGTTAACACTACATAGGTACCGATGATTAATGAAATAACTATTGTATAATGAGGGAATTAAGAATTTATTAGGTACCTAGCACTAATTTTAAAATACTACTGTCTTGTAAAGTGCCTCTGACGGCAGCTAGCTTGTATAAAGAATTGAAATAAAAATTCTGTTAATTGGTCTTTTGAGTCGATTTCAAGCAATAAAGTAAATTAACTTCATAATATCCTTATTCTTGTTTTAGATTCGTCGGAGCGGTATCAGATTTTGTCCTGCCGTGGGCAGCAGCGTCAATAGAAGGACGCTCGCTGTGTAACCACAGGCGAGCCTACAAGTTCTTCACCGACTCCGTCTCACCTAAATGTCACTTCCCTGCCTTCCCCTGCGATAATTACGACACCTTCCTCGAGGTAAGTTTGTTGCAATAACAATTTAAATCGATATTTAAAACAAAATGGTTTCAATTCAAACCTTTGAGATAATAAATCAAGTAGGTACCTAGTCCTACTTATTGTAACTGACATAGGAAGTCTCATTTAACTAAGTCCCTTAATAGTGACTCTGTTGCGGTTGTGCAGTGCAAAATTGCATATGAATTATTATATTTGATGGATTCAAAACAATAGCCCATTTTAATTTCCTTGTGGTAGACCACACAATCAATTTTGGAACTTTGTACCTTAATAATAATTTACTTAAGAAGGTAAAAAATCGAAAAAAATACTTACACGTTTAAAGTTAGAAATACCTACAGCAGTAAGAAACACAGTTTGTTCCATTCTTGTTAGAATTTTACAATATGTAAAATGTATGTATGTATGTGCGTGTATGTATGTGTGTATGTGTAATGTATGTTTTAAATGTTTTCGGTTCTTTTTCTTCACTGCAGATTAAAATCTCCTTAATCCTCTATAATTTAGGGCAATAGGGGAATACCGACATTAACAATTTTATAAACTTCCAGGGCCGATGCTTCCCCTGCGACGGACAGCGCCGATGCGGCAACATGGGGTACTACGCAGACCGGTCCTTGGGACGCGGTCAACTTTACTTACTGACCAGAGAGGAAGAACCGTTTTGTGGTATATACAATTTTTTTTTAAGATATTTCATATCTTAAGATCGAAAAAATAAGTTTTGTGATCAAAACTGAAGACAGACTAGTTACCAACGCTGTCATACTACATATAAACGCGAAAGTGGGTGGATATATAGATGTAAGCACAAATGGCATAACGAAATTCTCAAAAATTTGGCACTCATTTAGATTTGATTTAGCATAACACACGGGATAATTTTATCTCGTTTTTGTTCCTGAAAGTAATTAACAACTTTGGCTTAAATCGAAGCACTACGCAGACCAAGTCGCAGGCGGAAGCTAGTTATAATATAAAAAAAAAACACTATTTCCTTAATCGCAAACCTGAACACTTGATCTAGGATCTATCTGGGATAATTTATCTTATAAACACAGTACCTATAAATTAAATGTTTCCTCTGTTTCAAATATATATTGTAGAAGCATTTTTTTTTTTTTTAAGACCGTAATGTCAATTGCTACCAATCTCATTGCGCATATTTACGTGAATCTTTTTTTATGTCTAGCTCATCAATACCACGTGTCGGTGTGGGCCGGCAGCGGGTCCGGTGACAAGGCCAACTTCGGGCGGGTGACGTTGACGCTCCACGGGGACTCGGGACTCAATGAGTCCTTCCCTATGACCAAGTAGGTTGCATTGATTAATATTCGAATTATGCAATATTCGACTTAAAAATACTTATCCATAGACTAGTTAAAACTTATTTAATAACCTAACTTATTCGGGACAATCAACTTACATTGTTATAAAGATAAAAGAACCTGCAAATATATTCTCACTGAGAATAAAACAAACTAACACGATACTAAAAAGAAACTCTTCCTTTTCTTGTCTTTTAAAAATGACTAAATTCATTATCTCCCCTTTTTTCAGACGTGAAGACGTAGTGAACGGCAGCGCTCGCTTCACGAGGGTGCTAGTACCCCACCCGGCACTGGGCGTGCCGTTGAGGGCCACCGTGCACTACGCGGGGTACAACGGCTGGCTCAGTGCAAGCGCCAAGTCCATCAACATACACAAACTACTCATCACCGACAGCTTCGCTAAAACGTGAGCAACTATTCTTTTGTTTTTGATTGGGAAGCCTAGGCTTTAGAGCTATTGCCACCCCTGTAAACTAAAATCTAGACTTACGAAGATAATGAATCACATCAAATCGTTAAAGGAGTAGGAAATAACCAGTTTCCATTTATTTCTGGTCCAAGCAACTAACACATCTTAAAAGATTAGCCTCTACGGAAGATTCTAAGGCTGCCAACGCCCTACACAAATTTCCTTGTCATTAGGATAGAAGGGAACTTAAAGTCATAAATAAATTCTAAAATTCTATAACATCTATTTGTAAACATTTTTTTTATAGTTCTTCATTCTGCAAGAAAGGAATTCAGCTATTGTCCGAAGAATCAATCGAAATGCCACTTTATCCGGGCGATTGTGAAATACAACAGGTATTTACTTAAAACTTGAAATGTTGTTATTTATTGCCGTACCATTGAAAGATATCAAAAATTTGATTCATATTTATTTATTTGTTATTCAGGATAACGAACTATCAAATGCAACTAGCAACACCCACGAATACCTTACTAAAAAAGAAAATAAAACAAAAGAGGTGGGCAATACTATCGATCCTGTTGACAACGAATTGCCTGAGGACTCACCTCAGAGACCCTTCACTCTCGTGGACACTTACGAGTGGACGGGAGGAGAAAATACCGGCAGAGCCTTCGGTATGACGAACACCAAGACCGCCCCCAGCGGAGCCATTGAAATCGCCGAGCCGGTGCTCCGGCCACGTCAACGTAAAACACCTCGACAGCGAGCAGACTCCCCCGACGACCAAGAGATATCTGAACCACTCCTAAGAGCAACCCGACCACCTCGAACGACGACCGTATCTCCGTTGATACGAAAAGCTAAGAACTACGACATGTCCACTACACCCACCTACGAAACTGTGACGTGGGGAGAAAGAGCAGAAAAAGAAGAAACTGGATTCGTAGTACAATTCCTGCCTTCTAGACTAGCGTCGTTCATAACGAGGGCTGAACGTTATGCCAGAGATACCCTCCTACCTCTAGTATCAGCCTATGCACCGCGCTTGCCAATATTCGGTTCCCGAGAGGTACCGAAACCAACTGCGAGGTTTATTCCCACCGAGGATATAAACGTCACAAGTTCTGTGCCAGTGCCTACACCTACTTTAGAAATGAAGATTGAGACATTGCGGAGAGTGGGCCCGCCTGGGATCAAGCGTGAGGTTGAAACTCCTGACGACCCAGAGATACCAGTGACCACCACCACAACCACAACCACAACCACGACAACCACTACCACAAGTACAACAACACCACCATCAACGACGACCACACAAAGAATTAGGGCATCGCCGACTGAGATGCTAAAAATAGTCCCCGGACCAGCCGCAGGAACCAGTACAGCCTTACCTCCCGTAGCTTTGAGGAGCGATGGTGAAAAGATAGTCATTGTGTATCCGAGTAACGCGAGAGACGAGCGTAAGATACGGTCACATTCTTACCCTGAAGAGCTACAGTTTGAAGCCCTGTACCAGCACACTGGGTCGCCTACAGATTTGCACGTGGACCTCCCCACGTTTACCCCTCCGACCAGCACGCTCGCGCCCAGCACTACGCCATCAGCCAAAAGTGAAGCCAGATACATTCCAGTAGGCTATGTTAAGCCAGGAGGTGAAGTAGACTCGAAGTCTACACAAACTTAGCAAGTTATTAAGACTGTATGGTACAGTCGGCAACGAAATTCGATCAACAATTAAATTATTTAAATTATAAACGTAAAATAATAATAATTCACAAACTCTAAGCTAAAAGCTAAAGCTATCACATGAAGTGCGGCAAACTAGAGTATGAGTTTGTGACAATTTAGAAATAATAAGTGAAAGGAAGTGTTGAATCTGTTTTCGTTGCTGACCATACCTATTTTAATTTTGTAAATATCACAATCTACAAGATTAGTATTTTTGTACATACATTTTTTGGGTTTTTTAAAGCAATTATAAAAGCGTACATTTAGTAGTTAAATGGAAAGTTTCTCAGTAAAAAAGTTGTTTATTTCTGTTGTTAATTATCGAAAAAGCCTGAATGAAATTGTTGTTATGTAAATAAATTTAGGTCTAACATAGAATAAGAGACATTTTTATAAAATAAAAACTTATTTATTATACATTTCCACTATTTTTCTTGAATATGCAACATTCGGTGGAACAAATCATCAAAAAACTAAAGTGCACTTCTTTAATTCAGAACAAAAAAATAAAACATTCCTCTAGTCTAAAGAAAAATCAGAATTAATGCTATCGTATTTGATTCAAAATAAACTTATTGTTACATGCTATCAAATAATAAAAATATCACATGAATAGTGTCAAACTAAAATTAATGGAAACATGAGGATTCAGAATGTCTTGTTGGAAATACGTAGCAGTGCAATACTGACAAGTCGATACTAATTTGATCTTGTATGAAATCCCATAAATAAACTACCTGCAACATACGACCATGGTATTACGATCTAACTATAGTTAGAAGCCCTCAATAAAGGTTTCCACATAGATTGTCCTAGAAGTCCTATTTCATAAACGTACCACAGAAGCAACAACAAACAGAGTACTAACACGACGTTTTTAAATTTTTCAGCAGTCTGTTCCCTCGTGTATCTCGTTTTGATTTACAGCCAGCGCGTTTTACGGCATAGCAGTATTGAAACAATTTATTTTGTGGCTTAGTAGAATCTAGACTGTCTAGGTACACTCTATAGGATTCATATCCATACTAATTGTAGTCCACTTGACTGAGAAAAGCCTTTCAAGTTTCACAGTTAAATCGTCACAATATGACCAAAATACAATCATAGAGTACCTCATATTAGCACTCCATTCGTTAACTTCTCCGTAGCATACTGTAAGTCGTAGGTTTACTTCATATATTTATCGGAGTACTGAGTGAGGATGCGTGCTGATGACTTGGCATCGAGGAACAGAGTGTGCACAGAGGTGATGTGGGCGGGAGTGATGCGGGACGCACCGTCTGCGCGAGCAGCTAGCGATGCCGGCGTTAGGAGCTGAGCTGCGTACCTGATGATTCAATATTCACTGATTACTTTCAAAAGTAAGTAAGACTATTGAGGCTGAAGGTTAACAAACATAAACATTTCATGCTACTCTTCAATTTGAAAAAGACCTCATTACAGGTCAAAAGATAACTCAATCAATCTGCCTAGCCTTTTCTCAATATCTTGGGGTCGACTTCTAGTAAAACCAGATGCAGCTGAATACCAGTATTTTAAATGGAGCGTCTATTTGACCTCCACCACCCAGTTACTGGGTAATACGATACCCCTAGGTTAAACTGATTGTCAGACATTCAGCCTTCTAACCACCCGTAACGACTGTCAAAAATCCATGTTTGACAGCCGGGATCAAAGGCTTAGCGTGCTTTCCGAGGCACAGAGGGGTCTCGGTGTATAACGATGGTCAGTAGGTGACCCATCCATGGACTTGTTGTTATGGAATCTAGGTTATTATTCTCTAATAGTTGTAGAAATAGCACTATAAATACGGGAAAAGCAGTATTAAATATTTACCTCAGAGTACTGTTAGCTCCTACTTCAGACAGGGCAGAAAGGGCTTCTTCATCAATAGCAATTCCTTCTGTAGTCGCTCGGAGTTTTAATATCTGTAACCACATATTAATTAGATTATTTTTATTTTCGAAATTGAATTTTATAATTATCGACATCATCATCTGCCTAGCCTTTTCCCAACTATGTTGGGGTCAGCTTCCAGTCTCATCGGATGCAGCTGAGTACCAGTATTTTACATGGAGCGACTGCCTATCTGACCTCCACAACCCAGTGACTGGGTAACACGATACCCCTAGGTAAGACTGGTTGTCAGACTCTCAAGCTTCTGACGATTCGTAACGACTGTCAAATACACGAATGACAGCCGGGACCAACAGCTTAACGTGCTTTCCGAGGCACGGAATGTCAGTAATGTCTAAGATAAACTTCAGAAAGTACTTAAGAATTGAAAAAGTCACATTGGTACTTGCCCGGATTCGAACCCACTCCCTCATGCATGAGAGGCGGGCGCCTTAACCGCTAGGCCATCACGACCATAATTTTATAATTATTGACATAAGGATCAGATTACAATGTTAGACGAATGTAAACTGCTACGTACCTGCAGGAGCTCAGCTTTGTTGTATGGCAAAGTGCGGATAATCAGCAGTCTATCTAGAAGATCTAGTGGGATTCCGTGCGGAGAAATAATATCTTCGGTTCCCCTGAAAAATGTTATAATAAAGTCTTTATGTTACTGCAGGCTTTAAGTATTTCTGTGTGTGAAAGTAGAGAAGATTATAAATCAATACTAATATTATAAATGCGAAAGTAACTCTGTCTGTCTGTTACACTTTCACGGCTAAACCGATTTTGTTAACATTCAAGCATACTCCAATATGCTTGAACGTTAAAAAATGACATACCGTAAAACGGGGTGTATAGAAAGACAGGGGTGAATCGAAACGAAACTTTAAAAGAGATTTTAATGTTAAAATAATATAGTTTGTTGGCAAAAAAGACTCCTTTTTTTTCTGAATTATAATTTACGAATTAGTCTCATTGTTTGCGACCAACTTTATTAGTTTGATTTTAAAATCCCTTTTAAAGTTCCGTCTCGATTCACCCCTGCCTCTCTATTCACCCCGTTTTACTGTAAGCTACTTTCGTCTGTGTCTGCAATAACTGATCTTCACGGGCACAGAATGGCGGACAAAAGCTAGTAATTAAATACAATTACCTTATTTGGCATTTGCCTCTATTGGTAGCAAAGATAACTATTGGGGCAATAGCAGACTCCAGGGCTCGATGTAGATACGTGAACGTTTCAATATCTAACATGTGAACCTAAAAAATTAAACAAAATTGTAAGTACATATTTTAATTACAGTTACAAGCCTATCTTAGGTAGGAAAAATAGAAAGTCTTTACCTCATCAATGAACAGAACTCCAGGTACCAATTCAGCTATTCCTTGGTCTATGTATTTGTTTACTACCTTGTTGATTTCTTTTCTCAGTTTATCTGTAAATGACAATATTGTTAGTCAGCATAGCTCTCTGTGATTGTGAAGATCTAAGAATCCAGTCTTTGAGATACCTCCAGAAAACGAACAAAGTGTATTTACATAATAAAACGTTAATTATGACCAGATTATATATTTGTGAATGTATTAATAAAACATGTATACATTAGGGATTTTGTGGATACTTTCAAGATTTTTCAGTTACAATAATGCCGCCTTTTCGTGGTCGCTACGCTATTAATCGCGTACAAGTATTTAAATGTCAGTGGAGAACATAGTTGGAGATAATGTGGTGATAATTAAGTAATTGTATTCACAGAGGGACTCTTTATGTGTGGTGGTGGCTATGTGGAAAGAGTATGATAAGAGGTTAGTGTTTCCCAGTACTGGTGGTCGCGAGTAATCTATACGAGGAGAGTAATCAGCAAAGTCCTAAAAATCTTACCAGTAATCTCAGTCTTCTTTGGTTTCATGAGCTGCCCCATCATGGACATGATGTCCTGTCCTCCCTGTGGCTTAGCATTGGCACAATCCAGGTCATGCAGTGTCACATCCTGCACTACTTCCTTCTTTTTGTGGACATCGCCTTTCGGCAGTGGCACATATTCTTCAGCCTATGATAACAAATCAGTAGACTAAATAAACACATTATACAACAACTAGCGTCTGCCCGCGACTTCGTCTTCATAGCTTTTTTCATCTGTTTTCAGTTACATCTTTGGTTAGGTACTTTTCCAAATCAACTAGTAAAGTCCCAGAGATATGAGTTTTTGAACATATGAACACAAGAAATGTATTACAAATTGACACTAACATTATCACTGACAAGATTGACTTTATAAAAAATCAATATTGTTGATTTTTCTTTAAAATTACAAACTATTCTATCTATTTACCTCAAGATCAAACTCTGTGGCAAAAGTGTCACTCCTGCCCTGCCTCTTTACTGCACCAGAGTTGGCTTCAATGTAGATAACATCACCCACTTCTACTTTCTCCTTCTGCAGTGATTCGTAAATGGTAGGATCTAACTTCAATTGTTTTGTTCCTTTAGCAGTCTTCAGTCCAATTATGACATGCGATACTGTCTTGCCGTAACCTGATCATTAAGAAGAAATAGAGTAACAGAACAGCATCAAAATTATAATAGAATACCAGGCTATTATTGTCCCACTGCAGGGCAAAGGCTTGTTCTCATACAGAGAAGCCATGAGCATTGATCACTAAGCTGAGTTAATTTTGTATCAGAACAAAATGCATTTTCATTCATGCTTATTATTTTTTTTAATGCTACATAATGAAAAAATATTTTTTTTTTCTTTTATGTCTGGCATGGTACATCTGAGAAAAAAAAAAATTTTACAATTGCCACAGTTAACAAGTCCATTGTTTATCCTCAATAGATCAACCCTATTCCTTAGTTTAATTACATTAAAAATACGAACCTCCCGCAGGATTTTCAGTTTCCACTGGTGTGAGTTCAGTGACCTCTCCTTCATAGACTTCTTTGGTTTCACGAATACGAAGGCCTATAGCACGCCGGAAGTTTTCCATCAACACTTCTGTTTTCTTAATTTCAGTGCTGTATACCTCACTGCCAACCATAGGGCAAAATGGGACCTGTGGATTTGGATAATAATATTGCTAAGTCAAAGAATCCATTATTTATGAATTATGACTTTGAAAGCAAATTAGGAAATAAGTAAACTAGGCTAGAGTATAAAATTAATGTCCACAAACATCTAAATATGTAGGATCTAAAAATTATACACCTAATAATGTTTGAGTAAGAACAAATCAGGATAAATATTGCAGTGATCAAATAATACATTTTAATCTTTTCTTTCAGTGATACATTTTGCCCATGTCTATGTAGCAAGTCTAATTCATTCATATATCTATTACCCAAGTGCATTCAAGGCACAGAACTATGGGTTTGGTTGCCTTCAGTACACTGGTTACCTGGTACTATGAAAGGACTATGGCCCCTGCCTGATCAATGTTTGCATTACACAGATAAAATGGTAGGGGGTGACTTGCACACTCAATAAATGGTAGGACATCTTCTTAGTAATTTATTCATCCTATTTCTAGCAATATAATTTAGTCTTATACTCACTTTGGTACCTAGCTCCTGAGCTATGGCTAAGGCAATGGCAGTCTTGCCAGTACCGGGAGGTCCAGCCAACAATAATGCACGGCCAGCCATCTTCTTGCTTCTGATCATATCTACTACTATCCCTGCAGCCTAGAAACATGCATCAACAGCCAACAAACATCAATGATAAAGTAATGTAATTAACCAAAGAAGATAAGGAAAAAAGTACCCTATTTTGTGGAAAAATCATCATTTCAATTTAGCTTGTTTCTTAATCATAGTTTGTTGTCATGGCAAATCTGTTAGATAAATTGTCTTCATAGAAACTATGTAAAAGCCATTGCATCCATTTACGAAAGCTTTTTACAAAATGATCTATTGAAGTAACACTCCATGGTAACCAAAAAACATAACCTCAAAGTTGGATCAATACTGCAGTAGAAACATCTAGATTTTTCAAATAAATTTAAAGATATTTTCTAGACGTATTATCCTTACTGCATTATTTAACGATATAACAAATAATATACCTCTCTCGCAGTTTCCTGCCCCACGAGACCGGCTGCCATTTGAATAGGAACTCCATTTTCATCCAAACCCAAACCCTTTATATGGCTGTGAGCTGATATTCTTTGGGTTTTAGCGGTACTCTTCACTTCCTCAATCTTCATTTTGTAAAACTACCGGTATTTATTAGTACAAAGAATATTGGAATTAATACAAGTCACACTAGTTGTGTACGGCTGCTCACCACAACAAACTAATGAATGAATGAATAATTTGAACAATTGAGCTGATTACAGCTAGCATTGGAATTAGAGATGGGTCGTATATACTGGTACAGGTATTTATACCAAGTATGTGCTTCCCAGTATGCAGCCCGGGTACAGACCGAAATACTGAGGAGGCATACTATACTTATCGCATACACTACCGTCCAAAAGTTAGGAAGCAACAAGTTAAATTCAAATAAAATAAAAGAAAGCCATCTAAATATGTTTGTTTTTATTTTAAATAATAAATTAGACTAAAACTAAATTATACAATACAAAAATTTAACATACAATATGAAAATTCAATAAAATATTAGCTTCATCGAAGTTTTCCATTTTCATATATTATCTTCTCGTATATTCTAGGCATTCTATTAATTCATTTCTTACAATACTGTTCTTCTATCTTGTTCCATTCGCTCTTTAATAGTTGACACAAATGTTTTGAGCTCGTAGGAGATCGATTTTTCACCCTTTATCCCAAACAAATTCAATGGGAAAACGAGATGGCCAATGCATGATTTTTAAAACTGTTTCATCTTTTTTCTTGTTCAATAAGTTCTGGCACAGTTTAGACGAATTTGTAGGATCATTGTTTTGTTGAAAAACGAATCCAGGGTCATTGAGATTCAATCCTATGGGTATGGCGGCATCATAAAGAATTTTCCAATAGCTTTCCTTGTTTAGTTTCCCGCTTATTGTCACAAGATTTCCGGGTTTATCGTTGCCAAAACACCCGCAAACCATGACATTACCACTACCCTGTTTGATAGAAGGCACTGAACATGCCTCTGAAGCCGTGTCTTATTTTTGCCGGCGGTCAAAAACACGTCTACTGATCTGAAAATCTGACACTTTGATCCGTCGCTCCAAAGGACATTTTTCCATCGATCTATTGTCCAGTTTTTATGCGCCATTGCCCATTTTGGTCTATTATTGATATACCAAATTGTTAGTTTCGGTTTTAAGCAGCAACACATCCCTTTATTCCCGCGGACAATAGACGTCCCTTAACAGGTGGTATTGAAATGAGTGTTTCTCGCGTATCATTCAGAGCTCCGGTAATTTATGGTGCAGTAAGCGTCGCATTCGTTGAGAAGGAACTCTGATGACGTTATCTTCTTGATTTGTAGTTGATTGGGGCGTGCTAGACCTTTTTCTATCTTAGTTTTTACCTGTACCATGTTTCCTAGCAAGGGTGTAGTGGACGCATTTACAAGAAATTCCGCGCTTTACTGCGATTTGGCGTTTACTCTATCTTTCCTCACGTACAGTACAAATAGTGCTTCGCTTTTCAAGAGCAATTTGCGTGCGTTTTGCCATTTTTAAAAGAAAAAATACGATCAAAGCAGTGGTCAAAATCTTTCGAATACAGACAATGCTAAAATCATAACCTTCGCGAACCAATGCTTAAGTGCGACTAAATAAGGTCCAAAAAAGATAAAACTACAAAATATTTTTATTAAATCCACGCCATTGCATTATAGGAAGGACCCGACGTGTTATGTAATAAAAAGCGTGTTTCGTCAAAATCAAGAAATTTGTTAAAACTTGATGAATGTGCAATGATAATCCTATTGTTTCGTGTTAACTATCGTAAAAGGTGGTAAGCCCTTATTTTATTGCTAATTTATATCGCACTTATTCGGCAATTTTTTGTTTTGTTTAAAAACAGAAGTGCTTCCAAACTTTTGGACGGTAGTGTACGTTTACTTATCGAAATCATAACACACCCAAATACTAGAAGTATTTTGAAACCCGGTTTTTGTACCGGGTATTTAACGATACCCATACCTTAAATGCCGGGTATGGAGAATAGCAGGTATATCTCATCTCTAATTGGAATGAATGAAAACATCGTTAAGCTCAGTGTTGTCATAGGTAGTGCTCCAAAATCACATAATTTTCTTTAAAAAAAAACTTCTTTTTACGTAGTCGGGTAAATTTGAAAAACTAAAACCCAGCTGAGACAAAACGTTCAACAAAAAGTCGATGACAAACTGTTATTGGGTTTTTCCATCAGGAATTTCTCTGTAACAGCCTCGGACTCTGGATCTGTGCCCGGTTCATGGCAATAGTCTCGCCCCTATTACATGGAACTTAAAAACATTACCGGCGAAATGTGGGACTAATACCTCTAAATAACTAAAACCTCTGTCTAACCCTTCGGGGATTACAGGCGTGATGATTTTATTTATGTTTCAGTAGGCTACGCTTTCACTAAGCGTTCATTTGAATTCCTTCATTTATACTGAGTTTTGCTACTAACTTGACATAAAATAAATAAATACATGATAAAGGCATGAAAATAAATGTTGGCAACAACGATCTCGCATCGCCCTACGTTACGTTTCGCTTTAATGAGATTGTGTCATTCAATTTAAAGTCGAGTAAAAGAATAAATATTTTTGGAAAAAAAAATTGTCAATAGTTGTTTCTTTTTCTGATTTAGTACTATAAGAAATTTTGGGTAAAAGTTATTGTTTTAAAAAGTCTATAACTAAACATTGAACACTCAAATCAGATTTACAACTGCATAAAACGAAACGTTGCAATTTCTACAGCTGCTGAGTGCTGACCTGTCAGCCATTGAATATTGAAAAAATATTGTCTAAACTATAAGAATTAGGAATATTACTATTTATTGGTGTTTATAAGCTTATATCATGATAATATTGCATCAGTGTGGATTCTGTAAGTAGATTTATGGTGTTTACGAAGCAATGCGGTGAGAAGTGAGTCCTAAAATCATTTTAACTTGGTGCTTAAACTACACAAACGCTGAAATGGAGTATTCAGCACAGAATTTAGAATATGCTGTGTCCGTATTCTACAATGGAGAGCAGAGCGAGAGGGCAAAAGCCCACGCCTGGCTCACAGCTGCACAAAGGGTCCCGGAAGCTTGGAATTTCGTGTGGGAATTACTTCAACCAAGCAAGGTAAAATACCGATTTAGCATAACATCTGTTCTTACTTAAAAGATAAGATCTTTTCATGGTTTGCCGCTTTCCACACCGATAATTCAAATTGCTTTATAATTGGATTTCATAACTGCAAAGTAAAAACATTTTTATTTTGTGTGGCAGCTCACTCTTGGAAATACATACAGTACTTGATTTGTGATAAAAAGTTTTTGTGGATTAGACTGTGTCCAATGCCTTAACTATTAAGATTTGTTTCAGGGTACAGAAATTCAGTTTTTTGCTGCAACAACTCTTCATACAAAGATCCTCCGCTGTTGGAATGAAGTGCCCCCGGAGAGCTATGACGAACTCAAAGACAAATTACTGCAGGCTGTATTTACATACTCCAAGGGGCCTAAGATTGTTACTAACCGATTATGTATCAGTGTAAGTGTAAATTGAACAGTAGGTATACCTATTATCACAGTGGCAATAAACTGCACAAAAGAAATATTTTACAAATATAATTTAACAGTTATCAATAAAAGGTATGCTATTCACACTCCCACACGGGAGAATAAATCAATTTGTATGTTCAGCCTGTGTTATATATTAAACATTAATTCTTTCTTGTTACAAAATTATTCTTAAAGTAAAGTTCTGACTAAACAAGTAGCTAACCTAAAGTTCATGCATAACACAAATTAGAGACTTTATGTATGTATCTTGGCTCCCAAATTGTTTGCTTGTTTTTCTCCATAGAGGCCTACCTAAGTTTCGGAACAAAAACAAACAATTAGCTATAACTTTCTCTCTGACCGTCTCCTTGACAACTCAAAAGTGGTCTTAAATGGTCTAATTGAATTTGATGGTCTTTGAAAGATCGAATTGCATACTGGTATTCAGCTGCCGGTTAAACTGGAAGCCGACCCCAACATAATTGGGAAAAAAGGCTTGGCAGATGAAGTAAATGCATTGACTTTGACTCATAATGTCATATTATTTCAGTTAGCGGCTTTCATACTCCAGCAAGGAACAGTTGACTTGGCTACCATATTAAGGCCTTTATCAACTGTGGAGAACACCACATTATTATTAGAAGTTCTTACTGTGATACCTGAAGAAGTAAGTACGTCAGTAAAAATGTTTATTTTTTTTTCTAGTTCATATTACACTTATGTTTTGAATATATTATTTTCTTTTTTCTTTATTATATGGAAAATAAGCATCACAATATTTGACAGGGATCAATTCCGAAGGTACTTGAACAATGTTTATGAAGTTACTGTTTTTAGTTTACTATTAATATTTTTTATTGCTAATTTGAGCCACAGCAATTTGATTTGTCTGCTAGTATAATACGTTTTTATAAGTGAAAACTTGTACTTGGTAATAATCTTTTAAAACTATTTATCTATATGTTTTTTTATTTAACTGTAAGTTTTCCTAAGAAAACAAATAATGTTATGATGTTGGCCCATTATTCTCAAGTTATGGTTTGTTATGCATTAATGTTTTTGCATTACCAGTACAACAGCATGACAATGGGGTCTGCCCTAAGGAGCAAGAATCGCACAGCTTTACAGCAAGCTTGTCCAGCAGTTTTAGATGACATGCTCCGGTGCTTACAAACTGTATACAAGTGAGTATTCACCACATTATCAAAATATTTTAATACATTCCACTTCTAATGAATAAAAATTAAAAATTGGAAATGGACTGAGATTTTATATGGGCTTAAATACTGTAGTGATTCCAACATAATAATCCAGAGACAATGGCTTGTTTTCTGCTCCCTCTTTTGTTCTTAGGAGTCATGAACTCTACAAAAATAAGATAACCCATGATTGTTAGGTCTTCATTTTTACAATAAAATGCTGTAGCTTATGACAACCATATTTTTAAATATTTTTGCCAATATAGTGCCATAATTATATGATCACAAATTGTCTTTTTATTTCTCCTTAGCACGGACTACGGCTCAGAGTCTCCTTCGGAGCAAACAGTACAGTCGTGGGTGACGGCTGCTACTTGCGCCTGCAGCTGGCTCACCCTGGGCGGCGAGGACGCGGCCGAACACGCATCGGGCTCGCTACCCGACCGGATGCCGCTGTGTCGGGCACTGTTGGCTATCGTGCAACTGTTATACACGTGAGTTACTATAGACAGAGTAAATACAGACACCATAATCAAAAGAAAATTTTAAAAATCTAGAGCAGGTTTTTGGCTTATATTAAATGTTTTAGTTTATGTTTATTTTAGTTTTAAACCATAATAGACGGCATTTTCAGTTTAACGCTTGGATAAAAAAAAAAATTTTTTCATTTATTTATTGATTTACTAAATTCACGTGTAACGTTCGACATGTTACTAGGTGGAACCCCGCCGTGAGTGACACGCCTTTAGACGCGTGTGAAGCATGTCTATCAGCCGTTCGAGCCGCCGGAGGTACAGCAGCTGCAGCGCGCTACCCCGCTTCAGCGTTACAACTGCTGTCCGACCTCGCAGCGCTCGCAGCGCCGCTCATGACAAGGGACAACGTACCGAATTCTATAAATGAGGTACTTATATTGTAACATTTACAATCCTGTAATTGGTCTTATTGAAATAAATGCTTTAACTTTGTAAGGCTGACAGTTTCAAGAAAAAAATATATGCAAGTCCTAAACTCACACCAAGCTATGAATTTCTTCATTTATACTTTTCTATACTTCTTGCTTCTAAACTTATCGTTTTTTTATCAGGAGCTGCTAGCTGCCCTCATTACTTGCAGCGTATCACTGGGCGAGTGTCACGCGCACACGCTAGTGCAAGCCGCGGAGAGCGCGGACGGCTCGGACGCGGCGAACGGTGCGCGCCAGCTCATAGAACTGGTGCTAGCCGCGCAGGCGGCGCCCGGACATTACCCGTTGCATGAGACTAGATCCAATCTTACATTTGGGTTCTGGTATACTATACAGGTGAGGTTTTCAAAATTGACACCATTAACTAATAATACCAAAAAAAAATACTTCTTTAAAAAAAAATACACTTTATTTTAGCCCTGAAAACCTGATTAATTTTCAATTCACTGTAAAAAAAAGTAATCAATTAAGTTGGCAAATAAGTGACGTCATAGTAGTATTGTCAATACAACAAAAAGTAAAAGTCACTTCAATATCCATGATTGTGTGGACATTTCTGTACAGGACGAAGTACTGAACCTGATGGACAGAACAAACGATATCCATCCAATATGGCGGCAAGTGTTCTCGCGACTACTCGCAACGCTAGTGAACAAGTCATCGGCACCCGCCGACGTGTCGCTGTCGAAGGACGACCTCGAACTACTGCGGTGCTACCGACAGGACATCGCCGATACTGTGGTCAGCGTGTACTGTAATAACACTAATAAACATTGCGTCATCCCCGTTGGTCTCGTGGTCACAAACGGCAGTGAGCACGGGGTCCTGGATTCGATTCCCAGGTGGAGCAAAAAGTTTTATTGAATTTTTCCATTAGGAAATATCTCAGTAGCAGCCCGGAGTTTGAAAGTTGGTATTGTGACACCCGCGTGTCCTGGAAAGCACGTTAAAGCTGTTGGTCCTGCGCCTGACCTCTCCCCGGCCGTGTCGGCTTACCGTCCCATGGGACTATGAGAGTGAGGGAAGAGGGAGAGGGAGTGCGCCTGTGTTCGCGCCCATATTTGTGCACTATAATATCTCCTGCGTACTTGGCTAGTCTCCACGGTGGTCACGGTAACCGAAAACCGGCCGAAGGGAATGTAACTAATGAAGATAATCAGATAAATACTACGTTCAAAAAACATTAGACCTAAATGTAAATTAAATATGTATTCAGATGTACTGCTACGGCGTCTTAGGCGAATGGTGTTGGACGACAGTGGAAGCCGCATTCACCGCGGCGACCAATGAGAGCGGGCGAGAGGCCGCGTTACACGTGTTCGCTGCGCTCGCCGACGCCGCGCCTGCGCAGCGAGCGCCGCCCGCTCTAGTAGCGCTCATACATCACGCCTTGAATGTAGCGCATACGTCTACAAACAAACGGATGCTTAATACAGCGCTTGATTGTCTCGGTAAGTTCGAATAACTAAGTTCTAGTTCAATGAAGATCTTGCTGTATCATTGACAATTCTTATGCACGCTATTTTTTCATTTCTTTCTCCCTACTTACCTTTTTTTAAAAAACGAAGCGTACAGTATTTATTGTTTTGACAGAGGCATTTTTTCTTCATCGTTTTCTGTAAATTTTCTAACTGGCTTGAGCTAAGTATTATATAAATGCCTAAGCGAACTAGTAGTTTTTTGAAAGTTCCCTGTATCCGTTTACACTGATTGCCATAATGTTTTGGTTCCCCAGGCGGCTACGCGTCCTGGGTGAGCTCGGTGGGCGAGTCCCGCGAGTTGGGGCGCGCGTGCGTGCGTGCGGCGGGCGCGGCGCTCCCGCGCTGCCCGCCGGCGGCCGCGCTGGCCCTTCGCAAGCTGGCGGCCGACTGCAGCGCGCCCGCCGCTGCGCTCGCGCCTGACATCGTGCAGGCTGCACAGGTAACTACAAAATTCATATAAAAAAATTAAGAACGAGGTCCCGTACGAATTAATAAAAAAAAATAGTTTAAGTAAAATATAAAATTGAGGATTCAGTTCTAATCACATGTTATTTAGACTGCCAGCCACCTACTGCTAGCCAGTTGTATAACCATACAGCTGGCTGCGCGCAATGCTTCCTGCTCAAATCTATACTCGCACGCACGCAGTACTCACCAGTATATAATTAGACGGAAGAGGGAAGGTCGCCTAGAGGGGTTTAATTTTCCTAACGCGACGATTTCTGCCAGTAAACTCCTTTTTTATTCTAGACTACTACATTACAGTATAGCAAATAGTTTTATTCAGGCATTTATGTATAGAATTAAGTGAGAATATACTTGTAATAAGTAATTATTTAAATAAGTATATATTTGTCAGACATTCCAAAGCACGTCGAGTCGGTCGGACGCGTGGGTGCGGCGCCAGCTGGTGGCGGCGGCGGGCGCGGCCCTGGCGGCGGCGCAGCTGGAGGCCGCCGGCCCCTTGCTGCGCCCGCTCGCCGACACGCTGCGCGACGAGCTCTCCGCGCAGGTATGTGTGGCTTCGGCATCGCGAGTCAAATACTAGATTTAAGAAATTGTTTATGTAATAAATACTCTAATCATGCAGCAATATAGTTTTATTCACGTCTTGCCAATCATTGGTGTGAAAGGACTGGATGCGCGTGGATATGCGAGGTGAGAATTAAAATATTTGTTTGTACAATATTGAACTATATTTCTGCATTAATAGAGTATTTTTAGCATAATATTGGCCTGTTATGAGATCGCTCAGTACCCCTTCCCCCCCGGCAGGCAGGCGACAGCGCGCGTGCGGTGGTGTCAGCGGAGTGCTGCGCGGCGCTGCTGGGCGCGCTGGCGCCGCGCGGGGAGCTCGCGGCGGCGCTGTTCCGCACGCTGGCGCCCGCACTGCCGCCCTACGCCAGCAACCAGCCGCTCGTTGAGGTTCGTATTTTATGCAGTACTCATATAAGCCGAACAATTAAAATCCCTTTACATCCTTATGGAAAAAAAAATTACCTGAATAAAAATCTTACATGCAATGTAAGTTGCAATAATCTAGTCTTTGAGCCTTTTAACCAAATTCGTCCAACCCTTAAAAGGGTGATCGAGTAACCTTTTAACAGCTCTTTCGGTTGATTGTAATCTTAAAATACGATTAATTATTTTACTATACTTATTTCCTTCTTATTTCCGCAGCCAATGTTCCACATACTAAAGCAGACGGTATCATCACTTATAGACGATTTGCTGCCACTAGTGTCTGACATCGCTCAGCTCATCGTCGCCGGGTTCAACACGTACCCGTGTGCTTCAGGACTTGACGTCGTGAAACTGGCAAGTGTTACCATGAAATGCAGACGGCGCTGTTGACATGCTGCTACTAGTGTCTGACGTTACGTTGTTGTGTCAGGTGGTGCTAGCGCTGGGCGAAGAATGGGCGGGTGCACGTGCACTCTTGCACGCGAGCATATCAGCTAGCGTGCGCGCGATCGCGCCCGACCCGTCAGCCCGCCCTGATCTTACAGAAGGACTATTCACATTACTACAAGCCGTCACTAAGAAGAAACCGCATTTTGTCGACTGGCTGGAGGATATACTGCCTGATCTAGTGGAGTTAGGTGAGTACGAGTTCTGTGAGGCCGGGTAGTGGGTCTGCATAAAAGAAAATAAGGCTATCATCTAATTGATCACCATTTTTTTTAATGCTATGTTATAATCTAAATAAATGAAGTGTTTATATGTTTACGTTGAAATAGCAGCAATAAAATAATGATCTGTTCCGTCAGCATGCGGCTGCGTGCGCATGTGGGAGGCGGGCGGCGCGCGCGCGGCGTGCGGCTGGCTGGCGGCGCTGGCGCACGCGCGCCCGCCCGCGCTGCAGCCGCGCGCGCCCGCGCTCACCGCCGCCGCGCTCTCCTGCATCGGTAACGTCCACCAACACCTTCATTCATTATTTTCTTTTTAACATATCTACGCTTCACTTTGACTTTACTGACTACTCCCTCATATGTCAGGTGGGGCAACACCGCGCAACCAGATCGAGCCGCTAGCTGAGCTACTGCTGGCACTGAACCGCGCGGCGTGGCGTGACGCCGAGCTGTCCGCGTGGCTGCGCAACGCGCTCGCCACGCCCGGTTTCCCCACGCACCACGCCACCGACCCGCACAAGCACAAGTTCATACAAGCCGTCATCAAGTACGTAAACACACTTATCAGTTACCACTGAACTGCGAGCATTAATCGTCTTTCGCAGGCAAGTAACAAGTTATCGACAGTGTCATTAGTACTTTACACCGACTCTGTGAGCGACAACTGTTGGTGCGTACTTGCGAATACCGTCGACTGATTTGACTCCGTAAGCTCACCTCGAGAGGTGAAGTATAACCAAGAAATTCATGCTCAAGCTATTCTATACTACTCCTCTCAGAACTAACCCAATCATTTTAGTACTTTTTTTTTTCTTTATAAATCTTTATGAATTAATCTGATGTTTTTGTTACCAGGGAGAAAAGCAGTAAGCGACGGTTACTGGAGACAGTGCAAGAGTTCTCACTAGTTTGCCGCGGGCTCGTGGACACAGAGTACGCGAGACAGACGCTTGCGTCTAAACAACTAGTGGCGTAAATACGAAGAGGTGTACATAGTTTTAATTAAAATCAATGTCCTCCAAACCTCGCCTCTTCTATTAGGATATACCTAGTAGATGTATTACACTTAAAAATATATAGTTCGTTTATCTGATTATCTCACGAAGCAGCGTCGGTCTTAATTATGCACTTGTAAAGGTCGAGAGCGCTCAGTGTTGTGTGAGCCGCCTTCACGTACGCAGGTACAATGCGCACGTACATATACAATTGGGTAGTTTACACCATTACCCAATAATTCCAAGACAAACTTCTCTAAAGAAACACTATATTAGCCCTTAAAAATCCGATTATTTTTCAATTAATTGAGTGGACACAAAAATTTGCCATACAAAATCTATGGGAGAATCGCGTTTTGACAGGTCGTAAAAGTACGTCAATTGATTGGTAGTGTCATCTTCCCTAATTTACACGCATACTTAAGACGGACGACGCTTCGTGAGATAAACGAACTATATCGTTATGTTTTCCTATCGCTTTAGGTCACTCGACAAACCATGCAGTTGAAAATTTTACATGAATTATGAATTTTATTATTTTCTGTAAAAATTGACATTGTACATATTGATTTAAATCGTGATATTATCATCTGTATATAGCCGTAATGATGTCGTTATAGAGATCTAAAATAAAATACCAAAAAATATACGTTTTTTGTTTTTATTTGATGTAGAACACTATTGGATAATATGGACTTAAACTAACGATTTATAAATAGTTTAAACAAATACTAAAATAATACGAAATTTTAATGTAAAGGTCAAACAAAACATGAAAACACACTATGATTTAGTTATATCGAGTATATACGAGATGCTGAATTTAGTACACTTACATGACTAAGGTTGCCAGTTAAAAAACGTAAGGCGGATATATTATCTGTTACTATAGCCGGACATTTTCTTTCTAAAGTGAAGAGCTTTTTTTTGTCATGGAAGTGTGCTCAACAATGCATTACATTATAATTTTGGAGCTTCATTTTTTTATAAGTACAAAATCTATTCATTTTAGCCGGACAAAGGTGTAAAAAGCCAAAATGGGCCGGCTAAGTAGTAAACTCTGGCAACCCTATTTCTATGACTAACATTACATTTTTATATCAGAACCAGATTTATATCATTACTGAGCAATCTACAACTACTCATAAAAGACTTAAATAGCTTCTAGCGTTGTATGTAGATCTAAATCACTACTGAGCCGCACAGTGCTAAAGCATATTGTTCCGTTGCAACAAAGGCACGACGCTGTTCGTCCTGCATAGCTTCATCTCTTTCTCGCCCTAGAACAAAGCTGACTGCCGGCCCGTTAGACTAACGATACGTGCAAACTGTAGATTATGAGGCGAGGCTAATCCTGCCACTAGCCGACACTATATTATAAACATTAGGAGTTGAAAAGTATATAATATTAATTAGCGCACTCGTGCGACTGTGTGCGATCACCACCATCTCTTATCATAAAACATGAAAACGATAAAAAAATCTTAAGTAAGATTTAACCTAAGCAAAATAAGGACGCTTTTCACGTCAGCAAATGTTCACACACAAATAGCCTATTTTGGCAAATCATTTGTGAGATCTTAAGAATCCACATGTTCAATCGGAAAGGTCTGGCAAGAGTTTCATAATTATTGTTTAGCATGCGATCACAGCTTAATCACATGACGCGATCATTTATGTATCCAATCCGAACTTGCAATGATCGTGTAGACTATTAGGCATATTACAAAGCATAACAGAATCCATTAGAAAAATTTAAAAATTCCCGACACAAATAAAACGTGTTAACACCTGTGGAAGACGCTCACATTCATTAATCAACTAAAAAAAGGTTGATAATCTTCAAACAGCTGAACAGAATTGATTAAATAATAGCTTAGGAAACTATAGATACAGTCGCCTATCAAATGAAATCATAATCGCTTCACCCGTTTCGGAGCTACAAAGCTGCAGAGACACATACACACGTTAATCTTAACCTTTTGAACGCCATTGTCACATATATGTGACAAACGAAATCTTGCCCTGAACGCCAACGTCACAAATTTATGACAAAATACACGTCGCACATATTATGAAATAAACAATTTAATCAAGTTTTGGAATCCCTTAATTGCATTAAGTTCATTTGACAAAAAAAGTGGCCTGGCGTCAGGGGTACGGTGATACGTTTATACTCTGGCGTTCAAAAGGTTAAAACACCCCTATTTCGTAGGGGTTAAAAAAGACACCATTTTCATACAATCGTGTTGCCATAAGAACACTTCTACATAGGTCGATAATGTTGAATGGAAATCACCATCCGCCGACCTCAAGCGCAGCACGATTGTATGTCTGAGAGATGGAATTTAAGAATCGGACTCATCTTTAGATTCATGTGCGTTAGCACTAGGACATTTGTCAATCTCGACATCGAAATCCAAGAACTTGTCAGGTTCGCAGTGCCTGTTCTTGAAGCGAAGGAAGTTGAGGGCCTGGTCCAGGGTCAGGTGGAAGCAATCCTGGCGACTCACGTTGAGTGACGAGCTCTCGAGGTCGCTGTGAGTAGCTCGCGCGTATTTGAGGCTCCGTGCGTTGTGTTGACCTTCCACGGTGACCTAGTTTTAGAAAGATATAATGGTATTTATTTTCTGGCGTATAAATAATTATTGTATCATTAACGGAGTATCCAATCTGAGGCAGGACACAGCAGGCATTCATACTTCCTATAACGTATGTTAAAAAATAAGGACGTACGCTTGCGTCAACGTCTGTATTGAAAATAAGTTTGAGCAACGCGTGCGATAGATTTTTTTTAGGCACTCGGTCCACGCATCCTTGCGAGTTTTAGCGTACACACTACCAATCAATGGTCGTTAAATTTATATTGCTGTTAAACTGCTTTCTACGGCATGATAACGTAATTTTATTAGCACACCACGATATACAAACATTTAGTACTATAGTTAACGCTATTCTTGATTATTTCTTAGCCTTATCGCGAAATTATTATTGGTCTGCCCTGAATTTCAAGGACTAGTTTGAGTTAAATTGATCCTATTGATTGATTATCTGAAATATTAGCAAAAAATTAAAACATTTTTTCATAGTAGTCTCTTGGGAGTGGCAAGGAAGCAAACAAGTTAAATTACTTCCATGATTACCTTGTAAGGCATGATAATGTTTATGTAAATTAAAATAACCATTTAAATACGACTATTTTCCCAGAGCAGAGAACCGGAGTTCTAAAACTCAAAAATACAATAATAAGAAAACACAATTTAGTCCCAATTTTCCCAGGTCGGGCAAAGTGTTGTTGGGTTTTACCATCAGGAATTTCTCAGTAGCAGCCTCGGAGTCTGGATTTGTTCCCGGTTGATGGCAATAGGCTCGCCCCCTATTACATGGGACTAAAAACATAACTGGCGAAATATGGGTGTACTACTAATGGGTACACCTTTGCCTAACCCTTTGGGGATTACAGGCGTGATGTTATGTTACAATTTAGTGTATACGGCCTAACTCGAAATAATTATACAAGTCGTTAACCTACCTCATAAGTATAATGTTTAGCCTTGCGCTTGGGCCCGATATAGGCAACATACACGATGACTCCCCACGTACGTATATCCACATCCACGCGCAGATGGAAGTACTCGTCCAGCGCCATGATGAGCCAAGTGTCGTGCTGCTCAGAGTTCACCTTCATCGAGAACTTGTGCTTCTTTCCGATCTTCAGAATCGGCAAGTGTTTGCACTGAAATTGACGATAACTGGTAAGGTTTTTTATGGAAGTGTGTTACAGTCAGCGTGCTTCGTGTATACTCGAGTAATTTGTAAATAGGTTGTTATATGCTAGATTAGCTTGTCAACGCAGGTAGGGCAAGTGTTTTTTTTAAGTGTTTTAGTCATCAGGAGACCACCTAGGCTGTCGTTGTATTCTCTACAGTCCTAGTGGTATATTGTGATGTGTCATGGTGTACAGTATTCGGTGTATACCTGAAAGTGGTGCGCGATCTCATGGTGCGCCAGCGGCGGGTGGCGCGAGCAGGGCGGCGCGGGGCAGTGGTAGCGCCGCGCGCCGCAGCTGGCCTCGTGCGGCACGCGCCTGCGCAGGCGCACCTCGCGCCCGCAGCCGTGCCGGCACGGGTAGCGCAGCATCTCAGCTACCTGCGGACAGGGGAAACTGCTACTGATATGCTGTTTTACATGAACGAGACTCTTATGACGATGAAAACTTGGGAAATATGATTTAATGTTTTGAAACAGTTGAAATTAGAAATATTGTAGTAGAAATAATATTAATTTTAGGTACAGTATTTATGTAAAAATTCGATCTGTACTCTATCAATCTATCTATAATGTAGGGTAACTAATATATCTGAACACAGCAAATAAAATCACATAGAGAATACATACCCCTTCCATAGCCCTATTGCGCACCGACGAGAACGTAGTGCGGCACACGGGGCACGACGCGAGCCGAGTGCGACAGCGGCTGCACACGAGGTGGCCGCGCCGGCACTGCGAGATGGGCGGCTCCATCCACTCTAGGCACACTGGGCACTCCAACAAGCGCAGGAGGCTCTGTGACAACCAGACAAGTGTATACGACATGTTAAAATTGTTTTGACGCGAACCTTTTGTTGCATAACACGTCTAGGCTTTCAATCGAAAGCCATTGAGATTTTGCCAATTCAACGATATCCATTGCGTAATTTTTACTGACGAACATAAAAAAATATTAAAACATGAAATAAAGTCGCAAAGAAAAGGCAATAGAGTCTTTCATTCTGAATGCGTCCCAGCCCATATTAGTGCTTAAAGCCCCGTTTACACGAACAGTTTCTCGACCGTAGAGAGGCGAGAATGTCCATGCGGAAAACAATAGTTTTTGTTAGTTCACTTTTCGACAAGTTCTTAGAGAGCCATGTCGAATTATATTAGTTGTACAGCGATGATGTTAAAATAAAATGGCGGCGAAATGTTATGCACTCCCGTTAGAATGACACTCCGCTGAGGCGGAGCAGAGCGGAAGAAATTTAAATAAAACGTTATTTATAACGGCTTTGTTACGCTCAACAGTCAAAACTAATATGATGGTTAATTTTCCTCCGCCCCGCCTCAGTGCAGTGTCAGACTTAGGCCAGTGCTTAAGACTGACATGATAGGAGGCAAGAAAAAAATCGAACAAAACAAATAATTTATTGATGGTGTATGCTGGGATTTTAAAATTAAAATAATAAACCACTTTATTTTTTTTTTCTTTAAATCCAAGAAACTAAGAATAAATGAATGGTTACATGTTATAATAGATGATCACTAAAATTTTACAATATTTATTTCACCACAAGCCAAGTATACAGTGTACAAATAAAAACACTCACTTGATTAAACTCTTGCACCGAATATGGCTCAGCATTTTCATCGGTTGCTGAAATGTTTAGAAAAAATATTTAAGTGTGTGATTTATTTAATTCATTGACAGTCATGCTACATGCTATTCGATATAATACGTGGGTGTCAATATAGATATGTATGAATGGAAGGACGGGGTACACTACAAAGCCAAACGTTTATTAAAGACAATGCGCTATATATTTAATTTGGTTCGTTACTATGTTCTAACGTCAACTTACTGTCCCGTTTCCTTTTAACGCCGTGGAAAGGCAATTGTTGCTGCGAAGTCTCGGTATTCTCATCAGAATTTGTGACCACCTGGAATGAAAGCTATGCTACAGGGATTACTGTGTGCAAATAACGCTTTTTCACAATTCTGGGAATTTCGGAAGAACTAACTGCATCCTTAGACCTTTTTTTTAAAAACCTTGTACGTAACAAACGAAAATTGTCTCTTAGAATGCGCTCTAGCTTTGTCAAGTACGTTGCTCTGCTGACGAATCAAGAGATCAGGAAACAAGTTAAGTTTGCATTCGCTTTGCATACAACGAGACTACAAAATCAGACTATAATACCGGTTGGAAGGGACATTGAAACGAAAACGTGAACAAAACATTAGCAGTTACTTACGGCATTGCTTGTATCGTTGATAATATCTACAGTATCGGTCTCGACGTCGGCAGCGGGAGGGGTGCCGGGTTCATCCGTAGCGTCGATTTCCACTATCTCCTCTTCCAGAGATATGGCCCCGGTTGATGCGGTTTGAGTTTGGGCTGAAAGGTATTCACCGACATGCAATTTATTTATTTATTTAAACTTTATGCAATGTTGTTATAAGGTCGAAAATAAGTAAATTTCAACTAATACGCGAGTGTATCGTACCTGAAAGAGGCAGTTAAGTTTATTTATTTTCCCTGGTTACCTGGCGCTATAGAGTTTAATTGCTGTCTTAAATGGTTATAATTCTGTACATACTTCTTACGCTCGCGAATTATAGTTTATTCAACACCCGTAGACTGCGGGCGAACATTCGCTACGCCAAACGCACGCGCGGCTAGCTACCAATGTTCGTGTGTTCGCCATAGAAAAACACATACGGTGTGTGTGCGACGCACTCGCGTTTTTTAGTCGAAATACAACGTGTGTTTTCCCGCAGTCAATGAGTTAAACCTAATACTGACTTGCAAATTGTAATAAACTTAAGAAAATTTTTTTTTAGAATTTCGCGGGCTACCGTGGAGGTTCCACCATAAAAGATATAGAATAACTAACACCATAACACCATAAAACTAACCTTCAGCATTACTTCCCTCTGCATTATTTACACCTGTTTGCTCTTGAGCTGGTGGTGCAATGGGCACCGCCTCTACTTCTAAAACATAAGTTCTGCACGTTTTATATTGAATCACTACAGGCATGACTACACTCACATTACTTTAATACGTAATGTGAGTGTATGTGTGTGTGTGTGTGTGTGTGTGTATGTGTGTGTGTGTGTATGTGTGTGTGTGTGTGTGTACGTGTGTGTGTAAAAGAGACAACAACAATAGACACGCTTTTAACTTTTAATATGTAACTATTCTACGCGTTCACATGTACGGTATGTTCACTTTATTTTTTGTTAGCCTATTCTGTCCCACTCCTGGGCAAAGGCCTCCCTCCACTTAATTTTACAGACTTTTTAATTAGAACAATAACTCGAAGTATCTTTTGAGATTTACAATACAAAGGATTACAGGCATCACAATTCGCTATAATGTCTTAAATTGCATGTGTTCGCGGGGCCGAGCAGCGTGATCAATTTGCTGTCATCGTATCATAGTACTTCTTATTTTGTTTTTATGCAAATCCTATTTACAAAACATTGTAAACCTACCTTTTGGAAGGAGTAACTAGATTCAATTCATTTCAAATCTAATCGAAATAAATGATTTTACTTGGACTTTGAGGCGGGAATCTTGCGAACAGTTCCATGTGAGAGCAAAAAGTTATTTGTACCTTCATCAGACTGGTCAACGTTGACGAAATTGTCCGACGGAATATGCGACGTGCTGGCCGCGCTGTTGGCGGCGCTGGCGCTGGCACGCGTGCGGTAGATAACGCTGCACGAGGAATCACTCGCTGGTAGAACGTCGGGAGGGTTGGCTGGACCAAAACAAATAACATAAAGGTAATATTTTATGGGTATAAAAAAAAACACTTACCTAAACCGAAACCTACATGTTCTTCCTTATTTCATTGCGATCATTTTATTATTGCTTTTGACCGTACCTGGGAAACTTCTGATTACGGAGGTGTTGAAGGTCAAAATTACAATTCTTTTGTAAGGTTTTTTACAAAAACTATTTTGAATAATATTGTAGCTAAACTTTACGATCCCAAGGCCCCTGTACTGTTGCACGCAGCATAATGTTTTACGTGAATTACAGTGCATGTTACAGCAATGATTTGCAGCAATAAATTTACTCAAACATACTTTAGTTTGTTGGGTAGTATGGATATAATATGTAGTTAACGGCTATGTGATATGTATTTTAACAGCCTGGATATAAAGTGTATTAAAATAAATAAATAAAAACAAATATACGTTCCATATTGGTAACGTAAATTGCGAGCGCAAAGTTCGTGCCAATACGAGAGTAAATCTGCAAATATTGTTACTACGTACCATGCCTAGTATGATTGGAATAAGATCTACGGCTTGGTTGCGAGCGGTTGCAACAGTTGGTAGCATTAGCCGCCCGAGCAGCGCCGGCAGTCGCGGCGCCACCAGCAGCCGTTGCGACCGTCACCTCCGGCATGAATAGCGACCCTCGTGGAGTTAGAAGACCTGAAGACACTCGTGGGGTTATGAAACCTGAAAATAGAAAAACATTAAAATACAAAAAAAAAAAAAACATATTGATAATTGTTTTTAAAACAGTTTTACCAACAAAGATGTAAGAATTACTGAGTTATTAAAATTATTTTTTATAATCTTCTATAAGTTGTTATAAATTGCAGCTATTTGTTGTTCATTAAACAAAAAAAAACAATTTCTATATATTTTTGTAAATCGTATAATTGGTAACATTAATTATCAGTCTGCAGAATACTGAAGAGAACAGACACAATTGTGTCCAATTTTATGATAGCAAATAACAGTATTTATCTGCCTAAAGAATACTACCAATAAAAGGTGGGTATATTGATATTTTGATTATCTGTGCAGAGTCAAGGCAACCCCATTGTTGGTATATGTCAATGTCTGTGCTTAAACTATTTTGCCTGTATGTATCTACTTATTTATTTAATCCCGTATTGTAAGTGCTTCCAACCCAAGGATTGTTCAAACACCAATTACGAATCCGTTTGCAAAGGACTAGGTACCACTCCTAAAAAGTGAAATATCGTCATATTACGACAAAACGAAAATAAGATGAACAACTTGTCTACAATTGACGAAAGCGTACACTGCCTCTATGTTAATTAATACTCTGAGAAAACTTACGGCGTGGGGCCATCTGAAGCACGTTGTTGGTTTGTCTGTTCCTATAGTTCAGGTTGCGAGTCAGCTTCTTGAACGCCAGGATGCGTTGTATGTCAGCGGCCGTTCGCTCGTGTCGACGCGGCTCGTTCGCCTCGGAGCGCCCCTCGGACCGTATTTCGGGGGGTGGAGATGCTTCTAACCGTGGCACGAACGACACAGGCAATTCGCGAAGTCTGGACCAGGCGAAAGTAAATATACACATTAATCATTATAATAGATCTTTATTTGTATTACATTCTTTGTAAATTCGTTGCGAAGCCCTGACTCCAGAGCTGTATTTCAAGAGTCAACATACATTACTAAGGGCGAATTTCATCAAACTTTTATTCCTTGTAAAGTCTACGTGAAATAAAATTGTTTTTTTTTTTCGGAATAGCATGTCTACCTAGAAGGTTGTCGGCTGCTTAACCAAACTTTCTTATGGCACCTTAAAAAATAGGGCTTTCAGCCAGGGCTGAAAAAAATTAAGGCCATTTAGAGGGAGCAATAGCGCTGCGAGTCTAGTTTAACGCTAACTTTTTATCGTTTGATAAACGCCAACACCAAATACGAACTTTCATTGTTTCCCCTTTTTTTATTAATTACAAACTCTACATACTTATCAGCAGCACGCAAAATCCAATCGATTTTACGAACGTTTTATAACTTACTTAATTTACGAAAAAAATCACCAGCAGATCAAACAATTTAAATAAAGAAATGTAACAGTCAACATTACCGAGCCGGAGATGGCTTGGGAGCGTTCTGGATGATCGACCAGTACAGAGCTCTCTCCAGCTTAGCCTGCCTCCGCCCGGGCGAAGGACTCCTGGGGGGCGGCGATTGTTGGGCTCCTATTTATAAAAACAAAAATGTTGATATCATTCAACTCAGCCATATAGATTCTTAGCTCATTTAGACCTGAGTATTTCTTAGGTGGGAAAAAAAAAACACATGGCGTAAGTCGTAGCCAGAAGCAGAGGTGTGGAAGAATGCTCAGAGCAACCCCCATGCCCCAACCAAAGTAATCGTAGGAACCCAGGAAGGTTTGAGTCGGTAGGAGTCTGGCACACCCCTCCGCCTCCGTCCATGAGGATTTCCCATCGGAAAAAAAAGGCAGAAGAAAGTAAAATATAAACAAAAAGAACAATAAAGAGTTCACAATCTATCATGTGCACACATACTATGTGTGGATGAATTTCCACTGGTACCATTGCTTCCACTAGCACCATTGCTTCCATTAGCACCACTGGTACCATTGTTTCCACTGCTACCATTGCTTCCACTATTTCCAGCATTTCCCCCACTGCTTGTTCCAGGTGTATCAGCTACACTGGGTCGAGGCTCATCAGACTGCCTTCTCAGTACTGGTTGTACAGGTTGCGAATTGCTATTTTCATCATCATCTACAAATCAATTATACGTAAAAAAAATATGGAATGCTATTATACAAACGGACTAAGTCATTTACTAGGTCATACACGGTCGTATGTCCTATAAGCAATTATTTGTATTTTTTTTACAATAATTAAAAGTTAAGTACAGCTATGATTTACAATAGGTTTCATTTAAAAACAAAAAAAAAGAAGCATTATGTGAACAAAACTTGTGTCTCTGAACATCTACATAGCTAAACATAATATCTGAAGAATGAGGCCACAAATATATAATAGATGATCAAACAAACTGCCTGAAGTGAAGTTTGATCACTATAATTATGAGTAGCTTCATTCAAAGATAAAAGGCCCTCTCATTGTAAATCACATTTCATAAATTTCGGTAATTTGAACCCTGAAAGTTTTGTACAAATGACAAATCTCTAAAAAGAATGAACAATGTCACATAGACGGGGCGGAGGAACCTTAATGCAAAAACTTGACGCGCCCTTCCACAATACAAAACGTTTGAAAGTGTTTGTAAAAGTATTAAGGCGGCGTTGCAACTTAAGTTGAGGCAACTATCAACTCTTAAAAAAGTTTCCTGTAAAAGTTGTAGTTGTTTTAATGTTTACGGTTGCCGCAAGTTTATGGCAATCTGTGAGCAACTTTCACAGCTGATTTGCCATATGCCGTTGCCGAAGCGACACTGGCATTGCCGGGCATAGGGAGAGCGAGGGAGGGTGTGAAATCGCCCGACGCGTTGCGATTGACGGTTGAGGAAACAGGCACCTTTGAAAAGCGGTACAATATTTAAAAGTTGCTAGTTGCGGCAATTAGCAACTAACTTAATCATTGATTGCAGCAACTGAAAACTGTTGACGATTGCCGGAACTCGAAACTCGAGTTGCTATGTGTGCACGAGTCCAATTAAAATATATGTAAACAGCTAGTTGCTAGCTAGTTGCCAGTTACCAGTAGCTGCAATAGTTGCTCTGTGTGCAAAGCACCTAAAAAGATTCACAACGCATGTGTGGGTACTGAGACGGAACTCCTGGAACAAAAACAAATCAGCAATTTGTTGCTAGACTAGTGGTGTCATTAAACACTCATTATTGCTAGTATGGCACTGCACTGACATACTCTATGAAAATGGTGTCAAATACAACAGGTGTGTTGTCTTGCGCGGTCAGCTATTTATGGTTAGTTGACAAACAAATCTTGACTCGGACTACTCACAACTACATCCAAATTCTTTCATACGGATGTGACTTCACACATTGAAATAGTAATATGGTGGATCGCATCATGTTATAATAGTTTATCCCTACTACATAGTTAAACATACTATATTTGAATGAAGCAACTCATATAAGTCACTTCAGGAAGTTTGATTGATCATCTATTATTTCTACATAAAACTGAGAGAAGAATGTTCCTAATGTTACATTTTATAGTAGACACCAATAGAGGCAGAAGCAAATTTTGAGAAGACCAAATATGGACAATGAATATGGACCAAATGTGGACAATGAATATTATGGTAATTATTTATCTGTTTATCATTGTGTTTGTAAAATATAATAATAGTCTTTGTTTGTTACATTACCATCTGGGTTTGTTATTAATAAGGTTGTTGAAAGTACTTACCTACAACGTAGTTGCATTTTTATCATATTATTGTCGTTTATGTACATAAACATTTGCATAATAAATACAGAGAATTCATTTCGGGTGCAATAAGATTCAGAAGTTAAAATTGTATAAATAAAATAATAAGCGATGTTTTCGCGATTTTTTTATAAAAGTATTTGAAGGTCCCCGATTTAGTAGTTTTATGATCTGCGTGATAAAATTATTATGCACTTGTTGTTTTTATTGTTCATCGATCACCGTACCTGAGCTCCATGGATATTCCGATATTCCCAACGATTTCTTCAGGTTCTCTTTTCTACTACCCATTTTGAAATCTGTATTTCAATATCCTTAACATACATCGATCTACCTTCTGTACGCCTCAAATATTTCCTTTCTCATAGAACTAAACATTCATTTAGAGCACGGTTGACATTGAGTCTAAAGACATCTTTCTTTTGAGTTTGACATAACGATGGGCGACTCCCCTTATTTAGCTCGATGTCATTGACGTCAACCACAGAACAATAATAATCAACCATCGAGCTCGGTCTACTTTTTTATGAACTCGAGCTAGGTACATAATATCCCATCCATCCCAACTAAAGGCAGGTACTCTGTCTAGGCTACACTTTTCTGGTCTAGTAGTCAATAGTCATCGGGATAGAAATTATGAAAGTTGAGACTGAAAAAAGAGTTCAATCCTAACGCCTCAACCTTCATCATTTGAGGGTTTTCAAATAGATAATTTTTCAAACTAATTAATTAAGTTTTGTGTAATTAAACATTTTATTGGATAGATCTATTTTACAATTTATTCACCCAGTAAAAATCGACTAACCAGAAGGAAAAGGGTCAAAAGGTTAAGGCTCCTTCCCTCCATAAACAATGTCAAAAAAAACATGAGTTTTTGGTTGATGGTTGATTGTCACTCTCACTGGTACGTCTGTGATTGTTATTCAAGTACAAGTTTGTACCGGTTGAAATTTTTTTGTGAGTAGACTAACAAGGAAATATAGGGAAAAGTACTGCATAATAACGTGACCACTACGGAGTATAATAAAAATGACGGAGTTACCTTATCTAGCCGAATATGCAAAAAGTGGAAGAGCCGGGTGTAAAGGATGTAAACAAAAAATTGATCAAGGAGCCCTACGTATTGCCGTCATGGTGCAGGTTGGTCACAACAAAGTCTCTGGTCACATTTGAAGACCAACCGCTATCTAACATTTGTCTAGCAAGAAATTTGTGCGCTATCATATACATAGGATGACAGACGAAATAAAGTTTTTTGTACCTAATTTTCTTTAATCGATTTTTTAAATTTTGTTTAATAGAGGTAATTAGATTCGCTCGCGCGCTCTCCCTGTGTCGCCCGTAGAATAGATGGATTGCCATTTTTTTAAATTTTAGTATTGAAGTCCCTTAACTGTAACTTGGTAGGTATTTGTTGAGCACCAAGCACTTAAATTTTGTTCCAAGTGCTACTCTACGCTTGAACAGCGCATTAGAATTCCTATTCCGCAGTCGGATTTAAAAACAAAGTAGTAATGTGCAAATAAATGACCTATCATTAAAAGCTTCTACTGAACATAACATTTGTTATTTCTAAAGACTTAGATGTTACAGACAATTTGGCCAACACCAGCTGATTCCCAGGTTAATGATGCTTGGTTTCAGTTGCATTGCATTATTTAAAGGTAATTTTTCTATTGTCAGTCTGCATTCCATGATGGTAAGCAACCAAACTGGCATCATGAAGAGTGTTTCTTCAAAAAGCAACATCCCAACTCTTCTAGTGATATTGGAAACTTCAATAAACTTAAGAGTGCGGATCAGAAGAGAATCAAGTCTACTATTGGTATGATAACAAATTATACTATCTTGCTTGTAATGAAATAAAACTGCTTTTACAGATTGAATTCTGAAATTATTGACACACAGGTACATTTTCCATTTATTTATTCAAACTTTATGCAACAACAAATAGTACAAAGGCAGTCTTAATGCCTTAGGAATTCTCTACCAGTCAACCATTGGTGATGAAGAGATATCGTAGCAGGTGCAAATTATTATATGAGTGTATAACAAGTAAATTGGAGATAAAAAAAATGCTCAAGAACAATAATTACTTTTAAAAATTTATTTTTTTCATTCTAGAAAATTCAACTGGAATAGTAATGCCTGAAACATCTAAGGGTAAAGGTAAATCCAAGAAAAGGGGAGCTGATGATGCGATTGCTGAATCTTCTAATCTAGCACTTAAAGACTACCTTGTTGAGTACTCCAAGAGCAGCAGGGCTACTTGTAAACACTGTGAGATTAAAATATGTAAGGTAAGTTACAAAATAATTAGTTTTTAATGATTAAATTAAAGATAATGATGGCTTGTATAAACATATTGTTTTAATATTCAACTCAATCTTCATAAACACAATGGTCAAGAGCCTTTACTTTTCAAAAACGCTTCAGTAAGATTGTGACTTTAGACTGAAAATATGAAACACAGACCAAAAACTCAAATTTTCATAATTTTGCACTACATAAAATCCTTATTTTTATAACCTATAATTTGAAGTTTTTTGTTAGGTTTAAAGGCTTCAATGCATTGTTGTGCAAATAATAGTATTTAGGCTGCTTCCAAATCCAGCATGCTACTAAAGTAAGAAATATTAATTCTATTTGTATTTTAGGACGAAGTTCGCATTTCTAAGACAGTGTATAATACTGAAGTGGGTGCTAAGTATGGCGGGCAGCCATTGTGGCACCATGTCAAGTGCTTTGCAGAAAAAAGAGGTGAATACCACTACTTTGCTGGAGGGGAGAGCCTTCCTGGGTTTAAGAACCTATCAAAAGAGGACCAGGCTATGATTAAACAGGAGATCAAGTATGTTATCTATATGTATAAATGATTTTTATATCATGTTATAAAAGGTGTGTATTAAGCATTTCTTAATATAAAATTAATTTTCAGACCATTTAAAATAGATGAAGTGCCAGTAAAGAAATTAAAAGTGGAACCCAAAACTGAAGCAGAATTAAAGGAAGAAAAGGCGAAAGAAAAGCAAATGGAGAAACAAAATAAACTGTACTTTAAATATAGGAATGCTTTGAGTGAGCTCAAAAAGGAAGATTTGGAAGATTTACTTGAAGAAAATTCACAAGAAATCCCTGCTGGAAAAGATGAGGTTTGTTCAAATTTTAACTCTTTTATTACTAGAATTTTATAAAAATTTCTAACAGACTTTGAAAACCCTTCATCATCATCATATCAACCGTAGGACGTCCACTGTTGAACATAGTCCTCCCCTACTGATTTCCAATAGCACCTGTTGGAAGCTTGCATCCAACGCGATCCCACAGTGCTCATCAGATCATCTGTCCACCTTACTACAATAAAATTTTAGGATCATTTTTACAATGAGTATCAGAAAATTATGAAAATCATTTTCCATTCTGACTTAGCAGAATCCTTCCCAATTCTTCGTCTATAATAGATTTAAACTATTTGGGCCCAGTAGTTGGGCGTTTACAGCCGCGTCAGAGGCGTTGCACAGGTCGTCAAGAGTACAGGTGAATGGATAATTGGGACACTTCAGCATATGGGACATAGTCTGAACTGAAGCTCTGCAATCGCTCTGGGTGTCGGGATTTATGATGTCCCATTTAGCCAAACTAAATTTACGGCAGCCTACTTGGCTCGTCTATTTCAAACAGACCACTGCAGTTCAATACTGGAGAGGTAGATAAAGCCACTCTATGTAAACATATAAACATACTTTATGCTTTTGTTCTAGTGTTTAGACCGTCTTGCTGACTGCATGGCGTTTGGCAGTCTCAAGTCATGCCCTGAGTGCCATGGTCAGCTAGTGTTAGACACATTTGGTTATAAATGCACAGGTAACTAATTTTTTTTAAAGTTTGTAACGTAATTTTATAAATATATAGCCTACATTCCTTGATAAATGGACTATAAAATGCAAAAAGATGTTTTCAAATCGAATTAGTAGTTCCTGAGAATAACAGGTGTAAACAAACAAACTTTTCGGCTTTATACAATTTTAATCGTAAATATAAATAGGTATTGTGATACAGCTAGCTTGTTGCTGTAATAATTCAAATAGCTTGTTACTACTAAAATATAAATGTGATGACAATTTAAAACCTATTTATAACACTTTAATATAAAAATATTTTTTAACAATGATTTTACCTACAGGTAACGTAACGGAGTGGACAAAGTGTTCTTATGTCACTCAGAATCCAACGAGAGCTCCTATGATTATACCAGCGGCTTTCAAAGATGGCAGCATCTTCAAGAAATACAAGCCTAAGACTGATGTTAGACTGTTTGAATCTGAACGGGTACCTCTGCTGGTTGTTGTTAAGAATGAGGCTGATGCTACGTAAGTATTTTTTACAAATAATAATAGTGATTAGTAAATATATTATTATATGAAGTTTATTATGATTATTTTAAAAATCTAATCATAGTACCATGGGTTTTTATACCACAATGGGTATAAAAACCCCATTATTATAATTAGTATCTATTTTTTCCTGAAAAATATAAATATTAGAAAAAAACAATAAGGTAAATATACAGAAAAACCGCACAAAAATGCACAGCATTACAGAAAAACCAATGATTTCACAGTTGGAATTTATTTTATTAAGAGAAAAGAAGATTTTACTAGATTTTTTGAGGTATTTAGAATACGAAAGGAATTAAAAAATAGTAATAGACTCTTACTAAGTAATAAGACAATCAGGAGTTGCAATCTTGACTTACAGGGTGTAACAAGACTGTTCACATAGCCGTAGTCCCCGCGTAGGTACCATCAACCTTGTAACATTAGGAAATTAGGATAAAATAATTGCTAAGAAACAACTTTTATTTATTAGGTGTAAAAAGTGGGGATTTAAAGTTTAGTTAGAACATTTCAAACTTATTTTTGAAAACGTAAAAATAGTTGGAACTTTGACGTTTAATATCTAGAAGGCTCCCAGATATGGTCCAGACAAAAAAAAAAACGTAATTTTGTAAAGAACTGATAACTTCCTGGCTTCGTTAAGTGGTTTTTTTTACACCCTTTGGATAATGATTACAATCTATCGAAAGCTAAATAATCGTTATTTACATTGTCGACAATGGCTGTTATGTTGAAAGTTATTTTATGTATTATCGATAACTTGTTACCATTCGTTGAGAGACTGGCCGAACGCCAAAACATAAAACCTGGGCCAAATGCGGGTCTATCAATAGGTAAGCCAACATTTGGCCGACGTTTTGCGTTATTATTGTAATATAAAAACTAATACACTTTGTTTGATTGCGACTTTCAAGTAACTTTTACCGATTTACTTTTTAATATCTCGCGAAATGTTGAAGGACGTGAAAGTTTTCCTCTTAAGGCGCTTCCCTGACCAAATGACCTTGAGCATTCGTTCCCTCTTTGCCGCACGCCACTTTCTCATCTCATCTCTTTCCCACCTTACTCGTTTCCACCCAATTTTTCGGAACTATTACAATATAAAAAACAAGGTGAACTTTTGAAATAAAATAAATCTTGTATTATTTAGATTTTTTAATTATCTAATGATTAGTGTAATTCTCAAATTAATAGCACTTTGCATTAAGCAAATGAAGCGTATAATCAAAGTTTTAGTCATCATTTTGCAAGGAGGTCTTAAATGTATTTTTAACACATTTACCAAAATAAGAACTTGCAACGATAAATTAAGATATCAAACATTATTATAGTGCTTTTTGATGTCGTTTATTTCCCTTAATTAATGAGATAATAGCCTTTGAAAAACTACTGAAAACAAGGTTTTGGTTGGGGTAGGGCTTTAATCTGCGTTTTCCTTATACAAGTGCCTTTTTACTTAATACATGGTCAAAGGTATATAATGTGTCAGTGTCAACTTTTTGCATGCAAAAAGCTGACAGAAAGCCATTTAAAAAAAACGTCTCGTGTCTTCGTTTGTGTAGTTCAATGTGGAACAGCGACGATCACGCAGGCCCGAGCGCCAGCTGGATCACCGATAGGTTAGTACAGCCTACAACACTTATTTACAAAGTTTATTTGCGGATTTAGCTTTGTTTAAATACCAGTTTTAAAGTAATGTTTGCTTTTTTCAGTCCACACGCGATAAAACAGGAGTTAGAAGATGGGCTGGTAATATCAGAAGTCTTTAGCTTACAGCAAAGTAATTGTAAGTTTTTGCATTATAGTGTAATTTCTCGAGACTAGAGATTTTTAGAGACTGCCTCGTTGGTCTAGTGTTCACCAAGCGCGACTGCTGAGCGCGAGGTCTTTGGTTCGATTCCCAGGACGGGCAAAATGTGATTGGGTTTTTCCATCAGGAATTTCTCAGTAGCAGCCTCGGAGTCTGACCCTCTATTACATAGGACTTGAACATGACTGGCGAAATGTGGATGTTCTAATGGACACACCTTTGCCTAACCCTTTGGGGATTACAGGCATGATGTTATGTTATGGTTTTGTTGTAATTTCTGTTGCAATTTGCATTCTACCTACTCTTACAACATTTTTAATTGGATACTGATTAGGACCTGTCATTGTGGCTATCTCTAGGAGAGGCTTATGTCCAGCAGTGTACGTCGTTCGGCTGATATGATGATGATAATTTATACTGTATTGATACTGAACATGTTTGCCGCATGTAGTACGACCTATGTACCCGTAGAGCACAAGATTGGTGCCCCGAAATGTTGAGATGGCAATGCGGTACGTAACGAAGGAGATGGCGAATTTTAGTTTAGCTAGAATATTTCATACTTGTTTTCGTAAATTAAGTTGGAACTTTGACCTCGAATATCACAAGAAGTTTTATATACCTGAGAGACTCTTTTAGTTACGGAAGTAACTAACTGTTCCCAGTTATGGTCCAGAATAAAAAAAAAGGTCACAATGATGGGACTAACATATAACTTTCGGTTTTATAAGTGTCTTTTTACACCCCTTATACTTACCCCATACCTACTATATCTATTGTATTAATTTTTTCCTCAGTCAGCGACAGAGCAGCAGCTGGAACGTCAGCTAGTGGTGTAACGACACCATCACACAATGCACAACAAGGGGGGTCAAGAAGAACAAATGGTAAGCTACTATATTATAAACTTTAGTTCTTTAAAATAGTCAGCAGAATTAAGGTAAAAAAATATTTTGTGTATTTTCAGATCTAAATCTTTATCAAAGTGTTGCTGACCAAAATTTAGCTGATCAAAATTTACCAGCGGTAGCTGATCAAAATTTACCAGTGGTAGCTGATCAAAATTTACCAGCGGTAGCTGACCAATCCTGCTGCTGCTGACCATCCTTTTCACCAACAAAAGGAAGTTACCAGAACTACAGTTACCAAAATTATTCAACACCAAACTCTCCCTATCGACGCAAGTAAAGTATCTGGGTGTCATACTTGACAGTAAGTTGAACTGGGCGAGTCATATCGACGCAAAAACAAAGAGGGCCTGTATAGCTTTTGGTCAGTGCAGAAGACTTGTTGGTAAAAAATGGGGTCTTAACCCAAAGATTACTCTTTGGCTGTACACATCAGTTATCAGACCCTCTCTGACCTACGGATCAGTTGTGTGGTGGCCCAGAACACAACTGACCACAGTAAAAACAAAACTCCAAAGTCTGCAACGCTTAGCGAGCGTAGCAGCCACCGGATGTATGAAAACCACTCCATCAGCCGCCTTAGAGTACCTCCTAAACTTGAGACCTCTAGATCTCATCATACAGGAAGAGGCCAAGATAGCCGCCTTAAGACTAAGGTCGCACGGACTGTGGAAATTAAACGCAGACACAACACACTCCAAAGTTCTGCAAGGGGTCCAAAAGGAAATACCACTCCTTGAGGCACCCATGGACAGAACTTCATGTCACCACATCTTTGATCGAAGATATGATATCCAACTTAAGGCGGAAGCCGAAGACTACTCTGGCATCAATGAAGTTCGGATATACACAGACGGGTCCAAAACCAAATATGGTACTGGAGCTGGCGTCTTCTCAAACGACCTAAACATCAAAATGTCAACAACTTTAGGTAAACTTAACACGATCTTCCAAGCAGAATGCATTGGCATCACCAGAGCGGCTCAAGCAGTTGCAGCCAGAGACGTCAGAGATCTCAACATTAAAATTATCTCAGACAGTGCATCGGTGCTTCAAGCGCTACAAAACAACACTATAAACTCTGCCCTCGTTTTGGAATGTCATAATACACTCCAACACATTGCGAATACAAACAAGGTAACCCTGCAATGGATAAAAGGGCACAGTAACTCACTGGGTAACGATGCAGCCGATGAATTGGCTAAAAGAGGTATGAAGACAACAGTATACGGCCCGGAACCGCTGCTTCCCATACCTCAAGCCCAAATAAAATCATGGCTACGTAAGAAAACCGAGGAAACACACCATATGGAATGGAGAAACAGTGTAACCTGCAGGCAAACAAAGAATGCAGTTCCGGAAGCATCAAAAAGACTTGCCCGCAGCCTTATTAGATTGAAACGGGACGAAATTCGGAAGATCATAGGCATCATAACCGGCCACTGTCCCCTAAACAAACACCTATTCACCATAGGTGTGACAGACAGCCCTGTGTGCAGAGGATGCATGGAGGCGGAAGAAACACCACAGCACGTGCTCTTGGAGTGCAGAAGCGTGGCAGATCAACGGGCACGGACTCTCCAATCGCCGGCATCGCTCCCCGAAGCCTGCAATAGTCTGAAAAGACTGCTGGCATTCTGGGAGGATCTGGGATGGTTGGAGTAACTCCTCAAGGATATCCTTTTCATACGTACAATGGCCCAATAAAGAGGCTAAGTGCGGAAACAGCCCAGCTAACCTAACCTAACCACCTAACCTAGCTGACCAAAATTTACCAGCAGTAGCTGATCCTAATGCAGAAGCAA
Organism: Hoplodrina ambigua; assembly: GCA_949774945.1. Classification (NCBI taxonomy): domain Eukaryota; kingdom Metazoa; phylum Arthropoda; class Insecta; order Lepidoptera; family Noctuidae; genus Hoplodrina; species Hoplodrina ambigua. Next base: position 10,978,943 of record OX458967.1, read on the forward strand.
AGGGGGTATGATATACGATAGGATATACATTTTTTTCTTTTTTTTTGTTCTTGAGTACTCATGACCAGGTCTATTCTCTGGTGCCTGCTTATCGTTGAATTTTGGGATACGTTGTATATCAGGTGTAGAGACCAATCATAGTTCTAATAAATAAGTACTTGTTGTTACTGTCAAGATGTTATAATTTACTTTTTGTGTAAATAAATAAATAAATCAATGTTTTTAATTACAGAGGCTGGTTGTATTAACTCAACTGATGGCAGAGGCTGTTAAAATGCAGACTGAAACAGCCCAAATGCAGGTTGAGGCAGCCCAAATGCAGGCTGAGGCAGCCCAAATGCAAGCTCAGGCAGCCCAAATGCAGGCTAAGGCAGCAAAAATGCTAACTGATGCGTCACTTGCCTTTTTAAATATTAATAAATAATGTTTCTTATAATTTTATTAAATACCACGTGATATTATAGATGATAAGGTGAAACAAAAATGTTCTTGTATGATAAAACAGTAATTGGAAATAAAAGTATGAACAGCGTGATTTGATATTTTTGTTTTATTTAAATCCCATAGGTAGTTATAAAATTTTTTGGTCGCTGATTTGTGTGTACATTTTACTAATTTATTTATTATTGTTAGTGTTAAGAAAGAATTGCCAGTTCCACCCCTGAAGAACCTGCAGTTCTACTTATATGGCAAGTTGAAGGATAAGGAAGGAACTAAGAAACGCATCCTGCAGTTAGGTGGTCTCGTGCTCGCTAAGCTGACCAATACGACCGCCGCTGTTGTGTCCAATAAAAAGGAGGTGGAAAAGATGCCCTTGAAAATGGACGAAATTAAGGGTATGGATATTGAGGTATGTACTTTATTATTAATTTGCTCTTAGCTTGCGAGTTCCGTATAGTGATGAAAGGTCTCGAGGCTTTTAAGTCCTTAAAAAGGACTCGCCTCGGTTAGGAGGGCTTGTTAAAAAGACTACTAAATGAAAAAAAGGCTTCTAAATTACTCTGGCGCAACGAAAAGGTTCGAACCCTTTTGAAAAAGACTCGGTACGTGAGTCCTACGAGTCGCGAGCCGTGAGACGCGGGCGTAAATACGCGTCAATAATATGTTCCCAATTTTATCGAAATCAGTTCAGCGGTTTAGGTTATAAAAAAAAAACAAATAGACACTTTTCATTTAAATTGGCATGCTTTACGTATTTTTTGTTTTTCATTCAAGATAATTGAGCATTCATTACATTGGATCGTAACACTTACGTCATACAGTATGCTTCAGTATTCACACATTCTGTTACAGGTTGTTGAAGAATCATTCCTTGATTTAATTGAAAAGGATGGCACTATCTCTAAATCATTGGAACTTATTAAAGAAAATAACATTGCTGACTGGGGATCTGATGTAAGTTTTAGATCGTAATTATTTATCTTAAATATTGTTAGTTTTAGGTAACAGAGGAAAAGTCTTCTTGACAAGACTCGGGGAGGCCTTTGCCAGCCCAGGACGGCGTAGGATAAAGAAAAATAGTCGTTATAGTCTTTGTTTTGTTTATTATTTCTTTCTTTTTTTTTATAGCCAGCTACACGAGTTCCTCAAGATATTTTAGATGGCAAGTCCATTCCAAAATCTGGCAGCATGTATGTTAAATCATCTAAATCGGCTGTGAAGTTGAAGATTCAAGGTATTTTTTATTTCTTGTACGCAAAATGCTCGTTTTCTATTTTAACCGACTTCAAAAAGCAGGAGGTTATCAATTCGGATGTACTTTTTTTTTGTTTGATAGAGTGTATGCTTCCGAATTGGTCCTATCATCAAATTGTCATGACCTGATAATGATCTTCGGAGATATGGAAAGGTACTCCTAGGCACTTGCAAATGAAGACACAAACGTTTTTATTTTTTAAAGCGTTCTTCTAGTTTCTCTTCCATAAAAATCTACATTTTGGATTAAACAAATAAAATCGTTTTTTTTTTCTCTTTGTAAATAACGTTCAAAATTGCCTTTTCATGGTCTAAATGAAATAAACGATTCGAATTTGACTCTGAATTCATGTACTTCCTTTGTCAGGCGGAACAGCGGTAGACCCAGCGTCCAATCTACAGGACGAAGCCCACGTGTACTCGGACAACAGCGGCACCAAGTACACCGTGGTACTGTCGCAGACAGACGTCGTCGCGCAGAAGAACTCTTACTACAAACTGCAAGTTCTAGAGAGTGATGAAAGGAAGAGGTAAGTGGTGTTTATGCTTACTTGACGTAACAGAACATCACGCTTGTAATCCCCGAAGGGATAGGCAGGGGTATACCCACATACATACATAAACTCTCGCCTTTTTCCCATGGGAGTAGGCAGGAAACTACAGAACGCCACCTGCTTGTATGACGAGATGTATGAACGTGGATGAGGCGAAAAGAGTATGTAAGGATCGTATACCCACATTTGGCCACTTATGTTCAAGTTCCATGTAACTTCTATTGTAATTTATTAATTTAAAATATAATCTATTTGCCAAATTTCATTCAGATCTATTCAGCTGTTCTGGCTTGATTGAGTAACAAACATCCATCCATTCTCACATACTTTCACATTTAGAATATTAGTAGGACTTTCTAAAATAATGCTCAACCTCCCGCTGGAGTGGTGGAATAGTAAAAACCACTGGTTTCAAGGATAACGGTGTTTACACTAACACTCTGTAAAAGGTAATTTTTAAATAATTTTTATTTAATTAATTAGTTTTTCATTCATACATTAGGTACTGGCTTTTCCGTTCGTGGGGTCGCATCGGTACCACAGTCGGCGGCTCGAAGGTTGAAAACTTCCCGTCTGTGCAGAAAGCCATCGATAAGTTCGAAGACCTATACAGAGAGAAAACTGAAAACTATTGGGAGAACAGAGATTATTTTATGAAGGTAACTAGAGAGTGTAACTTAACATCATGCCTATAATCCCCGAAGGGTTAGGTAGTTACCGATTAGTACACCCACATTTCGCCAGTTATTTTGAAGTCCCATGTAATAGGAGCGAGCCTATTGCCATCAACCGGGTACAAATCTAGACGAGGCTGCTACTGGGAATTTCCTAAAAAGCCCAATAAGATTTTGCCCGACCTGGGAAAAGAGAGTGAGATTGTAAATATTTAATTATTTCTCTTTTACAACTTTCATAATCATCATTTTGTTAAGTGAACTATAACTAACGAGTATAAAATTAACGAAAACGAAAGTTACAAGTTTTTCCTATCATTTTGAAAAAAAAAATTTTTGTCCTAAAACGTACGCGGGGACTTTCTGGTCAAAGTCAACTATTCTTTACGCTTTTTACCATAACTTGTAAGCATTGCGCACTACGATGTAATCAATGTTTTTTTACGCGAAAAATCAAATCGTTTCCCTGCAATAATTTTTATACGATGTTACTTAGTGATACGTTTATTTTTTAATACATTGATTGGGCTTTCATCCGCGGTAATGCCATACACCTTTTGAATTTCTATATTTATTATAAAATTTCTTGTGCTTTAGACGTTTCAATCATGTCCTTGACAATTCAAAAGTGCCTGTAAATGGTCTAATTGAAATAAATGTTTTGACTTTTGACTTTTTGACTTTTCTACTTTTCGCTGGCTTACGCTGAAAATCAGTGCCGTGGATTTTGCCCCTCGTGCACGGGCCGCGGCATTATGCTGAGCTTCAGCCGTATCGCGCGGTAATGGCGCATATTTCTGTCTAAGATAATATGTATTTGTTTGTTTTTTTTTTAACTCCAACTTGTTTTTTCTTTGGGGCTTTTTATACAATTTTTTTTAATGTTATTTCCGTCACTTACCTTGAATAAACAGATTTTCTTTCTACTTGACGCTAGCTAGCGCAACGACGCGACGTCATCAAACACCAGACGCGAAGGCACCCAATCCTCTTCCCACCAGGTAGATACGGCTGTTTGAACAAACTATTAAAACGAACCTATTCTCAGGTGCCAGGGCGTTACTACCCGCTAGACATGGACTACGGAAACGATGACGGGTCCTCCGAAACTCAGATCTTAAAATTGGATGACAAGTGTGGCATCCCCGAACCAGTACAAAAACTGGTCATGAAAATATTTGATGTCGCTGTCATGAAGAAAACGCTGCTGGAATTCGAGGTACTTAATTGTTTGTGGTAGAGTATTCGGCCGCAGTAATGTGAGCCACGTTAGGTTTTAGAAACTCTGTGTTGTAGATCGTCGTCTCTGTCACTCATAACCGGGGATCGAATAATCAGATATATATTTACCTAAACTTTAAATGTTGGATTAGCATGGAATAGTCTTTGCTGCCGAAAAAATCCCGTTTATCCGGATGATCTGGGACTCACCTCATTTGTGTGCTATAAAGTGTGACTGTAAAAAAATGGTTGTATATTCATCTGATGTTCTAAGTTAAGCTATTTTGAAAGACTCGTAAGTGACAAAAAATAATGTCAATTCCGAGACTGACAAAACAACGAATTAAATCATATAAATATTTGCATTTAATTTGTTATATTATGCGTCTTCGGATTACCGGTTCAAATCAATTATTTCTATATTCCTAGCAAAAATGAACTTGATAAATAAACAGTTATCCGATCCCTACTCATAACTTTGATTCATTATTGTAATAATTTTTCACACTAGAAAAAACAAAACTCACTTTTCTTACCATCTCTATTGTATGCTTCTATAAAATAAATATTGTTTGTAGCTTGATACTGAAAAGATGCCGCTGGGAAAGCTTTCGAAGCACCAAATCAAGTCAGGATACAAAATTCTGTCCGAACTTCTGAAGCTAATCGAAAAGGGATCTACTAGCCAAGCTAAAGTGATAGACGCTACCAACAGGTTCTTAATTAATTACTCATTACTTGTCTTTATCTCATTATTTATTTTCTAAACGAAAAACATATTCTTATGGAATAGGGTAGATGACAAAACCAATCAAATGACGTACTTTTTACGATTTGTCAAAACGCGATTCTGCCATAGATTTTGTATGGCGAATCACGAATGTGACGTCACTATGCAGACTCGATTGGCTAACTATGTATTAATTTGAAAGCAACTTAAAATCAAATTTTACAGTATTTGCACCTACCATGTTATCTCTTCACCACCTTTGGTTGACTGTTAGAGAATGCCTAAGGCATTAAGTCCGCCTTTGTACTTTTGTTCCATAAAGTTTAAATAAATAAATAAATACAGTTCTTTCTTCTTTATCGTATGGGAAGTAAGGTCTCACGACCCCACAAACCCTAGAGTCAGAGTTTCTAAACCGCCACAAAGGCCTCTGACTTGGTTTGAGTTGAACAGTAAGCCCAGGTTTCCTCACAATGTTTTCTTTCACCGATGTCAATGATGTCCAAGTTAAAGTTTTGAAAGTACATATGAATTGCAATAAGTCACATTGGTACTTGCTCAGGTTTGAACCCACAAGCTCACGCATGAGAGGCGGGCGCCTTTAACCAGTTAATTGAATGTTAATAGTGTCGTTACGGCTAAAATTAAAGAATTTCTTTACAGAAGTGTCAGCTACCCAATTTCTATAAGTGTTTCCATCAGTAACAGTGATAGTCTATCGACTGACGCTCTCATGTTACTCCAGATTCTTCACGCTGATTCCGCACGACTTCGGCATGAACAATGCTCCGTTGCTGGACAACGTGGAGCTCATCAAAACTAAGACAGCCATGCTCGACAACTTGCTCGAGATTGAAATAGCTTACAGCTTGATGAAGACAGAGCCAGGTACTATTTTAATACTTTTATAGGGTTCCGTACCAGAAGGGTGCTAACAGGACCATACAACCAAGCCTCAGCTGTCCGTCAACTCAACTCTGTTCATCAACAGGCTGTATGTCATGAACCGTAATAGCTAGAGAGTTAAATTTTTTACAGAATGTGCATTTCTATTGCTATCTATAGGTACCAATAAAAATAAATAAAAGTTAAAAATTAATGGGGGTCCCCAAAGACAAGAGACCTGTTTTCTTTTTTGTATTTTTGGCTCGATTCTATAATGGCAATACCGTTATATCTTCTACGATGGTACGAAACCCTTCGTGTGCGAGTCCGACTCGCACTGTATCGGATTTATTAAAAAAAAGCAGTCTTTGCACACTAATGGCGTCTATTGTAATAATAAAAGCCTCGCAACGTTAATTTATTTAACCACTATTGCACTATTTAAAACATTAAGTATGTCGCCTTAATTGCCTTTGCAATAGGGGCTAAAACTTAATAAATGCATCGATTATCTTGGTCAAATAACTGAGGTAGAACAGTAGGACACAAACAAGTGTTCATACTTATCAGCGACACAACAATTAAATTATTTCGGGCCATCAGTCAAACAACTGTCCCAGTATTATATATTTTTTTCTTAATTGCAAGCATTGTAATTTTATCAGAAAGAGACAATGGCAGCTCAAATTTTTAGTTAGGAAAAAATACATTGTGATTTCTCAGTTGTATTTCTTAGAGCTAATTTTTCAATCGTCAGATAACTCTTAACGGAGGGATAAATATGGCAATTTGACAGCTTTTGTATAGAAAATATGTCAAACTGTCACATTTATTTTTTGGATAAAAGTTATCTCTGACTGTTGAACATTCAGCCCTTAGAAATTAATAATTAAAAATCCACAGATTCGGACGAAAGTAGCCCAATTTCGGCTCACTACTTGAAGCTGAAGGCGGACATCACTCCGCTACCGACGTCCTCGCCTGAGTTCGCGATGATTCAGGAGTATGTGCGCAACACACACGCTGCCACGCATTCCACCTTCACCTTAGAAATCGAACAGGTTAGTTGAGTCACATTTTGTGTTATTAAGTGGGGGACAAGCTGGTGGCGTCATCCTTTTCGAGTCGATTTTGCAGTTAATCCTTTTATATATTTTTTTGTAATAGTACTTTGGCCCATTTAGTGGCCACGTTAATTACGACATCAGTGACATTTTCATAGTCTCTTAAAGTGCAGGAGTATTGCCATTTTGGGCACTGATGTGAGTGGGCCATCGTCTGGTCAGGAGCACCGCACTCACATTGAGTGCCGGTGGGATATAAAATCTCCCATTTTGCTGGGTTACTTTTGCAACGACCTACTTGGGTGCACAGTCTATTGAGCGCTTTCCATATAGCCACTGCAAATCACATTCGAGTGAGTGGTGTAAGTGTTTGTTTGAACGCGCTTATCTCAGAAACTACTGGACCATTTTGAAAAGAAATCTTTTCCGTTATTTAGCCTGCTTACCAAAGAACGTTATAGGCTATATTATAACATTACGCTACGACACACGGTACTGAATTAGTAACCAATTACGTAAAGCACTACATACAGCAATAATATTGTTTACTTGCAGGTGTTCAAAGTGGTTCGCGAGGGTGAAGACAAGCGATTCAAGCCGTTCAGGAAGCTTCACAACAGACGACTATTGTGGCATGGCTCGCGCGTCACCAACTTTGCTGGAATCATCTCTCAAGGTCAGTGAGCGTCCTGGATTCATCCAGCCAGTCAAAGTGATTCGCTTTCCTATAAGAACTGCCCAGAGGCTTGGAGCTCGGTTAGTGCCGTTAGGAGTACATAATTAACAAGTGTTATGTTATTAATACACGGGGTGTCATCAAACTAAGACCTGGTGAGGGGTAAATTTTACTTTTTGTATGAAAAATCACTATTTATGGTAGGGGGCAAATATTGTAATTATGGGTGCATCGAACAGTACATGGGCCTTAGGGTTGTTTATAGATTAGTTAGAACATCAAAAAAAGTTAGAACTTTGACCTTCTACATCACCGTAACCTGAAGGATCGCTTAGGAAAAATATGTTCTCGAAAAAAAAAATTATCGGAAGCACGTGCGACTTTGAGCTTTGTTAAGAGTCCTTTTACACCCATTATGTTCCTTGATTTCCAGGTCTCCGCATAGCTCCGCCGGAAGCTCCAGTCACGGGCTACATGTTCGGCAAGGGAGTGTACTTTGCTGACATGGTGTCCAAGTCTGCCAACTACTGTTGCACCAACACCAAGAACCCGACCGGACTCATGCTGCTGTGTGAAGTGGCTCTCGGAAATATGTAAGTACAATACGCGACCGGAAATATGACGTAATCGAACTTTGAGACCCTAACTCTTTTTCTAAAATAAAGTAAGAGTAAAGTTACTCCTTATAACATCAGCTACCTGCCAGTGAAAGTCCCTTCAAATCGGGCCGACCTACAGACAAATAAAATAAGTTTGTTTTTTTTTCGTCTAAGTTACAGTGTAATCATTCATATATATTTCGTATAACGCCGATATTTTCACATTACAGACCGGCACTTCAATTTAATTTGTTTGCATAATTTATAAAGGCACAACTACATACATACATACATAAACTCACGCCTTTTTCCCATGGGGGTAGGCAGAAACTATAGAACGCCACCTGCTACGATCCTTACATACTCCTTTCGCCTCATCTACGTTCATACATCTCGTCATACAAGCACGCCGGTTACGAGTACTCCGCACCTGACCTTTCTAAAGGCACAACTAAATTATTAATATTGGACTACAGGAAAGAATGTCACCATGCGGAGGACGTGAAGCTTCCGCCCAACATGCACTCTGCGTGGGGCGTGGGCCAGACGTTCCCGGACCCGGCGCAGAACAAGACGCTGGAAGACGGAACCATCGTACCGCTCGGCAAGCCCATCACCAACAAAGTGCATACCTCTCTGCTGTATAACGAGTATCCTTTACTAAAGACAAAGTCAAAGCATTTATTTCTATTTTTATTCTATTTATTTAGGACCTCCAATAAAAAAGAAAACAGAAGAGAAAAAAAGAGAGGCTTCCAAAATTTTCTTTTGGATGTCCTTGTCTGGGCCACCCTGTATACTTATCTGTTACCCGATCAAAGCCAAATAATTAAGTTTATTTTTTTAGGATATTTTCCTTAGCAACACCCAGATTCATCGTATACGACGTCGCACAAGTCAATGTGAAGTATTTACTGCAGATGAAGTTCAATCACAATTATTCATATTGAAAAATGCCAGCTGTTGGTCAGTTGGTCATTTGATTAACCTATTCCATTTTTTTTTATCTATTATGTCTGCATTTTTTATTTTTATATTAGATTTAAGGCTTTTTAAATTGAGCGTACTTTTATGCTTAGTTATTATCCTTCCGACTAATGTGAGAGTCGGATTTACGTCGCAATGTTTGCTTATTCATGCTTATTGTTTGCTTTATTGTTAGTGTTTTTTCTTAATTTTTACTAACAATTGAGCCCGCCTAAGGCAGCTCGCAACTATGTGATTAATAGTTACCCAGTTTCATTGGAAAGACTAATCATTGGTTAAGAAACCTGCAGGACAGATCATTCTTAACTATAAATATTGTGTATTATGCCACGCGTGTTTTTAATAACAGTCAAATCATACCGATGATGGAACTTTCTAAAGTTCCATAGTTATAGGCTCTAGCCTATTATCATATTAACACGCATAGACGCGCGTAATATACACCCAATCTGTAATGACCTTCAGTTTAACCTGGACGTAAAAGTCTAGTAAGTATTTTATCTTCAGCAAGTTTTTGACTTGAGTTTTCCTCCCCTTTTCTGTTTTGTCTGTTAATAAAAGCAGTATTATAATTATTATTGGCTTCCTAAGACTGGTCTGTCGATGTTACTCTAGGAAGACATAATTTCGATAATGAAAACCATATTATGTTTATATTTTCATGGAGATTAAAATATTTTTCTATTATGGTTATCGTCTGTAATTATGATTCTTGAATGATACAATAATTCCTGATTGTCAGAAGTATAATTTTTTTTGTTATTTTTTAATGTTGTCAATTGATGTATGGATCATTAATAATCATTCAATTAAAAATTGTTTAATGAAATAATTCTGTTTTATTTAATCTGTACTATTTACAGTTTTGTATGGTTGACTTTGAATAACTTTAAGGTCTGATTATCAGTCTACAGAGAAGTTTTATCTGAGGAATAATAAAAAGTATATATTTATTTATTAAATCTGTATGCCATAAACGTAAAAAATACACTGTGCAAAAGCGGACTTAATGCCTTGGGCATTTTCTACGTTATGGTGATGCAGAGGGACGAGTCTGCCAACTTCTTAGGCGCTTTGCACACGGAGCAACTTTTGCAGCAACTGGCAACTTACTGGCAACTCGCTGTTTACATGTAATTGAATTGGACTGCGCACACAGAGCAACTCAAGTTATAGGTTGCGGCAATCGTCAACAGTTTTCAACTAGCAACTGTCAAATATTCGATTTCACACCCTCCCTCCCTCGCCCTGTGCCCGGCATAATGTTGCCATTAACTTAGTGGTTTTTCCCACTAAGTAAACACTTCTTTTTGGGATACTGTGTAAAATGCGTCTTGATATTCTCCAACTAAATGAGAGAACATTTAAACCATGCATAAAACGCACACTATCTAATCAAGCATTATTATAAGTTAGATGATTATATTACGGACAAAAATGCTTGGCTAAATGCTAGTCCTGCTCCACAGCCACTCGGGCTCACTAAATAGGATTGTTTTCTAAGAGAATGATGTTTCTTACCCTCTTTTTTGTCGACCTGAATAACTTGTACCGTTATCAGTACGATTACTTTTTCTTTTTTTACATACCACAGTCATCTAACGGATAAGTACACTGAAAGTGTTAGTATTGTAAATTTATTTCAATTTTGTTTTTGAAAACCATCAACCTAAAATTTGCCCACTAAAAAATTCACAAGCCACCAGATACAAATTCTGCCCACCAGATGGGGGTCCCAATCCACCAGATCTAGTGGTAATACCGCTGAGTTTGCAACACTGCAACTCGGCTAAAAAAGTTGCCTACAAATTGCCAAAAAGTTGCGGCAACCGGCAACTTTATGGCAACTAGCAACTTTTACAGGAAACTTTTAAAAAGTTGCCAGTTGCGGCAACTTAAGTTGCTCCGTGTGCAAAGCGCCTTATTAGGTAAAATAAATATTGTTATTTGACAGCATGAAAAAATATGGCAAACCGCTAGCGGTTTTGAAATACAGCTTGGCTTAGGTATATGATGACTGACGTCTGACAGTATAATCGGTTCGACTTCCGACTTGCTAGAACCTTGTATAACATTTTACTGATTTACATAGATACTATAGCAATGAAGTTCCTGCAAGGAAATAGTATTCTGCGTAGATACTAGATAATTAATTTCTGTGTTTATCATAGTAATCAATACCTCGTCGCGAGGACCTGTCGAAAGTGACGGCCGATGATGACGTCGGACATCGGTCACTTCAGCCTGCGTATGACGTTATTGGTACATCTTGAACATAGAGCAACATAGGCTTCCTGACGGAAGATCTTGAATAACCAAAATCCTAATCTGTCTCTTGTGCCTGTGCGTACATATTTGCTAAACTATTCATGTAAAAGGGGAATACTCCCGTTTACAGGAATTAAAACGAGCATGATGTGGTTTTGGGTTTACTTTTATTTTCTATACTTAAATTGAAACTTTAAAATCGACTAATTGAAAATGATACCATATTTTGAATCTGTATTATCTCTTGTCAACTTTCAATGTCACGTCACTTGTCTTGTCATTGTCACTTCGTCAATACTCCGTGATGGATTAAATTTTAAAATAAATACACACCACAGTTTTGTGATCGTCTACTCAGTGTTACCTTGTTTATTTACACTCGTACAAATTGTTCAAGAAATATTTACAGCACATTTAATTTGCTAACTCAAGTAAAAGTAACTGGACAAAATGGAATCAGATATTATCAATTGGAGCAACAAAGACGTTTTAGATTTATTACATAAAGAGAAAATATCCAGCATCATAACAGAAATTATTAAATCCCACGATATCGACGGACAGTGTCTTCTATCCTTCGTTGATCGAGACTTTTATGACTTCCCTTTCGACCAGTTAAAATTGGGTGAACGCAAGAGATTCATATTGTTTGTGAAAAAATTACAAAAACATAACCGTACTGCGATGTTCGAGCTAGGTCTTTGTGATGATGCCCTCAGTAATCCATCTACAAACATAAATTTTCTTGGGACTAACTTGTCACATTTGAGTTATAATCTTCATAACAAAATACCAACACCAAGTGACATATATGTGAGAAATTCAGAGTGTGTGTCAAGTTTTACACCAGACGTTAAAGCATCAAAATTGAAACCTGAAATTTGGAAGACAGCAATAGCTCTAGGTAACTATGTCAACACATAAATATAGCCACATCTGCAGTTGTTTTGGTACCCCGCTTGTACATGTTTGGGATACAGTCCAAGAAATCTGCATGAGTACAATAAACAAATGCTACATATAACATTGCATCTTCAAGACATAGTTGCAAATCATGTGTGTTACAACTAATTAACATCTTTATAAATAAATAAGGATTATTTTGGTTTTGTGACACATTGCTATATCTTATTATTTAATTGACATCTTCTCTTCTTCATAGTAGGACAATGATACACAAATTTAAGGAATGGAGAGGGAGGGGTATGCCCAGAGATACTCGAGAGTAGAATTCAAAAATTGCCTCTAGTTTATGTATAAATTTAACTAGGTGATATTGATGAATGTTTCTATTCAGGCTATGTCTTCCTGGTGACGTGGGTGACCGCTGTAGTGATGGTGATTGTACATGATAAGGTGCCAGATATGAAGAAATACCCTCCACTGCCAGACCTGTTCTTAGACAATGTGCCACACATCCCATGGGCCTTCGACATGTGTGAAATCACGGGCTCCTTCCTTATGGCCATATGGCTAGTTGTACTGTTCTTCCATAAACATAGGTATGTACTTTTATTTATATATACTGAGAAGTAGACAAAGAATTTGCATTTTAAATATTCTACATTAGTTTCAAGGGAATTCCTTAAAACAAATTTTCTATTTACATACAATTAACAATTGCACTTATTGGAATATACTTGCTTACTAATGAATTCTATTATTACAATAATAATGTTCTGAAATTAAACGCTTCCTGTGTTTATAATCCAATAGCTTTTGCCTGTAACTTTATCAGCATAGATGTCAGTTTTCACAGACATAGACGAATTCATGAGATCAAAAGTAGCCTATTTCCATTCTCTTTCTACCCTGTTCTGAATTTCATCAAAATTAGTTAAGTAGTTAAAACGTAAAAGCGATTTATTTATTGATTTAAAAGGTATCAGAGAAGTACAAAGTAAAATCTATGACCTTCTGTACTTTGGTCCACGTTTTTTGAAAATAAATTATGACTGACTGATAAGTAATCAAGGTTATTGAATGAAATGTAAACAATACATCTTCATACAAGTTGTAAAGATTTCAATAACAAAAGCTATGCTGATTTGTCTGAATTTGTTAATAATATTATAATGGTAAAAGGACCTGGATTTGAAATCAGTCTGAAATTGTCAATCCACCAAATGCAATTGTGGTGATCAGTTATTATGCTTTTCTGTATGATGACAGGGCTTTTCCCAGCAGTGGGACGATAATAATCAATATAATATGGTAAAAGATTAAAAAGAGAACAGGCTATAAAATACAAAAAGACTTTTTAATCAGACTTTGTATTATTTTCTGGTTTATTTTTATTCCTTGTTCTATGTATATTAAAAATAGATTTTTATTAAAAATTATAAGTACATTAAAACAAAGAAACTCTTCAGCTTTAAAATTAGAATAGATCTATAATACTTTTAGTTGAAAAAAAAAATGCATACCTACATTTGTTTAGGTAACAAGTTGAGAAACTTATTATATGCAAATGAAGGTTTGTTTGAATGTAGTCCAATCGTTTTTGTAATAAGCTCAAGGATAATTTAGTGGACTAAATACGCGGAAGAAGACGCGAGCAAGAGATAGTGTGGATGTGTCTTTTGCCCACGACTTCGTCCGCGTAAATATGTCGGTTATCGCGGACTCAGATGAAGTCGAAGTTCAATAAAAAGTAACATAATTATGTCCTTTGTTGGGGTTCAAACTTACCCCGTACCGAATGTCATCAATATCGATTCAGCGGTTTAGTCGTGAGAGCGCAACAGACAGACAGACAGAGCTACTTTCGCATTTATAATATTACTTTATTATATTTTTTGACTGTCTCGTTGGTCTAGTGGTCGCAAACGCGACTGCTGTGCATGAGGTCTTGGGTTCGATTCCCGGGTCGGGCAAAGTGTTATTGGGTTTTTCCATCAGGAATTTCTCAGTAGCAGCCTCGGAGTCTGGATTTATGCCCGGTTAATGGCAATAGGCTCGCCCCCTATTACATGGGACTAGAAACATAACTGGCGAAATGTGGGTGTTACTAATGGGTACACCTCTGCCTAACCCTTCAGGGATTACAGGCGTGACGTTATGTTATGTTATAATATTAGTATTGATGAGTTCTCAGTATGTGTTTATCAACAAGTACAAACTGCAGGAAGAAATTAAAACTACAAACTCATTTTGTCACAGCCTGCACAAAGACTAAACAGCTGTGATAGAGTAGGTAGTCTTTGTTGCAATGAATGTTATATCAACAATGTGTTGTACTAACACTATGCAGCCAGACTTTGGACTGATAATATTGTACGCAATTTATTGTTCTGAATACTGAGAAAATTTTATGAGAATAGTGTCTTTGTAACTGGAAACATTTACTTCCGGCATTCCAGAAATTTTCATGTGTCATGGTCCACCGCAACGCAAGCGGCTACTGTGGTTTTAATTCCGGAAACGCTGTCGGTGCATAAGCTTACAACGGCCAGACATAAGCATGCTTTTTTAAATGTAAATGACACGAGGAGAATGAAAGTCGATTATGTAAAGTCACCTAGATGTATCGTGATTGCGTATGTGGGTATATACCACGTCCATACATACCATACCACATAGCATAATTGCATGGAGTGGTTGTTTTCACTGCCTTTTATTGCGTATGCGCAATTTTAATAGCACTCGACACAAATAGACTGGCCGTTTCGGTTAACGTGTCGCTCTCTTAAACAATTAACAATAATTTTTTTAAGCCCTTGCATAGGTTATTGTAAACTTAGGTAGAGCTATTAAAATGTAGCAATATTTTAACGTTCTCCTAGTCGTGTTTATTAAGTCTTTTTTTTTGGGGGTAATGTGATTCCTATCACTTGTCCCATTCCAAAAATTAGGCATTGTACCACTCAATCCGCCTATTATAGGTAAGGAAAGGTATTGTCACAACGTCATAGAATTTATTAAGCGGTTACACTTAAGAATGTGAAGATTCCAGAGGCTTATTAGTCTCGCCACGCTTGGCATTTGGTACAATAACTTGACGAAGTTTCCAAGACATCGACACGGCGACGCGGTAAGCGTGTACATTAATCTCGATAAAGATGTGCACGGCAGTCACCGGCAAACAAAGATACAATGATACGATCTATTGTAGTGTTGATGCAAGACTGCATTTAACTCACTTATTTGTCTTGAATTTGAATTTCACTTCTGTACATCTACTGCATAGAAGTATAAAGATTTATCCATAATTTTTTTTTTCATCATTAATTTCTCAATGTTTAGATTTGTGCCCGGTTGATGGCAATAGGCTCGCCCCCTATTACATGGGACTTAAACATAACTCTGGCGAAATGTGGCTGTACTGATGGGATACATCTCTACCTATAACCCTTTGGGGATTACAGGCGTGATGATGTTATGTAGATAAAGATTTACACTCATTTCTTACTATATCTATTTTGGCACTCCACACATCCATCTAAACATTTTCATTAGTGTCTTGTGGGCTGTAAAATAAAACTAAAATGCTCATTGTCTGATTCGAATTTGTTGCCCGCCCTTTCAATGCTGACTCATTACTGATCGTTCAACTCACTTTATGAGTCATAAATACGACATGTATGAGACAGAACAAAGACCTTTTTGTGACTGTCATTACAAAAGACGACGATCATTTACCTAACGTGTCTTCTGCTAACCTTTTGTTCTTAAATAATAACTTCAGCGGCATCAGCCTATTAATATCTTGCTGCAGGGCAAAGGTCTCTTCTCATGCAGAGAAGGCATGATCATTAATTGTTCTTATCGTTCATTAATTTATCTGGAACGATGCTTTTGTCAAAATATTTAGCCTACCTATTAACTGCCACAACCAGGTTTCAATATCTTAATGATTTTTCAATTAACGTTTTTCGAGTTCACGTGAAATTTTAAACGGTTATGGTAATATCCTTACGAAGTTTCAAATACACTGCAATGAGTCTAATAGCTTAACGTTTAAGGTCACTCATAATAAGCCATTTATCTACCAATATGAGCCTCAAGCCTGTATAGTAACATTCTTGTGCATTATGATTTCACTGTATCGCTAAGTGAATCATTTCCGTCTTTATCAAGTCATGATATCGTTGTTAACTACGTAATTTACGCAGTTACCAATTGCTATTGTCCGTGCACCCTGCGTGGCACAGAATGAGGGCTATTGTTGGTTCAAAGCTGACGTCACTACACATTCGTTGTTATCAATAAACGAATAAATTGCGTATCCTCTGCTTCGTATAATGGCATTAATCTCTGGGGTACGTTTGCACACCCGTTTTCTTTTATAATGGTAATCAAAGCGGAGCGTGAGATACATTCATTAAACCGTATTAGCATATAAATGAGCTTTTTACACGACAGCGCTTTATTTGATAGGACACACCTACACTGTAGCGACCGTGACGTTGGCTCTACCGGGGAAAAACACAGATTTTTCCGCACCTGCATTGAAAGTTTTAAAACTATCATTTTTTATCTTAATTGGGTTGAATTAGCACAGCGGTGTACTCTTTACCATTATTGTTACAGCTCCAAGGCTGCTCAAATTTCTTTGACCGAACTTACTCCATGAACCCTGTCCAGCTTCTTTTTCGTACTTCTTTCTAAAGGCTCCTTGCGTTAACGTAAAGCGCATTAGAAACCGCTCCCAACAGAACACCTAACAATACATTGATGTTCCACTCCAGGTTTATAATTCTGCGAAGATTCTTCGCGTTAGCCGGCACCGTGTTCCTGTTGCGATGCTTCACAATGCTGATCACATCGCTGTCGGTGCCGGGGTCACATCTCAAGTGCGAGCCGCGCTCCTACCCGCCTGCGGACGACCTCACCGTGTGGGGGCGGCGCCTCCGCCAGGCGTATGACATCTGGAGTGGCGCCGGCATGTCTGTGAGAGGAGTGAGAACGTGTGGAGACTACATGTTCTCCGGGCATACGGTCGCGCTGACCCTCCTCAATTTCTTTATAACTGAATGTGAGTAGTTTTTATGCAGTTTTATAGACTATCCAATTTGCTGATGAGCCCTTTATGACTCGGATATGAACCTCCTAACACAACCAGCTATTTTGGGTTTTTTAAAACCATCTCCAGCTTTTTCTTTTCCAAATCCTTGATCACGGGATCGCGGCGCTTACAGTACTTAGTAATATGTCCAGCATACTCGGCGCTCTTGGGAGTATCACGCGTCCAGTACTAGACTGCATTGAAAAAAAAATACTGCAATGCAATTACGCAGAATTCTAAAGATTTGAAATTCTAATAATTATGTTCCCTTTGCTCTTACGACATAGGAAGTAAAGGAGTGTTCTATTCAGAGCGTGGTGCCGCACGATGCGACACGTGAATGAGTACCTACGCGTTCTATTTCTAACACACGTTGAAACCTTCGTCATTGAACATGTTTGTCTAAAACATTTTGACAGCGATGACATTGATTGTATGGCCGCGCCACCACGATGCGCCTGCGGTGTAAACAAATTGTCTATTTATAACGGGGCGCTAGAAATTCCGGTCTCGCGAGTCCTTTTTTCGTAACATCGCTCTGTTTGCTGACCTACATGTCACTTCTAAATATGTGATAATAGAAAACAAAGATATCATATCAGTCAGTGAAATAGTTTAATCTTTACATAATATACGCAGATAACCTAATCTGTAGGTATAGATAAATGACGTGTTAAGGAAGTTTTGCAAATATTGAATGACGCATATTATTCATCCATTATACTGAAGTTGTTTTCATAATGTTGTTGACTCCTATGGTTTTCTAATTAAGTGTGTTGTAGATAAAGATTGTTGAAGGCGCAATATCAGGCCAAACAAGTCGTTAGCGGCGGCGTAGATTGCCACTATCTCGCGAAAACAAACTAGGAACTAACTCAATATCAATTTGTGTGACCCCACCAAGTTGAATGTAACCTACTGGCAATATTTAAGTGCCTGGCAATAATTCTTGAATTTCCTTGAATTTATTACAAATGAGAAAGTAACTCTGTCTGTCTGTTACGCTTTCACAACTAAACCACTGAACCGATTTTGATGAAATTTGGTACAGGGTTAGTTTGAACCCCAAGACAGGACTAACCGACATTTACGCGGACGAAGTCGTGGGCAATATTATTGCGAAAACAGATCCGGTATTTTGAATTTGAAATTCAGTACCTACTCATTTGATCATACCTAAACACTCAGTTTCTATTAGTTTGTTGCGTCAAGAACAAAGATGTCTCTAAAAAATAATGGTCTCTTTTTTTTGCTGTTGCTAGTCCAAATTAAGTGAACGATATTATATTCCGAAAATGTTATTTACTGAATTTTCGACTAAAACAATGGCAAGCAATCTTTAATTCACTTTTGATAACAAAAACAACAAAACAAAGGAGTTTAATAATTCCATGACGATTATTTAGATAGAAGTCGGATTATCTGTGTTTTGAAACCAACAATAACTGTTTGCAAAAAAAAACAAGTCCTCGTTACGAGTCAATGCTTTCTTTACGAATTTTCTAGGTGTTTATTTAGCTTAGACTCGTTCTTGACTGATTGGTCGGAAAAGGCAACAGAACAAAAATCGAAAAAGTATAAGAAAGGTCTTTCCACAACAATGGAACAGTACCTATTCATAAACAAAAAAATCTAAACAATTTGTTGTTCCCCATAAATGAAAAATGATCCCTATATCCTTAGGAATCATTACATAAACTAAGCCTATAGCGACATGGCAGTACTGCCAGGCTTACTGCTGCGTTTCTCGGGGTCAATAAAAGACATGCAGGGGCGTAACTGATGCTTCTAGTAATAGTTATTCCTTGGTCTAAGTATCATATTTGGATTATTTCTGCTAATAAAACTGTGTTCACCAATTCGTCTGCCAAGCTTGGTCCTGGTGATAATGACGAGGACGGCCCTTAGACCGTTCATTGTAGCGGTCATTGAACTTTAGTTATTGATTACAGTTTGATAAGATGATAAAAGTAGTCTTTTAATATTCGGTTGAAACCACTCTTAAGTCAAAGCTAAAATGTCGAGTCTTTCTTAATCCTCCACTTTACACACAACAATACTGAAAATCTGTGCCATTCCTGTACTAAAAAAAAAAATACATTGAAAAATTGTAATGTGTGAGATTAGTGCTTATCAATTGTATAATCTTTTTAAAATAAACCGGGTTTTTACAGATTGAGGATTGACGTCACTTTTTATTTTTTGAATGCCAATTGTTAGGGGGTTCCATTGTTTTCAACGAATTCTGAAATTTGAATTATGTACTTACCCACAATGAGATATGAAGATAGTTGGAAAGTTGTTTTTATAGCAACCTAAAAACAAACAATACAGAATAAATAGAAGTATAAACATGTACTGACGACAAAATTGTACAACTATGTTTGAGATGGTGATTAGCGACATGTTTGACACCAATTTGTTGTATCGGTACTGTGCGGTTCATCTACCTGTTGACCGCTATTGATACAATGGTAAGACCCGCGTCTTGACATCGTAAATGTCTAATAGTTTGATCCTCCTATAAATATTCTTTTACCTTTTTAGGTTGTCGTAGCACTAGTTCCTAATTTCAATATTTCCTTACATAGTTGTACTAGATTTCGACCCCTTGCACACAGCGTGGCTTTTTCGCCCCACACTAGGAGTTCGCCCTCTATCCTGGGTGCGTTAACAAACATAGATATAAACTAACAAACAAAACTACCATAAGACCATACAAATATTGTTGCGGGAATTAAACCCATGACCGCTACTGCGATCACTAAAACGCTGTGACTGCCAACTGTGTTGTCGAGCTCTAAGAAGGAAGCAAAGCTCTTGTGTTGTGTTAAAAGCAAAGTTTCTACGTCACTTCACTTTGTTCTAAATTATCAATACTAAATTTTCGCCCTTACCCCAATTTATTCTGGGGTCTAAATCTTCTTCCATGAATACGTTGTGTAAAACTTGTATCTTATTAAATTCCAGATACCTCGCGCAACTTGTACTTGTTGCACATCCTGACGTGGGTGATGAACATGTTCGGGATCTTCTTCATCCTCGCGGCGCATGAGCACTACTCCATCGACGTGTTCATCGCGTTCTACATCACTTCAAGACTCTTCCTGTACTACCACACGCTGTCCAACAACCAAGCTCTTATGCAGAACGACTCATCCAGGTAAATATTTTATTGACACGTACTCAGTTGTCATTTTCTGGGTAATAATCATCGCATTTGAAAGTTGTAAATAACGAAAACTACGTGCTTTAGAGTCAAGTCAGCTAAAAGCTCCTAAATGATTCCATAAGTTATTTTTCTCATGTCTACATAATCAGATTATTTACTAATACCTTCACTGCGATCCCCCCCGAGAACAATAAATTGTTCAGCATTATTAAACTAACCAATTTCAGGTGGTATCATTAATGTTTTAGCAGTATGTATTCCAGGACGAGAATATGGTTCCCACTGCTGTCGTTCTTCGAGTCTGAAGTGGACGGAATCGTGCCGAACGAGTACGAGGGGCCCGTCACCATCATAAGCAACCTGCGCCAGTGGGCCGTGCAGCTCATCACCGACGTCAAAGAGTCCTCGGTCGCCAAGATAGCCGGCACCAAACTACAGGAGGGCGCCGCCATGGGCGAATACTCCGTCGTCAAACTTGTCGACGGCATCAAACGAAACCTCAGTATGGTCGAAGAATACAAAACCTCACGCCAAAGATTAGGAACGCTAGACAAAAACATACAAGCCTGCCTACTAGACGAGCGCCCAGACGTAGAACTACGGCATAGAAACATAGCCGAGTTCCCCGGCGAAGCACTTCTAAAGGATTTCAGTAATCCACCCTCGCCAGTTATGAAAAAAAATATATGAACGAACTGAAAGTTCTTATAATAGAGGCTGTTTATAGAAATACTTCATTGTAGCTTTATTGACACAATGAAAATAATTAGATACCTGAATGTTTACATTTCCATTATAGATTTTATATCATGTTATTCCATATTTATTTTACTATGATAAGTTAAATGTAGAATAATTATTAAGAAAATTTATTTGCTCAAAGTACTAATCTTGAATAAATAACATTTTCGCTTGTACTTTTTGTTATTCCCCTTTGTTATTGTTTGCCGCACATTCAGCATGCTACGGCAAGATGATACTTTGAGCATAAATGGTGCTTATGTGATATTCCTATTTCTCTCAATTCACACAAAAACTTGTGTGAAACACTCGAGTTAAACTGGCAGTTTACGTGCCACGGTTCTCTGTGTTAAGCTATGAAAGTTAAAGAGAAATCCTTACAATCCCATAGATAACTGTATCTGGCTTGTAAAAAAACACGTCGAACTCACATCCTCCATATTTTAAATTCAATAGTCGAAATGACAACTAACTTCACAAACACAGAGATCGGTTGGGCGTGCTGTACACATCATAAGTACCATAATGAATATTCAAAAGCATATTTACAAGTTAAAGGAATACAAGATGCCTGAACATATAAGCTGATAACCGCCTGGAAACGCCTTCAAGAAAATCGTTAAAAAGCATGCTGATGACAAAAGTATGCTCTTTTCATAATAGGTAATCAGTAAGATAACCCTGGATAACCTCAACCTATCCATAATAATTAGGTATCGTTTAATAACTATATTTGTGGTAACGTAGCATCACGCTTGTAATCCCCGAAGGGTTAGGCAGAGTGTACTTATTAGTTACACCCAAATTTCGCCAGTAATGTTT
This sequence comes from Hoplodrina ambigua, assembly GCA_949774945.1. Lineage (NCBI taxonomy): Eukaryota > Metazoa > Arthropoda > Insecta > Lepidoptera > Noctuidae > Hoplodrina > Hoplodrina ambigua. The sequence goes on from OX458967.1 coordinate 11,001,038, forward strand.
ATGTCTCATCTAATAGGGGGCGAACTTGCCATCAACCGGGCACAAATCCAGACTCCAAGGCTGCTACTGAGAAATTCCTGATAAAAAGGTCCAATAACACTGCCTGCCTTGGGAATCGAACCCAAGACCTCAGCAGTCGCGCTTTGCGACCACTAGACCAACGAGGCTTTTAATGCAACGACATTTTTTGTTTTCCACGAGGATTTTTCCGACTGAAGTTGTTTCTAAATCGAACGGCGCTGCTGGGAGTTTAAAAACTGTTCGAAAACTCAACCTATAATCAAACTATGACAAAAACGTTTATCAAAAAGCTGTAAGACAAGACTTCCAGTTGAGAAAAATTGAAGAGTGTTGCTTTTTTATGTGCTTGTGACTGCGAAATAAGACGATAGCATTATTTTTGCAAAATAATTTTCTGATAGCTTTACAAATCGAGTCACCCCGCCCCCCCAATGCGCGGCCTGCACCAGAGAGCTAATAGGAAGATATAAAACCTTGATTAGATATTATAGTACATAAGTATGTACTTACTTTAATGAGGAAAAATAACAGTAGATTAGATACTATAAAAGAATTCCAAGAATACCTTTCACGTAATCGGTGCGGTGCATGAAGGGGTTACACAAACAGAACATGTTGAAATCTCACATAAGAAGGTACAGTAGCGGTCATAAGTGGAGTAGCAATCTACAAAGCAAATCGATTGACACTTTGGTTAAACTTACGACCTTTCGACGTCGTGTGCGAATTTTGAGGTGTACGTAGGAACTGTGTTATAACGTTCAAAAGTGCCTTATAATGACCTAATTAAACAAATAAATAAACTTTTTTTTCCAAAAATACACAAGACAGTTGTCATTTTTAGGAACATGGCTAAGTGGGCCAGAGCAATAAGACCCTGACTTCTAAACTAGGATTAACCTGTATCTTAGAAGTCAGTATGCCAATAGAATTATAATATTACCTGGATAGGACAGAAAGATATACAAAACAAAAATAAAAAGTAATTGTATTACGACAATGTTAGCTGATCCAGAGCAAAAAATTTTTGATATAAAAAAAACATAAAAAAAAATAGTATTAAATAATTGGTTGTGTGATAAGTGTGAGGGGGTGTGTGTGTGTGTAATTGATAACATATGTGTGAGAGTATGTGTGGGTTAAGTGTAAGTGAGTTTGAGTATGTATGTAGGAATGAGTGAGAGCGAAATATAAAATGACTGGGAAATGATTTAACTTTGAAGACATCACTTATACACACAGGTAGGTATGTCTTGTACCCCGTGTTTACAGCAATTCAAACCTTAGCATGCTACTGCACTTATGACCGCTACTGTACAATTGCTTGGGAATCAAAGCCGCGCTTCTGTACTTCTTCTGGCTTCTGCCAATGACTCTCTGTCAGTGCTGTCAATACTTCAGCATTGTCAATGGCAATAGCGATCCAGGAACTGGTTATATAGTACCTAGCTATCAAAAATATTGAAAATGCGAAAGTGCAGTTTAGCCTTCGTCGAATATGTAACTATGTGGCTACTCCTACTATGTTTAATGTACCCTACGGATATCACCGCACTTATTAGTATTTCCGTAGGGTATATTATGGTATTCACTAAATGATGGTTAGCCGCCTGTCCTCGTTTGATTAACTCGCATAGTACACGTAGCAATAGGTCTAATTTATGCAAATAAATAAAATTGAAGTGTTTGTTTGTTTGTTTAAATAATAGCTTTTTACGATATAAATATGAGTATTTACATGAAACTTACAAGAAAAAAATATTTGAAGTATTTCGTTTGTCTGTCTATTTGTCCCGGCTAATCTCCAAAACGGCTGGACCCCTTTTGACTAAACTTTCACTGGCAGATAGCTGACTTTAAAAGGAGTAACATAGGCTACTTTTAAAAAAAATAATATCAAGGTAAATGCAAAAAAAATAAACCACCGCAGATAACCGACAATCACACGGTCGAAGTCGCAGCCAGAGGCTAGTAGTAATTCAAATAGGCATTTTCCCATTGGCAGGCTAGCCAGAGGTAGCGGGCAATATAGCACTGGGTGTGTAGCCCGCCCTGCGTCACACAGGCTGCGTGTGAAGGTAGGGCGTGTTACGACATAGCATGATTTCAAGAGGTTTTAACATTAATCTTCCTAATGAAAAAATACTTTGCTTTATGCGTTTATGAATATCATAATTAATTGGTACATCGCAACCTAATGACTAACTGAACCGTGTCACGCTTCGTAGTGGCATGTTTTCAAAACTTGCTCAACTACTTTCTAAATCTTTCCAATAGTATTGACTGTGTCGAACGAACATAAGAGCTCAACTGATCGAGTATTAGGTATTCGCGAGTCTCACGATTTTAACAGATATTATTTGGACTATGCCAATATTTCAAAAAGTCTCTACGTAAAATATGTAAAATCAATCTTCTGTGTCTACAAACAAAGTTGTACTTTATAAAAATCTTTATTGAAAAACTCACCTTTGGGTATCCAGCTGTCGGATGTATTTATCGTGGAGCCAGCCGGGCATAACGCTGACGTCATTTAGAGTAAATTACATGAAAAATTGCGGGTCTGCAAAAATTCACAATGATTTTGAAAGTAGAAGTTTTCTTCATCAACTGTGACCTTGACCGGTGCAGTGTAAAAAAACGAACAGTCTAGAAAAGTAAAAATATATGCATGTTTTACTGCAATGCAAGCTCAAATTAAGTAATTATACATATTGTAACCTACATGTTACTGAACCGTAAATCATATTTCTTTCGTTTTGTTGCACACTAATGAAAAGTAAACAAAGCAAGATAAATAAAATAAGTGTTTCGTTCGTATTTTATATAATTAATATGAAAAATTGTTAAAAAAACTGTCTTTAATTAAGATTAATAAAATGATGAATAAATTTGTCATGATAAAAGTAAATTATTACAACCAAAAGCCAGCATATTCGTCGAGAATGGTCATTTATGCGATTAGTGTAAATAATGAATGTAAATAAATAATACTATATTTCATGGCAGTCTAGTCGAAGTAATGGCTTTTAGATTTTGCATCGAGCAAGACGAGTAATAGCAGAAAAGATCATTCTCGCGAATAATTACTTTCACTTATAAAAATCATATTAAAAATTAATTTAAAATATATTCCATTGTAACTATGAACAAAAGAATAATTAAGAAAATAAGCAAATTGTAAATAAAAAAATTAATACTTTAAAAATAATACAAGCCTTAATGGAGGATAAAATTGTTATATGTATAGAAATCTTATTCTGGAACTTCATAGAAAAATTTGATTAATTTTATTATAACTCTAATGATTTACGATAATAGGCCACATTGTATAAGAAAACGTAACTATACATCGCCACATAACATGATACTCAACAAATACTTCTTTGCATTATATACAATGACTATACCAAAGAAGTGATGATGATGATGCATTATAAATAACAGAACTTAATGAATAGTGCTTGCTTAGTGCTAATAGGGATTGATTTGAGCTGAAAAGCAAGTAAATGTTCAGTCCATTATTCAGCTGCAGCGACTTGCTCACTCTGGATCAGAGCCTCTGATGGGTTATCTTTTTTAACTTCCGCAGTCTCTGTTGGTTCATTGGCGGGCGTTTCTTTTTCAGCAGACTGCTCGCGCGAACTCACAGTACCATTTTCATTAACTTCGTCTTTTGCTGGAGAATTTTCTTTTGAAGCCTGTTTGGCTTCTATCTCAGTTTCTTTTTCAGGAGATTGAGCTTTTCCCTCTGGGGTGCCTTCTTTTGCCTCTGGGGTACCTTCTTTCGCCTCTGGGGTACCTTCTTTTGCCTCCGGAGTACCTTCTTTTGCCTCTGGTGTACCTTCTTTGTCTACAGATTTTTGTCTTTCTGTTTCCTTTTCAGGAGATTTTTCTTTTGAGTCGCCTTTAGCACCTTCATCCTTTTCTTCATCCTTAGCAGGAGTGCCTTCTTTAGACTTTGCATCTCTTGTGGGTGAAGTCTCTTTAGCAGGGCTACTCTCCTTCTCTGGTGTTTTTTCTTTATCATCACCAGCCTCTGCGGTATCAGTTGAATCAACTTTCTCTTCTGTGCTTGCTTCAGTTTCTTTGCTTTCAGCCCCAACATCACCATTGACTACCTTTTCCTTAAACAACAAAATGCAAATTAAAATTCTATTGAATAGGTGCTTGAAATAGAATTAGCAGGCAAATTAAAATGTTTATGTGAAATTGTTAATATTACAATGAAAATACTTTATCTATTGATTTGGAAGAGCTCAGTACACACAAAACAAATGAATGGCAAAAGTAAGAAATGTATTGCAATACCTGTTCATTTTCAACTTGTGGAGGTTCCTCAGGTGGTGCTTCCATCTTCAAGAACTGTTCCAAAGTGTCCACTTCATTTGCAAGGTCAAACTGATCATAATCCTAAAAATCATAAAGAATGCTACTAGAACCATTTTGTTTACATTTTTTCACCAAACAAAAATTGCTTACTTTCACAAAGTGTATGTGAAAAGAAATGAAATTATCAAACAGACAAGTACTTTATAAACAAACCAATAAACAGTACACAAACGTGTACAAAGAAACAACACAAACAGATGGCAACATACCAAAAATACCAAGTCATCTATGTACTTTTATTTTACGAAATAAGATTGCTGCTAATTTATATGACTAATAAACTTACCCCACAGTACTCGTCATCGTTGAAGACTTGCGGCGGCAGCGGAGACCGCGGGTTGGGGTCGCTCACTGTACCGCCGTTCGATTTCGAGTTGGTTTGCATAAACTCTTTATCAGATTCCTTTCCTGGTTCCGTTATGTCAATGACATCATATTTTATGCTTTTGGAATCCAGTATCATCAAAACACGCTGCTGTCGTTTCTTCACCTAGAATGTACCATATCTCACGTAATCAGAAACAATAATTACAATGAATCAGCTTCAGAAAAAGTCGAGAAAAGCGCCCGGCCGTCCCAGGAATTTTCTAATATTAAACATACCTCTTTGTTTCCAGAAATACCACTGATATATACTTTGACAACCATAATGAAAACCTTTCGATTCAAACTATAACAAAGGTAAATAACAATCTCAACAAAATATTATAAGAGAAAAATAGGCTTGGCCATTAGACAATCTGTTTTAATAATAATAATTTTAGGAATGGATGACAGTTGGAAGTGTGACCAATTTATATTTTCAAATTCTACCATTGAAATACGGATTTCGACACGCCAACCAATTGACATACTTTTAATGTGTTGTCTCCCACGATTTTGTATGGTAAACGGTGACGTCACTTAATTGTAAAGTGAATTGACAAACAATTCAAATCCGCAAAAAAATATTTTGTCGTTAATTCAAAATTAAATGGTGACTTAAGTGTAATTTTAGAGTTGTGATTTGGAATCACTGGTTAATGATGTCTATCCAATATTTATATTGACCCAATGAAATTATTGGTGTTCTATTCATGTCGTAATAATTCATATTTTTAATACTTACAAAATAATGATAGGATCCTAGCACGACTAATACCATTTTTTAGTTATCTGGGTTGATCATGCGAATAGGATGGTAGGGTAGGTAGGTAGCCAATCGTTTATGTCAAATCTGACCGCCATATCCACTATCTGTAATTTAGGGAAAATACAAATTAAAATTCCATTGGCCGCTACGAGTCTATCTCGGTCCGTACAGATAAACATGACCAAGTTTCGTATTTAATTTGTTTGTTTATTCCGTACTACTGACCGATGTCAATAATACAATTGATCACTTAAATGTACATTATCCTATAATACTACTATAACAAGTTTTATTCAAAATAGGGCAACATTTAATTACGTTTCGTTTTACGATAAAAGTACTGTCAAAACGTCGCATCGAGTATAAATTCAAATGCGCCAAGTTTGAAACGCCTAACTCCTGGCACAATGATCTGTTTTTGTCGGTGTATACAAGATTGCATTTCTTTTGACTGGACTAGACTCCCAAATCCCAAGATTTTTTTTTAAGAGCAATAAGTCCTATTTGCGTTATACAAAGCAAAATGGACCGTATAAATACCTACGTAGATTACTACTAAACACTTATGCCAAATCAAAATAATCCTATGTAAGTGGCAATTGGTTAGACTAGGCCCCAGATAACCGGAGAGAATTATATACCCTGGCATGCCTTAAAATAGGCTTTTAGATATAGCTTTTTCAGATTTCCTCAGGCCACGATAGTCTTGAAAATATTGGTGTTGTTTGTGTCTATGTTCATTGCTCCATCAGCAGTTCTCTCTGTCTGCTGGGGAAATATCCAAGTCCATAATGTTCTTCGAAAACTACCCTTCTGTGATTGAATCATATCCAGTCAAACCAACCAAAATAGGAGGCATGAGGCAAACAGTTGTTGGATGGGTTTAGCGCAGTTAATAAATCTACAGATGCGTTTGCCGCAATCTAGGGACAATATTTATTTACACGCATCAGTCAAGACTGCAAGCTAACCTTATTATTGGAAAGTGTTGGAAGGGTCATATTAGTTGCTTGACACGACTAGAACTTTGGGAAAAGAATACAATATTTGTTTTTAAATAAAAATTTAATACGTTATATTTATTTAGGTATAATACATAGGCATATTGTCGTTTGATGTAAATAAAATATAAATCGCGGCAAATCATTAGAACGCGTCAAGAGCAGGTGTGGAATGTTCATACATAATATGTAAAAGCTTTATATAAAAAAAAATATGTTTAATCACATAGCTCAATGAATGCGTATAAAATAAGATAGATTCTAGTATCTATTTGAACGACATGAGAATGAAAGAACTTGTTATTAAATGCGAGTTTGTTCTTAATTGTAGACTTTATATTAAGAACAAAACAGCGCAGCAGTCACTCGACAGCGAGTGAAATGCAGCTACCTAAGAGACGGCCTATCTATCATTAAAAGATCACGTGCATGTCATTGACTCGACTGCAATCTAGCGAGATACTATTCGATCTATGAGCCATTACATAACTATTGTAAAAACATTACGAGGCGTTGACACGGCGCCGAACGTGTGCATGCGTGACGTGACAGAACTACACTACACAATAACAGATTTAACTGATTTTCATATCAATACATTGAATTCATTAGAGCCACAATGTGAAATATCATTGCGTTCACGACTTGATTAAATTGACAAAATTTCAACATCCATACCAAGTAAAATAATAACAACTGTAAAATATTAATTTAAAAGGAGTTATATTCTAATTTTAATTGTTTATCTAATTGTGTGTAGGCACAGTTATACACGAATATGTTGTGCGGAAATATTATTGGCAGGTGTCCAGATCACTAGACAGTTGTCAGTTAGTCTTTACGCTCAGCGAGCCGTGCTGATATGTATTATAATTATACTCACCATGGACCGTTCGACGTATTAAATGTCGTAGAGGATTTTATATCTACTTAAAATATCGGTTAAAAAGATATATCTTTACTTGAATATAACACGTTAACGTTTAACATCTTACTTTTTACTATTATCTATAGCTCATGGTTATTCCCGCCTGCAATTAACATACACACGTAGAAGCTAAATAGGAATGTATAAAATGGATATTGATAACTATTTTATTTATCAGTCGTCACTTTGATTTCAATTTACTTCATTAGTTGCTCAAATATTTTATACATAGAATATATTTTTTTTAAATATATTAAAATATACAATCAAAATCTAAAATAATATGTACACAAAACCTTACAAAAATAAACAAAAAAACGAAAAAAAAATGTAATAAATCAGGTTGACGCACCTCAAATGAGATTATTAAAATTATCTAAATTCTTAAACTTCAATTCTAAATAGTACTTACATAGAGACTGTTATTGCCTGTTGATGGACGAGATATATATTATGTGGTTTTATTTAGATTAGGAAAGGTCGAAATGTGGTGTGATCAAACGTGTGAGATAGTATCAGCTGACGCATTCCGTTCGTCTTCATTAATCACTTTGAACCCGATTTCAGTTTAGTAAAATTATACTCGTTGGCAACTTGACAATATTTAAATGTGTGATTAGTTTGTGTTTAGTGTATGCGAGGAATACACGGTAACATGTCGGGTGATAATACTTCATCCATCAATACATCACTGCCAATAACAGTTTTGTGCATGACACATAAATTATAAGTTTTGTTGGACATACTTATATAATTTTCTAGATGGTGTATTGAAAAAGATGTTTAAGTTCGAACAAATCAAACTGATACAAATCAATTAACAACCAAAATATGACTAATTAATAAATGAACTTTCAGCTCCGTACAATGGCAATGTTTCACACTCATATGGTATTATGTTACTAAAGTCCGCGATGGAGGTCTAGGGAGTCAGTTACAGTCGACTGACCCCATGATCACAATCATTATTGATACACAAAAGCTACTGAGCATAACTCTACGCGAAAACTACTCTCTTAGTTGTATTGTAAACGAAATAAACGAAAAGCACTCAAAATCAGGTATCACGAAAGAAGGAATACTGTTAAATCTAAATTCAGTAGGCCATTACACGCACGCAGAGTGAGATCGTATAATACTATGTACGTCGATCGACGCCCTGACGTGTGAACTGGTACTACTCGAGAGACGTGGTTCCTTCAGCGTCAGCGGCACGTCAGCTGTCCCAGTGTCGGGGCGCGCGACGCGTGTGGGCGCTCACACGGGGGTGCCGAAGTCCGGGTCGCCGTCCCCGGCCAGCAGGCGCGCCGGGAACTTGCCGCGCTCCGCCTCGCCGTTCGTCACCGCCGCGCCCTCCGTCACCCTCCGCGCGGACCCTATCCTGTTTACAGAGAGGGGCACCTTCAATATTGTTCGTACACTTCGTTTATCATAAATATCCCTTAAGAAGCGATTACAATTCCTATTTACTCCGATTCGCTTGAATCGGAGTAAATAGGAATTGTAATCGCATAGGCGCTTGCCTTTGCTGTTACACAGAAGACCAATTCTACGAATTAACCTAACATAACATCACGCCTGTCATCCTTGAAGGGTTAGGTTAGAGGCTGTCTACTAACTAAAAACGTTCAAAATCGATATAAAAAAATGTATTACAGGCATTTTTGATAGGATGAGACTGAAATTAGATTGCTATTTATTATTAAAAGTTTGTAGAATCGCCCCCTGGTCAAAGTCATATTTATTGCATATTAATATTGCGATATTATTTGAAATCGAAGATTCGGAAAAAAACGAATTTGATATTAGATATATCCACTGATGTAGTACAATATAACTTTAGTATAGTAACACTACATGTTTTGGCGTTAGAAATTTCTTAGCACATTATTAATGTGTCATGATGATAATCTGTCATCATTAATTAAATATAATAATATTTTATTTTGATTTACTGTTACATAAATCGCTCCGTCACTCGTGTACTACAATACGCGCCACGAAAGATGAGACTTGACACACCACACAAACTTTAATACCGCAATAAATAATATAATATTGTTTAGAATTTTAATCTAAATGTCATCCAAAAATCTCAAAATAACACATATTATGGATAACTATTTCGTACATTTATATCTGCGCAAGTTTGCCAATACTTACCTCGCCAATATCTCCACTCATAATTTAACGGCCATGTTTATGTCACCAGTACTGCAGCTATGCGCTCTGCAACCTATGCGGGTCGGCTCAGTGAATATAATAGGGGCGGAAGTAACCACATGCTCAATACTGCAGTTTATCAAATAAAACTGGATCTTTTAAGATATACGAGTATTGTTATGAAATATTTAGTATTCGTTGTGTTGTTTTCGTGGATCAAGACGAGCGTGATCTAAATTAGGAAAGCTCTGTGGACTACTATACGGAATTATACTGTATTTGAAATCAGAAAATCTGCGCCTTTGGCGCAACGAATTAAGTTCCTCATTCGACATTGTCCTGCCTATTTCGCCTAGCAACTTCCACAAGATTGCTCCCTATTATAATAATGGTGTGTCATTTTATCTAAAGTTACTTAGCGGGTCTTTGAGAGTTAGCTCTGGCCCTCTCGTAAGCCTTACAAAGGCCCGAGACCTCAGGGTACCGAGATATAGAAAGATGAAAAACCTGTATGTTAACTAGTCCACTTAAGCCACTTAAACCTATAGAATTATAAATCCATAATTTGTTTCCATTTATTGCAATAGTCCTAAAGAAACGAGGTCCTTCAATGCACATGCATAGTGCATACAGAGATAATCGTCTCTCGGAGTCTCACTTCATTGTAAGATGTTGAACCTTGACCTTTTTTTAAAAGCCGGTCTAAGGACATTAAAGTAATAAACGAGTATTACCTAAATCCTTTGGATTCTCTTCTGAGCGGTTTGATGTCGCCGTTGGGCTTGCTGATGGGCTTCAAGTCTTTAGTGTCGATGTCGATGAGGGGCGGCTGAGCTATCTGAAGCGGTGGCGGTGCCGGCGCTACAGGCGACTCCGGCACTGATGAATATAGCCTTAGTTTAGTCTAGGACTTTGAAGCCATTAAAGCGTCGCCCGTTAGATAATAAATTGATAAAACCAAAACAACTGTGTGGCACATAGCTCAGTTTGGATGTAATTCATAATGACCGGTACCAAGCAGTTAGTTCTATAAAATTACTTTTAAACTGCAAATATAATTACAATTTCATTAATTTATATTGTATAGGTACATGTCGTTTTTTCCAGCAAGCAATATTTTGTTCAATTAGTCACTTACCTCCATCAGATACAGGCAGGTTGTCACAGGGCGCTTCCGCAAGCGGTTCGTCGGACGAAGGAGCTTCTAGTTCCACCGGTCTGTACGCGCCTTTAGTGCGCCAGTCCTACAAGAAAACATTATGATATTCAGTCTACGCAGCCGTCATAAATACTAATTATGATTTCAATGATTAATGTGGATATAAATTTAATTTACAGGTTGAAATAAGTAGTATAGTATGATGACTAACAATAAATATAATATGCAGTACGTACAGCGCAATCTCTAAACAACATCACTGGCTACGGTCCAGCTGATTCTACTGTGACATTCGTTAGCCAAGGTCTTCGCTGATGTAAACATGGGGACCATCTTGGTCTTGTTACTACGGGTGCCTTTGCATCTGGTATAGCAGTGCAAACACGATACTAACGCCGCGCAAATGCGGCCCAAGAACAGCGTATGAATTTACACGGAGATTATACGACGTGTTTTAAACATGTCCCGATAGGCCAGTGGTTAAGGGGCCCCCAGCACGATATTGCGGGATCGCAACCAAGCACAGGGAAGTACCAATGTGACTTTTCGGTAAAGGAAAGCATCGTGAGGAAACCTGGATTTATATAAAACTTGTGCAACTAATATAAGTCTGAAATTGCCAATCCGAATTTAGTGTCCGATACCTAAGCTGTTCTTATTCTAATAAGATTTACGAATCCTTGCATGTGTTATGGCTTTACAAGTATTTGTATTTGCTTCCTTTGTTTTCCTTTGTTTGTTTTGTTTCCTTTGCACTCATTAAGTGCTGTGCAAGTGTAACAATTAGGTTATTTGTCATATTCCTAAGTTTGTCTAGCAGGTGAGGTGCAGGCGTGAGCTAGGTGGCTATACCTGAGGTTTGCGTTTCTTCTTGAGCGCAGTGGGGCGCGCGTGCACGGGCGTGGACGCCGCCGACTCGCCCGACGACACGCCGCGCAGCGCGCGCACGCCCCGCGCGCCCGACGGCACCTCCGCCCCGCCCCCCACACCGCCCGCGCCCCGCCCGTCCAGCGCGCTGCCCGACCACTACACACCACGAGATGCATACATGATAATACCCATTGCAGGTCAAATTATGTTGAGTCATCTGGGTGGTTATTTGAGATGAGTCTATGCAAGTAACCGCTTATTTCTCATTGGTACTTTTTGGGAATTTTCTAGTGCCATAAGTACAATTGGTCTAATACTCTTTTCAATTTGATCTATCGACATTAGTAAAAAAAACCGTTTTAAAAACTGTTACATTTTTGGAATCCCCTAGGAGTCCCACCCGTACTGCCTCATACCGAATAACATCAAATTATTACAATTACTCACAACATTCTAAAAGGATCGCCTATAATCTTTAAAAAGAAATCTACTGTAGATGTATTACCTCGAGCCTAGCTTCAATCTTGATGGAGTCGTCGTCCATGTCGAGTATATTGAGATTGTTGTTGATGTTGTTGTAGTCGGGGTAGGTGACGGATGGAGGCACCACGCGGTACGGTTCCGACTCGCACTCACTGTGCGACCCCGCATCTGACGTGCGTCTGTGAGTACAGAGAACGGTGAGTACATGTCGAGTATTTAATTATTGCTGTTTTACTCAGTGCTGTGTTTGAATAAAAAATTATAACTGAGAAGTCTGCTGTCTAAAACCATACTGGGTCATTTCGAAAATGCTTTCTAATAACGTTTTAGACTTGCTTAAGTGTAGGAAATTTCATTAAAATCGTTTTTTTTTTTTCATTTCGATAAATAAAGACTTAAAAGATTAAATGAAATGCCGTAAGGCGTAAACGTTCTTGAAGAGTGCACTTTTTCTAAGATTATCTTTTTGCACAAATACGATTCTTTTTATATGTAGTATCATCAAGTAGTATTATGTAGTATGTTAAGTAGTATTATGTGTTATGTAGTATTATGTATGTACAGTTTGTTCAGGTACATTGGGTATGTATGTAAACACATCTATAACTTGCATCTGATGTTATACATAATATGTTATTGTCTCATAGTGTCGTCCAAAAGAGATTACTGTTCAGTCGACAGATGTTATACGTCGTGGTAAACAGACTTAATGATATTAAATTGCTGTCTAATGTGATGGGCGTTATATCCTGGGCACCATTCCAATAAAGGGTTTAGAATGTCAATTCTAAGGGGCAAATGTATTCGGGATTTTCCTGCATTAAAAGATTTGATATGATTAGTACATCGCTCGACATTATTCAAAAATAGTTTTCTAATAATTTTAGAAACACATTATTTATTTACTTTTTTACCCTGCGTTCCACGGCCGTGGTAACTCTTTCGAACAAAATTCGCAACCCTGGCAGACTTTTACATGCATTGAATACACTGGATATTGTAATGGGGTAGTTAACACCATTGCCCAATAATTCTAAGACACAATTTCTCATAGCACTTTATTTTAGCCCTTAAAATCCTATTCAATCCTATTCCTATTTTCCATCAGGAGTTTCTCAGTAGTAGCCTCGGGGTCTGGATTTGTGCCCGGTTGATGGCATTAGGCTCGCCCGCTATTACATGGGACTAAAAACATAGGCGGCGAAATGTGGGTGTACTAATGGGTACACCTCTGCCTAACCCTTCGGGGATTACAGGCGTGATGTTTATGTTATGTTAAAATCCTATTAAATTTAAATGAATAAATAGTTAGTCAACAGAGTCAGCACAAAAATGACGTCACAGCTATCTTTCGCCGTGCAAAATCTACGGGAAAATCTGACAGGTCATAAAAAGTACGTCAATTGATTGGTGGTGACATCTACCCTATTGCATTGAATACACAGGATCATGTAATTACCCTGACGTCAGGTGTCGCCATGAATGGCGTTACGTGTCGGTTACACGAGTTGTCATCGACGCGGCTGTCGAGAGCAGACGCGACGTGACAATGTTGTTACGGTGCCAAAAATAACAACTGTTTTGAACATACCTACTAAATAATTATAATCGGTAGGCGCTTGGACTGCTTGTAAGAGTTACGTATTCTAAAAATTCACGTTTTAAGAAACAGCGGAAAACAAAATATCTACATCAATGTTATAACACTGAATAGTCTGTTTATTTGTTTGTTTGCTCTAATATCAGGAACTACTGGTCCGAAAAAAGAACAAAAGAAACCCTTGTTCGTATATAACGAATATAACATCACGACCCATGGAAGCACAGCAGTGCCCATAGCCGTTACTTAACGTGGGTAAAACCGCGGGGCATAGCTATCTTAATAAACCTTTAATCTTTCCCATTGTTCACAAAACTATAGAGTCAGTCGTCATGTTTAGTGAAGTAGATAGAGCTGTTCACACATATTACGGCACGATTGTTCTATATTTGTTCCCTTACAATTTTTCATTCAATACAAATCAATGGGAACAGAAATAGGTCATCAACCGATAACAATAACACTACCTACATAGTGGGAGTCAGCTGTAAGGGAACACTAACATACATACAGCTCAATACGAGAAAGGCAAGTGACCGCTATCTCGTCAGCCTGATTTTGAATGAGTTTACAAAATATTCTCAGTGTAGCGTAGGCGTGAGAGATTACACAACATGTATTCAAATAAAATTTTATTAGCATGTGAATTATGGTCTCTATGACTCAATTACAGACACAATATCAATCCAATTTATTCAACGATTGCTAACGCTATGTTAAATTTCGGTAACAATCTGATAATTATGTTATTAGCATTTTATTTAACTAAACTGACAACTTGTTGAAGGTCGTGGGAATCTCTTGGTTGCGGGCAATGAAGCACCGAACTGTATTTGTAAAGCATTGATTAAAAAAAATGTACCTATAGATTTTTTGGTCATTCTTCTCTATGTAGAAGAATGACCAGACAATGTCATGTCAATGTTACTTCAGAAGAAGAGGCTGATAAGTATGTAACATTTTACAAAACTATATTGTTTCATTGCTTCAGTAGCCAAAGTAAAAATTACTTTATTATAGGAACTTCAAAAGTAAATAAACACTTTCCATGAACCTGTTACTATATTTATTTACTTCCATTCTTATATCGTGAACAGAAGTGAAGCTAACATTTCATTGGCAAACCGAAGGTTTATTTATTATATAAACTTTATGCAGCAAAAGTGCAAAGGCTGACTTAATGCCTTAGGCACTCTCTAACAGTCAACCAAAGGTGGCGCAGAGATAATAACATGGTAGGTTTAGTAAGCCGAAGTTCTAGATAGAAGTATGTACAATAAAATAGGTAGTAGATGAGCACAAACCTGTTATAGTCGGGAGTGCGCGGCGCGGTGGGCGTGGCGCCCGAGCCGTCGGGCTCCGCGCAGAACACCTCGCCGTCCTCCGGGTACAGCGGGAACCTGGCCAGCGGACAGACAATCAATTATTATTTTATAAAACATAGGTGGGTTTACAGGTAGTTTAATAAGCTTACTACGTTTTGCCAATAGATGGCATACAAAATTGATTCAAACTGAACTTTATGTTTACACTAGCTTCAGCCCGTGAATCCACGGGTACCGTACATTTTTCTGAGATAAAAAGCCTATGTGACATTTCCTACACAAATCTATTTTTGTGTCAAATTTAATTCAGATCCGTACAGCTGTTCTGGCGTGATTAAAAAACAAACTTTCGCATTTATCATAGTAGTACAAAAAGCGGGGAATCATGCATACCTATAATTATCCTCTGACAATCTGTCGTCGTCGTCGGTTGCTATGAATTGCACACAAAGCGCGCAGTCTCCCTTCACGCTCTGCAGCGCTTGTACCGCTTCTTTGTGGCAAGCCTGCAAAAATTTAACATTTAGGACTTCGAAAATATTATAAACATAAAATCGATATACATAGTAAGCGTGAAGGGTCACTTTCAGTTCCTATATGCCTGACATCAAAGACATGAAAATGAGTCATGAGCCACTTCTAACTCTGATTTGTACCCAAGCTCATGTAGTCTTAGTGTCACGACTTCCTTCTAGTGCTTCTTTGTCTATGCGCATGGTAAGCACAATGGCTGAGCGATAGGTTACTGCGCTACGTGTCGTAGTGTTCGATTCCCTGGCGGAACAAATATTTGTATAGCCTACCCGGTACCGGCTTTAGTTTTTTGTGTGTGACTATAATATGTTTTTAAACGCTCGATACAGGAGAAATTCCTAGTGTGGGGAAACTTGTTTACTACGGGACATACCTGTGTGAGGTCGACGTCGTTGATGGCGAGTATTGCGTCGCCTACATACAGCTCGCCGGTGAGCGCGGCCGGCCCGCCCGCTTCCAGCTCTGAGATCAGGATCGGTACCCCGTGTTCTCTACCGCCCTGCGGGTTTGAGATAGACATTACGTATATTTGACTGTATTTTCATAAAATCTGGCAAAGAACAGACTAAAGATAGACTATAAAGAGGTGTCTTCATCAAGCCTTACCTTTTAACTTTATATGTTACAGTCGGTATAGTAGATCTTGAATTATAACATAGCTTTCTTGCAATAGAGTAGATTCGTGGAAAAGACAAGAAGGTTATGATCGTTTCAAAAGCTTATTTTATACAAAGAAAGAGTAAGCATTTACTAAAGGAGTATGGTATAAAAATAAGCGGTAAGTATCATTACGGTAGTCCAATCAGTAGGGTGCCATACTCACAGTAACAGAGATACCGAGTCCTAGATGCGGCGAGCGGCGCACGCGCACGGTGCGGGCGAGCGCGCGCGCGTTGTGCGGCGCGTGGTCCAGCGCCGCCAGCGCCGCCGGCCGCGCCATGCCGCGCGCCGCGCCCGCGCCGCGGCACACGCGCACCAGCGTCTTGTGGCGCTGCACTAGGATCTCTGCCTCTACCTGTGTTACAGAGTACATCAGAATTAAGTGAAGGTTATATAATTACCACTAGTAACCATAACGAACAGCTTTGTTAAATAGAATATGGATAATAGAGACAGCGAAGACGGAACTATTGACAAAAGAACTAAAGCCAACATTGCGAACAACCGTATCCGTAAAAGTAATTTTCTGTGGTGACCTAATTCATTATTTACTAGGTAAATTCAGGATGTTGTTCATAAATCAAAAGAGTAATACACATGGCCGGGAGTATCAGTTGACTTACCGGATCTAACAGGGTATAAAATGTCGAGATAAACACCCAGAACAAGCAAAAGCATTGGCGTGAAAGGAATCAGGAGGATTAAATCAAATCAAATCATTTATTTTGCTCTGAATGTGGGTACAGAATAAGATGAAAATATACAATGTCAGACAGTTCCAGCACACTCTACCTAACGGCATGCAAACGTAAAGATTTCCAGATTTTCTAAATAAACTAAAAAGCAACAACAACAGTCTTAATTCTAAATTTTACAAATGATTGACAAAATTGGTATTTTAGTTATAATCACAAAAAAAAACAATTAACAATGTATTAACCAATTATTCTTATATTCCACATCTTATATACAAATATTTAAAGTTTTATATGAATTAAACCATTTTTATCATTCACTCTTTACGCAAAATCGTTTTCTACCCCAACACTATTAGCTTGGTTATGGTAACATTATTTTTCTTTGAACATTCAAGTTACTAAATAGAATTAAAGGTCGAGGTAGTTACACTCTTTTTAAAAACACATAGTGATTCCTCTTTGTAGGCATGAAGTATTTTATTAGAGATAACGGACCCATTGCTAGCAATGGGTCCGTTATCTCTAATATTTGCCATTGCTAGTAAGCTCTTCCTAAATAATGCTGTTTTGTGCCTACCCGTAAACATTACATTTTTATATTGTGATCTAACAGATCCCGGCCTCGTTCTAATATCGTCCATTTTCTTCTTAAAACTCTTGCGGACAGTATTGTTTTAGACGACGCCGCTCATCACGAGTATCTTAGCGGCATGTAACACACGCTGTTCGAAATCAAACATTAAAAAACATACTAGTGCTTTACATTTTTTTATTCGGTAAAAATAAAGTAAGTAGGCGTCCACTTGTGCCAAGTACATACGTCCTCGAGGAACACTTGTTGAATTATAACGGCGTTATTTTAACCTACATTGTGATTTCTAACTCAAGATGTTATCGCAATATGTGTTTTTTAAATGTAAGCTACGCAGCCAGTCTTACCTAGGGGTATCATATTACCCAGTTAATGGATTGTGGATGTCAGATAGGCAGTCGCTCCATGTAAAATACTGGTACTCAGTTGCATCCGGTTAGACTGGAAGCCGACCCCAACATATTTGGGAAAATTCTAAGCAAATGATAAAATGTAAGCTACGCAAAAACCGCAAGAGCAGTGCAGACTTCACGTAGACATAAACTGACTAAACACTTTATCGATATGTACGGCGCGACGCAAACGCAGCTTTCATGTTGCAGATGCAATCACTGCGCAATACTATAAATTGTGTCTGCACTTTGCATGTGTGGCTATAGAATTTCAAGTTACAAAGTTACTTACCAGACCAACTGATTCTGTAACAGCTCAATGCTCCTTACAGTTACGCAGTTCATTACAATTTACGATTAGGCAATATTATCTAGCTCTTAAAACCTACCTAAGTACATATAAGCAAATAATCAGAATTACATTAGATGAATGTAGCAGAAATTGCTGTTACTACACCGAAGTTAAGTTTTATATTTATAAAATATCCCCTTGAGAGAGTCAATTAGACTGGGTTGATTTTTGAATTGACAGTTAATTTTCATCTTAGAATTAATTCGAGGTGTAAAGAGACACATCAAATAGCCGTTACTACGGACTTATACTGTCCATCAAGCTAAGTAACATTGAATATAAATGATTACTGGGAAATGACTTATATTATGAAATATCACTCTTAAAGGTAGTGCATAATGTAATGCACGTAAAAAATTGGAGTCGTGGGAGTATAAATTTTACACTTAACATTTAAAACTTTTTTTCCGTAAATAACGTAAAAATAATGACCATAAAAATGCATCGTCACCAAAAAGTTCTTGGGTAGGTAGGTCCAGAACAAAAACATAGTCGCAATAATGGGAAGGACACATAATTATTGGCATCGATAAATGTCGTTATGGCGTTATACTATACTAGCTTTTGCCCGCGACTTCGTCCGCGAAAATGACGATTATCGCGGACGCAGACGAAGTCTAAGTGTAATAAAAAGTAGCCAATGTCCGTGGTCTTAAACTATCTCCATGCTAAATATCATCAAAGTCGATTCAGCGGTTTAAGCGTGAAGAGATAACAGACAGACAGACACACTTTCGCATTTATAATATTAGTATGGATTTCTAGAAAAGCTGTCAAACTGTCGTATTTAATCTATAGATAAAAATTGACATTTGAAGAATCAGCTTTCTAATTGCAATAAATTAATTAATTAAAAGCAAAACAAAGACATACCTGGGCCCAAAGTGAATCTCGTAGTTCAGCACGCATATCCCTGCCCAGCAGTTGCAACTGTTGTATCCTTCCAGCTAGCTCTTTGTCTAGGTACTTTGTTGCCAGTCTGGAATCATAATATTAAGTCGTTAAATGCTATTGAAATACTCTTTTTAGCTTAAACAAATCTGATGCAATAACTTAATCTATTGTTGATGATTTGATTTATTACATGTTGATTTATTACATTATATATTTTATTTGAGAATTATAGTCAAAGCTTATAGCTGTAAGATCTTTTTCAACCAACTTCAAAAAAGAGGAGGTTCTCAATTCGGCTGTATTTTTTTTTTTTTTTTGCAGGCGGATTTGTTATTTTGACTTATATTATTACAAGTGTAAGTTTCCTCATGATGTGACATACACATATGAATATAACTGAATTGAAAACGTCACATTGGTAATCGTCCGGTATCGCACCTGCAACCTCATGCACGAGGCGAGTGCCTCAACCGATGGGCCATCGCGAGTCGTGACACACTTTTATGTTCTCAAATTATATATTATTTAAATTAATAACAAATTCTGGTAAAAAATATGAATTGCAATGCTCACCTAGCTCCAAAGAGTTCAGAGTGCAGCGCGAGTACAGTTTCCCGGAGCGCTGCGTTCTCACGCGCAAGCTGTGCTGCTTCGGACCGCGCCCGCGCAGCGTCCGTCACGTTACCGGCTGCGTCACCGCCTTCCTGGCATCCTCCTGCAATTACAGACGCTGCTTTGAAATTTATCAACGTCATTCATACACAGTAGGTAGGTAGACAATGGTCACTAATTTAATAGTTACTAAATATTACTTTTCTTTTCTTTGTAGGTCCAAAACGGTGAAAATTGACGGAGTTCAAAAGGCGAAAAGCCCGCAGCACGCTAAAAAGCTGTGAGCCCGTTGACGGTGCAGAATAGATGCCTGGAAAAATCGAGATCGGGCCACGATACCTTTACACCTTAGCTATAATATAATAAAGTGGAATTTAGATCGCGATAACTTGTTTGGTCTTCTACTCAAGAAATGCGATCAGGGGGGCAATTCTACAAGTTTTTAGGGACAATCGTGATCTAATCGTTATAATTAATCCGTCAAAATGCCTCTAAACTTAGCTACATTTTTACCACTGTGTCCGCGATGAGATTGCGACTAGATTTTTGAACGCGATCGTTTTTTTGTAGAATTGGCCGTCTGGTTCTCTCACGATATTTTTTTTAATAAAGTAAAGCTTATATTGTTATCTCGCAGAAAATCTGCACCACTTACAATCTTGGATTGTAACCGATTGCAAATAAAAGGCTTTTTTTGTCATTACATAAACTAGGTAATGTGGTTATAAAATAGACATAATATTTATTACCTAGCGAAACATTAGGCACTCGACATGAACGTTATGAACAGGATTAGGCATAGGCACGAAATCGTCGTATCTCTTCCAGAAGATGTCGTAAGAGTAGATAGTTTACATCAGGCAAGATCGGCAGTACCTATGTATTCAATTGGGGGCGATGATCTCACATGACTAAGCAATGTTTGCAAGTGTTCGTAAATTGCTTTACCGCTTATCACGCTTTAGACACATCAGTACCAACCTTTTTTTGATTAGGTATAACGTTGACTTCTAAATATGAGTAGCTACACAATGGAACCAAACATACCAGCGGACGCGGCTCGTGCTTGCACCAGTTCGGCCCTCATATCCACAAGTTCAGCCTGCAAACAGAAAAAAAAACCTTAATCCCCGACGGTTAAATCTCCCGAACAAATGGACGGCATCGTATATCAACAATAAGTAGTGTCGAATGTCATGGAAGTGATTCAGCACAATAGAATTTAATCTCGACACGAAATCAATGGCGGCGTAAATCCGAATTAAAGGAGCGACACAGCGGTCGTGTTGTCATGTATGTCCTCGACTCGACACGGGCACATAAATCGTTTGACTTCTGCACCCTCGTGGTGCGTGCGCGCAGCCTAGGCGTGCGCGTGTTGCTCCCAAGCCCACAGCCAACCCTCATCCACATTTTAACATGTCATCTCCCCGCCAATTTCAAGATGATTTATTTTATTACTTTAGTTGAACATATCGTTTAAGTATTTGGGTCGTGGTGCAGTTTATGACATCATTCCTATTTCGTAGAATACTTCTCTATTTCTTGATTACTGGATTGACCATAGTCTACAGCCTATTGTAACTAGTAGTACTTTAGGTAAAGGTGTCGATCAAATTCATGTCGTGACACAGTATGCAAGATACGCTAAGCAGTTAGCAGCGATATAACCTATACGTGGGATTATAAATGGAGCTTGATTAGACCCGCCTCGACGTTTAACAAGGCCCTAACAAGGAAATATCTATTTAACTACATCATTTTATGTAAATGATTGTCTATTCAATTGTATCCATACAAATAATTCTAGTTAATTTTAGTAGTAAATTGAATTCAGGAATGCAGTTAAGCGACATTTACGAAGAATTGTAGTTCTGTTTTCTTTTAGAATATTAAAGAGTGTATCTCTTTATCTCCGTAGTGCTGAATACTGATTGGAAACAGTACATCTAAGCCGGAAATGCACGCAGTTGTACTATTTAAGTACAGGAGAATAAAGCTATGATCTCGAGTGGATTTTATAGGTACGACGGAACGCCAAGCGGTGCAAGCGCAGGGCACTGGGCAGCTGCGCGCAAGCCGCGTCGTGTTGCCTGGTGCAAATACACATTATACGCATTCTCGTATCGATGATCCGGACTAATACACGAAGTATATCAAGCTAAGTACAAGTTAATAACCTTATAAACAAAATAATCATTGTAAGTATGATTACAATGAAGTTAAGAAGCTGTGCTGCATTGATGTGATTTAATATTATGCTTTAAATTTATGAGTTAACTGTAACTGTAATGTAACTTCTGCCCGTACTTCCTTTTACCAAAAACAAACAATTTACCTATCCCTCTTTATTTATATACGTAGATAACATCACACCTGTAATCCCTAAAGGGTTAGGCAGAGGTATACCTATTAGTACACTCTACTAGTATTAGTAAGTTTCGCCAGTTATATCCCATGTAATAGGGGGCGATCCTATTGCCATCAACCGGGCACAAATCCAGGCTCCGAGGCTGCTACTGAGAAATTCCTGATGGAAAACCCAAAAACACTTGGCCCGACCTGGATATCGAATCCAAGACCACAATTTGCGACCACTAGACCAACAAGGTAGCCTCTTTATTTTTATAATATAGTATAAGTTTTGTTATTTAGCCCTTCATAAATATTGATAATTAATGAGTTGATTATTGAGCCGCGAGCTTTGTAGGTAATGGCTAATTTAAGTCACGTCAATTGTAAATCCTTTAGTCCGGACCTTGATTTATTATCAAGTCATTATCGTAAGGGTACTATTACACGAACGGGACTCAAAGCGGCCCACCTGTAAAATAATAATAGCAATGGCGATCATTAGCTGAAGATAATCAAAACAGAACGCTATAGCAGGCATTCCGTTTTATGATCGATAACGTAATTATTATAATAATTAACACCAACTTCAGATCTTTATTAGGTTAATTAACAATTAATTTCAAAATATGCCATAATGTTTTAAAACCGGTATTCACGATTATTAACGCAATGGATGTTGTTAAACTGTCAACATTAAAGCTATTGTCATTGGGAGTCAGATAAGTAACAACAGTAAGTACATATACCTTTTGAAAAGGAACTGTATCGCTTTTTAGTTAGCAGGATAGATAATTCCCTTATTTTAATTCTATACTATATTATAAAGCTACTTTATTTTCTTGTTTATTATAATAAGTAATATCTGGAGGTCAGATTACAAAAAAAAAAAACATTTCACTGATAAGAAAGCTATACTATTGCCATATGTCATAGGATGTATTTACCTGTACTTATATTTAACTTCCACGCAGACGAAATCGCGGGCAGAAGCTAGCTTACTATAAAACGATACCGCTAAGACTGTGGCCGAGTTGTAAGCAATAAAATGTTTGATGTGACTTGTGGTGGCAGTGGTCCAGTGAACAAAATGAACGTGCCAATAACGTTAGACAATGTTTCATCCTTACCCAGACTTAATTACTACTAGGTACGAGAACAAACTTTAGACCCAACCTGCGCAAAACTATTATTTCGAAATACGTGTGTCACACACAACGTGTCTTAGTACGTCACGTTTTCTTCGTACTTTTACGTGTTCTATCGACGGTTTCTCATCGAGACTTTCAGCACCACACCCTGTGCAATTATCCTTGGCACACAAAGATATTGTTACGTACTGATACAGGTATGCAAAAACCATAAACAACCTACATGAATGCCTATGTGAACGAACACGCTGTATAAATACACAACAAAATGCAGGCTTGCACTCTCAATATTTAACCAACATTGTTTGGGATGAGTCTGTCGTACTATACGCTAGTATACACCAATAAACACGACCTACGCTGATTTCAAGATCATTATCGCCTGAACGTTGAGTGGGCGTTTGTTGTTAAAAGCGATCGTGAATATTATAACAACGATGAGAATTCTTACGTCTTTAACACATCACAATATTAGATGCAGTATAAACCATTATAATAAATGAACAGTTAAGTTGTATTGCGAGACAATGAATACGATTCATTAGGGCCGCAATAAAACGCGAGTATCTTAGAACGGATGGCCCTCGGCAATTTAAATACCAACTTCGACGACAACGTGCCAAGCTACTTTCATCTCTTCCCTAATTAAGTTGCGAGTTATTGCGATATGTCTGTGCACTGGCAATAAAGCGGCTCCAGCGGACAGAGTTGCGAGCTGGAGGGGGGCAAGTTTAAAAGGTCCAATGGAAGTAAAGCGATTCACGCTGTTTGACTAGATCCTATGCTTTATGCGGTGTGGGCGCCGATCTCAGATAACGACTAACAAACGGAAGATTGATTCACCGCTGTTTGATATCATTGCACGCATCTTAGATACTCGAAAGATTTGATCTTGGTGCGCACGCGCCGGCTGCCGGCGCTGGCGCGCGCTCTCCAGAGTCACATAGATCTGACAATTCATGCAAAGCAACAACAATAAATCTCCCAATCTGTGTGTCGACACATTTACACGTCTTCCAAGATGAAATCTGACTCTCATGAATAACAGCACATGCCATAGCATTTTAGTAGTAAGAGTTCACATGAAAGCTCTCGCGTCTGGTCTGACATGTTTAGTGGACCACACGAGTTGATATACAACTGTAATTGAATTAGCCTCGCAATGCAATCGCGCCATGTTCTAGTGCGTTTCATATGAGCAGATACTTAAATTCAATTAGAATTAGAACGAATGAAACAAGAAATAACTATAGCATATGGCAGAAGTAAACTTTGGAAAGAGAGCTGAAATATTTTGAGTGGTTAAATAAATATACTGAAAGATTTAAATACTCAAATACTAAATCAAAAGCATCAACGTCAGGCTAAGCTTTGCCATTTGAATACGTTATATTGGAAAACACTTAAGTGAAATTGGTAGTAACATAATATGATCAGTTACAGCTTTATTTACGACACGACATTACGGAGACGTATGTTTTTCGAGAAACACTCGTGAGAGGTTGTTTGTATATTCACTTTCGATACCGTTTTATTCCACAGATAAGAAAAAGGAACAGAGTGAACTTGGAAAGGGAAAAGCATAAGTGAGTATGTTTATAAAACTTATTAATTATGCATGCCTGTATTGTATGATGAAAGTTCCACAATTCTTCCACTATTTAGGTAGATCATGACTTTATATCCAAGCCTTTTTCTGCTTTGCTAGCATTTTTCACCATTACGGTAATGTTTCTGCTTTCTTGCTAAAAAGCAAATTGGTTGTATGGAAATAAATTTTGAACATAAGCCCGTTTGAGCTGTACAATAGCTCTTTCCTGTAAGTCTACATGAGGTCATTGTTTCGTCTGTCTTGAGCGCCCTACATGCATTGTTTATGTCTCTGACAAATACTTGCACCGTGTGCAACTCTTCATTTACATGCGTCCCGGTCGTGCAATGTAGTCGCATCACGCCGGGGACGCAACTGTCCTCTAACTTTTCACTCATTGCCAGTCAATATGCTAATTCTTTCACTGTCGTTCGATAGTACAACCTACAAGCAGGAATTGGAAGAGAAAAAATACCGATATCCGGAAAAAATATCATACACTTATAATGTTTAGTAAAAACTTTCATGTGGGTTAGTAAAGAATAGTTCACAGGCTGCACGCCAAACAAGATCACTAGATAGCGGTATGCACGCCTACGCTGCAATGATACTTGACGCTTGTGCAACTGATCTCCAAACTTACATTAGAATCTACATCCGTAATGCACCAACGGGTGCATTACCATAAAATTTATTTTAAAACGAATGCCAGCACCGATCGATTAGAAGGTTTTATGAATGATACACGATCAACCAGATGTGAACATTCGAACAATGGTGAGAGTACGAGGTGCAAAGGTGATGGATCGCCACCCAGGAAATGGATGTTATCAAGCAGGCAGCATGAGTAGTGGATGAGAGCGCGGCGGGGAGTTCACTTCGACCCATTTGCCCTATCTACAGCAAAGAGTTATTACCGCTTTTCACTTCGGCCTATTGGCGGTATCCACTATTCAACGGCAAACAGTTAAAAATAGTAATTTGATTTTTATATTACTCAACAGATTAAGTAAATAGAGAAACACTGACACCAATTAGGGCATTTAAATGACAGGGAACAGGCAAATCGTTCGGATCCATTAAACATTCTAGTGTTGATAATGTTGGGACACACGAAGACACAAATCAACGTTCGTGTAGTGACAATGGAGACAGTGGAGTAACAGTTCGGAGCGCGTAACAAATGATCTTCGGTGTAATCACAGTGACAAGTGTTGGCCTCGGCTGTTGGAGGCTGTCCAAACCATTTTATCTTATTTCACATTATAGTTCTAAGGTGTACGTAATTATTGAAGTAGGTTAAACGGACAAGTTAACTATTGTTTATTTGTTTAGTTACTTTTAACAGCCTACTGTTTGTAAACGTTTCGAAACTAAACAATCTTCTGGGATAGGCTGAAATTCCATGTGAAAATTAACTTGCGCTTTTAAGTAAGTAATCTTAAAAGTTTCTACATGCCATTGTCGACGGTGCATAGGTATTCTATTATGGATGGTCACACGGAGGTGATGTGTACAATGATAAGGGTTCTTAATCAAAACTAACGTCATTGTGAGGCTGCACCGGTCTCATGCTAAGAACAAATTAATTAAAGAGGATCGCATAGACGTACTTCAAGTTAAAATAATGCAATATGCATGCTCATACGTGTGATTTGATCGTGATAGCACCTGGCGAGCGCAGGCGCAGGCATTCATTTCCCGCGCGCCGGTCGCGTCGTGTTGTCTACGACAATTTCGCGACACACGTTTCTCAGAAACGAATCAATGCAACACATGCGCTGCACCCCCAATGAGGATATGCTAATCTCAGTGTTCTTATAATGTCCGGCATACTATTACATGCCCATAATATTTTTGTATGACATCAGTAAAAACAATATAAACCGTGTTTTACGACGCAATTAAAATAATCATTGAAGTTATTAATCATAGAGGAAATTAAATCTGTATAGTGATTGATTAACAGGTGATATAACTGCATCTTATGGTTGTAGCCGTGCCTAATAGCACATGAAATTGAATACCCCAGAAAAACAAGTTATTGCATAATGTGCATGTGTATATCATGTTCATTTAAATGTATTAATAAACGAAAAACAGTTATCAAGAGTCGAATCAAACGAGCGTAGTTATCATTATTATAATATACAAGTGATTAAGGCAAAATAAAATGATTTAGGAGATAATCACGATGACAAAGTGTAGGTAAGAGTGTGTCCACACTCTACCACAGTGACTGCAGACAGTTTGTCGTTGAATTCAATTTGTTATTGATAGAATGAGTCATAAGTTCGTTTTAATAGTTCAGTTAAGAAATACTTGAGCTCAAGCGTTGCAAACATGAATTTATATCTTGTCTCCCGCAAGACATATTTCAAGATATGAGACACCTAAGAATAGATAATTTAAGGCAGTAGTTTAATTATTCTGCAACTGTTCAGATAACTGATATACTCATTTTAAGAGCAAAATGTTTGTCTGAAAGATAAACGTTATTATTTGTATAATTTATAGAGATTTTTGTGCTGATTAGTTTTTCAATGGCAAGGCCGGGAGATTCATGTAGACCTGCACTCGTTTAGGCGAAATAAGAAAATAATATCTAAAACATTGATAGTCTTAAGATATGTTTCCTTTATTAAACAATAACAAAGGACATTTATATAAATATAAACACTGATTGGAAGTATATATATAGTGTCCAGTTATCCACTGTGTCCAGTGTAAAAGATTACATCCAAGAGAACAAAGCCCCACAGGCTGTGTAGAGAAATTGTCCCATAAAAATAAAAATCAATCGCCTGAATAAATTTTTAAACAAAGACATGACTTTCATATATTATCTTTCCCTTCTTTCTTCTATCTCCAGTACAATGTCAATGATTCACAATCACAATGGGTCCAGTCCTATTGAGAAAGAGGCGACAAGTGTACAGTAGATTGTTAATAAAATTTATTATGTTATTAAACATGCTCTCAGACTCATAAAACATCTAACAATAAAAGCGATTTTAAGCTATAAACGTATGCAGTGGTTTATGAGTGTTCCACTGAGCAGTAAAATTGGCATCAAGTCATCGACGAGGGGTGTAAGCTAAGGGGCATGAATCATTCGTCGCTTGGCTTCGAAGAATGCAAAGCGATCTAGTACGCTAGGCTATTTGTGTTCTATCTGTGTTATATCATTTATTGCAATTTGAACTGAATTCCTTGACGTATTATTAGTTTTGAATGATTTTCCCATCATAAGCAATTCTGCGGCGCAATAGTCGACCACATCAAGGGCGACGAGAGTAATGTTCAATGAGTCTATTGAAGGCTAGGGAACAGGTTTGCGGGCCTGGCGCGGTGTTTGCGGTCACGACGTCCGCCGCTGATGGTGGCACGCTCGAGCGGACCACAAAGTGGACCGCAGAAGCATCCCGCCGCGAGCCCTCATCGCCCGCACCACCCACTAAACCTCAAAACATGGAATCCCAAAGGCGCATACGTTGTGCATCGTATCAAGTAACGACCTGAATAGGGGAAACACAATAGCATTCATGAATGACGCGACGCTTTCGAGATAGGCAGCCGGGAACAAAGCTACCGAGAGCGCTAACACCGATAGATGATTCTGCGTCTATTGAATATAGTCACGTCTACGCTTTAGATTTGCGAAAATTACTAGTATTACATTACTCGTAATATCCTCGCCATGCACAACATTTTTACACGGCACCGCTTCTCTCTGCAAAGTGCGAACCGATGGTAGGACTGTAGGACCTACCAGTAAAGCAAGTTCTGCTTCACACGATGACGTATAGGTGCGACATCAGATTACAAAATACGCATTATTACAATAAACATCTTTTCGTAGAGACAAAAATGCAAATCTTATGCGGTTTAGTACGTACAACCATGCCCGAGCTAACTCACATATAAATTAATGCCTCCGTCACGACATTTATTCAAATGAATCTATCTTTAGATTACGAATCGTTTTTCTATCGTACTTATTATTTATTTTATTGCTTCAAGTATTGCTTTTCGTATAATGTGATGTGTTGTGTTTACAAGTGGCACGCATACGAACGATATCACATTTATTACAATAACGTGTGAAAGGAACAAATTATTTAAAAGTTCATTTGCTGGCAAACGAAATATTGCTTCACGCTAATCAAACAGCCATTTCTCTGAGTGAGGTAATTGTGAAAATAATAGTGATTGCCATTGACCTGTGTGGGACGGAGTGTGCGAAGTCATTACTTATTTACGTCCTGCAAGCTAATTGCATTATATTTCACAGAGACGTAAATAATCACTTATTAAAAAAACTATGACAGACAACAGATTGATTAAATATCCTTGAAAGTATCAATTACAAAAATGGGAGAGAAAATAGTACCCATTTGTCACGAATAATTATAAGTAATCGGTAGATAATTATAGCTTTATCGTAAAATAACTCATAGCCTGCGCTTTTAGTAGGTAGCCCCGGGAGGAGTAGAATAACATGATATTTGACATTAAATGTCATGTTATGATGTATCATGATGTATTATAATATGATGCATGATGTATTATGATCAGTTTAAAAACCAATTTTGCTAAAAATCACTTCCTTTTGATAATTTAAAAGATGGGCACACAAGGAGCACCTGTCTAAAACTTTTTAGATAGATATTGGGAAATCTTTCATTTCCACGTTTCAACTATAATGTAGGTACCGTAATACGACGTGGCAGAAAAGTTATTTATAGTACCTACTTTAAAAAAAAAAACAAAATATTCATTTCAACACTGCCTTGGTCAAAAGGTGACCTTAACTTAGATATTAGTTTGAATTTATGTAATGAATCTACATAACAAAAGGCCAAAATGTGGAACATGCACTTTAGTACAATGATCATGCCCAAATATTGAATTAATGGTATCCAAAACTTACAAGCAAATGCAAATTAAAATGCCTAATCAGGAGCCTATGGTATTTCAATTTGTATTTGAAAATAAAAAGGAGACTCGCGAATAGATCTGCAAAATCGAGTAGGTAATTTGCGAGGCAGAGCTTTCAACATTATGAGGTAGTAAAAGAGCATGAAGCCCATTACTGTTAATGTAAAGCGATGTGGAGGAAGCGCGCACACTGGCTGACACATGCGCGCAGCCCGCCCCATGTTTACGTGTGCCACTTGCTGGTGTTACGCGAAAACAATCATAATTTGGCTCTAAGACCTCAGCTTAGTATAACCATAGTATACCAACTGCACATTGCACAGAAACAAATAGGTATTATCAATATGAAATGTGTCTACAATTTATACTTAAGAGTAACGTTATATCAACATTTTATATTGGGACATTAATCATCCGAGAAATGACTTAAAACTAATAAACATTTTATCATGTATCAAGTAAAACAAACACGTCAATCAAAGAGATAGTCGCATAGCCGGTGCCACTGGAGCAGTAACAAAAGGAAAGCTTGGAGATTTCCTTTTTACAGCCGGATGCCCCATCTCGCAGAATCGAGATTGCGAACTGCACAAACCTTTGTAGACGTGGGGATCTGTGAGAGTAGGACTAGTAATTGCTTGGTGTCGTTAAATTTCGCATTTAAGTTTAACGTCGATAGTTATTACTCGATCGAGAATTATTACGGCGAGTTACTAGAACTCGTCAACCCGCTGCAGTCTGCACGTGTGTAGGTAAGTAGGCATTGGAACCTAATTAAACGTTGGTTATAGTTTATTCTCCGGCCTGCGGCGAGCGATTCCCACGAACCGCAGAAAGGCAGACCTGTCGCATTATCATATTAAAGGTAAATCGTGTACAGGCGTGACGGAGTACCCATTCCTGCAAACGTCGTACGCGACGGTGACACGTCAAACTGATGTTTTATGTGATGGTGGGCCTTGGCCAGCTTACTTCATGTCCGATGTCAACGCTTCAATGTAAGCAAATAACTATGTTTGTTTTTCTAATACAACACTATAAACTGCAACTAATTAACATATCGTCTTCAAGGTACCAACAACTCTGTAATAAAATTGAAAGGGTATACACATTAAGCTGGTATGAAAGATGATTGAGATTATAAAAGCCATATATTCGACGTGTGAACCGATGATGTCTGAACATGTTTAAACATTCAGATTTACATCAACACCCTATAAGATGCCTGTAGCTTCCTCGCACCCGTCAAAGGATAAATAACACCTGTGAGAAAGTAATGCATTACATTGTAACTATAACGTGAATCAATAAACTGGAGAGCAATATCAATCAGGAAATCTCATCTCCTTTTATGAGAACGATAAAAACATGTGATTATTATTAGCAGAATAGTTATTAGAAGGTAAAATATGATGTATTGTTTAGTCCACAGTTGCCAAAATACTTTAACCGTTTAAAAAAAAACTAGCTTATGCCCGCGACATACAGCCTTAGTTTCAGTAGTCAAGCTATTTCGGAGATTAGCCGGAACAAACAGACAGACAGCTCAAATATAAAAAAAAAGATTTTAAAAGAAATAATGGCATTTTCGTATCTGTAAATTACTATTATAATAAACCAAACACATTAATTGTATACAAACAAGGATATCATTTATCGCTTGAAGGAGATTAGACTTTATGAAAAAGGAGACAAACTTGATACCGAATGTCCTTTTTCATAAAATAATGAATACTAAAAGTGTCGGAGAGAGCATAAGGCTTGAGCCTTATGCTCTCTTACTTCATAGACAAGGAAGAGGACAAATGTTACTATTATTAAATCTATTTTTTGTTGTATTGAATTTTACTTTTGGATCTTACTTTCACTGCTAATATTAGTTTTATATTCCTTTACATAATGTTAATTTAAACTTGTTAATGTTAGTTAATTAGACACCAGTTTTATAGTACAGTGTTTGTGGCACATCTAATATGTTTATGGGGCATGCGGTGCTAGCCTGTAAGAAATTGTTACACTAACCTTACATAATGGTAGATAATAACTCAAAATATTTACAGTGTAAACAATTGTTGGTTGGCCAATAAAGGAAAATAAAAAAAAATCTATAAGTATTAATTAAAAGTTTATACTGTGTTGAAAGTATTTTCAACTTTCAACACAGTATAAGTACGCTATAGATACTCAGTAGTAGGACGGACAGAAAGAAAGATTTATACAAGCAATACCTATGAAAATATTAAAAACGGAAATTAAAAGCATAAGTAAGCTTTTATTATCGGATATAGAAAATAAGTATATTACTGTTTAAAACCGACTGTCATTGCTAGTTTTTAAACAAGACATTACACGTAATCCAATTCGTAAAATCATTATAAATTAACTTGTTCAACGCATTTAAAACATGCATTATCTTGTAAAATCACATTCAACGTCAAGATACAACCGATAAATCAGTGCTGATTGAAATAAATGGCAAGCTCACTATGGAGCATTTAATATGTGCCATGTATTTGCCGTCAACAAGTCCATGTATATTCTCATTTTGGAATAGTTAACTTATGTAGTGCCTGCGTTCAGTACTGTTTTTCATAAACCATTATACAAGAACCTTGTTTAATGTGACCCTATTACAAAGTACAAGCAAAAAGATTTATAAGCGGTTACGAAAAAGGAGATCAAGTCTGATCAAGCAATAATTTACGCGTGTTAACGTTACCGATCGGGGTAGTAAAGCAAAGCACGAGCTTTCTAGAGCGTGACTTGTAAATCAACAAAACAGGATCGCTGCAAGCTAGGTAGGTAGGGAACCCATACATTTCGCCAATGAGGAGTAAGTGGAGTGGCGATGACCGCTGTTTCTATGTACCTACAAGTGATTCAAATCATCTTTGTGCTTCTGGTTCATTTGCTATACTTAACTACGAATACTAATAAAAAGTAACGATTCCGAGTAATCATAAACGTGAATACGATTTTCAGAGCGAAAACAAAAACAGTCTACAGCTATTAATTGGCTCGTTAAGCTCGGTTGTTATTTCACGCCTATGTGTCAGTATAGCAATTTAGGATTGCACAAATCTACTAATTGAGCATATGAATGAACATTATTATCAGCTACAGTATCTGGCTTCAAAAACAAGAACCACTGCTAATAATAAGTGCCTGTACAACTTCATGACTCACTTTGTTGGAAACTAATGCACTTTACTCTAACTTGACGATGAGATATTTTGAAAACGGTTATCTTTAGATTCGAAGCTTGATATTTAATTTTAATAATCTTCGAGACCTGTATGTTTCACAAGTATTTAATTTAAACGGAGAATTAAGGGGCGTGCTATAAGCCTCTACAATTTCAAAGACATAATGAGTAATGAATAAAGATATGTGTACAATCGCCTGTAAAGGACAGTTGACCACCCGTGTAGCTTCCCCCTCTTACCTCCCGAGAGCAGACGGCTCAAAACCCACATAACCTGTCACGAGCCGGCTGTGGTCAGCAAAGGATGGACACGCTTCGCGGTAATCGAAAATTACTAATGCTTAATTACTGTATGAGCACAATCGCGCCACTCGCACTCCGGCGCCACTTGTTATCATTTATTGAGACCTAACCCGTTTCCATCGCATATTGATTCAATGTAAATGACTTTATATGGTAACGCGGGTGTTCAGTTACGAGGTGTTTTTAATGTAATCGCAATTATGTGTCGCCACCGAGGCGTTATTTAAAACCCAATGTAAATGATATAATAATGGCAAACCGCTTATCAGCTTTTCATTAAAGCAAATAAACGTAGAGATTTCTAGTGCGATAAGTTCATCGTGTAAGGCAAGGTTTCCAAGTAACGGTACGATGACGAATATTAAATTTTCACATAGCAAATACATCCATATCAATATAGAACAAAATGTTCTATCTGTATAATATGTCCATATGTGTTTCCTAGCAATAACACAACTAATATACGAATATTATGCCTCCGGTGAGTTGGAAATGAATATGAAAAGCTAAATTTCTCTATAAAAGACCGCTTCCTACCAGAATATACTTTGAGATACTATTGGTATTCATGAATATGCTAATTTCAATAGAAAATACTGTTGGCTTGTGCCGCTAGCTTAGGACCAGATAATCCAAAATGAACTAAAAGCTCCCTGCAGAATTTCAGTGAGACGGGTAATAAGAGAATACTAATATTACATCGTAATTTTATGTGCTGTAGCGCCTGCCGTGAGTGCATGGGAATATGTATTACATTCAGATGATAAGTAGTAAGGTAGTATTAGCCAGACATATCAAATATTCTTCATAACAAAAAGAAACTGTTCAGGTTGTTCTTTTCGCACATTTGGAAAGACGTCGTCTGATCATCTCCCAAGAAACAAACATTCTTATTCAAAGGGATCAAACATCAGATAGAAGAATTGTGTGAAATACTTAATTTTATGGCGAGAAAAGGAGAGAACTCGAAATGACTGGTAGTTACAGATGTATGAAAGAAAAGACGTGCTGCATCGAACCTAAATAAATTGGAATCAGGACAGGATGATGGTGATGCATATATAGTTATATCTGGAATAAGAAATGCAGCTTTCACGCCAAAGTTATTCACTCTTCGTATAAAACCCAATGTTTATGTAACTCATCGGTATTCACTGAACCAATATTCCAAATGTGACAGGAAAGCGGTGATACTCGACAAAATGGTTAAATTATGTTTGCACAGTCTATACAAATCAAATTGCTATCACAAACCGTACTCATTACACGCCTTGTGCCATAATAAGTACACCAGTATTGTGATAGACGCCTTGGTTAAATAATTCCGTTGCACTTGAGCCACTTGACAAAGATCTACATGAACAATATTTTGATGAAGTCAATTTTATTTTAACCAGTTATTATGGGTTCATTCAATGAAGTATATACCATGAGTCTAATGCGTAAAACGTTGAAAAAAATATTTAATATCTTGAGCCTTATAGACTTTTATCACACGCAATCTCTTGAGTGCAATCAAAATGAAGGCACCTGCGTGCGCACATGCTGCCCTCGCTATCACAGGCTAGTGTTGATAGCAAACATTAATCGACTCGACACCCATTGAAGGGAAAGTCAATTTATGTAACTAAACGTAGCAATAGAACCAATATTGATTAAGATGATCGATGAAGATTTGGATTCTTCAAGCATGGACGTGACGCAATGTAGACAAGTGTTTAAAACACACAAGTACCCTGCGTACTTACAACATGCGACATCATTTCTCTATATAAAGCGCCGCTCATAAAGAACGTCTTCTGCTTTTAATTAACATCGAATCAAGGGATTCATTTAGAAGAATGTAATACACGATTTACGAGCGGTGTGGGACCAACTTTCTCACGCGTTTTGCTGACCAGATTCAGCGCACCTTATTTTATGGCATCTAATCATTTCATCTTAATTCTTAGAAAGCTCTTTTCTATGTATGTATGATGGTCTAATGTGTGTTTGTAGGTTGTTCCATCTAGTTATACTTGTGGAGCATCTGCAACTGCTACCTCGTAAATTACACTGGTTCCATTAAATAAATTGTTTGTGAGTATAGGTTTATCCTTCAACTGACACAGTCATTAAATAAGTAGAAAGATAGAATCATTAAATACGAACATAAAGCGTAGCTAAGTAATAACTACCTTGACGTGTGCAAATGAGTTTAACTCACAAAGCGGTAACAAAATAACTTTACATTATATCAAGCACTTATTGAAAAGCGGCTGAAAACTGTAGCAATGAAAGGCTTCAGTGTGAGGGCGGGCGGGGAGGTGCGCGTACGCACGAGGCGTGTTCGGCGGGTCGGCGGGAGCCGGCCGCCAGAGCCGCTGCGGAAGCTGCGGCAAGCGCACCTGTCGCGCGATCCCCCCGTGCCCCGCGACTACTCAAACCTTACGCGAAAAACACGTGTATTTACATCGCGATTTAATGCCCAGTGACATGACTATCAGTGAGAGTTCAGTGACAGTGTCCACGGTAACGTCCTAGAGGACGCATCTACAATCTGGAGCAACCCTAGGTCGGTAGCGCAATGTTTTATCTTTCTTATCACATTATCGCATGTTTTGATTGCACACGCAATATCCGCCGTGCGAATATCTTGTTCGTGTTAGTTTTATACTGCATCCTTTTAATAATAACTTCCCATCTATTTATTGGAATGTTGCGTGTTTGATTAAGTTATGCTGTTATCACGCTATTATTAAAATATTAACTTGCATGATTACGTTACCTCCATCCTGATCGCATGAAAGTTCTAATCGTATAAAATTATCATTACAAAACTATATTTAGGCGTAGGTAGCCTTTCTGCAATATTATGGCCTATAGCCATTCATAATAACTTTACTTAATTATGAACCAACACGCTTTTATTTAAATGATAATAATTTTATTGACTTATTTTAGTTTGACACCATTGCTTCAAATACTTAAGTTAAATCTAAATACTTAAGTTAAACGTAAAACCTAAAGTCAGCATCTTACTTAGACGCATAATATTATGTGCAGCTAATATACTATACGATAATTTTCAACTAAATTAAGTTGTAAATAATATGAAATTCTATATTGAATAAATTATCATAAACAAATTGCAAATATTTAAACAAAACCTAAACCTTCCTAAATATGTATAAACGCGCACTCAAATAAATTATAATTCTTAGGTCTCCATCTATAAATAAATTTACTATCTGGAGCATGTAAATGTCATCAGTGAATAAATAAAACTAGGCAGTGTTTACCAATAAGAGGACTGCTAGGTGACGACAAATATACGGAGTATACGGAAGAAACCTAGGAGGTCTGCCAAACCTCGGCGCAGGAACATTACGCGTGTTATCGATAATATCGCTATCGGGGACTGGTTCCTACGACCGCTACGCGCTGCTATGCCGTTTGTGAACATCGCTCTGATCACTAATTTTGTCTATTTTATGTAATTTCAATTTGAAACATCGACCTACATACCATAACCAAACATAAAAGAGAATGTGCACCTTATCGAACCTGTAAATT
This sequence comes from Hoplodrina ambigua, assembly GCA_949774945.1. Classification (NCBI taxonomy): domain Eukaryota; kingdom Metazoa; phylum Arthropoda; class Insecta; order Lepidoptera; family Noctuidae; genus Hoplodrina; species Hoplodrina ambigua. The sequence continues at coordinate 11,037,944 of OX458967.1, forward strand.
AAATTCAAAGAAACACCTCTTTTTATTAACAACATTTTAATGTAAAACATGGTGCGATTAAAATGTCTTCACGCTTACTACATCGTTAGAATTGAGCACGTAAATCGTTGAGCATATTATGTGACATTAGCATTTAAAGGACCTCAAGGGCCCAGAAGCGTTTAAAAGAGAGTTTGTTCCCTTGTGAGGAAATGTGAACGAACCTCTAGGAGGAACGGCAGCATAAATCAAGGCATTACCGCCTCGACATTGGTTAACTAGCGAGGCGCTGTACTGGGATATCATAATCGCTCGCCAGACATAACTAACGTTAATTACTAGGAGGCGTCGCCACTGGCTCCTGAAAGCTACTCGGAGGCCCGAGGCCATCATTGCATAACGACGTGGGAAGAGCAATCGAGTGAAGGGCATAGAAGAGTAAACACTCCTTACTGCATTGATGATTTCATACCGGTCAAGGAAACTCATAAAGGAAAACCGCAACCTACTAAATTATATTTTTGCATTAATTAAGGAGTTGCGTTTACATAAGTTGTCCGCGTTAATCCTATCCCATATTTATGATTTTTAAAATTAGTTTATATATATCTATCTACATTAGGAGAGTGTTTCACTAATTAAAAGCTAAATATACAGTTCTCATTAAAATATTGTCCTGTCTGGCGAACGGATCCAGAGTATGATTTAGAAATGTCAGGGTAATTGGATTTATAGTACCAGACGGGTTTCGACTTAACCTTTATAGCTGTTTTAATTCTTATTGATTCGCTGGTAAATGTCGAATCAGTGAGTACATGCAAGCAATTAAGAGATCATCAAGGGCTCGCCTTGAGCGTCTGTTGGGTAAGCCCTTCCGAGGGAGTGTGCGCGTGAGCCGGTCATCTGTTCACTATTTCGAACCGCATAATCACTGGTTACTATTTAGAACTACTCGATCAAATAACCGCATCTATGATAAAGCTCAATGCTTTCGATGAAGTCTGTTAAATTCAAGTCGACTGATGAAACAAACTATACCCCTCTGATTGAAATAATAAACATGAACGATAAATCAATCAAAAATATTAAAAACTTGTAAAATATGATATTTTACCTTATCATATTCTGAAACAGAAATTGTTAATCAATTACCAACACACTGACTGATATACGTCATGCGTACGCTGGTGCAACTTTTCAAAAAGAGGAAATTCATGTTCGGTTTGTAGGTATGTGCGCGAATTCAATATGCGCGGGACCGAATATAATTAAAGGCTATAAATTATTATGTTCATGTTCGTACGCAAAACATACTCCTGTCAGGCAGGAGCCAAGAACTTAATGGACTTTCGCTTGTAAATAATATTGACATGCAAAACATTTAAAAAAGGACGCTAAAATCATTATTTTGAGTTCGACTTTCACTGTAAATACTTCAATTTAATTAATGTAAACTAATGAGAATTAAATTAAATTGTCCTGATTACCGAAATGACCGAATTACTGCATAGTAAACCTAGGTAAATGTTTGAGCAAATAATCATAAAGCATAATATGATTGTTATTACCGTTGCAACGGTGGCTCGAACGAGCTTATAATAATTGCTAACGCAAGCATGCTATTTGCACTGCACCAGTCTATTATTTACACGATAGCAGTTATTACGAATTACATTACCTATCCTAAGCAGTTCGTTAGTGTTCAATGGCAGCTATAATGGTTAATGAATGCAGCAGACCGCGTTCTGAGGGTGTACAATTAAATCGGGTGGTATGCATATCAACGTAAGTAAACACGACACAAGTCGGCGGTGCCCCCGGCCTCCCGGTACCAGGAGCACCTTGTATTTGTTCTACACAAATAAACCTCCCGGCACGTCCTCACAAGTGCGGGATACATAATAACACAAACAAGGACAAACGCCTCCTTGTTACTTACACTTTTAACACAAAAAGCGCTAGGTCTATGCCACCAAAATACTTTATTCTAATCATATAAAACCGTGATATAAATAAATGAGTAATAATCCTCAAGATCCAAATTGCAACTGACCTGTTCGGTCATTAAGTTTAGTGTTATCGAAGGAAACTTGAATTATTATGAATAAATGTTAGACAAATTATGACATTTTATAGGTACGGTTTTGCAGCCTATATCTATGTGAAGACGAAACTTTGTTTTCTTAACCTCCATCCACACTTCCCGCGTGAATCAGTTGCGAGACGAGAGAGAAAGTACCAACGTACATTTCGTAACTTCTGCTTTTGAAACAAGTAAGAAAATCGAAAACTAAGTGTTGTTTTCTTAAACAACAGCATAAATATACATAAAAGATATCAATACAGCCATCAATAAAAATGCTAACGCAATTTAGGCGCGATACTTAATGATATTATATTACGAGAGTGCATGAGTTGTGTATTACATAATACTTGATAGCAAAACATATTACTGTGAATGGGTACCGAAAATGAGAATTTGGAAAATGGCTTTGTAACGGCCATAACAGCAATATGTACACAACATATTTGTAACGCCTACGATTTCGATTACTTCTATGTGAGAATCGAATTTATCGTCACCAAGATGTTGATCATCAATACCGGTCTGGTAGACGGAGGGAGGTCCCGCCGCGCGAAGCTGCGTCATCATTTATTTGCATGTGGAGCGCAAAATGTCGTCTCGAGATAATTCCGTCTAATATGTATTCAAAGCGAATCATCACCATGCTAATGTTGTCATTAAGATAGTATCGCGACCAAGCCGGTTTGCAAACGCTTGCCTTTGAAACAGGCGCTACGAAACACATCGGTTTTTGTAATGAACTAATTAATTTAATTTCACGGGAAATTAAACCCGTTACTATTATGTATTTTAATAGCATTTTTATAAAATTCCTATTAACTTAAAACTGTACTTTTTGAAACATTTAGGTACCAGCTTAACAGTAACTTTGTGAAAATTTGATAATAATACAAGATTATTGTGTTTTTATTCAGCATACCAACTCTGGCCTTTTCTAAAGTTCAAATGCATAATATTATTTTATTATTAAAACAAAGTCCAAGTCAACAACACATTCCAATACCATTAATCATAAAACTATCCTGATGGAAGCACTTACATTTAGGGCACATTATCAGTTTTTGTTTCTTCAAAACTTTATGGGGCATTGTTAAAAGTTGTCTCCTTACCACAAAGCCTTACCGTAAAGACATTGAACCTGGCTGAGTGGTGACCTCCTTGACATCGGTTACACATACCAGCTACAACAAAACTATGATTCAACATTTCTAAACAATAAATTCCATTCCGTCTTTGCTTTGCATGAGACATGATACTAAGCTGTTCCAAAAACGTAAGTTTTAAAACTGCTAAGTAATATTTAATTTGCCAAGATATGTTTTAATCAATGGCATCGTTATATTAAAAGTTTAAGGTCATCATCAAATCTTGGCCTAGGGTAGGTATGCAGAAAAGGGACCTGTTTAACTAGATAGACCAGATAACAAATCAATGGCTGTGGTTTAAGTCACGGTCCTATTAGGCAATGTGTATTGTCTTGGACAGATGCAGCTGATTAGAATCAGTGCTGGGAGCGGCACGCGCCGCCATGCGCCAACCACGGCCACGCGCTGTAGTGGCGTGGCCGCAGTTGCGCGGGTTGCGCCTGGGCACAGCGGCTTAAATATGCAGTCCCGATGTTGCACAATACATTTGTAAGCGGCTCTCCCGGGACATTTAGCAGTATCAAACTATTTGATAAGATTATAAAATGTGACTACGTTTGCTTTAGTTAAAATAATTTAACTTCAGTTCTATTTATTTAGTAAGATAAAACTTGGAAACGCAAACACAGAACATTGTTTGCCTGCAAAGGTGAAGTAAAAGTTACTATTTTGTAGTCAAGTAGTATTTGTAAATACATTAACTTAATAAAGATTAGAATAACTGAATGTTAAGTAAAATAGCTTAAGTAATGTTAGATAACTTGCCTGCAGCTAAACTTGCACGTTAGACAAGCCCTTTTCTAACTTTATTACTATGACATGGTTCTTTTCATTAGATATGATATTACATTTAACAAACCAATTTCGACATCAATGATAATATCGTTTACAACGTAATAAAATAAAAAAACAAGTAAACGGTAGCAGCAGTCACGCAACAACATCGTTTTTCAATTTACCATCAGGTAAAATTTGAATAATTATGAAATTATCTAACAGCGGCGCCGCCACTTCGAAACGTATCTGTTTAAAATAAAATAGAGATAAGAGTTTGAGTATTAGAGATAAATTGCATCCGAATTCCGGATAGGTTCAGAAAACATGGACTCTGCCAGAGACTAATTGGCAGCCGGTTTGCGCGAGTGGTCGCCGCGCCGTCTACCGCGTCAGTAACCCACTTACGAAGACGAACAACAGAAGCAGATGACACAGTAGTCAGTACGCTCTAAGGACTTTGTTTAATGCGCACAACAAACGAACACCTACATCCTAAACTTTCCAACTTTCTTTGTGTAGGTCTACCTACTATATAACTATGCCTATATTGTCATCTTTAAACCGCAACTAATGTCGGCGAAAAGATTTCTAAATACTGTCTGTTTTGTTATGCTGACTGTAAACATCGACACGATGACATGCCGACTCGTCCCTCATTCTTATGATGATTCAACTATCGAGAAGATTCTCAAAATGGGGACAGTGAAACGACCTAACGCGAGCTGATAACGTGGTCTAGGGGCACTCGTACCTATCTCTAGGTATATTAACACAGTTCGCTATTGTTACTGCAACAGAACAAACAGAGTTTTGGGCCCAGAGCTACCTACAAACTGCCGCGGGCCCCATTGTTAATGTTATTGGTGAATGCACATCTGTCATTCCTACATACATTATGTTTAAGATCAAGTTGAGCAATTGATTCTGAGTATAAAAATAGATACAGCTGTATCATTTATAAATCTAAATATGACTGTCACGACACTTCTCCAGGAAGGGCCTTTCCATCGCAAGCGTAACACTATCATTTAACAATCTGGTTAATTAATTGAAACTACATAATTGGGACAAGCATAATTTAAAGCGTCTCTAAAGCATTCATTATGTTGTTAAAAATTGAATGACGAAGGAAGTTTAAGCCGCATCGCCCGCAACGGCTTACATTGAGGATTCGTTTTTTGTTCTTTATCTCTGATGAATTGAGCACGGAGGTTATTTATTTTAAATGGTGACTCATATGAAATTGCAACATAAAGGCAAATTTATAATGAGCTACCCGACGACATTCCACGAAGGCCGCGTAGTCGCAGACAGGTAAACTTGCTGAGTTGAGTCCGCGACTCCACGCCCAACAATGTGATCACGACGCGGGCGCAAGCAGTAGGCACAGCTACTTTCGTAATGAAACCGTATTGATAGAGTCATCTAACTGAATATTTATTACATGTAAATGCTAACAAGTCCAAATGATTTATATCGATTATAATATCTACGTTCTTTACCGCTGACACGAAAAGATATAATTTATTGACACTTCTTTCTGGCTACTTAATCGGTACGCCCATTTCATATTTAAACTGGAGGCATCGTTTCTATAACCTTGTTTAGTTGCTTTCCTACTGCGGTTAATAATATTTTTTTTAAACCTTCATTATTGTGTGTGGTAACAATAAATCTGGAGGATTTGACTGCGTCTTCTGAATTGCTATTTATCTTGATTAAGTTTACCGACATTTATGAGATGCAAATGACGGCGGCGGCTTGAATTTGTGTGAACATTTACGCATATGACGTAACCGTATTATAAATAGAGCATTTAGTTTCTACATAACTAATAACCCAGATTTCCATTCAATCATAGCTTAAATCTTCAGCAGGGTTACCAACTTCGCGTTCATGTAAAAGCTCATATAGCCGCAGTTTGTCAAAATAATAAAGCATTCATTATAAATTATGTTTTATGTTTGGTTTTGCATTAACTAGCAAACGTTATTGAAAGAAGCAATTTACTTATTCATCTCAATGAGAATCATACCCCAAAAAGGGCAAGAAAATAAAATTAACGGTCAGCAAGTAATCTCGGGTGGTCCACGGCTCCACGCTTTCATTGTGACGAGCAACAACAGCGCACGTATCACGGCGTTCCAGATAAAAAGTAATAGGACATCCCTTTTCCCTACATTTTAATTTAACAACGGAAGCCGCGTGACTCGACAAGAAAAGAATCAGATTAATTTCACCGTTGTCCCGGCTGACGCGACCGATCCGTACAAATAAATTGTTACAAAACATCGGGGCGATTAATGCATGTAGACAAAAGGGGTAGAGAATGCTACAACACAATAAACGTGATCTCACCAGGAAGCCCGTCCACAATAGGACAAGAGAAGGACGGAAAGGCCAATGACTTTGTAAAAACAAATATCTCTATTAATCCCATCTCGTTTAAAGCTAATTATGTCTGATGCATGCCAGTATTTCCATAAGACCATAACAAAAACAAATATCTGCTTAATTATAATAAGTAAAATCATTTGAAGTAGTGATATTAATGAATTTAATTTAGGCTTGATGTGTACCAATAAGAGCAATAAAAGCGTGTAGCACCTGGAAGTGCGTGCTGTAGCCGCGTTGGCTCGCCTCCAGTTCCACTGAACTTTGACAACTAGCAGCGGCGGTAAATTGCTGTAACACATCCGTCTGCCGTGCCGCACTTATATACGAAGCACAAAACACTACTTTCGTGAAAATGCATTTCAGGAAATGTCATAAAACGAGTCGCGCGGCTTTTCGTCAACAGGATATCAGTAATGCGTTTTACATCATAATTAGGTAGATGAAATACTTTCTTTCGGTTCACGTTTCTGCATTCCCAGGTCGCGTGATTTCAAGTACTGCGAGGTCGACGCACTCCACAAACGTGCATTCCTTTTCCCTTTCTGAATTTTGATTGCCTCCAGGTATGTAACAGGAACAAAAATATAATGAAGGGGTTCCGTCAATTGATCTCATACAACAATTAAGTATTCTTTCCGAGTTGTCGTGACATGTTCAAGTATTGTGCTCACTTCGGGTGCGTGTACTTTCTTTATCGATTTTTAATCATGCGGGACGCCCTTTCATAAAGCTTCATTAAAAGAAATTGGTGTGTCGTCATTCACTCCATCATGATTTAGCTGTCATTGATCACGTCAGCGTCAGTATGAATACTCGATGCGCCAGTAAATCATGATAGCCGTTATATGCGATTGCTTCGACATCTGATCTAAAGTCAATTAATAATGATACTGATCTAATTCTGTTATATGTCGGCCCGTAACGAATTTGGACTGTTACCGAAACTAGCATGACTACGTGACTACTACGCGACGACAACGTGACGCTATTTGACATCATTGCATCGCCACATCAACGAATAAATTTGAAAGTATTGAATAAAGCCTCAAGGTATTTAATGTAATATAATCTTTACTTATGTACAATGTTTCTACGAGTCATTCAAACTAGACGCATTCAAATTAATGAGTAAAACATCCTCTTTGCGCTATAATATATTAATAAATTACAATCGCATAGAAGACATAATACTGACGTTATAATAGCGGACGTACTAAGATTACGTAAGCACATGGTGCATACGGCAGGAGGGTTGAGGTTGATGAAAGGCTGACCTTAGTAGTGTGGGCGTAGCTAGACAATGATAATCCGACAGACCGAGGTCCACGAACTATACCGGAATGCAAATAAATAGATGCACATGAACAGGACGGGCCCGTACACCTGTCGCTGATCAGACAAATAAACAATGCACGTCATGCCGCGACCTACGGTAGCACGGATCTAGCATTATACTAGCATCAGCATGAAATACTCGCTAATGTTTAATACAGCTCCGCACATAATTTATACTTTATTAAATGCTTTAATGATGCAAAACGCTACATTTTATTTACTATGACTGCATAAAGGTCTCGTAGTGCACTCAAGTGCTATTAAAACTCTAGAAGTAATTTGCGTACAGTTGGTTAAAACGTCGATAAAAATACTTTGCTTATGCGCTTGTCACAACGTTGCATTTGGGTTGTATTTAAACGCGCGTTTGTAATAAACAATGCGTGCCTAACACGTAGTAATGAGTTTGTGTCTTGCCATCTTGTATGGCCTTTACTTTCTGAAATCTATTTATCTATCTTTATAAATAAAAATGAATGGCGAAATGTATTGTTAAAGTTAGTACCTATTATTTTTGTAAATACTTTAAAATTAAAGTTAGGTAAATGAAACTTTTAGTGTTAAAATACATAAAGTAAATAAAAACTATTGTTAGCAATCAAGATTATTCACAAAATTATTCAATAACGTTTTCCATCAATCTTTTTTTGACACAAATCAAAGCTATAAAATTAACACCAGAGACCTCTAATTTTTCTTATTAGCACAAATCTAATTGTGACACAAATACTTAATTTTGCTCGATATTATTTGTATGCACTGCGTTCGTAGACCGGCTTAAAAAGGAGACGTGAACGTGATGTCAAACGAATGAATATTATTAGCAAAATATCACAGTTGATTAGTTTAACAAAATTACGATACAGCAAAACTTAACTTCGACAGTTATTTTATATTTCTTAAGCTTTGTTAAGTGGATCGAGTTAATCGAGTGTGGAAAATGTTTATTTTGACTCTAACTTTGAAAGAAAAGCCTGAGGCTGTAATGTCAGCGGCACAAAAGGAACGATGGTATGCCATAATGTATTCCGGGAAGATCTCTAATACTAGTAACCAAATATGTACAGAAGCATCATGAATAATGTTAAAGTAATCGATTGCATAAAATATTTATTTTCAGTCAACGATGATTTGCCAGTCTGTAATCTCGAAGGCAAAATATAGGTAGTGTTTCCCAAAATAACTGTGGAGGTACTACCAAACCATAGAGAACCTCCTCTGCCAAACAGTTAATACCCGTTGGTCACTAATAAAGAGCACTAGTGATCGATGTTAATATCTTAAATTAAGAGAAATCTATTGTTTTAATTATTTTTATGATAGACTTAACGTGTAATGAAAGGCTATAAGCATCTCAGTTTAATGCAGTTTGTTATTGCTAGATAACATAAAGATAATTACTTCCCAGCAATAAAGTACTCAGTGTAATTAAAGGATAATAGACGTCCATGAGTACTTCGATAAAGGTTTTAAAGCAATCACAGTGCCCGCTTTAATCGATTTGTGTGCAGTTATAAGGTAAGTAAACGTACCTTTAGGAAATTACTTTAGCGAAGTCGTATGCTTATAAAGAACCGCTTTACAGTATACGGATATCAATGACCCCGCCACGCGAGTGCCGCACTGTTTGTTTAGCATTACAGAACATTTTCATACAAAGCCTTCACGACGGTGTCTTAACGAGACGAGTTAAGCAGGTGTTAAATCGTAAATCATATATATTTTTATTTTCGCATCTAAACTGTGTCGAAATTATTCACATAATTTTTACGCAACAATTTTCACAATAGATGAGAAATCCCACAAAATAAACGATGAACTAAGTTTCAAAACTAAAAGCCACCCATGCAACATTTACATTGATATAGTCAATGAACTGTTACATTTAAGCGCCATATTAATGGATTATCAACTCATTTGTCAAAGCCTCATGAAAGGTTTATGAGATGGTATCACATAACGGTGGACGTTTTTGGAATTTGTGTGATGTATAATCTATTTTATCCTATGATTGAGAGAAATCAATTATACAGACTGTTAGTTATGCTAATTGGTTAGAAATAAAAGCGGAAACTCTTTTAGTGTCATCTTTACCATAATTTAGTTTATGAACTGCGATTTATCAGTCTATTTTGATCACAATTCTGAAAGTAGAGTAAAGGCTTCCTTATCGAGATGGTAAGCTTCCAAAATAACCGTGAGACGGCAAAAATAATCATTTGATTTGATAAATACATAGACTAGTGCCCTGCGCTACAGGTAAGAGGTATAAATGAAATACTTGGGGAAAAGTCCATGACCTTTAGCAAAACCTAAAACGTACTGGGAAAAACTAAACCTGAACAGATTATGAAGTTTTAAAGGCCACAGAAAGTAAATTACAAAAATTCCTGCCCTCGTACTACTCGTTACTTAGGGTCAGCGCAAAACGTTTTCTTCCTAAATTCCGTGCTGTCAGCTGTCATGCTGTCACTGATTGCCTTTTCTTTCATATTATTCTTCACACAATCCATCCAACTTTTCTTTTTTACCCTACCATACTAAGATCATCATTTTACAATTTTTGTGACACCAAGTTCTGAAGTTATTTCATTAACGGTTTCCTCAAGTCCCTCATTCCATAAATATTGACAAAGACAACCAAGATCATTGTGTTCCGCAGACGGGGCGATGTTAAGAGCGGCTGTGGCGGCGCTGGCGTGCCTCTGCATGGCGCGCGCTTCGCCCTCCGAGCACGGCTTGCGAGCGTACACGTTGAGCACACAGAACCCCAAGGTAAATATAAATACAACCCTGTAAATACTGCACTACCATCCAATAAAAGGATTAAAACAGAAGCATCAAGTATGGAATAAGGCAAGATAAGCCAACACATACATTCATGCATGATTCTGGTGAAACGAAATAAATTAAGTTTCGAACTTCTGTAGTTCCATGTTACACATGTGCTCACTGATGCGGTGCCTGTTCATTCTTATGTTTTTTGTAATATGGCCCTTCTGTTCTTGATGTTTATGTCGAACACTCTTGCCGCGTTTCCAAACATGTCTTTACAATATTAAAGCAAACGGAATATAGAATATGTCACCGCCACCAAAATTATTTAAATAAAAGTCTAATATTTTCGGCTGTCCGCTGTGTCAAAGATATAAATTACCAGTCAATAAATAGTTGGAAAACTAGACTGTATGAATTTAAACTTGTTAGGAGTTAGGCAATAATAAGTACCTACGAGAAGCAATCGTCAATGAGAATTGAGTAAGCCACTTGACACGCTAAACTTCAGCTTTAACGAGCTAACAAAATATACAATTCAAAATCTACTCACTACTGGACTAGACCAATATTACGTGCCTGGTAACTGGACCAACATATAATTCGGTACAACTGGTATTGCAAAGTTGTACGGTATAAGTATGCACCGGATTACTAAACAGCAAGAAAACAAAATTAACTCTATTGAAATCCGAACATCTAAAATAAAAGTAAGGAGAGGGAATGAACAAAAACAATGAAGTGACAGCACATGTCGGTTATAATTAGTTGATCATTGGAGTATGTCAGGGAACAAGAGTTCGAACTATAAGAATGGACAAAAAGTAAACTCAGACAAGCACACTGGGAGTCTAACGTCGAGTTCTTTTGACGAAATTGGAAGATACGGAACTATCCCGAGTCCTTTTCAAAGCAGGTCACATTTCATATAACATGGACTATAAACGAGACACAAATTTTATTCTATGATGATAATAATACGCTCTCCGACGGACATCAAAACGTATGGCGAGGACTGCCGGAAATATCATGATGTTCTTCTAGATTACTTTCGATAAACTCGTTTATAAATAAATGTATGCCTATTAGAAGATTAACATTTATTTTGGTAGTGCTGCGCCAGGAACAAAATATAATAGAGCTAATGATAAATATTATTTAATTTACTATTTATAATGTACTATTTTATTGCAGGACATCACTGGTATCCTTTCTAGCATAGAAGAGAGACTTCGGATATTAGACACAATTAGTGCCGTTCAGGGAAAACAAGCACGGCGCCTGGATGCCATTCAAGATAAGCTTGGTGAGTATTCCAAAAAGTTCAAAAAAAATGTTATAGAAAACATCGATCACTAAGTTATCGATGGTAGAAAACAATTTATTTTTTTAGTTTGGTAAGTTTTTTAAGTTTGATTACTGTGCAAAACATAAAATGTGCTCCTAAATATTACATACATACAAAACGAATTTATAGATACTTGAACTAACCGCTAGTAAAGATCGATAGTAGCCAACTCAAATATTCATGAATACATTGTTAAACAAATTGTCTTCGGACTACAGCCAGAAATGCATGAACTAGAACAAAGTCATATCACAACAATACGTAGGTATTTTGTTCCGGGAAACTAATGAGTCACGTATACACGGACTACGGTAGCCTTATTGTGTCATATCCTATTTTACTATAGGTCAACTTTTGCAATATCTGCTGGCGCACATCGCTCGCAATTGAATGAACAAGAGCAACGTACAATTAACTGCTAAAGGCACCGCTTTGGGCTGCAGTGGTATGAATAAATAAGTAAATGGACGTCGTACGCACGCTGAATAGGATACCGCTAATATTCAAGTACTTGCTTTCAGATCGCGTGGAAAATACATTGACTTTAAAATTAGAAAGAGCTCAATTAACAGCAGAAAGACTTGAGCACAGGTTACATATGCTGCAAACTAATGTGCAAGTAAGTTTTGTTTTACTACTGATTACAGAAATGGATTTTTGTACATACGTGTGGAAATAACAACGTGAATTTAACAATTTTAATGATTTCAGGCCACTATCAAAGAGAGCAGTGAAAAAATTGAACGTAGTCAAACGAAAATAGCCGAACTAGCTCGGAATCTAACTAATCATATTATAAACCATAAGCATTTATTAGAAAAGGTATTTATTAATCATTAGATGTATAATTTTACAACTATAGTTACTATGGCCGCAATCCTTCAAAAGTCACAGTTGGTTTATTTTAATTAAGCAGAATGATATCATATTTGCAATATATGGTGGTATTCCCAATATTACTGAAACAGCATATCAAATTTATTAAAACAATACTAATGAGCCATGGTGCTATAAATATCGTAAGGGGAAGTTCCAGACGATATCTTTTGGGATAATACTGTTTTTAATGATTTCGATATTTTAGGTAAACGGCGCATACGCAGACACGTGGCACCGTAGTTTAATACTAGAGTCTCTGATGAGGGACGGCCTCTCTCTCGTCAACGTGACGCGACGGGAGCTAGCTGACGGGTTGAGAGCCCTCGCCCGAAGACAACGGGATGCGAGGATGAACTCCGCAGACCTGGAAGCTATCTTCACCAAACGACTTAGCGATAATTCCTACAGGATTGATCTTAAGGTAATTATTGGGTAACATTTAAGATGAACAGAAACCACCTTACAATGAAACATTTCGCTGACGTATCTGCTGACCTTTAAACAATAACAGTTATATCATGCATTCAATCCTTGACCAATATGCTCGACGAATATTCGTTCAAGGAAGGTTATAAACAAAAACGAATTCAATACAATCATTTTTTTTTTTCACTTTTTTTCTCAGATGCAAGAACTTTTGGATGCACAAAAGCGTTTCGTGGATTCGTGTCAGCAAGTACAACAAGACGATCCTAAGCACGTGACGGATGTGCTGGACAAACTAATCGATTCGTTAATTAAACTGTACGTAGCACATGAATTATTCTCTAGTCATACGAGTCCTTATTTATGTAAATTACGGTGGCCGAGGCAGACTGTACCCTATACCCCATATAGTTAGTGAATACGCGGAAACGCTATAAGTACACCGCTTTCTGAAAACTCATTCGATTTAATTTCTTGACATTTCTTATACCAACTTCTGTTAAAAGAATAGCTGTTGTTTTATTAGTTACCTAATTTAGTAAAGTCAATCTAAAGTTTTTAAAACAATTATGCTAATCATAATTCAGATGAGTTTCAGAAAATTGGACTGGCTATTAGTATTATATTTTTATATAAAATTACCTATTATGTACAATTACATATTTTCTACCAAAAATTCTAACCAGAAATATTCATGTTTTTGCATGATGCAACAAGATTGTAATTTGACTAATAGATAGTGTTATTTGTTTACAGAACATCTTCGACATTCCATGAGCTTAAAAAGATTCAAGATGACATAAATAAGTACGACAACCGAGTCGTAAAAATCCTGAACGCGACAAGAGTACCGCAGGTATTATTCCTAAAATAACAATGACTTCCATTTATCTTGATATTGTATAAAGTTATCCTCGTTTTGTTATTTTGTGCGAAGTTACCTACTCATTAAAACTTGCAAAACATTTTATCCTTCTTCTTCACAATTTTTCAAGTTTCGTTTTAGATCGAATAGGTGATTGTTCTCTGTTTATCTTATACAACAGAAGAAATTTTTTAGGGATCCGTGTAAGAAAATTCACGCTTACGAAGTTGCAGGCAAAAACCAGTTTTAGATGATTGTTTTAATGACAGAACATGGTCAACGTGGGTTATAGTAACGCTAATGTTATTGTGTGATTAAATATAATTCATGCTCTTATTTTTCATACTTTCAGACGGATATCACTTGTCGGCGCTTAGAAGGAGCTTTTCGCAATACGTCCCATACGATACTAAAAGAGAATGAACTACGCCAACTGACGGAAAAGTTCGTTTCGTTGACTGACCGAGCAGACGCAGCGCTGCAGCGTTTGGAAGCGCATTTGAAAGACGACTCTGAGGAACCAGTACCTGCGTCTGACGTCACCGCTGCTGCAGACAGGCTACTGCATAAACTTGAAGGAATCAAGTAAGTGACAGAGCATAATAGATTGATTAAAAAATAAAGCTGGTATGTTTGGTTAATATAATTGAGGCATTGTTCTACCTACTGAATTTAAATATCACGTTCTCAAAAATTATTTTATAATTCACATCACACACCCATTGAAGAAGGCCATGTCTATAGTCGAATAGATTATAGAGACGTTAAAGAGAACATAAGAATACAACATGTGACATAAATTTATGTTTACAGCAATGAAGAATCCGACGAAAGATTTGACTGGGAGGACGACGAAACTGGGTACTTCGACGACGATGGGGGTGGAGGTGGCGACATCATGGGCATAGACAGGAACTTACTGAGCGGCAATGCGGCTCGCAAGGCGAAGACTACCACCGTGCCCCCACCGCACCGGCGACATCTGCACAAACACCCCTACGACCGCGGCCCGAACATTAACTACCCTAAGCCGTTGATATAGTTTTTTGTTACATAAATACTGACTGTGAGAACCTATTGGTGTTTTATTTCAAAGTTATGTGAAAACTCCCTGTACAACATAAGCATAACTACGTAATTTATAAATTAAATTAAAGGGCAAAAATCTAGACTCCGATATTAATACTGAAAAATTCCTGATGGAAAAACCCAAAAAGACTGCCCAACCTGGGAATCGAACCTAAGACCACATACATGGGACCAGAATACATGGGACTTGAACATGATTGGCGAAATGTGAGTGTGGTAATGGGTACACCTCTGCCTAACCCTTCGATGATTCCATGCATGATGTTATGTATGTAAATTAAAGGGAGGTATAAAGTCATAGTCAAGCCATAGCCAGGGACCAATCAGTGAGCTCATATATGACATAATTATACACACATCATGGTGTCTGCACTTGTCTAAACAATCTGTCTTTACATAATGAGGATAAGATTCCAAACAGGTATAATACAAGCTGTATTTTCACACAAAAAAAAATAGATAGCACAGGTGAAACAGTGATCCTGGTTTATACAATGACTGCAGGAAAACACCTGTTGTGTTTCTACAAGAATAAACGCAAGAGCGACACACAACCGAATGTACTTTCCAAGGCTAGAATGCCTGCCCGCAATGTGTTCACAAAAGCCCCTACTAGGGATGTACCAACTGATAAAGCTGATTATTGTGGGTCAATCTAAACAAAAAAGCATATTGCCCCATAACTAAATGACTTTGGCATCAAATGCCAATCCACCATTCATCCATAAACATTCGCGAAAAAAAAACCGAAGTTTCAATTTGTTATTTTAAGTAAGGAACTTGACCAAATAATTCAGTGATAACAACTTTTTTTTTAATCTGATATGCTTTCAAGCTATTAAAGTTTCATTAAAATCAATTCAGGAGTTTAGAGTCTAGATAGCTAGAATAAGTTAGGATTACATTCCCAGACAGAATGGGCTCAGAAAGTTCAGATTTATGTTAAGCTAAAAGTTGGATGTCTGGTTGGTTACAAGGTTAGGTTAGCTGGGCTGTTTCCGCACTTAGCCTCTTTATTGGGCCATTGTGTGGTTGGTTCCAAGTAACAATAACAACATACCTCTATTTTGGCACTGTTCTGAAATATTGTAAGTGCCTTATGCGTGAGTTGTGCAAAACATGAGCTGAGTGTGGCAATCCTCTGACGAGAAGTAAACACCACCTCTGGCTCTTCTGTCTCCAACTCTGCTGTAAATCAAAAACATGTTTTATTAATAATCAGTTTTTTTTGTACTTTGGTTATAAAATTATGAGCAGTTTGTTTTTGTTATTTACATTAAAGTCACAGTTATTAAGAACATCATTTTTTTAATATCTTGATCCTGATCATGACAATTAGGGATAGAGATAAATAGAATGCATAAACTTCAAGTAATGACTATGGTTTTTATAAAGAACATCCACAAGGGGCTAAAGAAATAATAAAAAAATATTAGAAAAGGGGAAACTACTTGTTTTATTACCTAGAACTATAAACCATGACAAAGCGACAATTTTACCTTTTATATGTTTCAGTGGACATGGATAATAAAGCAATGCAATAATATTATCACTTTCATAACAATAAAATAACATCAGGCAATGAACTCGGACAATGAGGTAGCTATGTTCTGAATACATAGATTCGTTGCACAGAGATATAATAGTTTATGCGTTGATAATCACTATAATGATTGAATGATACGGTAAACAATATCAATTGCATGTGTACGACTCAAAATTACTGCAAAACGTATCACAATTTAACCAAAACCCATTGGATAACAGCAGTATGATTCCGATCGAAAAACCACTAGTACGAGGACTACTGGTGCGTTACAGTATTTAAAATGGTGATTAACAAATTTTACTTACTTATAGAGGTGTCTAGTTCGACACATGCTTTGTCGAATTCCTTTTCTAATAAATCTAACCATCGAAAGCCTACTCCGGTAGTCGCCATTTTCACAATAATTTGTTGACAATTTATCTGTCAGCTTGACACTTACCCAAGCTTATCGTTCAGAAATTGTATTAAAAATTTTAGTTCAAAGAAAAATCTGATAAAGAAATTTGTACCTTTTCGCATTGTCAGGGTACCTATTTCGGGCAATGTAAATCAAAATGTTTCAACTGGTTTTAATTATTACTAGCTTCTGTCTGTTTTTATCTGTCGATTTCAGAATTCAGCTAATGTCGAAAATAATTCCTTTGAAAACAAAAAACCGAAGTCCGGAATAAAAGGTAGGTAGCCTATGTGCTATTCCAGACTTAATTCTATAATTTTCATCCAGATCCGTTCAGCCGTTTGAGCGTGATTGAGTAACATCCATTCATTCAAACTTTTGCATTTTTAATAGTATTTAAAATATAATAATTCTTAATTCGTATCGTTCGTATTCGTTTCGTTCTCGAAACGGACACAGATCCAAAATTTAAAATGAATTTGGCAAAACGTATTTCCCTTTTAGATTTGTAGCAAGGTATGACAATGAGCTTAGTTTACGCTGAAAACCTAGATCAAAAATCCAGATCTCAATTAATTCGTGCCATACTTAGGTACCCGAGGACTCATCTCAATGGTTCAGCCAGACAACACCTCATGTTATCAAGACCCTTAAATCATACCATTAGAATCTGCTGTTCCTCATCTATATGATAGAATAGAGAGTGATTTATGAAATAGATTTTATCAATGAAACACATTCATGTGGTGGCAGTTGTTTATTTTAAATTGTAGTTATTTACAAATAAGAGGGTAGGTACCTACAATATTGCGCCACAGATATCTTTTTCGCACATTTCTGAGTAGCTAAATCACTAAGCTTTAATAATTTACTATAATAATTAGGTACACTACATAGCTACGCCATGCAATGGAAAATGGATATTGCGTAAGTAGAAAAAATCGGCCAGACCTGAAAAATCGAAAATGTATACAACCTTATTTTCGTTTATGATAATCCTAAATAGGGTCATTAAGGTACTCATTGTGTCCAACATTTACTATGGGACCAACTCCCGTTGATTCATACATTTCAGTCGAGATAAGCTAACATTTTTTGAGTACAATGACCCCTTTTCAGAATTATCTGTTAAACAAAAACTAAACTTCTATATAAGCAAACGATTTTATCGGTAACATTAAAGAACGCCGAAAGAGCTCTAGCCATCTAGCCGTTTTTGGTTTCAGAAATGATTGTGGTAGGTAGGTACAAACATAGGCACTGTGACTTCCACATACAAGACGCATGGCAGGATGGAGAAACACTATATTTAAAATCCCGTTTAACATAGGTACCTTAAGATAGGGGGCAGGTAAGCAATTAATGCAGCCGTCCGAACTTACAAACACAAACAAAAAAATATTCTAGCAAGGAAGAAAGCATGTCACCCAACTTCCTTCCAACATGCCATTTAGCAAATTGTAGAAATAATGGCTTTATAAATGTAGTCTATATTCCGTGCATCATGTACGTGTGGAAGTCTGTAAACACATTAAACTCACATACCTACATATTTACATTTATTTTGATACTCGTTTACAAAAAAAAATATTATTTATAAAAACTAACAAAAGCTTAGGTTCTGTAGCCTATGACATGATTAAGATATTTTTTTTACTTTTTTCAATTAATTGCTTAGTAATATAAGCAATATTTTTTGACTTAATTACTATTTAGCGCCCCACTTAAGCTTTGCAAACTTTAAAGCTTATATAATTTCGTCAAAAAAGCTACATAGGTACCCTTACGTAATCAAAGTAAACCTCAACCATAAACCGATGCCATTAGGCTACTGAACCATAAAAAATATTATATACATTTATTACAATTTACGCCAGTATTTATTCAAAATAAAAATATTCACGACACAATCATGTACACTAACAAATTCCCACTAGTATAACACAAATAAATTCAGTGTCTTTTATAATTTTACAAGTAGCATTGCCATCGCGAACACATATCGAACTCCCGTATCGTACGCATCGGACGGATAGTATCAAACGGCAAGTATGGCGATTTGTCGTAATGCGTTCACTGTATCCACAGCAATCGGATTGTCGACGTAACTGTCATTAGATCGGCATTACCGACGCACGACGAGCCGATGCATGTGGTCCGTATGATACGTATCAGTAGACGCACATTCCGAAATCCATTTGACACTTTCAGTCCGATACCTACGAAATAATTGTAGATGCGAGGCTTCATGTATAAAAGTTTAACTTTTTGGTAGAAACATAAGGTACTGGTCTTATAATAAAGTGACAACTTAATTTAATTTGAAACTAAAATATTCCAACCAAGTAATCATCCAAAAACATTACCCTCCAAATGCGGTAGTTGGGTCTAAAAATAATGTGCAAAGATATTGGCGTTATTACGATTAACACGGGCGGTCTCTATATTGAATAGGTGCCTCAAAATATTGCGTAAGCGCAATTACATCACATGTACCATATGAGTACGTTCAGATAACATAGGAGGCCAGAGCACAACAAAAATGTTTGACGAAAAGCTTGGCGATGCAATATTAATAATTTAATTTTCAGTATGTACAGTTCCACCATAAGGCGCTTTGCACACAGAGCAACTATTGCAGAAACTGGCAACTAACTGATGACTAAGTTAGTTCCTAATTGCCGCAACTAGCAACTGTTAAATATTATACCGTTAACACTGATTGCTGCGTAGGTTGAGCAACTCGGCTATGAATGTTGCTCACAGATTGCCATAAAGTTGCGGCAACCGTAAACGTAACAGCAACTATCAACTTTTACAAGAAACTTTTAAAGAGTTGATAGTTGCCTTAACTAAAGTTCCTCCGTGTGCATTGCGCCTGAATGGATCCCTACATATAGTCACTCTAGCTCATCATTCCTATTAAGTCATGACTGTATCTTTAGTTCCAAATACGCTCACTGCTAGTTCGTAAACCTGTTTCAATTACAACTTGTTCATTAAGCTCCTCTTTATCGGTTCACCTTATACATATATGAAGGCAGTCACCCATGTCGCAGTATCAGACGACCGCAGTCAAGTGCGGTGAAGCGGGGAACCGCGGTCTTTAAGTTGGTCAATCCCTCGATACACTTAAATTGCAAGATTATAACAAAAGGGCACATCGAAAGATTATAATTATTTTTATATTTTACACTGAGTTATTATAACTCAAACCTCTAAACTCTAAAATAACAGTGACAGAGTACTAAATGCAATCCCACACAACATAAATTACAACTATTTATAACCGCAGGGCAAAAATTACAATTTATAATGTTTATACATTTTATACAATAAAAAATGGTTCAATGCTAACTAAAATGCGACAATGCAACGTAATGCTGCCTGTAGTATGGTGCCTTGGTAATCCAAATATTAACACGAATATACAACCCAATAGTTTCCTTTTAAAAGCTTTTATTTTTTGCTTGTTAAAATTCCAGTTTTGATTTTTTCAGGTGCAGGTGATAAGTGCCTTATTGCGAACAGTAAAATCTACAAATAAAATATAAGCATTATATAATTTATTCTGGCTAAAATATCATTTGCACTGATAAAAACATTGACTGGCCTCCAGCAAGTGCCCTCTGCGTGAAGCGTAGTACGTGCACGACAAAAGTAGCTAATCAGCTTATGTGAAATGCGTCGAGTACGCTTTTATTTTAAATAACAAATAGTTTAAAATCGGTTTAAGCAGCGTACGCTAAAATGCGTTCACACAAGCAGAATAGATTGCAACAAATCTGAAGTTGAAATACAATATAAGACAATACGCAATGTGTTTTTAGGACTGTTAGTTACTAGAAGTCTTTGATTATTTTTTGTCATTGCTCGTGTTCTTGGAGTCGAGCCTTTTACCCCAGACTCCTGTTTTCAGCTGGGTTAAAGAATTCACAGGGTTAGTCATTAGGAAAACCTATAATATAGGCTTTATTAAGACTAGGTAACCTAACCTAGGCCAGCCTTCAAGGCTAAAAGACTTAAGTCTTTTGTATCACTCATCACAAGTAGTTCTTGACTTCTTGTACTACTTCTCCCTGTGAAGTAGTATCCAGAAGTAACAATGAGTGATAAAAAATGATTTTTGTCATATTTAAGCTAGTAGGTCGATCTGGGCCACATAGAGCAATGCTACCAACATTTTGCATGGTATGAATAGAAAGAAATACATTTTGTACGTGAATGCGGCTTGAGTCGGCTTTGGTCTAATATGAATCATTGTTAAAGATGGCCACAATTATAATTTTAAGTTATAGAAATATGAACATGATAATTTACATTACATACCTATACAAACAATATTATAATGCATAATTTATGTACTTGACAAACTTTATAACCTAATTGTAAAACAATAAAGTATTTTATCCATACATAATATTTTTACAGCAAACACCTACAAATAATTATAATTGAAGAGAAAAAAAATACAACAAGGAACCTTTGGTTTTCAACACAATGTAGCAACATTATTAGCACAACAGATATAGATTATATGATATAGATTTGATTTCGTATATCAAATTTGTTTCTGGTTTATTTGTAAAATTCAATGAATAAAATCAACTGGTTGCATAAATTTCAAAGTGCTATTAATGATAATTATTTAGGCAATAAATAAAATCTAAAAACAAATAGGAAATTTGTATTTTAATTGTTCAATTATTATTAGTGCAGTTAATTAAGTCTTTGAAAAATTTGAGACTATTCTGGCAATTGCGAAAATCTTAAATATTCGAATCAAAATCAAAAATCATTTATTTCAATCCAAGATCATATATATATTGGTTTTAAAGATGAATCTTTCAGGGTTAGACTTTATATTTTTTTTACTCTTTTTTTGTTAAAATCGTAGGAAATAATAAATAAAATTATAGGTTCACTAATTTGTATTAACAAGTTTTTTTTTGTCTTTGTACTGTTATTATAGTATTGTAAATTTAAGTAATGTCGTGGTAAGATAATGTTATCACCATTGATCGGAATAGGTGGGGCTAATTTAAAACCATAAAAATTTAATCTATTTCGTTTTTGAATCCAGGGATACCGGAAACAGCTTTTACTTAGTACACATGAGATTACACACAAAAACAAAGTAAAAAATAAATGAATTATCGAAATTACCTCGGAATTGGTACAGGTAAACCGAAAAGTCAAGCTTCAATTTAAAATTGGTACCTGTCAGAATAGATTTTAAGTATTCGATTGAAGTGTTTTTACTGAAGATAAAATTCAGCTGAATTCAAAGCAATTATTAGTTTGACTTATTTTGCCAGAGGCACTGGGATTTCTACTCCAAATTCTATGTCATCCAAAATACTTATTATCTGTACTAAGTAATAAAATTAATTTCCTTTTTCAAATAAAGAAATATATTTTTTGTGGTTTCAATCACTCTATGCTGCCATCTCTGTAATATTAGATAAATTAGCCCCACTTATCATCAGATCAGATCACTGGTTATTACCCATTTATGTTGATTGGACAATTTAACAAGAATACTAAGATGTTTTACATGTATTATTTTAAATGTTAGCTTTATAAACTTTGACATTTATTAATAACTATAATTACAGACAAATCTTTAACAGAAATGTTACTTTGTCCTAAGCAGCTCATACAGTTTACATTTTCTAAGCATCGAGAAGTATATTAACATAATTACCAAAAATCGCATTGGTCGCAACATTCAGCTTGCTGTGCATATACAAACACTACATTTAATTAAATCACTTTAGCTTAAGTAAAAAGCACTTTGTTCATTAATTAAACATAAACTTTCATTAAGAAACAACACATCCATTCTTGTCTGGTATATGTCCATCTGATCGCTCAATCTCTAATAATATAGCATGGAACATGTCGGTCACGGACTGAAATTAATGAATTAAAGAACATTATTTTTTATTTACTTGATGACAGAGTATTTCCTCTAGCTATATTTTTATGTATTAAATAAAATACATATCAAAAGAATCAAACTCTTGATAGAAACTCACCTCATTTCGTTTAGCACTGGTCTCTACAAATGCAGCCTTCCATTTTTCTGCAAGTCTTTTGCCTTCCTCTGTACTAATTTTCCTTTCTAAGTGAAGATCTGTTTTGTTACCAACTAATACTATGGGTACACTGAAATTATAAAATTACAAATTGTTATATTATGTTATTAAGCTTTTAGTATAGTAGTGTAAATGACACTACCTGAATACTATATATTTTTAGTACACAATTCTAATTTAAAAAAGTAATAGAATAAAATATGTAAATATAATTATATAAAAGAATTAAGATGCTTTAGTACTCACTGTATTTTTCCAACCATGTCCAAAAGTTTGTCATAAATAATTTGTACTATTTGAAAACTTTTACTGGAATTGATGGAGTAAACTAGGACATAACCATGGAAGTCCATGCTGTATTGAAGTGGAAATATGCTATATTCATCTTGGCCAGCCGTGTCCACCAGCTTCACTTCATACTCAGTTGAGTTCAGCCGGATGAATTTTGTAAATGCTTTGGAATAAAATTCACATGTTAATAAATTACATTTTGTCTACAATAAAAAAAATAAAAAGATCCCTCTTAAAAGTTTCTGGAAGATATTCAAGATTTACGCACTTGCCAGAATGACATAAAAATAAAAATAATGCTTGTTGTTTCGATCCATCATTTACCACCATCAATCTTTTATTTTTGCATGGGAAACAAATCAACTTTTACACAGTTTGCCAGTAACAATGTATTTATTGTACAGCATACAATATTAACCGACTCACAAAACTTAACAAACTAACCCAAAATAGTTTTGAGATAAAAGTTACAGATAATAAGAAGTTAAGAGCTATATTGGTCTAATATATTCTTATCAATAAGTCACATTTTTTTTAAACCTTTAAATTGATTGGTAGGCACCAATTACATCATTGTATTTTTATTGCAATTCAGTGATCTATATTTGAAATATGAGTCTCTAATAACATTAAAAACAACACTTGTAAAGTTTTTTTAAGTGAATTTGATCTAAGGTCATGTTTGGTTTAATAAAAGTATTCCATAAGTAACCTACATGATATTAATAAAATGAATTAACAATAATAAAAAAATGAATTTTAGAATGAGATAAAAGGTAATATTTATTTAATTAAATGACGTTCGTGAACATGTGGGATACAGTACACAAAGATTGATCGTACAACAACCGTAGCGTGTCAAAAACATGTTTCTACTACTACTAAAGTACTATAAAATTTACTCACTGTTTTCAATTGTAGGATCATAGGAATCAACAAATTGACCTTCTACGAACTGTATAATTAAAGATGATTTACCTGAAAACGTTTTTATATTATTATAATGTCATGACTTACACTAAATAAGACGCACAAGACTTTGAAACGATAACATTACCCACGGAACGGTATCCCATCATAGCAATCTTCCTTTGCTTTGATGGCATTTTGAAAACCTTATGAGGAAAAACTAGATCGTTTCAAATAGTCGCACGCAAGATTAAAAATGAAAAAATACAAGTTCAACCAAATTCATAATATTCTCCAGGACTTCGCTTGTTTGACAAACGTCGTATTTCAATTCATTCGTATTTGACTTTGACATTTGACTTCGTATCCGGTTTGTTCTTGATTTCATGATTAAAATCATGAAACAGAACTAGCAATTAAAGCATTTTAACCTATTTGTTTTTTTGTTTATTTCAATAAATAATAGTGTACATAGCATTTTAATAACTTTAATAATAAATTTAATTCATGAAAAAAGACTGAATGCTCCAGAATGCCTAATCCGCATCAACCGCAGCACGCTCGGTTTTCTTTTTGGTGTGAAGAGGTTAAACTTTTAGGGGTGGCAGCACTGGTCAGTTGGTTGTATTTTTGTGTGTTTGTGCACTATGATTGTCGATTAAAAATTAAACGAAAACTAGATACAGTTTTCGACTTGGATTACAGCACAATGAGATACTAAAAAGTATATTTACCAGTAGATAAAAATACTTTTTTACGATTTGCTGAATCTTTTGTGTTTGTTTCTAGTAGATCTATAATTATTGAAAAATAATCTCATAGTAATATCTATCCTGTTCTTCTCTACTTCTTATTAAGTACATTCACTGTAATTCTAGCACGCTGCACGGGTCTTCCAGTTCGAGCGCAATCCAAAATCGACATCCAAGAGTTTTCTGAAATTTGTAATGCAATGATGATATTGTACCCTGGGATTTACCTTAATTTTTGATTTGTTAAGTTATAATTTAGTTAAGCAAAATATTATTTATTTAAATAATTACGTGTAATTAAAGTCGTTTGTTTAAAATAAAAGCTTGTTAAAAGCAATCTGACAATACAGACACAGATAGTGATGACATCTGAAATGAATAGGAACTATGTTTTTATAAGCTTAATTAATTTATGTAATTTTCTATCAATCCGAAAAATAGAATTTTAATCATTTCTTCGAGAGCAACAGTGCTACTCTAATTATTTTGACAATTATTTGACAAGAATTTTAACCTGACAAAGACTGACAACGACATTGTATCATTGATGTCATTGTTATTTTTAACTGTCTAGCTCTAGTGTCTAAAACTGGAATGTCTATGGCAAAGTTTTCGTGATTTGTGAATTCCGTTTTTTTACTGATTACTATTTTACAAATAAGGGCGTAGTTGTCGAAAAATCTGTTATTTTTTTTATTAATATACTGCTGTTGATGAAGGTAGGAGTAATATGCTATTTAAAAATCTAGCATGCCCTGTTTAATGCTGAAAAATATTGTTTTTATTTGTGAATCATCGTTACCTACTCGTATTTATTTATTGGTGTATCCTGTTTTCAATATGTTCTTAAATACTTTCCAGCTAAATTGAAAATGTCTGTGACTATTCCTGAGTGCCCACCGAGCTTGAAGTCGATTCAGCATTACTTGAAAACTGCTGCTGAGCATGATACTAGAGATCCAGTTGTGGCCTATTGGTGTAGGCTCCATGCCCTGCAAGTGGGCTTAAAAATAGCGAACAAGAAGACGCCAGAAGAAACAAAACTGCTTATGTGTATGATATCATTTCATTATAATAATCTAACAGAATTACTTATTACACAAATGGAGTTCTCTTACCTCTTACTATGCAATATATTTAAGCAACCAAATAAAATCATTAAATTTTATTATTATTTCTAGTTTCTAGTAATTATAAATGAATTCCTACAACTACAAGTGGATTTTTATAGAGGCAAGTGAACATATTTTTAATTATTACAGCACTGATGGACTGGTTAGAAGAATCCAAGAAAGTCAACAAAGATAATGATGCTGTTACTAATGAGGTGGCTGCACAGGCCCATCTTGAAAATTATGCTTTAAAGCTATTTTTGTATGCTGACAAACAGGACAGGGAACAAAATTACGGAAAGTAAGTGTTGAAATAATATGTTGAATACTGTTTCCTCAATCTACTAATTTGATTGTTTTCCTTGACATATTATGTAGGTAATTTATCCAATTAGTTTAGTTGTATTTCTATTGAGGATGAATGTGTTCCATTCTATTACCCTATTATTATTATTCTAAACATTCTATCATTCTACTATGTTATGATTTGACCACTCATAGCAAAAATAATGAAGTTCAGCTTTTATCAAATACAGTGAAAAAACTGTTTGTTCAACAAATGATAATGTTCTATACAAGGCTTACAGACTTTACTTTAAAATGTTTGTCTAAATATGTAAAAATAAAGAAAGACTTATGCTTTTTATCTTTCCTTTGATGATTTTTCTTATAACATTTTAAATGAACTTGCAAAATTTTGTTGGCCTTCAGTGTGTTAAGGTCTTAAAAGGTAGTTTGAAAGAAAATTTCTAAATTTGTTGTATATTCTTTTAAAAATAAATAATTATTGTTTCAGAAACATTGTAAAAGCATTTTACACAGCTGGCATGATTTATGATGTGCTGACTACATTTGGTGATCTCACTGATGAAGCAGCCCAAAACAGAAAGTATGCCAAGTGGAAGGCTGCTTACATTCATAACTGTCTCAAGAATGGAGAGACACCAGTTCCAGGTAAAATATTTTCTAATTTTGTGGTTTGAAAACTCAATATTTATGGTTATTATCTTAAAAATATCTATCATAGTTTTATGTAAAAAAATGGTAACATTTATGTGAAATATTTGCTTATTGATTGAATTGTAACTACAATCAAAACTTCATTGTAGCCCTAATGCATACCACTATGATAAAAATAAAATAAACTCTACTTCTAGGTTTTTCTTCTAAGATTACACAAAAAGAACTGTATTTCAAGCTATTAATTTTGAATGAAAAATTTCAGGGCCAATGCCAACAGAGGAAGGCGAAAATGCCGAGGGATCTGCGAGCGATGACCAGCCGGCCCCAGCACCAGGACCTACTGATATGCCTCAAGTACCAGGTTTCACCTCAGTCACTCCAGCAACCCCACCAGTTGCTCCATCAAGCTTCAACAGTTTTCTACCTGATCCTAATGCTGCAATGAGAGCAGCATCTCAACTGCCTCCAGTACCCTACACTCCAGACCCCAACCCTGGTGGATTTGTACCTTATGATCCATCTCAGCAGCAAAATCAACCAGAGCCTCCGACTAATTTATATGGCGATAACAGGGTCGCACAGCTGTCTCCAGATCAAATAGCAAAAGCTCAGAAATATTGTAAATGGGCCAGCAGTGCTCTCAACTACGACGACATCAAAACTGCCATTGGCAATCTTAAGAATGCTCTGGAATTACTCCAAACAGGCCGTGATCCTGCTTGAATAGCAGTACATAGTATATATGTGATATTTACTGTATGTATAAATTGTTTATTTTTAATGTTTGTTTTATCAAATAATGTTGAAGGCAATTTTGAAAGCTTATTATCGTTAACATTATATACATATTATATTTTGTAGGCTTGCACGCAATGATATCTGAATATAAGGCAGCTTTAAAACTACAAAGTTTTTTATAAAACCCTGTCAGATAGACGGAGACTCACAGTCAAAACGCGACGACCTATGCCGCCGAACCACGGCCAGTTTTCTCTGGACTGGCTCTTCTGTTAGTTATTCTTGGTTATAAAAGAAATAATTTATGTATGCCATAACTAATTCGCTGAATAGAATACTGTACTGCTTTAAAAGTCATATTTTATCCTTCACTCAACAGGCTCGGCCGACGCCATAACTTTTTACGCAACGTACATTACATTTACTCACAAACTCATAATTTCTTTTGCATTAGAGCCAGACATGAAATTAAACAATTGTATCTTTCAAACAAAACTGGTTAAAATTAGCAGATACGGAAGAAGTATTCTGTGTGTGCAAGCTACAGTATATTTTTTTTTCATCTTTGTTAAATTATCAAATATACGCCTAATATCTTAAGAAACTATTAGACACTTAAATGTATTCTTTTTTTATGGTTTTCTACAAGTAACATAAATAATTAAAAACTTTTTAATTGGAATAATTCTTTCACAATCGACATAATATGATAAATAATAATATTTCTTAAATCTAGAGATTTAATCTCACAAATAAAACACATTAGTATTACTTCCCATTTATTCATTAACCATTACTTCAGATCACACATCACAAATAGTTATACAGTAAGATAAAATTATTGCTTTAACATTTACTTTTTATCAACATATATTAGTTGCAGTAGCAACATATATTAATGTTGCCTTTTATGTAACTTAAAGTTAAGAAGCTTAATTTTTGTTTAAGAAATAGGTACATGAAATGATTGAAAACAAAATATACTATACTATTAAAAAGCTTTGGCGTTATTAATAATGATTGAGCAAATAAAATTTTTGTTAACTTTAAATAGGTGCCCTGTTAATTTTACACCATATTTTTTGTAAGTGCAGTAAATATTTACTAAGCCTATCAACATGCATTGGCAGTTATTGTTATGAATCTAGGAAAATGTGACACACATACACATCACTCACACATACAAAATGAACCTAGCACGTATCGCTTAAATTAATATCACTTTTAGGTACAAATTACTCTCTCAAGGCGCATTTACCTAGAAAATTAGAAATTAACTTGAATGTTCTATTTTAATTACCCAGATGATTTGCTCTTTACAATAGTACGCACTATCAGGGTTTTATACTAAAAAGCTGATTAATTAATGTAGATAACAAAATTAATAAATATTCGCAACTTTTGACTAGCATCATCACAGCGTGATTACCCAACGAGCAATATTTTTATACTTCTAAGATACCCAGTAATGAAAGTCCCCAAAACTCATACATCCATAGAGGACTTATCATGAGAGGTCATATTTTTGGATATTATGTTCGAGTTGTAATATTTTCATTTTACTTATAAATATGACGCTATTATTTCAAGATATCTGTGCACATTTATTTACGTCATTGCTTATAAAATGTAACATAATAATATCCTTAAAAATATCTTATTCTCGCTTGAGCCCATTCCCATTTTGAGTAGCGGTGGCTCTCTCCATTTCTTCTCGGCGACTAATTTGGTACCTGTGAAAAAAATTACAAATAAATAAATGTAATTCAAAAAGAAAAGGTATAACCATAAAAATGGATTGTATATTATGTTCTATAAAAATTATCCAAACGTTTCCAAATGGCAACTGAATGTAGAACACCTAAAAACACAGCCCTTGCCCAGCTCACCGCTGTACAATAAGCCGTGTTATTAATAGTTTGCTTTCACGGCGTTGATTTTATTAACACGTTGGTTACTTTCAAAATAACATTCAGAAATGTCATTCCAACGCTAAAGCAATAGGTTGCCAAGTAATTGTAGTTGAATGTATTAAATTTTAAGGACCAATGCCTATTAAAATTTCGTAAATTGCAATACCTAACCCAATCGGCTGGAACGTGTAGGTATTATGTGCGCGACACAGTGGTTCGTCATCGCGGATTCCCTGGCGGATTGCCAAAACAATGCTAGTGTGCGATAGCACTAATTTTATTTCGTAACTCTTGTTTATACCACATAAAATTTGCACTACCCGTAAAGGTACATTACATATCTTAGAAGTACCTAACGGATATTTTTATATATGTGTACTACTCAATCTTAAAGCTTAGTAAAATATCTATCAATTTTAATGCGCTTGTAAAACAATTTCTGGCGGTTTAGTACTTTTTTATTACTGAGGTGAGTTGAGCTCAACTTCTTTTTATTTCTAGCTTTGTTTGATTTATTAGGAATGTTTTATATCAACGGTGCGATGACATGAATACGAAAAATATTCGGCTAAATTTGACCAGCTCTGACGTCAATAATTACTACCCACGGGTTTTTGCTTGAAGCCAAACTATTAACGAAACCGAATTTTGAAATATTCTTACGTATTGACAAAATTTTGTTTAGTATAATGGTGCCAGGTACCGTATAGAAAATTTTAAACATGTTACCAAACAACAAGTCTTCCGCTCAGCATGAAGAAGAATACCAGCGCCGGCGCGCAGCGGTCAAAGGGATCTCCTACCATTACATGCGAATATGCTGCTAATATCATCAACAGGACGAGGCCTATATTGGCTGTGTTCTTAATTTTATCTGCAACAAAAACAAAACAATGTTGAAACGAAACATAAAACCATGGCGAATACAGCTTTTAACCTCGCGCATTGAATACCCTGAACCGCGCGATAATCATTTAATATATCCCCAAAAGTTATATAATTATTGTTTCATACATAACGAATAAGTTTGAGACTTAACAATAACATTCAAACTATTAATATTGGTGGCTATTTATTACTGTTTAATCTTGCAATTTCCTATTAACTGCTCTTACTTTATGACTGCAAAAAATACTGACAAATGGTGCTTACAATAACGCAAGAAAATCATAACTCTCCCTTTTGCTTCGCCGTAGTCGGGTAATAAGATTCGGTGTAGGTGTTGACAATAAGCATCTACGGTAATGTACGCATTTGAATATGGGAACCATAATTATTATGTAGATGGAACCTAAATTTAAATGAGTAGATAGGTGAACAAAAGGGATGTTTAGCTTTACCATAAGGCTTCTGACAAATATCCGTAGGCCACTTCTCTTCAACCTAAAGTTACAAAAAAGGGGAGGATTTTTTAAAGTGTCAAGCAGCAATCCTAATTACTGGTAACAAAAAGCATGCTGCTATCATTAACAAGTCTATGTAGATTATTGCATCCAGCGATCATTGGTCGGCTTATTTTTTTACGTCGACTTTTGCCGTAAGTTTTTTTTTTGCTCCAAAAGAATGACATCACTCGTTTCCGGCACGGTGCATGCCACGGGTTTGCGACTTTTCATATTATTATCAGCATTAGGCACGTAATAAAAAACTCGTAACAGGCTTACATCCAGTTCTCATATCAGCGCAGTTAGTTTTGTAAAGAAAGAAAGAACTTTTTTATTAACTTTTTTATTACGTGAAAGTGACGCACAATACACAAAAAAAAAAAACATGGAATAACCTGAATACCTAAATAAATAAACCCAAAAAGTTATGGAATAAGGTTTGCTTCCTTTCCTGGTTTTTAATATTATGGCAAACTTTTTCAAAAGTATTTCTTTCAGGGAAGTACGATTCTCCGATATTTGTGATTAATATTAGTTGTACCAATTATAAGATTCTTGCTTGCTCATACACTATGGATAATATTTAATCGAATGAAGTTGTTTTTTTTATTTCGAGGATGACTATCGGCTGACCTCGTCTTACTTGCGCTACATTTGCAGAAACTGCTACAGAATAGATATCAACTTCTTTGTGTAATTTTAATTATTACGTGCCATTGGAGAGCGTTACAGACTTCGCTTACCTACCTAAGGCTCAAAATACAATAGAGAATACCAATATTTTTCTCCATCTATAATAAACTGTTGTTGAATAGCTGGGTACTCAGTTGAAGGAGCAAGAGCAAGACCATCTCGGTATCCTCCAAAATATGATTAAAACAAAGCAGTGGTATACTTACGACTAGGTATTGCTGCCAAGGCCAAACCAAATAATATTTCTAGGCCGCCTACAGCCCTTCTGTACCATTTCGAAGGCAACTTGAAGTCTAATGTTTCCGTTAAGGGAAACACTTTTGCATATCTCACGTATTCTTTTCTCTGAAACAAATAAAACTTGTTATTTTTTATTAAAATGATGCATTCCCAAATGGTTCATGTTCTACACAAGGTACATCTACCTATTCTTTTATCTGATATACATGTTCATACATACAGGTTAAGGTATACGAGTACATAAGGTAATTTGGGCCTTTATTGTGATTTTTCTTTAAGGGCCGAAAATCTGCAAAACAAAACTTTTCCCTTTGAACTAAGTTTTGGTAATTTCGAGTGACGATAAGACAGACAGTTGTTTTTATCGATCGTAGACCATACTTTCAGGATTAATTATGAATAATATGCGACACGACAAGAGAAAACCAACAAAATCTGATGCCAAGAAGAATATCCCAAAAAATATATTAAACATCGTCTAGTTCCAAAACCACAAAAAATCATAGAGCATACATGTGGGTGATTTGGATTTTCGTTTGGACGTCCTTGTCTTGTACACCCTGTACGTACGGGGTACTTAAGTAACATTGAGCAAAAAAAATTCTATCGAACGACTTTTTTGCGTGAAGTCACATTTTATGGTAGTACGCAATGTAACACACGCAAAACATTGTACTTTCGGGTGCATGCAACAGTATAGGGGTCGTGGCAATATTTAAAAGTTTAGTTATAACATCTAAAACTGGTTTTCGTATAAAAACGAGTCAAAAAGTTGAACTTGACCTTCTATAATCTTAGTAACCCGAAGGTATGAGCTAGCTCAAACAAAAAAAAAATGTAGATAATGATGGGAAGAACATATCTTTCGACTATGTTAGGCGTCTTTTTACACCTTTTACAGGAAACAGTAGAGTAATTAGGGATACAGCTACCTTTTGTACGATGTACCTACAGATTGCAGCCGTACCTATGCTGTAGCTAAGGGGGCGTCTATTGATTACGTGAGGCTTTTT
The DNA here is from genome assembly GCA_949774945.1 of Hoplodrina ambigua. Lineage (NCBI taxonomy): Eukaryota > Metazoa > Arthropoda > Insecta > Lepidoptera > Noctuidae > Hoplodrina > Hoplodrina ambigua. The sequence continues at coordinate 11,071,101 of OX458967.1, forward strand.
GGGACAGGGGGAGAGTCGAGGGGTCGAGCCGAATCTACTGACATCTCACGAAGGGGAGAGAGGGGGTCGAAAAATCGCCTCATGTAAATAATGGATGCCCCTAAGCTACATAATACATGGCTAGTGAAATGTTCTATTTACTGCTGACCTACAAGACAATACCGTGGAGGTAACTGGGTAAAGAACTGGGTGTGTTAGCAGAACGTTACACAATAATCTCAACTCAAAATTGACGTGCCCGTATTAAAGAAATAGATGCATCTTTTTTAATGCCATAGGATAAACGTTTACAATACTTAAAAATATTGGATCGTTAATGTTTACATGATCACCAAGGCAAAAACTATTTCAAGGCAGTCTTTATTATAGATATCCCCGTTATAACAAATTGCGTAAATTACATATATTGAATGAGCTCGTTGGATCCAGTTCCAGACTCGAGATCTGATTCGTATTATTATCATTGGAAGACGCGTGTTTACTTACGTTTTGTTAAGAACGATTGATCTTAGCTTGTTTACGTACGTTTTCAATTTAAACATTATTTGGTATCTGAACCACAACTAGGTAACAAATATGTTCTAAACTGAACTCAGAATTTGAAAAAATATACAGATATGAGTTTGCCATAATATGGCACTGTTGCATAACGAATTTCACTGAAAAGATAAAGATGAGAGAAGAGATGAAGAGGTTGCATAAAGACACTTAGCTAAACCGATAATTATTATGTTCTTCTCATACTGGATCGTAAATATGCATAAAACTGTTTTTTTTTTAAATCTTAATTTACAGAAGGATACTAAAAATTAAATAGGTATAATATTATTATTACGGATTCGAGTACATTGGTCACACCAAAAATAAAAGTCGTTTCCCAGCAATATTTTTGCTGAATGTTATTTAGTTTCATGAGGTATGCGTAGTTTACGGCTACGCAGGGGCGTAGCTACCGCCGTATCTGCCGTATCAATTATACGGAGCCCCCGGCCTACGGGGGCCCCCAAGGTGCGTAAGCTAAAATTAATAAAAACTTCCCAAAGACGTTTCTTGAAATTAAAACTGATAAAAAATTATTTAAGAACTTCTATGGGACAGTAACGCCTGTCAGACCTGTCACTATTGTCCATAGAGGCAGAAACTTAAGAAAAACTAAAGTCATCATCAGCTATGAATGATTTAATTAATCAGTTTGCCGAAAAAAAGGCAAGGGGAGTTAATATTTAATTTGAATTGTTTTTAAAAATGTGACAGATAGATAATTATGATGAATAAATATTTCTTTTAATTTTATGCAAACATTTTTTTCTTTTTTGAGAAATTTTACCCGTCCTAAGGGCCCCCAAACAAATTTTTATACGGGGCCCCGCCAAGGTACGCTACGCTTCTGCGGCTACGTGATGAGTAGGTATTTTACACCCGATATATTTATTTTCCTAACTCACATTTTCACTGCGGGGACTTAGCCTCCGCCCTCTAAAATGAAAGTAGGCCGTATGTATAACCCCCGCAGAATAGGTAGGGTAGACTGCTTCGTTGGTATAGTGGTCACAAAGAGCGACTGTTGAGGTCTTATTGGGGTCGATTCTTAGATCGGGCAAAATGTTATTGGGCTATTCCCTCAGAATTTCTCAGTAGCAGCCTCGGATTCTGGATTAGTGCCTGGTTGATGGCATTAGGCTCGCCCCCCTATTACATGAGACTTAAACAGAACTGGCGAAATGTAATTGTACTAATGGGCACACCTTTGCCTAACCCTTCGGGTATTACAGGCGTGATGTTATGTTAGGTAGGTATGTATCAGTGGATGGATGTCAATAAATTTGAATTTTTGCTTCTAGAGCACGCAGATTTTTCTATGCTGATGATTTAATGAAATTGTCTGCCTGGGTTTCAACTCAATCGTAAATAGGGATACTCTGCATGGCCATTAGGTATTCCGATATTTATTTTCTTATTCTTTAAAAAGATATATACATTACATGTCAAGATATTGTCATCATCACCTATTTAAAATCATAGAGGCCATGACTCACGTACTTCAATAATTTCAGTAACGAAACACGAATCAATAATTTTAGAATGTATGTCTGTCTGTCATTCATCTGTCCGTTTGTTTGCTCCTTACAAGAAAACCGCTGCATGGATTTTAATGATACTTTTACTGTTGTTTGGTGGTGATTGATTGAACAGGTTCCGTCATCTATAGGTATAACCACAGATTACTAGTCAGACTACAGCTTGTCCTGTCTTTAGTAGGTATTCAATCTCACAAAAACTGCCACGGACATGATTGGTTAATAGCTTCGAATTAACCATGCTAAATTAACCGAATCAACCAAAAACAATTACCTATATTGACTACAATATTAGAAGCTACTAATAGTATTTCTAGAACACCTGCAGTGCCGTGTCAACAGACTATTTTATTGGTTGCCAACATTGTTGTAGAAGGAATCGAAATTAAATTGTACCTATCTACCTGTTCAAATTAGCAACATGCGCCAACAAATAAATTACAGATGATTAAGAATCGGCGCAGGGGGGATCCGCGGGCTCGCGATCGAGTCACGCTGTGGGCTGTCGCAACGAGACGACTCCGTGCTGGTATTAGGCGGCAGGCCAAATACCAAAATAGCAAGCCACTCGCTCTGCTACAAAAATCTAAATGCACCTAGCGACCTTATAATCTGTTTGCTAGATAATTGATAAAAAAAATGCTTACCAAGTCTTTATGCAATTCCTTTGAAATAAATGGGGTTAGCTTTGTTATTCCAACGAATATAAAAAACACTCCTAGAAGGATTGATAAACTTCTCAACACGATAGAACCCATTTTTTTGTCAAGCACACTTTAACAATATTTTAGCACTGATTTAGATTAGACCACTCATTATTTTATTTTAATTATTGTATTATTATTCTCTCACTTATGTAATTATGTTTCTGACATAATTTATACTTCTGTCTCAAATACTAGACTTATTTGTATAGATTAAATTATATGGATTCGAAGCATTATTTCATTGTACTACCTACTCCATAGGCGAAAAATACAAGGAAGTTACAAGCAAACACGTTTCGCGCCGGCGCGAAAAAATCCATACCGAACTTACATCACTATAATTGCCAGAATAAAAAAATGTAAATGCAGCATCTCAAAGCTAACACCTTGAATCTAGTTTACATTTGCTTTTTGTGAGGAATATTAACCTGAAAACGTGTGGTAAAAATATATGGTTTGTGTTCTTTATATTAGATCCCAAATTCTTATAGTAAACTATTCATGACTGTTGCACAGCTTAATATGGCGCCATCTAGTGACTGCTGGCATCATCTTGCCCGCATTTGTTAGGTACCTATTTGCAAAGAGCCTATTTGTTTCTTGCCCCTGGCTGGATATAGCTCAATAATAACTTGTTTATTCCTCCGAGTTTTGTCGGTACATGTACATGATGTACATCATAATATATGGATATCAGTATTTTCCTTTGACAAAGGTACTTGCTAAATATAGGCCTTTCTATGAAGTTATACACACCTTAAACGAGTAATGAGAGCTTATAATAATATATTTTCATTATGTAGTAGTAATACCTCTCTAACTCCATCTATTGTATAAAATTAGATAGTAAGTACTAACCATAGGGCCTTTGGTAAAATACTAGGTAACACACAAGCAATGTTTCGCATCATTATTGCCAACATCTTTATGTTGTGAGACGTAGTGTTATTGAGTTTTTCCATCAGCAATTTCTCAGTATAACAGTCTCGAAGTCTGAATTTGTGCCCGGTAGATGGCAATGGGCTCGCCTCCTATTACATGTCCCAAAAAAAAACATAACTGGCGAAATGTGGGTGTATTAATGGGTACACCTCTGCCTAACCCTTCGGGGGTTACAGGCGTGATGATAATGTTCTGAGACGTTCTTTTGTTTTTTACCGCCAAAAACACTGCGACATTCTATATGTTGCCAGCAACACTGTAAAGCCTCGTAGGTATTCATGGTACCTAAGCGTTTGTTTAGCAACATGTTGCCGAGTTGCTGTCAATATATTGCGGGCAACACTTGCGTTGCGGAGTTGCCGTGGCATTGTTGACGCCCGGCGAGCGAAAACATCAGTTTATCAACATTTGTTGATTTGTTTGCAACTGTTTTTATAAACATGGCGGTAGTGTGGAGAAACTATTAAATTATGCAATTAATAACATTATTTTAATCAAAAGCGTTACTATGGGATTCTTCCATCAAAGAAGAAATTTTCTTTTTGTAGGAGATAGTTTAGCACCAACCATCTTTTTATCTTTATTTTATTAGAAATTGTATACAGTCTACATCAGTTATAAAGAACACAACAATACCACTCCCATAGCATTCTCACCAACTGTTCAACTCATCAACTGTTGCTAAACAAATGTTTACCATGAATACGAGACTTTCTGCGCCGACTTTAAACATATAGGGTAGGACTACATGTTGTGCAACATGTCATGCGTCAAATGTTGCCTAGTGGAAACGCGGTTTACCTTGTTGTCAGCAACACTGCAACGATTCATGTTGCACAACACTGAATTTAATTAACTAGTGAATTCATGTGATCAATCAGGATATAAGGTATTAGTTACTATTCACATGTATTGTGATTGGCTTCTGCTCTGCTGAACGGTGGTTCAATACTCGCACAGAATGAAAAAACCAAAACTTCAATTGAAACAGATCTCTTCATAGTTCTTCTGGGTAAGTCTCTGATACCTGGACTAGAGTCAAGAGCAAACCCATCTTAAATCAAAATAAAACAACTTTTAATAATAGTTATTTTTTATATAAATGACAGTGATAAGGTTACAGTCAAAAATAAAATTTATCAGAATATGATTATATTTTCTATTTCAGGAACTTCTGCTTTTAAATAACTTTCATAAGCCTTAATAAACATAGGGGCACCACATAAAAGAATTTGATCATTATTATGAAAAGGTTTTAAATTAGATAAATATTCATTACTAAGCTTATGTTTTTTTATAGGTTCTTGATATCTACATTTAAAATTGGTTATGCTTGAACTGCTTAAATAAATGTTATACTTGAAGTTCCAATAGGAATTAAAAGCATAAAGTTCCTCTCTAAATAATATAGAATTTTCACATTTACAACAATATAATAATATCAACTTGGTCATATCATCTTCATTATTTAAAATATTATCTATAATTGTAATAAATGGTGCTATCCCTGTTCCTTGTGCAATCATTATGATTCTATTAAATTTATTGGGTTCCAATTTATAATGTCCATAAGGACCTCTCCAAAACGTTGAATCCCCTTCATTTAAATTACATAGGTGAGTAGATACTAAGCCATGGTCATATTTTTTAACAATTATGGAAAAACCATCTCCAGGTTTACCATATTTAGCTCTTATAGGAGTATATGCTCTTGTGCAGACATTGTCTTGTTGATTAAATTTATAAAGAAAGTGGTCACCTGGATTCCACCAGACTGTATTACTGTCTATAGATACTTTTTTAAATGTTATACAATTATGTAAATGACAGACTGACAAGTTTTTAACAACTATAAATTCAGTGTACTTCATTTGTGATATACCATTAGTTTGTAAGAAATTATCATTTGCACTATGCCCATTTTCTAAATGTTTTTTATACAATACCAGCTGTTTTTCGTAAATATCAAATATACAAGGATTACAACCACTATTACAACAGTCTTCCTTATCTGGTTCGATTGGCTTTTCCATATCAAAATTCCCGGCGCTTGAAACTATAACCACCAACCAACTTTACAGTAGGGTAAAGCGAATTCTTTCACATTTACAAACACAAGTAAGAACTTAATAATATACTTATTTAGTTTCGCACCTTGCCGCGTAATATGTATTTAATAAATTGTTGTTACTTTGTTTGATTCAACTCTTAGTTGCCTGGTTGTTATCTAATGAGAATGACGTGACGTTTGATGGTTGACGAAAAGAGTAGATTAAGAACATATTAATGAGAATATTATAATTATATTTATGATTGAAAGAATAAACTAAATTATTTGTTTTCAGTTCAGTAACTTGACAGTTGACAGTTCGATGAAAAATAATGTTACCATACTAAAACTAATAGTGTTGGGATAGTGAATGATTTTGCGTAAAGAACGAATGATAAAAAATGGTTTAATTAAATAAAACTTTAAATATTCTTAATTAAGTAAGATGGATATGAAATATTATAAGAATAATTATTAATTGCTAATAAAAGTTATTTTCTTTTTTATTAACTTCTAATAAGAACACACAGGCACAGGTAAAGAAGGGGCATGTCGCAAAAAATAATTTTAAAAATTAAAAAAATATTAGTACTGTGACCCCTTGTTCATGTAGTACTTGCGCATCTTGGTAATTAAATTAAAATAAAAAGTTTGAATATAAGTACATTATTTAAGTTCATTCAATTTCGGCCATTCTTACACCAAGAAGAAATGGTTTGGGGGGGGGGGAGGTAATGACCCCATGCCCCCGCCCCCCTGGATTCAACGCGCACTTGGCCGTTTGATAAAATTAGACATTCTATGCTAGTTATCTGACACCACATTGTACCCCGGTATTAAAAAGTACTCTTTGTTGTACATAGTGTTTTAGAAAAGTGTCCAAACGTAATTGAGTTAAGTAGTCCACATATTACTGACAGATAAAATTGAAGATCGTTTAATTTTGATCTACGTTTTTATTGCATATAAAGACCTCTTGTAGAACAGCATGTTACAAAGCCTAAGTATAAAGTTTAGTGACCGTAACTTTGCATTCAATGAGAGATTAACTATTCTTCTTATAAATTAATAGTTTGATGTCGTTGTGACGTATTCACGTATCTAATAAGTCACTTCAGCTCTAAATATGTTTTTTTTTGGAATTCAAAAACGGTTAATTGATAAATCTAAGCACTATTCTAAAAACATAATGATTGATAAGTAATGGTAGTAAGTCGATTTACTAAGCTTCTTCTCTATCCACACAAGATCAGCATTTCTTGTTTGTTTATTGATAGCTTCCTGTTGGCGGGAATTTTAAGATGGTACATTTATTATCATTTTTATATAATGTTTATGTCCTCAATACGCTGCCAATAAGATATGATATCATTTAATATATTTTTTGTACTATCTTTATAATATTGGTAAGCTTATTGTTCATTCAATGTGTTTTATTTTTGATATCAAAGACTTCAGCGCCCTCTGCACAGACGCCAGACAAACACCGGTTCGTTAGCTGCCCGCCATAAATTCTCTTTGACCCATTCATTGCGCTAACGTTTTCTGTAAACAATTAGGTGAGTATTTTTATTGTAAAACTGTACAAAATTTCGAAATTTATTGTGTATTTTACATTGCAAATTCATCGTCACGATAATTTATATTAATTTATTGCATCGTCTCTTTGATTAAACTGGAACTCTTTCATATTTTGTTAATGTAAGCAGACTCCATTATTAAAAGTCGCTTGGCGTCCGTGCCTGCACTCTGTTGTTTTAGTTACCGAGTTTCTCTTGAAATACGTTTAAAAATATTTTTTTGTAATATTCTTCGAGGTATTTATGTTATTTTCTAATAAGTAACTGTCTGTTCACAGACCATTACTGTAATAGAATAATTAATTCGAATGCTAGTAGGTAATTAATAAGTGTAGCAAAACGATCCTAATTTGTTGACATTTTCTTTATATTTTGTTATATTCTATGACCAAGTCTTTTGCTGGATCGTGATTATTTAATTTCTACGTTCTACCTTTAGTTCGTAGGTACTTGATTCATTCTAGCAGTGGCGTCACAAATTAATAATAATGGAGCTTGGTGTATGAATTGATGGAGTTGGTCTACATTTTGTGTGTGAATCAGTATATTTTATTCTGGTTATTTGTTTCCATTTCAGATTTTTTTCTGTAGCTGATTGTAAATAACCGACAATGTCTGATGACGGATCGACGACCGTAGAGAAGAAAGGACGCGGTAGACCAAAAGCCAATGGAACACAATCGGTCAGTATTTTTTTTGTTTTATTACAGAACCCTGTAATTTGCATCCAATTACCTACTTTACTACTTCATTGAAATGTTAAATGTATCTAATTATATTATCAGGAGGCTAAGAGTGATACTAAGAAAAGAGGGAGACCACCTGCACCCACCAGGACCAAGGAATCTACAAAATCTTCTGATGATGAACAAGCTCCAGTAGCGAAACGAGGGCGAGGCAGGCCTAAGGGATCTAAGAAAAAGGCAGCTGCTAAGGGAAAGGTATAAAATTCTTCAAATAGTAAATATAAAATAATCTAGATAATCAAAAGATTAATAATATTTTATGCGTCTTGTTTAGAGTGCACCAGTTGAAGGAAGGGGCCGTGGACGACCACGCAAGGACCCACCACCTAAAAAAGATGCTGCCTCCACTGAAGAGGAACAGGATGAAGACGATGAGGATGAAGGCTCTGAGGAGCAGTAAAATGTGTTTTGTTTCCTGACTTAACACTCACTTTTAGTGTAATTTGTTTGTCACGATAACTCTTTTTGTGTTTGTTACTGCAATTCACTCATTTTGTTGTAGATCTTTACATTATTGCATATATTGGTAAAAACCTTTTGGATAATATTGCACATAGGGTTATCATGACAGTACAAAATTCTCATCTGAGATTGTCTACCCAAATTTTAATCATGTGAGACTTCGTGAATTTTCAGACTCCGTGTGATTACAATGCATTTACTCGAAATACTTAGCAAATTAAAGATAAATCTCACTTGAATAAATTTGGGATGACTTAGCTCTCCCTAGAAACGTACAACTTTTAAGATTTAATTTGTAAGATCCTTTTTTTGTAGAGTTTATTCAAATAGGTATTTTGTAATCTCTTGATTTGTAATTCATGCAACTTTGTAGATTTACTAATTTGACTTTAAAGTCAAGTATTATTTTATATAATAATAAATAAATATTATGTTCACTTTTCGAAATAATCTTATTTTTCCCTTATTGTATTTAATATTTAGATACACAGGTAACATTATTTTGTGAACCGTGTTATTATAATATTATATCCAAACTGTGTTCTTGATTGCTAAATCACTTGGTATATTGCTGTTCCACCAACTATAGTATCATGTAGTGGTATGAGTAGTGCCATTTGTATCAACCTTTATTTTTATTTATGTTTGGGCAGACTGAACTTGTTTTTATTGACATTTATTGTGTGTATGTGCGTGAATGTACAAGTTTAGAACAAAATATAAATATACGAAATCCATCCTGGCTTTTCTCTAAACAGGTTGATATTTTAAACAGTCACGATGTTGCAGACTGCAAAGCCTGTCTAATCATTTTTAATATAGGTAGGTACCTAGTTATGCTTTCCAAATATGTACATGGGTCTCTATTTTTTAATGCGGGTGGGATCGTCTAGTTCTTAAGCTGCTACTTAAAATTACTGGAAAACGTCAATCTAATTCATCGATGGATTAATCTTGAAGAGTGGAATATTTTTATTGGCTAAATAAGCTTTGGTTTAGTCTATGTGCTATGATCGTTAATTAGGGGTGATCAGGGTAAGTCTATCATCAATGTCCACAAAAGAGTTAAATTCTTCCTTTAGGGTAATTGACGAACACAGGTGAATTCTTCTCTAGTGGGATCAAATCTATACCATAGAAACAGAAAATATATATGAAGTCTCAAGACCACTTAGGATGAAAACTAACTTTATTTTTTAAATATGTATCTGATCTTGGCGTTTGGTTTCACATTAGTCCTTTATGGTGGACTTCGTGTATGAGTCATGGTGGATTGGCGGTCGTCATTATAAACTCTCTCTTCTTTTTCGACGCTTTTCAAATCTGGGCGAAGCCTGTGCACTTGAGGAGCACATGCGTAAACGTTTTTCGGCCTCCATGCAAGCTCAGAGTACTGTAATGCCTATGATGTAAAAGTGTTCGTATAGCGAGCAGTCTCCGGTGATGCTCCCCGCCACTAGGAGCAGGCTGTTCCTGTCCAGGCGCTTACTGCGCCTGAACAGTTTGTGATCCAGAGATGGCATGGTTTCCCTGGGTCTGCAGCAAGGTGCCAAAGTCCAAAGCTCTTAAATTGTGTGTGTGATCCCGTAACTATCTGGGTAGTTGACTGAGGGAAATGGGTACGATAGATTCGCGTCAGGAAATTGTCTCGCTTCTACGTGCCAGGATTGCGGAGTTTGTTCGAAAGAGTTACCCCGCAACCCTGGAAAGCAAAGGGTATTAGAAAGAAAACGAAGGGGTTTTAGTCAGTAAAAGTCTTAACAGTCCTTTCCGCTCCGCCCAGAGCGGAAGAAGTCAAATTGATGACATGACATGCCCCGTTGACTGCAGGAAAACACACACGTTTGAGCCAGCCGTGCAGGTAGATTGTGAGTTTGTTTGGCCCTGAGTAATCTCACAATTCTTCTGTATGTCTTCGGAGTTTTTTCGTTCGGTGATGCCATCATTGATTGTGATTTGATGGCATCCTCCTTTAATTAAGCGTGTGTACTTGAATGAATTTAGGCTTTTGACCAAAAATGCCGGATAAACTGAGCCTGAAAAACCACTAGAGCCGTTACTTTTCGCACGGGAATTGGTAGGGGAAGTAGCCTCAGCATTGCCTGGAGGGTGTGTAGTTTTCATGCAGCTATAAAATTAGGCAATTGAATAAATAATAATAATTATATTGCTTATTTAATAATTAATGTATTAATTGTTATTATAAACAATTAATTATATTAATGTATTAATTATTATAAATAATTAATTATTTGCTACACAGGCAAGTCGCTGCATTTTTTATTTTTGAGCCGTGCTGCTGATGTCGTAGCGCTAGCGGTGTTGCCAGTTTCCCATATTGTTTTACATTGCAGTTTCCTCTTTTTTAATAGAATTATTTACAGTTTTCATTTCCATTTCATAAATTGGTCCTAATTTTCTCTAACATATTTCTTATAATTCGAGATTAACAGTACGCAGGCTGCCTATGTCCTATTGATCATTACTAAATAGTTTATGGTCTACGCATTATCTTTTCATAAATATTAAACTTTTGTTACGCTACTTTTGCTGCAAAACAAATAAACGAAAAGATTTACATAATTTTAACAAAAAATAATTAAAAGCATGTAAAAACAAAGTTTCTATGATATATTCTATTATCTGTGGCTTCCGTCGAAAATTTAAAAAAAAGTTCTTTTTTGTGTTGTGGAGACGGTTGCTGACTCCGACTGTCAGCGTCATTCTCTTCGTAAATGAATGGTGTTCTTACGTATGTTGAAAAATATTTTTGGGATTATTTCCAACGTTTAAGCGATCTATTAAGTGTACAAACATGAACTGAAGATTACAATTCGATGTTAATGTATGTTTTAAGAACTTTTCTACAATATTTGACTGTTTTATTGAACTTTTAAAGTGTGTTAACTAGATATGAAAACCGTGTCGCGCAGTATATTGAAAAGTTGTTGACTAATTTCAAAGTTCTAAAGAGTGATTGTTTTCGTGTATTTGATGACCATCGTTTCATTGTTATGTGTGGTTGCTGTCGAATTGAAACTTAAGCATTGTAACAGGTAAGTTTGGTAAAACTCTAGTAATAAATTAAAAGTTTGCTCTGCTCTGTGTGGAATGCCGTGACACAGGTAGGTTAATCACGTAACGTTATCTGTGTGATTACATTACACATCGTAATGATCTGAACATTGATGTGACTGTACACCATTATATTTGAATATATATTTTAAAAGCAGGTAACTATAAGTTAATTCTTGGGAAAAAAATAAATTTGGTACTTAATTAGAACTTTTTCAACAATCAAACTTCAATATTTGTATTCTGTGAAGTTTATCAAAACTTGGTTTTCATAATTCTAATGGCAGAATGCAATAATAGCAAAGAAACAAATTTAAAATGAATACTGTTATTTTTGAATACTTTTATTAAAAGTTATCTTCATAAATAAAAGAGCTTAGATATACCTTCTTTACTACATAATTCTATATCCATTTTCTTAATTTCATCCATGTTAAAATGATGTAGGTCTAGCGACTCTAAGATCAACTTAAATGTGTTATCATCGAATAAAATTTTATGATATTTACAAAATCGTGAATAACAGTTGACTATGAATTGGCTTTTTAGATCTTAACCTATGTGGTAAATTATAATTACAGACTGTCGAAATAAAACAATTGACTCATTCAAAATACTAAGCACTGTAAATAATCACTATAATCTTGAGAATTTATTTAATGATTGCTCTTTGTGTGCATTAATTTGAAATAAAATATCATTTTAATTAACCTAAGGTAGAGTAGGGTCTTCTGATGATATTCGTTGAAACATTGGGGTATACCTAGATTCAATTTTAATTTCAATCACTGGTTGAAAATATTAGTAGATCCCAGTGGCAAAGGGTTAATTTTCAAAAGAAGCTGAAAAAATATTGGTTATTCTATTGGATAAATGATTTTATTTTTCTGAATTTAACATCATCTATTGTCAGACTGAATATATAATATGGAAATGGTAAACAGTAGTCACAGAATATGTAATTTTTGGGTGTGGGTGGAGTACCTGCTGTCTTGAACTTTCTAGCTGATGTAGAGACCCTGGCTGTTTGAGCCATTATGCAAACTATTTGTCATATGAGATAAATATTACTTTTCATATTTAGAATAGAAGGCAGACCGTGTCAACGGCTGTCAAGCCTTAGCAATAGTAATAGAATTAACTTATAATAATTTATTTAAAATGAATACAAAGTTTAAAACATTAATAATTATTTTAAAATAGACTTATAAAGGGAAGTTGGTAGAAATTGAGTTATACTATACATTTACAGCAGTTTTTGTTCTTACGTAATTTTTAAAATTATGAAAATAAACATCACACACTAAGACTAAACTTATTCCATATTATCCTTTATTATTAAGTTGCACATAATTATGTAAAGCAATGGTCACTCTTTGTAAAACCATAATTTTTGTTTTAAATTTTTGAGGACTTCTGTCTCCTATTAAATTGAGAAAAATATCTGGTGGAGAAGTTATGTGTATGTATTATTTCAAGTTCTGCCAGAAGAATTACTTTTTTAATGTGCCACTTGCTTTGTAACATAAAAAAATGTTATTTTTGTAAGATAATCCTCCTTTCAATATTACAGTGTTCTTTACAATATTCTAAAGTGTCTCTGACGTTATTTGCAAACTAACATCAACACACATTGAACTCCGGGGATTTGTAATCATTAATTGGGTATTTTAGGATAAGTAAGTTCTGCAATTAGCAAGGATACATAAATATAGGTATTGCATATTGAAGGGTGTGTATGTTGGATTTTGTATAATTTTTTATTGAGAAATACTCAAATAAATGCCCCTCCCTCTTTTATCGTTAATCATTGACTAGGGAAAAATTTAAGAAAGTGATTAGATAAAATTAAGAGTAATGGATCACTAAAATACAGCTGAGGAGGTTTTTTTGCTACAAAATCTTAATGTGAAAAGATAACAAAAAATAAAATATCAATTCTAGCTTAATTTTAATAAAGTAATTTTTCCCTTCTTGGGGTTTTTGAAGAGCAGACCGAACAACTACAGCTCTCAAATTATGGGCGACCACCTAAAAGTTGCCCAACTCCAACTCCTATGGCAGAAGACCAACAGGAATCCTTTTCTTCCTGGTTTAAATTTCAAACTACATGTAGGTAGTACATGTACAATGGCCCAATAAAGAGGCTAAGTGCGGAAACAGCCTAGCTAACCCACATGTAGGTACCTATGCCAATATTTCATTCAATTTCGCCCTTTTTTTTTACCGATGGGAAATCATCAAATGACTTCCCCCGCCCTGGGCGGGGCGGGAGGGAGCGTCAGACTTTTACTAACTAAAACCCATCCATGTTCCTTCTTGAGCCCTTTGCGTTCCGGGGGCGCGGTATCTCTTTCGAACAACCCGCAGCCCCGGCAATTTCGCCCTCGAATTCTACAATACTTTGATGCGTTGGTCATCTCCAAACTCAATATAGTTGGTCCATTTCAAGCAGGTTTTTACGTAGACAGAATTAATTTAGGTATTGGTTTCTAGTTATATTAGGTACATTCCCTCCTAAAAGTTTGTTTTTTGATAAACAAGTGAACAAACTTTGATGAAGAACGAAACCGCAGCACTGGTGTACCCCCCCAACCTCAGTGTACCTATAAATTTATTACTTAGATAACATATTTCCTTGGGGATATGATGATCGGTTTCTGGTGAACAATCGTGACACGTGCCGTGATTGTACGCAGGCCTATGCCGCATTTACCATACTCGACCACGAGTGTCGAGTACCTATTGACTATAATGCTTTGCATACGAGACTTCCATTCTAATTAGCTTTGTATGGGTTTATGCGGCCGGTACGTACTTGTGACACAACCTTCGATGTAATGCCATCACGTTAATATGATAAATGCAGAAATTCTTCATCTTTAATTAAAGTTTCGGTTGCGTAAGCTACTTCTACAGTAGGTAGGTACGTGAAGAATGGTTGATTGTGCGGATCAAAAAGTTATTTGGCAATCTTCAAAGGGTCATGCTGATTTAAGCTTACAAGTCTCATCCACCTTAGTACCTATATAATAGTGAAGAATGGATGAACCATTCTTTATGTCTATACCACCCGGTCGTTGCCTCAATGACTCACTGATGCACGCGCTGTGTAGCTCCGTGTTGAACACAATCATTGCGAACGAATTCAGGTAGGTAGGTACGAATTTCGATACAGCTTTATTAATTGTCCGTTTTCTACATTTCCGTTATAAATAAATTTGAAATTATTAAATTATTTTGGTCATGCCTAAAGCAGTAAGGGTAGGAATTAGATTTGTGACTCAACGTTTCCGTATTGAGTCAGCTTCGGCCACATTTTTTATTTATTACATTTTTACAGGTAACTTGCGGTAACCCCTAGGTTTAGGTACCTCTCTGAACGCCAAAATAATATGACATGCGGAATTATACAGGGTGTAAAAAATAAGAAATCCCAACTGCGGTGAAAACCGGTCACAAAATTCAAGAATAAAATGAGCTGTCCACGTGAAAACAAAAGAAAGAATATGTATTTAAAAATATAGATCTATCTATACAAGGAAAATCTAATGTGGCCAACACCTTGGAGTGATTTTACAATGGTCATAATGCCATCTTCTGCTACAACGTTAAAAATAAATTTTCTTTATGGTAGAACAACGACATAAACTACTATCGCACTGTACAAACCGAATTCGCATTTTTATTTGCGCAATGGTTTGTAATTATGAGTTGTCGTCATGTTGTCGCTCTATGATATTGTGAATGTCGCGCTATTATTTTGGTTTCGCTTCACAATTGTGGCAATTGATATCGTAACTGTGCTGATGGATGGATGGCCTCGTTGCACTTGTATCATTTTGTCAAATGGAACACAATTTTCAAACGGCTCTTTTGTTTCAGATAGCATGACGTAGATTATTCTAGCCAACTTGCTGTCCAGCCAATCGTCTAACGACCGCATTGTATCGAAGTAAGTTTCACCTGTTTCACTATGTGGTCTTCGCCACATATTGCTTGTACTGCATTCTGTAGATAGAAAGCGTTAACCAGCCATGTTAAATACCATTGCGTTCGTCAGTAGGTCACAGCTATGGTCCACGTCCTGAATTTTTAAGTATTCCATTAAGGTGCTACTTGGGCCTCCGTCTCAGTTTGTATGCGCTTTTCTCTCGCTGATTGCGTCTTTATACGTTCTCCTGGCGGTTTTCACCACAAGGGCCGCTATATCAACGCAGTAAATGCGCCGCTGCGCCCGCCCCGGAGCCTTGCTGTCTCGCTTCAAACATTTAAACCGTGTTGTGCTAGCGCAACTAAAACCCTTTGCACACATTTCGCTTGTTTACAACTTGTATGTGCATGATAATAATGCTATGGTACTGTTAAAGTTGTTTATTTAAAGCAAATCATCAAAAGTTCTCATTGATACCAAAATATGCAAATTGTTTTAGTTTCACTCTCTAAATTGACGAGTTTCCGCTAATTCCAACACTGACTAATAGACCCTTAATAACTTACTCAGATCTACACGTGTAAACAAAGTATGTAAGCATACATTTGCTCCAGTTGGTGAATATATTTAGATTCGGTTTGTTTACAACTTTCATTGCATCCGGTCCGAAATTTTTTTTTTTTTCTTTCTCGAAAGCAAAATATTTGTTGTAAGCGACGACATAATTCACACAATAATCAAACAATATGCATTTTGGTATCATGAAAAGAACGTTCCCATTTTCAATTATAAGCAAGGTTTTCGAAAACTTTTGTTTTAAGGTACGGTTACAATTCATGATGTGATAGACAACTTAAATGCATCTATCATCTGTTGGATCCTATGTTGGTCAGCAATGAAGTAGCCAGTTTTCTAAGCTCGGTTCGAACTTTCACGTCTACTTCTCGCAATAAATGCCATTTAACTACTTAGAACCAGTTTTTTTTTTCACCGTACGCCATCGAGGCTTTCGTTTGTTCCTTCGGATCATGTTGCATTCTGTGCTGCAGAGGTTACGCTCTGACTGATGTATGACGCCGGAGTCGCCGGAAAGTGACCGACGAAGACTACGGTCGGCTCAATGCGGATGTTTGTGTGCGCCCTGCACCCGCTTGCGGTTACAGTTTTGCGACGGCGTAGGAGCTTGCTGGTGATATAAAGGCACTTGATTCAATAGATGACTAGTACTTTAGTTAAAGTACACATTCGGTTACCAGAGACATTCTGGCGTCTTTAGAAATCTTGTATGGTCTCTTCATGATGCACGTTTGAATAATGAATGGAAAATATGCGTCTTATTATCTTGCACGTTAGTTAATTATATATTGGTGCGTCGTGTGGGAGGAACAATGACCTTAGGGCGCACGAACAAGGGGGGCGGCTCGGCACTAGGATTGGCGCAGCACGGCGTCAGCAGCAGAGCCGATTGCTTCTAATTTAATTAGGTTGCAAGTGGAACGCGCCTGGCTCACGCAGCCTGACCGCTTTACACACTCTCACTGAATCGCTGCTTTAGATCCGTTCAACTGGTAGAAATAGAAAACACGTGTGTTTTTTATTTGTGCATGAAAATGGAGAAAAGTTTCTTAGCAGCTGTTTCGAGCGTTCTAATATTAAATTTGATTTTCTTAACGGCGCCGAACACCTGTTTTAACTGTATAGTAATTTTCAAATATCGTGCAATCCCTATGTTTGTGTACGTCAGTTATGCAGATACTTATGAAAAAGTACCACATTAGCTTACTGCAAGTTGTAGTTAACCTTTCATAGGAGCCTAAGAATACCCATTCAGAATAAAGAATGTTTAATTTAATAATAGGTAGCCGTGGCCAGTATCGTATCGATCTTCGAGTTTTATTGCAACAGTTCTTAATTTAGCACACATTTCACTGAATCAAACGTAATATTCTGTGCTATATATGAGATGTTTTGTTACAAATACCCAAATTATACGTACATTTAACACTGAATTGGTACTATTGACTTGCAAAACTGATTTAGTAAACAATAGCTTGTAATGGCATCTCGCTTTGTCTGAACATCAATGGCGCAACTGTTGCATTGTTTAAGATTATCTCTTAAATCGGTTTACCTTTTCGACTGTTATGAAATCATAATTAAATTGGTAGGTACCTGCAACTGCAGTGAAATTCAGATATTTGAAAAATAACATTCGTGCCCCGTCATTGATGTACTTAGTGTAGGTAGAGCGATGCCCATAAAATTGGGGCTACATGACATTTTTCGTGTCAGGTTCGCTATTGCGAAGAGCCTGCGTGAGGTGAATCGGTTCCCTTTACAAAGCACACTCGGTGCCAGGCTCCACCGACCCCATGCACGTACTAGAGGTCGATATAGCTATATGTATATGTCAACTGACTTCGTATACCGGAACAGACATTGTGCGAACAACTAGTTACGGTAACGTTTCACTAAACATCGATATCTTAATCGTATGCTCGACGATCCCGTTTTCGTCGAGAGCGAACGTGTCGTCCGGTCACGGTCATTTTGTTGGAGCGCGAATGCCGATGAAGTCTGTGGCGTCACACTTTTCTTTCTCCTCGACGATGGCTGGCGTGAACGTGGCGGTAGAGACCGTCTAGTTGTATGCCAGCATTGCTGACGAGCCCTCTCTCTGTCGCACTTTCCGTAGTATTGCCCTACTATCACTTTACCAATGAATGACACCAAATACTTCGTTATTTGATACTTCCTCGTAAATCTTGTGTTTTTTTTTTACCATGACGATTCTCCATTACTTTCCATTATTCGTTACATGATAACTGGCTGACAAGGCCCTGTACTTAAATTGTAAGCCATAACATTTTTTTCCAAAAATAGAACCACTTGGAATCAAATTGAGTTGTGCTTAGAAGAACCTTTTTTTCCTGTAGCTTAGCAATGTTTTATTTGATTGGCCCATGCTGACTATGAAATACAATACCTGTTACAAACTAGAGGTAAATAAAGTAATAATTATTCCTGCAAATCGACAGCATCTCCAATGGTTCGGGCTGTGCGTTGTTTTATACATGTCATGTTTTATACAGTTGTAGAATAAAAATTTTAAGCATGTTATAGGTAAACTTTTACCTGCATCGTGTATGGACGAAGTCTTTCTTTAAGTAAGATTTTCTTTTCCAACTGTGGGTACTTCTATCTTTTATATTAGGGACTTGTACTGGCTATGTGGCCAAGTGTACCAAGTATTAACATTTTCGAGCTAAGATTTTGTGTGCGTTTTTTAAGTATGTAGCACCATTCTGAAACAATTTAGCAAAAGCATGTTTAAAGACAAATAATGTATCGTACGATAACCCACATAGTTGTAACTTGACTCTATAATTAAGTCACGTCTCGATATTATTAAGGAATGTTCGTGTATGGTGCAGGTGTACTTACCGCGCAACGTCAATGCCCAATATTATTGCACAAGAGCTTTAACCTCACGAACTCTGTAAAAATATTCTAACTTTTTCTGACAGTCAATTAAGTAAAACGTATTTTAATTTTTAAGTGTAAGCGCGACAGTTTTTTTAAGTTGTGATAAATAACCCTTGGTTAGAAGGTCTTCGGGGTAGAGCTTAGCGACTCGGCTCTACTCACCGGTAGGTAGGTACTTGACGAGTCTCGCGTGCCTTCTATGTGAGTCATACTAATGCCTTAGCTTAGTACTTTTGCATTCCGTTTATTAAATACAATAACATGCACTCCATTTTCTAGTGTTTTCTTTTTGTTTATATTAATGAAACTATTTTAGGAGATGCTATTTATTTCATGTAATAGGCCAATCTAATAGATTTCGCTGAGCACGTTATTATAATAATTTAATCTAAAACACCATTTCTATTAGCCGAACATTAGAGTCTTAGGAAGGAAATGGCACTAGCATAAGAGTTAATGCTCTAATGCATGTGCCATTTCTTTATTCTTATTAGATTGTATCTTAAATCGTTTTTTAATGAATAGAATGGAGGAAAAATGTCTTGTTTGTTTCTTAGTCATAAAAGGGTATTTTTTCCCAATTATCGCGCAGTGACAGAGAAAACTAAATAAAAAATAGCTACCAAAAGTTTACTGAAAATCGATTTTATTAAGCACTCGTTGATCGTTTGTTTTCGATTAATATTAGTAGAACTTGGTATTTACTGAAGTAGCGGATTCGGGTTTGACATCAGTCACTCTTGGTTGATCTAAAAACACGTCGTCCATTTGCAACGAGGGCAGCGATGATACAAAAGCCGGTTTTGAAATGTTCTGCCTTGTTCAAGATATGGAGCGTCGCGTGACGTCTCTGGGCACACCGAAGCGAGCATATGCGGCTGAATGTGAAGATGAACTTAAATCGCCGTCAATTAGTATTGTTGCGTGACAGACTAACAGTACTGTCGCATTACATAACAGACATGGGAGCATTCACATAAGCGGGCCAAGTTCTCAGGCTTGCTCGCTCAACGTCGCGATCATCAGCAAGTCGCAGACACTCGAGTTTCACGATTCCCGTAATCGGAGTTACTCTGCGCACTCAATTACACTGATAGCGCATCCTCATTTTGTCAAATGCTGTCTTTACCGCTAGAGAAAACGTGCATCATAAGAATAATGCTGATTGTTACAGACTTTATTTTAGATAGCGACGCTGATGAGGCTTGAGAAACAACTGTTAGGTAATCAGTTAAAAAACAGAAAGTGTTAGTGGTTATCCGAATACCTGACAAAATTAAATGATGTGTATATTTTTAGTTGTTCTTACAAACAACCATAACTATTTAATTTTTTTAAATACTCACAAAAACAGCAGTATAATCATATAAATATTTTTACACAAAATACCAAAATACTTGATTACCGTTAGGGTGGGCAAGTGTACAACGGTGCTTCACAATACGTGTTGTCGCGTCGCGGATAGGTCCACTTGTTCCGCCCCTATGCACTTGCTGCGGGGGTCGATATGCCCATGGTTTTTGCACCCGCTTTATTTTTTTAACTCCACGCGTTCCCACGCTGCACTTAAACAGAATTAACCTGTTCAATGAAAACTAGAATGTTTATGTTTACTCATAAATTACGCTGGTGTGCTGCGTTCTTGCAGATTCTCATACCACATTGTTAGGTGTTGTTAACTTCCTGGAACAATGTTTGTCTTATTATTTATGGGTTTTGTTTATACCTAGTGTAAAATTATTTTGTTCAAATATTATGTTAAATCTAGAATAGGTATATTTTGAAACTATTCATGCTTGTAAATATTTGGTTAACATCTTTGTACCTAACCGTGTCAATAACCTTCTCTGTCGTATGACGGCCAATTCGGCAGATCACCTCCTGGTGAGCCGCAGGAAGAGGCAAGGTCGGCGTCCAAGCGTGAAGTTCCGGCACCATAGACGTCTACTGTGGTTATGGCAATCAATTCGTACTAAGCTAACAAAGTAACAAAAGAACCGACGTTTCTTTTCGCATGATATTTGAAATGTGATGTCTGTGCATGCGCAGAAAAATGTGTATTTTAGTCGTAGAGCCAGGTTATAAATACTTGGATAGTAAGTAAAACGTTGTAACAGTTGTCGATGCGTGTTTATTTTTTTTTAAAGTCAACGATCTGTTTTGAATGGCTAGCAGTTCCTCGCTCTGGCCAAGTGTAGTACCGCGTACGTTGCATTCAGCCAAAGCGGAAGCGGGCCGAACCATAACAACGTTGACGGCTGTTTCGGTTTCTGACAGTTAACACTAATAAACTGGTTCAGATGAAAACTGAGATGAAATAGGAACATGTTTCTGTGTAATTCTAAACTTAAACGAACACCGGTTATGTTGTTAGTTACTGTTGTAGGGCTGCCTGTGTCTGTTCTCATCCAGAAATTGGTATATGCCATGCCTAATTTTCACTTGTTGTATTGGAAAAATGTATCATACCTGTTACTGCACTGCCTTTTCGTGTTTCCATCCAATAAAATAAATTAACTGATTATTCTGACCTTTGGCAGCGCAGGGCCGAGTGTCAGCTGCTAAGGCAGGGAGTGGCCATACCAATACATCGTTGTTTAAAACCGTGATTAAACAATTAGGTACGTGATTGAGTGGGACCAGCTAAAGCTACATAGGTAGCACTTTACCACATTATTGTCTATGTACTGTCACGGTATACAATATTTTCCACATTTATCAAAAACACAATGGCTTGTAAAGATTTTATGTTGGAAACGGGATAACATGGGTATAAATCTAGTCTTTTTTAACAATATTGAAGCCCTACTAGGTATGTAGTTTTTATACAAAACATCTTAACAATAAAAGTAGGTTCCACTTAAATTAATAATAATGTTAAGCCAAGTCTATCAGTTTTAAAGTTTTATTGAATAACAGAACCTTATCATTAATAAAATAAATAGAGAAAGTAATTTTACTCAAAACTCTTTCCCATTCAAACATAATTTCTCGCATGTATTAGATGACACGCAAAGGCGGAGCAAATACATAAAGCAATGCTATGGTAGCTTGCGCAAATGATCAAAACCTATTGGTAAAAATGTTTGACCTACAGATTGTTTGTTTAAAATCACACGTTTGCTTACCTTTTTAGGAGAGAGAAAATTTACGGGCATTGGTGGTCGGTCGTTTCATGACCGCCAGGGCCATATGTTTACGATATAAATACCTACCTACAGTGATGCGTGCATGTACCGGCACATGATGAATGCCAGAAACCGCCCACAACGACTACATTTTTCATTGAAACTCTAAATAATTTGAAATGCATTATTAGATTTCGGCGAGACACAGATTTAATTAAAACTTATCGCTAATTAATGCGATATCTTTTCGTAATAGAAAGTTACCTAGCAACCTTAGCCGCATGACCTAGATCCATGATCACCATTGAATGGTTACCATAGTCACTGTGTTTGTTTGATTCAATACTCATGTTTACTATACGTAAACGAAATGCGTTACCGAACCAGTCGGCACGCATTGTGTACGTAAGATTGTTACATTTAAAACGTTACATCAATCAAAACAACGGAAAGAGTATGACGCTTGATCGGAACTGCGCTATTACCTGAATCATTGTGCTTTACAGAAAGCGTAAGGTGCGTTGGGGTAAGATCGGCGCTGGGGTAAGAACGTAGGAATCAAATATTTCATTTATTTGGCTATATTTTTTAATGATAGTCACATTGCGTACTACTTCATTTTGTTCCGCCCCGCCCTGCAGTGACCGCCAGTCCCTCCGGCAACTGGGACGTGTACTACGCGCCGTTAAAGGAAACAAGGTAAGTTTTGTAAAATTTACGTCCGTCCGGTCTTTCACCGTCATTTGTATTTGCATATATTAGCTAAAGAATTGCTTATTTTGGTATTATTTTGCCCAAATACTAAGTTTTAAGTAGTGATAACCCGATAAAACTAATCCATAAATGTCTACTATCTCTATAGGCTGAAATCCGGTGTTACCCCTCCCGAGTGAAGATCGGACAAAAATATCCGGACTTAACCTGTTTCAAAATTGGTAGTGATTGTCAAACTTTTATTATTTAGTTCCATGACCCGCATTCCGCACATCGCCGTCGCCCGCCGCGTTCAGAAGTCTCATAACAGCAGCCAAAGGTTGCCGAATGGCCGGCGGCGCCCGCACCTGAACAACGACCATGATAGCGGTCAATTCTTTGATATAATTTGTATTAATATTATTTCATTCCATGTTTTGATTTTTATACTTTAAGGTGGTAAAATGTTGATGAATAATATAATTATATTTGTATAGGTAATTGTTTAATAAATGTTGATGAATATTAAAATTATAATTATATTTTTTTTTCAATACCGTTGTCGTAGACAGTTTTATTAGGATTCTTATCCTAATTATACTGGACTGTATGTGACATTTGTTAAATTTTTAAATTATATCATTCCGTGTTTGTGACTTTTCTATACCTAATTTATTATTATTACACTATATTTTTTTCTACTGCTATTTGCTACTTCATCCCTCTACAAAACGTACAGTAGGTATTCCGATTTCATAAGACGCTTTATCACACGCTAAATTTATTTGGTAGTATGCTTGTGGATAAAACAAACTTTGAGAACCTTATTATCTCCTAAATTTGGTATGTGGGGTAAGATTGGACAGTTTAAACCAAAAAAAAGGGAATCATTTGGAACATCTTTGTTTTTAGTATTATGAAGATTTTGTTAATGTCATTTAAAAGAAGAGGGAAGATTGCATACATTCTTTTCTTATATTTTGTGCTCCTAGCAATAGAAATAGTATTAAATTGTCGTCCGAACTTACCCCAAGACGGCCAGATCGTCATTAAACTCTGAAAATTTTTTTCCTGATT
Organism: Hoplodrina ambigua; assembly: GCA_949774945.1. Lineage (NCBI taxonomy): Eukaryota > Metazoa > Arthropoda > Insecta > Lepidoptera > Noctuidae > Hoplodrina > Hoplodrina ambigua. Next base: position 11,095,059 of record OX458967.1, read on the forward strand.
TTACAGGCTTCCCAAACAAAAACTATTGTGTTTTAATAAATAAAATAATATGAAAATGATACTCTGATTAATAATTATCAATTTCCACCATTTCCCAAGAATGTGGTGTTTACCAAAATTGAGAAAAAAAAGTTTTTGCAACATCCTTGCAACTATTCGAAAATCCGTCCGGTCTTACTCCAACGCACCTTATAGCTTAACTGATGAGATTTTTGCGGTTGTTTTTGGGTATAGTCCGAGTGTTCTAGTATCTCTAAAGGTGCTATATATTTATTTAACAAATTATCTCTATTGAAACATTGATAAGGACGACTTGTTTGGGTGCGGCTAATTGTTGACATACCTTTTTGTGGTGACACTGTAAAACCAATCAGCTATGGTACATATTTGTGTGTTTATTTTTATCATTTTTTTAATATCTGTTTGATACGATTTAGCTTAAATTCAAAATGTAATTAAGATACCGGGTACTTATGTAGGTAACCTAAAATTAAGTCGTTACTGTGGTCAGAGTGATAAACTTTGAGTAATTAAAAATTATGATGACATTAGGCCGCATAATGGTAGCTATGATAATTATTCAGAACGTGATAGTAGTTAACTTGATTGTTTGTGTCATGCTAATTAATTTTATGATGTTGTGCGAGTGAGAATTATTGTATTCAATAAAATAATTATTATGTTATATTTTATTGCACACCTAATGACACGACATATTCTTGTAAAGTGTGTTTATTATGTTTATTCAAGACAAGTTACTTATTTATTATATGGGCCGCAATAAGATCTAATCAAATTAGGGAAAAGTGTCTTGAAGGATTCGTAGAAATGAATATGGCCAAGTGACACACAAGTTAATTATACATACTATTCTGATCGACATCTATTTTCGATCTGTGTACAGTCAAAGAAACGATTGTTAAGCAAATTGATTGATTGCCCGGAAATCATAACTGAGTACTTTTATCAGTCGTATTCAATGACACGACATGACAAAACGTATAATAGGCCAATCTGGTAAGCAATACTTTTCCCTGACTGTACGTGGTTTTTTGTAATCATTTTACAACCTCATTATTAAAGCAGAGTGTTTTTCGATAAATCATCGCATTAATATTTTTTTTCGAATGTTCCAGGCTGACTGATGCGGTGACACAATGGACGCGGCGGACAAGCGAATGCTGGAGCGAGAGGCGCTCCGCAACATGATCCAGCAGTGGAACGCCAATCGCCTTGATCTGTTCGCGCTCAGTGAACCAAATGAGGTAACATTGCATTATACACCTTATCACTGACCACTATAAGGTCTTATTTGCCTTTTGTATTGCTTGTTGACCTTACGACTTATTAAAATGCAACGACTACATTTAACATTAACGTCAATATTATTAATCAACAATGATACCTATTTTTATTTCTGCTCATAGCCTTGTTTTGAAATTAGTCACGGTTCAACCAGTTGTTCTCATGAGAGTAGGTAAGGTAGGTACCTATATTTATGTATGCACCTGCGGGTATAACAAGGATCAATTCAGAAGATTTTGAGGGCCTACTTATTATTATAATATAATTAATACTTATTTATATTGTTTTATTAAATTATTATAACTATGCCTTGCGCAGATAAAGTAGGTACGTCTCTAAGGTCTTCACAAATAAATAAAATTAAGGTGTCTGTTTGTAAACAACGACACGTTACGTCGTGTAATAAAAAAGCCACCAAACATATTTTTGCATAAAATAAAATATAATAAAAGTTACCTATCGGATGCTCCATATAGGTAATTTTAGTGTAAGACTCATTTATTTATTTATTTAAACTTTATGCAACAGAAGTACAAAGGCGGACTTCATCTCTCTTCTTCACTCGGCATGCCATGCAATTAAAAAAAAAAGTTGACTTTTTACTGATCAAAATATAACACATGATATCAATATCTTATTCAAATTAATAGATCACCTACCTACCGTATGGTAGGAACAGTATAATTATTAACAAAACAATAATAAAAAACACAGGTGAACTTCGTCATCATTTAACATAATATTACACAAAATTAACATTAGGAAAAAAAAAACAATAAAAAAGAAGGGAATAATTGCGTTCTTACAATATTATCTTTCTCTTGTCTAATAACTTAGTAAATAGTATAATAAGTAGTAGCTAGTAGTAGCTTAGTAAGTAGTATAAAAATGTCTTTCACAACTTTGACAAACGTAGCTTGTGTCACGGACAGGATATAAGTAATCGTATTTGTGACGTCATCCAAAACACAATTGATCCTCGCTAATCCCGGAAGGAATTCTACTTATCGACATTACGGTAAATCTATTAATAGGCCTTCACACAATATTTGCTTACTTTACTGGCAGATTAATCTTAGATAGCTTTACATAATGTGTGTAGTTTTATTAATCCATATAAATAAAATTTGTTACATGTTTAAAAGATCATTATTTGAAAACGGCTCAACCTTTTTCTTAATTTCAATTTTTGTGTTTTCATAGTAAGGTAGATGACACCATCACACCACACCACACCACATCTTTTCATGACCTATCAAAACGCGATTCTCCCATAGATTTTGTAAATGTAGGTTAAAGAACTACTGTGACGTCACTTTTGTGCCGACTCAATTGACTATTTTTTTATTTATTTAAACAATTACAAATCAAATTTTGCAGTTATTTGAAAATTAATTGGGTTTAAGTATTTCTTTAGACTGAGAAGTAATGTCTTGATATTTTTGGTAAATCTTGTTAATTACCCAATTGTCAAAACAAGATTTGTACCAAGAAACTCTTATTTAAAATCGATCGTATATTGAAATCCATGCATCGCAGATTTTTTCTTAAGTATTTCTCGAATCATGACCACTCTGCATATTGCTCTCTCTAATTTGAATTTCTTTTAACCTAGTTTCTTTGGCCGATTGCCAGGTCTCGAGTTATTAAAAGGGATGAAAGTACATGATTAATTACTGTTACAGTTAAATAAGCTATTTGGTGTACCGGTAACTATTTTTTACGTTGCTACGAGTCTGCTGTATAGTAAATTCTTTTACATCACTCACTCTCACATGACTAAAAATTTTTGCGCTTCCAATTTTATTAATATTAGAAGTAAAGTATAAGGTTTATTATTTTTATCTGTATACAATGTAGCTTCTTCCACTGTTCATTAAGTTAGGCCGCATCTCCACCAGTAAACTTTTAATCCTTTAGTCTCCTCTAATCTGGTTAAACAGATTAGAAATACTGAACAAACTTAACACAACAAAGCTAAACTCAGCCTTTGTTTCAAACTTTGTAAAGCGTGTGTCATGCAAATATGTTTGATAAATATTTTGCGAAGATAAAACGGTCGCTGTGTAACTATTTTATCGTTCAAAGAACCGAATGAGATAATTTCGTTTCCATTACTTTTAATTAAATTAACAATATGGAATTAATTGCGGGTTCAATTCCCCGAAGTACAAATATTTGTATAACCCACAGATAAGATGTTCCGACTTCCGGGCTGGATGTGTGTTCGTGCATGTGACAATTTGTGTTACTAGACTAGACGATAGAGCAAAAAAACTATAGTATGACGCAAAATGTAACTAATTTTCTTTGATCCTCTTTTCAGAATCTGGAGTTCCACGGTGTTATGCGGTTCTATTTCCAAGATTCAGGTCAGAAGATAGCAACGAAATGTATTCGTGTCGCCTCCGATGCCACTGTGAGCGATGTCATAGGTGAGACTACACTCCCTAATTAAGTTGTACGGTACCTAACGTATATTGACGACGTAAAGACGACTCCACTCAACGGCTATCACGGAAAGTCATGATTAAGTTGCTAGTTCAGTTTTCTTTGAATTAAGGTTTTTTTTTTTGCTGAAGAACTTTTGATTGTCTTGACTTCTTAATTCTGAAGTTTGTTTTTTGCGACTGAAGCGTTGTAGTTGAAGACAGTACTAGATTTCTCTAGAGAGACTTTCCTGTTTTCTTACAAGTCCCGTCTTTGAACTCCTTCAGAATATTTTATCTTCTGTGAAGTTTTCAGTTTTTTTCACTAAGATTACATTCACGTAACAACTGTTAATTAATCTGTCTGTATTTAGGATTTGTAAAAGAATGTTTTGAAAATTTTATCTGTCTTTCAACCGCCATTCAATCTTGCTATACATAATAAATAAAGTGAAAATAAATTTTGTTTATTTACATTTATTTTATTACTATTCTTATCTCGAGGCTACCGCGTATTTTACATTTTATCGGCCGACCGCAAACTATTTCTTCGTGATTCATTGTTATAAATTTTTATACTTAATATAGTTTTACTGCCTCGTTGGTCTAGTGGTTGTCGCGCCTGCTGTGCATGAGATCTTGGGTTCGATTCCCAGGTCGGGCAAAGGGTTATTGGGTTTTTCCAAGAGGAATTTTTCAGTAGCAGCCTCGGAGTCTGGATTTCAGGATTTGTGCCCGGTTGATGGCAATAGGCTCGCCCCCTATTACATGGAACTAAAAACATAACTGGCGAAATGTGGGTGTACTAGTGGGTACACCTCTGCCTAACCCTTCGGGGATTACAGGCGTGATGTTATGTATGTATGTAATATAGGTTTTTTTATTACAAAATCTAATAAAAACAAGTACATATTACCAATCTGCGTGTTACAATTAACTCGCCTGTCTCAGGAATGTAGAAATAATTACAAGTTGGTTGAATATAAATATAAGTCATCAGACGACAGTAAATTATGATGAGTGGAGTGAAGCCAAGTGGTCACCTCCTTACATACCGACATACTAGATAATTAACGAGTCTGTACAACCGGATAACGGAGTTCATAACTTGCTATTACAAAATATAAACAACTTGTGAGTACGTTACTAACCTACATCTGAGAAATGTAAGTTTCCGCAGACACAACTCCTCAACTGATATGATCGGGCGAGGAAGATTTTATGCGGATACATATTGGGCTATCCACTACTTGTAGAGTTAGACCTAACATATTCAAGCTTTGCCAGTTCTCAGTGTTGTATCATTGGTTTATTTTAGATTTTTCCTCGTAAAACTTTATGAGATGACGGGAGATAGAGCTGTAAAAAAGAAAAAGATATGAAGATATAAAGAGCGCTAACGTTAAATGAGTATGGATAAGGGAAGGAAGATGATGATGATTTTACATAGAATTCTTAGTTACTATGTCTAGTATGTGTCCATTGGGACGCAAGACTCATATTTTATAGAACACAAGCAATAGTAATGAAATACAGTTTCTCTGCTGCGTGCCGTCTTGAGTTAATTAATTTTTTATGTTTTCGTTCAACAGAAACGTTAATCGAGAAGTTCCGTCCAGACATGCGCATGCTCTCCCTGGGCTCGTACTCGCTGTGGGAGACGCATGGGCCGGACGACGAGCGCAAGCTGGAGCCACACGAGAAGCCCTTACTGGTGCAGCTGAATTGGCATGCCGATGATAGGGAAGGCCGGTTCTTACTCAAGTGCCTTAGCAACAACGAGGTAACAATTTTTAACGTTATTTTATTATTTAGTTCGTAGTCAGTAGTCCTAATACTGATTAGGTAGGCGATAGACGTATGAGGAAGCACCCATTCTTTAAGCTTGACGATTATTTTTGCCTATGTTTTACCCCCTAAAACCGAAATAGGCAAAAAGATCGTCAAGCCATAAGTACGTATCCTTGCTAGTACGTCTATCGCTCACTTTACACACAAGACTAGCTTGTTGGTCTAGTAGACACTGGGTTTTGACCTGTTCTAGGTTCGATCCCCGTCTCAGTTTAAGGGGGTTTGTGTAGTGTTTTGTCAGTTTGGATAAAAAACATTCTATGTGATGAGACCTAGTCATATGTCATGCTAGTCATATGTAAAAATGGACTGTGATAAGCTAGTTATCTTGTTTTTGTTTGATTGTTATCAGTATAGCTCAATGCATTTCAGCAATATATCTGTATATAATAAGTAAAAAATAAAGAAAACAGCATATAATAATAAACAAATCACTTTTCATATCTCTCTGTTTGACCGCTTAGTTCTTCTAAACTACGCAATGGATCTCGATGTGGATTTTTATCATTATTCAGAAATTGGAACGGTAGTTTAGTATGTATGATACATTTATGTATGTTTAGCGTACATATACTTAGCACAGAGGTTTTGAGACTCCACTAGACGGGTCTACACTAGACTTTTGATTAATTAACCTCGCTATAAATCACAGGTCCCATTGTCGGCGGTGAACGACAAAGGAGATCAAAACTTTAAACGAAAACTTTCGAAACGAGAGAAGAAAGAACTAAAGAAAAAAGAAAAACTATCGAGACTCAAATCCGACACCAACGATGAAAACAGACCAGTCGCCGAAAAACTATATACAGGTTATTATTTCTTTACTAAATACCTTTTTTTTTAAAGAACATGTAGTTTTTTCTACTCGAAAGATGTAGCAACCTTAAGACGTGGGATAACTACTTAGTTTTTAATCAATCAACTCTGATTGGAGCACTGTATATTTAGGACTTCGTTATTAAATTATTAATTTGCAATAATATTATATTTTATATCTAGTTCTATTTTATCTTAGTCGTCAGCCACAACGACGGTCTAGACCTTCTTATTTGGAACCAGTATTTATTTCATAGACATAGACATCTTGAATGAGGTTGTATCTGACTAACTCAGCCAGAGTCTCTACAGCATGCACTAAAATAGGTTTGCCTTTATGTATCCGTTGGAGGTTGATATTTGCGAAAACCTCAAGGGCCGGTGTTTTGTGGCCTTTATGACCACCGCCACAAATGACTGTTCGTACTAGACTTGAAGTTTATGTAAAATTCAAAACAATTACGTACTATTGAAATTGTACCACCCTGAATATCAAAATCTTTCCTTATTTAACGATATTACATTGTAAGTTCCGCGAACAAATAAATAATCTTTTTTGTTAACTGAGAGTCTGAAGTTGTGATTCACTTGTTAACGATGCGTCCGGAGGCAACTTGTTTCTTTTGTCTTGCAAGGACAATACGCCAGAGACACATTCTCGTTTATACAAAGGTAAAAATTTGATTCCAGCTTAAACGTGTTTAATTGTTTAATCTATCCTTTCCCACTATTATTACAAACGCGAAAGTTTGTGAGGATAGATGGATGTTACATTTGCACGCTTAAACAGCTGAACGAAATTTAAGACATAGGATAAATATGTATTCCATTTTTGTGTTCCCTTGTTATAATTTAGGACTTTGGTTACTAGTACTAAAATAACAACACGCCTCTTTGCCAGTAAGGGTTAGGTTAGTATTATTTTTTTATTGATATATTACGAGTAACGTTTAATTCTCATGAGATAGTGGGCGATACTATTGCCATTAACCAAGCACAAATCCACCCTGCTACTGAGAAATTCCTCACCTAAAAACCATATGACACTGAATGGAATTCGGACCTAGACCTCATGGACAGCAGTAGCTCTTACGACCACTTAATCTGCAGTAATAAAATAGAATAAATAATTATAAAGATAATTATCGCCAACGTACTGCTGCATCAAACTGTTTGTCTCAGCAGATTTACAAATATCAGTAACAGGTCTTTGTTTCATCAGATTGTTTTAACAAATCTTAATTCATATTATCATTTCCGGAGACGAGGTTAATTTTAACTAAAGCCGAGTTATAACATGCTAGGTAAACGGCGACTGATAAGCATTGTAAGATTGGCTTGTCTTTGAAGAGCCTGGCGCTGGCATAATGTTCTTGAATATATAATAAGTTGCATCTTTGTCTATCCTTCATAGTACTTGTAACTGGAGAACTACTTATCTGTTTTGATATTCGAATTGTAATGTTTTTAAGTATACTAGCTTCTGCCCGGGACTTCGTCCGCGTGGTTTTGTTTTTTCCTCGCGTTAAGTTACGTCTTTTTTGCTGCTCTTTTTCAGTGGTTCATATCTTAGTGTTATAATTATAATCTATAACATTTCTAATGAATCAGGCTAGCGTATATATAGCATAGACTGTTAGAGAATGCCTAAGGCATTAAGTTCGCCTTTGTACATTTGTTGTTGCATATACAAGATTTTTTGCAAATCTATTGGTAGTTCCAGAGTTTAGCGCGTTTATATTATTATAGATGTAGATAATAAAAACGAATTTATTTATTACACAGAACTGCCGGAGACATCGTTCATGCGCAGCATCAGTAACCCGGAGGCAGTAATGCGTCGCCGTCGCCAGCAGAAGCTCGGCCGCAAACTGCAGCAGTTCAAATCTAAGGATGGGGGACCTGACACAGGTAATAAGAAATAGTTCAGCGACTATTCTCACAAAACGGTATAAACGTTGTAAGGTAACCAATATGTCTTAGAACCAACCACTCGAAGATGTGTGACTCCACCAAACCACACTGGGCCTAGATGGCGGACTATTTTTACCTCTCACAAAGAGGCCTTTTTCCCTACAGTGGGACATTATATGCGTATTATACGTAATGTTATGGTAAGAGTAAAAAAAATGGGAAGCCGATATAGTCAATCCATGTGTTCCCGTATCGTACAATATATAAAACCTTGTCTTAATGCTTTTCTCCGTCGTGCGTTTGCGCGGAACCTGTCTAGAGACTTGGATACAGCAAGTTGTTGACTCTTGTATTCAGATTACCTTCACATGTGATACAGATAATACTTTTATTGTGCTACTATAATGTGATATTTCAAAATAACCTATTCATTCTTGAGATAAGTAACTGCAACTCGAGTCCATTAATTCGACTCGTATCATTCCCAAAAACACATTGTGCACTTGACATCTGAACAGCTGGTGATGGTGACGTAGACTATTAATAAACATCTGCCTCACGGTTAATAGCACGCAGTAGTAAGTAGTTAATAGTACCTAACAATTTGTTGTTTGATGAGTCACCATTAGAACAGACACGCGACCCATAGACAGAAGATGCGCGTCAATTAATAGAATGAACTTTACACCACTTCCTTTAGACGTCTTATTTAACTTTCGCAGAATTCTTTTTAATCTGAAACTTCAAAGGTGAACTAATACACAGAATTGAATAAAACCAATAACGCGCTAAAATCAACAAACGACAAAATCTACTTTTTGATAAATGATTGCTACCTACCTACAATGAACTTCGAAACTGGAAGAGAAAATAATACTGATTACCATGGTGATAGCAATTTGTTTATGCTAACAGACAAGGAGTCAGTAGTGGCAGAGCTCTTTTAGGAGCTCGTACGGAAAAATGTTAAAGCTATAACTCTATACCTTTTTGTGTTGTGTCCTGGAATGAGGGGTACATGTGTAATTATGGGCACATGAGACATGTTAGCTGTATCTCTGCGATGCCAACACACCTGGCGCGCCTCGGTATTGACATTAGAGATTGGTTACCAATTATAATCACATTTTCCACCCAATAAGATAGCTTATGTAGTTGAAAATAAATTCTAATGACTTGTTCTGTGTATACAGGTGGCACCCTCAGGGTGTACGGTTCAATACTGAGGCCCGACGTGTCATACGTCACGTTACTGCTGTCGGTGAACGACTCCGCTGCCACCGTCCTTCGGGAGACGCTCGACAAGTACGGCATGTCGTATCAAGATCCGCAGCAGTTCTGTATTGTACAGGTAACATTATTGTTGTTTACTATTTACCACATATGTAATGTTTACCTCTTTTATGTTTATTGTTTTGTTTAAGGAGTTTTTTTTACGCCATTTCTTCCTAACTTCGTTAGGAAGTGTTGAAGGGTTGGTTTTTGCAATTTTTCACGATTAAAAAATGCCATTTAGATTTACAGTCTTATTTGAATATGTATTTTGAATTTGACCACCAACTGATTTATTTTTCTGGTTTACTATCTGGCAGGTTCATACGAATTGTGATCCCATTTTTAATGTTTGCGGAAAATCGTATCCGGAAATAGTGGAAAATGCCTTTAGGGGATTAACGTTAATAACTTAGATATTAATGATATTAACCGCTATTATGTGGATGGATGTCGTGACTGAAACAAGGCCGTTACCGTTGGGGACGCAGAATTTAATAATCCGAAATTTTCCGCCATAAATAGTGCCTACTTCATCAATATTGGCACGGAAGTCAATACACAGAACTGTATGTGTACAATAAAGACATGCAACTAAACATATTGACTGTTTTAGGAGGACAAAACCGACAATTCGGAATACATTTTAGAAGACGACGAATGCCCGTTGGCGCTGATGAATATGACAAGAAGTAAGTACTGCATGCTTTCTCCCCTATACATATTTTGCAAATTCAATTATCGATTCCAAATCGAAAATGTCTTGCTTAACGGGCGATTCGGTAATTAAAGTAGCTGGTACGTCGCACGTATTTACAAAGGCTAATCGAGCTTCGAAATTAAATACTGCTTTCAGTTTATGAACAACGGGCTTCTGCAAGCGACTTGATCCGCGTGGAGTTCAAATATACCGTGTGAAATACATCCTGGTGCTGTAACGTTAGGCAATAGTGTAGCCTGTCAATTAAAGAACTTTTGTAATCGAACCAGTACTTCAGCGATTACCACAAACAAAAAACAACAAAACTTTACCTTTTGAAATCTTTACTATATAAGTAATAGCACTCTTCCCGCGACTTCGTTCGCATGATGTTTCTTACGGATCCCCAATTTAGTTTATAATAAAATATGATATAGCCTATTTCACCCGGTGAAAGTGTAGCTTCCCTACAGTGAAATAATTTTTCAAATCGGTTCAGTAATTTCAGAGCCTATTCAATGCAAACAAACAAAAAATCAAATCTTTCCTCTTTGTAATTTTAGTATAGAAAAGTAAAGATTTTAAGGAGTTCTAAATCTCGAAAACAAAAACCGAACCCTTATTAGGTCACTTTTCGATCGTCTGTCACAAAGTTTTTGTTAGCACCAGTAGAAAATAATGTTCTTACTAAAAACGTTTGTCTCTGAACAGAAATGTAACAAGGGGTCTTTGAATTAGGAATTTCTAAAGTTCAAATACATTTCTTATCTCTGGAATGCATGCTCACTAAGTTTAGTGCAAGTTCGTGTATAAGTAGGTTCGCAACGTCGCATGCTTCGCTAACGGTAGTACGTTAGCAAACTATGCGACGTCGCGTGCCAAATTATATTGTGCCTATAAATGATGACAGCATTTACTATTCACTACCGATTAAGTGAAATTGCCTTTTTATTAACGAAACGTTCATTCTTGAGTCTGTCGCATAATGTAATAGGCACTAAGGTGGAACATAATAACATACACACTTACAAACATAGACTGCTGAAAACATAACCCTTCCTTTGCTGAAGTCGAGTAAAAAGTGATCAGGTTCTGTTGCTAATTCTTTCAAGAATTTAGACAGTAAAATTTCCTAAAAGAAAAGCTACGTAAGCTATACTTTCAAGAAGTGTATGCAAGCTTTGAGGGCCTTGAGGCTGCAGAGAACAGCGTTGTTTAGTTTCGTGTAAAGTGAAAATGAGATGACAGCGCATGAGCCACTTGACCCACATGCCTGGTGGAGTACAGAGACATACGAGTGCTATATGTACAGTCAACAAAAGAGATTGGTATGCCACCAGATATAGTTGAAGTTTGCTTAGGAACCGATGGATGTTTTCAAATGTAAAATTGAATTTAAAAAGTAGATAATATTAAATTAGTTTCAATCGAAGACATCCATCGGTTTCAAAGAAAACTTCAACTATATTATCTGACGACCCTGCATACCTTTCTCTTTTGTTGACTGTATATTATACTCTAGAAAAATACAATGTGGAATAACTATTTCCCGGGTTTTGTTTAGTTAGGGTTAGTAAGTAGAATATCGTATATCTGAAAACTCTCTCGGGACTAATATTGTTTCGTTCATAAGAACACACCGAAACAAGATCTTAGTAATCCTGAAAGATAACATAGACATATCAAGTATTCACTAAGTTTTTACCTGAAGCTAAAATTATCTTAACCCTCACTTATCGGCGTTTTTCGTAAAGGTCTCGCATCAATTACCTACATAATTTGAGATTCTCTTATGAAAAAAATATTCCTGTAGGCAATTTCGTATGTGAAGGTTATATTGGATCGGGGCACGTTTCTGTTTTATAGTAACATCATATTTGAACTTTGAAGGAGTCTCGGATATCGGATATTTACATTTGAGATACCAGGCAACATTCTCGCGAAAAAAAGGAGAGAACGGAAATTATTTGTAATGCTTGGAGATTGACGTATCGAATAGTAACATATGAAAATTACACTTTATATACTTTGAGTATAAAACCATTTATTTATTTAAGAATGTTATGATTTTTTCGCATTCTTTATTTTTACATATTTTTACACACATGTATTATGATATTATTGATGGGACATGACTGACTAACAATATTTAAATAAATGATGGAAATAACAAATAAAACGGTGTGATCGTGATTTTTTTACCCCATCTCGCCACAGATTTTTGAAATGTTCGTTGTGGTCAGAACACTTGATTTGAAATCCTAATAAATCATCTGCCAAGCTTTTTCGATATGAATTGTATTTTGTAATATTTGTTTGATAGAATTTGTACACGCACTGAGGCCTGAATATCTATTACATGATTTCTATGTTCAAAGTTTCATATAAGTACTATTGTACTGTGTTGAATCCATTCTGCAGGAGGCAATCACTTTCTTTAATGGTATATATGTATTTTTATATCCTTCCTAAATAAAATCTATTGAGAACAACGATCACCGGCCGGTCATATGTGTCTAAATGGCATCAAGAGTATGATTCCATTGTAGTCTTGTTATCTATTCAGAAAACGGATTTGCCTCTTATAACGGGTGTAGGAAGAAAACGAAGCCGAAAGTTATATTTTGTTCCCATTAAAGCGATCATTTTTTATGCTTAGGAACATTCCTGGGAACTTTCTAGTTACGGAGATGTTGAAGGGAAATGTTCATACGTTTGTCACCTTTTTGACTAAAGCTAGTTTTTTTAAATGTTACAACTAAACTTTAAATACCCCGACGACCCCTGTACTGTTGCCTCCACCAGTACAATGTTTGTTATTGCGTACTACTTAAATACAGATATTTCACACCAAAAATAAAATTCGATTCCCAGCGTTAGATTTTGCTCAGTCTCATTCGAGTTTGATTGTCAGTATACGTAATTAACGGCTATGTGATGTGTTTTTTTACAAGCCGTATAAATGATATTAAAGTCCAAAATTAACATCAATCTTTAAAATTGATCGAACTTCAGCTTTTGTCTGAAACCTTTTAAGTTTACGAATTTTAGAGGACGAAACGAAACGAAAAACTGGATAAAAATTGTTTTCACGACATCCAATCTCGTCGCTGGCGTCGACGACATTTCAATCGTCACACGTGTTCGCAGAGATGAAATGAACAATTCTCGTACAAAGAAACAGCGATTTGCTCAGTTTTCGTTCTCAGAGCAAAGAGTGTATAAAATTTGGACTACTGACTGATTCGTCATGTATGAATGCAACAGTCTCATGTTATATTAATTTTGGACAATTCAGATGTCTATCCACTTTGAACATATTTGTGGTTAAATATGTCTTTGCAATATCAAAAAATACTAAGTAGTGATATACCGCTTTTGAATTAATTGGTAATATTTCAATTTAACTGCTGTAAAAATGCAAAAAGTAAAAGTCGAATCATTATTAATCAGCTGCTTTACTTTTAATTTGGACCCATAATAAAAGTTATTCATGTCATGAGTACTTACCAAATTTTATACCCTGAATGGATGCTCATGAATTCAAAGACGCCCGGTGTATAATATACACATATGAAAGGGTCTTTATATATTAATTAAGATAGGGTCTGAATTCGCTTTTATGTTGAATTATTATTTTCCAAAAGGTAAAGCGAAGTAGACAGTTAGATGTTCGCAACCGCAACTTTTAAGCTGGTATCAGCCGCATCCTCGTTGTGGTTGTTAGTATCTGTGGTATAAGAACGGTTCTGGAATACTCTTAACGCGACCATCTAGCTGAGCATCTTCGTAAAAGATGTTTACTATATTATGTTGTATTCATGTGAATCGATAAACCTAGTTCTCCTTCTTACCTGACTTCTCACTTTCAATATTTATGTTCTGCGCACACCAAGAATCTTCGCTCCTCTAATAATCGTATTCTGCGATGTCCTTCCCACCGCTCTGGTTTTCTTAAATCTTCTTTTCTTGTCCAGGCGGTTTTCTTATGGAATTCTCTCCCTCAGAATATCAGGATGGCCACCAGTCGGTTCACATTCAAGGTAAAAGCTCGCGAGCACTTACAAAAGAAGTTGGCAGACTCGTCCCACAACTAATTTGTCGTACTTCACCACCTATAATTATATTTTTATCTCTCTCTACTTTATATATTTTGTTGTATGTATGTATATATGTATTTATTATTATATTTTATTCTCGAAAATTTTCTTTATCTGTGCACCTACTATGTTTTGTCTCTGCATCACCCTAAGGTAGACTGGTAGAAAATGCCCAAGGCATTAAGTCCGCCTTTGTACATTGTATTTTATTTTACATGTGCATAAAGTTTAAATAAATAAATAAATAAATAAAAATAGGTACTCCATTAGGTACTGTTTAATCTATTTGTATTAAAAAAATACTTTTTAATATAGGAAGATCAATACTATCTAAAGCTACGTTTTGCAATTTACGATTCCAGTAAATCATTAAAATCAAGGTTCACGCGCGTGCTTAATACCTTTTGCGGTTATTTCCCTATAGAACGTTCATCTGTATGGTAATATTTTTTCATTTCATGTAAATCATCAGGTTAAGCCTCCACTGACCAGGCGAGGCGTGCTAATTGACCTCTTTTTTTATTGCGAATTGCGCTATTTTTTAAGGTTTGAATTTTATTGTACATTTTCTGTTCGCTGAAAGAATATTTACAATTGAAACAAATTGCCTGATTTACCAAAATTTTCCGACAAGTCCGTGTGATATCAATAAGTAACAATCTATCGTATCATAACTATGTCAAAAATCAGAGTGACCCCAAAAGTCCAAACCTCTCATGCTATCCGATCTAACTGAGGAAGTAAAAGTTAGTTCATTACTTAGTGAACTTTTGTCTCACGGCAAATATCGAAATTGAATCTCGTTCGACGTTCGATTTCGGGATTGAATTTGTCCCCTGTGTTTATTCGGGTTATACTTGCTCTATCGGTCATACTCGACCCTAGTTTAGTCAACATTGATGCATTGCGGCAAAATTCAAACACAAAGACCCGTTTCCGGTTCATGTTTGCGCGATATGCAGCGTGCATGTGGAGTACTACACAAGCCGGCTAAACAATATAAAAAAAAAAATTAAAGGAAACAGTTGGTTTGGACTCAGCACAATGAGACACAACACTACAAATCTTAACAAAACAAAGGAATAATTTTATTTTAAAACATTACGGTGCAAAATGGCCCTAATAACCCCTCACGTTATTTGATACTCAAGGATTCATGTGGATTCAGGGTTGCTTCAATCAAATCATAGTTTACAAGACTCCAGAGCTAAGAAACGTGACCTCTGCCTGAGTTGCGTTTAAAGTTACCGCGCTTGGTTCATGGCATTGGGACATTCATTGCATTAAAATCTTCTGCTATCCATAATTTATTGGTCTTCCTCTGCTCTTATTTTAAAACCGAGTAACAACACAGTAACGAAGATAACAATCTTGATAATTTCTCTTTAACTAACTTTGACAAAAGTGTTACGAGAACAATGATCTAATATAGAATATTTGATAGACATATCAAACGGAATCAAATCTCCAACGGGAAATGAGTGAGTAGGCCCGTAACGTGGCGAATTGTCCGATAACGCTTTTCCATCAATAAACCCGACCTACAAATTCTTTGGTCCAAACTGAAGTTGTGGTAGGTACTATGTATAGAGATGGAGGGCGGTTTCTAAAGGGAGGAACAAAACTAAATTTAATTATTTAGGGTGAGGAGGCTTTTTGCTAAAGACCTTACTTCAAAACTTCATTAAATACGTTTCTAAAAGATTCCCAATCTTCTTAAACTTTACATTTTTAAGTCACACAATTCACAAAGGAAAATGTTTTGGAAGTTAATCAACCCGCCATTTTTTTTCCATGTTTCCTAAAGTCGAAACCGAAAGCCAGTTCAGGAACTTCGATTGAACAACTTCGTTGATACACGGTGATCAAAACACCATCATTTCATCACGTGCGCATTGGAACTGAACCCAAACATTATTTGCCAGTGTCGTCCGACTAAAAACACATATGTTCTGCGTGTGGTTTAATACCGTGTTCAAGAGCATTAAAACTTTAATGCACCTTGATGAGAAATTTCTTCGTGAAAGTTTCTTAAGCAGTGCCATTTAACCCGTGGTTGCACTGTGTCGGCGTGTCCACTATTTCCGCAAGAAGGTTCCTCTTGGGTCGGACAATGCTCGCCGCGGCTTACAATGGGAATACATGAGAGGGAACGTGCGGGCGCAGGACGCGGCAGTCGCCTCGCAGACGCCGCGCCACGCGCCTCACTTAACGCGCGTCTCGACATGGATTGGGGCCTCCGCCGTAAGTTCGCACGAAAAAACTTTTTGTTCAAAATTTGCAATGTGATCGACGGCTAGGCCCACCGCGGCCAACGCCGGCGCCGCAGCCGCGATCGGAGAAGATAGTAAACAAACGCATGTGGCCGACAGAGTAGTCTGACCGGTGTGCCCACAGATGCCGGTCGACCGGCCGCCGGTGCCGGTATTTTTAACTCGTTTCGCGGTTCGATGTCCGTTCCTTCGTGGAATCGATATGCATAATATCGTCCTTGAAAGTCGCAACTTTTGCAAGAGTTAAATAGAGTTATAGTTTCTCAAGAACTCAACAATCGATGTCTAACATATATTCCGGTGCACGACTGTAAGTTGCAAACTTGTTTTGTCATTATGTTGTAGTACTCGCAGAGTTTCTGTGTGATGCGGAAGTTCGAAACTTTCTAAATGATTATAATATGTCGTCACCGATCAAAGCTTGCTAGTGTTTCTTTTGTCTTGAGTTAAACCAGTTTTATTTCACCGAGAATGTCGCGATAAAGAGCACTTTTTATAGTCTGGCCATAAAGTGGTGTGTCTTTCTTTCTGCCAGTTACTATTTGACCTTTAGCATTACTTGCTATTGAGAGTGATCCCTGAGGCGAGTTGTTAGTGAAGATAAACGATGGCGAGAACGTACGTGCCCAGAGAAATGCCTGAGTTATGACGCGGGGTATCTTTCATGAATTTATGGCATATTAGAACATAATACTCCAGAAGTTAGAATAAAAATGAAAAAAGTACATTAAGCAGTACCAATACTAACAATATTATTTAAAAATATTTGTAGGGATAGCAGTAGGTAATTGAATAGCAGTGGCCAGAGATGGCAGTCTCTCGATGTAAAATATTGAAAGTAAGTCGTATAATTACTGAAAGCGAGCATAGCCTTTTCCTGATGTCGCTGACGATATAAAATTTGGTGGTATACTCCCTGCTAGCAGTTTTGGCACCAATCACAATAATTCAGTTCATCGCCACTATAACGAAACTAGTAAATATAATAAAACGAACCCATGAAAGAGTACACAGTGAATTGATAGTGTAATTAACTTATAAAATCAGTTTAGAGATTCATCGTTGCATAAAAGCATAAATACATAATAAAAACTGTGTACATAGATGTTACAACACGTGAATAATGCTTATAATGTTTAAAATAAGTTTAAATAGATAGCACAGCAATGTGTCTACTAATACCTACGTATAAAGTTTTCTACATGTAAATCCAGGTCATAGTCTACATGTGTGGCTGATTTCATAAAAATCCATTCAGCCGTTAAAACGTGATTGGGCAACTGAAATTTTTTCGTTATTTTTCTTGCTAAAATACTTTTTGATAAAAATTTTATGTTTATGCGTAAAAACTATAACTGCATGCACGGTGTGCAAATGATTGACAGTTTGTATATTACATATTTGTAACCAATATTGAGAACATCGTGACGGCTCTGAAAATAAGCTTTTATAAAAATATTCTCTTGCACGATATTTTCATGCATGCGCCTATTATTTAGAACCAGATCATGTTTTCTGCTCGATGGAATAGAATACAAAGCGCATTAGAGTATTATCACTACCTTTGGCGTATCACGGTGAAGTGGGTCACGAATAATGGTGTCCAATATCTTCGTGCAGAACCTAACACTGGGTGTGACACCGTGTATACCCATAACACTTTGTTTTTTACTTTATTTGCGGCATCAAGTTGTAAAAGTCAAGGTAAGAGGCATTTATCCTACACCTGCTCTATTAACCCAATAGAAACTGCGTGGAAGACGAATAGCTAGTGTATTTAGCTGGGGAACAAACTGGCCGGTAATGTATTTGTTGACCCTTCGCTCCCGCGCGTGCTTGCATACTTACTCACTCATACGTCGGCTATATCCTGCCATAAAAACCATGCACATGTACAATTGTACATTCTGCTACTTAGTAGTTAACTTAATATTAGACTGCGCAAGTTAACTGTCGCCATTCTTCTGTTTCTTTATTACTGATTTTATCAGCTAGCACAATATTGTTCGCGGAGATACGTTTTTTAATTTACCGCGTGAACTCTTGTAACTTGACAATGACAAAGTATAAATTGGACTTTGAGGTTCTTTTTAATTTGCTCAAAGTTTTATCAGACGCCCAACTTCTCTCTTATAGATTTGGTTTTTCTGACAATCGTCTCAACTTCATTAGGATTTTCTCGCTTTACCGCGTTAATTAGTTAGTACGGAATTCATCGTTGAAACCGAAAATAGGGATACCCAAAAGTATTTTTAGATTAACTGAAGTTTAGGTCTGTAAGGGCGTTGATTGACGTGGCAGGAAACTAGCTACTAATACCCGCAGCCCAGACTAATTAGGATGCCGTATTTTAAGCCAAGTCTGTTTACAAACTTCTTGCGTTGCGTGTTGCAGGCGGTACAATACTGTTATTATTTTCCACATTAATATACGTTTAGAAATCAATCATAAACTTATCGATGAATTTGCATTTTAAATGAAAAGTAAAGTGCTTTTTGCATGTATAATATCGAAATCGATATTTACAAAACCTTTATCCCTTGATGAATTTGTTCAGGGTATTCCTATGAATGAAAAGTTATCAAGGGGTTTTCCAAACTGAAAAGTGTATCGAAACGCTTAGAGTGTTGTAGGTATACTTAAATATGCTTAGCTTTTATCCCAAAGAGGGCTTCGGCGGCTAGACGTTTCCCTCGAGGATTTACCTAAGCCATTTCGATCTTTCTCACAAGTACCTATCCAAAATGTTTAGAAACCACATTTTAAATGCAAAAAGAAAAGCTTCTTAGGTGTGCTAAAACTAAATAGCAAAATAAATAAGTTATAAAGAGTAATGTAAAATGTCTAGAATGTTAAACAAATATTCGTAAGATAATATTTAACTGCTGTTCGAATAACAATTAAAACTAAATTAACTAAGAGGGTCTAGAAATCCCATCACGCTGTCATTGTAAGTTCGATCGAGGAAGTTCGAGAATTTGCTCAATATTTATGCCGCAAGTTTGATGAGTATTGTTCGCAATTCAGAACTCTCAGCAAAGTATTTTTAAGAAGTTTAGAAGTCAGAAGCTAAGCTACTAATTATAAATCCACTCTCGTCGTGAATCGCGCAGTTCCCACAAGTAAGTCATGTACTCCCATGCATAATGAAGTCAACAAGCTCGGTATCGGACGCTGGAATTTTTCAAATATAATATCGTTTTTCGCCGCCTGAATAATTATCGTCTCGGAAACGTAAATGCCGAGCCCTACTCATAAAACCGTTACTGCGGTTTTTCCCGTATATTGTAAGAGCACTTGACGGTTCGCAACACGTACCCTACCAAAAGTAATTTTCTTCGTTCACTTGTCACGTCACATTAATATTTTCGTATCATCTTGGGTCTGACGAGGGACCTTTAATGTGTCAACGCTCTGCAGACTTTGAGATAAGAATTCATCATATTTAAACGTTATTCACAAATTCTTAAATACGTTATTAAGAAATGAAATGAGCAAGTATGTAAGAGGAACAAAGATAGCAGGGTTTATAAATATTAAACAACATCGCTGTTGAAGTCGATAACGATATTATAATAAAAAAATATCACGCTTGAGGTGCCTTATGATTATCAATAGTGGAATTTCACCTCAATTCGCTTTGGACGGTATAAAGTCCCTTGGGACAGATAGCGAATGCCTAACTGTCGTCTTATACGAAGAGTTATATTGTCGACAGCTATATCAGGCGGAAATGGTTCCCAACTGAAGTGGTTAGTTCAAAGAGCTATACGTTTAGTTCATGTCACTGCCGTGAACCGTGACAATAGATGCGGGAAGTCTGTCTTGATCGCAACGCCTAAAGACAAATAGAGGCCGCAATATGATGTTTATGTATATGTTAGAAGATGCATACGTACATACATGATGGAATCGACGCCCAAACTTGTACTAAGTAGTTAAATTATATTATAAAAAAACAACTCTACCTTTTGTGATTTTAAGTAGTAGGAAGGTATTTTTTTGTAAGGAACTGCTCATTTATTTTTATTAAGCGACTAAAAATGTCAACTCTTTGGTGTGCTTAAAATCATGTCGATGCCGCTCCCACTCTGTATGTAGTTTCCATTCTTATCACATAATCTGTTTAGTCTTCTTCTATACACAAAGCACTCATGAAACGCGATGGCAGTTACTAGTATTCACCTAATAGCGAGAACATACCTACATGATATTGTTCAGGAAATATAATGAGAAAATCTTTATTATCTTTCTTCGGTTTTAATGCACCTTTGGAGGTTGATAACCCATAAACGACGACACCACACATCTACCCTCAATCGATACCTAGCATCGATAAACATGGACGATGCTATCTTCACAATACTGGTGTTATCGGGTTTCTTTTATTACTTGATGTATTTTGCTCTTTCTATTTATGAATTTGGGGTTTCTCAGTCTGAGCACGTTTTCTCACCGTTTTGAATATCACAAAATCAATACCAAACTGTCCAAACTAAAATAAATATGAACACATTTAAATATCTTATCTAATATCTGGAATATTAAGTATTGAGAAAGGCTCCTAGAATGTCAAACTGTTTATGATAAAACCGTCCTAAAAAAATCGTGATACGTTTGGAACTGATTTGAGGAAAAGCAACCTAAGGGAATCATAGGCGCTTTTCTAGTTATTCACGCAAAGTACCTCTCCCAGTCCCCGACGAGCCTCCATTTAAATTTTAATTTCACGACATTCGCTTCAAAGGAATACATTCTTTGATGATTTGGAATATCAAAGGTTTATTACTTACAGTTACTGTTGCAATTCAAATTAATGAAAATTCTTTAGCGTGCCTACTTTTAAAAGCCTTTCACGAATGTTGTATTCAGTATTGAATCAAACTAGACTCAGCTTAAAATACTTAAATTTATTATGAAAATATGTTTAAAATGTAACCACTGAATGTGTTAAGAAAAAAAAGACGGGTTGCACTCCGGGAGTGCCGGCAGAAGTGAAAACTTGATTATTAACGTTGAGCATGTTTGATTTTTTGAAATGGTTAGGGAATAATTTTGCACCAATTGCTTTATCAGTATAAAAGTACTATCATTTATGTGGTAGAATACAATATTCATTTATTGCGCTATCGTACACAAACATGACAATTTATATTACATTAAAAATTTAACACTTTAAAACTATTACAATTTATTTTACATTAAAAAGTTATACACGAACATTCGCGCAAGCGCCCTGCGCTGCCTAAACGAAACAGTAGGCCCAGGCATACATTTTCGCCGCGCCGTAGAGAGGGGATAGCTGTCTACTCTCCATCCGTCTTACGCTTTTTCGATCAGGTCACGTGTCCTGACGCGAGTTTAAGATTTTATACCCATTACAGAAAAAGTGCTCAACGCCGCTAAAGAAGTTTTCACTTCAAAAAAAGCACTCACATTACAACTTGGTTTTCATAAAAAAAAGGTTTTTAAACCCTGGAAAATTGAAAAGCGGTACGAAAATGGTAACAGTTTGTTCTCAACGTAACGAGTAATAAAATACCCGTTCTCTTTTACGAGTCCGAGTCCGTTCGTATGAAAGAATATTTTTAAAAGAGTGCTAATTACACAAAGTCGAGATTTTCAACTTCCACTGAATAAAACTTTTGTTTTCACTGCATGAAAACTAGGACAAGGCCTATTTCTTTAAGAACACATTGTTATGTTGGAAGAATTGAAAATGCATATATAGTTTTTTTTTTTCAACATTACCAGTTGATACTATATCTGAATCTATTAAACGTTGTTTAACTCACAGGCGCTGCTACCATTATTCGTAAGGAACGCCTGTTTGGTTAAAAGTCGTTCAAAGGTCAGCCGTTTATTCGGTTATCCTTAATGAAGCATGTAACACAAGATGTTACAAAACCCATGCCGATGCGGCTGTCGACAATATTGTTCAGGAATAAGGAATTAAGATAAAAGGAAGTGATAAGGATAACCGAATAAAAACTCAAGCGTTCATTCATGCGATTATGTGTTCATTTTAAAAGCTTTTTCGTATCATAATCGTAAGGGCTTTTTGCTAAAACCCAAACGAGAACTCTTTTCACTGCTAACCAAAATGGTCCCTGCTCACAAGATGGACTTGAAATACCATTGAAAGATGTTATTTCTATTTGTTAATGACTACCCCACTTATTACGACAGATATAACGACTAAACAATTATACGCACGCGGCGAACATTACAACTTGAATTCGTCGTCGAGGGTAATTTATTATTAACGAGATGTTCAAACAGGCGATGTGTATTTTGCTAGGCAATTGTATAACTCTCCTTAGATGTATTGTTGTCTCCACATTGTCGGTTCTGTGTACACTGGAGCACATGTCCGTCCGCCCTGCCCCTGCCATACATTCATTGTTATGTTTACGCAAGGTCCGATGCTCGACACCGCGACATTGCGTGCCGGCGACATCGGTCGTCGTCAGCATGTCATATATTGCTGCACCCACCTTCCGTTGATGTTATCGTACCATTTATATACACGCATACTTCAGTGTAAGAACCTTAATACCGCGTATTATTCAGACTTAAATTACCCTAATTTTTCCATGCATAATGAGTATGAGAACAAAATATTTGCATGAAATGACGCTCTGTTCGCTGATTTTATTCTAATTTTTAATCAATAAGGTCACATAGCAATATTCTTTTTGCTTCACATTTTTTACGGATTTTTTTTTCCGTCCGCATGAATTTAGCGTAATTTGTCGTCTGGCTTTGATCCCATTAGCGTCCCATCAGGTGGTGAAAATATGAACTAGTTTTATCGGGAGTAACTCCCATAATAAAACAAGTTCCTTAAAAAGTAAAAAAAATACACTTTCACACAATTCACTTGAATATTTCTATGTTTTTATTATTATCACCGTAAAGTTATAACAGAAAATAGAGTGTATTTTGTCACAAAAAAAAAATAAAGCACATATGTGGTCTTCTTAAAACATGATAATTATGGTTAGTCCCCATCATATCTGAAAGACTTAACGCCGTACTGTCACGAGTGAAGCAAATCGCAAAATGTTACTCAAAATAAAGCGTAATTTGAGAGTAATTTGCGCCAATGAAAGGAAAAGGGTGTGGAATGGATTATGCTATACACTACACATGTATATTCGTGACCTTTTAGAAAATGAGGTTTTCTCCTATATGAACCCGACGGTCCCATATCATTTAGTGTGTAATGTGGAGTGGCGTTTCGTCAGAGCGATCGCTATCGGCCCGCTCTACTACAGTAGCATACCAAGTGCTATAAAATCTGTATTGTAACCACATCTGGGATAATACAGAGCATACATCAGACATCTCCGAACGGAAATGCCCATTGTTATGGCTCTGATAAATACAACTTAGACGTACACAATAGATGAACTGGTTCAACTGTAACTGGTTCAGTATAAATTTAATCGATCGACTGAAAGAGTACTAAACTGAAAACAGCATTTCATGTCGAACTAAATGTCAGCGTACTAAACTTTTATTTATTCAATCGGACACGTGTAGTAAAAGGGATTCGATCATATCGGAGTAAGTTGTGTCGATTTGTTGACTATTATTATTTGTGAACTAGCAACAGGTGAGGTGATTATACAAATTCGGTAGGTCACGCAGGCACGCAACGTATATCGTCGCCTATATCGTCGATCTGACGGCGTCGCGACGTGACGACGGACGACCCGCCAAGCAGCCGGCCGCTGCCGCGCCCAATCTACAGACTGCCATGTCTCGCTCTCGAGACAAGCCTTCGTCATCGTGTACCATCTCTTGTTAATTAGTTTTGGAAAATGGGTCATCTCTCAATAACACGCCACATCTTGTCATTTCGGGATATTGGTTTTAGAAATTTGCATCAAAGTTTCCAAAATACAAATATAATAAAGTTCTAAATAAACTTAGTTTTGTACTAATTTTCATATTTAGCAGCTTTTCATGCCGCTCATTGTTTGCAAGAGCTTTTAAGTTTTGTTTAAATATAAATGTTATTGAACTCATTTATGTGATTGAACAATTAATGAATTAATTACTATCTAATTGCGATATTTCCGATAAGCTCCGACATAGTAGGTTATGAATCACATCTTGCATAAAATATGTACAATGTGACGTGTGTTATTATGTATATCGACGTTTAGTGATCACATAAAACTAGGCAAAACCAATAGAGTAGTCCTTAACCTGTATTGCATTATGAGTAAAGTGGCGGCCGGCTGGCACCGGTGGCACTGGTGGTACGTTGTGTATGACGTAGTGGTGGTGTGGCACTCCGTCCAGTTCCAATTAGACCGCCGGTCGGTTTGAACTTACTACGCGCTACGCTTTTATAGTATTCGGCCGGCTATGGCTAAAGAAAATACTAATCGCGCTCGCAAATATGCTTTTCAGCAGATCCTTTAGTTCTCGATTGCGAAATGATAAAAAGGAAGTTGTGCTAGGTAATCGTTCCTCAGGCTTACAGTGTTCGTACTCACACGTCTTGTATAAAGTGTTCATGTGGTGTGTTCAGTGTTTTTTTGTGTTATTGACCACAATATCAAATGTTTGATCTCTAAAAAAAGAAGTAAAGTTACAATGGGATATCGTAACTGATGATTATTTTTTACTTATCATTTTCTTATGAAGCATCAATTTTATGATGATGAAACTTTTAGAGGCCGAATCCCATAGAGCGCCAATTTTAGTGAAGATGCGGCAATAGCGTCGTTATTCTGACGAGTACTAAACTGAACAATCCCCCTTCCTTACCAAGAATTTATCAACTCATCAATTATTTATATTTCATGCTTGTTCGGTATAAGTATTGATTTTACCATTCTGTTTAAACCAAGTGCATTGTTTGTGTATGTGTATTATATTCCACAAACGGCTCTATAAACCACAATTCCATTGTATATTTGAGCTTAAACAGGGCTTACTTCGCCAATTTTGTGACTATTGACCCGGTTTCCTATTCAGATATCCATGTAAAGCAGGTACGTAAGTTGTTTGTTGTGCGTGTTGTTGTAGTGTTTCTTATATACTTACTTTACCTAGTTCTGTATGCCGAGTAGACATCAAAAAGTTCCATGGTAAATATACAAACTTTTCCTAAACAAATTCGAAAGTTATGCCTGATTTTTTTTCCATTTCAATATCGGCAGAGTGGCGTCTTCGATTAATCACGAATTATTTCTTTGTTTCCATCGATCATTACCTCCAAGACGTCCACAGTATGATTGATACTGTTTAATATTGTATGTATTGCGAATGACTGATGGCAACAAAGTTGCTCGTCGCCAAGGTAAAATTTCGATTACTTAGTTTGAACTGCTGTCAATTAGCAAACTTTGCTGTTAGTACTTAAGTTGGAGTAAGTATTACTAACCGTTTTGTTTGTCAATCAACATGTACGAGAAATGATCGCACTAAGATAAGTTACTGCCCCAAAGGTATTTTTCACCGTAAGCAAATTCGATCTCATGCCGCGGCCTACGAAAGTTGTAGCTCGTAGCAACTCTCGTAGCTCCAGTAGAGCCACGGGACAATGTAGACACTAATGATGTTGACACTAGAGGCGGGCTTGTCTCACTCGTAGCACGTCCCCCTTCCTCCATCAGCCCCTTCTCTGCGCACAACGTAACACGCTTCCGAGTGCACTTACCTAAACACGATGCCACTAAATGTAGCACTTCTGAAATATCCTCAAATTGTGTTAAGCCATGTGATCGCGTTTGAAGTGACATTATGTACTGTGTAAAGTTGCTAAGAAGAATAGACTACTTTATTCTTCATGAACGTACTTTTACACGTGTCTGAAATTTAGGTGAATTCGGTTTCAATCTACCAAGTTTTGTCTTCGCTGTAATTATGTTTAGCTACCCCACGTAATGAGTCCATCTCACCGTCCCAGTTGGGTTAATTATTTCTTTATTCATTTAGCTAATGTGTTTTTGTCTTGTAGGTCAGCGTTCTGTTTACCGCTTGTAACAAGAACGACTAGTAAATAATAACAAATTGTCATTTTATCGTTCATGTGGTGTCCTAGAAATAATGATCTTTTAAAACCTCATTCGTTCTCTACATAGCTAACGCATTAAACAGTAATACCAACCTTAACTTTAATAACACCAAACAATGCGATTTCTAATAATATCTAGTGGCAAACTACCAAGTGTGGTCATTAGGGAAATGTCCCCTAGGATCCATTGTGTGGTACCGTCATTACAGCCATACATAAATTAACTTTCGACCACGAATACGTACGTGGGCAAGTTAATTAAGTTGGTATGAAGTTAAAAGAGAATACAACAATGTATTCAGCACGTAGTTAATTACTAGTACAAACGACTGTTTAATAAGGTATACTAATCCATGGCTTGTGTTAGATGTTGGTTAACCTCTACACTTTGACAAGGTCAACTCAAAACTAGGGGCACGGTAAAAATACTTAGTCCTTTTGAGTACCCACCGCGTCAGAACATTATAAGGTCGACAATTCTTTGTGATTAACGTCATCCAGCCTAGCTCTATTCTCGATTTTCGTTGTTTTTACTAAAACGATAACGATGAAGTCCGGAACCGACGAAAAATAGTTTTTAGAATGAATTTGGTTTAGCCCGTCGTGGCTGAACATTTTGCAAAGAGTTTTTCATCAACAGCTAATCCATTATGAATTCACTTAGGTTACACAATTATTCGTAATAGGATTCCTTTGTAATACAAATGTTTGTTTTATGTCTCTGTAACAATACAAATTGAAATCAGTTTCGTTTTTGTTTGTCATTCCATAAATGTAGGTTCGATAAACGAAATAAAACCTTTAAATACGGTTTATTGCTTCGTGCGACCAATAATAACGCTTGCTATTTATATATTAAAACCCCCAATCTATTTTATTTGGTCGTAAAAGTAAGATATGAGTGTCCTGACGGTGAGATATACCTAAAATCTTGATGTAGAAACTGAGATATTTACATGAATAAAAGAAAGTGTCTACGAATAAATATTTAGCGGGCGCATTTATCTCAAAGGTCTCTTGGGTAATGCAAATTGTACAGCGTTTACAAATTCCCGACTAAGAACAAGGATTATCATTCAGACTTTCCCAAGAGTGCAGTTACAGTTGCCTTACTATGAGATTAAACAGGCTGTGGTAGGCTGACACAATCTTTTGGGGATGTGGGAATCATATTTTACCCCTAGAACCTGTCTGATGAGTCAGAGTAATTTACATAATAATAATATGTACTTTTTCCAGTAATGTCAACTTATAATCGTTATAACTTTTTCATAAATATTATTTTGGTTATAATAACTGAAAGTGCTATCTGTAATATAATACTAACATACATACTTAGAATCCAAAAAAATATCATGTGCTCCCAAAGCTTAGAAATATTAAGTAGTGCTCAATAAATTGAGTCAGTCGTTCTACCGAACAACCTCTTTATATAAAACTAAAAGAACGATATTGTGGGCGGCCTTGAGCAGTGCCCATTACTTGAAATGTGTAAACTTTTAACTTAGCAATATCCTGAAAAGCTAAGACAAAGGTACTTTCCTAATGTACACGTTAGCAACTTGTTAACACTAAACCTCGGTGAACATAGACCGAATTTACGACGCCGGTCAGGAAATGTAGGGAAACCGGAGCCGAACCGACGAACGGCGGTGTATACAATACACCCGGTTGACCTAATATTTATACTACTTAGGTGTGTAGGTCGAATTTTGGCTTCGATCAACATGTTATTTAGGCATAACTTAGCTGTGTATGTGTGTCCCATTTGAGTTAACTTAAACATTTTGAGTTAATCTTCTACAACACATAAAATCAAGTAATTATTTCATAAATTGTCTCATAGGCTGATTTATTATCACATAGGTATACACGATCAACAGTTCCTGTCCACACATTCGATCATCAATTAAGTATAATTGTCAATACGCCTGACCTGACGTTGAGGCATCGACCCAAATAAAACCATGTTAATTGTAGATATACCTTACTTTGAATAAAATCTTACTGCAAACATACTAATAGGATCATTTTATATTTATTACTATATTATTTATAAAATAAGTAAATATCTTTAGAAGATATTTATGACACGTCTAAAGAAAAGTGATTGATTGGCAGTAAAAAGAATCTGGGTAGAAAACGATCTGAAAAACATCAGAGAAATTCTCTTCAAATTAAATACAAGCCAGCTCTTCACACTCTGCTAAGCGCGAGTGAAATAAATACACGCAAATTTTATTTATCGCAATACATTAAATTGGAACCAGATGGAAAAACTACACACACTTCGTTCATCATTTTATTTACAGCGTTGAAATAATACTTATAGGTTAACAGTTGGCATTCACCCCACGGCCACCCACCACCCTGACCATCAGAAAGACCCACTTTCCTCGGTTGCCTTCTATAAATTATGCAATTCAGAAAAAGCACCACTGTTTTTTTTATCCACTTCCACGCCACTGTCGAACTACTGAACGTTTACCTAACTATCAAGAAAGGTCGCTTTACTTGGAAAAAGTAGTCGTGTTCTTTTGTAGTTCTGTCTGAACAGTGAACACATATTTTTGTGTTAAGCGATTGCTTAGCGTTTAAAAAAAAAAATACTTAAGTATGATTTAATTGATTGTGTTTAATTGCAGTGCTGTGTGTTTTATCTTATGCTATTTCTTATGCTTTTCCATTGACTTAATACACGTATGTTTGTCGTAGGCTCCATCATGTTCCATGTGCGGCGGCGGCCGGCGGACGTGCAGCCGCGGCGGCGCAAAAAGAAAGTCGGATCCGGCACCGGGGCCGCCGGCGGACGGCCCGGAAACGAGCCCATGCTGGTGGAGATGTCACCCGACGCCACGGTGCTAGAAAACGGACGGCGACTCAGAATAACAGATGTTGTCGAGGTTTGTTATCAAAAAGGAAATACTTTATCAGCATCGCCATCTTCTGATTGCGGGTCTGGGCGCAAGCTTAGCACTACTGTTTAATACATCAAGGATTTTGTCCGTCATAAAAAAGTCTGTTACACCTGCAGACCCATTAACGCTTATAACGTCGCTAGATAGAGAATTTCATCACCGAGTAGGTTAGACATCCGCACATCTATCCCTTTAGACGTGGATTCAGCCCCTAAAACACAAATCGCAACACCAAATCCCAGACGGATGATCACAGCACAAGGTATCGAGGCTATACCCCTTAAATTATTTACTATCCAATTTATGGGGAGTAAGAGTTGTAATAGACAAGCGGATAGACGTCTTACTCCGACCGGATTATAGTGAATCACGTTTAGGACTGGATTTATTTTGGTAAAGATATAATACTGTAAGGACGTCACACTCTTTACAGCAGATTGTATTTTTAGCCAAACGCTAGAAAAAAAAAGGAGTGGTTATAAATCATAGGATTTTAATTAAAAAAAAACTATGTGAATCTATCAAAACTATTAAACACAATAAATTATAATAATAAAATTCAGCTCTTTTTTCCGAAATGTGTCTATAAAAACTTATTTGCTGTGACCCAATAATGTCATGAATGTACAAGAATTGGACTCCTTCGGGAGCCCGTCACCCCACAGATAACCTACAAAATATTTAGTACTTTCAAGCGAACAGTAGGTAGTTCGTATAAAACGTGTAAACCACGCTTCGGAATACAATGTATGCAACAAAAAAACCCACGTAGTGATTTCATTCAAAGATTTCATACAATATACATAACAATAGATAATTTACAAGCATTCATCCGACAAATACCTACAATGAACTATTTACAGTAGTTACTACTTGTATAAGTTGTTATTTCGCGAGGGAATAGGCAGCTGTGCTGTAGTGTAGATCGATGAAGGATATCAATGTCGTTCGGTGAAACACATCATATTTTATATTCTGACAACTTCTACTTAAATAAGCATTACTCACGCACGGCGCAGAAAATAGTTTAATTGGCTACAGGCTAATGTTTTATGCATAAATTAGAAAGAAAAACACAACATTGTAATTCAACAATTGTTTGAAAGTTTATAATTAGCCTGTAACTGGAACGAACATGGTGGCTTATAACCGAGGGTGGGTATGGAATACCATACCTACATACACATTCCATTCTACGAATACCGTTACTGTACCTACTTATAGAATTAATTTGTATACTGGCTGACCTTTAAATTCGCTGTA
This sequence comes from Hoplodrina ambigua, assembly GCA_949774945.1. Classification (NCBI taxonomy): domain Eukaryota; kingdom Metazoa; phylum Arthropoda; class Insecta; order Lepidoptera; family Noctuidae; genus Hoplodrina; species Hoplodrina ambigua. The sequence goes on from OX458967.1 coordinate 11,125,939, forward strand.
AATCTTTCAGGGCTGAAAGTACTATGAATATGAACAACTTTTAGCTTTTCCATACAAAAAAGCACAACAAAACGATCAAATTGTTGGGTACAACATGAGGATCTTTGGAAATGTGTTAAACCTCCAGATGCAAATTCTCCGAAACTCGATTGATATCGAGTCTGACTTTGAAACTGAAGGTCATTCATTGCTCATAATACCAGGACGGTTCCGACTTCTCATACAGCAAATAATTTGCTATTTAAGTTAGTGCTTTAAATTAAGTGCGCTAAAATATTTTTTTGATGACAATATAAAAAGGTTGACAGTTTCGAGGCGATGTTGGCTGGGCCGTTGCTGTGTCAGAGCGGTGCTGTTATAATGAGCGATGAGTCGACGACCATTAGTCTCTTCATAGATCCGGTTAATTATTATACATATCCGAAATGAAAAGGCTGCCTTTCGAGGTATGCCAACATTTATCAACCATACCAATCATTTAAAGATTGAGGTTTAACACGAAAAGTTGGTTTACTGAAAGACCTAATGAATACTACTTCAGATAGTTGTTCAAGTATTGAAGATTACGTGAATAAAATAGTAACCATTGCTGATAAATAACGTTGAGAGTGGTTAGGTTCTTCAATTATGTAGCTATCTATGAACTTGACATAAATATGTAAGAGACGGATGTCGCTTACCTTGTAAAATAAATCAAAAAATGAAAATCGTTTAATTCTGGACAACTTAATGTACCATAATTTTGTTAGTAACAGAAAATAAAGAGTGAGTTGTGAATGAGTTTTGTTGCAAATATTTCATTTTATGGGAAATGACATAACTTCCTTAAATGTCCGCTCACGAATATATCAGTTAATTTCGTGACGAGTTTCATGTATTGCCTATTAAGCAACCACACACGGCACACCGTTCGAGTAAATCCCCAAATCCTGGCTTAAAATCTGTGCTCCAATTTAAAGCAATACCGACGCACTGGTTTTCTCTACTATAATAATTGAATTATGTAGTTAACGCTGCTCCAGTCGCGAGCTTTATGAATTTAATAAACACCGCTCTCGCGTCAAAGTCAATTCGACGAATATGCTCAGAGTTCTTTGGCATATTTAAATTACGACATCGAACCAATTTGCTTGTTTTATATCTCAGAAGAAAATATTTATTAAATTGAATCATTTGGTTCTTTGGATCCTTCTTATATTTTCTAAGAATTTTACTGACAACTACTTGAACTGTACCTACTTGAAAATAGCTGGTAAAATTTGGGTGTAAGTGACACTATGGCCTACCGCTTCAGGAAATTTAATCGTGATGCTATGTTTGTATTGTATGTGCTTTTGTTGTAGGCATTTTAGTTGAAAGTGAAGTTTTTCAAGTAGTATACTTTAAGAAACAATTGAATTTTATAGTTCCGATTCTGTACTCTATTCTAGGTCCTAGATTCGAAGTAGATGGATTCTGGAACAAGTTTAATGTCTACAATCAATCTTCTGCTCGCCGAGTTAGTTATACAGTTCGAAATCTTGTGAACTTAATGTAACCGTACCCACCCTATACGTAGATTTTATAACTTGCATACTTAATCTAGTACGTATAAGCACAGCTGCCGAATATGTGATTCTGAGTTATATTTTAACTTTATTGTTTTAAACAAAGTTTGCCAAATTCTCGCCCTCTACTGTGTGAGACTTAATAACCTTTAGGCTTGTACACATATGCTGGCACGACTGACGCCTACCTATTGTATAGGAACCCTTAGGCACCGGTTTATAGTTTCAGCATTACACCACTTCACCCAATAGACAAGATGTGAAGATATCTCTTAAAAATAATACAGCAGCCATTTGTATGATAATGTATGTCGGCAGGTGGGATCAGGCAACGGCACGACTCTCCAGCTGTATGGTCCGTCGATCCAGCCGCGGCACTGCGTGGTCGCGCCGGCGGAAGGCGGCGGGTACAACGTCACGCCACTGCACGCCGACGCGCACGTCTATGTCAACGGACGCAGGATCATGCACTCGCAGCGTTTACAAGTAAGTTATATTTGTTATGTATTTGTTTCACGTTTGCGGATTTGCGTCTGTTAAAACTCTAAAAACGGTTCCACCGTGCATCGTCCGGTTACAAAAAAACTGTAACGTTCTATTAATACAGAGCTCATAATCTATTAATATAAATACAGTTTTGCAATGATTGAAAGTTCTGTTGCTATAAGTAGACGTTCCTGAACAGCAAGACCAAGGTTCAATTTCTACCAATGATATTTTAACGAGACGTTTTCCCTATTACCAGATTAAGTTACTGAGTAAATCTATATTGCCAATTGAAATTAAAATAATCATAAAACAAATCCTCCGACTCTCGGAAGGAATTGTGTGACGTAAATCCTGAACTTTATGAAGGAAATTCAGCATTCACTGAAAGCAGTTCTACTTTTATAGATTCGTTATTGACTTTTACTGTGCACTTAACATAAAGACGATCGTTTCCGCCGTGGGTAGACTGGCGCGCGTGTGAGACTGTCTCGCCAAATGTGCCATGTACCGCCAATCCTGTTTGAATGCTACGAAAATATATTCGAAGCAAAACGTAGCGCTCCATAATACACGAATGAACACATTGTTTGCATTGCTTAATGAAGCCAACAACGCTTGTTCAAATAAACGAGGTCTAAAGCTTCGTGCTTTAATATTTGTAACATCTATAAGCATATTTATATAGAACGTTAATATCGAAACCATGTAATAAACTAATCAAAAAGTTCGTTATTGATATAATGATCGGCTACCAATTTCGACGATACCATCAATCAGTCAGCCAAAAAAATCAATTATAAAAACATTTTCCTTAACGATGGTTTAGTAGATTGGATGACAAGTATTGAGTATTTGTTATGGTAACCTAAATACGGCTCTGCTATGAAATATTCCAGGAACGCGTCGATCGTGTAGATCAAGGTCAGGCACTTGCCCCTAGGTTTACTAAATAGGTTACGGACTAGTTTTATTTGTAATACGTTCATCAGAACGCCCACGTAGTTCACAGCGATATCTACATTCTCCAACTAGAACGGACATTCTTGTGTAAATCAGCCTCTCTTTACAACGTTCCAAAGCTTTCCTAGTGTTTTTATCTAGTTTAAACATTCGTATCCACCAAGTATCATTGTGGATTCCACCCAAAATCAATATTGTCCAAAAAGCAGAACACTTTTAAACAACCGCAAAGTTGTGGGAAAGGCCCTTTAAATATTTATAGAGGTCCTTAGGTGTTCGTTTAATATGTACGGCAGAAAGACAAATTGAAAGTGGATTGCAGTGAGTTTTAGAGTTGTTAAACTGAGATTTGTGTCAATTAATTTAAATTGTTTTCTCGCAGCACGGTTGCCTACTTAAATTCGGTCGTGTTTCGACGTTCCGCTTCGTAGACCCGGCACAGGAAAACCTCATTAACAGAAACCTCGCGCAATCACAACACTTCGGCTCAGGCTCAATATATGACAGGTGAGATTATTGCACATACTGTTCCGCTCGTTCCTTTATGTTGTGTATAGTTGGGCCCTATAGTTAAACTTAGACTGACCCGAACATTTATTTGGTCGATTAGTTATCAGAATATCATCGCACAATTGCAACATTTTGTTATTACCTTTAATTTGTACTAATTCTATCAGTGTAAGTAAACACGATCAATCCCGTCGCTTATCTAATCACTTTCAAAGCTGTGTATTTTATGTTTTGTTCATCTGTCATTGTTTGTTTTCTTTGCATGTTTCTGTCACTGGCTCACGAATATCCGCTTGTGTACGTTACCCTTACATTAGATCGCCGACTTCTCCCGGCGAGAATAGCGGTGCGATGTCGCCGACGTCGATGTCGTCACATCAGCCCGACCCGCTCGACTCCAACGCGAACACGACCGACGACACAGAGTATCAGAGGACGATGAGTCCCGTGTCGCACGACACCTACTACAGGGACGCCAACGATACTATGCCCTACAACAACAACACCTTGAAACTCGACAACGAGTCGCTCATTATGTCGCAACACCTCAACGACACCAAAGACGACTACGTGAAAGATGATCACTCGAGCTCAGTGTACAATGACCAGAACCAGAGCTCCAACGTGAACCGCACGTCCAACTCTGTTCAACAGTACAAAGATAATTATGAGACTACGTTCGACTTGGACGGCAACGTCGAGACAAAGAGTATCTGCAGTGCGAAAAGCGGGGGCTCTGGACATGACAACAGGTATTTAGCTAATATTGATACAACCACCCTAATGGATTGCTGTGGAACTGACTTTACTTTCCAGTTTATAAATTATTTACGAACTTGTTAGGGTACAGGTTTTAATAATTAATTTATGTCTCTTTTGTTGTTGAATAACTGAACTATTTATGGGTATATCATTTCAGAAGTGTTCGTTATGTTCAAGTTTGTGTTTAGCGTAAACGTCTGATGAATAGAGCCTACTTAATGCTTATTTATGTTTTATGTGGAGTTTTCGCTAATTTACTTATAAAATATCTGCTTGTAATGTAAATGTCATCTCAGCCTGGTTTACCACTCTCCTTGGCAATATGTGTCTTAGTACAAGTACATTCATATATTTTTTGTTTGGAATTTAGACAGGTGCTTATTGTATGTATAAAGCAGCTTAACAGCAAGTGGTAAAGCAAGCGACTCAGTTTTGTTTAAAAGAATGCCAAAAAGTCTGCCTCGTCGCCGCGTATTGTGAAATGTTACTGTAACCGTGCGTGACGACACAGGATGAGCGCGGGCATCAGCAGCGGCCGCGTGTGTCAGGAGGCGATCCTGCCGGCAGTGCTGGAGTTCCCCGAGGCAGGCCAAGCGCAGTTCTTAGCGGCCGTGATCTCGCGCCTCGACCCGCATGCGCCCGCCTTCAAGCTGGCGCCCGTCTACACCCTGTATCTGTGTGCCAGGTGAGATTTTTATTCTGTCGCTTCAACACAACTACATATTATAATGTCACAAAACATAACATCACGCCTGCAATTCCCAAAGGGTTAGGTAGAGGTACCCATTAGCGAAATTTATTGTAAAATAGGGGGACAGTCTATTGCTATCAAACGGGCACAAATCAAGACTCCGAGGCTGCTACTGAGAAAGTACTGATCGAAAAACCCAATAACACTCTGTCCGACCTGGGAATCGAACCCAAGACCTCATGTTCAGCAGTCGCGCTTTGAGACCACTAGAAACCCAAGACCTCATGCTCAGCAAACGCGCTTTGAGACCACTAGACCAACGAGACAGTTATACGAACGATGTCAAATAAATAAATACATGGTTTATTTCTCTTATTTGAAAATAAATAACATAAGCTGCGTCAAAAGTCACAGCTTGAAGGGGAAAACAAACGTGTCATGGTTTACTTAATAATATATCAACACGTTACGAGCCATATAAACCGTAGCGTAACGACACGTACATAAAGCGACGAATTTATAACGTACTAGAATAACGCATAAAAGGAAATCAATTCCTTCGAATAGGATGTCTGTGAGTATAGGATTTTGGTTTGTTGGAGCTTAGAGTCGAAAGATTTCCCTCATTTCAATTGTCACATAATCCTTTCTGGGATTTTGGTAAGATTTCGTATGCATGACTATTAAAAATTACAAATTTAAATCATTTATTTCAATATGACCATTAAAAGGCACTTTTGAATGTCATATAAATAAAAAGAATCTCCATTAAGAAAATCCATATTAACTCTTTTAAAACAAATGTATACAGAATCGTACAGGAAAACATGTGAAATGTGAAGACGATGCATAAAAACTATTAGCACTACAATTGCTACATGAGGCTTTCGGTTCGATCCCTAGCTCAGGTAAGAGATTGGATGTAGGATTTGTCGAAAAATATTTCTTTCAGTAACAGTTTTGAATCTGGATTCGGGCAATAGGTTCACCCCTTATTACGTGGGACTACATATGTTGGGACACGTGAGTACACCCAGATTTCGCAACTAGCGAGATGTGGGTGTACTGTACTACGCACGTGTTTATAAACCTCGTGCTACCCTTTCGTGGTTAGCAAATATTATTATACGTTACATCTAAACGTGTTTACAGACTGCCCCATTTATAACATTAGTGAGATAAATCCAATTTGTTGGGGGTGTAATTTATAATGATTACGTATGTACAGGTACCGCGCGTCGACGCATTACCGCCCGGAGTTAACGCCGACCGAGCGTGCTCACAAGCTGACGGCCTTCCTACACCACGTCGCCACGCTCATACATGCCACCGTGCAGGTAACTGTCACTGTTTTATATGACTTGTATACACAAATAATCATTTTACCTAGCCTTTTCTACTATGTTGGGGTAGCTTCCAGTCTTACCGGATGCATTTGAATATCAGTATTTTACATAACGCGACTACCTATCTGATACCTCTTGGTAAGACTGGTTGACAGACTTTCGGACTTCTGACGACCCGTAACGACTGTTAATAGCCGGGACCAACAGCTTGAAAGTTTTGCGAGGCACGGAACGATGTCAGTAATGTCTAAGCTAAACTTTAGAAAGTATACATTTGAATTTAAAAATGTAACATACCCACCTCATGCATGACTGGCGGGCGCCTCAAACACTATGTTACCACGACGTTCACATAAATAACACACATTATGTTCTCTATCCTCTAGCTAGGTATACAGACATCGCTCCGCTGCTGAATATATTTTCGTCGTTGACTTGATAATATTCATGTTTACTAATGTTTGCGGCTTTCAACGCGTATTTAATTTGGGGTTTAACGGACTAGTTTTCGATTCGGGGCCTTGCCGCGGGACAAGTTCATGATTAAGAGCTTTGTTCGAGTTTAAAACTAGTTGGAGTAATCCGGTGTAAGCACCTAAGTAAAACATTTAAATGTTCTGTAGTTTCTGTTCCCTTGGGACAAAGGAAGTTTATGGAGTAATAATATGTACTAGCTTCTGTCCGCGGTTTCATTTATAGACTTTAGAATCAAGTGAACGTCCTAAATTCATCCACGGGAACACGAAATGGGATAAAAAATAAGCTAGATCAATATCTATGTGTCAAATTTTAGTGAATTCCGTTCAGCCGTTTAAGCGTGCAAGAGTAACGAAACATCTCACAAACTTTTGCTTTTATAATAGTAGTAGAGAGTGGGATTTTACATAAGAGTGTGATATTTTTATTTATAATTTTTTGATGCCATTTAGTTAGTTTCTTTTTCTATAATCTGATTGTTTTTTGTAATATATTTTTCTCTACATATTAAGTTAATAAATGACCATTCATTTTTATTAAATGTATCACGGTAGGTAATAGACTAACTGTCTACAATGCACGTATTCTGCTTCACTTTGTGGAAATCTACAAGTGTCGGCCAATGGGGTATTAGTTACCACCAATCAATTGACTTACTTTTTATGACCCGTCAAAACGCGATTCTCCGTAGATTTTGTATAGTAAAAAACATCTGTGATGTCACTTTTGTGGACTCATTGGATTAACTATTTATTAATCTCGCAAGCAATTAAAAATCAAATCTTACAGTCACATGAAAATTAATCGAGTTTTCAGGGCTTAAATAAAGGGTTTCTTTAGAGAAGTTATATCTTAGAATGATTGGTAATGGTGCCTAATTTTCAAACAAGACATATTCGTAATCACCTTCTCCACTTCCAGGAGCGTTGCACGGATTCGGCGGCACAAGCCTTCTGGATGACGAACGCGAGTGAACTGCTGCACTTCTTAAAATACGACCGACACATATCATCGTTCTCCACACAAGCACAAGAAGTACTATCGCTCACTGTGCAGAATGCTTTCAGGTATCAATATTTCTATTTTCTAGGACGTTTTGTAATTAATTAGGTCAAATAAATGGCCATCAATTTTATTAGTAAGTGATGTAGAATTTAAATATCAAAAGTTTATCATTAGCATGAGGTGTTACAATCTGCTTGCAAATACAAATGGGTTAGTTAATTTATTTGTTTTAAAAACCAAGATTGAAAGTTAGGAGTTGGTGTATATTATGCATCATTACTCCCATAGTAGCATCAGAATATCAATGATGTGGCTTGCAACTTGTTAAATATGATGTCCCTTATTTAAATGTTAGAAATAAAATAAAATACCATATTTGTGTAAATTTTATTGTAACAATGAACTTGTTTCCGCAGCAACCTAGTAACATGTTTCCAAGAGGAGCTGTCCCGAGGCCTGGCCACGCTGACGAGCGCGGCCGTGGGTGACGCAAATGAAGCCACGGCGCCCACGCTGCAGGCACTCGCCGCCGCCATCGTGCTCCTGCGCAGATGTCGCGTCAACGCCGCGCTCACCATACAGCTGTTCTCGCATCTGTTCCACTATATAAATGCTGTTTGTTTTAATAAAGTAAGTTGGTATTATCACAATAACTGCACCATAAAGGATTTTTAAAGAAAAATAACGCTATATTTTGCAGGCCTCATAAAATTACACAAATATGATATAACACGTACTGCATAACCTCTCGCAAAAATGGAATGTTAAGGATTGTGCGTACATTGAAAATTAATTACTATTGCATTGATTATAAAACTTCTTTTCCTTACAGTTAGTAACCGAACCCGGAATGGTGAGTGCGCGATGGGGTGCGGCCCTGTCTGCGCGACTAAAGGTGTTAGCAGCGTGGGCAGAGCGGCAGGGGCTCGAGCTGGCTGCTGAGTGCCACTTCGCGCGCATGAATCAAGCTGGTATGTATTAAATTATTTTCTACCACGAAAAAATAAGCTACTACGTTATAACCAAGAAAATAAAAAATACTTTATATGAAATAGAAACACCGGTATTTTTTTTAAAGAAGAAACACAATTATTGATTCGCCTTAGTTGTGTTGCACAATTTTAAATAATACAATTTATTTCCAGCTCGTCTAATTCAGGGCGAGTACCGCACCGCAGACGAAGCCGTAGCCGCTCTGAAAGCATGCTTCAAACTGAACTCAGTACAAACGCGCGCACTCCTCGCGCCGCTCGCTCCGCCCGACGTCGTCGAAGCGGGCGTGGCCTACGTGCGCACTCACACGGACGAACTGTACCGGGCTGATGGACGAGAAATACGGTTGGAAGAGAGCTCGTGGCTCGGCGCTGGGTTGTTGATCCCTTCAGATGGATTTAGTGCAGAGGTATATTATTATTATTAGTTTAACTAAATTTTTGACCGTTGTTAATGATTGAGTCTTAAGTCTTAGACTTTGTTTTTCTTAGAAGTAGTTAGGTTGGAATTAAAAAATAAATCGTTTATTAACAAGTTTTTATGTCCCAATATACATACTAATAAAATACATTAAATAATTTAGTGATTAGTGTATGATTACATAATGTGTATTGTGACGTGAGGTGGTGTGCGGCGTGCCGCCCGGGCTGGCGGAGTTCGTGGCGCCGCTGCAGCGCGGCGGGCTGTGCCGCCTGGCGCACCAGGCGCAGGCGCTGGGCGTGTGGACCGTGTACATGTGCGGCCACGCGCCCGCGCCCGCGCGCCGCGCGCCCGACCCGCGCGTGCAGATCATCCAGCTGCACAAGAACTCCAACGGCATGGGGCTCAGCATCGTCGCTGCTAAGGTTCGTTCTCGATTATTGTATGTTCGAAGCCCTTGGACTCTCACACTATCAATACAAAAGTATAAATAGCTGCTGCAGTCAGTATGTTGAAGTTCTAAATAGTAGGTTTGTATCGAGAAAAACCAGTGAGAAACTTCATTTAAGTCTTGAGTTTATTGTAATTTATACTACTGTTTGTTGTCCCTAATAATAAATACACTCTTTTAAGATCAGTAAAATATTACAATTTTAAAATACATTATTCAATTCATATTGGATCTACGGGTACAATACTAACTGACTCACATCGTTTTCTTTACTTAGGCGGCCCTTTATTCGCCAATATTGGTTTCCTAGTCACAAATATTATACTTAAAAAGTCGTTGCACTATATCGATTGTTCAGGGCGCGGGGCAGACGAAGCTAGGCATCTACATCAAGTCAGTGGTGCCGGGCGGAGCCGCGGCCGCGGACGGACGACTTGCCGCCGGCGACCAGCTACTGTCTGTAGACGGACAGTCACTTGTCGGGATCACTCAGGAGAAGGTTCGTGGTTGTCACTACTGTAACCGCGACGTGAATTTATTTGATGAGACCGTTCTATAATTTGAGGTGCTTTTGCTAACAGAATTTAGTCAGATTAACTTAGCAAACTATATTTTTTTAATTCAACAAAGTTCCATTTGTCTAAATCCCAGCCAGGCCCCGCATTTAATATAACATTAGAAAAAGAACGATACTATGCTATCGTTATTTCAATGTTAGCATATAATAAGCTCTTTTATTTCACGATAAATATAAAGCAATCTAGACTATTAGCCATTTACAAAAAAAATCCGCTATAAATGGAGTATAGATTTAGTGATAAAATCAAAGTCTAGATAGGCAGGCTAATTTATTACATTTGAGTATTTGCAAACATACATCCTTAAAATATAAATTTTAAATCCATACTAAATCAATAGGCGGCAGAATACCTAGTGCGCACCGGCCCCACGGTGACGCTGGAGGTCGCCAAGCAGGGCGCCATGCTGCACGGCCTGGCGACGCTGCTGCACCAGCCCGCCTACAACCAACGACAAGGTATGTACCACAAAATATACAGACTGAAACATTAATGATTAACTAAAATATATCAGAAATAAAGCTGTAAATGGTGTTAAAGATATATTTACGTGTGACATTTATTTTGGTGTTTTTTTTTCTTGCTTACAAATTTAAGCATTTATTTTACTTTCATTAAAAATAGATTTGAAAATTGCGTAATTCAGTGCAAGATAATAAGAAGTGATACAACAATAGTTTAAGTACTACTATAGTGTACTGCTAATGTTTGATGTACATATACTGTTGGTATACATTATTGAGTTAAGGAATAATTAAATACTGCGCTTTTGAGTTACGCGCAGTATTTATTAATTCATCGATCACATAATATCAAACTCTATTTCTGATGTATTTTAGTTAATTATGAATTTAAAGTGCTCGAGTATAGTGCTGGTCTATCTGAACTAGTTTTGACTTCGGACGGAGTATACCTACTCAGAGTTATCGAGCGGCGAAGTCGCGAAACGAACATTTCGAATAATAAAATATCTCGAAAGTTTTAATTCACATCGATAGCGCCGTATCTACTTTTGTTATCTCCTTGGGAAAATTTATAAAATCTTTAGATAATTCATTCGCAACGAAAAGGTGAATCATAGCGAGTGTTTATTTTATGAAATAGGATGTCTAATGTAGCCTTAGTAGGCAGTACAATTGTAATGTGTCGGTCCCGGTGGCGTGTGCTGGGCGCGCAGTGGAGGAGGTGCAGTACGAGGACCGCTGGCGCCGCAACTCGGGCACGTTCACCAACCCGCACCCCGCGCTGCTGCGCCCCGCGTCGCCGCGCACCGAGCTCGCCACCGCAGGCAATGACCACTCTTACGTCCTCACCCCCCCACCGCCCTCTACGCCTTCTCCGCACGCCCGGTAACACGGAACCATAACGCAGCTTTTTTACAGTCGGCTGGTGCAAAAATGTTTTTTTATTTGTTTTACGGCTTTACACTTTTGCGCTGTCAGAAGTTTTAAGTTCGCAGTCTTCAATAATGATGCTGTATCGCTGAATGTCCGTTTTTTTTTTGCAGGTTTCTTTTGCATTATTTTTCGTTCCGTTTTTTTTTCTGGCTTCGTTAGCAATACATGTTCAAATGCCGAATTGTAGTTTACGTAAGTGTTATATTGCAGGCTATGGTCGTCGGCCGTGTCACAATCGATGTCATTTCCTAAGAGATGAATCTACAGAATCTAGTACGGACGAGAGTGAGGAGTGTCAGCCTCATTACCACGGTTCAATACCTAGGTTGATCGTGACGTTAGACCGGGAGAATAACCAGTTGCAGGAAGACTTGTCTCCCGACACGCCGGGCTGTCCTCTCGAGTTGAGAAGCGACGCGCCGCCACCGCGACCCATCCCCGTGTTCACGTTCACGTGCGAGGACTTCGACGAGCAGAACCCTAGTGGCCACTCCGCCGCTCAGGACGACGAGTGTTCCACACTCTCGGCCCGGTGCGATAGTCCCCCAGAGGAGCCACCGCCGATACCCGAGCCTCCCGCTAACTACGACCTGTCCAGCGATAACGGAGACTCCATTTGCTTACCACCGCAGATGGAACCTATAGATACTAAGCTCACCTTAGATTTGATCAACGCACGCAGTAGAGAGAACGAGTTCTATAGACGGCGATGTACCGGAATCGACGAGTGTGTGAGCGCTTGCGAGTGTTGTCGCACGCCGCAACCTGAGACACAACAGATTCCTTACATCGATGAACCGAACTCGGAACCATTGATATTTGAAAACGAAGGTCCGCCTGACAAGGTAGCTACACCCAAAATACGACGAATATTACCTTCTTTGTCTCTCGATCATTCGGACTCCGATAAGAAGCCTGAGACTGTGGACGCAGTTTGTCAGACGCCCTCTTCTCCAATGGATTGCGAAGGAAAAAGTCTAATATCAACTCCTAAAAGAAAACTCGAGCTTAATCTTGATATAAAGAAAGACTATGACCAAATGGATAATATACAGTGCAGGCTCAAGAGAGCTATATTCAGCATGTCGACATCTTATTCGGGTAAATCCGAAGATACCGAAATTCCGTCCACTTATTCAACGTCTGATTCTATTGATGAGACGAATAATGAAATGAAATTCGATGTCGGCGCCGCTAAAGCTCAGACTCCTGCAGAACCTTGTGCTAAACAAATATTAGATAGTGTCGATCGAAAGTCATGGAAATCTCCTGATGAATATAGACCCTCCTTCGGCAAAGTTAAAGAATTAACAAAACATTTCAACGACATTAATCTGAAGTATTGCGTTAAAATATACAAACGAAATTGTCAGTCGAGTCCAAACCTCAGCGTCCGCGAAAAAACTATCAAGATCAGTGAAAATCTTCCCGCTAGTGCGAGTCTAGCGGATATACAATACGAGTTCAATAAAACGGATACGATGGACACCAAGTGTGAGAAGTTATCTGATGACGAAGTCAAAAGTATCCTCATCCAGTTGGAAGACTGGTCTAAATATGGTTCGCGCGGCAGCGAGGACACTCTAGCGCATGGCAATGAATTCGAAATACCTAACTTGCCTTCCGAGGAACATACTGACAACACTGCCAACGGATATGTATTCAATGAAATAATCGACAAAAAGCCGAGGCGAATCACTTTAGACAACATCAGGCTCAAGTCAAATCAGTCGAGTATGAATTCGGATCAGACGAAACAGAGTAAGGAGTCTCTGGTTGTGAGTGGGGGGAGTTCAGAAAAAGGGTCTACAGATCGTTTGCCGCGGGTCGTGGCGATGATTCCCCAGGCGCGGCCGACGCACGCGGCGCTCGCGGCCTCCTGCCCCGACGTCAGCGCCGCACACAGCACGTGTAAGGCTCCCACACACGCATGACGATAGGTGTGTTATAGCTGGACGCACAACTTTATTTTCGTTACTCCACTAGATATTTTATTTCGTTGATACACAGATTATGTTACACAGATATTATACTTCCTACATTAATCGTCTGTTGTTCACCTACGTCACCACTTTTTTTATGAAATTGATCGATTATGGAGAGAACTTCTGGCGTTCGTTGTAATTTCATAGGAATATTCGTTCCGTTCGTGTGACGGTACTGGATTACAGAAGGTTGGACAGTTACAGAATGGAGGAAGTTTATTATTTGAACAGAATGTAATTTGTGTCAAATGCATGGATATCGTTACGTTTATTATTTTTTCGTATACATAATTTGAAATCGTTCTTCTTTTATTTTATTTTTGTACGTTTCTGTCACTCGCACTCGTTTCTCGTTATTTTGATCTCAATTTTATATTTTATTTGTTGTAATTTTTAGTTGTATTTTAATAATATTAAATAGTTTTTTTTACTTGAATAGCTGAAGTTATGACACATTAGATAGAGGTATTATAACAGTGTCATGATGTTGTAGCGGGCGCGGCGGGGCAGACAGGCGCGGCGGGGGGCGCGGGGGGCGCGGGGGCGGTGCGGCGCGCGTCGGAGCGCGACCTGCCGGGGCGCCTGGCGGCCGAGGCGGGCGTCAAGTGCAGCAAGAGCACGCCCGCGCTGCACCACGCCGCCGAGCCGCCGCACCAGCACGCGCCCGCCAGGTAACTGCGTTCATAATCCACACTCATCATCGAAATGATCTAAACGAAATTATTGAAAGAAGAATAAATTCAATTTATTTTACTAAACTTAAGTACAAAATAATTTTCAATTATAACACACAAAATATTAACACATTATTGTGTACAACTATTCTTGGGCAAGTTACAAACAATACTTGTATGCATGTGACTACAGCTCACATAACACTTTTTACTTGCTGAAAACTATAAGCGCAGCATAATATAACAACGTTTGTACTTACTACGAATTGACACATCAGTAATTCATATAAACATTCTCAGCGTGCCCGTCAGTCCGCCGGTAGCGAGTGGCTCTCCGAGCGCTTGGCCCAGCAAGTCCCGAAGCAGCCACAACTTGTCCGCGCCTGCGCAGCACGACGGCTTCTACCAGAATCTGTCCACTGTTCAGTCACAACAACATGCGTTACAAGACAGGTATTACAGTTTTCCATGGTACTGTTTCGAAAATATGTTTTAAGGTATTAACAACAATAATTGTTATTAAGTGCTAACAGCACAAAAAAAGCAATTAACACTTTATGTACACTTAGAGTAATATTATGGAATTTCAGTAAAATTTGCTATGGTATTCATGAAATCGATGCTATCCTGCTCTGTATATTTTAGAATTCAACTTATAGATCGACTAATAAATATAAATGATTGCAGATGGTCGTCGTTGCGCAGTTCTACAGGCAGTAACCGACCACAATCGGCGCATTTCTTGGCGGGTGGACAGGCCGAGGCGCCAGACTCACCTTTACACCACCAGGTAATCCATATTATTATAAAATCCTTGTTTTTTATAAAGTTGTGTCTTTTTTGCTTGAACAAACTTCTTGATTATTGATTAAATTTAGCGAATTATCGTTGAACTTGGGCGTTATAAATGGTAAGGTAAGTCAGTTTAAATTTCGAACCTCATAAATTTGTGAATGTGTACAGGGCGCAGCTAGTGCTCGCGCGGCCAAGCTGGCGGAGATGTCGGAAGAAGTGTCGCGGCGCCAGCTCGCCTACCACGCGCAGCAGCAGCACGCGCAGCAGCAGCACGCGCAGCAGCAACACGCGCACGCGCAACATGCGCAGCATGCCCAGCAGCAACACCACCACCTTATTGGTATAGCTTTTAATATTAATACTCTTCTAACGTACAGGCTTTTGAGGAAAATATATCTCAATATTAATATACAACAAACACAAAATTCATTTGAATTTATTACTAGTTACGAATAAATTTTATCTATCTTTTTTAATTTCGACATATTTTAAAACCATTCTAAATAGAAGCTACTCGTTTTATTTTGTCTTTTATACGTGTTTCATCAGGAATACTCACAGTTACCCATAGAAATGAAACTTCGTGTCTTCTTTTGCCTTACTGTTCAAATAACGTCTTCATTACAACCACCTGCAGGTCAGGCGCAGATGCCGCCGGGTCCGTACGGCCAGCAGTCGCCGCAGCTGGCGCACCCGCTGCACCACTCGCAGCCCATGCTGCACGTGCACCACAACCAGAACCCGCACCAGATATACCACAACCAACACCATCCGCCGCAGAGGTCAGTGTCAACATACCGCAACTTGGATGTATCACTGATGTACAGTCAGCAACAAAAGTCGATTAACATTTATGATTTTTAAATCCTAATTATTAGGTACAAAATTAAAGTAAAACGCAATGAATATAAAATTTAGCTATTATCCTGAAATTCTGAAAGCCAGTACATTACGTGTTAAATGTCTGTTTAAATGATATAAAAAAGTAACATTGTTAATAGACTTTTGTTGCTGACTGTACGACTGTACAACTGTAAAATTCGATATCTTATTATCTTTGAATATTCTGACGTTACACGAACAACAATGCGTAGCGTATCTTCCGTCGACCTTTATGAACAATATTCAACCTTATATCTTCTACACCTTACGCATTACATTATAATTTAAACTCAAATAATATCTTAAAATTAAACGTATGTAGCAGGTACGAATGGATGCCGCCTGGCCCGCCATCACCGCAGAGATCACAGCCGCCGGTCGCCCCGAAACCTCAGGTAAGATACGCTGTACCATATTAGTATTTTACACTCTTAGGTATTTTCTTATAGCGTTTTAAATGTTTTCTTACATATATTATTGTATTTGACTAATGAATAATTAATCTTGAATAAAAGGGCGCGAGGCGAACGGATATGGAAATGGAAGAGCAGTCGCATCCACAGTCACATCCACAACCACAACAACCTCCGCAGAACAGTGTACAGCCCGAGGACGGTATGGATATTAAAGTTTCTTGATTTATAGCTCTTTGTGCCTATGATAACGCAATATTAGGGCCATTCTGACCTCTCAATGGCAAAAGAAAGAGTAAAAGCAATCCCCATAATTATGTATATGCTTACCATTTCATGTAAAACGTTTATGTAATATTCCCGATTTTCTATACTATATCTGTATAGGAAGTAATAATTTTATATTTGATTGTGTACAGAACGATACGTAGCCAGCGCTCTAGAACCACCGGCGGTGTCCGTGTACCCGGCGGGGGGCGCGGCGGGCGCGGGGGGCGCGGGGCGGGGCGTGGCGCCGCACAACCCGTGGCAGCGCGAGGAGCGAGAGAGACAGCACGAGGCACGCCGCGCCGCCGCGCGAGCACGCAGGTAACTACTGCAACCACCACACTGTTGAATAAAATTAAATGCTTGCTTGATGTATAATTCAAATATCATATTTTCAGAGACGCGACTATCGCACAGCTCATATCAATAGGAGCGGCGCGAACACCCGTACAGAACCAACAGTTACGCGCTCTGCAACTAGAGAGAGACTTCGAACTGCGAGCCACGCAACACGACCAGGTAATAATTACTAACGTGTTTGGTACCCGTTTACACTGACTTTATGAAACATACCTGTACCTTAGAAATGCTTCTGCCTCTAGTCGTTACTGTCAAATGAGGCTAAAATTATTACATGACGACAGCAAAGTTTTAAATTCGACGTTTTGTAATTATTAACTCCTACTATAACATTTATCTTTCCACCTCATCAGGAGGAAGGCAACGCGGCGGAAGGTATAGAAGACACAGAAGAGTTATCGGATGACATGCCAGCATCCCCCCCGCCCGCGTCGCCCGCGCCTCCCCCGCATACCTTGACACAGCCGCACCCACCACCCAAGTCCATACTCAAGACCAACACACGTACCGAGATCACTAACGGCTATGCTACTGAACAGGTACTTATTTTTATTGTAACAATGGTCTCGGACTCGCCTTTCATAATAACATGTATAGGTATTATGTAACGAGATGACGTTGCTAAAAAAGCAATACAAAAAAAAATGTGTTTGTGATTAACTTTGACTTTGAAATATACCAAGCTAATTTCCACAGATGACTTACGAAGAAAGCCGAGTAGCCGAAGTGAGCTCGGCCGTGAGCACGCTGAGCGTGTCGTCGAGCTCGGCGGCTGTGGGCCCCGGGGCAGGCGCGGGCCCCGGCGGCGCGGGCCCCGGCGGCGCGGGCCCCGGGCTGGCGGGCGCGCCCCCCCCGCCGGCGCGCGGCTCGTCGTTCGCGGTGATGGCGGAGCGCGCGCGCACGCTGTCGCCGCCGCGACACGACCACCACCACGTCGCGGCGCCGCAGTACGTATAGCTAACACCAATCAAATTATATCATCAATACGGCCATGCCTGTGGCCCAGTCCTATGTTTAGTTTAGTTTAGTTTAGCTGGGCTGTTTCCGCAATTAGCCCCTTTATTGGGCCATTGTATGTGTGAAAAATATCCTCGAGGAGTCACTCCAACCATCCCAGGCCCTCCCAGAATGCCAGCAGTCTTTTCAGACTGTTGCAGGCTTCGGAGAGCGATACCGGTGATTAGAGAGTCCGTGCCCGTTGATCCGCCACACTTCTGCACTCCAAGAGCACGTGCTGTGGTGTTTCTACCGCCTCCATACATCCTCTGCACATAGGACTGTCTGTCACATCTATGGTGAATAAGTGTTTGTTTAGGGGACAGTGGCCGGTTAAGATGCCTATGACCTTCCGAATTTTGTCCCGTTTCAATCTAATAAGGCTGCGGGCAAGTCTTGATGCTTCCGGAATAAGGCTAGAACTAGGGTAGTTTTAGCCTCAGCAGTGAGGTCTCTAGAACAGAATTGGTTAAGTGTACTGGTTGAGATAGTATTGGGCATGAAAATACATGTCCTTGGTTTATTAACGGTAGTGTTTAAGAGTAACTTACCACCGATGTTATTCTTGGATCACGGCGACCGTCTTGGTCTCTACCTCCAGCACTCTGCGTAAAGTGGCCGTCGCTATTTGTTTGTGCTGGAGGTTGGTTTGTATGACGATAATATTGAGGAAATCACGGGCTACGCAGGACGTCATCTTCGTCGCTGGTAACTCCCTCAATATTTGCCGGTACGCTTGCCTCCATTGCACTCGGACCCTGTCTGGGAGCTGGGCTGGACTGCTGTGAGATGGAGGCTGCTGTACCGTGCGTCTCTCGTTTTTGGTCGGCTACCGTCTGTACCTCCGATGTGAAGAAGCGGATGTATCCGCTTCCAGACATATGGGCTACCCGGCGGTCGCGGTCTAGAATCGTCTGCTTCTGGTCCTCAGGGATCCCCAGGAGTAGGTGGACCACCTTCTCATTGGAACCGGGTTCCTGGGGTTTGTCGTTCACCGACATGTCGTAACACTGCCAAGAGCCCACCTTGTACCAAGGGTTCTGGGCACAAAGGACTCTGCAGCGTGACGGCTTCGGTGATACGGGTAAGTATGAGGAGCCCTGCCTTGATCCTCTTCTTTAGCTCTGACTGTTTTACAACAGCCAGGGTGGTGTCTGGGATTGGTGAGGGTAAGGTTTTGACCGCTCTCTCCAAACGCCAACTGCGTACGCATTCTCACACCACATCGCTAGGACACTGTCCAGAAGGAAAGGACGTCCGCGGAAAGATGGAGCTTGCGCACCTGGAGACGGTGGAGACAGCACAGCCTTCAGGATACTATCATCGATAGTCTCCCGAAGCTGACGGTGATGACCGCTACTTTCAGATGCGACAGAGTCGCGTCTGCTTAGCTCACCGCCCGCTTTGGTTTCGCGTCAGTTTTCGCGCGTTTGGTATCCCCCCGGGAGACTGGGTCTCGTTCAAACGAGAGCGCTTCGAGGAAGTGCGCCCTTTCGGGCCATTCCCAGTTCCAAGCTGCTCCTTTTCAGGAGTGGGAACCTCCGCAGCAGTCCGCTGACCGCGATTACCCCGCGGCTTCCGTCTCTGCTTTGGCCGGTTGGGTTGAGAAGGGGGTGGCGGTGGTGGTGGTTTTGGTTGCACTGACAGTGCCTCCGTCGCGTCCTTCTCCGTGGAGGTGGGCGGCTCGGGCTCGCGCTGCGTTTCCGCTGCTGCGGTGACTGTCGTGCTGGTACTGGGCTGGAGAGCTTCCCTTCTCGCGCGCCGGTTAAGGCGACTGCGTTCCGGTTTGCCCTTCGGCCCCGAAGTGGATACCGCAGCGGATTCCCTTTTGCAAGGGCGCTTGTGAGCGACTACGGTCTAATGTGAGGTGGTGTTTATGTTAACTACCTCGGAGTTAACAGTGGGTATGGCCTCCACTAGTCTGGACAGGTCCAAACTGGAGCCAGGTCCTGGGCACAAGTTGCCCCCCCCCCCCAGAATACGCCGGGCAGACCGAGCTAGGCTCGGTGAAATTTTACGAGGATGCATAACTGTGGGCTTGTGGGCGAGAATGAGATTGAAATCGACTGCATGTTTGACTACAGCGATTGACATGAAATTGCCATACAAATGAAAACGTAAATTACCAAGTTTGAAAATATTAAATAACTCGTTAATTCTATAAATAAATGTCTTCTTATATTTATTGGAATTGAAACTGGATCGGATGTACATGTAATGTCGATTCCAATCTCATTCTCGATTATGTTCAAGAGTAAGCCTACTGTACTTCTTAAAAGTATAGTCACTTAACGCTTCTCCGAGAGGTGAAACCTAGGCTGTTTCTCAACAGGTTACTGAACGTTCATATCTGTTCTATGAACATTGTCACCTCTGGAAAAACTACTCACATTAAAATAAGTTTTAAAACCACGTTACTACCGTATTAACAGTTAACTAAAACGTAACTCTCCTCAGGTCTCCAGTAGGCAGCGCCCGCGACAAGCGCGTGTCGTTCCACGAGCGAGCCGAGCGCTCGGCTCCGCCTGCGCCCCCCTCGTGCTCCCCGCCGCCGCTGCACGAGCCGCCCGCGCACGTGCTGCACGCGCAGCCCGCTCGGGAGGACCCTGATGTAAGCACAATACTCATAAAAGACATAAATAAACAAAATTGTGTTCCCAGCGCTCTAAAAAAGCTTTTCGATTAATTCCATCTCAAATTATTTAGTTGACTATTATTTAAAGATTGCCTGTTCTCAAGATTTGACTCCGTAAGTACTAGTCCGATTACAAATACTGATTGATGAATACCTACACTATTGCAGAGATATTTTATGGTATACGAACTCGACCTTAATGAGGTCGAAACCGCGGGTCGAAGCTAGTTGTGACTATTCAACTGCAATTTACCGCACAAGACCAGCGCGATTGCAGTTCTTCGATGCACATAACTGCACAGACACAAAATACACGCGTTTGCTATTATTCGTCTTTACCTTTACATTTTTTTTCTGCAATAAGGTTAACGAAAGTATTATCTTTACGAAAACCTTACCTACTTTCCGCGGAACTAAGTTATCCGACTGAGATAATAATGTGAGCTGTACATTACAGCGTTTCATCGAGGAGGCGGAGAGCATGCTGGCGGGCCCGGTGTCGCCGCAGACGCCCAACGCGCCGCACCTCCCGCAGCACACGCCCGGCGTCATCGGCGCGCAGGAAGTCTACAGGTACCACTGCTTTTACTAATCACCGTGTTACTTTTTAAACAGAGATAGTGGATAGATGCCGCATTCCGAAGAAGCTGACATAAACAAAACTATATAATATAATAATGTTTGCTCAGTTTTACTTATTTCTATGGTTACTTAGTTAGTGAATGGCTATGTGATGTGTCTTTGTAACTGTATGGATGTTATCGGTTGCGTAGAGACCCGCGCACACGTCGCCTGGCCGAGCAGCAGGCGCGTGCGTCCGCGGCGCCGGTGCCCGAGCAACTGTCCTTCAAAGAGAAGATGAAGATGTTCGCGCTCGAGTCCGGAGAGGCCTCCACACCCAAGGACAAGGTAACCTCGAGACACTGACACTGCCCACACATCATGTCTGATGAATACGTCTTCATGTTTCTAACATTAGTATTATTCTAACTACATAGTGTACCTCATCCGTATAGTCTTTGTGCACCTTCAAATTATGCGCTACTTTCAGCGACTACTTTGAAGATGCCTTCCATTTTGATATTGGATAAAATACTCATTTTTTTTAATTTTGCATGGGTTAAAGTAGACACCCTGTTTAAACGAGTCAATGTTATTTGCAGGTCAAAATATCACGCGCGCAGCGAGACATCGATGCGGTACATTAACCTAATGACTATTAAATTATACTTGTAATGCGTTACATACAATTTTACGTGTACATAACTATTGTACGTATAGAGGAATATCATAACTCCTTTAATGACTATAGTAATATAGCAAAGTTGTAACGGTACGTTACAGTTTGTGTTACAGTATTATAATAACATATTTATATTCAGTGCTAAGTACACTGTGTGAGCGAAAATAATGTATTATGATAATTAAAACAGAAACGTTTTCAGCTTTATGGCAGCTAATTTATACATTATGTTAAAACATAATCAAAATGTATATTACATAGTAACATCGGCGAATACTAATGACACTATTTTCGCTTTCACACATTACCTAAACCCCAAATTCTGAAATAACCGTGAGTTATTAGTGTCGTGACTGAGGTCCACGAATTGCCTTGCGACGAAACGTAGCACCAATTTTGTATGTCAATGATAGAATGTAAGCGAGTTTTCTTTCTCAAGTAGGTATATTTTTATGGTTATGCAATTTTGAATGTTTACAAGATGTCGCTTTAGCAGCTAGTGCAATGATATTATTATAATTATACATTACAATTTATCAGACCATATCTTAATATAGGGAATAGTTGGTTATATTATTCAAAATTTATATTGTATTCATATTCATATTTTCGGTATTTTTGTCGTACATATTACCGACGGGCACATCGTATGTATGAATTAAAGTCGGAACTATTGTGCCATTGTATTAGTATATTGTGTAATGGGTTTTTGCCGTTTATATAATGATAAAAGTTTATTCTCTGGGAGGACCAATATAGGAGGGTGCCTGGGTGCCTTTACGTGTACCTTAAAAATTAAATTTACATATCCATCATATTTTCAAGCCATAACATACATTGTGATCCAAAAACATTTTTTTAATCTTCGTAACATTCCAAAGAACATTATGTTTCTTTTTCTATTTTATATTTGTATGTTATAAAAGCATTCCTATGAAACATGGATGTATTATGTGTGTACCGCTATAGCGGTTGTTATCTTTACAATATTATTTCAAAGTTTGACCTGTTATTACAATTCGAATTTTAACAAAAAGCAATAAGATATTGTGAAGACTTTGTAGTAAATACAATTAATAAAGTATATAGTCTAATTAAGCACGTGTTTGTGCCAAAAAAACATATTCCACTGTGGCAAACCCGCATGGAATGGCGAAATTATTTTATTTAGTGGCAACCAATTTTGTCATAATTGGGTACTTGACTTTTAAGGTGTTACTTTACTTAAAATATGTATAGAGACGTACGAATATCGAGACAGCGAACGTGTGAAGATATTTCTCAAATTATGGTCGTACTCTAAAAATTTTCCCTTTAAAATGGGAGTTTATACTAAATCCATCTAGACTAGACCATCAGTATTAAGTAGGTCACGTTACTTAGTAGTTCCCTATGTGTAATACACGAAATACTGTTAACATCCTTAACAATACATAGTCAATTGCCCTATTTCTTTGGTCACAAGACATTAGTCAGCATGCATACACAATTAGTTATAAAGCTCTGAAGTTATTAACTGACACTAGGTTGCTACTCGTTACATTATTATGGTTAACATTTGATAGCACCAATTTACTGTATATAATGTAGGTAGTGGAATCCTTGTGATTAAATTAAGGTTTTTGTACACCTGTTTGTATATGTAAATGTTTATTCGAAGATAAAGCGATGGCAACTGTTTGATGACGAGTCCACGAGACGGAGCCTACGTGAGGGTAGACTTAGATTAGTTCCTGGGGATTCGGTTCCGTCGATTCCCAGTATTCACCCAACGATAGTCAATTAGAGAAAGATTGAGATTAATTTTAGAAAGGAGTTTTAATGATTTCAATAGCTATACTGTATATAATTACGCTTGAAAACATCAACATAGTATCGTTATGAATATTTAAGTAAATAATTCGAATAATTATTATTATTATGCAAACTAATTATTATACTTGTTATTAACGGTAGCTATTGTACTTCCTTTCTTTTGAAAATAAATAAAGTAACATAATTCTTTTGTTTTATTTACTACACGTGCTTACCTACCTCTCTTCTAGTTAGTCTTTGAAACTATTTGTCTAGCAACATTTTGTCAGATTTGTAACCTGATTATGGTGGAAGCGCCGCGGTAGCCCGCTAAATTCAAATTTTCTTATGTTTATTTTGCAATTTGCAAGTCAAGGTTTAATGTTGATTAAAGTATGATTCGTGGGCGTAAGAATTATTTTTTTTTCAGAATTAATGCATCATCGTTAAATACACACAATAAGGAAATACTACATCGCTGCACCTCTAAGTAACGTTATCCCGATTTCCTGGAAAACTCTAGTCCGAAATAACTTTTGGCCAAATAACTAACCTTAAAAAACTACTAATACCAAACCATTACATAACTCAAAACAAAATAAACTTATTTTGGTACAAAAACGTAACTACTCTGATGACTCAAAGTACAGACCCTGAAAGTCTGCAGACATAAATACTGATCTATTTACATGAATCAAAGTACGTTAGCGTAATATTATGTAAGCTTGATTGGTTAGCCCGTGCGGTTGTCCCGTTGACTGCGGGCGAAAATTCGGTTCGCCTAGCCCGAAGTGCGGCTGGCTACACAATTAGTGTGTTCGCTGTAGAAAAAACACATGAGGTTGTGTGTGCGCCGCTTTTGCGTTTTTTGGTAGAAACACAACGGGTGTGTTTACCTGCAGTAAATGGATTAATCTAACAAGAACTTACTGACGGAGGTGGTAAAACATGACCCAAGCCCTAACCAAAATGTTAGTTTATTACACGACTGCTCCAAAAAAAGGAGTGTTAGTTCAGGGTTAATGTATGTATGTACGTGAGTTTCTTTATTCCACCATAACTTTGAAACGCCTGAACCGATTTAGATGTATGGGTATCGCTACAATCCTTGCGTCGTTTCTAGTAACATGAGCTAATACAAAATAAAAAGAAACCGTAAATGAATACCAGACTCATTTTTTTTTATGAAACTGGTCGTGTCTATGTTTATCGTCCAGAATTTGACAAGTAGATTTAAAAAATATATAACACTGTAAATAAAAACAGTCGTAAAAAAAACTGACGAGTAAACAAAGTACAAATATATGCAATTTATGCAGTCGTGTTTTTAAATTTTTTAATTATAGTACACTCAGGGGCACATTTAACCGGCCACCTACATTTTGTCGATTATTTCAAAATTGTACCGAATTTAACTAATTTTGTTATATTATGAATATATATGTGGATGGATGGAGAGCAAGAGGAAGACCAAAGAAAAGATGGATGGACCGTGTGAAGAATGATATGAATGAAAGGGGGAGTCAGTGATTGCATGACGGCTGACAGGACAGAGTGGAAGAAGAAAACGTGTTGCGCCGACCCCAAGTAACTTGAGACAAGGGCAGGAAGATGATGTTATAAAATTACTTTGGGTAAATCTTTGAGAACACAAATAAAACATGTGTACACCCACCCACTTTAAAGTAACGTCTAGTAGTCAAAGCGCAAGTTAACATAAACAAACGATATGGAATTTCCAAGGAGTGGACGGTTTAATGTGCCCCTGAGTGGAGCTTGTTTAAAAAAGTAATAATAAGAGGGTACTTACACAAGAAGTTGTTTTCCAGCTGTAGACCCAGCACCACGCGCATCGCGTAACGACCGCAAATGCAACTCACTTTGATAGTCTATCTATTATTCTCGAAGTATTGCAGCGGCATCTCGTTACTTTGACAGTGATTTATACGGAAAAGAAAAACACAGGTGACGCTGTTAAAAGAACTATGATCAAATTGATCAGCGTGGGCGCAGTAACTATTTAGATAACCAAAAATTACTAGTTATGCTATGCCGTCAATCAGTGGCGGATCCAGGATTTTCGCTTGTTGAAGGTAGATTTTTATACGGATCCAGGATTTTCGCTTGTTGAAGGTAGATTTTTATAAAGACACTAAAAAAAAACACAAATTCTATTCAAAAATCTAATACACAGTTTGCAAAAAGGGTTTAACTAGAATAATATCAATTTCACAAATTCACTTTAAGCTCACGAAAGAACTCACGATGCTTTTAGGAGTGGCTTGAAGCCGGGGAGGCTGGATCCGCTACTATCGTCAAGTTTGACAAACAATCACGATCACTGACCGAACACTACTGACTGCATCGCAATTGGTCGAGTCATAGATACTTGATTAAAGAGATTTAGATGACACCACCAATCAATTGACTAACTTTTTTATGACAAACGCGATTCTCCCATAGATTTTGTATGGCAGAAGACGGCTGTGACGTCACTTTTGTTCCGACTCATTTCGCTATTTATTAATTTGAAAACAATATAAAATGAAATTTTAAAATATTGGAAATCAATTTAGCCCACAAGGCTAAAATATTCTATTCTTTAAGAGAAGTTATGTCCTGAAAATCTGTTTTCTATTCAATGGTAAAAAGTAGTATGTAGTTATTTTCAACAGTATCGACTAAATCGTAGTGATGGAGATAGTGCACCACACATGACACTTCCACTGATACTTTTTTTTCTTATATGCAAGGTGCTGCAACGATGCAAAGATTACCCCGCACAATGCGATTTTCTCACGCACAATTTATATGGAAGAGGCATGATTTAATTAATACCTCGCCGCGATAAGCTTATAAAAATAAAATCTTTCGAGTTATTACTAAAAAAGCACGATTAAAATAAATAAAACAAAAATGCGTTTTAATAGCATCGCAACTTTTTTCATGAAAACATACCCACCTCGCGCGGTCCTCACGTATTATCGAAACAGAATCGAAGGCAACAGAAATAAAAAAAAAGACTATTAATAGATTAACAGTGTTTATATTTGTTTTGAGGTTAATATTACGTGTGCCATGTGGCTTTAGGTACCTTTAGGAAAAAGCACTAAAGATTTTCTAAAACATTATCAACATCATCATCAGTTAACATGAATTTCATATCATAACAGAAATGATACAATACTATATACATCATTTGTTTGTTTCCATCCAGATCGACCCGCAGTGGCGTCGTTACGTGGACCAGACATTAGTTTGTGCACTACAATTATAATATTACGTTATATCTAGAAATATAAAACTTTACAATATTTAATGCAATTAGAAACATTCAGAATGTAAAGGCGGTTTGTACCAAACAACTAAACTTATATTCATTAAACTAAAATAACAAAAGTTTTAGTTCATTACGGTGGATACTTATTATTTCCTTGTGATGTAATTTTAAATGACAGTGAACTTTGGCATAATCTTCCACCTTACTAATTTGGAAATGTGACTTAAAATTACAACTCCGCTAAAACTTGGAAGTGTTCTATAATATTATTTTAATGTGGAAGATATAGATCTTAGAAAATAAAGGTCAACACTCTCGTTACAAAAGTAAGTAACAGAAATGTTAGCTAATCGTATGGAGTTAGGTTCAACCCTACGTAATAAATTGGCATTCAATGTTAAGGAAGCTGAATCTCAATTAAGTCTTAACCTATAACAAATTTACATTGTAACAATTTTTCTACATTCTCATAATCATAATTAACATACTTAATATTAAAGCTTGCCTTTTATTTACATACTAAATGTTAAAACTCATGAAACTTAGCAACATATAGAAAAATATATAGTTAATATGTTCAAGTCAGTAAAATGATAAATGCCAATGAAAACGTCAATATAGTAAAATAAAAATATCACGTATTCACTGTCTTTGCCCGGCTGCGAGGCGGAGGATTTGTACGCTGCGGCTAAACCCCGAACTTGCTAACAACTGACTCTGGGATACATTTAGGTGTAACTTTTATAATAAGTGAAGGACATATTAGGTTCGTTGCCATCTCGTCACAAACATTCAATTACCCTATCTATTATCGACTATATTTCACGCTAATCTAATCCGCGTGCACGGAAAAATAATCCTACTGCGCACGTCGAAAAGGCTTATAAAATAATCTTGTACTAATAATATTAGGCGATGGATTGGCACATTTATTGCACAATTTTGTTTGAATTATTATTATGCTTCACTTGGTAACGAACAAAGTTTAGGCATTTAATTAAACTACTAAACCACGAAAAGACAATAACAATGAAATTGATATCATAAGAACTACCATCCTATTTATGCCACGTTCTGCACTGCAATGTTACATAATTCCTCGTATACGATTGTGGCGTACGCGCCATAAGCGTGGGCGAACTGCAAACATTTGATGAGGCTAGTGTTTTGAATAGTTATCGTATGGAATAAACGATTTGTTTGTACTTAGCGCTAAATCTGAAATTTTCTATCGGCTTATATAAAATACTTGACAGTGTAACATCTTTAAAAAGTGCAACCAACGACGAGAACCAGTTTAAAATTTGAATAAGAAAAATATAGTAGTAACGAGTTCGGGTTTTACCCGCAATGTTGAGTGTTATGGCATATTCTATTATGCATCTATATAGCTAGAGTACATACACTGTGTATTATAATCCATATAAAAATAGTCATATCAAGACCTTATCAATCGAACTGTTACGTAGTAGGTGTGAATATAAATAGACCCCACACTAATTGTGACTGATCACTAATATACAACATTTATTACTCTCTTGTTCTGCTGCTATTCAATTCTAAGACAGATTTGTAGTAAACTAATACAAAAATAAATTGAAATAGTCATCCATTCTATATATATTTTTTTCGTATAAAATATTTGTTAATTTTTAATTGCGGAAGTCCCATGGCGGTCGCTTGAGACACACGCGGTCGAAGAGTTCGGGCCAGCAGCTGTCACAAGTGTGGCGATAAAAAATTGTAAATATAGTATCCATGCGACCAATAGTTACGACTATTATAATAATATCACACGCACGTCCGCGCACTCACTCTCATACTAATACAATATACATATATCAACAACAATGGAAGAGTTATCAGAAGCCCCGTGTCATTACGATGTTCTATGAAAAAATGGACTCAATTGAATGTAAAATACAAATAGAACAATCATAAATCCAATCTTAACAAATAATACCTTGTATTACGTTTTTGGATTGAATGCTGTGGCACTAGGCGCGCGTAGTCACCTCGTACACGGCGCGTCACCCTCACAGAGGTTAAACATTATGGACAACACAACTCAAACGGTCCGACATTTAAAGAACCCAATGAAAAAATATACTCATATAGTTTAATTAATGCGCGTACTAGTTTTTAAATAAATTCAAACTGACATAAAACGCGTAGCATAATGGAAGATTACTCGGGAATGCATCTCAAGTCGTACATCCAGATATATTTCGAACTTATAAAATTGACTTAAAAATATGTATAAAGTATATATTTTACACTAATCCGACTCACTTAAGACTAACAGATAGAACCACACCCGGCGGTGGGGCCGGCCGCTCGCCTAACGTACCTACGTCTGTCGCGACCGACGGTGAGAGAGTTCGCAGCGTGCTCGAACGATTATACATGTTGAAACGTGCTATCAAACAAGGTACTACAGTGACGTGGCGCCGCCTCACGTCTGCGCCGGCGTGAAGAACTGTCATTGCGGCGTGTCCCGCGCCGCGCTCCAGCGGTCGAACTCGATGCCCGAGTCCGGCGACACGCCCGACGGCGCCGCGCAGCCGCACGCGCCCTGCGCCTCCTCGCCGCCCGCCTCACGCACGCCCAGCGCCTCCAGCACCTGCGCACACGCACGTGAGCGCGCCGCCCCGCCGCCGGCCGGGCGGGGGCGGGGTGGCGCGGTGCGGACCTTACTCAGACTGGCGCTGTGCTCGTGCAGGCCCAGGTCGCGCTCGAACGAGTGCAGCTGCCGCATGAAGTGGAAGTTGGGCGCGATGTCGGTCTTGCGCGAGCGCACCAGCTCGAAGGCGTCGCGCAGGCACAGGCGGTGGCGCTGCATGAGGTACGCCAGCGTCACCGTCACGGAGCGCGACACGCCCGCCACGCAGTGCACCAGCACACCGCACCGCGCTGACATCGCCTCCTCTGCGAACACACACATCACCAATCAAAATAAGGAACCGGATGGAAGCTTATGCTTCCAATAAATCGAATACAGCTTCGACCATATAACTCAGCCCGACATCGACGGCGTAAGCAGAGGCTTCGCACAGATCCTACACAACACAGCGCCCGTACCAAAATCAGAGCAGTTTAAGCGCAGGGAAGGTTAACTTGAAGTAATAGTTGCGCCGCGAATGGTTTAATAACGACACCTGCCTTTCTAACAAACATTGGCTTGCTGTAAGAGGGCGGAGTACCCACCTTGGGGATACCTTCAGCAGTCTTTGACGTCGATCGAAACATTACAATCCTACTTTAGTTACCGATAAATCTTATGGCCTGTGGGAAATGTACGGAGAGGTTTTGACTCCAGTGGTCAGCGATGGGTATCTTCAAGTAGTTGATGCCGCAGCCCTCAGCTTCAAAAGTGTTGGGCAGGTCTGGGGTCACATTCAGCACATACTGGAACGCAAACATTTTGGTCAGTATATGATAATTTTACAGGCAAGCAGGGCATAGAATCTAACCATCAAACTTCAGCAGTGTGCAACAAAGAGTGAATCATCTAATCTACTGATTGTCGAGTGTCGACTGCCTGATTTTATGTAAGAAGGTAAAGCTAAAATTAAACAGAGGAAGGAATATCATGAGGCTTCTGCCCTTATCGCAATTTTGTTGGGGCCGTCTTTTTATTCACTCTCATTAACCAAAAAATTAGTGTTAATTTATTCTTTTTTGCCACGTTTCACAAAATCCAATCATATTTTTTATCAGTCGATTTCTTTTGTTATCTCTTTGTATAACAATTCACATTCATACTTAAAATGTATCTTGTCACGTGATTGTCATAAAGTATGTACCTTTATATTATGCCTAGCGAGCGCGTCGCAGTCCTCACTATTGGTGGAGTTGCCGAGGTACAGGTTGGGCAGGATCTCGATGGGGAACTCCTGCGGCACTTGCCCGTGAGTGTCCTCACATTCGGACGACGAGCCTGAAGACAGCGCCTCCTCGCAACCGGAACCCGATATGCGGAGTGACCTGAAACATGAACATTATTCTTGTTAGAAATTTCTAAAAACGTTAGAAGTAGAAAACCTAAATAATTAATTTTAGGTTGCGAACTTCTTGAGCGTCAAAACTTTGTCTGCCCCGAGTAAAGAACCCAGCATCCTACAGTGAGCAGTGCCCACTGCGATCACTAGACCAAACAAGACAGTATTCCATGTCATTACGGTAATAATGTAGTTTGTGCTGGAGACATGTTGTGCAGCAAGTATTTGATTGATTGATTGTGTGTGTGACTTGCGAGCTAATGGGATTCTATTCTGTTGGTATCAACATCGTTGTCTGCAAGCTAAACAGTTGACAGAGTACTGTGCGACCGTACTGCAACTCTATTTGGCAAACGAAGAAATTCCAAGCATTAAGACAAAATTTAACTTAACGTACTACATGATTCCTATCCTGAACGATGAATTGCCCACTAGAATAAGCTTTTATGCACAATAACCTTGTTTTAAATAGACATAATTTACTCTTAACTAACGATTAAGTCCAACCTAAGTACTAAACTCTCAAACAAGGTCAACCTTGTTGAGCAAAAATAAAAAACGCTTCCTCACACCGCTTCACATTATTATGACATAATTGCTTAATAGGTGGAAGATTAAAAATAAGACCTAACATTTTCGAAAATGAGGGTAGCCATGTAACCCTCACTCGGTAACGTTGATAATTATATTCTGCGCCCAATTAACTTATTCACGCTATAATTTGCGACAACGTTTATATTGACGACGTTTTCCAACCACAAACAAATCTGTATTCTACCTTATATTGGGTACCTAATACAGAAACGAACATTACCAAATGATAACATCGCCAATTCGCCATCTTAGCTGGGATCGGCGCGAGTAACGAGGATAAATAGTCGGCTCTGAGACATACCACGTCGGTGGAACATGACAAGAGAATGGCGTGAGTGTGACTGACGTTCATGAGTTTCATTAATCTTCAGCAAAATTGCTATCGACCTTCAGAAGTGCGACATAAGCATAGTGTTGTTAGAGCGTGGTGGCGCATCCAAGCGAGTGTTGGCGGCGGTATGTGTGGGCTCCGGGCGGCGCGGGGCGGTATCGATCGCGGGCTGCTCAATGGGGGAGGAGGCTCCGGGGGTTCACCATTCACCTGCCCCCGCGGCTCAATGGCCGCCCACGCAGTGCCGCGTCCTTACACTCACCCCCTTGCCCCCACCTGCCACACCCCGCACCCCAAACCCCATGCCCGTGGCTCCAACGCGTCTCCTCCCACGCGACACTTTTCCAAATTCGCCCTCTGAATCGTCTCGCCGCCATTCAGTTTGCTGTTTTGAAAGCAATCAAATTAGGCGAATGCGCGCCCTCGCCGTTTCTTCGTACAGCGTAGGTACCTTCTGTTGATAGCCTGCCACCTACACTACAATGCCAGATTCGCGGAAAATCTGCGGTTATACATATTGCCATATCAAGAAATTGTTGTCCTCCAAATCGCTGTTACGTGTGCCTATTCTAATATCTACGTCACATCTGAAGGTCAACATAAGAATATGTATTAATAAATAGTAAGACAGACTCTACATACAGTCTATTTCGTTATAAAGCTATGAGAGAACAATGGTAGTCATTAACACGGAACTTTGATCCCATTCACTAATCTATTCAATGAAAGCCTAGCAGCACTGCTACCTGCTTCTATCTATCCACGATACATAAAAAAATGCATAAATAAGCAACGACGCAACCCTTCATTCGTGAAATCGTAATGAAAAACAGACAGACTGGACCAAATGTTTGTGGTCTAGTTCAAAAAGAATGTTTGGCTTCCAGTCGCCAAAACAATGCTGTGTTTTTTCATGTTTGGACCTCGTTTGTGGAATGCGGACCATCATGCATCCTCTTTTTTACGAAAAATGCCAAAGCTTTGTGGTCGTCTGATGTCCTCTCAACAAAGGTGAAGCAAAGAAATTATTAATGAATTTGCTACACCAATAATACTGAGCACATATTAGTTACGAGGAGAAATCGGACTAATAGATAGATACGATTGAAAACACCAAAAAAAATTGGCAAGACTAAATAGGTATAGAGTTTCCTAATCTTGTTGGCATCCGCTTAAACAGGCCCAGTTTGAATCATTACCTTCACCATTCCAACCACAACTTGACTCTCTTTTCGAAGTTCAAATAAGATTGGGAAATAAATATGTGAGGCCAAGTTGACGGGATACGCTTCTAGAGAGGTTTAGAAATTTTCAAGGAGATATCGGAGATTGCTTATCCATACAAAATAATGACCTTTTGATGTTTAGAATTAGTGTTATCATGTTTTGTAATTCCAATGATCTTGAATTATGTAACTTTTTTAGTTGGCCGAATAATTTATATTTAAGCTTTGTAGAGATCTAAGTAGTAGTATAAATTGCATCAGCAATCAATAATTTCCTTTTATTTAGGCCAAAGCCTGTCGTATAAGTTAATATAAAATAGTGTAAAAACAGTTGAGCCATGCAAATGGAATACGTATTGTAAAATCTGAGTTAGGTAGTCCTTATTTAATTGAATTACAAAATACCACGAATTTCATAAAAATATCAATGCTTAATTGTCTTCAATGGAGAGCGTGCGTCAAACAGGCGCTTGATCCAAATTGGATCAGTGTCGCGTGAGTGGTCATCAAGATAATTATTAACAGTCGGCAGCCAGTGGGCAGCATGTACTAGGCATTAGTAGGCTCATAGTAGGTAGTGCGGAGCGCGTGGGCTGCGCGTAGGCGACCACCAGCCGACACGTCCATTCAGGGGAGCTGCCTCGCCCACGCGACCGACGCCATTCCGTCCGATCCCATCATGTTAACGATATACTTACACGAATTTTACCTACATGTGGGTGATGTGGGTGAACGGAGCCCCGTCCGTTACGCAAGTGTCAGTTGTGAACTCAATATTCCCGATACACAGGTGTAACAAGGCTGCGGAGAATGTCGCTCCGCTAAAACAATGAATGTGAGCTGCTCATTTAAATGCGCGCATACTAGCTACTTGTAGTAGTGCATTGTGTAAGTGACGGCGCGCGGCGTCGGCTCCATGCGAATACAATTCGTATTTGAATGGCGGCGGCGTGTGCGAGGCGGACGCCGGAAGCCGTGACACGGTCGGCCGTGTTATTAATGAACGACTCCGACCATACGTATGGGCGGCCGGTGCCTCCGCGAGCCGACCGAATAACGAGCACGGCCCAACTTATAGCTACGGGATGTAGTGGACGGGCTCCGCGAGTCGGTCGGGTAACTGTGTGCACACTGGAGAGCCGGTGCGTGTGGGCGTAGGAGTGCGTGCGGTGCGCTGGCGCACAGGAATGCGGCTCGACCCACCCGCTGCCAATGACCGCCTGCAAGGGACGGTTTTTTTTAATGGCGGTCTCGCTAGTTCCCATCCTGGCAGCGTTTTAACGATCCGAGTTGCTCGGACAAAGCAGATAGCTCGTATATGTTATGTGTGATGGGCTAAAATAAGTTATGCGTGGTCTGTTTGTATGTATGTAAGTGTGGACGTGTTTGTTTGGTATTGTATTTTAGCACAAGTGTGTCGAGGTCGCAGGCCACTCTAGCACCTACACTACACTAAAGAGCGATGTCGAGTAAAATTAACACAATGTTCTATTTTTATTTAATTTCCAAGATAGTAGGTTCTCGAGTGTCATGTACCGTGTTTTGTACCTATTTACCTAATAGTTGGACTGGATAGCAAATTACATGCAGAAAATTCTAATGAAATAAATGATTTGACTAACTTTCAGTATATAGCTGTAAAATTGTAATTTTACCTAAAAGTGCTAATAAGAGACTACGATATTTACGCGGACGAAGTCGCAGGCTAAAGCTAGTATGATATAAAACACTCACACATTTTGATTGGATCGTGTTAGTACACTTTTGTAACAGTTGTTTTATTTTTATTTTTCAATATTGGTCCTTTAGTAAAACTTGATTATTTTCATGAGTGCTACATTCCCTTAAAGTTTCTCCAACTTTTTGCGTGTCAACCTGTATGGAGAATGGCTTTATGTGATTAGTGAAGATAATTATAGTGCTATTATTAGGTATAAAAATTACTGATATGGTGTTACTAGTATGGTAAGAAGTAAGTATTATAGCTTTATAACATAGTATTTTATTGACGTTATTGCTGTTAGTTATGACTCAAACGATCACGCTGTACCTACATATACCTACATCGTAATAATGAAGTAAAGCGAATATTGTAACAAACTGTTACGGCATTAATGCCTTAAAATCAATGGCTTTTGAATCGCATTCAATTTAATTAATAAATTATATCGTTATACCTAAGAAATTTATATCAATTAATCACTTTGTAAAAGTGTAAAAATATATCAAAATTATCAAGAATCGATATGTAATTACGTATTAGGTAATCGCCTATCAATATTTAAGTATTTGATAGAGAATTTATAAATTTTCAATTTTAAAGTTCTTTACCTAACTACTCTACATACCTATGTATAATACGTATTATACCTATGTAAACAGGTAAGTTTTGAAAATAAATGTTTTTTATATGTTGGTCAATTGTGTACGATTCTAAAAACAACTTGGTGAATAAAAAAAAATTACATACGATAAAAAATCGTAATATATAAATATAGTTAGCCCGTCACCGACCGTGACCGTGTACTGGTACGGATTAATTCGTGAATGAACTCACGCAGAGCCAGGACTGCCTTGACGTCAACAGCTATGACGTCACGTCAGCGATAGATAACCTGCCGCGGCTGCGTCAACCAGGATCTATGGGTCATCACTGAACAGTGACATCACAACAAAATGGATATCATCATTGCTTGGACAAACTTTATCCATTGAGCCAAAGATGTCAACTGAATGGTAAGGCCTTAAAAAGCGTGTTAAACAAACAACGTTTCAATAGGTATGTATCTACCTACTTAATACATTATTGAAACAATATTATCTGATGAGGATTATTAGCTATCAAATTATCAAGGGATGTTGACGTCAGCCCTTAGAGATGTAAAGCAGTACCTACGTCATCTTGTATAATAACAAAACATTGTATGAAGATTTAATTAGAGAACCATGGCATTTCTAAATCTCTATTAATAAAATGTGTGTAGGCGGGATCGTAATTATATTTCGTCCTGTTGTTTAGACGAACGTATAATGTTATAATGTTGTTTTTAAAATAGAACATTGTTACAAGTTCGACGAGCAGGTATATCGGCCAAGGGCCTACTCGTGGGCCGCCTTACTAATTCGTGCGTGTTTACTTCGTCCGGAGTTGGACCGGATTCGGGAGCTGACTTCTAGTGGTGGACTGGCAGCCGGCCCCGGAGAGGGCCGGAGGCGCCGCCGGGCGCGGTGCCGCGTCAGCGTGGGAGTCGGTACATTTACACCATTAATTTGAATGTTCCTATTTATAGTTCAGTTGGGTATTATATGGTGAAAGGTAGCAGTCATGCAACCCACGCGATCAGATCCGGATGTTTGCAAATCAAAATCGAAGGAAAAAAAATCGGGAAGCTCGAAATATATTTTACATCCTCTTTATATTCATACGCTCAGATTTAGAGGGAAACTCATCGAATGCCTGCCTACGCACAACACTAACATAATGCAGATTATAGCTTTTTATATGGGAGTGCCTTAGCAACCGGCGCCAAATTCCAAAAAGATTGCGATTGGGAGCCGGCAATACCAAAGATATTGTGGGTTTAGAATCTAACCTTTTGCTACGAAAAGGCAAACACACCTTCCTATTAACATATTAACTATGCACGCACTGCATCTAATGATGAATGATAAAACAAGCTTGGCGATGGTGTTAGTGTTGGTTGATAAGCAATATTGTATAGTGATGTCACGTTGCATGTCGCCATTCAACCACGTCGGTTCATTAACACCATGTACTGAACAGCTATAGTGATTTGCGCAGAGAAAAACTGAGCAGTGAGTAAGCAGTGAACGGCGCGCTTACCGCATGCGCGCTGGTTGGCATGAATGGAGCGATCCATTGAGCGCAAGGCTCCGTTTCACCGCTTCTAATGCAATACGCCAATTACGCGTTTAGGTAACTGCACACTTACAGCCGGTGGCGCAGACGGTGCTCGTCACCATTCAAAATGATGAATGAATTTATTAACCAACTCTTTTTTTTCAGCTGCCTGCAATGCGGCGCAAATTTTTTGCACTGGAACGTTCAACGATCGATTTAGTAACCAACCTTTAGCAGGTGAAGCAAATGTTGAAATTGGTATTAAAAGTGGCACCTACTAGTGATTGAAAACTAAAAAATCGTAGTCCAATCAAACATTACAACTTGTTTCATGAAACACAGACTACAGGGCTTTCTTCTGACTGATTCAGAGCCTTGTTCTAAACTCAGTACTAATAGTACTAAGTAAAGTCAAGCCAAGTCTTAGCTGCCAGATGTGTATTTAATTAACATTGTAGTACTAAATGATACTATTCCTGCTGAACAAATCACTCATTCTCATGAATGGAATATTTGACATTGACGTGTGTTCGCACGTGCAGAACTCAATCAGTCACGGCTACGTGTGATAGGTACCTATTAACATTATATTCATGTACATTATCACATATTGGCTGAGTAACAAAGAGCGGTAGGAAGGAACCAGTGTTTGCACTTTATGACTAATATCCTCTGTCATCGTCACTGATACTGAGAATTCGGTTTATGATTCGATCTGCTTGCATATGCGCCCCACGCGTTAAACAAACCTCAGGTGAAGGTGAAATAAAGTTCATAAGCACTTTGCATAAATATTATTTAACAGTGCCAGCGTTTTTAAACACCGATAATTTATTTGTTCAAAATTTTATACACATTTTTACCTTATCAGCACGTTCATAATTTCTGCATATCCTACAATCATCGATATAATATCTATAATGCCTTCAGAATACTTTTCGAAGCGATTAAAACCGTGTTGTAAATACTTGTAATAAATGACGCCAACATACATTACAATTACTTCTCACGGGATCAGCTCATCAACAACATCATATTGAGAAAGTCCGTCGTATCGCATCCAGTCTCGCCGGAATCGGTTCGGACACTTTTTCCATCGAAGTGAAAAACCTTCTCACGCGCAAATCTCGTTCCCACGCGTAAGTTTCCTCGTTCTCTCAATCGAGTGAGGCAGCCAGTTCAGAATTGCAATTCTTATAATTTCCTCGATATACTTGTATTACACAATCGAGTGTTATATTACAACTGTAATCTTAATAATCTTAATTGTACATTATGACATAACTTCTGCGTGCAGTATCTAACCCGAAAGCGCGCAAAAGTGTTAAGGGAATTATTAAAGTTTTCGTAGATCACTCCCGGTGGGGAGAATGTACACATACATACATTTACTTCCAGACCGTGAGACCTATGAGAATAAGCGCTCTTGACTGCTCGCTGTACCTGAACATAACACGCAAACTCCATTACTGGGCCATGTATGCCCACGAGCCACAATTGATGTGACTACTTACTGTTTGGCACTACTTATAAACCGATATACACCGTACGAAAAATTTAAGTATTGACGCGGAAAAATATCCACAAAACGTTCCATAGTTACTTTGTGTATAATCAAGAAAGGAGTTAAGTATGCAACCTTCACAAAAAGTAGGATACATTTTAATAAACCTTGAAAACTCATCTTCAGTTTTGAAACCACAGAAATGGCATTGCAAGTGATTTGTTCATGGTGAGGATAAAATATGTGGGTTAACATAGGTTTTAATTTATCTGACAGAAGCATTAGCTTAGTTGCCTGCTTCATTCGTAATTAGTCACAAAAAAGACAAGTTTGAATTTTGTTAAGTGTGTCCATCATTACTAAAGAACAAGGTAGCTTGGCTTACTGACCGTAGTCCCATGAGCGGTAGATGCGGCACATGCTGAGCCCCGGCCTCGCTGCACCACTCAGGGTAGGCGCGCCGGAACTCATTAAAGTCTCCTGTTGACAAGCAAAATAATTATGAATACCACAAAAGGCTTCATTCAATTTATTGGATAAGATCATGTGTGAGTAATGTTTGCAGCCTGGCAGCACGCCCGGATTTCATCGGTTAGAGATGTTAGGGTAAAAAATAAAACGCATAAAATCTCCAATGGAGAGAACCTTATTTAGATGACTTACTCCTTAAAAAGTTAAGAGAAATCGATTTAAATAAAGTTACTGGAATCAACAGAAAAAAATGTGATCATCTAAGTAAATCCAATATGTATAACATAAGCAAGGCTGTACTCATTAAAATACTTGCCTAACTATTGACGCTACCAACCAGAAATAAGGTTTTATAACCGGAATAGAAACGTATAATATGCACAATTAATTTAAAGTTATGCTAAGTTATGTAATGCAGAATGGCGCTTAACACCTAAATATTTAAATTATCGGGTGACTACGTAGCTTCGTGCAGCTATTTTAGCAGATATTAATTGCTATTTATATATGGTTCCTGGATTACGAAAGGCCACCCGCCACTCCCTGCAACTGCATCTGGGAGATAAGATGGTGACGCAGGCCACCTGTTCGCCGTGGTCTAATTAGAACAAAGTGATTAATAATAAGTGTGGTGGGCAAGGGAATAAGTACCGTAGCTTAAGGCTGTAGCATTTATTTTACTTACTTGCTCGTGTTCATAAGCGTATTTTGACGGATTTGATTACGTGTTACTTCATAGTTTACAACGCCATGTTATTTTGACACGAAAGGCTTACAATTGTACTTCCGAATGTTTCTGTTATGTAAGGATTTAACACGGGTCTAAAAGTTTAGTTACGTGGTTATTCCCCGTATGGTGGACACGTCATTGAATGACCATTTAAATAATTTCCGAGTAGGTATGACTAAAGGATAAACTATGCATGCTTTGGTTCAGATGAACATAAGTTCAAGATTGTACTTCCAAGCAGGTTCCAAAAATTGTAACGCTGGTGTTTCTGCTACCATAAACTAAATTCACCCTACCGGAGGATTAAAAAAGTTCCTGTCTGAGGTAGGTTTTCAAAGTTGTTCTATATTTATATACAATACCTACCTAGTGTTCGTGTTCATTCCATGACCATTACTACAACAGGCATTGTTAGCTGCAATTAGTAGTTGCGCGTTAACTATTGACGCAAATCTGTGTAGGCGGTCGTTAATTCAATTTCAAGTTTATTTTGTTCATTCATTGTTCTGTTCATTGATATACTTCCATTCATAATGATGCAGGTCTGACATTAAGTATCAAGCTAAAACATATCTTTTATACGAGGGTAGAAGAGTAACGGAGAGGATAATTTTAATGAGCTAACCTCGGTTGTTGAATATTTCTTTATGACGTGTTTCCCGAACAACATAGACCTCTTGACTTTTAGAAAATCTTCAGAATATTTTATGGTAAAGGTCATGCTTTTATTTGTCAGAGTTGAAATGTTACTCAACCCACACCTTTAATGCCCACAGCCAAGTTACCCTTTTAGTGAGAATGGAGACAGCTGCGAGGATCCCAGGACGGTGTTATTGTAAGACCAATCGCAATAATAGAAAAGATTTTTAATGAATTTACTTCTTTAGACACAAGTAGGTATGAATAGTGCCTTGCATGGCGTTGCTGTCTAGCGACAGGTGCGGTAAATAAACGACAACGCAGCGTTTCCGTCGCGTTCAGCCGTTTCCTGTCGTCCGCTGCTGAGTCCACGATTGTGATGCTAATAACGCTCCCATTATGTCCGTCACATTCCTATAAGAGGTATATCCAATAGCCACGAGCACGACAGCCCATTATTGACGCCCATTCAATATCCTACGCTTACGATGCCATTTGACTGAACAGTAATTCATCGACGTTTGGAGATTAGAATATTGTAGAAATGGAAGTCGCGAAAAAACCTTTTATTGTTGCGGTATAATGTGCAATAAAAATAAATTATCATTATTCAACTCGTAATTAAATTCCCATTACAATACCTAGGTACAATTCACTAAAATAATGTGCCAAGCTGCCAACATAGGTAATTAGGCTAGACAGATTGTAATTAAAGTTGTTTCTGTTGTAATTGCATATTCTAGCTCTAGTGTTTTTAATTGAAATGTCCCCCTAATGTCCCTTGTTGTTAGCCCTTGCTTTCTCTAAATCATATTATTTCTTAGTCATGCGGCTGGTGATAGTTTCAGTTACTTTTTGACCAAAAGGCTGACATGAATTCGTTAATAATATCGGCCACTGATGTGACGATGAATAATCAGATAGCAGGATAAGTGTGCCGATTTGTAACTTTCTCATTAAATATGGGCCATTAGGTGAGCTGCAAGCCTAGCAGGCAGGCTAGCATCACGCAGCCGCACGGTGCGGGGGAGCGGGGCAGGCGGCGGCTCGGCATCGATCCGATGACTCATCGCGGCCCATTCATCCGCCGCACTCAATGAACCCGTCGTACCCTCCCCCTCGTCTCTGACACCCCTCCCCCCTATTTTCCACGTTCGTCCTCGGTAGCAAGGACTCCATAAAACTCGCCCCTCACCGCGCAAACCCAATCCTTCAGCCTGCTACACCCACACAAAAACGTGATCGCTTCGCACACATTTAGCACCCACTCCTGACCGCCCACCGACAGCCATACAACAAACAGTCTACCTAAAATGTAACTTTGATGTAATTTGAACTGATTATAATTTGACAAGGTTTGGGGCACAGCGGGTAAAGACCTTGAAGAGGATAAAAAATCACGCAAATACGGCAAAGTATGAAACAAGATGTGAAAATATGCATGGCTGATGGCACACACAAGGCGGTAGGCAGGATCTTGCACGGCAGTGGTACGCGGGGTGGCGCTGGCGTGGCGTGGGAGGCAGGTGCGGACTGCGGGGAGGCCTTGGCCCGGCGGCGGCCCGCGTCCTTCCAGCCGCGTTTATCAACAACCTTGTGCGATTTTAACCACCTAATACATCATTATGCAGACCTGTGAACTATTCCACATACAATTTTCTTTTCGATTTAGTGTTTGAACGATTGCTTTTGTTTTTTCTATCAAAACGTTGTCTGCGATTACCGTAGAGAACATAATTTGGAAATTATTGGGCATGGCTTATAGATTGTTGTTTCAGGTTTGTGCTTGTGGAATGCCTTGTTAAGAAAAGTGATGTAACAGGCACATGACATGAGACTATTCAACTTAGTCTATGCAGTAGCGAGACTGGCGAATGCATTGCTGAGTAGGGCATATCTTTAGCTGAGAGGATGTGATACGGATTACGGATCCATGTGAGGGACAGCAAGTACAAAAGGCATACCAAGCAGGTGGACTAGATAGCCCACGTCCACAAGACAATTGAGTTCGAACTTCTTGACACGGCAAATTTTTATAAGATCGCCTAACCTCTAAATTGTGATGTTTGTGTATATTTCGTGTTTCTTATACCACCCCCTGGACGCATGATTGCATTGTACAAAAATGTAGTTAGTAAACAGGTTGAAGCGAAAGCATATTATGTCATTGATAGTTTGTGGCATCTTTAAATAGACTTTAATCAAGCCTGTTGGAACAATTTAAACCAATTTACTAAGGTTGGTGGGCGACTTATAAATATGATTGCACATCGGCCTCTATTGACTGTTCTTTGAGTTAGGTCAATTAAATCCATTCACAATGATCGTGACAAACAAGTCTTGTTAAATGAATGACATAAACATTTAAACCTTTTGGCAACGAAGCATACCTACGTAGCCAACAAATAAAGATTTGCAGCACTTTCTGGGAATCTAGTCTGAATGTTACCTGTGCTAACAATCCTTATTAATGGTAAAGTTTAGAATTTTGTGTTAAGAAAACAATAGAGAAATACCACTGTAATAAATAAATAATAACGTTCGGCCAGATTCTGGGAATGTAGCAGATTGACGTCACTACTAACGATTTGATTCAGGTTCTTAGAATCGACGGAATGGGAGTTTTGGATTTCAAGGCGATATTACGAAAATAGATATTCTGCTTGTACTTAGAAAAGTGTATTTGTACTGTAGCAATAAACTTCACAAGATAACCCACGCGTTTATGAGGAGATAGCTATGTTAGGATTTGGAAAATGTAACGGAAAACAAACCAATTTGCTGAAACAATGAAACAGGGCCAGCAGGGTTACAGTTAATGATAACTATTTTATCAGTAGGTACATAAAATTAGATCTA
This sequence comes from Hoplodrina ambigua, assembly GCA_949774945.1. Taxonomy (NCBI): domain Eukaryota; kingdom Metazoa; phylum Arthropoda; class Insecta; order Lepidoptera; family Noctuidae; genus Hoplodrina; species Hoplodrina ambigua. Next base: position 11,169,106 of record OX458967.1, read on the forward strand.
TTTCTTCCTCAACTTGGAGGCGAAGTCCACGCAATGACGGCACAAAGCCGCAAGCAAAGGTTAAACTTGTAATACTTAGGCACCTATATTATTATTTATTACAGTCATATTCACGTTTATTTTAGATGATGTCTCGTCAATTAATGGGAAATTAAATATTTTGCGGTTGGTCGACTACACCACATAATGTTTCCTGTTCAATAATTTAGGTAGGTAGGTAAGTTTATTTGCCAGCGTATCGAATTATAAATGGCCAGGACATGTTGCACTAATTGAGTGTCGGCTCGATTTCAAGCCGATAATGAGTGTGGCGCCGTCGTCGGCTGGCCGCCAGATAGCGCTCCTGATAATCGTATCAGTTTATAGCAGAGTTCCATCGCGCTGCACCCCGACCTCACACATCACGCTATATTATTTTCCACAATTACAACAATGTACACTTGTTCGCTGATATCTAATTTATGAACCATATTCAAATGTACACTAGCGTTAATAAATTGGTGACCTTTACGTGCTTTTACGGCGTAACAAGTTGGCTTTTTTTATTCAGAGTCACTGTAGCGGAACCAGACATAAATAAAATCAGAATACAATACGCAGCACAAAATAGTAATCCGCGGATCGGACATTACATCAGCGCATAAAAACTGTCAATGCCAATGTTACGCCTACCGATGTACTTGTTTATACACACTGAGCTCCATTCAAATGTGTTACGCTTTAGATTTATCAATGATACACTATTGATTAATATTGTCTACTCGCTTATCATGGCGTCCTCAGAGGATGTAGTTTTCAGTGTACAAAAGATCTCAAAGCATACGCAATTGTTGCCATGCGGTTGAGTTAATTCTAACGCGATCCTGCTTTATGAGATCCCGCTTCCCTTTCCCATTTGCTTTTCCTCTATGATGCCATATTAAATATTCGCGTGAGCCATCCACTCTGGCCAGATGCACACGATTTCCTCTACGATTATAAATGTTAAGCCCCAAAGAGTTTACATTCAAAGCGGAGCTCACAACATCCTGTTGTTCGCAAGCACGTGCCATTTATTTTACGATCGAGCTGTTCTGTACTGACTGAGACACTCCGAATGGGCAATTCACTGTCCAATATAGATCAATGGAATATCTTATTTACAATTAAATGCCATCGTTGAATTAATTAATTTGCTTCCGGTATTTCGACGACTTCTAAGCATTATTACTTAAATATTAATCTTTTTTGTGCGAGTATAAAAATAGAGTAACAATTAGATATAGGTTTATAGTTTATACCTAGACATAATCCCACAACTAAAGTCAATGTACAAAACTGCGTAGGTAGTTTAGTTGAGCAAAACTTGTTTTTTATCGTATAATATATTTTACGCTCACATTTTATACAAAGTTGAAATTGACAGGACGTGAGTGAAACGGGAACTTATTAATAAAATTGCGGCGCTCTTCCGTCGGACGAAGACCGAAGCAGTAGCTCCGCACATCCGGCCCGTTTGATCATCCAGTCTATATCTGATAAATATTACGATCCTCTTAAGTTTCTTACTAATGCAGATGTTGAAACTAAGAAATATTTGATGATTGAGTCATCAAAATGAGCAGAATACTCGTAAAAATCTATAGCTATTATTTTTCCTCATCGTGGACCTATTTGCAGTGGTGTTAAGGTTTATGTTTTTATTTTAGACTGTGTTACACACGTTTAGGTACGTGACGTAGGTACACGTTACACCGATTTTGAAAAAAACAAAAGCGGTGCCGGACAAATTGGGATAATGTAGTGGGCTTTATGGCTATCAAGCTAGATGATGAAAATAATAACAGCAGAAGCGCTGTTATAAATTAATTCATATTATGCATCCTGTAATTCAGGATATACATTTCATTTAAGCAACTCATCGTTATACTCACTGTTCAATAAATATCGCAGCAATAAATGGACCACTTAATTGTCCATTTACCAGTCCAGAATATAAAATGGCGTTGGTACAAACAAGCTCATTCGAGACTGTGCGGTGATTATAATCTAACGTCTCGCATTGAGGAGCACAATAAGTAGTCGACTTCCTCTCCCACGTTTGGAGGAGCGGATGCCTCGACTTGCGACCTCCGGCATGCCTCTTACGCCCCTTACACATTTTAAACTAAAACAGATTGAATCGAAGACGTTTCGTTGCTTTTGATAGTACAGTAATAAAACTACCGGTTATGTAGTGTCTGTAAGTGTTAAACTAGCACTTTTCCTATACTTCGCTGTTGCAAAATAAATCGATACAATCGATCTTAATTAGTGCGGAAGACCGCCTTTATTCCGGTTTGCAAAATCTAGATTATAGGTAACTGTAACATTCAGTTTCCTTTATAAGAATAAACTTGGCAGTGTAAGCTGCATGCCAAGAAATTGTCTACATTACGGACATCAGAAAAATATTCGATCTTTGCTTTAGCGTGATGAGTATTTCATAATTCGTGTCCGTCGCATTCAAATTTAAGGATAGATAAGTATCGAGAACTTTTTGTCAATGAATGTTATGAAACGGTTGCTCAGCGTGGCAACCGGTATTACGTGTTACCACTAAGTTAGGTAATAATTTACTGAATGAATGCCGTCGTGAGAATAACACATAGGTACCTATTTGATATTCATTACTTGGTGTTTGAACTGCAACATGCTAGAATGTGATTTTATTATTTTTTACTTTGAACTATAAGACTACGTAATATTCGAAAGGTAATTAGAAAGCAGGATATCTGCTCCAATTTAATTGGACAAATTAAAGGATGACCTGCCAATCTCTAGTAGGTAGATGACGAAAAGGCACAAGAACAGAAAATCAAGCAGGCAAAAATGCCACAATTTGCTTAATAAGACTATTCATTAAAACAAGATAAATTGGTAATAATTATTTTGCAACTTAAATAAATTATAATAAAGTTGTATTTGCAATACCACTCTTGCATTAGTTTGATTAGCTAGAGACAGATAGGAATATTAAAACAACAGTTTTTACTGGAATGGGCTAAATATTACAGCAAACAAACTGTGTTTGAGATACTGAAGGAAAAGATTGGTTGTTTGTGCAGTCTCTGTTATAATTTATAGGTTTTATAACACTTGACTGTGAATTCATAGTATATTTTTGAATCTGATAAAAATCAAGGAAAATTAATTAAGTGTGTTTGTTCTAAATACCTTTTTAACTAACATTTAAATATTTTGTTTTACCTATTTTCGTTTTTATGAAAAATAATGAGAATAAATAATGATTTAAAATTATTAAGGAGAATATTTTATTTTAAAATTAAACAACTACTACAGGACTAAGTAAACTTTGATGTTCATATGTTATTAGCATATCAGTAAGTAAGTGCTTTGAGATGGTAAGCTAAGGATTAGTTGGCTGTTTGCAAAGATTGGTGGTTTTAGCATAATTCCTTTAGATTTTGTACTAAAACATAACATAACATAACATCACGCCTGTAATCCCCGAAGGGTTAGGCAGAAGTGTACCCATTAGTACACCCACATTTCGCCAGTTACTAGTTAGTTTAGTTTGTACTAAAAGCATTTTATAAAGAGGTTTTGATACATAATAATATGTTATATTGAGTAATCATTTATTGAAACATTGTTTGGGTTTCAATCCTCTTATTTTCTTGGTGGACAGTCACTTCTGTCAACTCTAGTGTCTGTTTCATGTGAAGTAAAATAGAAATACAATAAACCTTTTTTACACTGATTCCATTTACTGGTTTAATATTTTTTGCAACACCCTGCACCCTGCAGTTATAAACTTGATTATTACTATTTGTAAGAAAATAAAACAGTTATAGTGATTGTACGACAATCAATGTGATTTGTGCCTACCGTCGCTGCAAGACAATCAGGATACCGTCACTAAATAATTTTTAGTATTATACCTATTCTATTGATTCTCCATCTACCACATTTCCATGTTACAGGACTTTATCGTTCTAACTGTATTGGATTGACAGTTAACAATTACAAATCTACTATCAAGGCAAATAATAAAAATATATAGAAAGCCTATAATATTATAGTTGACAGTATAAAATCTTTATGTTCTGTATGAGTCATAATCACACTTGGATAGTTTTTAGATAAGGAAGTAAAAGTTGTTTATCAATTTGATGTGAAATGTCACATTTTAATCACTCCACACTTATCATGATTATAGAGTTTAATATTTTTCTTCTTTCAATATAATATAAGTTTTTAGAGACTTCTGTGACTAGTTTTTTTATTCAAATATTTTGGCAAGTTAATCTGCTACCATTGAGTTATCATATGAGCTAATATTTTGATAGATCCGAGACAACAAAGATAGATAACACTTAGCTGTTATACTGGATGCATGCAACTTTATGTCATGTTAAACATTTTTGTCTTATCCAGTTAGCTCGGGAATAAGACTTCATAATAAAATGAATTGGAATGGGTGATTTAACTATACTATTCATGTTATTCATGTTTTTTACTTGAAGTAGGGACCAGGTTTTGATAGAGACAATTAAAACCTTAAAACCTTTATATACATGGTATCTTTAGATTACTGTAGATAGATACATATGAGGAAAACTTGTAAAAATATAATCTCCATCAATACTGATAAACATTATTTTTTTGGAGTCATACTGTTCCATGCACTTTTAATAAAATCAATATTTAAATGAATGAAAAATGGATAAGGTTTCTTTTTATGTCTAGCATGTTGCAACTGAATGATATCATCGTAATTACTGTCAATAGTCTGAATGGTAAATTATCCAAAATAGTGTAAAAGCAACTGTTTCGGTAAAAGTTTACAATGTGAATATGTTTCATTCAGTAAATAGGCGCTGTACATGCACATTGTCACTATGTTCAGTATTGTTCTGTCTCAAATAGTACTAATATCATGGTCATGGGTTATAATGAACATACTAAAGCATGTCAGGTTATCGTTGCACAGTACTCTCTTGGTTCACTACGTGCAAGGCTGAAGGCTGCTCCGGTCAGAGAGCACAACCTGTGCTACCGTGCGCGGGACGGGACTCGCCGTACTAATGTAATTAGGTAGGATAAACATGGTGTAAGTAGTACCTTCAAGGCAGACGACCTGCACGCCATCTTGCTTTAGCCTCCGCAGCAGGATTCCATGCACCGAGTCCGGGTCTCGTGGAACTCCGTCCCCGTACAACACGAATATGCCCCGCGTACGGCAATGCGAGATCCTCGCCTTCAGCTCCTTGCACTGCACTGTCGATACGAGCTCAATCTTGCCCGCTGCCAACCGCCGCAGCATTATACTCGGTATAGAAAAGTTCACTGCGGAACGGATGTGAGCTATCGAGTACTCGTTGGAACCGCGACAGTCTATTAGCACAGTATCCCTCTCGTCGGAGCGCAACTTCGCTAACAACCACTCCTTCGACACCAGGTCGCACTCGCATTCAGAATCCGTAGGCATGTTGAAATTACAACGTTCTCTTATGTTTACACGAGCCCTTTGCGACTTAGATCGCCTGTTGCACTAATCCATGTAAATCTTATACATTGAGTTCATAAACACCGACATTTTCATTAACACTAGGTATTAGCAAATCCGAATCAACTAAATTTAATAAAAACTGAAGAAAGCCATTTAGAATAAACACAACAGTAATGTAACGATCACCGCGAGCGAGGCAGGCGCCAGACGGCGAAGCAAAACGCAACAACGACGGAACCATACAGAACGCGAACGGCGAACGACCAACAACGACCGAACCATAGATTATGAACGAACGATCACGAACAATTTCATCCGACAGGGGCAACGAGGAGGTATTGAAGGGTTGAGGTGAGGGGCAAGGAATGGTGTGGGCCGGCACTGGGCATGGGCAATGATGAGTGAGTGAGAACTGTCGGGCCGGGCGGTCATTGTCGGTGGCGCCTCCAATCGGTGACGGTCGGATCGGAAACAACGCGAAACAAGTTCGAAGAGACGAAGGAACATCATGTTTTAGTCGACTTGGGTAAACATAACAAAACTATAATACAAACCCAAATAATACAAACCATTGAACTAAAAGAGTCGATGGTGGTGATATGTTTTATTTATTGAAAATAATGCATTATTCTTTTGTATTATATTTTTATTACGAAGCATACTATTGTGTACGTACAAAGTGTCTAATCTTTTAGTTTGTGATAAATTAAATAGATTTTGCAAGATGTTTAATGATAGAATATAGAAAATACAGGCAATATTTTTAATTGTTCATAAGATCACGCCTGTAATACCCGAAGGGTTAGGCAGAGGTGTACCCATTAGTACACCCACATTTCGCCAGTTATGTTTTTAGTCCCATGTAATAGGGGGCGAGCCTATTGCCATCAACCGGGCACAAATCCAGACTCCGAGGCTGCTACTGAGAAATTCTTGATGGAAAAACAATTGTTCGTTTTTTGAGATATAAAGGATCTATTATAATAACCTTTTTACAGTTTACTCGATTAAGTGTAATTGAGAAGAATAATGAAATAGAAAAAGAGCACCACTAAACATCAATATTTATTATACTGTCAATGTCAATGTCAAATTTGACATGGATTTCATCGAGTTTTTTGACAATAATTGTGGGCTGAGTGCGTGCGAGCGATTTGCGTTGTTTAAAATATTATTTGCGTTTATTTGAATTACTGAAAAACAACAAATTCTAATTTGTGAAATACGTCTTGCTATATCGTTTTTTGCAATGGAGGACATATACGACGATTTAAATAATTATGAAGACGTGATTGCTCTTCAAGAGGTATTGTGGTTTAGCGCCAAAACTGCCTGTCAATTTTTTTAGTCTCCAGAAAAACTTATTTCTACCAAACTTATAATTAGACCAAATTTCCAAATAGCTTTTTTACATATGTTACGGTAATTAATTAATTACATTTTCTAGAAATTATTGACTAAATTTTTTATCCATTTTATATAGCTTCGTAGTGAAAACCATGAACTGAAAGTGAAGCTTGAAGAACATTCAGCTGCTATGGCTAAGCTTCAAAAAGTAAGTGTCTATAATCTAGGTTATACATTTTCATAGTTGACTATGTTGTATAAAAAAGATTGAACAATCGATAATGATTTTCAGTATTTCAGCAAACTAGTATAATTGTATTATTGTCTCACATAAAATAGCATCATAAGTAATAAAATTACTTTGCCATAACATGTACAAGTCTCATGGTTGATAGATTGTCATCTCCAAAACTCGGATGACTGTTGCATGATTCGTTTGTTATCAGTGTATGAAAGTTATTCTCATTGCATCTAACCTGTGAATCTTAATTGTAACCCATTAGTGAACATTATGTCTGTATTTGTTGACATTAACATAGTGTGAGCCTATTGTCATATCTCACACATTTTGCTAATAAAAGAAGAAGATACACGAATGGATGAGACATTGATATTATAGCAAATATTGCAGGATTATGACACACTTGAGATTGAGTTCAAGAAATTGGAGAATAACTACTCATCTTTGTTGGTAACTGCTCGGTCGGAATTACAAAGGAAGACTCAGAGGATTGATCAACTAAATACAGAGTTAGTATTTGTTTGTATTCAGAATTTTTTGAAGATCATTATGAAACTAAAGGAAGAAGCATTATGATTGCTCATTGCCAGTTCTAATTGATGTATCTTCAAATAATAAACATAAATCTTTGTTTTAGAAAAGACTTGATGGTATTGAATGCTTTAAAAAGTGGGAAGAATATTAGAAGACATTTTAACAAAGGGGTAAAAAATCCAGGTAACTTGAACTATGAGAAGACCCCAGGGAAAATAAATAAAAATAAGGGAGTTAATATGGAACAGAAGGGTGTTGAACCCAAACATGAAAGGTAAGAAACCAATTTGTTGATTTACTCATGATAGACTATAGTTTGCGTTCCCTTCTCTAGAATTTTCCCTGAACACAAATGCCACTGTTACTCCATGCACGGCGATTGTTACAAGTTTTGTTTCTTCTTTGTGGTCTGTGGTCTCTTGTGGCTTTGACAAAACAAAACTTTGATGTATGTGTGTTTTTTACTTTTGTCTGTGTGTTTAGTTATTCCCCACTTGTTAACAGCCCTTGTTCCCCACCTGTGTATAATACAGCACATAAATTTACTTATATTTTATGCAAAGTCAGCACTTTTTACTTGTTAATTATGTGTCTTGTATTGTTGAAGCAAGTTGTGTAGTAAGTAGATTGTATTTCTGCAAGCATTGCATCTGAAAATGTTGTAGTCAGTTTTTTTTGTAATTGAATCATAAATTTAACATGGGATTAATCCAATCAATTCTATCTCAACCAAGTTCAGAAGCTGCCAAAAAATTATGTTGTTTAATAACAGTCCTTCACTTGTAACTTCCATATTAATTATCACCTAGTGTGTTATATTGTTCAACTATCTATGAGTAAAGTATTTAAAGTGTTAAATTTATGTAATTTTAAAAGGAACTATGGGGTTGGCGTATCTGTTTAGATAAAAACCCCAAGAAAAAAAAAGAGAAAAGAAAAATAGAAACATAAATTTAGTTATATTGTCATGTCTTATTGCATTTAAGTTGTGTTGCTTAAATCTATGCTTATTATTTGTATTTTGTTAGAATAATTTAGAATAATTTGTAATTCCCAAAATCAAGTTCTGACAGCTTGTTTTAAGCACACCAATGATACTACTATTTATAGATGTAAATAATAAATAGTCTCCTACACAATTTATTTGTTTCTTATCTTAGGATATAGATGGCAAACTAGATAGTGCCTGCCCATAGAAGTTAGCTATTTACCTTTTCTATCCCTACATAAGTTTTTTTTTGCAAATTTTTTGATTTTCTTTTTTTTTTTCAGAAGAGAAAACCCTGTTTTACCATCAGAGAATACAGTTTCTGCTTCTAGTATTTACAATAAAAATAAGTCTGGAAATGCTGGAGTAAAAGTAGAATTATCGGACAATGTAAATAAAAACATTGCACAACATAAGACTGAACTCAACGAGCCACCTAAGACATCTACTAGTAGTAATGAGCATAAAAGGAGTTATATGCCAGCTGTGAGGTATTATATTTATTCATTTATTTTAAAAAAAATTGAAAACTTGAGTTTTAATTAATCTTTATTTAGTTATACATAATATAATCTTTATTTAATAGAATTATTAACAGTAAGTATTGCCATTTCAGCAAGCCCATCGCCAAGTTTAGTTCTGATGATGAACCCGAACAAAACTATAGAACCAAAGATAAAGATACAAAAACTGATAATCTCTTAAGTGATCACATTGAAAGGAGAAACAAAAGCAAAATACCTGTTGATAGACATAGTAACAAAACTTCAGAAACATCCAGTGCAGATGACAGAGGATATAACTATCATGAATCTACTTTAAAGGGTACCTACAAAGACAGACCAGGCAGACACCATGACAATAGCTCATACAGGAGTCGGGATAAGCACGACGTTTCTTTGAAACATAGGAAGCATTACAGTCCAGAGAGAGGACAGAAGAGACAACACAGGGAATATCAAGATGACCATAACAGACATGAACAGGGAAGACATCGAGGAAGATCCCTGGAGAGTCCCCCTCCTGAATTTTTCAGTCGACATGAACGCCGGAAATCAGATTACCGATCTGACTATGATAAATATCCTTATGATCACGAAAAAAGTAGACATTACCGTGACGACAAATATACAGCCAAATATAGGTTAAAAGATGATGAACCTCATGCTAAACGACGCAGGACAGAGACTTATGGAAATCCTGATGCTCATTTTAAGGAAGACAGAAGGCTATATCCAGATAAAGAGTCCATGGATGCACAGTCCATTCTCACTTTCTCTCCACGTGATTGTGATCAGCTTCGTTTTTCCTGTCAGTCTCCTGACTATATTCACACTGATGCAGCTATTGCAAACCCCATTAAAGGTGAATAAATTAATATATTAAGAATAGCTTATGAAATCATTTGACAAGCATTTTATTATAATCGCATTGTTACTCTTATTTGTTTGTACAACTGAAGGTAACATTTGTTTATTTCAAAAGTGTGGTATATATTTATAACTTGTAAATATGTAGATATACCAGAGAAGCAGAGCATAGAGGATAATAAAAAAAAGATTAATACAATCCTACAATCATTGAACTTTTGCAGAAATTATGGCTACCGCTGCTACTCCCCTGGAAGATCCGCGAGTAACAAGCAAAAAATATGTTATTTGGAAAGAAAATGGTAAAGAGACATTATCTACAGTAGTAGGCAGGAATATTAATATAAGATCGGTTAACAAAGCGCTATGGAACAGTAAATTTGTTGAAATGCCTCACGCTTTGGTGCGTCGACCGTCTCAATGCAGTGATGAACTTGTAAAGGATATTTATAGGGACATTGATAATTCAGTGCCTAATTTAGATCTCTCTATGGAATCGGGTGAAATTCATGAGACTGATTACGAAATTAGTGCAATTCGTAGTAAACCAAAAGTAATTCAACATGATACTCATGATAGTAAAACAAGTCATCAAGTACCAGTAAATTTTTCAAAGCAATCAACAACCTTAGAAAACGTTGAAAAACCAAATATAGCCAAGTATCGTATTCCGAAAATTGGGCGAACTGATAAAAATATTCAAAGCAAAATGGATGTTCCCATCATTGACCTAGACGAGAGTGTGCCTCACTATAAGAACGTTTATAAAAAGAGTGGAGCAGAAGATAGTTTTCCGAAAGAATTAACAACTCACAAACAGAATTACGATGAATGTGAAGATTTTCATCCTAATAATATTAAATATAGTAAAACAGAAGGTAAAAAATCAAAATCAAAGGAGACAGGCGAGAGTCGCTATCAGGCTACACGCACCAAGATAGCTATCGTTGCGGATGACTTGGAACTAAGCGATGACAATAGCGATCATATGGATACTAACAGAAGAGTCGTTCCAGAAAAGATTCAGAAAGATTGTGAGGTGCCGCTAAATATTAACGAAACTAGAATTGACGATAAAGTAAATATTGTAGAAAATAAAACGCATACTACGCCTCATGGTCCCGAAATTGGAAGGACAGTCGACACTGTTGAGATAAAAAATGTTGCAGAAGAGGAAAATGCAAAAGAATCCGACAGTACAAAGAAACAAAAGATCAAAAAGAGAAAATCTAAATCCAGAGAGTTATCTAAAGATTCGGTAGAAATCACTGATACTATCCTTAGTACTGAAAAGAAAACAAAATCCAAAAAGGAAAAGGAATGTAGACCTAAAGAAACAAAGGAAAAGTTTAGTGAACTCTTCGGTGATAGTAGTAGTTTAATGACTCCAGAGGACTTAGGAATACCTTCATATTTACCTATTTCTGAAGATGCGCAAGACGCTGTTGATATGAAAATTAACCAAATTATTGATGCTGTCCAGCCCATTGATAAAGAAGATTTTCTTGATGATAGACAGACACATAACAATGTTGAAGCTACAATACAAGAAACTACAGCACATCAAAATATCCCTGAAGATATTTTACAAACATCGAATATTGAAGTTGCAACAGAGAACGAAGTCAAAGACATTACCAAAAAGAATAAACCTTTCGAAAGAAATGAAGAAATAATAGACACAAATCAACTTCCATCCCCTATCGTTTACGAAAATTTGAATCCTGGAACTGACACAAATGATCCTAATGTTGTCAAAACAGTAATCATTTCAACAGGAAAGCAGCCTGAAGTCATATATGAAAATAATCTAGAAGTAACAAAACCTGCAACAGAAGTTGATATAAAACAGAACACTACTAACCTTTCTCAATTTCCGGCCATACAAGGATTTAAAAGTAATATCTTAAAAGCTTTAGCTACCTCTACTCCACAAAAAGAATCTTCTGCCAATCCACTCGTAGCCGATGATATCAGAACAACAGGTGGAACCAGTGAAACAGAAACAGATGTAAACAAAGCGGTTGCTACGATCCTCAATACAGAACCAGTAGTCAATCAAACGGAGGCGAATACGCTAGACACTAATGACGCACCCGACGTGAGAATATTTGTGAAGAGACGCAGAAAAGTCGTGAAACGGCCACTGATGACTTAGTAGATAATAGATTCTAGGCTAAGGAACAAAAGTATGGAATGTTGAGTGGATGCCGTGTAAAGTATTGCAATGCAATCTTTTATTGTATGACAGTCGCGATGATCAGGGTATGGGAATTACTATAAAGTATTGAGATATGTATACAGTTACCACAGTATTTGAGATAAGATCACATAAGTGTTTATGATTGAAAATAAATAATGTTTTTAACTTCTCAGTGTAAATAGTTGTAGTTTGATGATATATGCGCAGTTGAACTATTTTATTTCATGTAATGCATTGTTGATAGAGCGTCGTGAGTTGCACCTAAACGCTGGTGGTATATGCCAACTTGCTAAGCCCTATTTGGTAGAATCATAGAGGCAGGTCTTCCATCACTTGAAAGAAACCTGTTGACATAAGTTTCCTTTTTTATAACAATAGCGTAAGCACGCTACCTGTCTTAAAAATCCCGTCAAAATTAGTCCTGCCGTTTTGCAGATTAGACAACACAAACAGACGGACGTAACTTCTAAAATTGATATTTTTTGTACATGTATTGTGTAAACATTCATAATTATGCATTTCGTAAAACGCTGTTACTTTTGACATTACAAATAGACACTTCATTTTTATTTATTTAAGTAGATGTACTACCCATAAGGAGTAAATAGTAGCGCTGTGCCATTTTATTACATAAATGTTTCAATTTCTACATGTGAGTTTTTTCAGGCGATTAGATACTAAATTATTTAGCAATTAAAACTACTATTAATATTCCCATAACAGTCTTTATTTTCCTTACAAGTTACTGTAAATTATATTTACATTTTCAATAGTTTCTATCTATATGATACATTGGAAAGAATGATTAACACCTAAGCTTACAGGAATTTGTACATAAATATAACTAATTTAATTAAAGATACATTTAATTTCCATATCAACTTAACATTATTTACATTTACCAGGAAGTCTTTTTCAAATAATATTGCTTGTATTAATTTACTGCTTAAAAACAACTTTGTTGTGACGTCATAACAAGGAGCCTCAACAAACTAAGGACAAATTCAGACATGATGTTTCTCTCCAAGTTACGATGTTGGAAGATTATTTTTCCTTATTATTTACAAACTTTTTACAAATAATATTTCCCATATTATTTGGACTTGTTATCTGATAGCTCAGACCGCATAATCAGTTGGTGATAATCGATTATAAAAGATGAGTTGACAGTTTAGCAATCGACCATGACTTTGTGACGCACAACTTTGATATCAGCCGGTGTAAACATATTAACGATAATAGCGCGTTGAACTTGTTTTACATTTATTTTAATATTATTAATTTATTCTAAAATGGTCAGGATCTGCTGTGAAATTAAGCTTCCATTATCAAGCCGCGCTTTGTGGTATGAAATTGGAACCGGATGTCATTGAGATTACGGCAAGTATACGTCCCTTGCGAGTTAAGCTAAACGCGCGACCATGATCGCGGGCAAATAATCACCGATCAACGATGATTGGAAGTGTTCACTACATGTAATCGCTGGGCGTTCTGGGATTGGATAAGGTTCCTATGATGTTGTTGGCAGTGGGTATGTCGTCGTTCCTGGACATGGCGGAGCTCGACGACGTGCCGGAGAGGGAGGAACCTGAGGCGGATGGTCGTTTGCCTAGCTTTTTGATGACGGTGGGGATTTGTTCAGCGGCGTCAGCGTGCGGCGCGACGTGCTGGTAGCACACGGCGGACGCGTGGCCCGAGCGCACCGACGTCAGCGCGGAGCCGCTGCTCCACGTGTTGCGCGCCGGGTCGTACACCTCCACGATGTCCAGGAACGACGTGCCGTCGTAGCCGCCTGGAGAAACAAATAACTCTTGTGAAACATGTCGAACTGGCTGGGAACGACTCGTAAAGCATTGAAGTGAGAGCTTTGTATCAATTAGGACAGATAGAGACATTTCTGGTGCTTTCTTTCTTTAAACATAATATTGTACAGACACCTCCATTAATTAGGTACATGTTGCGTATACCTTACAAAGAGGGTAACCAAAAACTAGTGAAGACACTCCATCAGTCACACGATACAAACGTCACTCCAATGTTTTACAGGTTTTATTTTGGCTGAAGTTTGGTGCGTGCGTATGCGAGTGTAGTTTAAGACACGAAAAACTGTGCCCTTAGAAAATAGTAGCATTTGCTCGCGACTACGTCCGATATAGAAAAATATAGCCTCTGCATTCAAGGATAACATAGTTTCTATTAGCGAAAAAATTTTCAGAATCTGTCCAGTAGTTCCGGAGATCAGTTCGTATAAACAAACCCTTTAGTTTTATATTATTTAAAAAAATATTGAGGTACTAACCGAGAGCATATAACTTATTGTCGAGCACAGTAAGCGAGAGCGCAGATCGTGCGATGTGTACGGGCGCGACCAGCTCCCATGTGTCGCGCTCCGTGTCGTACCGCTCCACAGACGCCAGCTGTTGGGAGCCGTCGTACCCGCCCACTACGTAGATGTACTGGTTCATAGCTGCTACACCTGAAAGTGGAGGAATTGTTAACTAATTTTTGCACTATGGCAGTGAAGATGACCATAGCTGAATGTAGCTAAATGCAAATGCTGCTTTAGTCCATGCTGGCACAATTCAGAGAAATAACGTTTAAAGGACATTCATTCTGCATTCTCTGATTTGTCTATTGTAGTATAGAAATAAGGTTTTATTCTAGGTACATCGTGTTCATACCATGACTTCTAATTTTATAACGATTGACCGATGTACACAAAATATTGAAACATTTATTTCAAAATATGAAACAATTTTTTGGAAGTTACAAAGTTACTAGGTTGTTTCTTATGGAGAAGAATGGCAAAGAAATTTGAATGCTCATTTAAAATAAAATAGTTTGTATAGATGTGAAGACGATGAACAAAAGAGATAAGTATCCAGGGTCGTCAGATATAGTTAAAGTTTTCTTAGAAACCGATGGATGTAACCGAAAAGGAGAAAAAAGGTTATAATAAACAGTTCATTATAATTAAGTTTCAGCCGACTGCCTCGTTGGTCTAGTGGTCGCAAGCGCGACTGCTGTGCATGAGGTCTTGGGTTCGATTCCCAGGTCGGGCAAAGTGTTTTTGAGTTTTTCCATCAGGAATTTCTCAGTAGCAGCCTCGGAGTCTGGATTTGTGCCCGGTTGATGGCAATAGGCTCGCCCCCTGTTACATGGAACTAAAAACATAACTGGCGAAATGTGGGTGTACTAATGGGTACAGCTCTGCCTAACCCTTCGGGGATAGCAGGCGTGATGTTATGTTATGTTTCAGCCGAAGACTTTCATCGACAACCCTGGTTACTAATCTCTTTTGTTGACCGTGCGTACCCAATTTTATCTTAGTAAGATGTCAAAAAGCTATTGTAAAGGTCACTTACCAGCTCCACTCCTAGCTATATGCATGGGCGCGACTTCGTTCCAGCAGTTATTCTCGGGGTGGTAGCACTCGACGGAGGCGATGCGTCGCGCGCCGTCGAACCCGCCGACGGCGTACAGCAGTCGGTTGACGACGGCCACGCCCACGCCCAGCCGTGCGCAACCCATCGACGCTACTGATGTCCACGTGTCGTGTTCGGGATCGTAACTGTAAAGAAAGTATTTGATTAACTCATTATCCATGTTGAAACATTGTGTGAAACATCGTGAGGAAACCTGGTCTGTTTCACTCAGACCATGTCAGAGACCCTTGAGGCTGTTTAGAAACTCTGACACTAGGTGTATGTGGGGTCATAAGACCTTACTGCACACACGATGAAGAAGAAAATTATCCATGTTCTCGGAGCCAAGAGGGCTGAAAGGATAGTTATCACTAATTCCAAAAGAAATTTCAATTTTTTTTTTGTTTTTTTACAGTGAATGTAATCATAATAATGTTTTCCATTTTAATATTAAAACTTTACAAGAAAATAGATGTTTCGGTTCGGCACAGATGGGGCTAGGTGCCCTTCTTAAATTGCTACTTATTATAAAACGAATGACCTTTTAAATAAAAATTTGAGACTAAATAAATGGACTATCTATCATTCCTATAATTCGTGACATTGTATAGGTAATACTAAAAGTGATCTACGTGACTTTTATTGTGTACAACAAAGCATATTCTATCTACCTATACCTATAAAGTTAAGTTACATTATGTAGGTACATTTTTTATAATAATCGCAAGTAACGAACACGTTGCAAAAAAATTAAACCTATTGTTAGCGACTTGTCGCTATGAACCAAATATTCATATCATGCTTACTGGTTTTTCATATCTACAATCGTTTGTTCACATATTACAGTTAACATAGTTTTCGATGTTTGGTACTTTATCTGAGTGGCAAAACCCGAACAATATATTATCGATTATAATCTATTAAATGGCAGTAATTAGCAGACTCATTCCTTATTTCAATTACAAAAATAATGGTAACTATACGTTATCAACATTGATGCTAAAATTTATGTTAAATATATCATTGTGTGATTATTGACCAAGATCAGTTATTTGTCATATAATTGGTGGACTCTTTACTGAAATAATCGTGTTATAAGTTCTCGTGACACAAGCCACGCCCACAAAGCTATCAAGCCATATTTTCCGCAGCCTATCGCAGTCCGCCGATAGACAAAGCCTCTCCCAAGTTTCGCCACAACAACCGGCTCTCCGCACCCTTCGTCCTAACCGCCTTTTAAAGCCGTGTATTAATTGTGGTACAACAATTTCCAGCGATACAAGAGACATCTTAGTCACGCGGCGTCGTCCGTGATACGTCATCGAAGACGACGAAAGAGGTCGTGAGGCAAATCGTCAGGCGATGTCACGTGATTTTCCGCCACATTGACGTTTCACGTTTAGTTTGCGATTTTTGTTATAGGTATGCGTATGCGCAACAACAGGTTTAAAAATGCTTACCATTCAACTGATTTGTGGTATTCGGAACCCGCCGAACCGCCCACTGCGTACAATAGTCCATCCATGACTGCTACTCCTACCTGTTGAATAAAGAAGATAAGTTCTTAATAATTTTAATGTCAAACTTGTAACAATATTTGTTATACAATATTTTTGAGATATCGAATCTCTTTAATTATCTCAATTGTAATTGTATAAAGCTACAGATAGTTGCGATATAAGATAATGAAACAAAATACGTTAAATAAAGTATCCTTGTTATCATACTTCTCATTCTTCTGTATTTGTTTATTAATTTCATTCACCAGTAACACAAGGTGCAGTTTTGCATCCTCATCAAACATGTCATAAAGGACATAAATAATCAAATAAAATGACAACACCAAAAAATACTTGTTTTTTTTGTTGTTGTTTATGTTTGACAGTATTTTAGAATACACTTTCAAAGAACAGAATCGTTACCCGTTAACTATGCGGTAGGCAGAGTCGCACGGTTATAACACTGAGTGTGGGTTTATCACTTCGCTTGCTTAAACCCAGCAGCAAGATGGCTAAGCAACACAAAAACAGGATAAAAAAATCTTGTGTTAAGCTAGATCAATATCTATGTATCTGCAAAATGTCAGCTAATTCTGTTGAGCCGTTTACCGAAGCGAGAAAGTAACAAACGTCCATCCATTTTCACAGACTTACATACATAAACTCACGCCTTTTTCCAAGGGGGGTAGGCAGAAACTACAGAACGCCACCTGCTACGATCGATTTTGTCACAGATTTTTTGTGTTTATAAAAGTAGTAGGATTACTTACCCTGTGCCTTGGCGTAGACATAGGACTGCAAGGCCTCCAATGTTCTGTGGCGGGGTTGTACACGTCTACCCAGTCGCTGTCGTACGAAGAGCCTGGTGACGTGTTGCGACCACCAACGGCGTAAAACAGACCCTGTACGAATAATCTCTATGGTTATACAGAAACATGAACCGTGGACGACACAGTGGCGCAGTGGTTGAGCGATTGGCTGCTGCGCTGCGTGTCGCGGATGCGATTCCCGCACGGAAATAATAATTGTATGGTCTACATTTAGTTGTGGTTGTTTGTTTATGTGAGTTTAAATGTTTATAATAAATGTATAGGAGAAATTCCTAGTATGGGCCAACGTTTTTTTTCAAATAAAATAGTATCACGAATACATTTACAGAATCGGGCAATATTCTTTTTATCTGTCCGAATCTCAAGCAACGGCCATTTTTTTTTCATAACAAACACCATTTTGTTACAAAGTGATATGCCGTGCGACTGATAAATATAGTCAATAAATATATTTTAACAATGACGTTTTAAATGTTAACGTTTAGCCGCCGTCATCCTGACTTGTGAAACATAGCTTAGGTATTGCGCAGTACGAAAACGTGTGACTGCCACGCATGCGCCGTACCTTGTACGATGACTTTTATTGTAAAATATTTTTATAGGATTCCTTTTTTTATTTATTCTTTGTTGTTAACATGAGACTACCCCGTCATTACAGTGCAATGTTGCTCGAAACTTTGGTTTATCTAGGTAGTAATTGCAGTAAAGCAGTAAAGTTTTTTTAAAACTAGATACTAATTGTTGGCCCAGCGGTGAAGCCCGCCTCTCATGCATGAGGTTGTGGATTCGAATCCAGGCATTGTTCCTCAATACCTATAATTTTACTATCTTTTGCCTGCAACTTTGTGCGTGTGATTTTTTTATGGATCTCATTTTTTTATAGTATCCTATAACACTGATAATGTGTCTTCTTATTAACAAACTTTTTTTTTTTGTCAAACAAACCAACAAACTCGTCAGTCAGTTACTCAAGTCGCTAGCATAAATGACGGTTGAGTCCACACTGAAGGTCTGTGTAATCTAATTTATAAAAACCGATAACAAAAACGACACTTCTACATATTCGTATGTGACTCACCTTAAGAAATGCGGCCCCTAACCCCGATCTTGGCACGGTTAGCCTGGGTAACGTCGTCCAACAGTTATCGTCCAAGTTGAAGGCCTCGAACAAGTCTATCGAGTGCCTGAAGTATCCCCCTGCGACGTATATGATGCGCGGCGTGTTCGGTCGCCGTTCTTTGACTACGGGCTTCTTGTGTAGTGTGAGATCCTGTAATATGATGATGATGCTTTAAGAACTTATTGAAACCTACTTGTATTTTAATTCAGGAAAGTAAACAAAAAAATAGCTTTGTAACTGCTTAAAGAACAAAACTAATATGTATGAAGTGTAATGAAACAATCATATGCGTTGGACACTAGTTTATTTAAAGGGAACGCTAGCGTTTGAAATGTTTTCAGAGGTTTTAAATTTACGAACATGATTGGCGATTATAAAGCATAAAAATGACTAAATAAAACTTTCAGTTCAGTGCAAGAAAGAGATGGAGCTTGATTGGACGTATAGCGCCGTCCCCTATTTCACAACAGAACAGTAATAACTTTAATACTCTTTTACACCGCCTCGGGATATTTACAAAAGAACATAAAACGCATGACCAGTACATGAATGAAATTGTGAAAACTATTAACGTTAAAAGTTAAAAAAATATTAAAAACAATCTCTAATTTAAAATTACAACAAAATTAAGTATTGGACATTGTATTGTCATTAGAACTAAAGGTGTATGCAAAATTTCAGCTCAATCTGTTACCAACAAATGGTCGAAAAATGGTTTGCTTTTAAAGGACAACTTACATACGAACAGTGCAAGTAAAATAAGAGCTTGTAAAAAGCTTACCTTAAATATTTTAGCGAGGTACTCCCGACAGGCGGGTACTTTTTTGAGTACCGTACATGTACTCATCTGCTCTTTTAGGAAGCTGGGCGTGAGGTACTGACACCTCACCGCCTGCAGGATGTGCTCCATGCGCGGGTGCCTTCTGTCCTCGTCGTATTTCACCTGTTGATATTTGAAATGATATGAATACTGCAATAAGAAACAATGAATGTAGTCTCCGAAAGATTACACAGCGATGACCTACCCTAACCTGTCAAAGACTAGGGCAGGTCAAGTACTAATTAACTTTGATTTGAGTGATTGTATTTCACAAAAGTAATAAAAAATCAAATCAACAAAAACTATCAATCATCCTATCATTAAATTAAACTTGCACTTACTGATGGACAAAAAAGTAATGGAAATAATATAAAAAATGACAGGTACTGAATCCTAATATACTTATGAATATATTCACCTAATGAATATTGAGTAAACGGATCTGACGGCCGCTTTATATCCTCCTGGTGTTATGTGTTTTCATCAAAATGATTACGAATGTGAATTTGGGGTACCGATTACTATCTTTGGTCTATGATAGGTGACACTTGACACTAGACTTTTACAAAGCATGTATTGCTATGGCGACTATAACAACAATAAAATAAAGCTGGTGGTACGGAACCCTTCGCGAGCGAGTCCCATTCGCATATAGTTAGTATTTGAATCAGTGTTCAATGTACCCCAACAATACTTATCTACATACCTTTTTTCGTGCAGTAACATTAAATAACTATACTATAAAAAAACCTATAACTTTGTTCTCCACAACAATCATGGCATTTACCTTAATTTGTTTAAAAATACCCTTTACATATTTATACAGTCAGATATCATAGAATAACAGCACAATGAGAGCATGACTATCATATTCTTTATTTACTTACTCAATTCAACAATGCGTTATGTTAAAGTTATAATTATATTATGCTGTCTGCAAACAGACTCATGTCTTACAAATTAGCTAGTCAGTTTTATGATGATTATTAGGAAAATCATTTAGTTACATCTTTTTTCAGTCAATTTCACATGTTAATATTAGAATCACATGTTAAAATTAGAATGAAAGTTTTAAAATAAGATTTATCGGAATCGGAACTGAAATCGAAGTCAGAGGCGGAGCCGAAGGCAGAAGAAATATTTTTTCTAAAGACAATCTAAATCAGAAGTATAATTTCAATAGAAAGTTCTGACTTATCAAAATCGGAATCGAATCTTAGTAACAACACCAGTGCGGACGCATTCTGCGCAATCGAGACCGGCGACAGCCTTGCTTACTGGCTAACATAACAAAAGCCGTCGTACGAGTGGCTTTTCTTTCTAAGAATAGCTCGTGGCGTAGATTCGTACGGAGAACAAATAGACGGTTTAAAATCTAAACATTCCCAGTTTATTTGAAAAAATATGAAATAATAAATGTTTTATTCCACAAAGACAAATAAAATCATTATGGAATTCACAATGACGTATTTATTTTCGATTAAGTGATTAATAGATTACATTTGAAAATTCTTGCCCACGTCATTCAATGATAAACCTATCTGCGCAGACGATAAGTGATTTGCGCTGTTCACCTCAAATCAAGATCGATCATCGTTAACTAACTATGTATTAGGACGTGAGACTACATTTTCAACAGTAGATAACCTTGCAGAATTTGGTCACGTAAAGTAAATCAACGATTATTTCGTGGTTAGTTAGCTTATAAACTACTGTGGTTTTACACGTCATTAACAATTAAATGATTGATTCCCCAGTTAGCCTCATAATATCGGTCTATTTTTACATCACAACCATTAATAAATCCAGCTTTATTAGGTAGTTAAAAATACTCAATTGAATTTTAAAAACTGCTTTAAAACATGTAAAGTAATTTATTATCAAGCGTTGTCTTCAGCGATAACGAAACTGAGAGTCATGGCTTTACTTTAAAATATCGCTCATATAAGAGTTCAACGATATGTGGAGAGATAAGATAGTGGTTAAGAAGGGTTACATTCGCTAGTGGGGTACAATTAGCATTTGGTCGGTCGTTGCTCCACTATCTCACCATGCACCGAATGATAAACGGATTTAAAACGATTTACAACAGTTGATAGTTATTATTATTGGCTCTGCGAGTGGTCTTTTAGTAACGACTAGCTGTGCTCGAAGCTTCGTAGACTTAAAAGTAACTTAAGGAATCAAGTGTTGACTGCCTCGTTGGTCTAGTGGTCGCAAAGAGCGACTGCTGAGCATGAAGGTTAGATTGCCAGGTCGGTCAAAGTGTTATTGGGTTTTTCCATCAGGAATATCTCGGTTGATGGCAATAGGCTCGCCCCCTATTACATAGGACTTAAAAATAACTAGCGAAACGTGGGTGTACTAACGGGTACACCTCTGCCTAACCCTTCGCAGATTACAGGCATGATGTTATGTATGTGCCATGTCATCAAAATCCTCCAAGAAGGTAGAAGGGTTGCAAAGGTGCTTGCTAAAAGTTACGATAGTGTGTGTTTCCATAAAAAAATTGTCTTTAGACGCCCGGACTTTGCATTTGTGTCCGGTTAATCTTTTACTAAAGATAATTTGCAACAGCGATGGTGACGCAATGACCTCGCGTTATTGGTACAAAATAGCTGCTTCTAAGAGCAACTGATGTTCTATATTACTATGTTTGAACACGCGATAACAGAAGTAAATTGACAATTTATTTTGCGATATGAACGGATGTAGCGGAATTGACATATCATTGTAGCATTCGTTTGTAGGTACCTACTACTTTGGTATTATTACTGGCGATGTTTCGATTACTTGCATCTGCATCCGCTAGGAGCTTCCGCGTCAATTTTGACATCTGCATTAGCAATAGTCAATTCGGATGTTCATGTGGATGCAGATGTGGCAAAGGTCGAAGGTCGCGACAAAAAAGAATTTGGGCGGGGCTGGCTACTCTATTATCTTTATCACCAGTGGCGTGCAGATTTTTATGGACACTACAAGCAAAATATTATTGAATTATTTTATGCTTCATTTTTTATTTTTTCAAATATTAAATGTTGATATCTTATTTTATTTCTGCACCCATAGATAAGAAACTATTCTTAAAAAGGATCTTATCGCACGGTCTCCGGCGAAGCGGCAAGCCTCCTTGCCGGATTGCCGCCGTGGGATCTGGAGGCAACAGTCCTCCAGCGCGTCTACGAGTGGCGTGTGGACGCGCAGCGCCGGGGCGAAACCCCGCTGCCGCGGCAAATCGCGGCACTGCGGGGTGAGCTCCGGTGCGATCTCATGGCGGAATGGGAGATGCGACTGTCGCAACCCAAGTTCGGGCACGCCGCAATCGCGGCGATAAGACCCCTCTTTGAGGAGTGGCTGGAGAGGCGCTACGGCGTCCTCACCTACCGCCTGACGCAGGTCCTCACCGGACACGGTTGTTTCGGGAGGTTCCTGTGTCGGATAGGGCGGGAGGAAACGCCCGGGTGTCACCACTGTGTGGATCGCCCGGAGGACACGGTGGAGCATACGGTGCAGGACTGCCCCGCTTGGGCAGAGCACCGCCGTGTCCTCACGGAGGCGATAGGCGGCGGCGACCTCTCGCGTCCGGACCTGGTTCAGGCCATGCTCCGGGGCGAGAGGGAATGGGATGCAGTCACCTCCTTCTGCGAAGCTGTAATGCTAGCGAAGGAGGAGGCGGGCCGCGTGAGGGAGAGAACCACCTCACGCCCCAGCCGCCGCGGGAGACGCCCAGGGCGTCGGACGTCGCGAGGCGACATCCGGCCACCGTAGGCGCGGGCTTGCGGACGGCGAGTAATGGGTAGCTTGCCGTCCGATCAAGGACCAAGCCCGGGTCGACGGCGCGTTCTGTTCGCGCGCGCCTCAAAGAGCTGTCAGCACAGGGACGGGGCCCCCAACGGGGCCAACGCCTGCCGGGGTTGCGGGACGTCTTAACAGGATACCGTGGCCCCGGAACGTAAAGGGCAACAGAAGGAACAGGGTGGTTTTTTAGTCAGTAAAAGTCTGACAGTCCCTTCCGCCCCACCCAGGGCGGAAGGAGTCATTTGATGATTTTTACCACCTCAAAAAAAAAAAAAAAAAAAAGATACGTCTCCGAATCCGTGGATGTAAAAAAAATCCACATCTGCAACATCCCTAATTATTTCATCGAACACCTCGGAATTCGCAGTCGACGTCGAACGGTCGTAAGTTAAAAAATGACAATCTATTGTTGTGAGATTGCTACTCCACTTATGACCCCTACTGTACTGAAACAAACACCCCAAACTTATAGCATGGATTCAGTGGATTCATTTTATTTAAAAAATACATCTGTTCCTTAAAAAAGTGCAACACACACGGTTAAAATGTTACGAACAGTGTTTTGATTTAATAATCAACTCTAATATTAACTCTGGAGGGTCTAGAATCATATAAATCCCATGGTCAAAGTTTGAATTACTAATCTTAATTCATTATTCATTAAAAAGCTTTCGTCCTGTTCCGTAGCTAGGTATAGCTACGGAACAGGACGAAAGTTTTTTATATTAACTCACTGTTTATTTAATTATAGCCAAACAATTATCGTTCTATAAAATCATGGACACGCAGTCTGTGAAACCCTGATAGTTTCTAATAGCCGTTAAACCTACTGTCTATATTGACATCAATCGGACAGATTAGAGATTTGCTATCAATTAAATTATCTCACGATCGTTGTTGTGATTAATTGAACGAAAACTACAACCGATCAAATCTTGACAAGCGATTTGACCTTTGGCAACAGAACATAACATTGACCAAACATGCAGAAACTTGGGTTTGGTATTGTATCACTCTACAATGACACGCTAAATATGTGTCATATTTCGTCAATATTCACACGTCAATTGAGAATTAACACAAAATGTATAATGTATAGGACATTCCTTAAGTGTTGCGAAACGAGTTATTTTTAATTATACACAAAACAAGGTTAAGTTTTACAACTCTTATTTACAATATTATAATAAGTATTTTAATGGTCCCACTATTGGGGCTCAAGCCTCGTCTCGGTGAGGGAGGGGCTTACCCGTAATCCTCCACGCGTGCGTTTTGCTGATTTTTTACGTTGAGGGCGGTACTGTTAATTACTTACTAATGAACTTACCCAGCTTAACACTGCATTGTAGACCTCCCTTTCTTCCCTAACGTTCAGTTCGTCTTTGCGAATCATACATATTAGTTCTTGAGGCGTTAACTGTAGGAACTCTTCTTCTTGACACACCTGCAAAAAAATAATGATTTTTATTCAAATGATTTTTTTATCCCCAGAAAAGACATTTTTGGAAGATTACATCTTTAGAATGATTAGGAATGTGGACTAGAAATAAAGATGCGATAAGGCCGGAAGAAGAAAAAGAGGATTCCAATATTTAATGAGATTATTGATATTTTAGGACACCTAAAAGTTTTTGCATGTGGGTCCTATACCTTTAATGAAGCCACTGTACTTGCAAATCTTAATATTGTCTCTGATAATGTCCTCGCAGAGATTAAGTCGAAAGGGATTCTTTTTAATAATCTAGTCTTCTTCCTGATTTATTAGAACAACAGTTCAACACATTCGGGGGAGAGAACTCATTGTAACCAAAAGTTTTACTATGAATTCAGTAGATGATTCTTAACCCCAGCGGTAACATATTTAAAAAAGAAACAGCTGTCTCGTGCATTTTTACATTGTAGGTGTTGCACTTTTGTTTAGTTTTACTGATTTTATATTTTTTATTAATAGCCATCCCAAAATATCCTTACTAAACCCATGCTAAAAGTTTTCACTACGATATGCCTTTTAGGCCGTTTAATCTGTCGAGTGTCGTTTATGCAACAAAGATGTAGTATATTTTCTGTGATAATGATCAAAATTTGACTGCCGTCAGACGGTGTTAATTTCATGATGTCCGTTATCTAATAGTTGCGAATTCGCGATACAACTGTTCGCGCGTCACGTCGGTACGTAATTCCCCACGTGCCGGCGTGACAACGCTCTTTATCCCGGGAAACTATTTTAACTTGTCATGTCGCACGATGTCGCTCACGTTGTATAATGTTTACTCGGATTATCAGCACTGCAGCCGTGACTTATGATGAGACACGTGAGCACGATTTTATGTTAAGAAGTCGGGCTTATAAGATGATATTGATCAAATAGGGGAATACATTTTTCGTTATCATTTTATGTGTTCGTAATTGAATATTTAATGGTTTGCTACAATTTAATATTGTTTGAAACTATGATTAAGTACAGTAAATCACTTGATTCTTAATTTAATGCCTTCCGAAAACGTAAAAACGATCGTATTCAATTAGTTATTCAATTTTTATTATTAAAAAAAATACTTTACATGTGTTTAGTTGAATTAGGTGATGTATTTATCGACTTCGTTATTTATTTATTTCAAAATATGTTTCATTTATGAGGGACAACCTGCATGGATTCCTCCGAAATTGCAGGGATGAAGCACGAAAGTGTGAAAGACGGAAGTGGAGTGAGGCTTTTGCAAAGGGACAGAAAAGGCTAATAAAAGAAAATAGTTTATTCAAGTACCTGAGTGAAATGCCTCTCGATGAAATGATGAGCTTTCTTCTTGAGTTCGACGCAGCCGTGTTGTTCCGCGAAGTTGGCGATGCCTATCGCGTTGGACGGGTCCAGTTGTCGCTCCAGAAAAGCGCAGCATGCGTCGATCACGTTTGAAATCTGTCGGCACACAGCTAAAATAAGTGTAGATTGCTAAAGTTTTCACATTTATACGTAGATGTACTCTTTTAAAAGGACTTTTTTGGCTGAACGATCTAGTTCATTTAATGAGAAGTGGTTACTAACTGTGCAATCGTTTTATCTACATGAGTTCTGGAAAACCGAAACCGTAACGACGAGAAAGAAGGCAGAAATGTCGTTTGTGCCAGCCTTCTACAATTGAAAAAAGGCGTTGACTAAAAGGTGATATTGGTTGGAAAACCATACGTTGGGCATTATTTGTATGAATGGCTCAGCCATTCAGAGCTACCTATTTATTAATCAAGAGATAAAATTATTGCCCCTTATTATTGATAAAATGTGGGGTTTTCTAACGACTGCATTGGTGTTTATTGCAATGAGGTTCAAATTAAGCTGAGAACAATAAACTCTAAGAAACAGCCTGGAGAGCGAGAAACGAGCTCATTGTCATTTTTTCTAAACTTAAGGAGGCCTATGTCTAGCTATGAAGGTATAAATGATTTATATCATAATAAATAATCATCATCATAATTTATAAAACAAAACCTAATAGGTACTAATAACCCTACTATTAATATAAGCAAAGCAAATACTTTAAATTGACAGTTTCTATTTAGTCAAAAATCGAGTATAAAACGCAATATACCTACGTACATTAGTATACATTTTGCGTTTGTCATTTGAATTCTTTTGAAACAAAGAAAGGAAAGGCGACGTAAACAAGCACGCTTATGCAAGTTACTGGAAACCTTGTGGTGCATGTACCCATGTGAATTTTAATCAATACATCCATATATTTATTCGATGCTGATTTAAAATATCAATGTGGCGTGTATCAAGACTCTGATACACATTAACAATTTAAGTTTAACGTTTTCTAAGCAAGGCCGATAGTTTATCATCTGCCTAGCCTTTTCCCAACTGTTGGGGTCGGCTTCCAATCTAACCGTATGCAGCTGTATACCAGTATTTTACATGGAGCGACTGCCTATCTGACCTCCACAACCCAGTAACTGGGTAATGCGATACCCCTTGGTAAGACCTATAGTTGATAAACATTAAATGAAAACTTGCAAGTTATTCATGATCGAGCAGAGAACGGATCATGTCATTATTGCTGAGTACCTAATAATCTACTAGGTATCGAATTGAAAATGTTCATCGACTTTTGCTATTCATTGCGCGGCGGTACCTACTGGAGGTTTGTCTGGATTTGTTATCAAATAGTTTTTTTTGCCCGTCAGTTTTTATATGTAATTAATAAACTGGTCTGTCAAGTCCTACCATACGCCATGATTGTCATGACGCTGTGTGTTTTATGGAGCAAACAATTGGGAGATAAAAATAGTCGTTTCACTGGCTGCTGACTAATGCGAATGTGGATTTGCTTGAGTGTACTTGTGTGTTTTTTCCTTCATTTTACACACAAAATATTCAAAACTATTGCGCGCGACACTTGATTTCCGCATGGATATCAAGTACTCGTATATCAAAAACCTAGCCTATGGCACTAACTAAAGTAGCTTTTTAGCAGTTACAAGATTTTTTGTAATCGGACCAGTACTTCCTGATATTACCTATTATAATCAAAAGCCACCCAGGGCCATAAGGGTCCATAAGGACCCTTATGGCCCATTGGTTAAGACGCCCGCCTCTCATGCCTCAGGTTGTGGGTTCAAAGCTGGGCAAGTACCAATGTGACTTTTTCAATTCATATGTACTTTCTAAAGTTTATCTTGGACATTATTGACATCGGTGAAGGTAAACATAGTGCGTAAACCTGGGCTAACTCAAACCAAGTCAGAGGCTTTTGAGGCGGTTTAGAAACTCTGACACTAGGGTGTCGTAAGACCTTACTGCCCACACGACAAAGAGAGAAGTGAATAATATGCACTGGTATTTTGCTAGTTAACTTGCAAGTCCCAAGTAATCGGGGGCAAAATAAATAATAATGATAACATAACGTATAACTTACTTGGAACATGGTGGCGGCGGGCAGCAGCTGACAGACGGTGATCTCAGTGATCCTAATCTTGCCGGTGTACAGGAAGTACACCAGCCACGCGATGGCAGACGGGCATACTCCTTGCAGACGTACTCTAGACATCTCGCACTCTTTCAGCCCGCTGGTGAACATTGCCTGTAACAGACAATAAAAGTTAGAACCCTTAAAGATTTTCTTAATAACTAATAATGAGCCTAATATTCTCCAGAACGAATTTCGGTCAGGGTGCCCAATCTCAACCTAGTCTAGCCTAGTACGCAGGAGATATTACAGTGCATCGGGGTTTGCGCAAACACAGGCGCACTCTCTCTACCCTAACTCTCAGTCTCATAGAGCGATGTGATAGCAATTCGACACAACCAAGGAGAGGTCAGGCGCAGGACCTACTGCTTTCCAATGCACGTGGGTGTCTTCTTCAACTTCCAGACTCCGGGCTGTATGCCCGATCTAGGAATTGGATACAGGACTCACAGCTCAGCAGTCACGCTTACAACCAAGAGACCGATTGCCGGCCTAGTACTTATCTACTTACTGGAAACCTAATGGCAATGCCCCTATTACATGGGACTTAAACATAACGTGCGAGATGTGGGTGTACTAATGGGTACACCTTTGCCTTACCCTTCAGGGATTACGGGCTTGACGTTATGTTTATGAAAAACTAATACAGGTGTGTCACAGGTTGGTTCCGGTGACATTAGGTATACAGTCTGTTTTGTAAAACGTTATGAATCATTATCTAATATAGGATGTTTTTCGATCCCAATCACTTATTTATTAGATATAGTAAAAAAAACGTATGTAATGGACAAAAACCATTTACTTGATACCTAAAGATAAAGGGGATTCACCGTGTTTACAAAGTCGTAATGACATGAAAATTTTCTAGTCATCGTGCACGTTTTGACATACGTACCTACTTCGGAGAATTGTTGTTGGTAATGAACAATATTTGTTGAGCTTAGAGGCTCGCCTATGATAAGGAGTCATTGTTTATCTAACATTTTTACATGTAGATACTGACTCATTAATCATGTATGACTATGAATGAATGGGTAGCAGCTAGCAGCTCTGTCAATATACCTACCAATTTGAATTAGGAATTGTGTTTCTAGTACTTACATAAACTTCATTCAATATAACGTTGGAAAAATAACGTTAGAACTTTTGTTAAATCATTGTGAATGTATAATAAGCATAGTTATTTCACGATAAATACTATAACTAAGAAATGTAGACCTACAATTGGGTTGTTGACACCAAGAATTCCAACTTTCTAAGACACAACTTAAAAATAAGCACTTTAAACCCGAAACCCCAATTAATTTTCAAATACATAAATGATCCTATTTGTAAGTTAAAAAATATCATCAAAATGTAATAGTACCACACAATAACTGCAGTTATTTTTCTGATACGATAATAAAATAGAGTATACGTCTAAATCGATATTTAATAGACCAATTAAATGGACTATTGTAAAGTAAAATAACTAACTTTACACCTGTTTCACTCCCATAGCTGGAGAGGGTTAAGTTCTTAACTAGGTACAATTATTATTTGAGCAGGTACCTAACCTTCAAAGTTTGAGTTTAAAATAATAAACCATTAGTAATGAATATCTATTATTGCTTGTACCTACTGTGGTATAACTAATATTAAAATTATTATATGTGGATATTATTTGTGCAGAATGACTTGCAAGTATTTAATTAGCGGCGTGTGATAAACATTATGTTATATTATAATTATCATTACGTGACATAGCGTACGTCGAAAACATAATACGCTTCGATGAGCTTTAGAATTGCAATATGTCAAAGTTAACTGCCTCGTTGGTCTCGTGGTCGCAAGCGCGACTGCTGAGCGTCGTCATGGGTTCTATTCCCAGGTCGACAAAAAGTGTTATATGGTTTTTCTATTAGGGAATTTAGTAGCAGTCCGGAGTTTGGAAGTTGGTGGTGTGACACCCCCGTGCATCGGAAAGCACGTAAAGTGCAAACTTGTGCACTATAATATGTGGCTAAAAATTATCAATATCTAAGCACAGATGCAAATGACAGCTCAATTATCCAATACGATCACTTTGTCCAATATATATGTATATAGAAAATCTTCTTATCAAAATTGATTGATGGCTTTTACAAAAATCATTATTTGGTTTTGTTTTGGTTGGTCTATGATCAACAAAGCCTAGGCTTTGATTCTGCTTTAATGCCCACGCGCACTGTCCGAAGTCCGAATATGTAAGTATTGTGTCAATAAACAGACAACAATACTTCAACTTTGAAGTCTAAGTAAATCTTAATACTGCCTACGTATTATATTTAGCTTCTGTCCGCGACTTCATATCCGCGTGTGGTTTAAGCGTTCCATGGGTCTTAGAGTATTAGCCTATTCCTCAAGAATCTGGTTATCACATACGATTTTTTTTCCCATCTGACTGGTAGTTCCAGAGATTAGCGCGCTTTAACTAACAAAAACCTCATCGGCTTTATTATATTACTAGCGACTCGCCCCGGCTTCGCACGAGTGCAATGTAGATACATAGGTAAACCTTCCTCTTGAATCACTCGATCTATTAAAAAGGCCGTATCAAAATCCGTTGTGTATCCGTTGTTATAAAGATCTAGGCATGTATGCCTAGATCTTTAAAACTAGGATACCATCAATCAATCTAAATTCAATCTTTAAAACAGGGACAGACAACGGCAAGCGACTTTGTTTTATACTATGTAGTACTTAATGATATGGATTATACCATTAATCAGAGTTTCAGACTATTCGCTTATTCAGTTTGGCCTATCAATGTATAGTAGGTTTATAGGCTCTCATGGAAGACTTGCCAAAAATTAAAAAAAAAATTACTTACTTTAAAATACGGGCTCCCCGCAGCCAGGACGACTTTATGAACATGAAACAGTTCGTTGCCGACTTCCAACACGACGTCAGTCAACATGTGGTGTGACCGCATCGTGAACATCATCTGAAAACACAACCTATTGTCATACTCTGTTACAGATATAACTTAACACACCGTGAATGTTCGAACAATGCGACTTAAATATTCCAACTGAACAAGCAGAGTCGACGGTCTCATTAACCTCAGAAGTCTAAAACGATCGAAGAAATATTTACACAAGCATTAAAAAAAAAACATATTGCACTTGTCTGCACACAGGGTAAACTTAGAAACTGGTTAAAATTTGGTCAATTGCCACTTTTTCAGTTGCTTTTGCATCTAAATTAGCAAGAGTTATTTTAGTGGATCTGACGGTAGGAGCCACTAAATTTTTTTTTTTTTTTCACAAAAATGTATATTTTTTAATTTTGCGGTGGCGCAAAATTAAAAAATATACATTTCTCCAGAAGTACTGTTTCAAAGGGCGCTTAACAAATTATTATCTAAAGCATCTTAATCTAATAACTAAAGCATATGGTTTGGGTTAAATGTGAAAAAAAAATTCGCCACCGTAATGACGGAAAAAAAGTCCGTTCGGAAAACCATCAAATCAATGTATCCCCAATTAAATGTTTGGAAATCTATCTCAGTTTCCACACCAAATTCATTGTTTTCTTGAGGTCAAAAGGTCTTATCGTTAAATAATTGACCCGCTATATTATTATTGTCAGCGATAAAGTATTACTTATTTTTTATTAAATTAGGTAGGTACTTTAATTTTAATCATATCATGTACCTACTTCTATATGGTAACACTTTATTATTAAGTCAAAGGAAAACGTTCCTATGGGTATGGCCCAAGTTTACAATAAACCTCATAACACGTGAATAAATATTGCCTAATCATCGTTACACAATGTGTCCAGTTTAGATACCTAATCTAATTTATGGTCACCATTACTGCTCGTTCCAAGGTCCATATTTGTTATCATAAACAGTAGACAATACACCTTTTTCAAAACAACATTATATTGTTATTAAAATGAGTACCTAATAAAAAAAATTGAGAAGAAAAAACTGATTTCCATCTCAAACTCCAGCAAAACAAGTTAAACTGACAGAGTCGATAGCAGACAGAATTTACGAGCGTGACTCAGCTCAAATAGTACATCAATTTATGTAGGTAAGCATTTCGAAATAAACCTGTTCCAAAAAATACAATCATTTCCATACATATTAGACACTTATACGGTAGGTAAACATAGCCCGACCAAAATGAAGTACCTATAGCTATAAAGGTGGCTGATAAAAATATGCTTTGTCATGGCAAAGCGTGGTGCGAACCTGCGATAAGTGAGCAAGCAACTAGGTATTATGTTTATTTATTGGTTTATTTGACTTATATAATGTGGGCATTCCGTTCGACTGGTTCACAATAATTATACTGTGTTCATGCTGGTCTAGTAACAAACTCTAGTTGAGCATGACGCCTCATAGACTCAGTGTCTCATTATTGTCTCCAGTCTCTCCACCATCCACTGCGGCGTCATCCGCGTCATTGTACGGTCAAACAAGCTATTTGGTTTACAGATGACAATAATGATCTTTCTGCTACCTACATTGCCATTCATTGTTATTTTGTGTTCACTTTTTAAGCTTGTGGTGTCTAATAATTTTGAAACTTATTTAGACTGATTTAAAATAATTAACACACTTAAAACATTGTTTAAAAGTAGTTGTAAGTTAGCTGCCTGTATACCAAATTGCTCGTTCAACTGTACAATAAGAACAAGCGGAACGACTTCAAATTGATACATGAGTTATTTAGAGTTTATTTTTAGTCGAGTTATTTTATGCATTTGATACTGCAATAAATTGCGCAGTTTGTTATCATGGGAGAAAAGGATTAAATGCGTTTCTGGCATTCATACAAATGCGTAACGTAACAGGCGAAAAAGCGTCTAGGGCCATAAGATATCACAGGCACAAACAGACATTTAAAAGTTGTTTCGTAAATAATACAAATCAAATTCAAAGCGTACCTTCTAATAAGCAAATAAACAAATGTGATAGATATGTAATAAACATAGTAATGAAATATAATATGTATCCATTGAGGCAGTAGATAGTAGGTAAGTTAAAGGCAATGATTAATTTATAATTGGAGGTGCAAAACTTCAAACCAGTAACCATACTAACCACGTGGTCGAAGTCGTGAGCAATCACTCGCAACTACTTACTTATCATATCCATTTGCAATTTTGCATTAATTAGTGTTTTCCTATAATCAAGGGTTAGTCGGACGTGAGACCGGTAATGTACGGTTCGTGGTAGTAGTCGACGAAAGTAATTTCAAATTCAGAGAGGATGATCAAGTCAAAACACTGAAACCCGACCAGGCTGAGTAAGTTCGGTCCGGCGCTGTGGCTACGGGTGATAAACGTTGGAACAGTACAAAACATATTCTTAATAATATCACCAGATTCTGCAGTGGCTTAGCCATTTCACAGACTAAGAATAAACTTAATTATCGTTCGAAATAAGCATAGACTGAGAAATGATCATATTATACTTCTGATACACAATTTATACATATCTTTCATGATAGCCTGAATAACCAGTGCAGAGCAGGATCGACAACAAGAGTTTGAGCATGGTGTGAAAATTAAGACGTCACCAAGATAAAGTAATTCTTTTAGCGTACCAACACCTAAATTGAGTGGAGCCGTACAAAACCGAAATCATAATTATATTAACAGTGCTACTGCCATTATGACCGACCGATACGAAAATGTTAAAATGATTTGTATATAGATGACCCTTTAGTTTATTTTCCATCAGTTTCTCTCTTTGGTTTTTACAGAGAAGTGAGGCTATGCTACTAGGATCAGCTGATTCAGTAGGTCCGAAGTGGAGTATGGTTGTACTAACCTACGTACTGGTGGTTTTCCGATGAGTCACAACTTCTAGTAAGAATGTTTTTCAAGATAAGTTTGTGAAGGTCGACTAAGTTCAAGTATAGGCTGATAAACAAGTTATTCGCACATTTGAGACGAAAAGGCT
Source organism: Hoplodrina ambigua (assembly GCA_949774945.1). Taxonomy (NCBI): domain Eukaryota; kingdom Metazoa; phylum Arthropoda; class Insecta; order Lepidoptera; family Noctuidae; genus Hoplodrina; species Hoplodrina ambigua. Next base: position 11,203,680 of record OX458967.1, read on the forward strand.
TGTAAAATATTGCAAAGGTGTTTACGCTTTTTTGTCTGCCATGAGAGTTTATATCAAGATGATAAAAGAAGATATTTTCGTATGCCATTCATTGTAGATAAAAAGGGTGGCCAATAAGACAGTCAATGGACTTAAGTTAGCCTCTTGATTGGGCCATTGTACGTGTCTGCGGTGTCTGTATGTGTGGTCTTACTCCAATCAACCCAGGCCATCTGGCCATCTTAGAAAGTAAGCAGCCTTTTCAAACTGCTAAAGGCTTCCAGGAACGATGTAGTAGGCAATAGCAATAGGCTAACAATAACTAGTAACAACTTGAAAAAAAAAAGTAGAGAATAGGTACTTGTTAAATACAAGTATTCTCTATTAGTTTGTTATAAGAAAGCTATTACACGATTCGCTATTGCACAAAATAAGAACGTTCAGTGTTGACTGGTGAGCCTCCCAACTCTCACATCAAGGAATATTAGTTGTGTAAATACATAACAGGAATTAATTTAGTCTCAAAATATTTTACGCAGCTCGAATGCTGCCAGTCACGTTAGTGATTGCGAAGTGGGCTCGAGAAATGACGTCGCGACTTCACGAGTTCACGGCCGTTGGACAATCACTGTGTCACTTATTAACATAGCTTTAGCTAGGCGTTGTCGTTGCTTAAACTTCCGCTAGTACCTATTGTATTTTTCATAGCCTTGCATAGACGACCCTTAGATTTAGTAGAAGCATTTAGTAATAAAATTGTCTTCAGTATTTTTTGAAAAGACCAATGAGATTTCAGAACTTTGGAATAGAACTTGTCTGTGTTATTTTTACCAGACAATGCGCTGGCGCTAGTATAACAGTATTGCAATGCAGGAAAGGTCCACGAGGCAGTTTTATATTTAACTTATTAGCTTATACATATTATTTGATAGAAGAAAGCTATTGTTAGATTTGTGTGACTGCATTTTGGCAAAGTTGCCGTTCAGGCCTTTTGCTTGAACAGCTATGATGCTTTTGCTATAACAGTAAAGGCAAGCATAACTAGCCTAACTTGAATTCGAATGTAGTTTTTAGTGTTCAGCTTGACCCTAATATTAAAATCACGATTCACGATGTCTGTCTTTCGTTCAGTTACAGAGTTCTAATTCAATATCAAAGGTGAATAGAAGCCAGATGAGACTTCACACTCTGTGTTGTTCTGTACTGCTATTCTGTAAAAAAATCCCTAGGTGAATTTAGGTGAAGTGAGCTGTCATTCCACTGATGATGGAGATTAACAGCTTCCACCGAGGGAGGCTTTTTACAAAATAGACCTGCTGGAGTTTTATGACAAATTAGGACCCTTATGATACGAATAGTTTCGTACCTACCTATTATTTAGTAATGACTTTTTCAGAGTTGTTGTAGATTATAGTATTGATTTCGGTTGTAGTCACCTACTCAAGACTACGGTAACCGGAAGTGACGCTGATATGTGTATCGTTTTTCTGATAGTGTCCTAATTACTAGTTTGTAAGGTTGACTGAACCCTCTCCGTAACTACAAAGCTCAAGGTAAAAACATTGGACTTTAATAAATTGCGAGATGATAAAAAGTATATAAATGATTTGGAACATGTACAAATTCTATGTACGAAGTCCATTGTGCGATGTTATCATTAAGATTCTTTACTTAGATAATTATGCTTAGTCATTATAAAGTAAATAATCAGTTTAGCAAATACACATCATGACTAAATTTACAACCGATCTTTCAGGTGTTGAAACTGCTCATGAAAAACTTTTATTATGGGTCCAACTCTGCTGTATTTTTTTTTTTTCATTTTTCTGAGCTGGTACCACATTAAGACTTATTCACATTCATAAGTATTTTCCTCTCCTTAACCCTTTGACTGCGGACGAACATTCGCTACGCCAACGCAAGTACGGCTAGCTACCACTGTTCGCGTGTTCGCCATAGAAAAACACATACGGTGTGTGCGCGCCGCACTTGCGTTTTTAGTCGACACACAACGTGTGTGTTTTCCCGCAGTCAACAAGTTAAAATACTGTAGTGAGTTAAAGTCAGCCTCTAAATAGTCTGCACTTTTATGAACCGTCATTGTGGGCAACCACAGACAAGGTGAGGTTTTCTCCCCCGTGCGGTTGCAGAATCAGAATGCAAGCTTTTAGTAGGACACTGTTCGTATCTCTTAGAAAAAATCTAAGATGCTCCATACGATGATCCAAAAATATTACTGCTATGTCCATTGACCTATTAAATGCTGACGGTAGGTCATTGAACTTCGTAGATTTCGCTCTGAGGTATTGACCTCAATTTTTCAAAATGTGACTAGGTACAATTTTTTATCATAACTTTTCGTGACGTCAATTTAGCTTTAACTATACAAAATGCAGAAGTCTTAGTCGATTTATGTCATCAAATAAACAGGCTATGTTCAGTTTTAAAATGAGATTGAACAAAACATTGGACCAATGCTTAGCTAGCTGTTACTGTAAAATATTTCTAGACAATTTTTGCGACATTGCCGATAAACCTTGGTGAACTAAGAAATCATCGTTTTCGCCCATGGTTCTCAAAGCACTGCCGAATACAGCAAGTTTGTAGTGCAGCTAGTGAACAGCATAAGACGCTAAACCACACCTGGGTAGATGACTTATCAGCATTGGGATCTGAGTAATATCTACCTAGTATACGATTTGAGAAACTAAGAAAACAACTGTACGTAGCGGATCTAGGGAGGTCCCTATAGACGAGTCTTTGGAAGCCAACGAACCGGCCGATTTTTTGTTATAAAAAATCAAGCTTACCTTCATAAAGTCACTGATGTAGTTTCCCATGCAGAATGTCAGGTCACCAATTTCATTGGAGCCTGTGCCAACTTCACCTTCTAGCACGTCGCAGCTGATTGGTGGCATGTTATCCAACATGTTGCCTCGGCCCACATCTTCATCTGTCTCCATACCTGTTGGGTGAAAATAAATGTTTGTACTAGGGTCTCATGATCTGCAGAAGATAGGTACGGTATTGTGATAGAATTGGCAATCAGCCTGTTGAACGCTGTCATACAGGACAACTTGCTGCAGTTTCTGTCTATTAACAAGGAGAGAAGAATCAGCTTCATCGGTTGTTTAATTGCTTAATGGTGGACGTACATTATCATTGTTATACTAAAATATGTCTACTGCTGGGCATAGCAGTGAATGTGTTGATAACATAACATTGTCCGAAGGTGTGACGACTGGCTGGTTGCCTGACAAGTGCTAAGACTAGTTGCCACGAGTATTAAAAACTACTAAAGAAGTTGAACGCCCAAGTCGACGCTTGGGATTGGGACCTGTATTTCTGAGTTTCTATCGAATTTATTCAATTTAATCAATTGCTAGTAGAGCTAGTAATGAGGCATTCGAAATCTAGGGTGAGCTGCATGTATAACCATTTTGGGCTTATTTTTATTGACTTTTAGAAGAGGGACATTACCAGTGTGACCATAGCAATCTCAGGTATTTATCATCCGGTTTATAATGGCATGTCCTGGTGTGTTCTTCATAAAGAGACATATAATGGAACTGATGCAAAGCAAATTTTTAATAAATGGTTTTATAAAATACCCACAGTGTTAAGTTAATTTACATATTTTATTTATGCATTTGATGTATTTAATAAATAAGAACCACGATGTCTATCTCGAAAAAATATATTACCTAGGAAAGACGGGTTGCATGCTGATCCGAAAACATTTTCTTCTACTTTCATATCTATCACTTTGTGGAAATATTGTATCAATTGACTAAAATACAATAATAACTATCACAATTTAAATTGAGATCAAAATCACCACACAAAGAGGCACAGATTGCACAGCACACACTTCACTGTTACACAAAACACTTTGTTTATTTTAATTTGAAAACTTAATTGAAGCACTAATGGGCCTACACAACTTTTCCTGTGTTAAATCCGAGAATGTGTTGTATAAGCCGCAAGAGTCGCGCGCTCACTGACTAGGCAGGACAACACACACCTTGCGCACTGAAAGTTTGGTTGCTTGAACCAAACGTTCCGAGTCATGGTGACTCGGCATAAAACCATAATTTATCGCATTTTTTCAATAACCCCGAATAAAAAATCCAAAGTCATCGTGTACACTTACATGCTTTTAGTTGAGTTGCCAATACCAACTGTGACAATTTACTTATCTATGTTTGTTTTAATACTAGCTGATCCGCCCTGGCTTCGCACGGATATCCCTGCCTTTTAAGGTGCAACTAGACCGCGGTTTGACCGATTCAGTAGGGTGTATAATCATAGCTGCCGGATAACGGTAGACCGACGTCAACAAAACAATCTAGGAAAGAATACACGAGGACAGTCGTCGAAGTCAACTGTTTTCATTCGTCTTTGACTGTTGTCATTCAAAGTTGACTGTTTTAATTCGACGACGTTATCCCTTTTCAATCGACGTTGTCTGTCTTCATTCAACATTAATCGATGCAATGGTGTAGTATTCACTTGTAGTTGTAACGTTTGTCCATATCGATCGTTGGTTGTTCGTTCCGTTGATCAATGTGGAATATCGAATGTTTTGAGGCCATTCATATCGACAGGTCCACGTTGAATGAACGTAGTACCTATGCTTGCACCGAAACCCCGCTCCGCCCAATTTCATGCACATTTTAATACTTAATTTGCATTACTTCCCTAATACGTTTTGCCACTTCTGTGATAGTATTTTTTAAGACCGCCTAGGTCTTAGATTTGATCACACATACGACACAATAAATGTGTATTCGAAAAAGCTTTAAGGGGTCAGGTTTCGAGAGACAATCACATAGCACAGCACGCCTTTAATCCCCAAGGGTTAGGCAGAGGTGTACCCATTAGTATACCCACATTTCTCCAGTTAAGTCCCATGTCATAGGGGGCGAACCTATTACCATCAGTCAGACTCCAGACTCCAAGGCTGCTACTGAGAATTTTCTGAGGGAAAAACCCTAATAACACTTTGCCCGACCTGGGATTTAACCCAAGACCTCATGCTCAGTAGTCGCGCTTTGCTACTACTAGAACAATGAGGCAATCAAAATGACACTAAGACAAGAACAGACTAACAACAATCCTATTGAAATAAAAACCTACTCTTCAATAGATTCTTAGCAATGCGCTTGTTTTTGTTGCACATTTTTCTCCGTTCGTATTTATGCATTTATGTATTAAATGAAATACTTATAAATGCGACAATGAGTCTCTTTGTCCGTCTGTAACATAGTCACAGCTATACCACCTACAATTACTAACTTCACGACTTTTATTGTAGGTGAATTTCAAGCCTAACGTTAGAAAACCATTTGCTTTACTTTGACGTATTACCTATTGTTTTTTTTTATGTCAAGGTTGGAACTGACATAAATTATTGTTTTATTGGCATAATAATATTTTCATACGAAAATAGCATTTTAATTATATTCGGGTTTGGGGTTAAATTTACAAGTGCGCAACAATGCGATTTAACGATGTACAGTCATCAAAACAGATAGGTATGCAGCGTCGTCAGATATAGTTGAAGTTTTTTTAGTTCAGAGTTTGTTCAGGTTAAAACTATTCATGAATGTTTTTTATTGTTTACGATTCTTTCAAGTATTTGTATTACTTTTACAGACTAGTTTTCGAATTAGAACTTATTACATAGCATATTATGGTTTAAAACTGTATGCATGTACTACAAGCGAAATTCCTTGAGACAAAGTTAAAAAAAATAGTAATTATTACCTGACTTCTACTAACAAACAATATGAAAAATGCAAAAATAAAACACATGATTAAATCTTGACCTAAATAACAGCAACCAGGACATACGAGGGTCGCTATACATGTGAGCGAGTTCTGCATTTTAAAACAAAGTTATCAAAGGTTGTATTAACAGTATTGCAGAAGGCGCGTACGTTGCCGGGGTCCCCGCCGTAAGTGGGGGGAGCTAAAGGGAACACCGGGGTGATTTTAGTCATTAAGTCTGATAGACGGGGGTCTATCAGGGGTCTACCAGGCAGAGGGCGGTGGACATCCAAGAAGATTTTCCACCTCGGAAAAAAGGTATTGACAGTGCCGAACCGAATATAAATGTGCATAGTGACCGAGAAAAGTGCGTCACCATATGAGGATAAAGAACTTATGTAATTTACGTTTTACAATATAAACATGAAACATACAATATTTAGAACCATTCAATAAAGATAAATTGCGGACATTTATCATTATTATTACACAATGACTTGCAGAATATTGCAGTTTTTTTTTTATGTGGACATTAATAATGACATAATATTTAAACAGATGTGTTGACATTCAAGCTTAGTTCTAGGTACCTATAGCTTTTTAGGTGTCTAGCATGGAACACTGGAACACTGCTTATGACACTTTTGATCACTTACAAGAAAATAAATTATCAGTATGTGATTGAAGCACAACAAAGATAAAATAAAACATTGATTTTGCATAATAAGGATGAACAAATAAGTATGCAAGAAAAAAGCATATTGTGAACAAATAGTACTTGTTTACAATATTCTCTATTGACATACATACAATATCTTTTAAATATTATTTTTTTTATCATTATTCGATGGAATATAAGTGTCGATGGCTATATACAGGTAGGTAAGAAAAGATAGTTGGCTTGTAAAAGTTGATAATATAGATAAAAAGGAAATCAATCTTGACATATTCGCTAATAGAGAAGTGTAAAAAAATGCACTTTGAGCACCTACAATTTATAATCTCTACCTAGTATAAAACAAAGCAGCATTTTAATGCAGTTTTTAATCAATAAATACAGTGATTTATGGGGAAGAAGATTTATGTATAGACGACATTGCATCCAAGAGCAGTCAGGGCTGGTCGCTAGTTTGGAATAAGGGCAAGAGGTTAGTGATGACTCAATCTGAATATTAAGAGATGAAAGGTGTTGCTGTTTACACTAGAAGCAACTGATCCAACCTAATGTGATGATTGTAACCATTGTTTTACCATAGCCAATACATAACTGCTTTGTGACAACCCGGGAACGTCCCAAAGCAGTTGTGAGTTTAGAATTAAAGAAGAATAAAACTGTCGGTCTGAATGTGAACCAGGCCTTAGGAATTTAGGGTGCATGTGTAAGACTGCAAGCAGAGTGAATGCAACCGGTCATACAAAAAAAAAATCACTAACGAATTAGAGAAACAATATTTTTTCTAAAATTGCAATAGTAATGTACTTATTTACAAAGAAAAGATGGACTTTTGAATCTGTTTACAGTGATTTGAAGTGTAGGTGCGATTTTTTTATTTTTTGCTTCTTTTTTTATTTTGCAAGCACAGGATAAAGTATACTAATTGTTATCTAAATAACTTTCACACTTTAATTGAATATCAAATTACTACCGTGATTCATGTAATGATAATTTGGATAATTTCTTTTTAATTAATAAGTCCTACAATGATTTTTATTTATCTGTTGTGGTCATGTTTAGTTGACGACAATCAGGTAATTTTATTATGATACTATTTTATTTAAGAGTCTAAAGGCCTTATTATACAACAAAGTTTTTCGCTATCACTAGGTTCAAATAATTAAGCCAATTATTATATTACAAACTTTATCTTTTTTAAAATAAAGTTCAAAATTCAAAAACTGGCTCGAAATGCAAACCCTAGTTTAATCAAAAACTTTGTTTTATAATAATGCCGTGTTTGTCATTTATGGTACCTTGACGTTAGCAGTTGCTAAGTCATTACTTCTGTTATTTTTAATAAAAAATTCATTAGATCCAAGTAAAGGTGTATGTTTTATAGAAGTAAAGTTGACTTGTAGGTGCTCGTTGGTCTAGTGGTCGCAAGCGCGACTGCTGTGCATGAGGTCTTGGGTTCGATTCCCAGGTCGGGCAAAGTGTTATTGGGTTTTTCCATCAGGAATTTCTCAGTAGCAGCCTTGGAGTCTGGATTTGTGCCCGGTTGATGGCAATAGGCTCGCCCCCTATTACATGGGACTAAAAACATAACTGGCGAAATGTGGGTGAACTAATGGGTACACCTCTGCCTAACCCTTCGGGGATTACAGGCGTGATGTTATGTTATGTTATGTTAAGTAAAGTTGAAAACATGATAATTAAATGACTTGCATCTTAACATGGGCTTGTATCAACTCCATACAAACTTTAAAATTCAAACTTTATTTTATAAACAATGGGAATGAGTTAATCAAAAGTAATTATCATTCTAATAGTCTGTTGAATAATGCAATGCTGTCAGTTGAAGAATTATGCAAAAAATAAATACCTAAGTACATGGTAAGACCATTTTTCTACTATAAATCATATGAGAATTGAATTCAGGGTTTAGTTATAGTAATTACGATCAGAAAATCATCCAGACCGACTTCCTGCAATCCCAACTTGTTTTAGTTATTGGATTTGAAAACTGGTTTCAACACAAACATTTTTAAATACAAAACTTACCTGCTGTTTATTTATATGTGATGTTATGTCAGTAGTAAATGCACTCGTAATACTTGCAGAGGACCTCAATGCATGCAGTTTATAAAAGTATATTCCAACAAGTAATCCAATTCATAATATAAATCGTAAATTCACTCCGAAAAATAAATTTTCACAATACTTATTTAAACCACGTCACAAATTCACTGAATAATATAGCTTGATTCTGGAATGTCTTGATTATTTCTCATAATATTCTTTCTATAAATAAAAAAAATTAAATACTTTTAGTAAAATTCATTTTGCAATTTGCTGCTTTCTTGATTGACAAATTATGACATTGACAATTTGACATGACAAATAACTTTTAGAGGTTGCCACTAAAAACTTAAGAAGGCGGATGATTTTTTTGTTGATTAATCATTGAATATTGTCGAAATTACTTTCAAATGAGTAAATAAAGTGAATCATTTTTCAAAGCTGTAGTCTCATTACTAAGGTAATAAAGTGCTCCGTATATCAGCTGCAAGTGCTGCAACTGCTCCAATGATGACAGCAAATGGTACGCATGTTTAACGGCAGTCTCCGTTTCGTGTTCCACAATAACTATTTCCTCAAAAAACTGCTAAAAAGTGTATTATTCGTTTGTTGAATGGTTTATTTATAGCATAAATTTTCCCTGAAATGTAGTATAATTTACAGGTTGGCAATTCCAATTGCAATTCAAATGTTAGTAGAGTTGTCCTTTTTTATCGATGACAGTAATTTTAATGCACCAAACACCACTATTATCCGTCAACGAATCAATTATTGTTAGTTTTTATTTTATCTGCATTTTTTTATTACAATATAAAGGTCATTAATTAAAAGATATTTATTTTGTTTTGAAATAATAACTAATATAAAATAAAATATCATTAATTTTTTCAGCAACTAAAACTTTGCCACTAGCAAACACGTCCTTGTCCTTGTCACTCATGTCCAGTTAAAAAAAAAAAACCTACAAATTCGACAATGGCAGACGCAAAGCAAGGTAAGATTTAGTATTTTTATAATTTGATCTGCTTCATACGTTTTAATTTACGCCTATTATATCAATTTCACTCAAGTTTTTTAGTCTGCTTACTTGATCTAGTATTATAAATGGATAGACAGGTTCGTTTTACTTACTCCATGCTGCATCATCAACGAGATTCTTTCTATTAATTTACACCTATTTTGCGGTACTCTCCACAACAATTCAAGAGTTTGAGTGTTATTTATATATGCTTGTGCTAGTAATTTGCGTATTTACTTGGCATTTGAAGCACTAAAAATGTAAAAAAACTACTTCTATGTTGTTACATTACATTCACCATTACTGCAGCTTCTTTTGTATGAATTTCTTAGTTGCTTTTTTTTTGCAGAGCAAGCATGCAACTGGTACCTGTTAGTTTAATAATATTGTGTTAGCTGAAGTTTAGAGAGATAACTAGTAATTTTGTGAATACAGTCATGTATTGCAAAATAATAAAAGATCTAGGTTCTATATTTGAGAACCAAGTGTTATTATTGACTTTCCACCATTCTGTTCTTTTTTTTCATTTTACATTCATGCTTTTGTTGTTAGTTGGATTGATGTAAACTAAGAAATGTTTACAAGGCTTTGTGTATCATATGTCAGTATCATTTCATGAATCATTACTTTTACACCTTAGTATAACATTTTGAGATATTTCTATAATTTTTGTTTTAGGTAAATCACCAATTGAAGATTTCTATAATGGGTCATCCCAATCAAGAGTGGTTCTGGCAAAGCCTAGACTTGGTGGCTTTGGCTCTTCCAGTTTTGCATCAAGTTCCAATAAAGGATGTAATCCATTTGGTAAGTCACAACTTAGTAATGTTTTGGTTTTCTAAGTGTCATAATCATTGTATCATTGTGTTGAGTAAAGTGTTATTGGGTTTTTCCATCAGAAATTTCTCAGTAACAGCCTTGGAGTCTGAATTTGTGCCCGTTTGATGGCAAAAGACTAGCTCCCTATTACATGGGGCTTAAACATTACTGGCGAAATGTGGGTGTACTATGGGTACACCTCTGCCTAGCCCTTCAGGGAATACAGGTGTGATGTTATGTATATTGCATGTAAAGATCCTCTACTAATAATGCGTTTTGTATTCAGGCTCCATTCTACGTCCCTCCCAGCTGAAACCAGGTAACAATCCATTTCTGAAAGTAGCTGAAGCAACTGATGGTTCAGAAGCAACAAAAGAAAAAGAAGAAGACACTACTACTGACGACAGACTGAAGGAAACTAAACCTGAACCTGAAGCTCCCAAGTTTGTACCTTTAGGAGCTGCTAATGTCACTCCACGGACTGGCAACACGGTGCCCCCAGCGGGACAGCCAGCCCCTGGCTCCTCAGGATTCGTTTTTGGCCAAAATTTAAGTGAGAGAGTTGTAATAAAGGAAACTGCCAATAATGGAGAAGCATCATCAGCTGAACATAGCTCATCCAATGGAACAACAGAGTTACTGTTCACAAGTGCAGCAGCAACTGTTAAGGAAAATCAGGTTAGTTTGTAAAATTATTTAAGTGGTTTGAAGCTTTGACTAATTACTCTGGTAATTATTAACAACTGATGTGATCATTTAATCTATACTTTTTTAGTCATATTACAGAGGTAAGGTTTGTGAGTTTGTCAGGCAGTAGGGGGTAATCTCTGGATCATATGAAACATTTTTTATTTTTTTTCTTAAATTGGTAGCAACATTAGCACTGAGTGCTATAGGTTATATTTTATTATTAAAAAAACGATCCATAAGAAAAATCACACAAACAAAGTCGTGGGGAGAGTGCTAGTCTTATATGAGCATAATATATTATTTTATTTTATTTAGATTTCACCATTTTGTTTTAATTGTCCCTACTTTGTTACCAATCTGTGCCAACAATACAGAACTGACCTCTGATGTTGTGTTATTAGATAAGATAAATAATTAACTGAATTCACATTGATTACTGCTTTGTGTATTGTTGTTATATCTACTTAAACTATCATAGCCTGTCAATGATGAAATGGAAGCTGGTTATTTTGACTGTATTTCACTTTAAATAATCACATATTACCCTATTCAAAGATATAAATCAGGGATGGCCAACCAGTTGATTATGGCTATTAGATAGGTTGTTCCCTTAAGAAATGTTCACACTTAAATTAGTATTTACTAAATATAAGCTTCAATTTAGTTGCATTACCTTTCTTTATGAAATTTTATGTTAATTATGTGAAATACAATTCAATGTTAAACTTATGAAAAAGTACTGATTTTGTAATTGCTAGATTGCACAGAGTGGTCAGTAAATAGTCGATCTTGGGTATTAAGTTGGCCACCCCTGCTACATATTTATGATGTCTTATCCCTACTCTTCCTAGATTTTTGTTTGCAAAGAGTACAAACAAATTGTAATACACTGAAATAGTAAATCATAAGAAAGACCTGGCAGATAATTCTGTCAGATTTGTTCAATGATCAATGTTTGATATTTCTATGTCGACCATTTAGCGTAAACTAATTAACTAGTCCATAGCTCTTGATACTTTCAAATTTAGCTTTTCAATCTAAAATGTATTTATTAATTTTGGCATTGTTTGTTAGGAGGACAGTAATCAAGGCGAGTCGTCAACCGGCGGCGACGGGTTGGCGGCCGCGGCAGCCGAGTACGAGCGCTCTCACGCGCGACCGCCGCCGCCCGCTGCGCACTTCAACACTATCACGGGAGAGGAGGGCGAGATCAATGTCCTGCAGGTATGAACATAATAACACCTTAAGTCCATCCACTAATGAGATAATTCTGCTGCCTGAGATAATTCTGGTTGAAAAGTTTCATCGGAATCTAAAATAACAGTATAGTGTGGCCCAAACATAACACGGAACTATGATACTACATATTACCATTTGAATATAATATTATTTGTGATCAGGTTGCTAAAGCTTCGTCATATAAATCAACCTTCATCAGATATTAAATAATGCTTCCACGAAGAAGAAAAATAGAAGTTAATCATAATTTAGCTCGCAATCATACCAAAAATGTTTCTACTATAATTTTATTACCTTATTATGTATTCACCTTTACAGATATCGTGTCGCTTGTTCGCGTGGGAAGCAGGCAGCTGGCGTGAGCGAGGGCGCGGCATGCTGCGGCTCAACGACGCGCCCGCCGGCAGCGGTGGCGCCGCCCGGCTCGTCGCGCGCGTGTCCGGCTCCCTACGAGTCGTACTCAACACCAAGCTGTGGCCCGACATGGTGGTGGAGCGAGCCGGCACCAAGTCACTCAGGATCACTGCCGTCGATTCCCAGCAACAGATTAAATTGTTCCTCATTATGGTTAGTAAAATAGATGTAGCTAGGAATCGTGCTTAGGAGACTGTCATAACAAGTATTTACAGATCTTGAGCTACCAACCGAGGTTAGAGCACTAGACATGCGAGAAAACTTTTTCCATGCAGTGGAATTGCCAACTTATGAATCTCAACTACAAGCCAGAAAATTTATGACATATGGCTGGAAAGAACACTACCTATGACTCACTGTCTTCACACTCGAAATCATACAGCATGCTAGCTAAGTGACAGGCTAGTAAGTGTACTTAGATAACATGTAAATCCTTTTTACAGACAGTCATGAAGATTAACATACATTATCTTCAAGGTTGTATTTGTTTTGCAGAGACAGGATATGCAAAGTATTTGTCCTCCGAATACTTGCGTGCTACAACATTATGTGTCGAAAGTAAGTTCAACATATTTTCTAAAAATATGCCACTTTCATCAATTTGTGTTTTATTTGGTTTACAGGGTGCCCCAGGAGATATAGTTCAACTGTACAGGGCTCTGACAGCTCGCATTTCCGTGAGCAAACGGTCAGCGTCGTCAAACATTGGCTCACAGAATGCCACCTCTCAAAAGGCCGCTGAACGGCTGGAGGCGGCCGCAGACGAAGACGACTATCTCGAGAAAGCTGATGACGATGAACAAGACGACGTCGCTGATGACATCGCACTCGATGACGTCCCAGATAACGAATTAGCCAACAATGAGAGGCTAGAATCTGACCATGAACAAAAGACTGAGGAACACGAGTCCAACGTAGACGGCATGAAGTTAGACAAGGACAGCAAGTCATTAAAGCGAAAAGAACCGGCAGAAGACGAGACGTCCCCTAAGAGACAGTGCCCCGAGATATTAATAGAGTGATACCTTAAACTTTTATTCATGACGACGCGTTGTATAAACTTTGTGATGTAAATGTGGACATGGTTCATTTGTTCGACATCCGCTGAAAGCTCTGGGTTCAAATAGAAATCTTTATGTAAATGTAACTAATAGATAAAGTGTAGAAATATTTATGATTAAATTAATATAGCATTTTACAAGATTGTTGATTATTACTAATGGAGGTTCCATTTCTAATAATTATAGCGACCGCACACGCATTTGAATAATAATTTAATTTGAGTACAAAGTAAAGTGGCCGCAGTATTAAATTATGTGCTATGTAACGGCTCAAAATTTCTGTTCTCACATTCCAATCGTTGCATGCGAAACGCGAATGGTTTAGCATGTTCGGCCAGAGCTGAATACCAAATACAATAACTGATGTGGTTTATTTTCTGATAGATTTTTAAATAAACTATTTCGCAATAGAACACACATTGTTATTAAAACGCCTACTTCCTGTCCTTGTATCCTACATTTTGTTCCAAATATGTGACCTCATTATTATTATTATCTTTATTTCAGACATAAGTCCATACATTAGTGTTAATAGGGTTAGTAGTGCACATGAAAATAAAAATAAGGTGTTAGTAATTTGTTAGTAAAACATAAACTAAAACATAACAAGTAACAAAATAACAGGTTCACAAGCCTATTTTCTATTTTTAAGCAGGTGTACACCTGCCCAGTAAACAGTAAAGGGACTGTCTATTTTGCCAGCTAACGTTCTGAGGACAGTGTTGGCGCTAGCACGGACCCTGCTCATCATCGATGCAGTTCTTCTCCTAATGATGGAGAAGAAATCATCGATGGAAGCATCCGCAAACATTGCGGAAGCACTGCAGCACCTTGGTTTTCTCAACACTGCCCTCAGAGCGTCATTGTACTGAACCCTCAGGGCGTTGTAAGCCCGCCTCGTAAAGTTGATCCACAGACTTCACGTATAAAACGATTGACAGAAGGCTCTGAATAATAATAGTTTTACATCTGTGGTACTTCGTGCAAATCTGCGGAATCTTCGTGCAAAGATGCAAATCTGCTGGACATAAACATTTCGTATCAGCCATGTATAATTTTGCAAAAAAAACAATGCATGGAAATTGAAGGGGCGTTCGCATCCTGCCAACTGGCCACCAAATACACAATAGTAGTCGTACTCAAGAGTACATTTTTTTTTCTTTTACTCAGTCAAGGGACTGACAGAATAGTTTTATGTACGATCAGCAACAAAGGTCAGTTTACACTAAAATTAGTACGGGAAAATCATCTTTTAACTTTATAATCTGTTTTTTTTTAACATTTTTGTTATATACAAAATATAAATTAGTAGGTATTCAACAAGATAAAAAAAACTAAAATGTTAAATGACGTTGCTGACCGTACCAATACGAGACCGATTCAACTAAACATAAGTTGCTTACCTATTCAGTGAAAGAGGTGATCGCTCATTAAAATAGCACGGCTGATACTGCAATTAATTTCCCAATTACGTTAGTGCCTCAAATTGGATTTAATGACAAGATATAAAATCAATTTTTATAATGACAAGATATAAAAGGTGACGGCTTGCGGGCGGCGCGTTAGCAGATGTGGATTGTTTTTTTTTTTTCGAGGCAATTCTGACCTGGGTTATTACCATGACGGAGCGGTGCTGTTACAGTGAGCTATGACCATTACTTTTAGTTGTCTAGAAAGTTTCAAAGTTCTTCAAGTAACTTTTATAGCGAAATAAGTCAGAAGTAGCGTTGAGTATAATATAATCCATATCCATACTAATTTTATAAATGCGAAAGTAACTCTGTCTGTCTGTCTCATACGCTTTGACGACAAAACTATTGAACCGATTTTAATAAAATTTGGTGCGGTGTAAGTCTGAACGCAAAGGAAGGACATAGGCAATTTTTTATTCCGCGAAATAGTCCGAGCAAGTGAGCACGCGATAACCGACATTTACGTGGACAAAGAGGGTAAAAGCTATTATAGTACATACCCACTGCATAAAAACATGGCCCGTGTTTCTCTATGCATAAGGGATGATTCTCATTAGAGCGGGCCGTGCCCGGGCCTTGGCGTGGACGAGCCGACGTGGTATTAAAGTGTGTTGAGAGGGCCCAGACGGGACACGGATAAAGCACTGTGTAATATAAATTGTTTCATACAAAATATATGTAACAGATTTAAAACCGTGCCCCGTCCGTGCCCCGCCCCGGGCACGGCACGCTCTAATGAGAATTATCCCTAAAAATAACCAAAATTGTACATTGGTACCTACACATTTTTTTTAAATTTTTGAATGTATGACACCTTCCCCTTAGTCACGCGCATAAATCTCTGCCTATCCTCATTCATACAGTGTCATGAAACTCATTTCTACTAATCGAGACTTAAGTAGCATTTAAATTAATTACCTACCTTGTAAACATTTCATTAAAGTCCAATTTTCTTCAAATCAGTTTATTTACAGTACTTATTAGCCAAACAACTTAATTGACAGGTTGAAATTTCTATATCACTTAATAGGAATATCGCAAAATTAACACCCTCACGGTTTGCAGAGGTAACAAGGTGATATAGGATGTTCTTTTTAATGCTTTTATGTTTGAACCTAAACATTAATAATTTGAGCCCGAACGTGAGTACGTGACGTGCAATCCCGAATTCCCGAGTTCGATTCGAAAGTCGCGCGTCGCGCTAGTTTATCGTATTTGTAGGTATTTTTTCTCTTACGATTTTTGTAACGATTTAGTATTTATTAACTAGAATTGATCTAGCTTCAAGCACGAAAACGGTCGGGTACCTCAAAGAATAAACCAAGGGTTAAATAGCTTTTTACTCTTACTCATTGATCGAGATAATTCTGTAGATATGTACCTAGCTATCGACCATTACATGTAGGTACCTATCGACCTTACTTGAGATTTTATGATGATCTATTATTAATGGGACATTATTTATTCATTAATACTCTATTGCAGTTAATTTATAATTAGATAAGACAAATAACGGTTTTATTTCTTACATTATTTCGATTCAGATGATGATTAGCTTCGTTATTATACTATACATATGCAGTAAATACATAAATAAAAATAAAAATGCTTTTGCCCATAAAAAATACACTTACCTACATGTAGTCATTTAAAAAAACAACACAATTACCTACTATGGTTATGGTTGGATAATAGTACAGCATGATATGGTTTTGGTTTTGCTGCGATTTATTGATTCATGCTACAATGGCTGAACTATCGTTGACCCTAAGAGGCTTATAGAATTTTAAATAAATAAATATGTTGTCATTTGAAAACTGAAACATACTGTAGCTTTTTAGTTAATTATGGACACTTAACTATTCGAAATTGACACCTCAACAGAGATAATTAACATAAATACGTAGGTATCTACTTATCCACTTTAGAAAACAGCCCCAAGCAGTTGACACCTAAGTTGCATACCTACCTAAAAAAGGTCAAATTATATTTCCAATCTCTGCAATATGGCGGATCAAGTTACATACTCCACGTTCCAAGGATTCAGACCTCATTTTAATGCATTGGCCAGGGTCGGCTATTTCAAAATAGTTTTAAAGCCCTTGTCTTCAACGAAACGATTCTTACATAATGTATATCGTTTTATGAGCTGGACTTTTGTTTTAACGTACAATTTACAACACGTCATACGGGTTATTCAGGTAAGATCTGGGAGTGGTCAGGCAGGCATTGGGTGCGGCCATTATGAGAATGGCTGCACGGGGAACAGGGACCCGCTGAGGAACCTGCCTATCTGGGGAGCGGTGAATGCGGATCCCGCTCTCCTGGCTACAGGCAGAGGTGGAACACTTGCGGTGGTTTCAGCCGGTAAGAGTCCGTCATACCCTTCCGTCGCCCCCACGACGACGAGGAAGTCCATGAGGATTTCCACCGCGGTAACAAAAACGAAAAAATAAGGCTGGTATGTTTATCGTGCGGTTATCGCCTAAGAACCACCATCAATGCTTTCCATGAGTGCCGCGGTTAATGGGATACCTAGTCATGGACAGCTAAGCAACAATTGCAGATCATCTAAAGTTACCTACCCAATAGCTCTATACTTCTGGTAGATTTACTTTGTGATTGGAAGATTTTTATTTAAGACGATGATGAGATGATATAAAGCCAGACTTCTTTCTCAAATTCTTTGTGAACAGGTCCGGCACAGCACCAACCTGATAGTGGACACGCTGTTCATATTGCTCACAACTTTAAACTCGCTGGGGAAGCAAGCTGCCTTCAATCTGAGGACACGTCGCATTGAAAATCTCATCGCCATCATTAATGGTTTGAATTATTTATCGATATGACGCCTATGTGAAAATTAAAGTCACGATATTCCGTCATCAATTGAGCATTGTTCATTCAATGAAAATAATATGTGAATCCGCTGAAGTTGTACCTACAATTGATAATAATACAGACAACTAATTAGGTACTCCTAAAAGTACGTAGACCAGGTAAGTACTTGCTGAAGAACCTTTGACCGCCTGGGTGCACCCTACCTATTTTGTGCATCATAATTTTTATGTTTGCCCCAAAAAAACGTTCCAAAACATGCTGGTTTTAGCCTGTTATTGGCGACTGTGTAAAAACTTAATTGAAATATTATAATCTTATGTAAGTATACAAAAGCTGTTGGCAAACCTGAATAAATAAATAAATAAACGTTTTGCTCTTGAACATTTCCCGCAGGGCCTACCTTCGCAGCAAGCAAGGCCTACCACGTAGAAGTGTTGAAAGACAACGCATTACTCATGTCTCGACTCCTGACTTTGTATCACGTGGCCATATTTACTTGCGGCACGATGTGGACCGTGTTCCCGATCGTCAACAGAGCTCTTGGCGCAGAAGTTCAGTTCACTGGATACTTTCCCTTTGAAACTACGAGCACTCTTGCGTAAGTTGATTTTTTTGTTATTCTCCTCGCTAACATGGTGATACGGATGAAAGCTGTTTGAATGCCTCGCAAGTGAGGTCTTGTTTGTTGAAAATTTGTTACCTATTAATAAAATTAGAAAAAATATGTGTCGTCTTTAACTAAGTAGGTAGTTTCTTTATTTATGCAACCTCTAAATATTTTTCCGCCTTGCAGGAAAAATCAGGATACACGAATCAATTATTTTAAACGAAGTAGAACATTTTTTGATCCGGTTCCAAAATTGTATCTGCCCTTGCAAGAAACGTTCATTAGTAACAAAAAATGAAAATAATGTTTTATAATTTTTAGATTCTCGCTGGAATTGGCCTACATGATCATTCTAATAACTTTCCAAGCTTATGGCAATGTAACAATGGACTGCACGATTGTGGCGTTCTACGCGCAGGCCAAGATACAATTACAGATGCTTCGGTACAATCTTGAACAACTAGTGGTATTCGACGGCAATAGAAATGTTAAGAGACCCATTCACTACACTATCTACAAAGACGAAGACCATCAGGAGAAAGCTGAGCTGCAGGAGAGACTCAAGAAATGCGTATTGCATTATCATCAGATCGTACGGTGGGAACCCCAGTAAAATATTATGGGAAATCATTATTAGCCTCGAATTTCTTATGGCAAATGATTTGTGTTATTTACTCAATCAGATCATTTAAGTATTCTTCTCTGTTACCAGGTTTGCCAAAGAAGTAGAGTCCATATTTAGCGAGGCAATGGTCGTCCAATTCTTTGTGATGGCTTGGGTTATATGCATGACGATGTACAAGATTGTTGGGGTTCGTTCCTTTATGATATGATACTGCTTGGCAATGGATTTAGGTCATTTAGGTAATTCAATCTTACAATTCATGGACTTATTTCTCGTTACCCGTTTGTTCTTTCAGCTAAGCATATGTTCAGCGGAGTTCGTGTCTATGGGCGTGTATTTGGGTTGCATGCTAGCCCAGCTGTTCATTTACTGCTATTTCGGGACACAACTCAAAGTTGAGGTAACTGATTGAGACATTACGAGCACGTGTTACTAGTAGACGCCACTTAATTATGTACAAATTGGCTGCTAAATAACAGTAGCAGCTTTGTATGAAGACTAAACAAAGCGTAGTAAAAGTAATTCATCTAAATTTGGCAGGGCTTTGTGTAACGTGTGCGTGTTCTCAGAGCGAGTTGGTGAATCAATCGATATATTGCTGCGACTGGTTGTGTCTGTCGCCGAAGTTCCGAAGGCAACTCCTCGTGATGATGCAGTGTTGTGGCCGGCCTCTGGCGCCTCGCACTGCATACGTCATCCCTATGTCTTTGGACACGTACATAACGGTAATGACAAATTAGTTCTAGCTGCTGTTCGTTAACTATACGAGTATGTTCTAACTAAATAACTAATGACACGAATTATTTGCAGGTGCTGAGATCTTCGTACACCCTGTTCACATTCTTGAATCGTTAGGAGTTTAGGAGTAAAAAAAGCTGGAGTCACGACCCGCGTCGTTACAAAATTAAAAAAAATGCATTTTGACAGGCACAGGATATGAAGAGTTGGTAATTAAGCACCACAAAGACAGTGGCTCTATAGTTATGAAGCTTTAGCTGTAATAATTTAGATATATTAAGATATTATCAAAATGCTGGGTGTTGAGTTTTGTTCTAGTGATCTCCGCACACAACAGTATCAGAGGTCGCTCGTAAAATTGACCACCGTTTGATTCATTGCGCATATTTACTGCCGTTTTATGGCCCAGCGCCGCCTGAAGTAAACTGTAGTTGATCCCAAACCCTGCATTGTTCTTCAGTTGTTTCTTATACCGGTTGTGTAATTGGTATACAGTACACCGCTTTCTAGATACCAGCATTTGCAAACTAGTTGCTTAATACTTTATTGTGGTTTGTCGTAATAAACACGTCCTCACGCCTACGTAGACTCGAAGTTATTTAGGTGACGCGACGGAAAAGAAAGCACCATTGTTTTTGTATTCTGTCTGTGTCACTGAAAAATAAACATTAGAGGTAACTATAAATAAATATTTGTGTTTTATTTTATCCGTCGTAACGTATTTACAATCATGTAATATAATTATTTTAAGCACTGTTTCTTGAGTGAATCGCTTAACTTCGGGCGTAAGGTGCGTGCGGTGTGACTCACGCGGGCTTCGCCAGACAATCCAGGAGCCCGAATCGGCGAAACCCGCCTCTTCAGTGCTCCGTACGACGTAAGTGCTGAAAGTCGTGTAAAAAGTTGTATCCGGCCGCGAATAGAGCGTGTGGAATTCCGTTTATAAATACGCGAGTGCGGGCGCGGCGGGAGTTCTCTGTCCACGGCGGCCGCGGCGGCCGAAGGAGGCGTGCTGCGCAGGGCTGCGGCTGCGCACGGCGGCTCGCGCACGCGGCCCGCAGGCATGCGCGCGCGCCGATGATATTCACGGGCGGGGGGGCGCGCCGCCGCACCTCGCCCGCGCCCCGCGCGCGCGGCCCCGCCCGCCCGCACCAGTACCAGCGACTCCATGCCGACTATGTGAGTGTACTGAGCGTCCATTAGCTATTTACTAATAACGCTATGATCCACTTATCAATAGCGCGGCCACCGATTGCTCCTCTGTTTGTGACTGTAATTATGAATGAGAATTAACTGCTATAATCAGGAGTTGTTCTCTACGTCTACGATAACTTTATAAGACTGGCATTGGACAGAGCTCCTGTCAACTCATCATAACTTGTCATTCTGAAGTTGCTGTAAAGCTTTTCTGTCATAAAAGTTAGCCCCTACAGTTTATGTCAGCACTAAAGCAGCTATTCGAGGATGTCGGGCATTTAACGGCTCGGGCGATATAAATTCTATTCAGCAATTAAACAGACATAACGGATGTAACTAATGCAATAAACAGCGAATGATAACTATCAATCTAAATACGTAACGCATACCATGCTTAATTGGAAGGAGTAATCAGTGTAGTTTTAATAGTAGTAGTAGAGCTTTTTGTGATGGAACTCATTCGGAGACCATCTTTATTATTATTCAACAATTGTTCCTATTTCTGCCGCCAATCAGCATTGCTGCATTCCGGTTTGTAGGATAGTGTTAGGTGCGAAAACAACTACAGGCACGTGAGACATACATAAGTGGATCTATGACAGTCGTTACGGGTCGTCAGAAGCTCGACAGTCTGACAACCAATCTTACCTGGGTACCCTTATACCCCTTGTATGAAGACAACCGATTTACTGGGTTGTGGAGTTTAGGTAGGCAGTCGCTCCATGTAAAATACTGGTATTCCGCTGCATCCGGTTAGACTGGATGCCGACCTCAACATAGTTGGGAATATGCTAGGCAGATTGATTGCTTGTCTATCTCGTAACTGGTCTGTCCATTATTTTTCTGTTCGCTTCTTCTCAGCAGGCTAATCAATATTAAGCTTCGCAGCTAAATATTTCCTCACTGTCTGCAGATAAATGTGTAAGTAAACATTTCGACAGTCGTAAAATCTGTATCTAAGTGCTTACAATTTATATTGCTTTGTACCCTGACTAAAATAAATGTCTAGTAGATGTTAAGATGATGACGGATGTCGGCTTCACGAAAACATAATTTTATAATTTGTTACGTTCGTAAATCATTTTATATGGAACTGTGTAATTTCAGCTATCCATCTCATGACTCATCATGGAGAACCTGGATGATTGGTTTTGATGTTTTAGTAAAGTATGATTTGGATGCCACAGGTACAATGGTTTAAACACCCCAAGTAGAGGTACAATGCGCGTTGAAATTTTAATCTAGACTTCTTTAAAGAAGTCTAGATTAAAAGTTTAAAAGTTCTAGAGTAAAGTTTTATAATAACTAGCTAGGTATTACCCGCGACTCCGTAGCGATATAAAATATACCTTAAAGTAGGTATATTTTATACGACCTACATAAAAAAAAACATAAAAATCGGTCGAGACGTTTCGGAGGAGTAGAGCTATCACAAACAGCGTGACACGAGGTTTTAATATATCTAAACAACTGAAAATAAAAAAATTGCCGAAGCAGCTAAGAGATGATCATAAAGATCATGGGACCATGGCTAGTCAAGCTAAAGGAATTTTCAAAGTGGGCCAGTACATTAGCAGCTTAGAGCGCGTTTATTTTCTTTCTCCACTAAAAAAATACAATACGACCAATCTCCATGTAAATATTTTAGTGTTGTTGGTACAAGCTGTTGCTACTACTCGCTCGATACCCAATCCACGGTGTTTATGTATCTACGAGTATAGATCTGTATTATGATATCTATTGTTAGACGTTCAATTTACAACTCACATAGCTTCATTGAAAACTGAAAACGAACGGCAAACATGTTTCTGTTAAAAGTTTTTGTGATTTTAGGTTCATTGACAGGATTTTTCAGTTTGTCTGGTCAAAATACATGCTAAATAACGCCGTGAACTATGATGAAAATTGACTATCTGTAGTCGTGTACGTTTTACATTTTTGAACTTCTAAAATTTGTAACTTTTCAAATCATTATGTATACTTTATAAGTTTATCTCCGACGTCAATGACATCGGTGAAGGAAAAGATCGTGAGAAAAGCTGGACTTATGTACACAAATATTATAAAGTATTTTTGCTTGTTTGTTTGTTTGTAATGGATAAATTCAAAAAACACTGGATAAATTTTAAATTTTCTTTTACCATTAGAAAGCTACATTATCTGCGAGTAACATAGGTTATATTTTATTTTATTTTTGCGCGGACGAAGTCGCGTGCAAAAGCTAGTAGTTAATATAAGTCTGGAATCGTGAATCCGCTTTAAGCAAGCGTGGTGATTAAAAGCTCGTGCCTTCACTGTATGAGAAGAGGCCTTTGCCCTGCAGTAGGACATTAACAGGCTATATTTTTTTTTAAAACAATATTGTGATATCTTTACGAATTGGGACGTCAGCCGAACCATCACCAGGGTGTCAATTCTACTAACTTTTAGAAACGATCGCAATATTCTCAGCCTATAACTGTCAAAATGCCTCTAATTTTCCTACATTCTTTGACTGATTGTCGCTGACATAAGATTGCGGAGTGTGAAACGTTTCGCCAACAGTCGGTTGGCCCATGAACTATTGGTCAACAGAATCTTTCAACCACGAACTTTTCTCCCAAAGCACTTTTCACCCACGAACGTTTCGCCAACATGATTTTTCGCCATTGAATGTTTCACCAACAGAATGTTTCGCCCATTCACTTTTCATCCAAGAACGTTTGGCCCATGCACTGTTCTCCAACAGAACGGTACGTATATTTCAACATTTGCATTTCTTCCCGAATACCTACAATATCCATTGAATTAGTTTATGTTTACTTATATTATTGCTGTTGTTAGGTACTTAATATAATCGATTGATATTAGTATTATTTTCTTGATTGTTTTCCCCAATACTTTTTTTCATTAATATTATTTTCTTTAGTGTTATGCTTAGTGGCGTTTTTCCCTTGGTGATATTATTGAGACTTTAAATAGAACAGCCCTTACAATATCTTTAATACCTATATAAAAAAAAATGTAATTAATAGATTATATTAAGTAGGTACGAGTACCTAACAACAACAATAATATTTAAAAAGCAGCATCATTAAACAAGTCAATGGATATTGCAGGTATTCGGGAAGGAATGAAATGTTGAAATATTATATAACTTTTCAAAAAAGTTAATGGGTACAAAAAAAAAATCTGTTGGTTAAACAATCACTGACGTACCGTTCTGTTGGAGAACAGTGCATGGGCCAAACGTGCTTTGGATGAAAAGTGAATGGGCGAAACATTCTGTTGGTGAGACATTCACTGGCGAAAAATCATGTTGGCGAAACGTTCGTGGGTGAAAAGTGCTTTGACTGAAAAGTTCGTGGTTGAAAGATTCTGTTGACCAATAGTTCATGGGCCAACCGACTGTTGGCGAAATGTTTCACACTCAAGATTGCGACTAGATTTTAAAGGTTTTAATTAGCAGAATTGGGTTAAGATTTGATACATAGGTATTTTCTCGCAACATAAAATTATGTTGACCAGGTGTTTACCAGCAAATGTTAATGGGACGAAGCTAATCACGTCACCCGACGTCACTGGCCGTCTTTGCACGTACTTTAGAGTTAAGATGTCGTTATTCTGTTATGATAGTGAGCGATACCTGAATGGGCGCTGACGCACAGTACATTACAACGGTGAAGCAGTACCATCGAGCGCACCGTTGGGTTCCGTCTATTTATACTCGTGCATTTACCGCGCAAGCACTCAGCCTTGATGCTCCTCGCACGATTCTCAAGCCACGTTCAAGTTTAATACTTCATCTGAAAATTTGTGATTTATTCACAGATATTTAAGGCAAAGTCAAAGCATTTATTTTGATTAAACAGGCATTTTGAAGTATCAATGAGTCGGTCATTGAGCAGAGAGATCGTTTTGAAACGTATGTAGGTCTTTATGGAGAAGGAAGGGCAAAAAGATACCTTTACGGACGATCTTTCCAATCAAGTTTTTACAAAATCCTGGTTACATTATTCTTGTTGCTTCTATTATGTGATAATAACATTAGAGCACAGTATAAAAAAAAAATATTAAAAAGCTTTTATACGATACGGCTGTCAAAGCTTTGATATAATTTATATGTTTATTTATTTATAGTTGAATGAAACGATGCAGCACCAATTACAATAATTAACGTACGAAAATACAAGAATCTAATTTCCATAATTTGGATCCGACAATCCCGTGTTTGCTTCTCCTTGGCCTTATTGTTCACGGAAATTCCGATGAATTGTAGTAGCGGCAAACAAGTCAGATTACCTAATAATATTGTTAGGGCGTTTCTCCCCTATATCGATTACTATCGGTAGAATGTAGAACTACTTAGGTATTCAATTCATGACCAATTAACTGCAAAATTTGATTTTTAATTGATTTCAAATATATAATAGTACGTCAATTGAGTCGGCACGGCACTATAGTGACGTCACAGTTGTCTTTTGCCATTGCCATGCAAAATCTATGGGAGTCGCATTTTGACAAGTTATAAAAAGTACCTACTAAATGAAACCCCACCAATCAATTGATGATTGGTGGGGTTTCATCTACCCCGTTGTCGGAATAATGGAGAAGTGGGTCTATAGGTATAATGGACCATACCTACCTACTTCATACGGTAGGTACTGAATGGAATGTAATTGACCAAGCGTTGGACAGTTCGCTTCGTAGTGCGTAGGTATGCATTCGGCACCTTACAACAAAAACAAGCATTGTTTGCTGAATTTGTGTATAGCCCGTTTCACTATTTCCTTTGAAGAAGTATTATGTATTTATTTATTTATTTATCCTTTCTCTGTTAACATTACAGGTTATTAAGACCCAATGCGATAACAGGGTATTTTAAAACATTACATTCTATAATATAAAAATGAGTCGCTGAATGTGTTGGTAAGCGCAAAACTTGAGAACGGTTGGACCGATTCCGCTAATTCTTTTTTTTAAATATTCCTTGAAGTACGAGGATGGTTCTTACGGAGAGAAAAATTCTAAAAAAAAAAAAAAAATTCATCACAAGAAAATGGCTACCGCCCAACGAAGTGGGCACGGGTCAGCTAGTATCTAGATAAGTTATACACCATAATAAACTTAATACTAATAAACTTATTCAAACAAATCAAAAAATGAAATAAAGCAATAATAAATAAAACAAAGATACTGAAACAGCAATGCTAGTCCTTACAATAAACTAATTTAAAAAAAAAAAACATTACTTTGATCATTTATCTTTCTCGAAATAAAAAAAAAGAAGTAATAAAATAATATAGTAATTTTGAAAAACTAAATTAAGTGTGCATAATTAGGTTTGTTCGTGTGTGTGCTACTCAGAATAAATAGGTACATCATAAAAGTCATGCACTCGAGAACAACGCACTCCTTGAAGGTTAATTTGTCTGAAGGTAGGCATGATAATGCAAAAATTCTTAATTATTTATTTTATTAGGTATCATTATAATCATTAATGTCACTCATGATGACTTTACATTTTATTGAAATATTTATCTTTTTATTTGTGTAATTATTACATTCAAAAATATAAATGATTTCGGTAACTGCGTAACATGTTTACGATACTATCTTTTTATTTCTACTATCATCTCATGTAGGTACCGTAAAACGCTGCAACTTTGCCAACTATGCGCAAATTTGCCTATTTCGTTTCAAATTATAATATCTCCCGTTTGCTTACTTTTCTCTCGTTTTCTACCATTTGGTAGGAACTATTTGTAAATAGGGCAACATATTTTTCTATTTTTATAATGATAGCTCCATTGATAATCTGTCAGTTGGTCGGCAAACACCGGTGCGAGTGAGTGGATTTTTTTGGCCTCCTACAACTTCCAACATTTTGGCTATAGTAACGGTGTTTCAGCGATGGAATAACATTCCAAGTTAAGAAAATATTGTCTTTTTTCCGAATCATTTGATATTTTAATGAAAAGGCACAGATTTCATGAAAATAACTTAGAAGGCAATGTTGCGCGCAGTTTTGAAAACTTGTGTGACACAACTTTGCCTAGGTCTAGGGTTGGCACTAAACTGATTTTATATATAACACATTTTAATACGATTTAAATTGTGTCTTTATATTCTCACTGATGTGCAAAAGCCTCTCTGACGTTCAAACAGAATACAAATCATAAATAATTTAAGAGGCTGACGTTGTTGATTTTTGATAAAGCAATTTTAGGTACATAGGAAACATGACAGTAAGTAAGGTACATTCTTAGTATACCTACTTACAGGTCGGACCGCTTTGTTAAAAGTGGAGCGAAGCTAAATATTTTTAGATTACTTGGTAAAAAGCTCGCCCCTTATTACTTTACGCTAAATTAATTCGCGAAACTTCACTATGTACCGTGTTTTTTTTTTATAAATTTTCCCTAGCTTGATAAAACTCAATACATATAACTGTAACATGTTACTAAACGTAACTAAATAACTGATGGAACTAAACATTTTAAAAAGTAACTAAAATCAATATTGAACACGTTTAACCAGCTGTAAACTTTTTTTTTATTTTTTGTTTTATTTTATTTGAAAATTGTTTAAAGATTTGACCATACTCGAACATACTCAAATATGTTCTGATAAAAAGTATGTTAAAAAAAATATTTTTTGATACTTATTAGTAGTTGTGAGACATTATTATCAGAAATCATAACGATTGTGATTTTTGCTGCGAAGTAGCACTCATTATTTTTTTTATAAGGATTAAAAATGTAAAAGTCATCTGTATTTTTTTGGGTCAACCCTAGAGTCGAAAGACATTTTGTATGGAAAGTTTGTGGTGCCTGCTACAACTTTGCCTATAAGCTGTAATAAAAATAATAATATCAATATTGCATTTATTTAATCGCCGGGTAAAAGCACGGTGTCTCATGCACACGAAAAAAAAATACTGGAACGATGAGCTTAATATATATTAAGTTATCCTTCTAGGCAAAGTTGCGTCTTTCACATACAACTTTGCCTACGTCTTTGAGTGCTTGTAATTCATAAGAACAGCATGAATTATAAAGTTTTGGGTTCTACCTGGCAAGATATAAGGTCTAACTTCCATCTAAAACTGACTTGAATTCATAATAATAAATAGGTTCAAAGATACAAGCAAAAATCGTCAAAATCCAGGCAAAGTTGCAGCTTTCTACGGTACTGTAGATGTATTAAACATTACAGATAACTATGAAGTAAGTACCTGCTAGCTACTCGCCCCGGCTTCGCACGGGTAAAATGTAGATACATAAACCTTGCTCTGGAATCACTATATCTATAATGAAAACCGCATTAAAATACGTTGCGTTGTTTGAAAGATCTAAAGCGTACCGAAGGCGCGAAGCGACTTTGTTTTATACGTAATAGAGTATTAAATATTTTGATACATATTATTATCCTAATAAAAAAATATTCATGTAGTTTCTGGGTGGCTTTCGACTTCCTCCCTTTTTTTTTTTTTAGGTGGTAAAAATCATCAAATGACTCCTTTCGCCCTGGGTGGGGCGGAAGGGACTGTCAGAGTTCTACTGACTAAAAAACCACCCTGTTCCTTCTGTTGCCCTTTACGTTCCGGGGCCACGGTATCCGATTGCTCCCTTGTGTCGACTCTAGTACATACTTAGGTACCTATTATGATTTCAGAGCTTATAACAAGTAATTTTCAATTAATTTACTACCTAGCCAAACAGTTCATTGCTAATTAAAAACAGCTGTATCACTGTTACCTTTTACATTTTGCATTATAATATTGCACATATTCAACACTTAAAATTATTAAATAAAAGTTGGTAGTTACTTAAAAAGACAATCATATTAAATATTTATACTTCTGGTGCCAAAGTATACTATAACTCCAACAATTCTGTAGGTTTCTTGATAGCGAACTAATAGGTATCTAGTTCTGCAATGTTTAAGCACTCCTTTGTCGTGCTAGTGTTGTGTTGCTTTCTTCTCTAAGCACTGCACGTAGGTTTATAAGATAAACTGTTTGAAACGCAGACGCAGATAGCATTTGTTTCCTACAAGCGTTAAGTAACGCAGAATCAAAGCGATGAGATAATAATCTGTCCATCATAATTCCTTTGATGTAGTGCGTTTGAATGGATAATCAATTAGAAATAACCTTTGGCCGAGCAACAGCCCAATGCCACGCCGTGTTACCGGCCATGCATACGACTGCAAATCGAACGTATCGCGTAGTGCAATCGGTCACGTGACCGCACTGCATCTCAACATATGACAAACGAACTCTCAATTTTGGCCATTTGACACTAGCCGTGTATTTTAACTGTAGCCACCCGGATCCATGCCAGGGAATTCACAGGCCTTGAGCGGCGGCGCTTTCTATAGAAATACCGGTGCATCTAGTTGTATCCCTTCGGCTGTAAGG
This sequence comes from Hoplodrina ambigua, assembly GCA_949774945.1. Taxonomy (NCBI): domain Eukaryota; kingdom Metazoa; phylum Arthropoda; class Insecta; order Lepidoptera; family Noctuidae; genus Hoplodrina; species Hoplodrina ambigua. The sequence continues at coordinate 11,233,293 of OX458967.1, forward strand.
GCACTACATCGCTATCACAAAATCTGATGTTTATTGGCGATGGCATTTTTGTGCATCCCGGCCAGTGGCTGTGACGTCTGAGTTGGCGATGTGTCCACACACCGACATCAGTTGCGTGAGATGTCATCTTGGTTTCGGGTATGTCCAATTTCTCGTTTCGCACGACATCCAAATTGTTGGCTTCCAAGAGCTTTACGTTGATATCGCTGAATAAGAAACTCGTAATGTTAATAACCGCGGGCTTTGTAGCGAGCGGCGCGGCGCGCGGAGCGGTGTACGCCTGCACTAATTATAAGTTAACACATGTGGATTTTAATATCATATCAAGGGCTAATTCGATGGACCGGATCCGTACCTATTCTAGCATTTGTTGCGTTATTTTAAAGTTTATATTTCGTTAAACTGTTACATGAGCGTGGGCTAAAAAATCGTAGGAACTAAATTTATTCAATGCAAATACCATTTTCCAGCGCTAAAGTTGTTTATTTTTGCCGCTACAGTATCTTCTTTAATCTTGATGTGCTATGAACAGATTTAGATATAAATGTTTAGGGGCTCTAAAAGAAAACGAAAAGTTATTTCGGCTTTTCAGAATCAGATATAAAATCTATTGTAACACTGAAAATAAAATGATTTATTTCTGTTCCTGTGGCAACTAAAGCCTAACGTTGTTTTGCAACAGTTGTATAATTTATATAAATAAGCGTTGTATAAATAATGTTGTGTTCATTTTCCATAATAAGTGTAGAGGCTGCATCACGTTTGGGCGTCGCTGTTTCGAGTCCAATGTGGGTGCACATTGTTGGCAATCGGTCAAGTCACCGTAATTAGCGCTGAGTGACATAACGCTCGAGCGCCTAAACAACAAACAGTTAATCGCTACTACAAATGTTTACAATCTGTTGTAATGTTGTCGTTTAGAAAACAATGAGGATGGTGACCTGGTTGTAATGAATATTATACTATATTACTAATATACTAAGTATGCACAATTTATTGTAGGACATGCTGCAATTTCAACCTTAATAACAAGTGTTTATTTGTCAATTTAAACATATTGTGTTCGACACATTTTTCTGTAAGTGTTACAAATTTAATGTCTTGTTTTATGTATATATAGAATAGAAATAAAATTGCGCAGTTTACAAAAGGTAAAAATGCGGAAACACTACGCCGCGCTACTACGCACCGCGGTACACGGATGCGTGGCGTCCGCGCCGGTGCACAGCCGCGACGCGATGTAAACAATGCTGCATGCACCGAGAACTTGATTCCCGGTGCATATCGATGCGTTGTATTTACACATTTGGCTCCGAGTACTATAAGTTTGATTTGAAATTGACAATCAAATAATGGGAAAATGTTTTATACCCTTCCCTTCTCTCCTTTGTTTATTATAAATGGTTTAGGGTCTAGTTTAAAACTAGTGCTTAAACTAATAAGACATTTATCAACTTAAAATCGTTAACGTTCTTAATGAATTTGCTCCTTATCTTTTAAGTAAGATAAATAAAATGTAATCATTGTTCTTTTACGCTCCTTCCATAATTTGCACCTGTCGTGTTATTTTTTCATCACCTTTGGTGGAGAATGGCATAAAATCCGTGTTTGATTATGTATAAAGTTTACATAAATAAAAAAAATATTTCAACTTTAAAAAATTAAAATAATATTTGTTAAATTCCAGTGGTTGCCGGGCGGGGTATGCGCCGAGGGTGGCGAGGGTGCCATTCGCCGCTCCCGTGGCAAGCGCATCACGCAGAGACGCGGTGCCATCAAACACCATAAGTAAGTATCTATGGCACCTGGGCGATAAAACAACACACCTACTTCACACAGGTTTGACGACACCGTTGGCAGTAGTTGAGCAATTATCTGCTGCTCTGTGTGTCGCGGGTTTGACACCCGCTCGAAACAAATACTACAAAAAACCTACTAGTAGTTGTTCCGGGTTTGGTTATCTTATATAAGTAAGTTTATATACTTATTTATGAACGCTCCCACGATACATACAAAAGAAATTCCTAGTGTGGGCGAAACGTTTTAAAAACGAAATACAAAGAAATAAGAAAACAGATAGTCACGATGTCTATATATAAAGAACAGTTTTTCAGTAAAAACCTCTATGTGACATAGGTATGTAGCATATTGTTGCTATATATTGTCTTTAACCACCTACACGTATAACAGCATTTCGAAATCTTTGCTAACACTTAGTTGATAAAATTCTTTTTAAAACACCCATTAGCGCCCATCAGAAAACATTCGCACTTTTACTAAACAGCGTCACACTCATCAGGTACAGCATGTTATTACATTTCTTTCATCCGAGCAATAGCTCTGGTCATTTAAAATAACATATCGTCTGTAGAAACATTAGGTTTTAAAGTACATCCGCGGCAATCAATCACGCCTCCTCTAGACTCTCGCGCATCTTCGTGTTTAAGATTTTTGGCGCAGAGTTATGCCCAGTTCATATTATTTCAGTAGCCATCGATTCAAACCAGTGCTGAACTGAAAAAGCGATTATCTACATTATTCCTGGTAAACACTAAAGTGACAATGATTTCAAGAAGAAATGACACTGGATTGGCCAATATTGGATATTACAATACTTGACCTAAAAGACAAATCTAACTTGTTTTCAGGGTTCACGAGGTGAGCGGGCACCGTTTCGTGGCGAAGTTCTTCCGGCAGCCGACGTTCTGCGCATTCTGCAAAGAGTTCCTATGGGGCTTCGGCAAGCAGGGCTACCGGTGCTCCGTGTGCCAGACGGCTGTCCACAAGAGGTGCCACAACAAACTGCTCGGAAAATGTACCGGATCCTCTGCACATTCGGAAACCACTGTGGTGAGGAAGGCTTTTTTAATTGCACCATATACGGTCAACAAAAATATATTTAATTAACTAGGATCGTCAGATATAAGTGTTGAAATTTTCTTCGAAACTGATGAATGTTTTTGATTGTAAATTAATCGAAAAAGTAGATAATAAACAATTCGTAAATTAAAGCTTCAATCGAAGACCTCCATCGATTTCTAAGAAAACTTCAACTATATTGGACGACCCTGCTAACTTATCTCGTTTGTTGACATTTCCTACTTACGCATGTGATTGTGATCTGTGAGGTGAACCCTCCAACACTGCCCTGTCACTACAATACACATAAGTAGTAAGTATGTATTCCTCGCCATACAAAATATCAGAGCGTTTTTCATTGGCCCTCACGCACGGGGTAGATTAAACGCTCCGGTAAGGATTAGGCAAACAATGGTGTCTTGTATGAATTGTGAAGCATTTTTCTACTTGCTGGTGACAGCCTCTACTTTTCCCGTGCCCTTACCGTGATGAAAACGCGTGTGATTAAAGTAATTCTACTATTTCCTACTACTATTAATAAACGCGAAAATTTGTTGTTATGGGTGCATGGATGGATGATTGTTACTGTCACTGAGATTTGACAACATTGATCTTTAATATAGGATTATTTTATACTGTTTTTGTGCTCCTGTGAAGTAATTGAGAACCTAAGTTTTATTCTAAAGTCTACGCAGACAAAGTCGCAGGCAAAAGCTAGTTATTTATAAAAAATATAAATCTTATTTCCAGTACCTTCGCGAGAGATTCAAGGTGGACGTACCGCACCGGTTCCGGCCGCACCAGTTCATGTCCCCGACCTTCTGCGACCACTGCGGGGCCATGCTCTACGGCTTCTTCAAGCAGGAGCTCAAGTGTGAAGGTATTCTCGACTTCATGCCGGTGAATATAAGGGTCTGTTTCGAAAGGAAGTGCACGTACTTAGTCGAATTTGTCGCTTGGGAAAATATTTTATTTGATGAATACTTGGTTCTACTGTTTGAAAAACTTTAATAGGACAATCTAGAGTATGGTTTTTGTGGCCTATTGTTGTTTGGCACAAGCAAAGTGTTATGTGGCATGCACCCCAGCCACTACAGCTATACTATGCGCGAACATATCAAGAAATTTGCTTTGTGAAAAAGAGACTACATAACTGACAGAAGCTTTATTTACCTAAGTAAATAATCTCGTTGGGTCACTCGATTATTTATTTATGACACAATGATAAAATATTACGCGACTTTACATCATACAGGCCTTAGTATAGAAGTGTTACGTGCATTTTCTTAAGAAGTTTATATTTTTAGTACAGCATCTTGATTCTAAGTAAATGATGAGATGGTTGACTTTTACGCTTTAATGAAAACGAGACTTAAATATGATGCAATCTTGTATAAAAGCGTCTTAATATTTAAGTATATAGATTTCCAATGAAGCAAGAAAATTACGTTGATATAAGTAGTTACAATAAGGTCGAATTTCACCAATGAAACAGCCTCTGAGCTGTCAGCGTCATCTTTGTACTAGAATATTAATAAATGACATCTCTTGAACTCGATGTGTTTGAGTAGCCGACACAATTACCTACTATAGTTTGACCGAAAGTGGTCCGAGGAAAAAAGACCATGAGATCGATATTGTCGGACTGATTTTACGATATCGGTTTACAATATTTAATGTATAGCTTTAATATTGGCTATTTCAGACTTATATTAATACAATTCCAGGTTTCCTCACGATGTTTTCCTTCACCGATGTCAGTAACATCCAAGATAAACTTTAGAAAGTACATTTGAATTAAAAATTGCATCCGCTACGATTTTGGCAATATTCGCATTACTATTCTGTTCAAAGCTTTTTGTCTAGTTTTTTTTTCTTAAAATATTTGACCATTTTAAAAATGACGGTCTTGCCATCACGATATAACGCGCGACCCATCTTTGTATATTTATCTCATGTGCGTCTGACAAAGGCGGTCCAGTACAAACAAATGCTAGCTACCGCCATGAGCGTTGACGGAACGGAGCGGCCGGTACTCCCCCGCGTCTCGCCGCGCACATACCTCAGGCGCGGTACAGCACTTTCGGTCAAACTATAACTCCAAGACACACTTCTCTAAAACTAAATACCATATTTTAGCCCTGAAAAGTCTTTCAGGGCTTTTCAGGGCCTCAGATTTTCGTTTCAGACTAGGCTTTTAGTCTAGTCAGACTAAAAGCCTAGTCTGAAACGAAAATCTAGTCACAATCTCATCTTCGCGACAATTAATAATTGTCAAAAAGTTGACAAAAATGTATCTGCGTACATTACAGGTGTTGTTGACAGATTGAGACGAAGATCAGAATGCGAACGTTCTAAAAGTTACGGGGAATTGCCCCTTTGATCGTGTTTTGTTTTAGTGGTGAAATTCGCCCTCAGTATTTATTATTGGAATTCTCGAACCAATTTTGTAAGAAGCCAACCACTCATGATCGGGGATCAAGGCTGTGCTATTATTAGCTCAATACAATAATAAATTATTGTAATCAGTGTCGTACACGAGAATCAATCGGTACACACGATGGAATGCTATTACTTGCGTGGGCAACAATCTGATGTACATTCTGTCTCAGATTGGCAGGAAATCTTATTTTACTAGACTAGTATGTGTATTATTTATGTGTACCTGTGTTTTATTTATGTGTACCTGTGCATGCTTTCAATGGATGCAAGACATTTAAAAATAATAATTACTATTTTTGTGTAGGTATAAGATTTAAATTCCGATTCATTAATATGCAATCACATTTCTTGCAGTTTACGCAATTTTTTTTTATGTCTTCGTTGCTTTTTACATTAACCTAAAAATATAATATAACAAATGAGAGTTCACTAATGTTTGCATGCATTCTATGGTTTTTATGTTATAAAAGCAAGAAAGGCATGATCAAAGCTTCGTCGAGCTCGGCAACATATACCACTTACATGTGTATTCTAAATAAATACTATTTAATAATAAGTTTTAATCAATTAACCACCGATTATATTTGGAAAAGATACCAGAAAATTTAATAATATCCACCACACATTATCGTCATAGAAACCGTAGCACAAATAAATATGGCAAAAAAATCCGGATTCTATCTTGCTAATAAATACGCAAACGCTGGCGATTCTATTCTCACTACGGAGGTAGTCTACTTTCTGCTACGAATGGTCTACGCCCTGCTACGGAGAAACTACGCACTGCTACGAAGGATCTACGCAATGCTACAGCGGATTTATCCCCTCCTTCGAAACTTCTACGTTCAGCTACAAAAGGGTCTTATACGCCTATATTCGAATGGTCTACGTGCTGTTTCCAACGATTTATGAACTATGGCTATGGAAAGTCACGTGGTCCTACGATATAATGGCGTAACGTTGCGAGGAATAGGCAATATCTTAGATAAGTAACGCATGTTATGTATAATTAAATGGTGGTACCAACTTCTGTGCTAAAAAAAATACCAACCAATATAATACAAACCCCCCTTGGAAGTGAACAATGCAGCTACATACTGCTACGAAGGATCTACGACGTGCTACGAACGGTCTACGACCTGTTACGAAGGGTTTAGTAACGCTACGAAGTTTCTACTTATTTCTGCGAAGGTTCTGCGGACTGATACCAAAGGTTTTTGTTTGGAACCAAGGTTCTTTTACGTACACGAGTTAACAAACTTACGATCAAATAAAATTTGTTAAAAGATAACGTATTTAGTAAAATGAGAGATATACGTTTCAATACATGATTAGAAAAACCAATATCAATGAAAAATTCAACGGCTCTTGAAGTGGAGATAGACGCTTTGTTGCTGGACGTTGCGCTACAAGCTGCTACGAGGGGTCTACGTCGCGCTACGAAAGGACTATGCTACGGGGACTACGCTGTAGCTAACTACGGTCCAGCCAACTAAGTTTTGTTAAATCCTGTTACTATTTACTACTATTATAAACGCAACAGTTTATGAAAATGGAAGGATGGATGATTGTTATTATTTCATGCTTAAACGGTTGAACGGTATTTACTAAAAGACACACATAGCTAAATTAACACATAGAATTATTTAAATCTTCTCGTATGTTCCCGTCAGATGATTAAAGACTAGATTAATTCTAAAGTCTTTGCAGATGAAGTCGCGGGCAGAAGTATCGATTTCGGTGGAGATATCGAAGCATACTTAACTTAAGCATGCATTGCATACTAAGGACGCCTCGGGAGGCCGATTGTGGGCCCACGAACAAATCATTGTTCGATCCTATGCTGGGTGCTTGGCACTGAAAATGTTAAGGAGATCATAATTTCAAATATAATAATATTTTAGAATTAGATAAAAATCTACATCTCTACAGCAACTTGTTAACGCCTACCATTTATTGGTTGCATTTAGCGAGATTTACATAATTTTAAATGTCTTCCAACGAATATATCAGACGATAGGTATAACATACCTAATGACCAAGTGACCATGTGCAAAATAAATAGAAATCAAACAACGGTCATTCTTATTATATTTCACACAAACCAACGTCATTCGTACTTCTATGAAATCTCTTCATTGCATTTTTTGCACTGGCCGTTATAAAGTTATTATTTATCGTGAACAAGAAGGAAATCGTAAACTATATTTTTGATCCATAAATCCCGTTATATTTGTTTTAAAGCACTCTTATTTTATTAGCTCAGCTTACAGTTATTTTTGTTCGGCAAGTTATAAAGACATAACATAACATCACGCCTGTAATCCCCGAAGAGTTAGGCAGAGGTGTACCCATTAGTACACTCACAAGTTATAAAGACGTCGACCTATAATAAAATGCTGAAGATTCAGGTCTCTAACTAGCGCGTGCGATTCCTGGGTCAGTGGTGAAAAGACGGGAATACTTACAATGTTGAGGTAGTAAGGTACAATTTTTTTTAGGACATTATTAAAACTCGTCCGTATCGCTGTCAATGGGGCAAGTTCCCAAAAGGCTGGCAGCATTGCCACCTTGTATGGCAATGTTAACCAGCATTGCCAGCTTTGGCACAAGAAAAGGCCAGCTTTTTGGTCAAGTGAATAAGGGGCGGGGCCATCTAACTGCGCTGGCGGCGATCGTGTCGCATCGTGGAGGGATGACTCATTAGAGTTATCGTCGTCCGTCGAGCGCGCTGCTTATATTAATTTTGTACTAGATGGGAGCTTACCAGTAACGCTTACAGAATTGAAAGATGAAACGCGTAAAGATGCCATTTTACAAATTGTAATAAAATATGTATTAAATGGATGGCCTAAAAAAAATACAGATTTAAAACTAAAACCATACTTTGTCTGTAAGTTACAGCTTTCGTACGAAGGCGCGTGTCTTATGAGGGGACACAAGGTAATATTGCCCGAAGGGTTGCGGGACAGAGTTACGTCTGAGTTACATAGTTCACATCTAGGCATCGTAAAAACGAAAGCTGCAGCTAGGGCGCGGTTTTGGTTTCCGGGCATAGACAGCAAGTTGGAAAAAATTATAGGCTCATGCATGGTGTGCACACAATTACGACCGTCCCCGCCGCGCGCGCCGCTTTCCCCGTGGGAATACCCTACCAGTCCTTTTCTGAGAATACATTTAGACTTCCTAGGACCTATTCAGGGGCACACGTTTCTTGTAGTCGTAGACGCCCACTCTAAATGGGTTGAGGTTTATGACATGATAAACACATCAACGTCGTTAGCCGTGATTGACAAGTTATATGATTTTATGTCTAGATTCGGAGTACCGCAAACTATAGTTAGTGACAATGGAACTGCCTTTGTGTCTCAAGAGTTCAATAAGTTTTGTAAATCAAACGGAATATCACACATTACATCACCAAGCTATCACCCGGCAAGCAACGGTCAAGCCGAGAGCTATGTTAAAATTGTAAAAAAGGGAATAAAGTCGTGTATTTTAACAAATAGCAATGCACGACAAAATAAATTAAATTTGTTGAAGTACCTTTTCGATTACAGAAACTCTGTTCATAGTACAACAGGATTGTCACCGGCTCAAATAGTGTTCGGCAAAGACCTTAGAACGCGCCTAGACCTAATCAGCCCAAAACTGGTTGCGTCATCATCATCTTCATTGAACGTTTCTAATGCGGTGAAACAAAAACAGTGCTTACAGGTTGAATCATACGGGGGAAAAAACAAACAAACTTTTATTGTGGGCGATAGTGTTCTATATAAGCACAACATTATGAATAAATATAAGTGGAACAGGGGTACTATTGTAAAACAATTAGGAAACGTTATGTATCTGATTAAAGACATTAACACATTGTTAACCGTTAGGAAACATAAGAACCAAATAGTATCATATAAAGGTACAACAGTTAGTAATGAAACCAACTGGGATTGCGAAAGCCAAATGAAAGGATTATCACAACAGGATAACAGCGATTTAACATCAGAATCAAAGCGATCCGATCTAACAGCGACGGGGGAAGGTGAAAGGGCGGCCGAAGCAGAACCAACAACAACACAGAACCACCTGCTCAGAACGATGACTTATATGAGTGCCCTGAGGCTTCGTCGGGTAGTAGTAATAACCCAGCGCAATATGACGAGCAAGACATACAAAGAGGTAATCCGTTATCCCGAATGTTGTTACGCAAAATCCCAAGAATTGATTACAAAGGGTTCTTTTAATTACTTTGCAATTGTTAACAGTGTTACTTGTAATAAGGGGAGGAGATGTTGTGTATGTGTGCGTGGCTGCGTCCACGCGTTAAGTATTCACCTTACTGCGAATAAATCAGTGTGTCTTTTGCAAGCAATCGTTTCACTTGTCTCTGTCACTCTCGAATATAACAGTCAATCTGTCATTTATCAAAATAAGTCAATCACGTCTTTGTGGGCCCAGGCCCTGTATACCATGTTACTAGGAATTGACAATTCAATTTGACCTCACTTCTCCATTTAAAAGTGCAACCCGATGACTGCGGGCGAACATTTGCTACGCCAAACGCCAGTGCGGCTAGCTACCAATGTTCGTGTGTTCGCCATAGAAAAACACGTACGGTGTGTGTGCGCCGCACTCGCGGTTTTTAGTCGAAACACAATGTGTGTGTTTTCCCGCAGTCAATGAGTTAAATGAATGATTCAGAAATATGTCGCTGTAAAAAGGGCCTTATCTCCATAACCGCAGCATCAGTGCCAAATCGTGTTTTTTATTGCGGATACAGAACTGAGTTTTTATAGCGGAGTACTGCTGCAGCCAAAAATACAAAGCGTATACGTAATATATCAGATTTATGAGTGTAAAGATGACGCCATATCATTCTATATCTGCCCATGAATGAGCCCTTGCCGTTCATTTAACATGTAATAATCTTTTTTATTTTGCCATTTGATTTTATTTTTATAAACTATCTAGCGACCCGCCCCGGCTTTGTACGGGTGCAATGTAGAATACTGCTAACTTTACGTATAAACCTTTCTCTTAAATCAGAAAGAAAGGAAGAAAAAAATGTTTGTTAACACAGACTATGTGCACAAAAAATTATAACAAGGGGCAATAAAAATAGAATTAGAAAAAACCTTATTATGTGCCGCACAGGTGAATAATTATAATAAACTATAATATTATAATTACTTTTAATTACTCTATCTTTTGATGATAACTACATTAGAATGCGTTGCCGAGTTTAAAAGATCTAAGTGTACAGGCGAGAAGCGACTTTGTTTTATACTATGTAAAGACTAGCTCTTGCTGGTGACTCTGTCCGCGTGAAAGTCAAAGTCATATACATTCTTAGCTAATGTCCTATCTGCAGGTACTAACTACTTGCCCAGCTTCATATGTCAAGCAGTTTTCGAGATTTCGTGTTTAGTTAGCGAGTGAATGACCTTTCGCTTTTATATGTAACGGGTGTAAAAATACATTTACCGAAGCCGAAAGTTACATGTTGTTTACGTCATAGCACAGATAATATAAGTCATAGTAATAATATAAGTCATAGTGCTTTTTTGTTCGGGGCCATTACTGAAAACTTTCTATTTAGGTCTCAACAGAGATATTGGTGCCGATTCTCTTGGTCACAAACTAAACTAAAATTAGACTATTTCAATCTTTTTCTGTCCAATAAAACAAGAAAGAGACTAATGTAAATAAGAGCTGTCAAATTTAGTCAATCTGACACGTCCATACAATTATAGTTGAGATCTTATAACGTATGGATTAAAAATACGGAAAAGTTCAAGGCAAAACTAATTTGACACCTCTAACTTAGTTCTTTAATGTCACGGAATGTCACCGTCCTTTCCTTTCGGTGTATGTTAGCAACAGATGTCAATTCTCTAAATTTTGTCTAGTTTGTGAACAAGGGAATCGGCACCATTGTAGATCAAAGTTTCAACGTTTTGTTAATTTTTATTTTTACGAAACACTATAGCTAAACTTTAAATGCACACGTCCTCTCTACTCTTGGATGGTCCTGTAAGCACTTTGTTTTGCGTGCGTTACATTTTAGTGATATTATAAAAACGGTGATTTCTTACATTAAAAATTGAAGTCGTTTCCCAGTTTACATCACATAGCAACGGCTATGTGATGTGACTTTTTACACTGTGTATAGATATGTACTAAATTAGAATTAAAAATGTTTAAATTAAACGACTAAATTAAACTAAGTAACAATTTCTTACTTAGTTTAATGGACAGTATGCACAGTTAATGGCGTTGTAATGTGACTTTTTACATAACATAACATCACGCCTGTAACCCCCGATCGGTTAGGCAGAGGTGCACCCATTAGTACACCCAAATTTCGCCAGTTATGTTATTAGTCCCATGTAATAGGGGGCGAGCCTATTGCCATCAACTAGGCACAAATCCAGACTCCGAGGCTGCTACTGAGAAATTCGTGATGGAAAAACTCAATAACACTTTGCCCGACCTGGGAATCGAACCCACGACCTCATGCACAGCAGTCGCGCTTGCGACCACTAGACCAACGAGGCAGTCTTTTACTCTTCTTCTCGTCTTGAGTCTTTTTACATTGTGTATAAATATGCCCAAGATCAATGAACCATCCAGCATTTAACGATATTAATCCCACATATCATCAACTTATGTAGAACTCTCGTGTATGGCCCCAGATAATATTTATATATGAACTGTCACAATATTTTATTTTAATATTCCACTTCTTAATGTAAAGATAAACTGGTTAGGTGACAACTTGGCTTACTCTACATAATATGAACTCATTTTTATTTTCGTTGACCCTAAATTTTTTTGTCATTCAGTTCTGGTAGTTTCGATAATACGCCTCATTTGAACCACAAATCACTGAACGCATTTAGCGCTGAACGTATTTAGAATATCATTCTATCTCTGTTAACTACAGACAATTTGACAGGGATGCAGTGATGTTCTAAATACAATAAGTTTTGCGCTAAATATATTTAGTGATTGACACTCAGTTGGAGAAATTGTCTTTTAATTTTTACATGATTTTTAACGCTATTGCATCATAAAAGTGTTACACAAAACCGCATTTATGGCAAAAATGATCCTTCTTTTTTATGAAATGTTAAATCAGAACTATAACATTTTACATTGCACAAGACGTCATTTGTTATGGATAATTAATAAAATAGTAGCACAACAGAACAACAGCAGTAGCGGATCTAGGGGAGGGGGGGAGCTAACGAGCTCAATCCTCCACCAAAAGCATCTGAATTCTTTCGAGAGAAATATTAAAAATATTATTCACATTAAACTTTTTTGCAAGTATTGTTAGTATTGTAGGTATTATGTTTTCAAATAAAATATTGTGTCTTTTTTACTGTTTACTTTGCTAAAATTCTACACTCAGCTACCCCCAACGACAATCCTGGATTCCCCACTGAAAAAATCAATATGGTATTATGGGGTATCCAAAAAATAGTAATAATAATTCTAAATTTCTGAAAGCAAAACATTTCTTTTTTCATTTTGAACTAGCGCGATGATATTATTGGTAGCCAATATATATCATCCTGGTATAACATAAACCCACTTTCCTAATTTGACTAACGACTTCCGAGACATGATAAACAGCTGATAGGTACATATTCTTTTTTATTTGAGAAAAGTATTCACAAGAACGTGTTGTACCTCGTTGATAAAAAAGTTCAGCTATGAATAGTTCTCGTTAGTAGGTAGACAATGCTTGCTTATCTATTAATACACCCAGGCATGTCGCATGATGCGTATTTTTGGATCCTCTAATAATAGAATGGTAATAAATGACATGCATCCAGCTTTTGAAGATAATCAGTACGTACCGAACGCAACGTAAAGTTAATGCTCCTTGCATTTATGTTCCACATTGCATTCGGCATTTAAGTTAAGATGTTGATTAAATATGACACTAAGCTGCAGTTAAAATATGATTTAGGGGAACAAAATCGTTCAGTCATGTAAAAACTTCCTTCCGAGATTGTGACAAAAGTCACACGTGGCTATTATTATCCACTTGCCATCATCAATCAATCACCTGGGCGGGCGGCGCGGGTGACCGGGCGCGGAATACAGGGAGGGGGGGTTTCGGTGGGCGGCGCGTACCTGCCCGCGCTGATCACCCCGCGCGCCGCCTGCGCCAGTCTGCGCGCGCGCTCCGATGCGCGACCCCGGTTGTCGCACGCCAGTGATTTAACGCGTCATTATGCCACTGTTTTCCGAACACATCGCGAATATGTATTACGGGTCATCATCCCCGTACACTGGATCGCCTTACAGCTACAGCAGTTCAGCTTCGCCTTTGGGATCGTCTTACAGTGCTTCATATCTCAATCCTGGAAGTAATTACAGCAATCACTCGTCTCTTAGTAGCTACTCTCGTGCACCATTGTCGTCGTCCAGATGGATTACCAGTGCCGGAAGAAACTACTCTCCTATGCTCACTACTATAACTGAAAGAGGATCGGCGAGTCCTGTGAGAATACATAGCCCGAGAAGAATACCAATTTCGTCTAGAAGTTACGGTACTCCTAACTATACACCACGTCCTGTAAATATAAACACGGCCGATATCGATGTTTCTAGAGATAGATATAGACATAAAGTGGAGGCTTCTACACCCCCTAGACGTCAAACACCCCCGACGATCCCCAAGCCTGAATCGACGCCCCCCAAGTCTGAATCGGTGCCCCCTAAGTCTGAACTAACGCAACTAAAAGAGGATCCAAATAATGAAAGTGAAAATGGACCCTTCATGCCCAGGGTCGACGGGAAACCGGTAACCGGTATTGACTCGTCACCAGGAATCGAAAGGAGTACAATAAAACGCGGAAGAACAGTTGTAAGACTTTATACTATAAAAAGAAATTCTCCACGAAAGCCAAATGAAGAGACACAAGATACAGACGTCACACAAGACCAAGAAGCTGAACAAGGAGTCAACGGAGAAACCAAAGCTGATGAAAAAGAGTTTATGAAATGGAGGGAAAAGCTTTCTGACGATTTGACTTACAAGGATAAGAAAGAAAAGAAAACCATGGGTGCCAAGCTCGTGGAAAAGTTTCAAGTTAAGGATGGAAGAGATTTGGAGCCGCCAAGTAAAGAACACAAGAAGGAATTGGGAGAATCTCAAAGTTTACCAGCTACACCAGCGCCTAAGACTTTTCCAGTTGAAAATATATGTTTAGACCGAAGATGTTCAATGGAACTTTTAGCAGAACAGGCAAATTTATTGGATTCATTAATCAGGAGCGAAAACCTCAGTACTGCAACTTTGGATTTGAGTAAAGTTGGCATTGCTACTGAAAATAAAAATAAGTTGGAGGACTTTGAGTCTAATAAACGACGAAAACAGGATTTACACAACCCGCTCAAGACTACAAAATCTGACCATTCATTACATGATAGTCTTAACTCATATAAAGATGTTAGAGACCCAAGAAACTTCTCAAAAAGGCGAAGTATTAAGAAGTCTTCTTCAGGAAGTTGTATCCGCAGATTAGATTCTATAACAGAGTTTCCTAAAGAACTGGCGAATGTGGACTTGCCTGCTATAGAAGAAAGCAGATTATCAGTGAAAAAAGATAATTCAAAACCAAAAACTAAGCCTAAGTTAAAAACAAAAATTACATCATCGGTTGAAGTAATAGAGTCCCCTAAGAGTCCTCTGAAATTCAGAGTTGAAAATGTTACTGTAGAAGAAACAAAAAACGCGCTACGTGCTCCAAAAAAAGATATTACTTACAGTAGTGAAGTAGAAATACCTTCAATATCAGAAAATCAGGTATCTGACATAAGTATAGAAACTAACATTAGTAAGAAAATAACAAATAAAAAGAATGCTGGAAGTGATCTTGAATCGCCCGAGCCAGATGATGGTAACTTTTGGAACAAAATAGGAAAAAGAGAAACTGTTTACTTAGTAAAAAGAAAACAGAATTTAGAAGAGGCCAGAGAAAAAAATAAGCGATCTTTATTCTGGTTTCCAGAGGAAGAAGAAGGTGATAACACTGAAGAAATCACAGCCAATAATTTTTACGATTCAAATCAAACTTCAGATGATGGCACGCTTTTAACTGATACTAATGAACAAAAAGAAACTGACGAAGACGTACCAATACATTCATTAAACATAAATGAAGAAGTTATTAAAGATAAGTTAGATTCAGAACACCTGAAAGAATTTTCCGATCAACCAAACGATGAGCACCAAAAAGTACAAAATTCACATATCGGAATAGATTCTGAAATTAGTAATCAATCTGATTTTATGGAAGAAATTGTAAGTAGAGTAGTGCCCGAGCAAACTTCAGATTTAACAAAAGAAGTAGAAAAAGATACTTCAAAGTTATCTGAAAAATGTAAAGTACAGGACAATGAAACTATTTCGACTAAATTGTCATCTTCTGCTTTCAAAGAATGTATGAATATAGGAAAAAGTGCGTCTCTGGATGCTTTAGATGAAAATAAAGTTAAAAACCCTAGCCAGAAAAAGACAAGATCAGAAAAATCAAAGAAGGTAATAAAAAAGAATGTTAAAACCGAATTAAAATCTCTTCAGACCATATTACCAAAACCCAGTGCGACGAAAAAGTTAGAAGACACAAGTCCGATTAGTATAAAGTTGGACGAAAATATAGCCTCTATAGAAAGCATACATAATGTTGACACTCTGAAATCAGTTGAAGAATTACATAAAAAAGAAGTTGAAAAACCTTTCCAATCGCCTGAAATGCAAACTGCTGAACTAGAAACAATAGCAGTCAATTCTTTGGAAACAAAAAATAATGTCACGTTGCCTTCAAAGGATCTGCCTGAAGTAGGACTAGAACAAACTAAAGTAATTCATCCTATAGAGCAAGGTCTAAATGATAAGAACTTAAAAACAAATACGGATACCGAGGTACAATCATCAGAAACAATTACTTCAAATAACGCTTCTGAAATTGCTAAACCAACCAATACGGCTGAACTAAGCGAAACAAAAACTTCAGATGGAAATAAAAACGTTAATACAACTCTAAAAAGCTTATCTAAGTCTAAATTAGTTGATAATAAAGCAAGTGTCAGGAATACGAGTCAGTCGCCGGAAGCTAACAAGATAGATAAAGCATTAAACATCCCCAGCGTCTCTAATGAAAATAAGGGACCATCAACAAACAAACCACCTTGCATATGCACGTGTTCGAATAATGTTGCGCAAAAACCCGCCGATGCAAAAGTACCTAATTCCAATAAAAACTTAAGAGTACCCGCAAAGCGTTCTCCAGAAGCCAAATCAAAAGTTAGTACGCCAGCTAAAACTGTTGTTACTAAGATTGATAAGACTGATGAAAAAGTTTTAAATGCAACTGTTATACCGTCAATAAATGAAGAGACATCGACCTCATCAAGCAATGACATAATTTCTAAACCGGCTGACATAACAGCTAATGTTCCTGCTACGCCAGTAGTGTTACAGTCACAAGACATTCCAAATGAAGAAATTGAATCAAGAGTACAAATTGAACAAAAGACAGGAGAGGAAAATAAGGCTGAAAATATTATTAAAAAAGACGAACAACCAGAAACATCTACCCAAGCTGTGGTCACTACACCAGTGATACCAAAAAAACCTGTGAAAGAGGAAAGGGCGGTGAGACCTTTAATAGCGACACCACGCCCTTTACAAAAGAAAGCCCCTCAAGTAATTCATTCAGACTCATCGGATTCGTCTTCAGAAGAAGAATCCTCAGATGAGGAGGACGAAGATGAATCAGACGAAAGTGAAGCTTCTGCGGAATTTTACGAGTGTGAAAATAATCCAGACGGAAGGACTTCCACCGGTTCAAATGATTCTGGCTTTGATTCTTCCGCACCTGCGTCACCTGCAACGTTTTCGCAAATAAAGAAAGGTAATTAAATAGACTATAAACCAATTTAGGGACGCACACAACTATACTAACTAAACTCATTTGTATATTGTATCCACATAACTAATTTTCCACTAAAACGATAGGAAACTATGCATGTCTGCTTTTGCACGGCTTTCAGCATATTAGATGTAGCATGTCTGCACAGTTGTACAAGAACCCTTTACAAGCCTAGAGCCACGCGACAATTCGTAATCTGTTTTAGACTGCGATGTAAACTGCCACCGAAAGTGTGAAAAATTGACAGCGAATTTGTGCGGCGTGAACCAGCGTCTGTTGGTGGAAGCCTTGGCATCAAGAACTGCATCTAGAAAAGGTGGGTAGACACTCAAAATAGGATCATAGTACGTACGTCTGAGGTGATATCAGCGATTTTTATGTTATCAGCGAGGCGAAACATACCATTCGAGCGTCATTGCGACGTCAGCCGTTCAGCCCAAAATAAAGCAATTTTATTGGCTAGCTATCTATCGTCTGTTACTGTTATTATTAGGTAGGCATTTACTTCCATGACTGCGATTATGAAAAATCTAAACGAAAATGAATAAACATTAAAACAGTCTAACAGGGTTCTAAAATATAAATATTTATAATTTTTGGTAATTTATCCAAATAATATACTATACTTAATCTTCTATGATTTTCGGTACACAAGACAAATCAACCGATAGTCACAATAATGTCAATTTCTAGTGATATGTATTTATAAAATTGAAAACGTATTGTGCGTATTTGTTTATATTCAGAAGTACATTGTGGCGTGGGTGTGAGATGTGGCTGTCTGGACACAAGCCAACCATTTGCTCACCTGTACAAAATTAATAGAATCAATTGCAGCCACAATTAACATAAAGAAAGAGAGTTGACATCAAGTAAATACGAAATTTCTTTACCTTTATTTTTGAAACAAGGTTGACATTTCCTTGGTTTAGAATTTCAAAAGGCAGTGTCAGATCTGATGCTTATAAATGTACCTTTACCTGTACAACCTAAGATTCTTGGAAGTATGGCCGTCTCAAATAGACAGTTCACTCGAATATAGCGCAAGTATTGATGAAGGACATTATAATTTGATCAGTCATCGATGTAGTGTCGTATGATGATGGATGCCAGCGCGTGTCTGCGCTCTCGTGACTAACGGATCGATGGTCTTTTCGATCAGCGATTAATTGGCTTACCACTCGTCAAACGTCACTGGATGTATTTTTATTTCCAAGCTGACAAGTCAGTGGGCTTTTGTCAAGATTTTTATGATAAACAGTGTGTCGTAAAAGCAAGAAATAATATTATTTTAAAACTTTTTCTTTTATATTCAAACGTCACAAATATTTTAGAATTAGGAGTGTCAGTGGTTTTTGTTTTTATCTTTTGCATGTTAATAAAAAGAACATAAATAAATAATATGTTTCACGTATAATCTGCAGCATCTTGTGCCGTTTCTATTTCTTTCTTGCCATCACACAAAATAATATGCACAGTTTTCAAAATCATGTATGTTTCATTTTATGAAACACTACAGTCTACATCTTTATTATGTTTACATTTTTGAATGTCAAATATTGTGTAGTGTTTAAAACATAAAATGTTTAGAGTGTTCCTTTCATTTGAATTCAAATAACTGAAGAAAAATTTTAAGTACTGTAGGTAATTCAACATTTAGGTTCCAAATATCTGATCTAATTTGATTTTCTCTGTAACTGGGTTGTAAAAAATAAAATAAGTATTTAATGGCCTGTATTTCTTGAGTGAATTAATAATTTTCTTAGTAATTTCGTTTAAGGATCCGTTGTGATAATCCAGAGCAATTTGATTGTTATTCCTACGCACAGGTGGTGAGGCTCCCGGGACATCGTCGAGCGCTGCGCCCGCGCAGGCCAATAACACCGACATCTTAGAACAGGAGCTCGGTGAGAGATGTTGTACTATAATAACGAGTATATATTTATTGTCCACTTGTGTATGTTCTTTTGTAAATACATTTCTTCTTGATAAGGTTAGAAAATAGGTATGTGGCTGTTTTAGTAACACCTAGTGTATCTAGTCTCAACTAAATATTGCTTGCAGCTACTAACACAGTTTCCATAGTTGTCATGTTTTTCATTTCAACTTTTTTTTTTATTTATTCACCGAAATCACGTCACCAGAAACTTCTAACGAAAGAATAAAGGATTTCTTGGCTCACCATTAGAGAAATAAAGTATATGTATATGATTGTATGTAAATGTTTATGGTTTGTTCAATCAAAGTATCATCAAAGGTGTGGGTCGGAACCATATAAAACGCGCATATAAAACGCTCCAGTCAATAAATTATATTTTGTTTGATTATAAACAACGCTGGCACGATTGGCAAAAAAACTTATTGTATTCTGATCACAACTATAAATATAAGCGCTGAAGCGGCAGGACTTTCTCTGAAAACAGAGTGCAGGCCCACGCCCCACTTCGAGATGGGTTCCGCATACCAACCGCGCGAGTGTGGACTTAACACTGTATAAATTATGTAATACACACTGTATAATATCACTTCCAGATTAGATTAATTAATAACTCGCTGCTGTATCCGTGCAGCAGTTAATTAAAACGTCAGGCGTTCACAAAGAGTAATGTCCGTTGCTATTTAAAAGTCAAACTTTCAAACATTTCTGCAGCCACTATTTGAAGTATAGTTTTTGGAAATAATAAGCATAAATTATGGTTTCAACATAATAATTTTTCCTCAGAGAAGAACAACATTTTTCTTACACAACATTTTCTGCGAACTTAAGTTTATTACCTGAATTTTCCTGTTTCGTCGAACAGAAAAATTAGAAACTCTGAGAATTTAGATGGACGAATGATTTATTTCCAATCAAGCGAGACTTGCCAAATTCTGGCTCTACAAAAGGAACATTCATTTTACAAATTAATGACTCAAATTCCGAAAATAAGACAAAGACTCGGTATTATTAGAATCCTATAAGTTATATATCCTAATATATAATCTATTCTATAATCCTAATACATAATCTATTTAATACATACATAACATCACGCCTGTAATCCCCAAAAGGTTAGGCAGAGGTGTACCCGTAAACCCACATTTCGCCATTTATAAAGTCCTATGTAATAGGGGGAGAGCCTGTTGCCATCAACCTGGCACAAATCCAAACTCCGAGGCTGCTACTGAGAAATTCCTGATGAAAAACCCAATTACACTTTGCCCGACCTGGGAATAGAACCCAAGACTTCATGCTCAGCAGTCGCGCTTAGCGACCATTAGACCATCGAGGCTATTTAATACAGTTTCAAAAAAAACTTTTTGGTCTTGATATACTGCCAGTTAGTCGATTTAATCCAGACCAGAGAAACCAATTGAATTTCCATTAGACTGTTTGATTCAATAATTATTTAACATACATAACATAACATCACGCCTGTAATTCCCGAAGGGTTTCGGCAGAGGTGTACCCATTAGCACACCCACATTTCGCCAGTTATGTTTTTAGTCCCATGTAATAGGGGGCGAGCCTATCGCCATCAACCGGGCACAAATCCAGACTCCGAGGCTGCTACTGAGAAATTCCTGATGGAAAAACCCAATAACACTTTGCCCGACCTGGGAATCGAACCCAAGACCTCATGCACAGCAGTCGCGCTTGCGACCACTAGACCAACGAGGCAGTCAATAATTATTTATAATTTTAAAATACCTATTTACGATAAATATCAAAGTATTCTAAATAAATATTAAGATATTATCTCAAAGACATCATCCGTGCCAAATAAAATAATTGTAACGATTATTTATACGAGTGCTTCGAATTACAAATTATAGAAGATTAACATATGGAAATAGAACATAAACAGAGATTCTGTGCCTCTTGAGTTATAGGTAATGGGGCTAGCACGTAATTTATGAGTTATGTTATAACAAGCATCAAAATATATTCCACTCTCATCGTTAGATATGTTTAATTTTATCGGTTACGCGCATTCAACACACAATTTCTACATAATTTTGTCAGAAATAAGCCCTGAGTATACTCAGGGCTGATTTTTCAATAGTCAGATAACTTTTATCTAAGGAATAAATATGACAGTTTGACATATTATCCAAACAAAAGCTGTCAAATCGCCATATTGATATCTCCGGATGTTCGAAAAATTAGCTATAGGCGTTAATTTTTGAATCGTCAGGTAACTTTTATCCAAAAAATAAATATGACAGTTTGACATATTATCTAAACAAAAGCTGTCAAATCGTCATATATATCCCCCCGGCAAAAGTTAACTGACGATTGAAAAATTTGCCTTTTGTCCATTACTTACTCTGAGACACCGAAACAAAAGATGACCAAATTCAATACAACGTTAGAAAAATATCGTTACAACACTATCGTTATTTCTATGGTAGCGTATAAATCTGGGTTTATTTCACGACATAAACAAAACCTAATTATTAGTCATTTACAAAAAAATAAAACAGTAAAACGCACGAATTTTGACACATCTAACTTCTGCTCGCGATTTCGACCGCGTTGTTTTTTACACTCGCGTTAATTTACGTTTTTCATTTGTGCTCCCTTCACTATTCCTTAAAATAAATCTGGTTATCATACACAAATATATTTTTTAAAACCTACTGGCAGTTCCAGAGATTAGTGCGTTTAACCACACAAACAAAGAAGAAGAGGTTGACCGTTATTTTTCAAATCTAACAACTATTATAAATGCCAAACTTATTACTCAATAACGGTTGAATGGACATAGACAAATTTAGCGCAGAGATAGATTATAGTTTGGAATAGCGCATAGACTTTTTATCCCGGAGAAATGTATGGTTCCCATGGGATAATTTAACTTTGACGAGGACGAAGTCGTGGGCGGAAGCTATTAGAGCTATAATAAATTGAGTACCTATAGTTATTCATTGCAGTTTATATTAAAAATACAAAACTTAATAAGGAAAGCTGCACTTTTTCCTACCAGAGATCCCGTGATATCCCCAGAATTAACTGCGGCGACCTTGATATTGCTCCGTCTGAGCAAATATTTTTAGCGACGCTCACGATCTCATACGAGGTGAAAGAGAATTAATATATCGCACATGCTGTACCAATTATGTCATACTACTATAACGCAACGTAAACATCCATGAACTTGAATCGTGTTGTAAACCAACGACCCGACGTCTACGAAAAAAGCTTATAAACATGATTTGAAAGATATAATGAGGTTGTATTTTGGAAGTAGAAGGAGTAAGACAAAAGTAGTATGGTATATGGATAAGCCGACTGGAGCTTAAATAATGCTAGCCTACTGTTGTCCCACTGTAGTGCAAAGGCCTCTATCCCTACCGAAAATGATCACCACCTTCCTCAAGGCATTATGGTGAATTCAAACTCATATTAATAATATGTCCAGTATTTTCACGATGTTTTCCATCATTGATGTCAGTAAAGTTCAAGAGAAAAGAAAATACATATTTACTGAAAAGTTACCTTGGTATTTGCTTGTTATGGAACCGATAAACTTATGCCTGACAGCATACCTTTAAGCAGCTTACCTTCAATAATTTATATAACTTATTAACTCGACTACACAGGTATTTTCATACAAACATAATTCTATGGACTTAGGTTCTAACCTAGAAAAGTTAAAATTTAATGTAATGTGGCAGTAAAAAGTAATTCTATTATAGCAACAATGCAAAAGCCAAAAAAACCTAAAAAACATATAAATTAAGTTTATCGAGCAAACTGTCCAGAGCGTTTTGTACTTTCAGCCAAAGGTAATATTAATTTTATGATAACATAAATAAAGCTTATTGCATATTTTTATGAATATGGCGACCTAAACGAATTAGTAAAGTGACCGTGACGTCTGTAGCACTTCAAAGTGTTACCCGATAAGGATCAGTTGGTGCCTAATGGCTTTAGCGAAGGATGTTTACAGATGTGTATCGCCGCAGGCCACAGATGCGGTAACTGACAACGCGCTCGTGCCAATAATTTGAAGCAATAGAAACTATAAAACTGGCAAACCGGCCCTGATAAAAGCCGGAAAGAAAACAAACAAACGGAGAAAAATACAGTTGTTGAGAATCGGGACCTAGGTTGGAAAACACAGAGGGAGATGTACTAAAGCTATTCACGACTTTTTTGTTTTTTTTTTTACCATACAACCTCATAAGTAATTTAGCAAGTAATAAAACCCGTAAAAATATATTAAAATTAGTCTAGCACTTCACATTAGAGACAAACAGAAATTGCACTACGAAATCTAGTAGTATATTTTAGTTTCTAAGATGGTGGGTATTCTAAAGTAAGAAAAAAACTGAACGACGATCCGAGTGTGTGTGTATGTGCAGTATGCTGATAAATTATACCGAACCCATCCCTATTTCCAACAATATCGTCACGAAGTTAGTGGGAATGAGGACTATTGGTACAAACCTACATTACTGAATATTGCGAACGACCCACACCAAACTTTAAAATAATAATTTCAGACACCACAAACATCTTGTTTTTATGTTTATTATTACAATCGTTTGTGACGTCATCATTACTCAGATTTTCTGGTTTTATGACGGTAGGTTTTTAACTTTCCCGACATTTCAAACTATTGCGACTCAAGCACACGGTCCACTATTAACATCTGGAACGCTCGAATTCGTAACTGTGCCAAAATATATAGTGCTTGAGGCTCTCACTAATGCTTTTGTTCAATTCTATGACCAACAAATCATATTTATATTTCTTCTTTCAAATAATGTGCTGTTAAACAAAAACTGGACGAAACTTTTATCTTCCACAGAACAATCCACTGCTTACGACATCTTTAGGAAGACTGGTCGGTTCACTCCTCCTGCGCGGTCCATCCCTCGCTTCAGGAAGTACACCGTCGAAGATTTCCAGTTCATCAAAGTGCTGGGCAAAGGCAGCTTTGGAAAAGTAAGTTCATTAACTCTTTTGTCTTGGTAAATCTTTCAGCCATCGATCTTTCAAGAGCTTCCGCGTCATTAATTAGTGAGTGGTGTGTGTTCGCAATTATCATTGTTTTGTATCGTTGACCTGAATCTGGCTCAGAGGAGGTAGGTGCCAGACTACTGACATGAAGCACCGCTTCGAGGTTTAAAAATGGATCAATATATCACAATCACAACAGTCAAAAAGATTATCTTATTCTACTTTTTATAGTTTAACGTTCTTCAAACGTGAATTGTGAACAAGAATTTTATTTATGTAGTTCGGTATGAGTAGATTTTTTCTTTAAAAGCATTAGCTACAGTTTATCAGATCCAAAAAAACTCAGCTAATGCTTTTGTCTGCACCTCGCAGATACAAAACATTATTCTTCCTAATTGCTACCAAGAAAAAGTGATTTTATTTTGTAAAAATTCAAGGTGTGTACGTATTCTCCGTCCCAAAATAAACGAAAACTGAAACAAGGGATTTTGCCAAGAGAAAAAACAGCTCTCGCATACATAGATAAGCCGTTCTGTACACGTAATGATTTGCAACGGACAACACTGAACACAGTGTATTTAGTTGCTGAAAGACATGTCTATTCTTACAAAGATATGACAAACTCGACACATTCCAAGACTACAAATATAATACGCCCATTAATTTACAAAAGTGTTTAAATGTTTAAAATCTGAAGTAATTTGTTATATTTAACGTTTAGTCCCTGAGAAGTGGCTTTTCTTACTCAATCACATCTTCCGGATCGCAAAAATTAGTAGTATTTTCTTTGAGATTTGCGTAATGCGGAAAATTTCGTTTAATCCAGATATAGATTTCTTATATCATTCTTATATAATTTTACGCGCTCGGTTTCTAATAATTGACTGTTCGCTTTATTAGCATACGCGCGACATTATTCTTGCCGTGCTATAAGTATACAGTATAAAAATGATGGCAATTGGCACGCGACGATGGGAAGAGACCAGATGGGATGACCATAATGCCTTGGAAGTTGGGTAGGCCTTTGGTGTGGGATGCAACATGTGTCGACACCCTTGCGCCATCCCACCTTCCCAGCACGACGTGCTGTGCTGGGGCTGCCGCTGCAGGTGCCTAAAACCTCAAACGGCGCAAATATAACAACCTTCTTGGAAGTTATGTGTTTGAGCCGTTTGGGGTTGAAACACTGGGGCCATGGGGTCCGAGCGCTCACCTTGTTTTTCGGGACATCGCCAAGCGACTGGTCGACTCTTCACACGACCAGAGGGCTGGCCTTTTCTTAGGTCAAAGAATCAGCATTGCCATACAACGTGGCAATGCTGTCAGCCTTTTGGGCACTTGCCCCATTGACAGCGACGCGGACGAATTTTTTGATGCCCTATGAGATTTTTCCTCTCTGCCCTTTTTTTTTTTTAAATTGTACATATTTTACATTTAAATTAAGGTTTTATGTATAGGTTAATAATTGTATAATAAAAATACCCTTTAATTTAGTATAAAAATTTTGTGACGTTATAAAATATCATTTAGTGCCTCTGACTACACAGAAGAAACATAGATCTGGAAAAAACCAACAGAGTAGTTTTAATCTTGGAGAGAGGTATAATTTGTTTTCTCATTGAAATTTCAAAGTAAAAGCATTTATTTCAAATAGATAGAAAGGAAAATTTTAACGTCATTTACAAGAAAAAAACTGTGCGATCGAGGGATCCCCGAACGGAGGAACGACGTTCCTGACGCCCGTATATAATAAAAAGAGAAAGAGAGGGAAGATCGCCTGGAGGGGACATTACGCTTTTTCCTTACGTGACGATTTCTGCCTACCGCAAGACGAGATAAAGAACTTGGTTCCAAACAATATTTATACGTTGTTGTCATTAGATAAGCACAGTGATTGTAGATAGTGCCTCGGCAACTATCTACAATCAGTTTCTGCTAGATATTGTTGAAATACTTTAGGAGTTTCTATTATTATGTCATTGTCTTCACGGCTGGCGGGTAGGTGTATTTAACGGCCACAAACGCAGCCACTCAACTAATATTCGGGTGTCGTGACACCTTAGTTATTGCACTCTAAAACTGTGTCAAAGTGTGGGGAAATCATATGAAAATAGAATTAACTACCTGTGAATTCAAGAATAGATGGAACTAGGTCACCGGAGAGTACTTCATGTTCATGTTAACTCAGGACAAATTGAAATTTTGAACTGTACACCTCATAGAATTTGAAATGACAATAATGGGAGAGAGCAGGCTCGCGACCAC
Organism: Hoplodrina ambigua; assembly: GCA_949774945.1. Taxonomy (NCBI): domain Eukaryota; kingdom Metazoa; phylum Arthropoda; class Insecta; order Lepidoptera; family Noctuidae; genus Hoplodrina; species Hoplodrina ambigua. Next base: position 11,259,762 of record OX458967.1, read on the forward strand.
GTAATAATAAAAGAATATCATTTTTTATTATGTCTCAACAAGCGATCACACGCATCATGGTTGGTGACGTCGTAGACGCCTCCGATTCTCAGCAGGTAGACTGGGTAGACTACAAACGTCATAGCAAGTGGAGCCATCTAAAATAATGATTTGGTGTCTAGTTGATTCTGACAAGTGACGATATAATGCTATTAATTTCTCGCATTCGAGACGCAGTGGCGAGCAGCGCCAGTTAATAGTGACGCACGGAACATCAAAGAGTTAGGAAATGTCAAATAATATTTTTATTTTGCACGTAGAGGACGTTGAACTCGTAAACAGTAAAGTTCTGGACCATAATTATGTGTCCGATAAACAAAATGTAAATTATTGCATTGAATAGGGCAGCTGACACCACCAATTAATTAACGTACATTTTATGACCTGTCAAAACGCGATTCTCGATTTTGTATGGCAAATGACCATTGTGGGGTCACTTTTGTTGCTTTTGTGCCGACTCAATTGACTAACTATTTATCAATTTAAAATTAAATTTTACAGTTAATTGATAGTTAATCGGATTATTAGGGCAAAATTAAAATTAATGGTGTCATCTACCCAATTGCATGACTTTACAATGAGACGCAGTTAAACTGCTCATGAATAGGACAGTCTAACCATTAATTATTGAGTAAAAGCGTATCTGCTTAAAAGTCCTAATGTAGTAGAGGTTTAGTTTGGGTACGTAGTAACTATTCAGTAATCTGTGGTTTGGGGACGATAGAGATTTTTGGGTGAAAGTTGAAAGCGGATACCTACTTCAGGGATATTGCTAAGACCTATACCTTATTTTAAACTACAGTGTTCGCTCAATAAATAAAGGGGACATAAAATCAAAGCTCCCATATAGCTGTCAGTCGCCAGCTATAAAGTCTTCTCGTACGTCGACAGTCGCCCTTTCCTTTCAACTAAAGATAAACTTATCTGCCTACCGATATTGTGCAATAAACTGTTTGCGCTTTGAGCTCAAAGTATTTGTGAACCCTGAAGTTTAAATATAAGTTTCGGGGTAGGTATCTGTTTAACAAGGTAACCTTACAAAATAAATAACTTAATAAAAAAAAATTTGTTGAAAGCGCTAGCGTAGCCATCAAAGTTAAAATTTTCTGTTTTTTTTTCGAATTTGTAATTGACGTTCTTTTTATGAGCTGACAAAAAGTTATTTTCCTGTTAGCAATAGTAAACAATGACGTCGCTTTGCTAACTCAATTGACTAACTATTTATTGATTTTAAAGCAACTTAAAATAGAATGTCAGTGTTAATTGAAAATAATCAGGTTTTGAGTGTTAATTTAAGTGTATCTTTAAAGAAATTATGTCTTGGAATTATTGGGCAATTGTCAACTACCCAATTCGGCATAGGGTATCCTGGCGCGTGCCCTATAATAAGAACATTTTAAAAAAGGATTACATAATGTGAACTCGTTACTCTAAACCTATTTGTAACTATTACTTGTATCAATTGTACGAATAGTGTTTTGCTCCCAGGCTGTTAGCCAGACAAACGTGAAAATAGAAATCAGGACAGATGAGCAGGTCTCACTGGTGACTAGTGCAATAAATTATTTTAATAATCGCTCAGTTTCTTAGAATCTCTTGTAAAAGAAAATATTGGAATATTGTGACAGGAAAATTAGCACAACAAGACAACAAAATGCTTGTTGGAATTAGGTTGAGTTTTTCTTTATGCTTGACATAAAGAATGATTAATTGGTAGTATCTATTTGGGTAGAACAATTTAGGGATAGAGCACACGGTAATATATCAATTGGTATGCATATCCAGAGGTGAACGCTACCATGTTATAAACAAGCTTAAGCCTCGCGACTACGTCCCCGTAAATGCCGGTTATATATGGGGGGTTTAAATTTTTTCGCGGTATCCTAATTCTTTTTTTTAGAATAAAAGTGAACCTAAGCCTATATTCAGCTATTTGTCAATAAGTCTCGTTAAAATTAGTGCAGTCTTTTCAGGAGTTAGCCGGAACAAACAGACCGACAGACTCACAGACAATCATTTAATAAATTGACTTTTGTTTTTTTTTTTACCCTTCAATCATTCGTATTCATTTTGTTAAACGCTGTTAATTTGAAATTACAGACAAACACTTATTTATTTGTATAGATATTATGGACAGAAATATGGTCGTGTATTTACTGTATTTTTGTTGTATCTGATGAGGGATTTATCCTTTTAATGTAAATGCAGTGGTGACCGTAACCTCAGCGATGATGCGCGATGGCAGCGTGCCACCTGCAGCTTAGCGGTTCGCCGCAGTTTACCTGCACTATCGTACTGAAACATTAGATTTATTCGCTCTATTTCGGGTGCCTACATCACTGGCCACCTTTCCAACGTCAGAGAGCACGTGTCATCGTCCTCCTTGCGCTCGACGTACTGTCGCCTATTAACTATTGTCTATCGTGGCTTAATAGTCTACCATTTACAATTATTATCTACCTATAGAACGATATATTGTGTTAAAGCCAAAACAACACGAATCTTTCAACGCATGTAGAGGAGCGCTATTTTTCTCTGCAGCGTATTATTATCTAACTACAAAACTAACGGATGCGTCACGTGAATGTGTTTTCATCGATTCCTTCAGCTCTTGTGTCAATAAGTACCTATACAACGTGATCATTTCTGTTTTTACCCAAAGCGGGACATTTTCATGACTTAAAAAATTAATAAGTTGAGACTCTTCATGAAAATTTGTGTTGATATACAATCAAATAGTTATAAAACCTGAATATAAAAATATTTTATCGTTAGGAAAATAGTCTCTGTTAGAAATGTGAAGTTTTTATAAGAGTTAACTGAACTGTTAACAAAAACGGGACAATTCTGCGTCCCGAAGCATCACTCGAGAGCAACGGGACGAAGTCACGAATAAAGAGACGGCCCGGTTCAATACTCAATTCAGCATTTCTTATTAGATATATTAGGTACCTGCATTTTGGCTAAGCCACCTGTTGTACCTGTAATACTTAATAACGGTGAAGATTTTCCTCAAAATAAATGAGCAAATATGTTGCGTTCAAATTGATTTACGACCATACCAAATACACGTTTATTAGCAAGAGTGATCCGCGCGTTACGTGAGCCAGAACGCAACGTCTTCCTGGTTTCACAGAGCTTGGCCCAATTGCCTTTGAGTACGGGCCAAGAATACGGAGAAAGCATGAGATATATGAATTATAAAATGAAAACTTCTGTCGTAAGGGTGTCACGTTCGCTTCCTGCGCCATATTTCAGCACATTATTTACTGTTTCTGTCAATTTTGGATATTTTCAAACAAACTAATAATTTTGAACTTAGAATATTTGCTGTAACTCGTGTCGCCTTGTTTTAAAATAACAAACGTGATAGAAGATCATCGAGTGAATCGATGATTTGTATCTGTGGCCGCCGTCCTATCTGCTTCATGACTTCTCAAAGACAAATCTTTCTCACAGTTCGTTTTTGTGGCATCCGCTAACGATTTGCGTCTCTTTAAATAGAACCGGTATCAATATCTGTTTGTCTCTGCACTAACGTCTATTTATGCGTGCCTACGCACCGGACTGGAGAACTATAGGGCGATGAACACTGAATTAAAGTTTAAATATTTTATTTTATTATTAGGTTTCGAGAAGCTCCTGTTCTTCACCATCTATAACGTCTTCTACATAAAAAGTCTTTGTCTTAACGGTATAACGTCATACTTTTAAGTTGAGAACGTCCTCGTGTTCTGCAGATCGTTAAATTTAAAAAGCAAAAGTCTTAACAGTTCAAAATTTACACGGTCTGAAAAGTACTGTACACGGTACCTGAACTTATAATTAGTACATGTGAGCCTTGAATCGCCAATCCGCCTTGGGCAAGCGTGGTGATCAATGCTCGTTTCTTCTTTAAATGGGAAGAGGCATTTGTCCTGCAGTGGAACAATATAATAGGCTGTTCATGTTCTGCCTTGCCTTTTCCCGACTATGTTTAACACAAAAATAGGCTAGAAGTAATAGGTTTGTATTATTATTATTAAATTATATTAACTTATAACTTCACTACAGTAGATTCTTTTTACTTGCAGGTGTTATTGGCGGAACTTCGCGACACAGAATACTACTACGCCGTGAAATGTTTGAAAAAAGACGTGGTTTTAGAAGACGATGACGTCGAGTGTACTTTGATCGAGAGGAAAGTTCTCGCACTTGGCACTAACCACCCTTACCTCTGCCATTTGTTTGCTACTTTTCAGACGGATGTAAGTAAACTCAACATTTATAATAATATTTTACGTTTCACGATGACATTTGAAATCGCTTTATACTTTAAATTTTTTGTGGAATTCATTAATGGATACGCTTTCATATTAACATCGAATAAATTGCGAAAAGTATTTCAATAAATCTTCATTAATACTCTTTGTATATAGAAGATAGTGAGCAAGGTATTTATAGTAAAAATTGGCACACAAAGTGGGCTCTAATAGCTTTAGGACAGCAGTTATGATTTCCGGAGGAATCTATAATTGAATAACGTGTAATGAGTGGGCCATGTATCTAATTCTTATGAGCGGCCTTTGGCATACAAGCATTCCGAAAGGACGATAGTCAAATTAGTAGAGCAAAGCTTTGGGCGGTTCCCAATCAGAATACCTACCTGATGCAAGCAGATGAGAACTATAAAAGACTGATATATTCGGAACTAGTGGATGTTTTTCGATTAGCATCAAGGTCTTATGTGTATTATAAGTGTGTGTATATTGTTTATTGTTTTTAGTCTCACCTGTTCTTCGTGATGGAGTATCTGAATGGCGGTGATCTGATGTTCCACATTCAGCAAAGCGGGCGGTTCCCGGAGGCACGCGCGCGTTTCTACGCTGCGGAAATAGTATCAGGACTCAAATTCTTGCACAAGAGAGGCATTGTTTACAGGTAATTTATTAATTTTAGAAGCCTTTATGGTTACTTTATTTTTTTCGTAACAACTGATTAGGTTTATCTCGTTAAAGACTGCAGCCTATGGACTCTATTGCTCAATATGTTGTAGGTAGATAATATTGTTGACAAAAACATTACACCTTCTTGCATGCTATATAAATATGTATTTTAATTAGACATTAAAAGGCACTACCCGTAGGTATATAATAATGTACTCTGTGGGCACTTCTAAACGTCATTAGCAAGGAAAAAAACGTGTTGCCCTTTCAAAAATGCAGTTTCGTTTGGAGAATGGGCAAGAAACCCTAACATGTACCTAAAGATGTAGTTGCCAAACGGTGGTGATTAACTGTAATTTTTTTTTCGCTGTCTATCATTTCAACAGTAAGGAAGTTTAAACGCTCGAAATTGTGTTATCATTTAACTACAGGTTGCACAGATCTCAAGCTTAAACAAAAACTTATTTGCATACCTGTATTTCCTTTTCAGAGATTTAAAACTGGACAACATCCTCCTAGACTTCGAAGGTCACGTGCGCATCGCTGACTTCGGCATGTGCAAGCTACAGATATACTTGGACAAGACAGCAGACACATTCTGCGGCACTCCAGACTATATGGCACCGGAGGTCAGTACTTGGTGTACCTAGGTAGTACCTACTAACACCAATCGATTGACGTACTTTTTATGACCTGTCAAAACGTGATATTTTGCATGACAAAATACGTGACGCCACTTTTGTGTCGACTTAATTGACTAACTATTTATTAATTTGATAGCGATTAAAAATCAAATGTTACAGCTATTTGAAAATTAATCTGGTTTTCAGTAGGTACTAAAATAAAGTGTTTCTTTAGAGAAGTTATATACTGCCTTGTTGGTCTAGTGGTCGCAAACGCGACTGCTGTGCATAAGGTCTTGGGTTCGATTCCCAGGTCAGGCAAAGTGTTATTGGGTTTTTCTCGTCAGGAAATTCTCAGTACCTAGTAGCTTCGGAGTCTGGATTGGTGCCCGGTTGATGGCAATAGGCTCGCCCCCTATTACATGGGACTAAAAACATAACTGGCGAAATGTGGGTGTACTAATGGGTACACCTCTGCCTAACCCTTCGGGGATTACAGGCGTGATGTTATGTTATATGTTATGTTATTGGTTAATGCTGTCAACTACACAATGCTTGTACTTAGTAGTAGGTACTTGTTTTACAAGTACTTGGTACATTTCTCTGAAATGATTACTAATCTGCAACAAAGCAATAACATGGAATAGGCAAGTAAGAAAAAGTATCTACATACTTACATATTAGATAACATTAGTTATTTCAGTTAAGGCGAAAATCCAAATCTTTTTAGATTAGTTTTATTTTAAAAGTAGGTACCCAGTAGGTACTTCACTTCATATTTACATAGTATTTAAGTACTTACCTACATTATCATTTCAGCTGTAAATCTCCCTTTAATAAACCATCTGTCTCCATAGATCTTGTCATAATTAATGGTTATTGAATCATCCATACACCTGCCAATCCCGTGGTTGGCATGTTGGCAGTCGCATGTCGTACTATCGTGTTGTCGACTGGTCAAAGGTCGATGCCTTTTCTTTATAGCCACTGACTACGCAGGCCTTAAGTCCAAGCTTGTACTATTGAGCCAGTTATTGTATTTTGAACTTTATTCTGACCAATTTTAAATGCTTAATACAAAATTGACGACTTAGATTTAGTTCGAAGTTCGTTTTTATACTAAAATGGGTATAATAGTAATAGGTACATTCTGAATTTTAACATCGTCGATGATACATACTTGTACTACGTTCTGAATCAAAGTATATAAATAATTCGTTTGTTTTCAGATAATAAAAGGTCAAAAATACAACCAGACAGTGGATTGGTGGTCTTTCGGCGTGCTGCTATACGAGATGCTGATTGGCCAGAGTCCGTTCAGCGGCTGCGATGAGGATGAGCTGTTCTGGTCTATCTGTAACGAGATGCCGTCCTATCCACGCTTCCTCTCGCATGAAGCGCTTACCATATTGACAAGGGTAAGTAGTTTAAAGCCTTTCTACAGAGGCGCGTACGGAACAACTGCGCGCCGCCGTCACAAGTTCGTTGCCCGCAGTCTCCTCCTTAAGGTGGCCGAAGATTTTTTAGGGCCCTGCTGAGCCTGGCTGCCTCTTTTCCATCCTCACCTACTTTGAATGATACACCATGCAAAGCAAACCTAACAAAAGCCTAGATAATATATTTAGACGATGGAAGGGACATCGTGATTCGTGATAGACTTTTACCATGGATTCAGGTTATTTTAAAATTAACTAAGTAGAAAGCGTGCGCTGGAATAATTTATTTAGTGAACTGACCTTTGGATAAAAATTTTGTAAGCACGACATACGCTCAGGAAATGAGAAGCCTTTTTTTCCTTTAGAATTTTTTCACAAACTCAATAGGTAAATGCGAAGGTAGACAACCAAAAAAAAAAACTATCAACCTCCATGAAATCACCAAAGACGTAATTTTCTGACAAGTGTTTGTTGTTGTAGCTATTGGATAAGGACTCGCGGACCAGACTGGGCGGCACCGAGTGCATGCAGGGAGACATCAGGGACCAGGACTTCTTCCACGCCATCCACTGGGACCGGCTCGAGAGACGAGAGCTGGAGACACCTTTCAGACCACGGGTGGTAAGTGCGACATTATCAAAGTCAAAATATTCACTTCAATCAAACCATTAATAAGCCAAGGCCATATTATTAGCCAACTTGTAACTCCTCTGAATATTGCCTCTGTTTTTCAGTCCTGTCTTAAAGAGAATGAGTCATCATCACCTGTATCTTGTTTGTCTTTATTTAATGATCTTCCCCTATAGGAATTTTGACCATTTATGTCTCCGTAACTTAAAGTTGAAGAACATGCAACTTTCGACTTCTTTAAATGAATTTTTACACCCGTAATTTTATGCCTACGTAAAATATAACTGAAGAAAGCTGTCACCTTACACTTCACAAGTCAGTTCAGTTGTTCAATCCTTTATTACTTTTCGACAGAGACATCCCATGGACACTCAATACTTCGACAAAGCGTTCACTGGCGAGCGGCCCCGCCTCACGGCGGTGGAACCACACGTACTTCGCTCCATGGACCAAGAGCCTTTCAGAGGTTTCTCATACACCAACCCAAACACAACGGACCGCTAAACTCAACTCTAGCACATAGAGTGATGGTTGAAATTCCCTTGTTACATTTAGCAGGCGCAGGCGCAGCGGTGTTTTCGAAAACATTCGATGATTGATCGCCAGTGTTATTATTGGTGATTGTAAGTCCCGCTGGACGGTAGTCTTTGGCAGTCAAGTTTTTATAGTCGTAACGAATATGTAGGTACTTATTGCCCATGAGTAGAAAAATAGAACATTCGGAATAGTAGATGTATAAAATCTACTTTTTTACAAAAATGGGTCGAGTTGAAAAAGCTGCCTTATAAGTGTTGTACCTATTCTAAAACGAATCTATACCTACATGTAGAAGGTATCTTAATTTAATCAGTTGAAATGCATATCAAATAAAACGTATGTTATTGTGTCTGGTACACGAATTGTATTGTTATATGGACTAGGTGTTAGGTAAAGGCTGTAACACACACGCTGCACGTTGATGTTATTTTCAATTAAGGTTGTTTGCTTCAACAATCAGCTTTTAATTAGCGTTTATATTTCCAGCCTGTGTGTTACACTTCTATTATAGTAAAAAATATTTTCTATGACGTTCACTTTATTCATGTTAAATATTTAAATTGTACAGTCAAAATATTTTCTAAAGAAAATCTGAACATTGATATACATAAAATGAAAAAAAAAAAATATAACTTAGAATAAATATTTTACCCATTCGACTAGAGTCGTACCTACCTACCTACCTAAGTAGACAACTACTTACGTTTTTAAAAGTATTGGCTCAGTCAATTTCTGTACAATTAGGTAGGTACAATTAATTGCACACAGATTATGCAAAATTAATAATTTTACATTTAAAATTAAACTTAAATACTTTTTTATTATTTTGTGCAATATTATTAGATGTATTCAAATAAAGAATACTGTGAACTAGTGTTATGATTATTTATGATGAATTTAATCAAATTATTTTATTATCGTCCTTGCTTTAAGAATAAATTATACCAAAGATAGTTTGTTCGGATTGTACATTGTTTGTTGGATAATAAAATTACAAATTACAATCGTGTTTGATTATGATAGGGCCTACCAAACATTGAGCAACCATCTTTTAACCTTGTATCACGTTAGAGCAATCAACCACAGATTATTAAGGGCCAGCGCAAAAAGAATATTAATATACTTGAGAAATTGATAATGAACTAAAATACATCCGAAATAGAGTTGCTAATTGGGAAGCTGACATCACCAATCAATTGCCATACTTTTTATGACCTGTCAAACCACGATACCCCATAGATTTGGTATGTCAATAGCTAACTGTGACGTCATTTATTTGCCAATAAAAAAACTGTTGATTTTAAAGCAACGAAAAATCAAATTTTACAGTTCATTGAAATTTAATCAGGTTTTCGAGTTGATATAAAGTGGATTTTCATGTCGTTCGTTAATGGTGTCAACTGCTTGTGTAATTGCTTGTTAGAGAATAAATGCCACACAACATTTTCAAGGAAATTTATGAATAAGCATACTGTTGCTGTATTTGCGCTGATCCTTAAATAGCCTTCACGACTCCACACTTATATTATGGTGAATATTGGTGCCGATTCCCTTGTTCACAAAATTAGAGAATTGGCATCTTTTACTTATATACAGCGAAAGAAACGGACGGTGACATTTTAGAACTAAGTTGCAGATATCGAATTAGTTTTGCCTTGAACTTATCCGTGTTTTTAATCAATGTGTTCTGACATGTTAACTAAAATTGAATGGAAGTTTCAGATTAACTACAATTGACAGGTCTAATCTACTTCCACCCTTTTCTAGGATTGGACAGAAAAATATAGAAATAGTCTAATTTCAGTTTAGTTTGTGAACAAGGGAAAACGCACCATTGACATATTCACCAGTACATTGACAGCAATCCTCATAAAATTGAGAAACGACTGTCAACACAGGCCACTCACATTATTCATAATAAGCTCTCACATCATCCGGATAAGTGATCAACAGCTGAAGTACTTTGTGTCGGGTGGCTACGAAGAGGTGGTGCGCCAGTTTGTCCTCGAACACTTCCAAGCTCAGGACACAGGGATCTACGATAGTGCTGTCGTAGTCTTGCACGTACAACAATCGATCCGGTTCACCGCTTGTAAATGGCATCGTATTTATTGTACATATTGCGACCTTAAACAATATTTTTAAATTGTTTTTATTGCTATCTTATTTTCAGTTAAAAAAGTCTTCGCTTGCGGGTTTCAATAATATATACCACTGTGACTTCACATATCTTAAGAACTGTTCAGTGCATATTTCGTCTCTTGTGTATAACGCTACGACCGCCCGCTGCCCGCACCTCACCCGGTCTACCCCGCAGGCGAGGACTCAATTAACCTTTATTGTTGTGTTTGCGAGTAAGGGTCGCTATACAATTAAGCGGGTCGGACGATTCGATCAGCATATTAAGGACCCACTTAAGTGTATAGCGACCCTAAGATGTGGGAGGATGCGATGGAAAATTGCGTGCAATATTTACACGTTTGTTTGAAAATTGCGTGCAATATTTACACGTTTGTTTGAAAATTGCGTGCAATATTTACACGTGCACGTACTATATTTATACGTGCACGGATTTTCAGTTCATGAGGAGTGTGATGTGTCAGGTGTGTACAAAATCTTACTGACCGCTCCATCCTTATAGCCAATGAACATGATTTCCCCATGTTCGATTGCGCACGTCATATTTCCACATTTAAGCGCGATGTAGTTCGATTTAAATGCTTGAAAAATTGCCACCCGCCGATCGCTGTTATTTACTGAAAGTAATACAATAAAATTGATTTAACATTTTTAAACAAGGGATACTGACAGCAGTGCATGGCCATTATTAGCAATGTGCTCCATGGCTCATAGAAAAACGAATATGTAGTTTATAGTTTTTGTTTACTTTTCTGCTCTAACTACGATTGTTGAGCGTCCTGGGTTCGATTTCAAGGTTCGGCAAAAAATGTTATTGGGTTTTTCATTACGAATTTCGCAGAAGCAGCTCGGAGTTTGGAAGTAGGTGGTGTGACACGCCCGTGCCTCGGAAAGCACGTATAACTGTTGATCCTGCGGCTGATCGATCTTTGGCTGTGTCGGATGACCGTTCCATCGGACAAAGAGTGCACTACAACATCTCCTATGAGAGAAGCCGCCGTAACCGAAATCTGTCTAGAGAATATTATTATTATCAACTGCTTACCTGACACCGCAACACCATTTTCATTAAACAGCACCAAAACGGTAGAATCCTGAAGACGGGCCACACAGTTGGAACTGTTCACTTTATGAAACGATTTCGACTTCTCATCTTCACATATTATAAATCCGAGCTTGGTTACCAAGTAAACTTTTCCATTGAACACACTTATTTCACATACTGTGTCGACTGCATTGCCGTAGTAGCGACCTTTCGACTTGATATCCCAGTTACGCCGATTCCATATAAGAGCATATACTACGTTACGTGAGGTGATTACGTAGCAAATGTTGTCTTCCAGTCTGCAACAATAAGTACAGTTTGACCGAAACCGCTGTACCGTTGCTATAGGTATAGTTTGACAGAAACCGCTGTACCGTTGCTATAGGTATAGTTTGACCGAAACCGCTGTACCGTTGCTATAGGTATAGTTTGACCGAAACCGCTGTACCGCGCTTAGGTATGCGCGCAGCGAGACAGGAGGAGTATCGGCCGCTCGCTCCGTCAGTCTGCCGCCAACGCTGAACTGATACTCTTTTTTCCTCAGCCCCCACCTTGCCTCGAAACAGCGATACAGCACTACAGCGGTACAGCGGTTCCGGTCAAACTATATTAAATATAATTTCTTATATAAGTAACTTCTTGATCTAGAATTTAGAGGCTTCTTGAATTTAGAGAGGAGTGTCATTCGACAAAGTTTCAGCATTAAACTTACCTACATACATAACATACATAAACTCACGCCTTTTTCCCATGGGGGTAGGCAGAAACTATAGAACGCCACCTGCTACGATCCTTACATACTCCTTTCGCCTCATCTACGTTCATACATCTCGTCATACAAGCACGCCGGTTACGAGTACTCCGCACCTGACCTTTCTGAATGACCTCACCAATAAGGTCAGTGTAGGTCTTCCCGGCGTTGCCACTCACCTCTGCCATATAAATACCTACCTTTTGTCAATCGTCTTTCACTCATCCTCTCAACATGACCGAACCATCTAAGCATACCCTTTTCTATCTTTGTCTCTACATCTTCTTTTAATCCGCAACGGTCCCGTATAACCTCATTCCTCACTAAACTTACCTGTACAAGCGAATATCGTCCATAACGTACGTTAAGTTTTCATTCAGGCTGGTATCGTCTGGGATGATTTTACCGTATGCGCAAAACTCTTGCCCAAAACTAATAACCATATAATCGTTCTCTGTATAATCAATTTTATGTGCTGAAAATATAGAAAAATCTTCATTAAATTCTATTGACACAGTCCTGAGTATGCAAAGCACTGAGGACTGGGATAGCCTGGTGTATCAAAGGCACTGATCCTGATAAAAAGATAGGAAAAATGAGAATACCACATGGTAGTCGAACAAGCCATTTGGTATAAGTACAGGCAAAAAAGTAACTTGCAGCTACTTTAAAACAATATTTTGAGTGTGTTAATTCTTTTAAATATTCATAAATAGTTTTCAATATTATTAGACACCACAAGCTCAATAAAAAGTGAACATTTAAAATAACAATGAATGGCAATGTAGTAGAAAGATATACATAGATGTAACAGGAAGATCTAGATTGTTGTCTGAAAATAAATAGCGTGTTCGACCATACACAAAAAAATAATTAGGTACAATAACGTGTGCCCCACAGCTGTACCAAACAGGCCACGACTAGGGCTGTTATCCGTCCGGTTTTCCCTGGTTTTGTCCTAGTTTAGAGGGCCGGGGCCGGGGCCGAGGGTCCGGAAGGGGTTGTCAAAAAGAGGAAACTTTTAATGTCGGGGGAATCCCGATTATTTAATCTTTTATTGTAAAAATATTTTTTTTCTGGGATATCCGGTAAAAAAACTAATTTTTACCCAAATGTCCGGGGTTTTTGAAGTTTTGTCCGGCATCGGCAATTTAGATGATGGTAGCTCTAGCCATGACACATGTGAATAGGGTCATATATTTCTTACTTTAAGCAAACTAAAATAATAATATACCATACCTTCAACTTTTCTTGTCAGATCAACACATCTCGTCAGTTCCTTGCTTTTAATATTATAGTATTTTACATTTGCATCCGTTGGTGTGTCCAACTTCAAAATCAGAGTTTCTGAAGAATAAACACAACAATAATGACTATGTTTGAAGACCTCATTGCTCTAATGGTCACAAGTGTGACTAGGTATTGGTTCATAGGTTTGATCTTCAATAGGGACAGTATTTCTGGGTTATTATTTAGAATTAAGGGCTTGCCAACCGTCCCCCGACAGCATATTTATAGAGCTATAGAAGATTCGTCCCGCCAAAGGGTGTGTAGGACACCCAATTGTCCCTTTTTATGGTACCTACTATGGGCCATCTATACCAAAGTAAAACATTCAATAAAACCATTACGATAGTTTCCAATAATATTTTTTGCATCCCTGTACAGCTGGGCCATGCCTTTTTTGCCTCATATTGCAGTTTAATTTCCAAATACTCTGTAAATTCATACATTAAGGTTGGCAAGCCTATCTGTTTGTGAGTAGGATTTTACATACCATCTTTAAGTTACCGCATTTCAAATGAGTCATCTTATTACCTGTAACATAACATCACGCCTGTAATCTCCGAAGGGTTAGGCAGAGGTGTACCCATTAGTAGACCCATGTTTCACCAGCTATGTGTAAGTCCCATATAATAGGAGGCGAGCCTATTGCCATCAACCAGGCACAAATCCAGAATCAGAGGCTGCTACTGAGAAATTCCTGATGGAAAAATCCAGTAACACTATGGCCGGCTTGGGAATCGAACTCAAGAAATCATGCTCAGCAGCCACTCTTCACAACCACTAGTCCAACAAAGTAGTCAAACCTTATTACCTTTATACACATGCATTCTTGTTATATTTGGTAGTGAATATGTGTGATGAAGTTTTATCTTCGCTTGCTGTATAAAGGGCCAGAGCATTGAATTCATTACAATTTCTTTGAAGCTCAGTACAGATTTCCTTTTATATGTACGACCCTTGTTTGCCATTGTCCCTGAAATAATTGTCGTCCATAGGGAATGAGACTGTAAAGAAATAACCAAGTTACATGGAAACTTTACTACCACTTTATTTGGTCTTAAATACTTTAATGCTTTGCGCAATCATAATGTTTAAACCTTTTGACCGCCACATCAAAAAGAAGAAATTTATATTTGATATTAGTTTTTGCCATTTTATGTGAATAAAGATAAAATATAAATTAGGATGAGTCAAGGAACTTAAAATTAGCAAAGGAAATAAAAAATAATGGTGTTTTATAAGATTTATTTACTTATGAAATCATAATTGTATGTCTGTCATCTATACATGACTGTGAAGGTCAAAAGGTTAAATTCCACAAATTGATAACACACAATGCCATTTAAATTCCAATAAAAATGTGTAAGAGATGTTGCTTAGAAAAATTAATAAACATCACCCATATCAACTAAGCTTTTTTCATAATAATAATGCATCAGGCCCAGGCATGAATCTAGGATTTTACTAAGAGGGTGAAGTGGCCGAAAACTTCTCACTTTTTCTTGCCTTCTAAATAATAAAAATATTTAACTTTAAGTATTAAAGTAGGATCATATTTATTTATTTAAACTTTATGCAACTAGAAGGTACAAAGGCGGACTTAATGCCTTAGGCATTCAACCAAAGGTGGTGAAGAGATAACATGGCAGTTGCAAAAAATTTTACATGAGAGAAAAATCAAAAAAGAGATTTAAAAATCATTGAAAACAAATAATATTCTGAATAAATTATATCATTTTATTATCTTTATGATTTATTATTTTCATATCAGTGGTAGGCCAAGGCTTCACCAGGGGAACTAATAATCTCAACTCATAATAATATACTGGATCAGTGGTGTAGCTTGCCTAGATGGGCCCTGTGTCAAAATTTGTTAGGGGCCCCTTCGACCTAACTGCTGGTTTGAGGCCCCTGTAGCTGGCCCTGTATTTTTGATACAACCCTTCTTTCTTTCTTATTGTGTGGGCAGTAAGGTCTTAAGACCCCACACACCCTTTTTTTTTTTTTTTTTTTTTTTTTTACCGATGGGAAATCATCAAATGACTTCCCCCGCCCTGGGCGGGGCGGGAGGGAGTGTCAGACTTTTACTGACTAAAACCCATCCATGTTCCTTCTTGTGCCCTTTGCGTTCCGGGGGCGCGGTATCTCTTTCGAACAACCCGCAGCCCCGGCAGGCATCGGCCCTTAGTGGCCCCTTCAATTGTTTGCTGACATCTCTTTGAGGCGCGCGTCCCCACACACCCTAGTGTCAGTTTCTATACCGCCTCAAAGGCCTCTGACTTGACCCTGCACTGGATACAATGATTAAAGTTAGGTAGTCTACCAAATTCCTTAGTATTTGTGACAGAGTTGTTCTACAACTTCAGAATATTTTTATTTATGTATAAGAAGAGTTGTCTGCTTCTTCTAATGATTTGTAGATTTAAGGCTCATAAATGGCTGCTTATTGTTTGTTACCTTTAAAATAATAATTACCATAATATAATCTACTACAATATTCTTCCATCTCCTATTAACTGTCAAACAAGACACTAAACATTTTAAGCTTAGTTCTTTTAATATCATCCTTAATATTTCCTCTGGACAATATTCCCAGCTCAAGCTAGGAGTTGCGGTGTCAGATGCCATTAGAACTTCTTCCATTTGGTCCGTTATAGAAAGAAAACGCTTTGATTGGAACGGACCCTCATGCACAAATCAAAGATTTCCTGTAGGTACTTCAGTTCGCTTAGTTTTTCCATTTATAGTAAAACATAAAAGCAAACAAACAAACAAGCAATATTGGCTACCGCTGGGCGAGAAATCAATAAGCATCGCTATCAGTTTATCACTCTAACAGTTACACAGCCGTCAGATGTCAGCCGTGATAGAAATAGTGAGTAGCCTAGTCTGGCCCACCACTAGTGAAATAATTGCCGTTAGTTTAGTTATTCTTCACATAAATCTAGTGCTATATTTATGTCAGGGGGCTTACTATGACCTCTTATGGGCAAAAGTGGCCTGGAAGTTTAACTGCCGTGCTATTTTGTACTATGACATCATTATAGGGCCATATAAGCACTCTGTGCTGCAATGGGATGCACTGTCCTGCGCTTTATAATTTGACTTAGATTTAAACTAAATTAACGTGGCAAAATAGAACTTTCGTGAAATATAAATGTGTCCAGTTCTCTACCATTTCTACATTTATTCAGAACCATGTTGAGCGGATAGCTTTCTTTACAAGCAGCAGTCACCATCATCCATCTTCCTCTATGGCTGCCATCTATTATATTAGTTGGAGTGGAGCTAAATAGAGAGCAACCACTGCTAACTAACTAGTTCTTTAATAATGTTTTCTATTTATAGAAAAAATAAAAAATAACTACATTAGTTTAGATGGGTTTGACCTCATGACTCTTTCTAATATTGTTTTCAAAGTGATTGTATTCTTTGCACACATCACTACGGTCGTATGGTTAAAAGGTTTTGACGTTATTTATAAACTTCACCTGACACTACTGACAGTCTGATACTCACTATTCCGATGAGGTTATGTTTATTGGTCGAATAATCGTTTAAGTTTTGTGATTGAATGGAAGTTTTAAGATTTCATAATCACAGTGTAATCACAAGAAAATATACAATTTAAGTGTGATTGTAATATACAGAAATGGTAAGAGTAACTGTACTGTACTTGTTGTAATGGTAACCGCAAAAAGTTTGAATAATTAATCTAGTTGTAGTATCATTACTTTGTTTTACATATAAGTGTGCAAAAATAGATAGAAACTAGGAAAAATAATGTCGATTTATCTGAGAACTAGTGTCTATATGTTAGAGTATAAAATTCACGTACCCATAAACTACGCGTACTGCTCATAAAACTAAGCAACAAACATTGAACAAAAATTGGAATCTACTAAATTTTTTTTAACAACAGAATATTTCCTTACTTGCTACTGTATAAACCTCTATGAGTAAGTATCACAATGTCAGCAAAATAAGTTTTCTAGTTAAAAGTTTAAAGGTTTAGTGGTTGACATAAAAGAAAAATGCAACTGCAATTACCTACCTAATTTCTAAATTGACCATATAGATAATAATCTGTTACTGTTTAATTATTAAGGATATAACTTATTTTCTGTGACAAATTAACAACTGTTTGAAATCAGAAATAATAAGGTTTTTTGTCTTTTTCAGGCTCGTAATGCAGAGAAGGCTAT
This sequence comes from Hoplodrina ambigua, assembly GCA_949774945.1. Taxonomy (NCBI): domain Eukaryota; kingdom Metazoa; phylum Arthropoda; class Insecta; order Lepidoptera; family Noctuidae; genus Hoplodrina; species Hoplodrina ambigua. The sequence continues at coordinate 11,277,379 of OX458967.1, forward strand.
GTAAGTATAATGTTTGGTTACCAAATTCCATTTCTTAGTTCCGAGAAATGGGATTTGGTAACCAAACTGTGGTGACAGTGGTGTGCCTAGAGGCAGACCCAACAGACTTTTTATGAAAAAAAAATCAGAACATTTAAAGTTGCATTGATTTTGTGAACAGAAGTCTGATGATTAATTATAAATATTGACTTATTTATAGGACCACGCTGGCGCGTTGGCGCGCAGCACAAGTACAAGAAGCGGGCGGGCAACGCGAGCGGAGACCGTACCTTGCGTCAGAGTGCACTGACCTACCGCAAGCTGAGAAGTGGAGACTGCAAATTGTTCGAGAAATTGCTAAGAAAGTTGCTCAAATACAGAATGGTAAGTATTTAAAGCTATTGCCATTGACTTGATCTATGTTACAAATGTAAACAAACTATTTACTGCAGTTAGACATTTGGAAAGGCAGACAAAAATATAAAATAATTCTGTCTAAAAATTTTTGCATATTAGTATTTTCATGTGTCTAACTGAGAATGTACTTGTAAATCACTTGCTAGGAATAGAGAAACTGCCTTTACTTTAAACAATATAAACCTTGGACTGTCACTGGCATAGACTGAATGTATTGGAAGCTAATTCATTGATTGATTTCAAATATTTGTTATAAATCAATAGGGCTATGATCATCTCAACATGGTATCAATAATGTAAAATGTGTTTTTTTTTTACCACAATACAACATTACTTTAGTATTATAGTATTTAGAGTCTTCTAAAATGGATGAGTCCGAAGCAGCTTCTGTTCAAAGTGCAGCTCAGGAACAAAGTGTAAAATCACAGCTATCTCCTGTTGAAATGCAGCAATCGTCCACGCCACCCCCACAGCAGTCTGTGGCGCCGCCGAGTCCTCAGCGCAGCAAAACCCCATCTGTGCCGTCCTCCCCCATCCAAACGCTTTTAGCACAGTCACCAAAGTACCCTCCTTCATCACCAACTAAAACGCCTGATATAAAATATAGCAGTCCAAAATCACAGTCGCCAAAGCAAGCTACGCAGTCACCGAGTAAAATTTCTGATTTAGAACACAGTGGTTCAAAATCGCAAAGTATCAAATCTGGTAGTTTTGGAACTAAAGTAACACATACAATTAAGGAACTGCAGCCAAATGATAAAACCATTACCGAAAACGTTGAATGCATACAAGAGGCCGTCGAAGATCTTGCGTGTGAAGTAATGGGTGTCAAATCTAGTAACTTAACTACAAATATAGATAAAATCGCTACGATGAGCAAAGCGCTAACGTGCGAAGCCAACGCTTTGAGACAGTCTATCAAGTGTTTGTCTGAGGACATCGCGCGTACTAAACAAGAATTATGCTACTGTAAAGATGAAGATGTTAATTTCCCATACCACTTATTCCTTATCGAAATGATAATAAATAAAATTCATATGAAGTGTGAATGTTTCGACATAGATTACAATAACTTAGTTATTTCAGCTGTATTTTTGGGGAAATCACCAATTGTATTATATGATTCGTCGTACGGTAAAATTGACAATTTCAGTAAATTAAATGTTGGAAAATCCACTTTATTTGCCATGACCTATGACAAAATATGCAGTATAAAAGAATTCGAAATTATTTTGCTGTTGACTAAACAACCACCGTGTACTCCATGTGTGACGAGGATAGCTGAGACCCACATGGACTTCACATGTGAATTTATCCAATTGAGAGAAGAACTTTGCAAAAAATGGATGGAGGAACAGCCACAAGACAATATACTGTGCACCACATCAACACCACTTTCTAAGAACATGTACTATTTGTCGTGCTGTGACGGTGAAAACAGAGACTCGATAGGAGTTATTGAGGTGACAGTACGAATGTCGTTTTTAGGAAAAGAGATAACCACTGCATTTTGCGCCTCACCTAAACCACAGGGTACTTCATTTCTCCTAAAAGAAGATCACGGCATGACGATGTACTCTTGCCATAAGGTTGAAATGGACGACCAGGGCAAGATACTTCTCGATGAAGGAGTTATGGCGAAGAAAGCTTGCACAGCGGATCATCACAGAATGTCGGAGAGTCCCCCCCAATCTCTAATGTCCAGCACACTATCTAGACGATCGCACGACCGGCATTTGCCTTATTACGAACATGGTAAGTCGTATCCGAAAGTATACTACTATAAATATCAACTGCCCAAATCTAGTACCTAACCATAATATTTTCTAGATGGAGCGCAAAAATATGACGAAATATATACCAAAATGAATGTCAACGAATTGAAGATCAGAGTACCAAAGAGCAGTAGAGTAGAAAGAATGGGAAAGTATGATAAGATTCAAGAGTTGTGTTCATGTGACAGTGCGACATACAACACTGGAGAACAAATACAATTTGAACTGCCAAAAGATAATGTATATCCAGAACAAACTTATACATCGAATTTGAAATATACATTACGTGGAGAAGAAAGAGCATCTGACAAGAAGCACAAGAAGACTATCAACGTAACACCCACTAACTGCCCCGTGCCTGTTAATATGGAGAAAGTCTTACATCCCCAAAAAGATGTATTCATTCTAAAAATTGGAAAGAAACTCGAAACAAAAGACAAAAAGACTGACCTTGAAATAGAATTAGTAACTCCTAAAGCTCCTTTTGACAAACCTTCAGAAAGTAACAATATTGGCCAGCAGTGTAGCGCTGGAGACATTAACAAAAGGATCGCAACCAAAGCTAAGTCCAAAGAGAAAGGGAAGGGGAAAGGAAAAGGAAAGGGTGGCAAAGGGAAACAAGGCAAAAAAGGAAAAAAGAAATAACACACTTTTAATAACACCTAACAATGTTAACAATACCTTTTTTCTAAAAAATACAAGAATTAAAAAATTCGTCCGAATTACCAATAAAATTTGAAACTTTTCCTTAAAACATGGCATGCATTATGTGGTAAAGATTTATTTATGCTGTAAATAGTGATCTTTTTTGTTCTACAACAGTAAGATTTTATTATTGCATTTTGCAATTTTTCTGTGATTTTCAACTAACTTAGTAAAAACAATCAAATTACACATTCAATAGGTACAAATTATATCGTGAATTCGTGAGACACCAAAGGGAAGAGAGGTTGGTCTTTTATAAATTGAAAACCGATAGTTTTTATTACGATACCAGCTTTTGACCGCGATCAGAATTTTTGTGGATTATAAAATATAGTCCGTACTCAAGGATAATGTAGCTTCCTATTAGCGAAAGTATTTTCGGAATCGGACCAATAGTTTTGGAGATTAGCGCGCTCAAACAACAGATTGAGATGAATTTTATTGTATCATTTCATACACTCATTTAACCAATCACCGAGTCTTTAAAACACTTGTTTTTCTACCAGCCGGTCTTGGCGAGTTCCGGATACGGGACTTGAACGACGAGATAAACAAACTGATGCGTGAGAAGCGTCATTGGGAGGTTCAGATAAAGGCGCTGGGAGGGCCGGATCATGCGCGAGTCGGGCCCAAGATGCTTGACCAAGACGGCAAGGAGGTTCCCGGTAACAGAGGCTACAAGTACTTCGGAGCCGCCAAAGATCTACCAGGTTTGTACACACTGATTACTTGTCTTTCTTTGGAATTACTTTATCTTTTCCTATCCCTTAGTTTGTTAGTGTTGTGTTTAGTTTCAGTATCTGTAACTGTTGGGAGTCCTTGATAATCATCAGACAAATTTATATGTGTATAATATTGGTGTGTAAAATCAACCTTTTTGGTAGTTAGTAATTAAGCAAATTCGTTTTTTAATTCATCTCAAAGAAGTGCCATAACTGCCACTTCAATAATTTAAGATTCCCTAGAAATGCAAGAATTATCAAGGATTTTCTTTGGGCAGGTGTTCGCGAGTTATTTGAGCAAGAACCTCCGCCGCCGCCGCGCAGGACGCGCGCTGATCTCATGAGAGACGTGGACGCGGACTACTACGGGTACAGAGATGACGATGACGGCCTACTGATGCCACTCGAACAGGAAGCTGAGAAAGAAGGTTTGTTTGTAAAGGTTTTATTATTACAAAACTTGCTGCTGCCTGCGACTTCGTACGTGTTTTTTTGTTCCACCCGTGTTAAGTTTCATCTTTGGTTACTGCTCTAGTCCCGTGGACCGTAGCATGATGTTTTAATGCCCAATCACTTTCCAATTCTTTTGTATATGAATACAAAAGGATTTTTTCTAATCCGAAGGGTAGCACCAGTGATAAGCGTGTTAACACAAACAAAAAAAAAATCTCAATTTTTAAACTAGCTATTTTTATTTATCTTTTTTTACAGCCATAGCGCAAGCGGTGGACGAATGGAAAAGGAATAAAGAACAAGATAAAGATCTAGATTTACCTGAAGAAGAGGATATTTATCCAGAAGATGTGAGTTATTCTGTTTCTTATTTAACCGACTTAAAACAAAAAGAAGTTCTGAAAAGGACTATATTTTTCTTAAAAAGTTTAATATTTGGAAAGCTATAGAAATAAGACTTGACAAATTAGTGCGGTCTTCTCACAAACTATATGTAAAAAAATACTTCAGAATACTTTGACTGCCTCGTTGGTCTAGTGGTCGCAAGCGCGACTGCTGTGCATGAGGTCTTGGGTTCGATTCCCAGGTCGGGCAAAGTGTTATTGGGTTTTTCCATCAGGAATTTCTCAGTAGCAGCTTCGGAGTCTGGATTTGTGCCCGGTTGATGGCAATAGGCTCGCCCCCTATTACATGGGACTAAAAACATAACTGGCGAAATGTGGGTGTACTAATGGGTACACCTCTGCTTAACCCTTCGGGGATTACAGGCGTGATGTTATGATGTTATACTTCAGAATAAAGTACTCTCGAATAAGATTTTTTACTATTTTCGACTCGATTCCTATAATCGCTTCGGTTTGGCAATGTTCTAGTTTCCCCATTATAACTAACGAATGAATCTCTTTCTCAGCCCGACGACAAGCGAATAGAAGAAGACGAAGACGGCGAACCAATCCGGCCAATAGTAACGTCGCACGTAGCAGTACCGTCACAGAAAGACATCGAGGAAGCGTTACTCCGGCGCAAGAAACAAGAACTCCTGGAGAAGTACGGATGTATGGATGTTAAAATGGAACCCAGTTGACAAAAATGATTTTATTTTATTATAGGAGATTTACAACAAATAATGGTTTTATTTTTGCATTTTTGTCAAATTCAAGGAGGTTACCATGTTAGTGACTGCTGTGCATGAGATCTCGGGTTCGATTCCGAGGTCGGGCAGTGTTATTGGGTTTTTCATCAGGAATTTCTCAGTAGCAGCCTCGGAGTCTGGATTTGTGTCCGGTTGATGGCTATAGGCTCGCCCCCTATTACATGGGACTAAAAACATAACTGGCGAAATGTGGGTGTACTAATGGGTACACCTCTGCCTAACCCATCGGGGATTACAGGCGTGTTGTTAAGTTTTTTAAACGACGAGAATTTAAAATTCGGCTCACCCATCTTTCCGCTGGCTGCCTACCGCATACGCAACGGGGCGATTCTGTTCTCTGAAAGAGGTGTATTCTGAACAACTGCTAAACATAAACAACTGAAAAACGTAATATTATTAATTTATTTTATGACAACCTCCTGAAAGACAAGGTTGCAAAACCTGACATTAATTATTATGGAATGGAAGGGTTCTAGGGTCTCAAGGAAGAAAAACACGTAAGGTTTACTTTTCAAATTACTTTATTTTTGAACAGATTTGTTATTTAGACATAGGTACGTTATCTAAGCAAAATATACACGATATTGGTGACATGTATGTCTATTCACTGGCTCTATACCATATTGCAATCAACAACAAAGATTCTGTAATAGGCCTAACTACATATGACTATAAAAATTAAGATTCCAAAACAAACTATTGCACGATTTGCTATAAAGTCGGATAAACGGAAGCCTCATTCTAAAATCGAATACTGATTCAAATAGTTCATAAGATTCTAAAGATTGTATGTTCTTTTTTTGGGTATTAGACACTCAAAATCTTAAACAGATAATTGATAATTAATCGGGTTTTCGCGGCTCAAATAAAGAGTTTCTTTAGAGAAGTTATGTCTTGGAATTAACGGGTAATGGTGTCTACTACCCAATTCACATTTGACAATCAATTTTTTTTAAAGATAATGGACATCCGACTACACTTATTTCAATAGGAATGTATAAACTTAACATTATCGTAAGCTCTCAGAGAACTAATTTAATTAACATCTAACAACACCAAGTCCTGAAAACCCAAAGGAATAAAATAAAATATCTCACTTTAGCGTTGATTAGAATGCGTAAACCAGTGACCCGTTATACATTTTGATATAATAAATTGCGCGACATTCTTTTGTAAATTGTTGGGTATCATAAGATTTATATTTATGCGACTAACGGTACTTACTGGAAGTATCCGAGTTCAGCATCGTATACATAACAGAAGAGTTCTTAAATTGAAAAATAAAATAATATAGCATCGCCTCAGTTCAGGATCTGTTTCGGCGATTTGAATGGCGCTGCCTTTCTGAACAGTTTTTCATGTAAGTACCAACGTTATAATATAGTAACATAGTAAAGTGAAATCGCAAACAAGCAGAATTTCTTCGCTTCCCACGAAGATAGACATAGCATATTTATTTAATCGATAACTTCGAGTCAAAGAATAACTTTCTTAACCATAATAAACTGTAACTTTGATTTTTCATTAATTTTCATACATTTTAGCTCTCGTGATATTTAATATCTAAAATACATTTTGTTCTATATTATGTAAGTGAATGTACTAAAATATAACACTAAATACTATTAAGTAACGCTCACAAATTATTAATTTATTGATGAATAAATCTATAAAATAATCCTTTATAATAATATGCATCTCCTACGAACCCGATTTATATTTAAACTGAGCTTAAACCATTATTTATTGAGTAATGTACAATGTGTTTATTGTAAGCTCTGACTGAGTCGTTGTTTTTGCAGTCGGTACAGGTCGGTTACTTAGCGAGGGCACATCCAAGTAATGGCCGTCAGAGTGAGACAACACTATATGACGATTAAACGCGAGAAAGAATACGAGCAAGTGCCACCACTAAGTGAAACCAGGCTTGTAAATTACTACTATATTCATTGCATCGGCTACTATTGCTACAGTAAGTAAACAATGCAATCGGAAGACAAGACATTGACTAAACAAACTAACATGTTTAAAATGGCATTTTATGGAAAGAGGTTTATGGAATCATTGTTATGATGTTTGGTATTTCTCGTTTTAAATTAAAAATAAATGGTAAATGAAATTATTTTAATTGTCCCAAAATTATGCTACTTCTAGTGGTTTAAAAACAATTTGTGATAAGGATCTTCTGAATTTACTGCAGTAAAATTGACCTGATTTATTTAAACATACGCAATAAAACTTCTTTAATACGAGACATTTAAAGATCTACTAAAAAGCCTTTATTAATTGGGGCTACATCCAAACATCAATATAAGATGCATATCCACAAAGTTAACATTTGATTTAATAAACTATTCAAGAATTTATCACAATTCTAATTTATACTTACTTAGCGATTTCCCGTTCAACTCTAGCGGTAAGACAAATCCGCGTTAAGCATTTAGATTCTTATATTCTCAACTTGCTTCATAAATACACACCGTTAGCAGGGTCTATCTAAGTAAATATTTTTGCTATTAATATATTGGATTAGTCTCCATTGTTATGAACAGAATGAGTGCTTATGTGCGTGCGCACGTCTGCAATAGACTGCGAGCGCGCCTATATATCTCGTACGTTCAATTATAGAGGAACATACGTGTTAGTCCATACTGTTGACTACTCCGTATTTATGGTAATGTATTAGCTGCACCATTACAATTAAGAAAACAAGTTCTGTTGCTTGGCGTCGTTTTCGAAGTCGCTCCACGCGTTATTCAGTTCCATAAAGATCATTTTCGCCATGTTCTCGTTAGGGGTGCCCATTTGCTGTAAACAAAGGTACACACACATTGTAGATACATAACTTGTAAACTTCAGACAAAAAAGATGAGCCTTTAGAAACACAATATTACCTTATCAGGATGTACAGCAAGGCACGCTTTCCTATAGTTGCGCTTGACATCAGCGGGCGTGACTAGCTGGGACATGTCGCAGCGCGTCCAGCGACAGTCCTCCCACACCACGGTGTGTAGCGAACAGAGAAGCGCGCGGATATTCGCCTTCTTGCCCTCCGTCTGTGTAGCATGTAAAAACATGTCAATATTGTACACCAACATAACATAGCAGATAAGTGAAAGTATATACTTTTTAGTAAAATCAAATACGGGGGCTCGTAATAACCGAGCGAACTCACTCATTACAAGCCAACCAAGACATAACTTCACCAGTTATATTTAAGTTTTGCAACCACTAGACCAACGAGGCAGTCAAACCATGTGCCGAACAGTAGGCTTACTCTTGAACAAAATTGAGAATGAGATTGGAATCGACTGCATGTTTGACTACAGCGATTGACATGAGGTTGCCATACAAATGAAAACGTTAATTACCAAATTTTAAAATATTAAATAACTCGTTAATTCTTTAAATAAATGTCTTCTTATATTTGTTGGAATTGAAACTGGATCGGATGTACATGTAATGTCGATTCCAATCTCATTCTCGATTTTGTTCAAGAGTAAGCCTACTGGTTGGTAATATACTTCATTTTTTAAATATCTACGTTTCTGTGTTGTTGTGTGTAGTCGGAAACTTACCCAGTCATTGACCCTCAACTTCTCCGGGTCGACGCCATCTCTGACCATTTCCTCTTTCCTCATAGCGTTCATAGTCTTAGGGCCGGAGTCTCTCTTGGCTGCGAACTCGTAACCTTGACTACCGAGGAGATCGCCAAACACGTCCATAGGCTTCCGAGGTTTGTCATCCGCAGGAGTCTTTGCTGGCTCGAAGTGAGACCTACTGCAAATTATGTGATCGTTTTGAAAATATGATAATGTTAAAAAGTAGGCGGAAAAAAATGTTTGACGCATTATATTTTAATGATAATAGTAATATCGATATAGATATCTTTTGAGGTAAGGCACTGAATTTTTTGTCTGTGGTTGTATTGATTCATGTATCAAGATATACTTCATTTATTAAAATTAGAAAAATAATGGTCAAATAACGGTAGATATTGTGTTAAATTGTTTAAAGGACTACATCTTAGAAATATTGACTATTAGAAAATGTTGTAAATGACTAATAGTCAATTTTGTGCTTTATTTTTACGAGAGAGTTGCAACGTTAATTTTCTAATATAATTTTGAGCTAATCCTAGCTTAGTTTAGCACACACACTTACTTATAATCCGGCTGATGTGCGGGCGTGTGCGGCAGGTGCTGCGGCGTGTGTGCGGGCGAGGCGCGCGGCGTGGAGCCCACGCTGCCGCTCGCGCTCAGCGACTGCGCCGACGTGGCGCCGCCGCCCAGCACGCCCAGCTCTGCGAACGGGTCCTTACTACGCCCTCCTTGATTCGGTTGTGCGCGTTCTAACGGGACGCTTTGTGGACGACCTGGTGGAATAGGGCGTAGCATGTTTTGTGTTACGACACATATTTAAATCTAGTGATTAGTTTGCACAGGAGGTCATCCGCAACTCGCGACACGCGAACCGCAATCCGCGGTAAGGGCGAATTTCCTAGTTCAATTGTTACTTATGTAAGACTAATTTCTTTACCTGAAAAATCTCTAAAATATTTTTCTGAATACTACGAAAGAACTCGCGAGATGTGTATGCACCCTACCCGTTCACGGAATGTTATGATATTCACCTTCTTCCTGAATCAGTTGTTGTGGTGTGAGCACCGGCTCTATCTTCGGCAGCGGGTCGTTAAGGCCGAAAGGATCAAAGTTGAGAGGGTCGCTTGAGTTCACGTTGGACTTCGCTTCGGCTTGCTCCGGTGGAGCGGGCAGATCACCGAATATAGACTCCGTTGCAAATGTCTACAATAAAAAAATTGAGGGTTATTTTCTTGTTAAATGCGTTTCTCTGAGCAAGGTAGTTAATTCCAAGGATATATTATGCGACATGTTGCTAAGCTAAAAACTAAATATATAACCTACCTGAACTTTCTCCCCCTTGTTTCCTGTGAGGAAATCTCCAAACCCATCATCAGTCTGTTTCTCCATCATACTAAAGAAATCGAACGAGTCTTCATTCTTCAGCTTTTTCTCTGGCTTCGGTTCTTGTGGTGGTGCTGCCCCAGAGTTGAGGTTCAGATTTAAGAAATCTGCGGTGTTATCGGAGGGGGGGCTCGGCTCGGGGTGGGGCACCGTGCTCGGGGGAGGGGGACGCTGCGGCGGGAGAGGGGAGGGCGGTGCTGGCCGGGACGGCCGCGACGGTCGAGTCGGTTCCGGCTCTCTGGCTGGGTAGTCGGCTGTTACTGTGGGTGGTACGCATTGATAGATCAATCAATCGGTAATTAATTTCTGTTTAAGAAAATCATTGAATGTTCTGAAAATCAGAGAATCAATAAGATGTCTCATTTCATAAACCTTGTTATTTTACAATTTTAAAAGATACAATTTTGCGCAATGTCATTTACAGCCTTTTTACATTTAAAAGTGCTTATTCTAAAATGCCAGTTGCATAAGTAATACATAAGCATGCATTACAACACTGAGAGTAAATACAAATATAAATAATATTGTAGGAAATTAGGAATTTACTAAAACGAAAAAAAAATCCCGTGGATTACTTGATAAATATCACGATTGTGCACTCTTAAATAATTATGAACGTGGAATGAATAAAAAGATTATCATACAAATGAAAATGGCCACTCAAAAATGGATATAGGAAAATTGATTATGATAATGTTCGAACACGAACATGGTTGGTTAAAATCGTTAATAGAAACCATACGACATATCATCGTAACGAAAACTTTTACCAAACAATTCAGTACTTATATGATTCTAGACCAGGGGTTTTCAAAGAGGAATGCACAGAGACCAACAAAGAAGGGTGTTGAGCACCAGTGTTTTTAAGGACCTTATTTACAGATTACGTTTAAGCCGTACCTACGGAATTTTATATAACTTAGTAACATATTATACTTAGGTAAAAGATAAACATTTTAATATTTTCACAATTAAAAACTGTATTGATATTTTTTTCCTCTGTGTAATCTTTGATAGTAACCTGAAATTATATGTTTTATCTTGGGGCGATGTTATTTTTTCTTTATAGAAAGGGGGTGCGCCATAAATAAGCCTGCCAGATAATAAAATGATTTATTATTATTATTTTATTATTATAAGTTAGAGTTAGAGAACCCCTGACCTAGACGAACTAGAGACAAAATTAGTCATTGCTTAGAAATAAAAAATCAGTTGTCCCATAGTGCAACACGTACACGGTTAAAATGTATGAAACAGCTGATTTTTTTCACCTTAGTTATGTCTGGTGTGCCAAAGGTAAAGTAAGTCTGGACCACACAATAAAAATAATGGTTTTACTAAATGAATGATTCGCTTAAACACAACACTACAACATACTTGTTTTTGGAACTGCGGCGGGGTTGTTGCGAAGATTCGCTGCGTGAATAGATAAGATAGATGTACATAGGAATACTTACTAAGAATAAAGATTTATAATACATAAACATTAAATATTATCTGTGTATCTAACTACATAAATAAAAATCAATAGCCGCATATATGAAAGACTATTGACTACTACTTGAGAACGGTTCGAACGTTTCGGCTGTTTTTTGTTTATCGTATTCATATTTGTAGGAACAAGTTTTGTATGAAGGAAATTATTAGAAAATCCTCTGGCGACGTCAAACATTTCAATAGATATTGGAAAAAAAATTGATGTAATTTTCACCCGTGGGCAAGCCTGGGCGGAGAGTTAGTATTAAAAAGAAAAATAGTTTTATCTCGATGTATATCGTTCACCGTTTTGCATCACACGATCTAAACTACTGTAGGCTTCTTTCTATAAGGTAAACTAATTTTTTTTATAATTTAATCTCTATTCTTTTTATAAAAGAGTACAAAACACAATGCGCATCAGCACCTTAATCTTTAAATTTCATAAGAAAACTTACCAAAGTTATCAATAGTCTCGTCTCTCTCTAGGTTGGTGGAGAACAGTACGTCAGGCGTCCGTATGGGGAAGGAATGGTCTTCTTCCCAGAGGTCGGAGCGAGGCTTGCGGCGCTCACCGTTCTGTACCACGAGGCTTATGACCGCGTTCGTGTTGTTTGAAAAGTGATCGTTTACTGGAAGAGACTCGTCTATGCCGTCGATTTCGGATCTGATAAGAATAAATACATCAAAGTAAAGACCTTTAGGCACTCTTGTCCTAGCGAAGATTTCTTTTAATTTTTAGTTAGTTTCTAATACGGCCCTATTGTATGAAATTTTGTAATTTAAACTCTAGTTAGCAACTAACTGAGTAAAGTCATTGGCGCATGCGGTCATTGGCCCAAGCGGTCTTTAGATTGTTTATTAAAAAAAAGACAGCATTAAGCATATTTGCCAGTAGGAAGAATGTGTGACTGAAAGCGATTCCAACATCAACAAAATACGTACAGATCTCATCTCCTGCCTAGGTCACCTGTGTTTTTATTCACTTTTAACGATAGCTTGTCTATGTCAGAGGCCCTTAAGGCGGTTTAGAAACTCTGACACTTGGGTGTTGTGGGGTCGTAAGACCTTACTGCCCACACGATAAAGAAAGAAAGAACGATAACTTTACACAAGAACGGGTCGGAATAATTAGAACGGCATTCTCAATACAATTTTTGATACTGTTTTATTAAAAATGCCGAACCGCTTTTGGGTATACAAACCCTTAAATAAAAAAAAAATATATTTGTATCATGTTTAGTGTTTGAGTACTCAGTTGAACATAAGCCCGTAAAATCGTTAGGCCTCGCATCAAACTGCTATCCTAAACTTGATAATTCACCTGTTAAACTTGATGTGGTGCTGATCAAGTGACAGATATCCCGTATGGAAGTGCAGAGACAGTACAGGCACAGAATGCACGCGACCCAGCTGTTGACGCGCGTGGTACACGCACACGGCAACGTCGCCGACCACTGTTGTATCTAACGGGAGGGTCACCTGTGAACAGTCATCAATACAATCAAGAAAGAATCACATTACCTATGGAGAAATTGCCCATTCCAAGTTTCGTATGCGAAACTACCTCTTGGAATGGGCAACTAAATTCAATATTAATTTATTTTTTTGTAAATAACGTTCAAAAGTGCCTTTTAATGGTCTAATGATTTGACTTCGAAGAAGAATAAAAATTTAAGCTAAAATGTGATGTGACATTTTTGCTTGATGCTACAAAGTGACAGCTTTAAAGAACCAAGTCTAGCATACAGGAGCTTTTAAAAAAAGAACTGAATGATACAGTCCTATTGTAATATCGGTATTATTATGTAATACATAATGGTAGATCATATTAAACTGGCACTGGAACTCATATTGACTGCCTCGTTAGTCTAGTGGTCGCAAGCGCGACTGCTGTGCATGAGGTCTTGGGTTCGATTCCCAGGTCGGGCAAAGTGTTATTGGGTTTTTCCATCAGGAATTTCTCAGTAGCAACCTCGGTGTCTGGATTTGTGCCCGGTTGATGGCAATAGGCTCGCCCATGGGACTAAAAACATAACTGGCGAAATGTGGGTGTACTAATGGGTACATTTCAGGCGTGATGTTATGATGTTTATATTAAACTTAAAGCTTAGATAAAAATAGAATGGTGTCTACTATAAATATTTTTATCATTACATTATTCATCTGCAAGTCTTCTTAAAATGTATTTTTTAAATAAATAAATGAGTCACACATAAAATCTAATAAACAAATTAAAGTCGCGACCTCGACTAACGACTTTCAAGGAGTTTCTACTTACTTTTCCTTCAGCCATGCTATAGAGATGCAACCTATCGTAATCTTGTAGCGTTGACAGCAGCATTCTATCTTCATTGTATATTTCTATGTAGGGCCGGCAGCCATCCCGGGCCTTAGTGAAGAGAGGGACTGGCTGTATGGTGAGGGATACCAGGGTCACTGGCCGGAAGTGAGGAAGAATTGGTTCTGGTCTGAAAAAAAAAATGAATATTTGTATAACATCTAAACTTATACCTATATTCGCAATAAATTAATTTGAATTTGTTTATTATTTAACCTACATGATTCTCTTAAGATCTGACCAATACCTGAAACTGTATGGACTTTAAAAGAGATTTTTATAGCCAAGAAACACTGTACTTATCCAGTTAAAAAAAAAAAATGTTGTAAAAGTGTTTTTTACATTTACATAATAAATATAGTTTTTGATGTATATTAGCAGCATCATTTTATGTTTAAATACAAACATACTGCGATGATGAGCATGCTCTATTCAATGACTACGAAATTTTGCACTCTATGTCAATAGCAAAAGGTGCATTATTACGTGTATTTAATATCACAAAAAATCGTTGTGGTCTGCGCAACTCACCTAATAATATTAGAGAGATAGTAGAGGTATCTAAGCTGGCTGGGCGGCACGTTGATGGGCGTGCGCTTGACCGCGAACATCTGCAGCGCGTCCTCCGGCACCGTCACCAGCTTAGCGTACAGCAGGAGGCCGCACACTAGCATGCACGACATTTGTTTACCGTCCTGTAATCATAAAGTACATGTAATAGATGGAACACGGGAATATATCCCAGCCTATTACTGGTCCACTCACACTATGTCAGAGGCCCTTGAGGTGGTTTAGAAACTCTGACACTAGGGTGTGTGGGGTCATAAGACCTTACTGCCCACACGATAAAGAAGAAAAGAAGACGGGAATTTATTGTAAGGCCCAGTCTGGCCCAGTTTGCATGTATCTATGACAATTTCCGTTCAAGTATTTCTTTTACAATGCGACCTGGTATCTACAGTCCTGCAGACTTTATAATACTGGTATGAGCGGTGATAGTTTATCCCTGTGGACCTCTGGTTCGTATTTATCTAAAATGTATGCAAAGAATGGTATAAAGACGAACTTAACGCTTTTTACAATCTGTACAAGTCAATCAAAAGTGGTGAAGAGATAATGGCAGGTGCAAGTAATGGTAAAAGCGTAAAATAATAAAATTATCTCACTATAAAAAGCAGAAAGGTCAGGATCGGTAGTCTTGGCCAAGCTTTGGGTGTCAGGAAGTCAGGAAATAAAAGTCTTTCGGCTGCCATGTTGTCGACACATACCTGACACGTTATAACAGCAGCTTGCCGCTCATCCTTCCCCAAATACTGATACATGTGCTGCAGCAACGCATAGGTTGGCGCGAGAAGTGGCGCGCGATGGGCCGGCGTGGGCCACAGCGTGCGGCACGCGTCCGTGACCGCCACGTGACGGGGGAAGGACAGACGGCAGCCGCGGCAAGCGTTGTAGATGCTGTACTTGCCGCCGGGGTGACGACTTTCTAAATATGCCTGCAAAACCAGAGACTAAGATTGACTCTATGATATGGGGATTTAGTGTTTTCTTATACATTATTTACTAAATTACGCAATCATTAAATCTATGTATGGAATTTTGTCAGAATAAGGGCTAATTTCACCAAAGTTTTGAACCTAGAAATAAAATTGCTGTCTGACAAATTTGTATGGAAAACCTGTCAAAAATTGATTTATATGCGAGACTTACACTAGATATAAAACGATGATGAAATTAGCCCTAAATTGAATAGGACGGAAACAATGGCCTAAAATGCAATTAAGTATTCGATTTAAAAAAACAGTTGAAGTTATTGGTTGAAAAATATTTAAATAAATAGAGAAAAAGGTCTTACCCGGACATCGTCAATATGGTTGGTTTTATAGGCGCTTTCTAAGCCCTCTGACGGATAAGGCATCACTATAATACGACTAGTTATGTAACTAATATCCAAATCTGTTCTAGCTATTGACCTGAAAAGGAAAGATAAAATCATAATACAGGCCTATTATTGCCCCACTACAAGACAAAAGCCTCGTCTCATACAGAGAAGGCATCATCACCATGCTTGCTCGAGGCGGATTGGCGGTTTAAGACGTATTTTATTTATAAGTCCACGTTTCCTCACAAATGTGACCAACCAGTGATGTCTAACGTAAAAGAATGTTATTTAATTGATAGGATTGAAAGTTACATTAGTCGGTTTCGAACCCACAACCACAAATGAAAGAAAAAAAAATTAATAATTTTAAAATAATGATATATTTTTTATTCGTCACCTAGGAATCCTGTTTAGATAAAATCTTTACAATTGCAATTCTAAGTTTTAATATCTTTAGTAATTTATATGCATTGATTCAGATATTTTCCAAAATAACGATTTCAATTTATTTGATTAGGGACCTGGTAAAGTTGAACCGATTTAAGGGATGCGCTACAGGTATTTAAAAAAAACGTTTCCATACTCACTGTTGCACAGTTTGCATAACCTTGGAGGAAGTATCCTTCAAATTCTTAAGGAAGCTTCCAGCGCCTCCTTTGATAGACGAGAACAGTCCCCCAGAGTTGGCCGGGGTCGGTGGCAACGGTGGCTGATAGTGCGGGGCGGCCGGGGGACGCGCGGGCGGCGGGGGGCGGCTCGGCTCAGGGGGGCGGGAGTTCGGCACCTCCTGGACGACCGCCGCCGGCTCTTTGGTGGCTAAAATAAAATAAAAAAGTTATTTCACAGATAAATAAGAAAACATGACAGATAATTTGGCGCGTTTTGTGTGTGAATCTGTCAATAATATTTAAGTGATTGGATTCATCCCTTTTTCAAGGGAGTGTATATTCAAGAAAGTAAATCTGGCGGAGGATATCGACGATCCTCATTTCTAAGCACTTAATATAATGTGAGTTTGTATGTAATACAATTTTAATCCTTAAGTTATTGTGTTAAAGTTCAACCATAATCTAATGACGTCATTGATAAAGGTAGATTTTTTACCGATGGCACTTATGACAGATTGATGATTATCTCTCTCTGTCTCTCTCTTACGCAAAGTTATCCTAAAGCCTGTATTCTCTCTGTCAAAGCTTACTTACTCTTTGATTCTGAGAGCCAACACAAAATAATTGATAAGAATGTTGAAATATTGGCAAAGGCATTCAAGTAGGTACCTGTGTTAACATTATATCAGTGTCAAAACATCACAAGGTTCCTCGATACATTACTAAAACAACATTATAGAGTACTAGATATTTATTACTAACATTAAATATCTTACATGTTTACACTTAAACGACTAAATAGTAACAAAAATATTGCTCGTCTAAACACTATCTCTTTTAAATTAACTATTCGAATTAAATATAAAACAAAACAGTATTGTTAAAAATCACATGTGCATTCAATCATATCAAAAGTTTTAAGAACAAAATATATTTGAAATCAGCGAATATAATGAAGAATGTTTAACATCACAACAATATATTCTTAACAACACAATATCGCTGAACACATTAAAAAGGTAATTAAAAAAATAAACAATTTTACTTACCTATTGGTAATATAATAGTGCCTAAAGGCCCGTTTTAAACACGCCACGTTGGCGCATTTTCGATGTTCTCGAGATTAATAAAATAATAATAAAGAGTTGGGCCGTTACCAACTCACAACAGCGAAATTTTTTTATTATACTCACTTAATTTTATTATTGCTGAATCACAAAATGAGTCAAGACCTTTGAAAAGGTCAAATAACAAAACAAAAATCTATTTTTACAACCCCTGCTTGCCTATAAGCTAAATACCGACCGATATGCGCACACGCATCTTTTTAAGCGACTGCGGGACGCAAAGGGTAATGTGTTTATTTTCAATAAAATACGAACTATCACTTAGTACAACCTACCTATAATATATATATCATAGTTGGTAACGCCCCGGTTTTCGAAAATTGCCGAAGAGAAATTGAAAATGCGTCAACCTGGCTGTCTATACAGAAGCCGCAATAATAGGTAATACTTTTTTATATTCTACAGAATACTTGGAACTACAGAAGACTTGGATATTTATATATAGAAAAATATTTTCTTTCAACCAGTAAATTCAATGCTTTAGTGAGCAAAATACTAACATTTATATATCTTAGTGTAAACTTGATCTAATAAATTCAAGTTGAGAATATATTTTGACATTAATTGGGGCAAATGCTTATTATCCTAAATTAAATGGAATATGTATGAATATAAATGAAATATAAATTATAAGCACCTAATAAAACATTTGTTTTTTATTTAATAATGCAGATGGCAAACGTATTGCCAGTGTACTATAAATTAAACCATTATTTCTGAAGCACGCATTCATTGATTTGTTTTTTTTAACGATTCCCCACTGGCTATGGTTTGTTTTCCTTAATGCAATCTATAAATCCATCCCTGCCCGTAACCAATCAAGTGGCAGACTCTGCAATCTAAGATTACAAATCATATTTTCACAGCGCAGTTTGATTTGGTGATCTAACATAATTTATAAAATATTTATTTGATACTATAGTCAATGCTTTTTTACATGACAGTAGCTGTCATTGTCATTTCTAATTAATATACGCGTATCTTCGTAGGAAACCGTTTTTCATTATGTTCAGGATCAGAATAGACGTTGATTTAGTTAACTTTTTAAATGTCAATCAATTTTGATGGGTCATCGACTGCTATTGCCATGCTAAATTGCACTAACTATAGTACTTTTTTATAATTAAAACACCGCAGCATTCAATAAATCATCTGTGAACAAGAAGTTCTGAAATAATTTACGCAGATCTATCTTTAGGCGATTTTAACGAACAAATTAACCAACCATGTTTGTATTTTTCGGAATGCTAAAAAAAATGTTAAGTGGGAGTAAAAATGCACTATAACGAATTAGATTCTAATAAGTACCAACTCGAATACTATTTTATAGGTACCGATTGCAAGTAAAATAACAGAAATCTTAAACTTGTAATTACATAACAATTATGGTAACTAATTAATACTATCGACCGACAACGTCACTTTTGTACCTTTTCATGGAATGTGAAAATATATAGTTGGAAGGTTGACTTATTTTATAATGAAGCAAGTTACAATTAACAATTAAGACTATATACCGTCTTTTATTTAGGCTATAATATAGAAGGATATCTTTTTGGAAAAAGTAGAATTACACTAAGATCTAAGTATAGGACGGACCTAAGATTTCTATATCCTTGGGTATATTTAAATTTTAAATACAAAGAGAATTGTAATATTATTGTCATCGTCAAAACTGTATAAATTTCTATAAACGAATCTATACAAATATTATAACTGTTTGTCAAAAATTTAAGTACAAATTAATTTTGCCTTTAAAAAAAACATCGAATTTAATAAACAAATTATTGGTACATCGCTGCCAAACAAAAAAACCATTGAGTGGTCTTTAAGATAAAAATATTCTAAAGGCAATAACAACATTATTAAATATAGTTAAACATTAATAAATAAAAACAATGAATACTCATCATTGCGAGCATATCCAATGGTTCTAGCAAGCGTCAATGTGTGATGGGTGTCCGATGCAAGGGTTCATGCTAGCGCAGCGGGTCATTTAAACGAGAAAACTATTGGGCATCCGAAAAAGTTGAAAACACCTAAAATGAAAAAGAAAACGTGATATGTATTGCATACACATTATTCTACAAGACAGAAGTCCCACGCCCCTTTATATCAACGTTAAAGTTGTCTCGTTAGCGAATGAGCGCTATCTCACGTTATAGTAAGTACATAATCTGATATAGATTCGATTGTAAACACTTCAATGAAGTGTTATTGATTGCAGCATACTTACTATCTTCATTTGCTACTTATGATTATTATATCAATGATTTATAGTTAGCACATAGCCACCAACCGCGACGCAGCGCGTTCATTACAAACAAAAATAATTTAAAATATTTATTTTCTCTATAAAAGTGGCGAGGGACTTCTGACACTACAGACAGGTACATGCAATGTGTTATGACCATTCAAAAGAAATAAAATATAAGCACTGATTCCTCGTTTCACAGGCTAACATGCATGGCAGATCCATTAATTTTAATTGTTTAAAAACAACAATAATTAAAGTATTTCTTATTAATGCCTCTTCATTATTAGTTCAATATTATATCGCATACCGTCACACCTACTTATTAATAGTTTAAAAACGGTATTTCAAAGTAATTAATCTAATAAGATTAGATAAACATAATAGATAATTTTATTGTGAGCAAGATGTAATTTATAATAATATAGTAATTTTTATAATATAGTGTTAGTAAATATATGTGAAGAAAAGTATAAATGAAAAATATAATTGTTGAATAATAATTAATGAAAAAAGATTAAATAATATTGCTGTGAAAATGTGCTTGAAATACTACTTTCATATTATTACAAAAATATTTTACTATTTATCCCTGTATTTTTTGTACATCTTTAGTTTAGTTTTCAATGTGAAATGAATATAAAATCATGATAAAATTTGGTATTTCAGTTCTCGTAACTTAACCCAATATTAAAACAAAAAATTGACAAATAACAATGAGTGTTGAAGATGGACCGAATCTACTAATAAAAAAAATACAAACATCCGAATTGAGAACCTCCTCCTTTTTAGAAGTCGATTAAAAAAAGTCACAACGATCCGATTTACACAAAATATAAATAGGGAAACCACCCAAGAAGTCTTAAGCAGTAATATGAAGCCGTATAACAAGATGATTATTTTATTTCTCAGTACTTGCGTCCAACACCGTATGACCTAACAGGGCGAGTAAATCAAGCTCAACTACGCTCCACATTCAATTATGACACTCCTACGCATCACACATTGCTAGGACTCAGTATAAACGAGCTATCATTATAGATAGTTATGTGGAAAAGATTACAATTGGCTAACGCGTAGTTATCACGTAATATTTTTCTAGTTTGATATCGCAAGGAAAAATGATGACATAGCTGTAGAACAAATGAGCCGTTCATGGCGAAATGTTAATAGGGATATTTAATTTAATTTAATTTAAAGGAGTTCAAATTATATTGTTCAGTCTTCAATTTGTATAAAAGTGGGAACATATTTAGTTTGTTCGTTTGTTACGTTTCCACCGCTAAAATATTAAACTGATTTCGATGGAATAGTTAGTCTTAGGAGCTTGTTATTGAATGGACATTGAGAACTGTTCGCCGTGCAAGATTTTAAGTTTATTTTTATTTTTTTGATACAGGATAAAT
This sequence comes from Hoplodrina ambigua, assembly GCA_949774945.1. Lineage (NCBI taxonomy): Eukaryota > Metazoa > Arthropoda > Insecta > Lepidoptera > Noctuidae > Hoplodrina > Hoplodrina ambigua. The sequence continues at coordinate 11,298,662 of OX458967.1, forward strand.
AATATCACGATTTTAATCATGTCTAAAGTCAGGCTGTCTTAGTTGGTCAGTCTCGTTGTAAAGTAAGTAACAACAATCTTTTAATATATTACGTCCTGTTCTGTTATGATTTGCTGTCTTTTGAACTTCAAACTTTATACTACCAGCATTTGCTACATAGAAAATCCCTAATGGTTTTAGACACCCAATGAAATGATTTTTAGTAATTTACACCAAATGAATATTAAGTTAGTTGTTATTAAAGTCTACAATCGTGTGAACGAAAGTGCAACCAGAAGATCTACAGTGCGTACCATCATGTTAGTTGAAAGCGAACGTGAATCTGATCAGTAACACAGAGCATATGTTACAAACACAAAATACCCACATTTGTCCTTACACGGAGCGCCCAATCACAGAACTCACTCTCAATATCTGTGCCACTCAAAATGCGTTAGAAATAAAATCAAACGACGGCTGTGAAGAATATACTCATTTATTTATTTATATTAAGCTCCCACATGACTAAATAATAATATGCACAACAGAAATAATGATTCAATGACATAAATGTAAGACATAGTGTTTATAGAAACACTAACTTTTGTGATATCAACTAATGACATAAGTATGAACGTTAAACATCATGTATTCTATAATATCATATAAATCTACTCTAATTCAATACTTGTACCTCAGTTTAACATATCATTTCCTTATATTGTCTGGAAGGTTTGGACTGATCCATGATTTTAATCTGTTTGATTGCATCAACACAAATGTGATAACAAGCAGTGTAATAGAATACACCGATCTAAGTAATAGACTAGTTATATACACACAAATAACTTAAAATATAAGAGCCAAAATATAATGTACGTGACAAGTGCGCGAGGGTGCCGAGACCACCAAGCCACCAATACCGTTAAATGCCAACACGATGAGCCGCGGCGCTACCGCAACCAATGTTAGTTCACATATATACTCTCCAACGTGTTATTATAAGCCAATATATATCATATAATAATAATATGCTACTCAATATCCAGATTTAGTACCACTGTACATTTGTTTCTATACTGGATATCCGTTTAATATTAACTATTAGACTATATAGAAAAATAATATACCTAATATAGTAAGGGGTTTAGACATTGGTGTGAAATTGTATATATAGCCCAATAAAGTTACAGGAATGTATAGACAGTTTAATAATTACACCTAAAATATAGTAAAGATTCTAACTAGCGACAAGTACCCTATCTAGCTATAAAAGGTATGCATTTCATAAATGCACACTGACTTTTTGGTAATAAGATTATTCAAGAAGAATGTTAGAAGAATTTGTGACACATGGTATTCAATTTTATCTAGGAATCTTGTTTTATAATTTTTAGTGACCATCCTATTATTCTATCACTGTGATATCTGTCAAGTCTTCTTTCATAATCAGACTTAAATATCAAATTAAAGCTTATTAACTTTCACTGTTCATGAAACATCATGGCTAATATTGCACTATGTAAATGCAGTCTGAGCCTCTTCACTAAACAAAGAAATGCTCAAAATATTAAATCTCTAACTTTACCAACGTCATGTTAACGCATTTCAGCATTGAAGCAACATAAATAATCAATATTGATTCAAGTCAAATAAATGCTATACTACCTTATTTCATTCAGAGAACAATTTATTCAACATTGCCTTACCTTTGGTGATGTTCAATTTTTGGTGATAATCAACATTGGAATGTAAATAAATCTCACATTTCGTTTAATAACCTTTCTAAGGAACTCAAAATAAATATATGGAAAAAATAAAAAAATTTGAGTGTAAAAAGTCAAAAAATACTTGACCATTTTTAGCTCGAGTATTTAATGCAACAGAACAGAACGATGGTCCGTAGGGTATGGAGAAGTGAAACGCGCGCTCGCAACTCAATGTAAACGTTTAGGCGACTCTGTCTCGAATTTATCACAAAATGTTGAACGTGCCGCGCCGCGACATTTCTCTTAGGATATGGTAGTGTAATATTTACTTGACTTCTTATTACCTGGCGAGCTAGTGGCCACAGATTGTTCAACTTTTTTACGCTCAAATTTGAGTGGTTGCTTGAGATTGACATTATTGGACTCCGCTATCGCCGCCAATCGCTCCAGCACACTACTTATTGTCAAGCGCTCCTCGGGGTTCACTGATAGGCAACCACCTGGGAACAACACACATCACAATTACATATTTTATTCACATACAAAACACAATACTTAGAGATGTCACCGGAAAATAACAAGATCCGTAAGTTTATCAATTTACTAGGAAGTTTATAAACTTTCGTAAGATTCTAAACGGGAGATAAATTGTAATATTTTACGTCCACATTTTCGTAAATTTATCAATTTCCGACGTCATACGGTAAATTTATAAACTAACGAATATCTATTCGTAAGATTTTATATGGTTCGACCAATCACAGAAAATCTTTTAAATATACGATCTTTGAAATACGTAAAATAACACACTGCTCTCTGATTGGTCAATGTTCATAGTGGCAATGCTTTTGGGTGTCCGCAGCTTGTAGGTCACTCATTATGGGTACTGCTAGATAATCTTAACAAAATAAAGCTATTTTTCACAGTTGCAACACAGTTCAACATTCAAAACTAATAAAAACGCACGAGCAAACCGTTTTGTTTATGTTCCGTGGCCAGCAATGGCGGCCGCGAGGAAGGAGAAGTGACACGTGACAGCCAACCAATCAGATCGCGCGTAGCGTTTGGTTACTGCTTACTTATTATTTTACGAGTGAGTTCAGTAAGTTTATCAATTTACGAAAATGTGGACGTAAAATATTACAATTTATCTCCCGTTTAGAATCTTACGAAAGTTTATAAACTTCCTAGTAAATTGATAAACTTACGGATCTTGTTATTTTCCGGTGACAGAGACACTGTTATACTCACTTATAACTTCATGAAAACATTTATAACGTTGATCATTGGGGTTAAGATTATAGTTTCCATTTAGAATTGCAAGTTTAGCAGAATCTTCGAAAGGATGTTGCATATAGCACAGTGTGTAGAGAATGCATCCGAGTGCCCAAACATCTACACTGTGGTCAATTTTACGATTGTCCCAAGTGTCTAACATTTCTGGTGCTCTGTACATAGGAGTGGTGAATTGGGCCAGCTGGAAAACGAAGAAACAAGAGGTGATTTTGTTATTTCTGTTATGTAAGTAATAAAAGAAATAGTTTAATAAGAGTAACACAATATAAGAATATTAAATAAATGACAACTTACAGTTTCCTCTAACATATTTCTTTGATTAGCACTCCATGAAGGATTCGGTGAATAAACATCGGTTGTAGCTGAACCGAAATCACACAATTTTATTGTACCTACAATAATCAATAAAGACAATTAGAACACACACTACTTAATGTTAGTCGCAAATCTTCCATAAGCACCATGCAGATTATTATTTAAGACAAAAAATGTTACCTTCATTGGATATTAAGAAATTTTCTAGTTTGAGATCACGATGTGCGATAGGGGGCACTTGTGCATGCATGTGTTGTACTGCCCGGCACGTCTGGTAGAACACCCTAAGTATGGTTGGAAGTGGGAAAGCCTGCCCTCTGTTCTGCAGAGCTTCCATCAAGCTTCCCCCACTGCACAAGTCCGTCAACAACAAATACTCTCCCATCCCATGTGATGTCTTCGCCTTATCAATAAAAGATGCTGCTATATATTTGATAATATTAGGGTGACCTGATAATTTTTTTAATATGCTAATTTCTTGTATAATATTTTTGTTTGCCTGCTCGTCAGCTGCCATTAGCCTTTTCAAGGCATATTCGGTGCCAGTGGATACGTCTTGAGCAACAAACACAAAAGCAAAACCACCTGAAATAGAAAGGACTTAGTAGGACTATTGTCAACGGACCAATCGGTTTGGTTTTAAAATCAATTTCCTGTGTACAATTTCCTGATGATGCTGATAAAACATTATTACTAACATAATTAGTAACTTTATATTTTCCTGTAGTTTTCTAGTTGGATATAGAAGTAATGGTTTCATAAATAATACTCCTACAGTCATAAAAATTGTGACAATGTTTACTAAAGGAAAATAATTGAGAATTTTATATGGAGTAGTCATATCCAGATGCCAGTTGTTGTTCAGTACAATCAGTTATAGAATCCCGGAGGGCTCAACAAAGAATTTAAATTGGCTAACAATATCTCCCTGTCCTTGTTTTTCTACAAGGCATAGACCTCAAAGGCGAACATGGGTTGTATCAACAGATCTCAGCTCCTGTCAGTTTATACTGAGTACATGAAAGATAATACTACCATACTAGAATCATATCTGCTGATAAACCAATCAATTTTTTCATTCACTCTTACATCAGTATGAATCAGAGCTCTAACTAATTTATATGACCTCAGAACATGCAAAGATTGAAATCCAATTCTGTGCTACTAATTTGGACTTCTATCAAAAGCCACAAATATTATTTAAATCTTTACACTTTACAGGAACAATAAAATTTATGCTAATAAATATGCTTAAGTCATAGTAATTTAAAGGTCAATTCACGATAGCACAGCGAAATTAGCTCGAGTGTCATAACGGATATGCTCATCATAACGAAGTAACGACCCTAAACATTTGTCGGACAATGTACCCTTACGCCCCCAATTTATATGACGTTTAGTACGTGTACCTACTGTACCAGCCTACACAAAAGAAGACACACCACTCATGTTTAAAAGTTATACTAGGCCGAGCATGAAGTAGTTAATACAATTTGATAATGACTTACCTTCTGCGATCACCTTTTTAACTCTCAATTTCATATTTCCTATTTCAACAAACTGACCAACAAAATCATTATCACTGCCACCGTTAGCGCCTCCTGAGCTGAAATAGCCCATGGCTGATTTAAAGACGCTCATTTTGAACTTCAATTTTGTGATTTTTCTATATAAATTAAGAAGAAAACTGTGTTTTATCAGCACCCTTTGCCCAGATCCATTTTACAATGGCAGAAAAAAAGAATAGGCAGATTCGTTGGCAAATGGCAGGACGAATACAATGTTGCCAAAATAGATCTACCAGCCATTTTACGGGCAAGTTTTAAAATTATAAGAGCTTTGTACTGAATTTTAAAACAATATTTACTTTTTCTTTAGTTCCGATAATAATCATCTTTCCATGTATCTGCGTTTGTGTGTAAATTGAAAAAAATGCTATAAAACCAAAGCACATTGCAACGCTTTTTATTATGAATAAATGCGGGGACATTTTCAAAAAAACATGGCAACATTAGTAGCAGAGACAATCTTTTTTTTTCAATCGACTATAGAGGTCCACCCAAGTCGACTAACAATTTCGATTGTACCAAATAATTAACATCACTGGATTTTGACATTTCCTGATTGACATCATTATTTCAATGCGATAAGCAGTCTGTGGTAACGTTGTTAAAATAAAAAATCATTTGGAAGGAAAGCAAAAAGCAAAGCAAACTGTGCTGAATTTAATATCATTTCCTTCAATTGCAGTTTTATAAATAGTCCAAATTCCACGCAAGTACACACCGGACTGATGTTTGTCAATCCTGAGTGAAAATAACAAACATGGGATTTGAAATCAAAAGATTTCAAGGTGACGTTGATGAAGAACTTATTTGTCCTATTTGTTCAGGAGTTCTGGAGGACCCACTTCAGGTCTGTATTCATTTTCTGTATCGTTTTTAAGTAGGAAGTGCGTAAAATATGTATATTCTTATGAATGGGTGTAATTGTGTACACAGGCCCCTGCTTGCGAGCACGCGTTCTGTCGTGCTTGTATAACGGAGTGGATCAGTCGCCAGCCCACCTGCCCTGTGGACCGACAGGCCGTCACCGCGAGCCAACTCAGACCTGTTCCCAGAATACTACGCAACTTACTATCAAGGTGATTATTTCACAAGAATGTCATGGTTTCTTATTGGTTACTGGTTTGTAGGTCACACATTGTGATTGTTTTGCAATGCCTTATATAATAAATACCATGAGTTTAATAGCAAATATGTGTAATAGCTAGATAATGGATTCTGTGAAAATTATTGGATCATATTTTGAGTAGAGAATCAAAACATTATTGTTGTTTGAATCAATATAGATACACTACTACTTTAGTATAGTAATACATAAACTACCTTGAACAAGAATAAGATGTTATTGTAAATAAATTTACTGTTTACTTTATAGACTGTGTACGAGTTGTGACAATGCACCACATGGGTGCAACGCTGTACTGAAACTGGATTCACTGGCTTCCCATTTAGTTGAATGTATGTTTAAGTTTTCGTACATTTATTTTGTAATGAAAGGCTCATTGTTTGATAAAACATTGAGCCAAGGCTGACAACTAATGACAACTAAATCTGAAGGCTGTTTTCATTCAATATAACACCCTGCGGTGTAATACAAAAGGAATAAATTTAATAACTTCTGAGACTTTAAAATATAAACATTAATTGTAAACAAAGTTACTGAGAAAAACATTTATTTAAAAACTAGATATTTTTTTTTAATGAATTAAACAATAAAACAAAATGTACCTCTAAAAATCTTAACAAATTGCTGATCTAATCACCCATTAAGTTATTAGATGGGTACTGATAAGATAAAAATATAACATTTTAGTTAATTACTTATCATATTTATTATCTTGTTTCCAGGCGAATACAATCCCAAAAGGCCAATGCCATGTGAAGCAGGCTGCGGACTTGTGATACCGAAAGACGAACTAGCGGAACACAACTGTGTTCGTGAACTACGAGCCCTTATTGCAACACATCAGGGAAAATTGAAAGACTATGAACAGGAATTGGCCGAACAGAGACTTGTGATAAATGAACATAAACGAGAACTGGCATTGTTGAAAGTATGTTGTGTATGTGTATATTTTTACATAAGTAAGATATATTTAGATAAGCTTTTCGAGTTAAGACTCCACTTAGTTTGGCTCAAAGAGTATTTTAGCAATCAAATCCTACAACTTGGCAGCTTACTACTGAATAGCGAATAAAACTATATTGCTCACTGCTCAGGTCGTAGCGTATTACATTAGCTGCTAAATGACGTCTTTTAATTTTTTATATGCATCTGCAATGTAGTCTCTGTCTACTAGATTTACTTATGTATTAAATTGCAATGCTTGCTATAATGGTTTCACAATATAATAAGTACCTATTGCCATTATTATTGAATTGCTATCCACTATCTGAATAGCTGTTTCATAACAAGCGCTTGTTATGTGGTCATTAAACACATTTATATAAGGTTTAAATTGCAACATGCAATGTGAATTAGTTATAATAGATAATTAATTTTAATAATATTTGTGCCAGGAATTCATGCGAGCGATGCGTCTATCGAACCCCTCCATGCGCGCGCTAGCTGACCAAATGGAGCGAGAGGAAGTGGTCCGCTGGGCCAATTCACTAGCGCGCGCGAGAGTCACTCGCTGGGGCGGTATGATATCTACACCTGATGATGTTTTACAGGTTTGATATATCTGTCTTTTTCACATATCAGCATAAAATGGATAGACAGCTTATTGCTGTTTTGAGCATATTTATGATTGACACTTATGGTGTTTACAATCGTAATCAGACTGCCTCGTTAGTCTAGTGGTCGCCAAGCGCGACTGCTGAGCATGTGGTCTTGGGTTGGATTCTCAAGTCGGGCAAATTGTTATTGGGTTTTTCCATCAGGAATTTCTCAGGTTGATGGCGATGGGCTCGCCCCCTATTACATGGGACTTAAACATAACTGGCAAAATGTGGGTGGCTACACCTCTGCCTAACTCTTCAGGGATTATTTTTGCGCAATTTTGTGTATGAGCTATGTTACTTAGGCACAATGTACTGTGTTATTTTATTTTACATAATAATATTATTTTGTTATGTGTCCATGACGCATTGCAGCATAATATTTTAGATCAGTAATTCATGTTATTTCTGTTACAGATGATGATCAAGCGAAGTTTATCAGAATCTGGCTGCCCACCTCATATAATAGATGACCTTATGGAAAATTGCCATGAACGACGGTGGCCACCCGGCCTCTCCTCACTCGAAACCAGACAAAATAATAGGAGGCAAGTTCTAACAGTGTAATGTATTGTATAATTATTAATTAAGTTAAATAATGTCTCGAAATCACTAGTTTCAGTATTAAATTATTTGCTGCTATGTAAGTTAAGTAATTTATTAGAAAGTTTCAATAAAATATCGTTTTCGTGATTGCATTGATCTCAAATGGTATAATTAGAAACATCATTAGGCAAGGAATTATGTAATAAATGATCACTATTTTATATATTAGTTACGATAATTATGCATTTTCTTACCAAGCTCAATTTCCAAAAATATCTAAACAATATAGCTTGTTCCCACGACTTCGTCTGCGTAAATGTCGGTTATTTCGGACGCAGACAAAGTCGAAGTCAAGATCGAATAAGAAGTAGCCTAACTCCTTTGTTTGGGTTCAAACTTACCCTATGCCAAATTAATATTAGTATAGATTTATCATAAACTATATATTTTTTTACAGATTATATGAAAAATACGTGTGTAAAAGAGTACCGGGCAAGCAAGCGGTGCTGGTCCTACATTGTGACAACACGCACGTAGACGAGCATATGATGGTAGAACCCGGCCTCGTCATGATCTTCGCGCACGGCATCGAGTAGCACAGGATCTGACGCCGTCGGTGTTCAAGTGACATGCTTCATGCTCTGCATGACATGACTTGGGTGCGGAGGCATTGAGCGTGCAGTACTATTAGAAATTATCAAATATCGAACATAACGAATGAAGCCTGTGAAGGATTTGATAGGTTAGTTCTCTGTGCTTTAGTAGAAATACGTACAGGGTACACGAAGGTCCTGACCACCTACGATTGCCCTATGAGGGCACTTAGTGAAATAAATAAATGTACAACTGTATTCGTCCGTCCTCTCAGTGCCTCCGCAGACTAGTACTACTGTCAGGGTCGCCACACTCTAAAGAAAACACGCGGCAGTGAAGTGCCGACCTGGATCTCTGAGCGACCACGACAAACTCTGCCAATATGAACCATATAGTTCTAGAATACAATTAAAAAAAAAACACCACAAAAATTGTGTGGCCAGCCATAAATATTGCGATGGCCATTTTTGAAAAAGTATTGGCTGGCAACTCTAAGACCAATGATTATTGTACAATAATATACAAATCATATTTGATAATGAGTGTTGAAATATTTTTAGGTATGAAGTATGTGAGTTTCTTATTTAGTATAACATTGGATTGAAGACATTCCGAATAGAAATGAAATTTAAAAAAAATATTTACTAAAAGTTGATTCAATGTTATGGAATTCAAAATTTAAGTATTAATTAAATATAGTTTTTTATAAGTTTTTTTTTTTAAATATCGAATTAGTGATTGAATGCTGTGTTATGATTAAAAATAGTGTGACTTTTTTTTTATTGAATACTTCCAGCTTATGCTGTGTACATACTGAGTGATTATAGATTTTAAAGCATTTGAGCTCTGACAGAGAAGTCCTTTAATGAAATACTTGTTTGTTGGCCTTTAATCATTGAATGTGTACTCAGCATTACGTGCAGCATAATTTTATTGAATTATTTCTACTTTAATTACATTATTCTATTTTCATTTTTTATAATTGGTAACCTATGTTATGTATTTAGCTCAATCTTTAAATAAATTATACCTAATGATCACTAATTGATGAAACTTCGATGAAACAAAACAAAATGTCGTTTTTTTACACAAACCACTACATATCTCACTGTAATCTTCAACCCACAATCCTGAAACACCATCCATTGGCCTAGTGGCGGGAAGTCCTGGGTTCAATGCCCATTTTATGTAGGCCAAGTGTTGTTGCAGACTGGATGACTGTATCCAGTTATAAATAAAATATATAGGAATTTGCTCATGAAAAACAAGAGTACAGTCAAACAATGTAGGTATTTGGTGAACCTACAGGTAAAAATAATTTATCATTCTACTACAAGGGTAATATACATTTTTAGGAAAGTAAAGTAAACTCCTCTCTAGATAGTCTAATTAAAATGTAGAAGAATTGTGTAAAATACATAAGGCATTATTGTATAGCTGCTTATACAGGGTGTCCGGTTTTCAATGGATTATCTTGAAATGGGTCATGGTAGAACTAATGACTAATCTGGAAAAAAATATTAATAAAAAAAAACCAAGTAGTACCAAAGATATGATTCATTTAATAAGATTCGTTGTTTTTTGTGACCTTTTTTTACATTCTTGTACACCACGACCACGAATTAATGAATTCTGACGGTTTTTTATTGTTAACGTAATCTACGTTAACTAAGCTGATAGATAAGTAATCAAAAATAGGACTGCTATTATACGGTTTTGAAAAAAAAACAACTTGAACTATGTTCTTTTGAAAAAAATCGTGAACAATTTTCTTTTTGAGCAAGTTTAAACGTCCGTAGCTTAAAAAAGATGTATCGAAACACAAGTGGCCAATAATTTTATAAGATTATGTGTTTATAGCCGATTTCAAAATGGTATGATTCAGTTTTGTACCTAATATAAATAGTGAATTATTGCTATTCGTTTTCAAAAGGAGCGAAATTTGGGTAAACAACGAAGTTTGAGATATTAGAATATTTATTTACATTAAATGTATCTGGTCATTGGGGTTTAATAAAAAACAGCATTTGATATTAATGGCACTGTTTTCGACTGCTAAGCGTGAGGTTTTGGGTTCGATTGCCAGGTCGAGCAGTGTTATTGGGTAAAGTGTTAAAACTGGTGAAATGTGGCTACACCTCTGCCCTTCGGGGATTACAGGCGTGATGTTAAGACTGTATTCGTTGTAAATTACATTCGTTGTAAATTGTCTGCCAAAAACTCTGATTCAGACCCTACATTTTAGAATAAATGCTCTCCTAAGTAGTCGTATATCACGTCGATCGCTTATTTTTGATGTGGTTGACCGGACACGGCTACCTAAGTCTTTCAATGATCGACTTCGCGTAATAATTTTCCTTAAGACAGCCCAAATAAAAAAAAAACACGGTCACACCATATTTTCATCTTATCACATCCCACAAGTCGCATTACAGGTTAACCAAGCTTTCCTATTAATTACTAACGTCTACAAATCTTTTTATTTAAACCCTGATGGTCAGGTTCATCTAATGTTCAAATTTGTTACAATATTGCAAACTTTGTGGTTTAACCAAATTCCGCTCCTTTTGAAAACGAATAGCAATAATTCACTATTTACATTAGGTACAAAACTGAATCATACCATTTTGAAATCGGATAAAAACACATAAGTTTTTAAAATTATTGGCCACTTGTGTTTAGATACATTTTTTTTAAACTACTAACGCTTAAACTTTATCAGAAAGAATTTTTTTCACAATTTTTTCCAAAACAACATAGTTTAAGTTGCTTTTTTTCAAAACCGTGTAATAGCAGTCCTACTTTTGATTACTTATCTATTAGCTTGGTTAACGTAAATTACGTTAACAATAAAAAACCGACGGAATTCATTAATTCGTGCTCGCGGTGTAGAAGAATGTAAAATAACGTAACAAAAAACAATGAATATTATTAAATTAATCATATCTTTGGTACTACTTGTTTTTATTTTTTAATGTATTTTTTTTCTGAATCGCCATTAGTTCTACTATCACCCATTTCAAGATAATCCATTCTTTACCGGACACCCGATATACCAAATAGCTCAATTGGCGTATTGAGCAACGTACTAAATTATTTAAATGGTAGAAAAAATAGTTAAAAAGTTTCGTGGTGCTTCTTGGCGTCCACTGGAACCCGTGTTGCTCTATGTTGGCGTCTTATTCCACAGCCGAACCGCAATTTTTCACAGAATCGTAAAATTAAGTATTTTACACTTTAGGAAGAAAGCATGCATGGAATGGAACGTAGGTGAAACGTCAAGCTCCAAGCAGCTGTCAAATATTTTTGTTTGTCATCTTCAACACAAACTTTCTGGAGTTATTGTGAATTAAAACCTCTAAAATGTCTGAAATGGAAGTAACGGAGAGTGGGAACGATTGTTCCAACGATTTGTGTAAGTATAGAAATATCAGATTTTAATGAAAAGTGTTAAAATGCGCGGTAACCTAGCTCGCGTCCACCGGCTGTTTGTCAGGATTACTAAAATGCCCTGTTTTATACATTACAGTGCTTCTGGATCGCGTGTTTCTGCGTCTGGGTAACGCAGATAGTGATGACCAGCTCGAGAGTTGTCTCGGCCGGTTCCTTCCACCTGTGATTCTGAAGCTGTCGTCACCTCATGAACAGGTCAGAGTTGCTTTATTTACATAAAATTTTAATGGCTGGATGAACCTCGGTTCGATTCTAGCTGTCGTGTGTGTAAATTACAGTGGGATCTTGTGTTATAGCTTTAAAAGCCTGATGCTTTAATGAGACAGAGCAAGTAAATAATTTAAGTACGTATTGAACAATATGATTAACTCCTTGGGATCATTTCTTTATTTTGAATCAATTATTTACTTATACAAGTTGGTTACTATGCCAACAAAACTGATAATGCAATCAGTTTTGTTTCCTTTCCACTGCTATGACTTTATTTCCTCATAAATTGATAACCCATTCTGTTAACGCTAGGTGCGGACTAAAGTGATGGAATTGCTGGTGCATGTGAACAAGAGAGTGAAGTGCCGTGCTAATGTACAGCTGCCCGTGCAGACATTACTGCAGCTGTACAAGGAGCCCACTTCCAACAGCTTTATCATTGTAAGTATAAGGTTGTAAATGAAGTAAATATTTAAAGAGATAAAAATGTTTTGGCTCCATTTCAATAGTAATTAGGGATAACCTTGAAAAGGTCAGTGTTTTATGCTTTGTCATTTTGTAAATGATCAAAGAAAGTATGAATATTAGAAATTATTTCTTACATTTTATGACTGTTTGATATGCAGCTGAAAGAATTTTAATTAATGAAACACTGAGCTTAAAATAATGAACAAAAACATAACATAACATCACGCCTGTAGTCCCCGAAGGGTTAGGCAGAGGTGTACCCATTAGTACACATACATTTCGCTAGTTATGTTTTTAGTCCCATGTAATAAGGGGTGAGCCTATTGCCATTAATCGGGCACAAATCCAGACTCCGAGGCTACTACTGAGAAATTCCTGATGGAAAAACCCAATAACACATTGCCCGACCTGGGAATCGAACCCAAGACCTCATGCACAGCAGTCGCGTTTGCGACCACTAGACCAACGAGGCAGTCAATAATGAACATAGAAAAAATTTATGTATTTATTACAGAACTTCTCAATCATATACATCACTATGGGTTTCCCGAGACTGCCCCGTGAACAGCAGCTCAGTTTGGCTCCGTCTTTGTTACAAGCCATTGAGAACAAGCCACAGGGACACCAGGATGGGTGAGAAATTATTAGCTACCACGGACAAAATTCACTTGTCTACAGAATCTAAGACTGCATAGGTTTCTTTTACTTTTGTTGATATAGTTCTAATAGCAAACCCAATCATTCCCAACTAAGGTTGCCACCTTTTTATTTAGCAAATAGAGTATAATAAAACTAGGTTAAAAAAAAAATACGATATCTGAAAATAAAGTATTATTAATGGTGCATCCTTTATCGTGGCACTTCTTTGTTGCTTTTAGTAAACAATCAAATAAAATATTGAAAAGTCAAATAAAATATATTCAAGTACCTTATTGCTGTCATAAAGTATGTTTGCTTAAAATAATATACAGTTGAGATAAAATACGATAACATCGCGCGCGCGTTTGAAAGTATTTACAGGACTCACAACGTATGTGTATGTACTGAGATGTCTCCAGTAGCATAATCGAGACAAATACTTACAACTACATACAAAACACACATTAAATAGTACTATTGAGAAAGGCGTGCCATATTATAGTAGTTTAGCACTACTTTATTATAAAGTGCAGGTGGCACCCTCTTAGTGACACATTTTTATATTTTTTTATTTTTTGAATTATTCCCTTGGATTGCATAATGGTCTTTGTTACAGTATATTGATGCTAGTCATGCCGCTACTGGGCAACATCAAGGAAACTGATCTGAACTTGAAGGAGAAGCCAAAAGTTGCCAATTTGATACTCAAGTTTGCTACTGATGTTTTACTCCTGCCATACAGGTAACACTGTTTTGAGATTATTATTTTTAATTTGAAATATTGGGCTAGTTTAGGAGTTTTCATCAAGTACCAGCAACAAATGGAAGTGGTCTAAAATCTTTTCTGATTAAATATAAATTGGTGGGGCTTCTTTATGCAAGTCTTTGCTGAGCTTGTATTTTATGGGATTTCGATAAAAACATCATAGGCTTTTATCAGGTAATGTTATATCTAAACTTCTTAAGTGAGTCCTCGCCTACAGGGTTCAGGGGCGCGGGGGTTGAACGAGAATTGGGACTGGGAGAAGTGCGGGCGGCGGGCCGTAGCGTGATACACAAGGGGCGAAATATGCACTGGAAATGTTTAATTATAGGAAATGTCTACTGAGATAACTCCTTTTATTTCAGGGCTTTACCAAACCCCGGTGAGAGTGAGTTCCAAGTACCGCCTGGTATGAGTATGAAGACTTACAAACGTATTATTGACAAGAACCAGTTGAATCCAAACCAGCTTGAAGAGGTATGGCAATTTACTTTCTGTGTATTCAATTTGAAAATTGTATTAGTCAGACCCCTAGTGTTGTGCATATTTAATTTGTTTTTACCTAATTAACTGTAGTGCAGTATGCTTTATTTTTGTTTGTTCTGAGGTGGAAAATCCTCTTTGGTCTCCCCCGCCCTAGGGGATGTAAGACTCTGCCTAGCCATTTCAGTGTTCTCTTCCCAAAATTACGCCGGAGAGCATAGGAGTGGACAGGTCTTCCGCGATCGCCGTTGGTAGTACAGAATGCTACTCTAAGCTCAAACATTATGTTTGAATCAAGTCTGACAGCTATACTCACACGGATGTCATGCAAATAAAAGGATACCTGTCAAGCCATCCCACCATCATATCAGCCGTAGGATGTCCACTGCTGAACATAGGCCAAGATGTCAAGTCATTAAACATAAGTCATTTTCAGATGAAGCTGTCTATAGTAAACTTCATAGGCAAGGATATATTCAACATGAATGATACCTTACTGACTTTGATCGTAGCCGCAGCGGACTCAAGGTTCAGTGTCGCTAATCACGCAAACAGTCCACTCATAAGGGTTAACAGGTAATAATTAACTTGAAATACTACCTTACACTATTACAGATAATATACATATTCGTTTAGACGAATGTGAACAAGCGTTTCATTCGAGTATGAACATTAATTGTATAAGAATAAGGCACTTAGGGATTACTTTACTTAAAACAGTAAAGTCAAAGCGTTGTCTGTGAATCTCGTCTTACTATTACGCAGGTCATTTACAATGTTTCCTATTTCTTTGTTTCTGTATCAAAATGTGATGTTTTAGATTCCGCAGGGTTCTATTCTGGGACCCACATTGTATTGCATCCTTTCTCTGTTACAGTTCAGTCGATTGGTCCTTGCCTTCAGTAGTAGCGCCATTATACTCGTTATATTTGGGCACATGGGGAGGCATGAAGGTTCCTCCAGATGATCGCAAGGTAAGCGAGATATACTCAGCCCTCATGGTGTAATTTAAATGTCAGTAGAAAGCAATTACTTGAGGCCACAATGAGCGTTGCACCATCTGAACAGGTTAAGTAAATTGTTGCTGCAATTTCATTGTAAACTACAAACAATAAACTTGCATTTTGTAAATATGGAAGGTCCATTTTTGTTTGCTGTTTCAAGCAACATTCTCTTTTTCAAGGAAATGTTGCTTTATTATGTAAATTTTCAATCTCTTTTATTGATTTACGGCCTGAGTTTATTTACGAGCTTTTTACCAGGGAATAAAGGCATTCATGAATATACTTTTATACTAGCTTTTCAACGCATTTTGATCTAGTGCATTTTTATACGGTTTATGTATTTTTTTAATGTTTAAATTTTGATTTGGTTATAAAAGTTGCCTTCCCTCCCCCTTAAAAGATGTCCAGTGAATTAAAAGTCAGTCTGTAAATATGTTATTGTATTTATTATTTATTTATTTGAACTTTATGCAACATAAAGGTACAAAGGCGGACTTAATGCCTTAGGCATTCTCTACCAGTCAAGCAAATGTGGTGAAAAGATAACATGGCAGGTACAAAAAATTGTACATGAAGAAAATATTCAAAAAAGGGATTTAAAAATCATTGAAAACAAATAATAGTTAAATAAATTTAAACATACACAAGTACAAAATTATTAAAATTCATGCATTCATTTTATAGGTGCCTGCTTGCACGAGGCTCCGCCTGAAACTGATACAGTATTTAAACAAAGCGACCGGACCGGCGATCATGTTCCCTCACTGTGTACAGGTAAACATTCACATTTAGTTGGCGAATATAAGGTTTGAGCTAAATCAAGAAAAACCATGGTGTTTAATGATTTTCTTTATTTTTTGCAGGTTGTGTTTTCGTCACTTTTTGATCCGAATACAAATTCTAGACTACGTAACCAGGCGCTAGTGTTTCTTCTAAACGTAATCAATAGGTAAGACCTTCTATACATCCATGTTATAACATCGTGCAATCTTTATCTACTATATTTTATAATAATTTAAACATTACAAAATATATATAACCTATAAAATTATAAATAATAATAAAATTATCATGTATAAAAAGCTCGTCCGCATTGCTGTCTATGGGACAAATGCCCAAAAGGCTAGCAAACATTGCTACATTGTATGGCAAGGTTGATCCTTTGGTCGAAGAATAGGTCAGCCATTTGGTCACATATCTTTATATTAATTTGTTGTATACAGAAGAAATTTCAGAATGATAAGAAATGGTTTTTTTTTCCAGTGGTGACGAAAATCAACTAAGGAAGGTGTCTACAGTGTTCCTTCAAGGATTACTAAAGCTTATCAGATCTGACGAGCACGCTGAACAACATCCTAAGGCCTACATGTGTTTAGGTACTTACGTCTTAAAAAGTTGTTGTCTTTAAAAATTCAAAACATAAAAGTTGTTTCAAAAATTTGGAAAAAACTTTAAGAATTTTTCAAATTATAGTGTAACTAGTTTGTTGGACTATATGGACTATTTTGTTAGTAAAATTTAATAACTAAGTTAGTATAACTCATATTAAGCTTTAATTTTATTAAGTAACCGAACAGTATAGGTGTTTTCCATTGTCGGCTTTCGCTCGAGCTCTTACAAAGCGTCGCATTAAAGCGCATATCTCGCTTAAAGTTCATTCAAAATATTTGTGTGTATTGTTTGATTACTCTAAACACTATTTACATCCAGGTCGTCTAGCAATGAAGTGTCCAGACACGATCAACAATCAATTCGCGTTACTAGAAGAGCTAGTCAAGAAGATACCAGATGCTGTGCCCGAGATAAAGACTGCGCTCAGAGACGCACTGCTCGAGATGTCTGCCGGCTTCAAGATTAATGCTGAAGGTAAGTTGAATTTTATACTTTATTAAAATCATTCTATAATTTAATTTTCTATAGAGATAAATGGTTCTAGTATATCTTGAATCTAAATGTAGTGAAGGGTAATTAATTTTTAGATTAAGAACATTTATCGATTCACGGCAAGAATTATTTCAGTTATAGTTGCGTTGATAAAAGAAGGCGTTTATTGAATACTTAAAACTTATTGATGGCACGGTTGACGCAGTGGCTGAGTAATTGGCTGTTGCGCTGTATGTCGCGGCTTCAATTCCCGCTCGGTTCTTTTTCTTCTTTTCATTCTTATTTATTTACACACAGTTAAAGCGGAAACTCCGACTGCCCCAGCGGCCGGTACCTCACAAGGAGACAAGATGGATGTGGATGAGAGCGCTAAGACCAGCCCGTTTGATGAACCGCAGGCTTTAGCCCTGTTTGCTTTGTTGGATCAGTAAGTTCAATTATAGTTTCTTGGAATTAATGTGCTATTAGTTTAGTTGAGTTTGACGCAGATTGTGCACTTCGCAATGTAATGTAATGTAAAAATCGAGTCAATTCATCGACTACTTTCTGAGTTTTGCGGAACATGGAACAATTACTTTTCTAAATTTAGATTTTTCTTTCTCCAGTTACATGCACAGCGAAGAGTCAATGATCCGGTACATCGCTATGAGGTACTCAGCGGCCGTGTTCCCACAAGATTACGTTCCGTCCAGATATCTGTTGTTACTAGCCAGTGGAGACAGGTACGAATATAAAATAAAACTTTAATAAAACTAATTATCAAAAACGTTCATGTAAATTGAAAAAAAAACTCACTTCTTTTAGTCAAGACGACATTTCAAACGAAGCGCTAAAATGTCTCTACGGCACATCGCGCCCGAGTGAAATAGAAGACGCAGTATTCAACGTTTCGAAGAAAGAGACAGCAACTGTCAGCATTGACGAGGATTCCTCTAAGAAAGACAAGGACAGAACACCCGAGAGGCAAGAGTTGAAAGTGCCAAAGTTCAACGAAGTAGTGAATTACGTGTGGGATCAAATGCAGAAGAGGAAGAAAGGGTCGAATGCCAAACATAGGTTCGTGATCGGGAATCAAGTACTGCAGTTTCATCCGATGACGTATCAGGAGGTGAGTGATTGGAATAGGCTGCTTTTTCTAATGAATTTTTTGAATAAAGAACGTAACGCGATATTCTTTTGTTTCTTTTTTTCGGGCCTTAACCATTAACTAACCGCTTTAAATTTTATCAAACGTTGCGTTCGTATTTCAAATATATTTTTTATGCATATGCGCAATACTAGTCTTTGTCGAACTACAATGCGCCTAACATTACACTGAAGAACCTAAATTGAACTCTAAATCTTACTAAAATTACGACTACATATTGCTGGAAAAATTACAAAAAAAGAATTGTGTATACATTGTTTTAAATTATGTCTCGTGTCTTATATTATATGATTTTTCGAGTTTTTGTATCGATACAAAAACTCGAAAAATTATCCGTTTTTTTTTTATACGTGTCAGTTTTACTTTAGACAACTATCTACTTACTATTTTTTCTAGATCCTCCGCTACATGCGCATGTGTCTGAACCGCGACGCTGACCTGAAGGACTGCTCGAACCACCCGAACGCGACGTCGCCGCTCCTCTCCAAGTACTTCTACGACAACTTGCTGGACACCGAAGTGTTGGAGCGATACCTTACTATGATCACGTCGCTGCTGAACGCTAGTCCCGGTAATTAGTTTAATATAGTACTTATTATAATGGTTTCTACTAGTAGATTTCTATTTCCTCGCGTGATATCTTTCTTTGATTTGGTGTGTGTAATATATAATAATATTTTTTTATTTCTCCTCACTAGAATAAAATAAACATATTAAGTAAATATAATTTCAGTTGTCGTTATAAGTTCTAAATTATGTTAGGAGTTGCTGTCTGAGTTTTGAGCAACACAGCAGCGCAGATAGCGCACTCTGCTGTTACAGGGTTACTATCCGTCTTGCAGGTCTTGTTGGTCCAAATATCTAAAACTAGCTTATACCCAACTTCGTCTTTGTGTGGAAGTGAAGTATGCCATTAAACATATCCTATGGCACTCGACATTCTATCAGTGTAAGAGTTTTTACAATCGGATCATTACTTACCTCGTACAAACATACAAACAATTAAGTATACCACTTTAAGTTGATTGATATACTTACTGTCTAAACCAGTCAGTATAGTGACATTCTTTATCGACCTGAACTGTGAATAAATTCCTTCTATCCCCAGAAATAATGCCACTATCATGTTTCCTGGACATCGTCGGCTGCGTACCCGAGAAAATGGCCTCAAAATACACGAGTCTCCTACCATTTCTACGCAATCTATTCACGACCAGTACCAAGGAAGACATTCGCGATATAGCCACGGTCATCTACGCGATAATTACTGTGAACACGAGTGAGAAATCAGCGATAGATAAGGAGATAAAAGAGTTCGTGGTACAGGGACAGAATAATAAGAACTTGGAGGCTCAGTGCGGGTACTTGTCGGCGTTCTCGAATATGTGTGAGAGATGCGTCGTGTTGTCGAAGAGAGGGAAATTTGGAGGGAAAGGATTTAGTCCCGCTAATTGGGAGCCGTATCAGGAAGGTGCTGTTGTTTTGGGTGAGTGCTACATTTTTTTTTGTGGTGATAGAAACCATCAATTGAGTCCTTCCGCCCTGGGTAGGGTGGAAGGGATTCTCAGACTTTTACTGATTAAAAAACTACCCTGTTCCTACTGTTGCCCTTTACGTTCCGAGGCCACGGTATCCTGTTAAGACGTCCCCCAACCCCGGCAGGCGTTTGGTCATACATAACGGTTGTAAAAATATAACTACCGAAGCCGAAAGCTTACTGTTCTTCCCTTCATTGCGATCATATTTTTGGTTAACCTTCTTTTACTAAGACATGGGAGATCAAAGTTACATTTTTTTTTTCGAATTTAAATTTTATGTATTTTTGAGAAACCGATGAATGTTATTTAATCAAAATAATAGATAATAAACAGTTCATCAATTAAGTTTCAATCGCAGACATCCATCACTTTCTAAGAAAACTTCATCTATATCTGACGACCCCTGGATACCTATCTGTTTTGCTGACTTTACTTTTGTGATATATCTTTCCCATATATTTCTTATTAAATTGATGATTGGTTAAAACTGGTTTTTGTCTAGACGTTTTTTGGTCAAGAACTACGTCATAAAATATCTAATCATAATGAACCGACTACATTTAGCTGTAAATTTCATAATTCTGACTCTAAATTTGAATAAAGTCTTTATAAAGATCAGAACTGAGCGTTGATACCATCGCGCTGTAGAGATAAACTACAGTAACATGACGCGCCCTTCCACAATTCAAAACGTTTGAAAGTGTTTGTAATAGTATTAAAAAGATTCACAACGCATGTGTGCGTATTGAGACGGCTCTCGAAACAAAAAGAAATCAGCGATTTGTTGCTCGACTAGCGGCGTCAAAAATGACTCATTATTATTAATATGGGGCTGCACTGACATTCTCTATGAAAATGACAGGTGCGTGCGTCGTCTTGCGCGGTCGGCTATTTATGATCAGTTGACAAACAAATATCCTAGCCTGCTACTGAAGATGATTACTCACAACTACATACAAACTCTTTCATACAAATGTGACTACACACATTGAAATGGTAATATGGAGGCGAGCGACAAGTTATAGTAGTTTATCTCTTGTAAAAAAGCATATTAACACATCTTTAAATATCTCTACAAAAAGGAACAATTTGATATTGCAGCTAACTTCCTGGCCAGTACACAATCCCTGCTGGTTAGTACGTCATGCTCGTCGATATCGCTGCTCGCTCGCTGCGGCGGCCTGCCCCTACCCAACACGTCGGCGAAACAGGACTCGTTGCTAGAGACCGAAAATCCTTTTAATATTAATAAGAGCGACACGAATATTGATGATGTTGATGTTACTAAGTTTGCTGTTGCTGATAGGTATGAATTAAATCTATTGTTTTTTTTTCTTGAATACCTTTTTGGTATGGATGGTTTATTTGATTTATTTTTAATGATTTTGAGGCCAATTTGAGGCTTGATAAGTGCAAGTATAGCACCCAAAGTTCAATCAATCAATCAATTTGTTTGCTACAGCAAAAATAAATAAATGTTCTTTGTATTTTTTATGTTACAACATAAAAAATACAAAGAACATTTATGCAATAGTATGAATATAACAAAGTGCTATGTTTTAAGCGTAAAAATAAAATAGAAATTAAAGAGTTTCAAGTTTTTAAAGTCAGAATTTACCATTTAAAAATATGTATTGCATTAGACACACTAAACTTAATGCGTGTAGTTAGAATTCTTAAAATGTGGATATGTACGGGTACGCAAGTAAAGCAATGTCACGTGATATGTAAATTCAGACGCAGGTTTTTTTTACCACTTTTTTTGATCTTAAGTTCTCTAATTCTTATTTAGATTGAACATGGATCACCTAATAAATTATTTTACTATTGAATGTAGGTTGTTCAAGATAGTTGGGAACGCGAAACTGCCATCGAAATTAAAAGAGAGGGCGCTGTATACGCTTGGCTTGATGTGTTGTGGCGAAAGATTGTCTTTTTCCAAGCAAATCATTATGGGATTCCTGCAGATGGCTAAAGATGTAAGTTATTTGGTCATTCAACATAATTTTAAATAAATACTTGATTAATTATTTACTTATTTTTATTTACCTCAAAAATTATTTCTGCCATCGGTGTCGTCTAAAGCGACACTTTATTGACTACTTCCATATTCAAACAAATTATTGCTATTGACATTTATTTTTCTTTTTTAGAGCAAAGAGTTTGAAATACATCTACAAATCGGCGAGTCATTAGTATTGTGTGTTGAAGGAGTAAACTCAAATGAAAACAGAGATCTGTGGACTGAGTTGCCTAAAGAGGTTAGTTTTTTTTTAATATTTGATTTGGTTTGTTTATGGATCAAACGTTATACTATTTATGTCTCTAATAATTTTTTGCAATAATGTAATTTTTTGATATACAGGGTGCAGGTAAAATAAAGAATACAGAAGCTTTGAAGGAAAATGACCAGTTATTAGAGTGGTTATTAAAAGAACTGTTCAAGATTGGGAGACATCCTCATCCACATTCTAGACAGGTAAAATAATAGTAAACTATAGCTTTCATATAATTTTATGTTGTTTTTAAGTTAGTGGCTTATGATTACTTTTTACGTCACTATGTCTTTTACAACAATTACCTGTTATGCAGCGACATCTATGGCACTAAATGCGGAACTACAACTGACATTTCCTTCATATCGATATTAAAGTACTCCGCGATATAAGTACATATATATACAAAATCCCGAAAACAATCTTTGGGCAATAAGGTTTCCTGCCAGACACAACGCCCGTCTGGTCGGAGGACCCTCCCTTTTCAATTGAGGCTGAGGAGCTTTCCACCTTGTTCTCACAAAAAAGAACAAGAAAAAATTATTTTTAAACAGTTAAACCAACCACCCCCGACTTCATCCGCGTAGTTTTTTTTCACCAGCTTTACTCAATTGGTTACTGCTCTGCTCCCGTGGGTCGCAACGTGATGTTTCGTAGCCTATACTATTCCTCATGAATCTAGTTATCACATAAAAAAAGAATTTTCCAAATTCTATTGGTAGTTTCAGAGATTACCACGTTTTAAACAAACAAACATAAAAACTCTTCATTATTCACTTTATTAGTAAAGATTTGTGACTTTGTGCAGGCTACAAGTATTTGGTTGTTGGCGCTACTAAAGAACTGCCCCGAACGAGAACCTATAAAGAACAAGCTGCAAATATTACAAGACGTCTTTATGGACTTCCTATCGGAGAACAGCGGTAAGTGATTTCTTAACACAGCTGTATACGTAAAATTATCACGATGTCCGAAACTAGCTTCCACCCGCGACTTCGTCCGCGTGTATGTCAACTATACCATAAAACACTCGGTCAACCTTAAGTGGCCACTCGGCATTCGTTTGGCTTTCTGTTAAGGAAATAATTTTTGTTATTCGACGAATACTTCCGGAGATATTAACTCTTACAAACAAAATTACAGATAGCACTACATAATATTTGCAGATCTTTTATTGATAAATTATTAATACAGTACCGCGTCTTTTGGCATTTAAAGTTGATATGTGCGCATGCGCAAATGACAAGAAAAAGACAACTGGCTGCTGTTATGCAAACTAAATTTACCTAATGTTAGGTAGTTTATCAAATTCAATTTTTTTTCATGTTTACATAAAAATCTTTTTCACTTATAAAAAAATCTGCCATTTTCTTATCATCTATTGTATCCACAGATATAGTCCAAGACGTTGCCAGTAAAGGTCTATCCCTAGTGTACCAGAACTCAGATGAAAGTCAGAAACAAGCGCTAGTAGGTCAGATCATTGAACAACTGACGAGCGGCAAGCGATCCGTCACGCAGGTCACTGAGGATACCAAGATATTCGAAGAGGGACAACTGGGGAAGGCTCCTACTGGGTAAGTAGACTAAGTGGCATCATAAACGAAACTTCAACTAATTATCGCCAAAAAGACGTACCACCATGAAATTTTGTTAACTGACGTTTATATTCATTTTAATTTCAACCTTAATTCAGTGACAATAGGCTCGCCCCCTATTACATGCGACTAAAAACATAACTGGCGAAATGTGGGTGTACTAATGGGTACACCTCTGCCTAACCCTTCGGGGATTACAGGCGTGATGTTATGTTATGTTATGCTTAATTCAGTAAGATAACACATAACATCACGTCTGTAATCCCCGAAGGGTTAGGCAGAGGTACACCCATTAGCACACCCACATTTCGCCAGTTATGTTTTTAGTCCCATGTACTAGGGGGCGAGCCTATTGCCATTAACCGGGCACATATCCAGACTCCGAGGGTGCTACTGAGAAATTTCTGATGGAAAAACCCAATAACACTTTGCCCGACCTGGGAGTCCAACCTAAGACCTCATGCTCAATAGTCACGCTTTGCGACCACTAGACCAATGATTCAGTCGAGTGGAGCCAGTTCAATAAGATTTTTAAGTACTATTTATTGTTTTAACAAATGTTTTATTGTTAAAACAATAAATAGTACTTAACTGGCGAAATGTGGGTGTACTAATGGATACACCTCTGCCTAACCTTTCGGGGATTACAGGCGTGATGTTATGTTATGTATTTATTGTTTTAGTGGAAACCTGTCTACTTACAAGGAGTTGTGTTCGCTCGCGTCAGATCTGAACCAGCCGGACCTCTTGTACAAGTTCATGCATCTCGCGCATCACAACTCTATGTGGAATTCTAAGAAAGGTTTGTCAAATTACGTGAAATCTTTTCTTTTTTATTTTTACGTGAATTCTTCTCTACTAGCTTTTGCTCGCGACTTCTTCCACGTAAATGTCAGTTATCGAGGATACAGACGCAGTCACTGTTTTTAAAGTAGCCTATGTTCTTATCCCAAACTACCTCTGTTAAATTTGATTACTATAATATATTTGTGTAGATCTGTTTGTCAAAATAAAAGCTTCACTGTTTTATTTTTATAACAAACCAATTTAAATTAGTTCACATAAATTAATTAAATTACAATTTTAGTACTACCGGTATTCTAAAAGTTAGCAAAAACCAAAAATCTTAATGTTTTTGCAGAACAAAATTGTGCTGCTGAGTTATTATCGCATGTATAATTTTAGTATTGATTTGTAAATGTGCATTATTAATTTTTCTGATGCTGGCTCGCGATCTTTCTATCAGGTATACATTCCTTAAAATATATAAGAGCGTTTATGGAAGCTACATATTTAAAAAAATCTACCCACATTATGACAATAATTGAGTGACAAGTCAAGCCGTCATGAAGACAATTTCATATTCATAAACCTCCAAATCTTTACATATAATATTATTATGTGTTCCCTTAGGTGCGGCGTTCGGCTTCCACTCAATAGCCTTACAAGCGGGCGCTCAACTATCTGACCACTTGCCTAAAATAGTGCCGCGCCTGTACCGCTACCGGTTCGACCCCACGCCGCGCATACAGAACTCCATGCAGAGCATCTGGCACGCCATCGTGCCCAACACTACGGCTACTGTAAGTTGTAGGGTGAAGGTGTCTAGAGACATTTCAAAGACAGGGCTACCTAGCAGCTCCTTAATACTTAATATTAGTTTCCAGATGGCTCGATAAATGGAAATCTTGACTAGGTTTTCTCGTGAAACCCTACCAAAACCTACATCTATTTATATGGAAATGAATCCCTATTTCCCTTTGGACACGGCGAATCCCTATTTCCCTTTGGACACGGCATCACGCGTGAGACGGCTGGATCAATTTCACTACACAAACTTTTAGATTAAAATAAATACATACATTATATGGCGCTACGAAGTTCGCTGCGTCTGCTAGTAGTAAACAAATTAAAGAAATGGTACAATCAAATATGCACTGTAGGTTAGGTTAGCTGGGCTGTTTCCGCACTTAGCCACTTTATTGTACGTGTATACTTGTACGTGTGAAAAATATCCTCAAGGAATTTCTCCAACCATCCCAGGCCCTCCCAGAATGCCAGCAGTCTTTTCAGACTGCTGCAGGCTTCGGGGAGCGATACCGGCGATTGGAGGGTCCGTGCCCGTTGATCCGCCACACTTCTGCACTCCAAGAGCACGTGCTGTGGTGTTTCTGCCGCCTCCATACATCCTCTGCACAGAGGGCTGTCTGTCACACCTATGGTTAATAGGTGTTTGTTTACGGGACAGTGGCCGGTTATGATGCCTATGATCTTCCGAATTTTGTAGGCTAATAAGGCTGCGGGCAAGTCTTTTTGATGCTTCCGGAACTGCATTCAAATAATATGCACTGTAATACCAAAGCTTAGATTTTCCTATTCACCACTTGAAACATGGGCGGGCCTTGAAAAATGTGAAGCATCGTAAGAATAGGAAAACCCGATAACAAAACCTCTGTACATTTAATTCGTGTTAAAACTTCTATTGGTGCTGACTTTATTTTTTGACCTTTGTTTGTGCTAAAGCGGAGTTGTCAATACTGTTTTTCTGCTCCAGGTACACAAATATCACAAACAGATTCTGGATGACTTAGTAGCGAACTTGACTTCGAACCAATGGAGAGTGAGGATGTCTTGCTGTAACGCGCTTTCAGATTTATTGCGGTAAACCATTACATTAGATTTTTTTTATTTTAGCAATTTGTATTACAATAAATAATAATAATCGTTTATTCAGTAAAAAGTATGTATTGGTCAGTAAATTCTGTCTTACGCCGTGTATGCGAATTTATTTGCTTAAGCTTTCTGCTCGTTTGTAAGAAATGCTTTGTAACTACTGTTATATTTTTTTTTCCAGTGTTTCTTTCAAATATCTATCTTTTAGTCGGTCTGTTGCTTAAAATTCTCACTTGGTAATTTTATATAAAGTGATCTATCTTCCCACCTGATGCTCACCACAATCTCAATTTACGGAAGGAGTTTTTTTACAGAATAACACCACAATATTTTTTTTCAACAGTGGTGCAACAAGTCTTCACGCGTCACTAGATCAGCTGCCAACGATATGGCAGCAGTTGTTCAGAGTAATGGATGACGTGCACGAGGGCACCAGACAAGCAGCCACCTCCACTGCCACCGTGCTGTCTAAGGTGAGGCGACAATAAAAGTTTAGTTTACTTTTACCTGATTAGTAGCGCCAAAGAGTGTAATGATTTTGTGATAAAAATGTTTATTTATTGTTTGTTTTAATGGCTTGTCAAATTATAAACGACCTAATCGTGTATTTTATTAAAACATCTAAAATTTTCGAACACTGTTTGAATTACATAACACAACTCTAGCTTTCGCTTACTACTTCGTCCGTGTGGTGACCTCGTTATTTCGGCTCTGACGCAAAATCCGTTCTTAGCTGACGTCTCCTATCTATAAACTACCTACCTGCCTTTCAGGTTCATAGGTCAAGAAGTTTTTGAATTTTATTTTTTTAATCAGTGAGTGAATAAGCAACCTTTCGTTTGTATAGATATAGATTTCGCTCTCGCCACGTTTATTTAACTTGTGAAAGAAATATTCCTACTAAAAAAATCTGAGTGCTGCTTTCTTTTTATTTGATGTAATTTTGATTGTACATTTAGCTATGTATCCGGGCAGCAGACGTGAGTACCGGCAAGGACGGCAAGGAGGTGGTATCAGTCATATTGCCTGTTCTACTTGATACAGGCATCACCAACCTGGTCAAAGAAGTTAGGAGTGTCAGGTATGTGTCATTTGTTGTGACTCTATTCTGACTTACTTTTTAGTGTTTATGATTTACAGTATTTTAGAATCCACGTCTTTCAAAGAGCAGCCCTGAAGCGTATGCGGTAGGCAGTGTCGCGCTGCTATATCATTGTGTGCATGTAGGTTTATCGCCATGCCTGCCTAAACTCCTATTAGAAGATTCGAGATATATGGGAAAATAGTGAATTCAAAAATCTACTAAAAATCCTATTTATTTTATAATTGATTTGTGTTGAGAATCTCTAGTATAGTTACCTCTCTGAATTTGACGAGACCGAGTTGTATTTTCCCACACAGTATTAAAAATATAATTCTCAGTTTACAGACAGTCTCCAAACTAGTAACTGCAGCCGGCGAGACATTGAAACCTTTCCTAGCGCGGCTGATCCCAGCTCTAGCGGGCGCGGCAGGAGAACTCGAGTCGGCACGACTGTCGTACCTGTCGACCGCTTTAGCTGACAGCGCGACACGAGACGTGCTCGATGACATGAGAGCGAGCGCAGCCCGGCACCATTACACAACTGACACTGTCGTTAAAGTAAGATCGCAAGCTTTTCAATCCCTCTAGCTAAAACTGTGACCCGAAAGAGAAAAAACGAAACAAACTTTTTGACGTTTTTCAATGTAATTGAAAAATGATTTTGGATATTTAACGATGATTAATTTTCTAAGCATAAGTTTTATATCGACATTCAAATGTTATTACTGAATAATTGAAATTGGCAGATTGTCGGTTGAACCGTTTTGGCAAAACTTTTTGAAAGTTCTGCTCAATTGAATTAAGCAGAATCTTCAAAAATGATGTTCAATCTATTTAAGATGGTTGTCAAAAATTCACTCCTCTAGAATGCATCGTAATATTGCCTGATAATCGGGCAATATTGAAGAAAATATTGCCTGATGCCTGGGTTGCGTTCTAAAATATCTAACTCTAATCTATCTACCATTTTTTTTCCAGTGCATGCCCTACGTCGACATCGAGGTAATGAAAGAAATGCTCCCAAAAATCTTGGAGCTGATGAAGTCCCCACAACTCGGTACAAAAGTGGCGGTCTGCCACTTCGTGGTACTAGCCGCTCATTACTTGAGAACCGACTTAGAGCCGGTAGCTGGGAAGATCATGTCGAACCTACTCACTGGTACCTTTGATAGGAATTCTACTGTCAGGAAAAATTATGCCGAGGCGCTGGGACAAGTTTCTGCTTATGCTAAGGTGAGATATTATTACTGTTTTTTGTTGAATGATAATCCTGTAGAGTTCTATCATCCATAGATAAACCCAATGAGATCTAAATAGTTAATAGTTCAATAGTGAATAGTTCAAATTAAACAACATAACTTAATTTAAAAGATATTGAACCTTACGCCATCTGCGTTAAGTTACTTTTTAAACACTTTAAATTAAAGGTAATGAGCATATTTTTGGGGATATTTTTGAATAGCTGACCATGAATCATGATTTTTCGTTTATCAGATATGTTTAATAATAATAATAATAAACCTTTATTTCAGGCAACTAAAGCCCATAAAACACAAATACATAAATAATGCTAGGCAGTGAGTTTCCATGGTTGATTTCCGTATTTACCTACCACCATTGGGCTTATGTGATTATCAGATAAATTACGCATCTATGCCTAGGTAACTACAGAAAAATCTGCCCCCCCCCCCTAGGCAAAAAATTGCGATGACAAGACACATGTTACCAGCAATACTTTGATTCCAGGTCCAATCCGCAGAGAAGCTAATGAAGAAACTTATAACGTTATACGAAACAAAAGAAGACGATATGTCGCGGTCGGCCATCGCACTCTGTCTCAAGTCTATATCTAAGGCTAAGATAGAACATATCAAGGATAATGAGACGATACTCGCGCCAATGGTGTTTCTGGCCATGCATGGGCCTAAGGACGAAGGTGAGTGTAGCCATTTTGGGAGTCTTTGAACCTTGATCAAGTCTTATACTCGTTACTGAGTACAATTATTGCGTTATTGGCACCATTAACTCAGAGACTACCAATAATTTAAAGAAACACTTTATCTTAGTCCTGAAAACCAGATTAAATTTCAATTTACTGTAAAAGTTAGGTTTTTGGCGCTTTGAAATCAATATATAAATAGTTTTATTCAATTGAGTTGCCAAATAAGTGATGTCACAGTTCGATATTGCCATAAAATGTATGGTAGAACCGCGTTTTGACAGATAATAAAAAGTAGGTCAATTGATGGTGGTGTCAACTAGTAGAAAAAAAGTGTTTCTTAGAGATTTAAAAACCTTTTTAACGCGAGCGAAGCCGCGGGCAATCTCCCAGTATTTCTATATTTTATAATAAAAGTTTGCTTTACTACAATTTCCAGATTCGTCAACAGTGGAAATGTTTGAAGAGATATGGACAGACATAAGTCCAACGCGGGAAAGCGGCATCAAACAGCATCTGTCTGTCATAAGAGAAGAAATAGAGAAGTCACTCAACTCGAGTAGCTGGACTAAAAAGATACAGGTTACATGATTTTGGATTATTTCCCTGTTTGTAAACTTATTATTATAGAAACATAAAAGTGTCTGTTGCTGCTCGTTAATGATTCGTAAGAGTTGGAAAAATTTGGGCCATACGATTTTTAACTTTATATTAAATTCAAAGAGGGTTTTAATCAGTATGCATTTGCCATGCCCTTTGTTATACACCAATGCTTGAGGCTGCTTTTATACATCTATACATTTTGGGATTCAATCGTCCAGTTAAAGAGTGTTAACGACACATGTTCTTATTGGGATTATAGCTGCTATGTGATGACTGTACACTATAATTTATAACCTATATAAACTCTGGTAATATCGAAAGAGCTATGATTGTACTTACATTAGGCATTTTTTTTTCCCTGGGAACGTAAACTAGTACTTTCTGTGTGCACAATGGTTATATAAATTACTATTACCGGCAGGCAGCGTATATTCTATTTTGCGAATTTTCCATTCTGCCATAACCAAATTATTTCCCTCGGAAACGATATTTAAATTATTGTTTTTAAACGCTTTTTTGATAATTTCAGGCAGCAAACGCAATAAAGACGATATGCAAAGAGGTGTCGTCAGGTCTGGGCGAGCACAGGGAGCAGCTGATACGCGCCATGCTAGCAGCGGTGCACGGCAAGACGTTCGACGGGAAGGAACATGTCATTGTGGCACTCGCTGAGTTATGCGCGTGAGTTGATGTCGTATGCCTGTATTCATCTTCTTCTTAGCTTGTCGATGACAGGGACACCGTAACGAAAACTTTTACCATTCAGTATATGATTCTAGACTCAAGTGAATGAAATTTCTTTTGCTTAATAAAAAATATGAAACAGCTACATTTTTAATTATATTTTCAAACTAGCGACTCGTACTGCATTCTCGCGATGTTAAAACTGTATAAAGTAATAATATTAATCTATATTACTCGCTGATAGCTTTCCACGAGTGAAAGAATTTTTAAAATAAGCTAAGTAGTTTTGGAGTGTCTTCATCACAAACAAAAATACAAATCTTTTCTCTTTATAGTATTAGTTTAGATAATTCCATTAAAAAAACCTTTGATATTTATTCAGTACATTTATATTTAAACTTAGCGTTAAAGAGAACGAGCCCCCAGTATCACAAGCGCTTGCGTCCGAGGTGATCAACGCGTTACTAGTGGAGAGTCGCAAACAGGAGATGGTGTACAAACGCCACGCCATCACCGCGCTCGGCCAGGCCATCGCCGCCACGCGCTGCGACCGCTTCCAGCAGCTCTACGAGATCGTCAAGGTTATACTGTCTAAGGTAAACTAACCATTCTTTATCATCTGCCAGCTTTGTTGTGATGGCCCAGGGGTTAAGGCGCCCGCCTCTCATGCATAAGGTTGTGGGTTCAAATCCGGGCAAGTACCAATGTGACTTTTTCAATTCATATGTACTTTCTAAAGTTTATCGTGGACATCACTGGTATCGGTGATGGAAAACATTGTGAGGAAACCTGGGACTTACTGTTCCAGTCAAACCATGTCAGAGGCCCTTGAGGCGTAGAAACTTTGACTCTGTATGGGGTCGTGAGACATTACTGCTCACACGATAAAGGAAGA
Organism: Hoplodrina ambigua; assembly: GCA_949774945.1. NCBI lineage: Eukaryota > Metazoa > Arthropoda > Insecta > Lepidoptera > Noctuidae > Hoplodrina > Hoplodrina ambigua. The sequence continues at coordinate 11,330,731 of OX458967.1, forward strand.
GAAGATCATCTGCCTAGCCTTTTCGTAATTATGTTAAGATCGGCTTCTAGTCTAACCGGATGCAGTAGAAAAACATTTTTTTTTTACATGGAGGGACTGCCTATCTTACCTTCGACTTCGACCTAAGACTAATTGTCAGACTTTCGACTACTCGGTAACGCCTGCCAAAGATCTATGAATGACAGCCGGGACCATGCTTTACATGTTTACCGAGGCACGGGGGTCACACTTTCTAACTTTCGAACTACGGGCTACTACTGAAAATTTACCTAATAAAAAAACCCAAGCATAGCAGTCGAACTTGTACATTGACTAAACTGCACTGCAAATGATTTTTGGTACGCCTCAATTGGTAGGCACACCATATTTTTTTGAGCCTGTCTGACCCTTAACGTTCGTTGTTTTAAAGCATTTATTTTGACCTACAGGATGAACTGTCAATGGGTAAAGAATCTGACGAGGAAGACAACGAAGGCGCGAGACAGCGGCGGGAACAATTGACAGCGCTAAAAGAAGCTGCCTATGAGTTACTGGGCAAGGCGTGGCCTAAGGAGCCTGACACACAAGGTTAGATCTTTATATAATGGGTTTAAAAAGAAACCTAACAAAAGCCGAAAGTTATGTCCTCTTCTCATCATTTAGATCTTTTTTTTTCATATTTTCTGGAGCTTACATGGGTTCCAACTGTTATGTAGGTTTTTTTTTTATAAAAACAAGTTTTTAATGTTATAACTAACTTCAAATACCTTCATGACCCCTATGCTGTTGCACTTATAAACTCACTACTACAAACACATTACTATTGGATACATCATTGCTCAACCGTTTGGGAATCACAGGCGTGATGTCATGTTGTGTTATAAACTCAACGTAGAGATGCTCAAAACATAAAACCCACCTATTTTGCGAGTTTACGATTTTATAACTGTTGATTTTCCAGAAACAGTTACAGCAATATATTTTTATGTTTCACAGAAAAATACCAAGACGTTTTCTTCGAGCACTGCTCAAAGTCATATCCATCGAGTTCAAGATCGACACAGTTGGCTATCTTAGCATCCGTTGCGCGCGTACTAGAGAGGCTCACCATACTAACCAATACTGGGGAACCGATGGAAACAGACAACGTGCCGGTGTCGAACAGGGATAAGGCGATCTGCAGTGTAACTGGACATGTCGCTTTGATCATTGAATATACACTGCGTAAGTACATTGTAACTTTACTATCAGCCTTCTATTTTTAGAGTTCCGTACCCAAAGGGTAAAACGGGACCCTATTACTAAGACTCCGCTTTCCGTACGTCTGTCACCAGGCTGTATCTCATGAACCGTGATAGTCAGACAATTTTTACAAATTATTTATTTCTGTTGCCGCTATAACAAAAAATACAAATGAAAAACAGCTTAAAATAAATATGTAAGGGGGCTTCCATACAGCTTATCAATCTACCTTATTCTTTGCTACTTACCAGTAGCTACGCTAATATAAATTAATATTTTTTTACAGAAAACAACAATCAAGTGAGGCACAGAAGGGACGCGCTCAACATTATGGAAATACTTGTCAAACAGTTAAAAGGTAATCTAATTAATAAGGACTACCTATTCAACTGTATCATTAATTGACAATAGACTAAAACACAATAGAAATAGAGTTAAAAATTCATTAAATAAATAAATAAAATTGTATGCCACGCGGAATTAATATCTTGCCGGCAATCACGCGATTTTCAATTCTATTGCTGTAGATTTTTAGTTTATTATCAATTAATCAAAGAAAACTGCTCGAGTATATTGTTGTTCCATCTACGCTGAATTGATATGTTCTAATGGCCAATTACCATTGTCTTTTATTAGTAAAGCAACATCCATTTTGATAAATCAATCAATACTACACAATAATAGACTCTATGACTATGCTTTTGAGGTCGCACATTTACTCAAACCAAGTACTACTCTAACTGCCAGGGGTTTTCCATACGTCAGGCACGCTAACTGTCACTATAAAACCATATTTTATTTATTTCAGATCTCAACAAAACAGAAGAGTTGGATAAACTCAGAACGATCTACCAGTCGCACGTACAAGACTTGTCAAAGGACTCCTCCCACGAAATAAGAACCAAAGTGGACAGTATCAAAGTACACTTTAAATAGTACATGCATTTGTTATTTATTGTCGTGACAAAACCAGTATATTAAAATATATAATAAAAGTGTAGTGTTTTATTTTGGTTTAATATTTTTTTAATGTTTCCGTTTCCGTTAAATGATTTGGCAGTTTGTCTATAAGATTAAAAGCACCAAGTTTATTGCAATTTCTTGCTGAAAACACAATAGTAGTCTCGCAAAATCTCGAAAATAGCTCGACCAATTTGAAAGATTTATTTTTGTTTTGTTAGCATTAATATTGAGTTGTTTAGGAACAAACAAATTAGGTAGTACGAAGTTTATCGGGTAATCTAGTGTTCTAATAAAAATGTAAGATTTAGATAATGGTGCCGATTCCCTTGCTCACAAACTAGACTAAATTTAGAGAATTGACATCTCTTGCTAACATACAGCGAAAGGAAAGGACGGTGACATTCCGTGACATTGGTGCCGATTCCCTTGGTCACAAACTAAACTAAAATTAGACTATTTCCATCTTTTTCTGTCCAATAAAATAAGAAAGAGACTAATGTAAATATAAGAGTTGTCAAATTTAGTCCATCTGACACATCCCTACAGTTATAGTTGACATCTTAAAACGTGTGGATTAAAAATACGGAGAAGTTCAAGGCAAAACTAATTTGACATCTCTAACTTAGTTCTTTGAATGTCACCGTCCTTTCCTTTCGCTGTATGTTAGTAAGAGATGTTAATTCTCTAAATTTAGTATAGTTTGTAAACAAGGGAATCGGCACCAATAAAGAACTAAGTTAGCGATGTCAAATTAGTTTTGCCTTCAACTTTTCCGTATTTTTAATCCATATGTTTGAAGATTTCAACTATAATTGTATGGATGTGTCAGATTGATTAAATTTGACAGCTCTTATTTACATTAGTCTCTTTCTTGTTTTATTGGACAGAAAAAGATGGAAATAGTCTAATTTTAGTTTAGTTTGTGACCAAGAGAATCGGCACCATTGTAGTACATGTACCTGCTTGACTAGCTCATGAAATGAAAAAAGGAAATAAAATAATACACCAATCAACAATATCACATCAGTGTTTAATGCTACTGCATTAAATAAACCTATGGAATGAAATAAAGTAGATAATAACAAAAATATTAATTTGCGTAAAAACATTGTCTAAGCTACAAGTAATCATTCACACACAAAAACATATTTTATTAATAATTATTTATGTTAAATATGCACTCCCAAGTTCACAGCATAGTGATAATCTCGATTAAATAATTAATTAAATACCTCAGTTGATTTACAGGTGAGTTTTTGAGATGGGGAAACTACCCCTTAGTTTGTGATAAATTGAAACTGTTTTATTTTTGGTCTAAATCAAACTCTTGAATTAGGGATTAATATTAAACTATGCTACCGCCTTTACGAAAAGTGCAATAACTAGGGTTAAACCTGGTTTCAAGAAAAAATGCAGGTAAAGATTTTTTTTTTGTATCTTTATCACTATAATAGCATCGAGTTTAACTGGCTTCATCATATATATGTAAAAACTGTCAAAAATGAAAATATAGATCTCTTTCTGCAGATTCCGAATATGTACTTAACGCAATTCGGCGCAAAACTCGAGTTATTGCACTTCTCGTAAGTACGGCAGTATGGCTGCTATCAGGCAGCGGCGTTCAGCTACTGTCACGTAATGTGTGTGTGAAGTTGAAGTCACTACTGTTAGGGCCCGATCTTAGGGGGGCAAGCCGGGCAAGTGCCCAGAGCGGCAAAAATGGAGGGCGGCAAATTGAGGGTGCCGGGCGGTTGCTTGAAGTCCAACATACTCTCATTAATTTTTGTATATTTGTTCAGAAGCCGTGGTAGCCTAACGTATGTGAATATTATACAATTAAAACATTATCATTCCATCTTTGGAATAGCACGCTCATCACTTAAATAGTGTTAGTGTAAAGGGCGGCGAATATATTTTTTGGCCGGAGCGGCTAAATAGCTAGATCGGGCCCTGACTACGGTATGTAGTTCATAATATTGATTTCACACGACTGCAGCCGACCAGAGTAAAATTGTCAATAAGTACAGACTCATTGACAATTATGCTCTATACATATAGACCAACAAGTCCCGTCTCAAAAACTTGAACCTGTATACACATTTAAAATAATTATATTTGAACGGAAAAAGTTAATAGTATTAGTACATTAAAATTATATAATAAACAACATGGTTATGTATCACTTGAATAAGTATAAATGTGCAATAGGCCATTACAAAATACTTAATGAAATAACGCGCGTTAGAGCACACAATTTATTTAAATACTCCGTGCCTTATGTAAACTGGTGTTTTACTTACATATTATGCGACATTAGAACTAAACTACCCTAAACGCCCGGTTCCTAAGGTCTAAAAACGGATCGTAAATCGTTTAAAAATTACAAAATTGTATGTTTTAAAACTGCGAGGTGTATTTTTATATAAAAATAACCAGATATGGGTGTACGGCTGCCCTTAGTGGAATATAGAAGCGATATTACGTCAAATGTTGTAATGGCCCAGTGATTAAGGTGCCCGCCTCGCATGCATGAGGTACTGGGCTCGATACCTGACAAGTACAATTTTCAATTCATGTACTTTTTAAGTTCATCTTGATCTTATAATTAATGTAAGTCGGCAATCGCCAATCCGCCTTGAGCACGCGTGGTGATTAATGAACGTGCCTTCTCTGAATGAGAAGATGCCTCTCTCCTGCAGTGGGACAATATTTCCTTCGTATTATTACTATTAAGTTATGGTAACTATGCCTCGATATTGGCAAAGATACTAGTGTTTTTACAGAGCTGTTAAGTGCAAGACGTGGAATCCGGCTTTAGTGAAGTTGAATTATGCCAGTTACACACTAGACAACAGAATGTACGACCATCAAATATGGCACCACTAAATAGTGTTAATGACTCAAAATCTTGTGACGAATAATACAAAGTAACTCGGTGCAACACTGTTTGCAAAGATAAATTGTAGGTTGGACAAATCGTTCCGTTAAATTTGTAATGTTTTTAAGAAAAATATGCACCGCGAGCATTCGTTCTAGGAATGAATGTTCGATGCGTAGGAAAAGGTCGCTTAACTTTACAAAGCGAATACTCGACATGTGTACCGTCCTTTACAGTAAATTGATGACATAATAACTAACTTTTTCTATTCAAATTGTAAATGCATCATTAGCAAGCTTAATTAGCGATTTTATACTGAATATTCAAGTTTTGGTTATCGCCGAATTCGATTCTATATAAAAATGTAAGCCATAATAATATATTATATTTGTACCTAAAATAAATCAATTTAAAACTATATCTACACACATCCATCCATCGCATTTGCAAGACATTCAAAATTATTTTACCATTATCATTAATAACGATCACTTAAACAAATTTGTTAAACCTAATTACAATAACTTAATTGACCTGTTTTTGTAAAGGTATTATTTATTATTTATTATAATCTACCTAAGAGAATTTGACATTGAAAAGAAATTTTAAGGTGCCTATAAAGTCTAATAAATAAATAAATAATAATAGTAAATAGAAATTAATTAAAATATGTATACATTTTGACTTTGACTGTAAGGAATCGTCGAGACAGAAGAATTAAAACAATACATTTTTTAGAGGCACGTCCTCCCATCGAGTTCTTATATATTACTTTTTAATACTTAATCTAAACAATAATACCTCCACAAAAACTCCTTGAAAACAACCTACTAACGTAATATTGCACTCTATACATCGTCAAACAATCCGCGCGGCGGGATCGTCATTTTATCCCTCCTTCTACCATCATCGAAATCGGTTCTTATGGACGGCAGCGTGCTCTCCCCGAAGCGGTGATCCAGCTCATCTTCAAGCGTGAGGTTGGACCTGTGGTAAGGTACCTCTGCCCGTTGGTAGCCGGTCACCTGCGGCTGGTTGCGTTCAGGACTCGGTTGCACGTAGTAATCTGAATCCACGTCGTTGAGAAGCCCGGTGTGGGCTGAAATGTGACCGACATGCACAATAACCGATAACATTATTGATGGTTGGAAAGAAGGGTCTGTTTATTGTTTGGCTTTTGGTATATGTAGTATAAGGGTCTCTAGGATGGCCACGCATCAGCAACACCTCTTAGTATTGCAGATGTAGGCGGTAGTGACCTCTTAACCGGTTGGCCATCGACTTGTTTGCCAAAAAAAAAAAGGTATACATGTTAATTATCAGCATTTTAAGAATAGTGTAATGGCAATCAACGCAACGCAAACGCTTAGTCAACGCGACGTCCTACGCAAGATGCGAGGGCATAATAAGGTGGCCAATCATTTATTCAATAAAAACTTAATTATATATTTTTTTCATGCATGTAGTCACATGCAAGCATTTTCAACAAGACACATAAATATAAAAGTTTGGACTCTGCTTTGTTAATTTACTGTCTAAATAATAAAAGCAAGAGTTCAGTGAAATATAAAAGGATCAAGGAATAAAGTTTTAAAATGATAAAGTCAATACCAAGAGCATTCAATAAACAGAACAGAATAGCAGTAATTATAAAGAATAGTGCAACAATGGGTTTGGTGCATTATGATGGAAATTATTTAAAAACAATATGAAAAAGTTGAATGAAAAAATCTGGATCAATTTTGTGAGAATTTCTGAGAAATATAAATGGACAAAAAAGGTAGTGTCAAAAACTCTCAACATGGAATCTTAAGACTCAATATACACATTAAAAAAAGGGATTTCAACATGTATAAAAAATTAAGTTTAGTGATACAAACTTTTACCATGGGATTTATATGATTCTAGACCCTTCAGAGTTAATATTAGAATTGATTATTAAATAAAAACACTGGTAAGATGCATTTTTTTTTAACTGAATCCACTGAATACATGATATAAGTTTGGGGTGTTTGTTTCATGTACAGTAGCGGTCATAAGTGGAGTAGCAATCTCACAAAGCAATAGATTGTTATTTTGCATCAGACCTTACGACGCCGTGTGCGAATTCTGAGGTGTTCGTAGGTACTGTGTTAATACATGATCACTTTTACACACAGATGTAGGTACGGCCTGTACCGCGTGTTCACAGCAATTCAAACCTTAGCATGCTACTGCACTTACGACCGCTTACGGCACTTTAACAGTTCACAAAAATTCGGTAATTGGAAAGAGTAAACAATAAAACAGAATGGCTGGTCGTATTACCTCCGTCCTTTGTGTCCCGCGCCGATCTGTAGTTCGAGAACCTTTCGCTGTAGTCACGGCGACGAGTCAGTGACTCCTCGGCACGTTGACGCTTGCGTTTCTCTATTAAAAATAATATTTAAGTTGTGAAACTAGCAGTTTATGAATAGAAAAATAAAACGTCTGCGATTTGAAGGTCAACGACCTCGTACAGATTCGAACTGTAATAATTTCAAAGAAAATTATAATTGAAAAATATTTATGATATACAATCCAAATGTCTTAATCATTATAGTTATGTTGCCAATAAAACTTAGGGCTGATTTTTAAATGGTCAGATAATTTTTATCCTAGGTATAAATTGACAGTTTTTTAATTGTAAATATGTCAAACAGCCATACATATTCTTCTGATAAAAGTATCTAACGTTGGAAAAATCGGCCCTTAGTTACTTAAATGAGTTGAAAACCAACGGTTCCTGAAAGTCTATTCAATGTAATTTGTACTCAAAATAAGTAGTCGCCATTTCAACCAATCACAAGTCATCAATCAATGAGAGACCGAAGCAATATTGCCATTTTAAAACTTACCCCTCTTCACAATCTCCCGTCCCTCATCAACCAGGTCGGTGGTAAGTTCATCATCGCCAACGAACTGCTGGAAGCCGCACAGCGACAACAGTCGACTGCCGAGCGATAAGTACGTGGCCACGCAGAGCAGTACGACCAGCATCGGGAAGTAGATGTTGAACCCTTCGGCGATGATGCCGAGTACGTCCATGTGGCCCATTATCTATACGAGAAGAAAGATATTTTATTTGACTGCTAGTATAAAAAGAAATGGGGTTTTCCATCAGGAATTTCTCAGTAGCAGCTTCGGAGTCTGGATTTGTGCCCGGTTGATGGCAATAGGCTCGCCCCCTATTACATGGGACTAAAAAATAACTGGCGAAATGTGGGTGTACTAACGGGTACACCTCTGCCTAACCCTTCGGGGATTATAGGCGTGATGTTATATATAAAAAAAAAATACCATTTAAACTTTCTTAAAAACAAACAAACTCGTTCAACTCGTCAAAACTTTTATAGTAGAAGTATACTATGTAAATGTGGGTGTATTAATGGGTACACCCACCTTTCCGAAGGGTTAGGGAGAACCTAACCCTTCGGGGATTACAAGTGTGATGTAATTTTATGTATTTATGTGTTTTTATGACAACCTCTTGTTTGACGAGGATATAAAACTGCACCTTGTAGATCTATAGAGTGTTAGTGTAAACACCGTTATCCTTGAAACCAGTGGTTTAAGGTTTCACTAATAGAACGCAAATACAATGAAAAAAAAAAAACTTTTTTTTTAAATAAAATCTCCATTTTTCCTCAAAATTATTTCACCCTATATTACAATAATGTAATTAGTTAAAACTTATGCAGGTAGTTATAACGGACGGCCAGTGCAGCAGGTCAACGCCCTTTGCGGTGATTACGTAACTCGGGCGCATAGTATCCATGAATTTACGGACGGTGTCGGACAGATTTTTTTTTAATTTTAGAAAGATAACTTTGTTTATTTATTTTTAAATTCAGATAAACATTTTTTATAATAAATCAAGTACCTATGGTTTTAGTGACAACGGTGTTTACACTAACAGTCTGTATAATGTTGTGAATTAACTAACCTGCGTATAATAAGTCTCCATAATCCTCTCTTTAATAACGTGCGAGTCCATATGTATCAAGCTGAGGAAGTTGAGGCACATGGCGGGCGTGAGCCGACAGACCATCATGCCGGAGAATATGAGACTGTACTCGTTGGTCTGGTGGTGCGGCGCCAGGTAATACAGGTTCAGCAGACGGATCTTCAGGACCGTGGAGTACGCGCAGTAGAACATGTACGCTATTATTATTGTTGAAATTGCCTGCGGAAGTAATAGAAATGTTATTAAAGGTCAAAGACAATCATCATCTGCCTAGCCTTTTCCCAACTATGTTGGGGTCGGCTTCCAGTCTAACCGGATGCAGCTGAATACCAGTATTTTACATGGAGCGACTGCCTATCTGACCTCCACAACCCAGTAACTGGGTAATATGATACCCCTAGGTAAGACTGGTTGTCAGACTTTCGGGCTTCTGACGACCCGTAACGACTGTCAAAGATCCACGTATGACAGCCGGGACCAACGGCTTAACGTGCTTTCCGAGGCACGGAGGAGTCTCGGTGTGTAAAGATGGTCACCCATCCACGGACCAACCCCGGCAAGCGTAGTTTAACCTGACGGATCGACCCGTGCGGCTGTTATTACTTAGCCACGAGCTCCTCACAAAGGTCAAAGACAATGAGATGAAAAACTTACCTTAAAACTTACCTTAACTTAAAACTTGTAGTAGGTATTTTTACTTAGATGAGGTGAAAGATAGATTGTAATAAAAACTTAACACTTATGGTGCTCAGCGTATGGGTACACATGTCAGCATACGCTGGGTGCTAGGCACCGAAAGTGATTCAGTATGATTCTAGACAACCAAGTGTTAGTATTTCTAGACAATTAAAAAAAAAAACTGCACTTTTGTTTGGACCACCGGTTTTCTTTTCAACCGACTTCAAAAAGGAGGAGGTTCTCAATTCGACGCGTATGTTTTTTTTTTTTTTTTGTTTTTTTTTTTTTTTTGTATATTTGTTCTACGATTACTCCGCCAATTATGAATCGATTTGGATGATTCTTTTTTTGTTTGAAAGAGTATAGTCCCGAGTAGGTCCCATAGGAATATTGTCATGATCTGATGATGAACTTTGGAGATATGGAACGGAACTCCTTATAAAATCACAGCAGAACCGCCGTAACAAGAAAAATTGCTTTGTTTATACGTGTAGTCGATGACTGACTGAAGGAAGTGTGGAGGGGGTAAGTCAACCCCCCTCCTTCCACTTTCCAAAATTAAATATATCGTGTGAGGTATTGTTCGAAAGGGCTTTATGTAAGGAATTCAAACATTAACACACAAGCACTAAAAAGTGAAAAATAAAAAGCTTTTTTACAAAAAAATATGACCGCCTTCATAAACTACAAAATAAATAAAAAATAACTTTAGCTTGGAAGTCGGTGGCAATACCTACATAACAAGAAACAAAACCAAAGCCGCCGACTTTCAAGCTAAAGTTATTTTTTATTTATTTTGTAGTTTATGAAGGCGGTCATATTTTTTTGTAAAAAAGCTTTTTTTATTATAACTGACGACAAATTTCGTCGCTAAGGGGCCTAGAATGTACTGAATATCCCCGATAAATCCCCGTTATTTAAGTCAAAGTTTTCCCTTCCAACCGTTATTAAGGTCGCTAATTGAAAACTTTGAAGGCTTTGAAGAAATAAAAGTTTTCACACAAACCTCAATAGCTGAATAGTTGTAAGTATCGGTAGCTGCTATGACGATATTAGCGAATATGGAGAGGACGGGCTTCTTGCAGAAGAACGTCATCTCCGACCAGACCACGGCTACGGACATGATACCCGTTATCACAGCCATCGTCTTCAGGAAGTACTGCCGCAGGAAACATTCCCAGTACCATTCTGGAAATATATTATTATTTTTAATTCCGGAGTCTGGATTTGTTTGATGAAGTTTGTTATGGGATTTGTTTGAATCCTATGAAAGGGCATAGGCTATTTTTTATTCCTCCACTGCGAAGGTGCGGTTCAGTGGTCGTGAACACGTAATAGACAGACAGACAAAAATTACTTTCGCATTTATAATATTAGTATGGATTTATATGCGACCTATCATTCTTTAGAAATGTATAATACACGTTTTATAGTGTCTATCAATTTGGCTGATATAGGCGTAACGTTTATGTATTAAAAAAACAAGTTTAATTTTATCTGTTATCAGATTGTATAAAAAATTATAAACATTATGTTATAAAACATGTTTGTATTATGTAATCCTTTTCACCAAGGCCTCTTCAAATTTTAATGACCTGCACACTTGCCAAATATTCAAATCATTACACACTATTTTTAAAATGAACCTTATGCCCCTAGAATTAAAGTTTCAAGTTCCGTGTGAAAACCAATTTTTATTTATGAGCCTGAGCATAAAAACCAAATTTTAACACAATATTAATAAATTACGCAATCATCACTATCGAACATTATTAATTAACGCAAAATGGTAGGAATTTGCTTAATTACATTTAGTTAAAGTATTAGATTAGAAATTACTCTGTAATATAATATTTCGTAACTACTCTTTAGACATATTTCATATGAGTAATAACCGGTTTCGTATAGGTATAGAGTAAATGAAGACTTATTTCTAAATTCTTTAGCTTTTTCAAAACAGGTAGTGTGGAGTCGGTTGACATAAGACGATGTTTAAACAGTTTCTGATACTTAATTAATGATTGTTTCGAAATTAATTTTGACACCACGTCATAATACTTTCGAAAGGGATAATAAAGTAAAATTATGCGCGAGGTGGCGCTAGCCAATTACCAGCAGGGCTCAAATCCAGACTACAGATACAGACGGAAATTCGTTATGGAAAAACTGACTAACACAACTATCAGTTGCCAATAGATCAACTTGAGGATAACGATTGCATTCAATACTTATTTCCTTTCGGTACACTTAGGACCATGTGAGCAAAGCCGCAAGCAAAACTAATTATTAATAAAACATGATTTCTATTCTACAGAAATGATTTCTATTCTAATTTGAAAACCGATTTCTCAATCACTAAATATGGTCAATGGCACGAAATATAAGCTAACAATTAGAGGTTCCATCAATTTGTCCCAGCGTTTGCGATGTTAACTTACCAACCATAGGGGGGTAGAGGATCCGTTGTACTATCGGCCGTGGTAAGTGGAACGTGTGTTGGAATCGGTGGTCGGGCGACCGCTGGTTAGCTGCGATGTCTTCGAGGTGGAAGATGCGTTCTAGCATCAGACCCCATTGCGTTTCCGTACGCTGTAGCACGTGAAGTGCTTTGATAGTCTGTGTACATAAAAATAAGTTAAAAATACAGTGGGCTGAGAATAGAACCCTGCGGTACTCCAATTATAACCTCCGACTCTGGGTATCTTTAGAAGTTACTATCGACATTGTGAACTCCGTTATTCAAGTCCCAAGAAGTAACAATTAGTAAAGTTTTTAAATCTCTTAGTGATACAATATCCTACTCAATACACTCATGGAAAACAAAGTCAATTGCCTCAGACAGATCACAAAAACTGTAAATAGAGACTCATTTGTTCAAAATTACCTTTTTGTGTAGATTAACGAGTGACTTCAAGGAGGGTGGTGTAGGTCTGTCTGGCGGCGCGCGTCCATTGAGCCGGTCTCGTAGTTGTATTGGTAACTTCTGCACTATGGTATCCACATGACGATAAAGAGGATGAATAGGTTCCACTGCTGTTGTAATTGCTTTTAGACTCTGAGCAGAAAATTTGAGAATGTTAGAGTAGAATTAAATTACCTACTACCTTCCTAATATAATTATTGTATGTGTGTAGGTCACTGAACTCTTAAACGGCTGGATCTATTTTAATGAAATTGTTGTGTGTTTGAGAGGGTTCCCTGGACAGATTAGTTATGATAGCAACTCTATAGGATCTACTAGCTTTCTATACTTATTTCTTTCAGTGATGCTTATGGATCAAGATGGAATACTACATTTCCACTGTACAGAATTTTGCAAACAAAAGAATTTAATCAAAGTAGGTCAGTACAGTATGACTGATTAAATGATGATAAAAATTATAATCCTCATTCTTCATTCACAAACGCTTGATAAATCTTATCTGTTATTGCCATTTCTATTTTGTCAAAAAAGAAATTGATTAGTCCAATTAATAAATACTTACATCCAAGATATCATCAACTGTCTCCTCAGCTTCACACTTATCTGAGCTTAGTTTTGCTATTTTAAAATAACAGTAAGTCAAAGTATAGTTCTTCTTTGAATTATTCCATAGATTTCTAGGCACTTCAACCAAGGCATATCCGAGTAACAGGATTAGTAGGAATAAACCCCATGTGTTACTAGCTGATGATGCTATGGCCTTTATTTTTGGTGGGTCTAAGTATACACCAGGCTTTAAGGCGATGTATATGAGTAGTATGCCGCATATGAATAGGTAGGAACCGTAGTAGATAGCATTGTCGACTAGTGCCGATTTTAGCTTCCCTTTGACTGTGAAGTCACCGGCTTTGCTGTATGACTGCATCATTGGCATTATTAGCCTGGAAAAAAGTTAAATGATTAGTTAACAAATTAATGTGCTGACTGCCTCGTTGGTCTAGTGGGCGTAAGCGCGACTGCTTTGCATGAGGTCTTGGGTTCGATTCCCAGGCTTGCCAGGATTCGGGCAAAGTGTTATTGGGTTTTTCCATCAGGAATTTCTCAGTAGCAGCCTCGGAGTCTGGATTTGTGCCCGGTTGTTGGCAATAGGCTCGCCCCCTATTTCATGGGACTAAAAATATAACTAGCGAAATGTGGGTGTGCTAATGGGTACACCTCTGCCTAACCCTTCGGGGATTACAGGCGTGATGTTATGCTATGCAAGTGTACATAATTGGTGGTATGTAGTTGACTCAACAATAGGATATTTGTCATTTGTTTTTCAGTATTCATCATCATCATCATCATCATTTCAGCTGTAGGATGTCCACTGCTGAACATAGGGCTCCCCTACAGATTTCCAATAGGACCGGATGGAAGCGGCTCTAAAGTATTCATTCAAAAGAAATATGTTACCATAAAAACCCCCATTTATTTAAATTCCCTCATGGCAATGTTCTGTTTTGCATTAATTAAGTGTGTTTAATTGTCAGCTTGTACAGTAAATATTCTATAATAATAAGAGGAACTAACTTTGTTTGAAGGGTGGCATGCGTGGTTAACGGCTATGTGATGTGTAGCTTTCCACCTCATATTTACATCAAGAGATAATATTATTACTTGTTATCATAACATAAACAGTTACTTAATTTAATGACATGATACATACAACGACAGATTAACTGATAACCACAGTACATTTCAAATGAGTGAGCTATTACCTAATATAAGACCATTATAGACTTTAGTGACTGCCTCGTTGGTTGCAAAGTGCGACTGCTGAGCATGAGGACTTGGGTTCGATTCCCAGGTTGGGCAAAGTGTTATTGGGTTTTTCCATCAGGAATTTCTCAGTAGCAGCCTCGGAGTCTGGATTTGTGCCCGGTTGATGGCAATAGGCTCGCCCCCTATTACATGGGACTTAAACATAACTGGCGAAATGTGGGTGTACTAATGGGTACACCTCTGCCTAACCCTTCGGAGATTACAGGCCTGTTGTTATGTTGTTATAGACTTTAGTAAATAGAACCACCATCAAAAAGACTCCCTCTCACATATTATTATTAGCATAAAAATGAAATAAGTATATGGGAAGGTAATTTTATGTGGTGTGTACTTTCTTAGTATATTTTGGACTTCATTGAAACCCTCAATCGACCTTGAGCAAACATGGTGATAAATGCTCTTATCTTCTTCATTTGAGAAGACGCTTTTGCCAAGTGGGACAATAATTGGCTGGTATTATTTAATGCAGTGGTTTTATAAAAAAAAATGTTGTTTATAAAATGTTGGTGATTAATGCCTTCGTCACCTAACTTTATAATTTTCTATGCTGTTTTTTAGTGTTTTTATGTTTGTGCCTTATAAATTTGTATTTAACACCTTTGTTTACCATGTTTTGATGCAAATATTTTTTTTTTATTATTATTTATTTAAGTGTTAGTTGGTCAGTAAGATGGTAAAGGATAAGTACTTGATGTACAGACATTATTTTACATATTGCCAATTGTGGACACTATTTAAACACTTACCAAGTGAGACATTGTGATGTCCAGTAAACAATACGCCAAAGGTTAGGAAACACGTCTGAGCTCATCAAGCTCCAAGGCTTACGACACTCAATAATTGGTGGAGCCAGTGTAGTGCCATTTGTTGCTAGTAGCGCAGCTTGAGCTGTCTCCGCAGCTGATGTTGCATTTTCCATACATTGCCGATACACAGTCTGTGAGAAAAAAATAACAAGATATTGTAATGAATAATTATGACATTTTGGAATGTCTAATAATATTCATTGATAATAAGATTTTGTGAGTCAGGGTTATAATTAGTTTTGTTTTGAAAAACCCACACTTGATGGTATGGGAATAAAAATTATTTTGAACTTACCGATGATATATCGAGGGGCAAGATGAACATAATCACAAAAGAGAAGTACCATGCTGTCAGCACTGACACTGTCACTATAATGTGGTTCCTGTAGCAGTCTCCATATCTGTACAGTAAAGTCGCTGCTAATATGAACGCAGATATCAGTTCTATCACAAATAGCGTGTAAGCCATTTTGTCACAATGCTACACTGTTTCACAAACAAATAAAGTTAGTTTTTCTTTGCAGTTTTCTGCTTTTCTCTCCAAACTCTTGCTGCTTCGTGCTGTAGCTGCTCAAACCGAATCTGAGTCGTAGATTTCAAAGGCAGTAATCTAGGCCGTTCGATCTCATATTCCGCTGGGCATTCTTCATAAAATAATATTCCCTGATCGGGTAAAATAGGATCGAAGTCAATACTTTTATTTTCAGGCCCGCTCGATTCTGACATATTTTTAGGTACAAAAGATTGCCTGAGTTAACATTGTCGCCGAAGTAGGAGTTGCACAAAACTTAAATCACTGTAAATAATATGAACAAAGAAGTAATGCACTAAAATTAGACAGAAAATCTAAATGCTTATTTGTGATATCATCACAAATCCCTATCGAGACAATCAATCAAAACGCAAGTTCCAGGTATTTTTCACAAAAAAAAATATAAACATTTTGTAGAGTTTCAAATTTTAACATCTCTATCACTCTTAAGTAAATGTGCTTTTAAAATGTTATTTTGTTTCAAATGCAATGTATAAAATGTTAATATTTTAAAACGGAACGAAATATCGTACAGATTAAAAATAATAGCATTTACGACGAAAGTTTTGAAATATTTCTGATGTCACGTCAACATACAGAACTTTATTTTTTTAATGAATACAATAATAAACGATCGTAAATAAAATAAAAAATAACTAAACGTTATAGTTATAATTTCTCATTAATTGATATCGTTTTTAATATTATGGGCCTATTCACACAATAATAACCTTGTCAAGTAGGTACTTTGACTAAAACGCGTTTTTTAATAGCTAGATATCTCTAATCAATTCCCATAGATCTGTCAGAGATCTCAAAATTCAGTGAAGATACAGAAGGGGTAGTTTTCGACTTGATCAATATCAATGAGAGCGTTGTTCTGCATCAACCCAATGCTGAGTTTAAGTCTGCTGTCTGATCAATGCTGCCTTGGTATCAATCACCAAGACAAGGACAGTTTAGTAGGTAGGCAGTCTTTATGGGTTGATATTTTGTAAAAAAAAACACTTTTTTAAATGTCGCACTTTGTTAGTCAAAAATAATATTATAGCAGATTAGGGCTAGACAAAGGCGTTGGTACAAGAAATATAATATTAGGTACCTACCTATATGTTCCAAAGGGCTGGCTACTATTGAAAACAAATGGAACGGAAGGCGGGATTATCGACTTTACCTCGGATCCTTTGATTGAATGGACCTTTGATATCTTTTGAACGGAATTCTTCTGAGAAGTTGCTTTACTAGGACAATGCAAGGAAAACTCGATCTATTTTTTTCTTTGTGTTAAAGTTGTTAGATGGCTGGGTTGATTAAAAAATGTGCCTCCATAAAGTTTTTTAGAAATACAGTAGGTTGAAATAAACAACTTGCATGTGACGTCACATCATGTGCAAATATTTAAAATCTGGATCTGCAGTCGGTAGACGGTAGGTACCTATTATATAAGATGTATTATTCCCGTTTGAGCACCTCTGCATTGAACACCAATCTTTACTTTCAACACCTTTGGTGCTCAATGCATAGATGCTGAATCGGGAATACTTTTTATAAAAGTTTGTAGATACCTATTTCCTTAATTATGTCTGAGTAGCCAGCTAGTACCTCCATATATGAATAATTGTTAAAGTTAAACACAAATCTTTCCGCGAAAAGATAAAGTTTAAAAACTTTGAGGTAACAGGATGGCTTAGGTAAACTTATATCTGGATTACCTTTTGCCAAAGCCGAAGTGATTTTCCCTTCAACGTTATCACATAAAACTTCGGAGGCGGCGATATCGTAACGAATGTTACAGACAATGGCTACGTGTTTTGTGTGCTGAAATAATGCCCACGGGCGCGATAAACTGCCTACTCGCGAAAGGATATCGAAAGAGTAATTCTTATTGAAACATCGATGAAAAATCGAATAGGCATACGGCATTACGGCACCTTGAAATATATTTTATCTGTAACTAGGAAGATGTAGACTATTTGCGTGGTAGGATAAGAATTCCTTTGTGGCTGATACCTTTGTGGTTTAAATAAATTCTGATGGTAGGTAATGTAAATTGCTTTCGTCGGCAGTTAGGTATTGTACCTATTTTGGGAAATGGTTTATTTTACGAGTTTTCATTTTATAAATAGGCTTGATTTGGGTTTAGGTCTTGGATTTTTTTTTGTGACTATAGTTTTTTTATTGAATGCCTCGTTAGTTTAGTGGTCGCAAAGCTCGACTGCTGAGCATGATAGGTCTTGGGTTCGATTCCCCGGTCGGGCAAAGTGTTATTGGAGTTTTTCCATCAGGAATTTCTTAGTAGCAACCTCGGAGTGTGGATTTGTGCCCGGTTGATGGCAATATGGACTATAGGATATTGCTCATGCCGTAATACAATGGTAATCGGGACATTCATTGTTTTGTCATTCATAATGACATTGTTTATGTATACGGGTCTACATCATAGTATGGGCTATAAGCGCCTATCGGTAAGGCCAAATTAAAATTATTTGGTAACTATAGCATTGGTAAATATCATGTTTGATATTCACCAATGAAAATCAAACTGGAACAACTTTTTTACGTAGATACATCTGGTAGATAGATTGATACTTAGCAGGTGGGTAAAAAACAGGTCCCTTACATTTACATTTCATTCAAAAGCGCCTAGGTTTCAGAACGCAACCGATTATTCAGTGTCAGTATCGAAATAAACCCCACTCGTCGTATCAGCAATTCCAAGTTTGAAAAATTTACGAATGGGTTTGCGGTAAAAATGTCCGCTGGTGAGATACGGCGCGTCGGAGGCATTTCCCGACACGGTAAAAGAGAATTGTTCCCGGTTTAGAAAAGATTTAACACTGCGGCGGACTGTGTTTTACTGCGTTTTATTATCTACGGGAATCCGGTGTGGCCCGGGACGAGCGAGGGGGCAGAGTGAGAGCTCGTTTGCCTATTTCCATGTTTGATTTGTTGGATGCTTAGCGGGACTTTGAAATGCAAATTAGGCTTTTGATGCGGCCTTTTGTGTTAAGGTAACTAATGGGTTGTAAGAGAAGATAATTATTTATGCTTGCAATTCTGGTGCTGATTTGAATTGGTATTAATCCCAATTCTGGGTGCTGAATCATTTAAATTAAGAAGGTTAGGGATTACTATGCATCATAGGTACCTATATTAAACTGCGTATAGTAGTCGTTATGATTGTCATTACACACTGTTCCATTATGTAGGTATTGTAACCGTTTCAGGGGCATTTCCATTATATATTCTTTGTATTTTACCTACCTATTAATACTATTATGAATCGGCGCGCACTACACCGTGCATCGTACCGTTACCGATCAACACCGTAGCGTGACCATGACCGAGCCGACCGACCGAGCGAATATTTTGTGGCCGGTACGTTCTGTGCATGGCACGCGACGTTGCCAAGTCGCTGCGCGCAGGGCGGCAGAACGAGAGGTAGATACGCGGTTGCACCGCGTATGTTCACCGTTTTAATAGAAGCGCGTTGCCGCTTAGTCTTGTTGATTTCTATAGAGAGGCGACGTGTCGGTGTTTATACTCAAAAATGGACGATGAAAAATTAATTGAGTGTGTTCGTAGATACGAATTTATATTTAATTTAAAACATCCCAAATATATGGATACACAGAAGAAAGACATTGCGTGGAAGGAAATTGCGAGCCAATTGAAACATCCTGGTGAGTTATTGCAATGTTGGTAGGACCGATAGTTTTGATAACAAAGCTAGTCTAATTGATGTTTACACGACTGGAAGTAATTTGCGTATTGATAACGTGTTTAAATTTTTATTGTTTAATTTTTTAAATATAGAATGTTGGAACATTCTATATCTTCTATACATACTTAGGTTTTTCCTATTATAATAATAATAATAATTTTCCGTAACATTTTGTTTACTAAGTACGTCTTCACAAACGTAACGTCATTATCTGCACGCGTCACGTAACTTGGCCTAGCTACACGCTATAGGTTGAATGAATCATCAGTTGCGAAGTACCTGTAACCAAAATAATACAAATTAGGTACTTTTTTACCAACTTCAAAAAAGGAGGAGACTCTTAATTGGTCCAGTATTATATTTCATCATTATAATCTCTAGCATGTTTTTGTTATTTGAAAGTGTCCACTTTAATTACGGTCCCATAATAAGTAATCTGACGTTGACCTTCAGAGATAAACAATGGAATTCTTTAATACAACCATGATACTCGTATCGTGTTTCGATTATGTATTTGATCTCAAAGATAATTGCTGCTTTGTAACTTATCAATGGTAAATTGACCATGGACTTTGGAAACCCCCCATGGGACGGACATTGACGAACAGATGGTATTCGTAAATGGGGAATCGTACAGAAAATGAAATAATTACATTTGCTGGTTAGGTTATTAGCGTTAGCGTTTCTAATCGGATTTTAATGATTAGGTATACATCAGTACCTGCTTACCTAGTACTAAAACCAGAAATGAAAAGCGAAAGCGTTGGCTTTGGTTCTGTTTCTTATCACCGACTCTCGAAACTAAAGTTATTTTTAGTTGTAGGTACCTAGTAGTTTTTGAAATGAGTTGATCTTTTCGTTTTTTTTTTTCAAATTCTAATAATAGATAAGTTGACTACCAAAGAATTGATTTTCTAATTATCTATGCATTAAGTTCTTTGGTGTTTTTGTATAGTCGCCAGGACATCAGACTGACATCAAACTTTTTATCGTAAAATCGCTCCTATGTCCTATCAAAACCGCATAAGATGCCGCAGTGTTTACCTTAAACTTTTGCATGCCATAAAATATGGCTATTGGGAATTATGTTTGAATATCTCCATGTCTAGTTTTTATGCCTTGTACCCATATTTACAAAATAAAATATCTTATCTTATCTTAATTTTACAGCTGCAATTTGTAAGCAGAGGTGGCAATGTCTGAGGGATTCGTACAGGAGAGCTTTGAATAAAAAAAAAGGAAAAAGTGCTCAAGCTGCTAAAAATTGTAAACCATGGAGGTATGAAAAAGAAATGGCATTTGTGGTTCCGTACTTCATGGAAAGAAAATCTCACGAAGCCAAAATCACAAGCGACGATGAAGACTTCGAAAATGGCGATGAAAACTATGCAATCGACAGTTCGGAAAATCTCAACAACGACATTGGAATTGAGGAAACCGATGCAGATGTTGATGTTAGTGCTTATAACAGTATTGGAATTTCTGATGACGTAGTACAAACATATCATAACAAACCACAACAAAGCAAAGCTAACAAGAAGGCAAAAGCAGTAAAGAGAAAAGCATTTGATACAGAGCAATCTACGTCTGCTACACTAATGACAACATTATTGGATGACCGAGTCAACCTTGAACCATCGAGAGGACCTGACGAGCTAGATCGCTTTTTCTTGAACATTTCGGATACAGTTAAGAAGTTTCCTCCGTACCACCAAGCATTGGCAAAGAATAGGATATTTACTCTCGTTTCTGAAATGGAATTGGAGCAGCTGGCCCCATCTAGTTCAACTGTATATGCATATAGCCCTTCCCTGCAATTGGAGTCGTCAAGTACCGGACCGAGTGCGGCACCAATGCTGACATCTCCTGACAACTGTGATGACCATTCAGAGAATTTTCCTCATAATTTCACTGAAATTAAAATAGAGAGACAATCAATGTAAAGCGTTTTATATTTTTACCTATTAATAAAAAAATCATTAAGCACAAACATTCTTAGTTTTTATTTGCTTACCTTCGACATATTGCTTTTCTCCTGCTGTAAGACTTTATAAAGTATACAGTATAAAGTATAGACTTTAGAAAGTAAAAAATCTGCTGTTTCACACAAAAGTGCAACCCGTCTACGATCAAAATGTATGAACACAGCAGATTTTCTTTGTAGATAAATGTAATATTTCTCTGGTCGTAGAATCATTAACTGAATCCATGGTAAAAGTCTATTTAATTATTAATTAAATTAAATTATTTAAATTAAAGTAAAAAATAACTTTTATCATAATGGTTAAATAAACAGACTTTTATACCATGTAACATTTAAAAGTTTAGGTTGAGCAACCTACCTTCAGTGCAAACAATTAAGTTCGTGTTCATAAATTGTCATTACACAGATAAATCCTTACCTATCTCAGAAAAATCGAGTCTATTCCAATAAGTAGCACAACATAATACGTGAAGACTAATCCTAATGAGTGCTAGACACGCACTTGATCAATTTTGTAGAACGATTCCAATTTATTTCTAAGGTAGGTAAGCTTTCACTACTAAATTTATTTGTAAGGAAAACCATTATCCAAACTAAACTAGAATTCCTGAGTGTATGTACCTATATGTAAGTTTTTTTTTAACCTATTCCATTATGGTAACGTACACGTCACTTCGTAACCTCATTTGAAATTATTGTGTTTTCTAGTGTTGTCACTAGATGGCGTTTATTTAAGTTTCCTTTCAAATTGAAGTTTACGTTAACGCGATTGAGTACGTTTTAAAAACTGAGCACTCAGCTCAGGTAATAAACTCCAAAAAGGTTTACAGGAAAACTGAAAATTTCTAAACATTTTTCCCTCGAATAAACGTAAAATAAATTTCGGTTTTCCGTAAAAACTTTTGCAGTTCACTACTTGAATTATTTAATTTCTGCATTCCATTATGCAACTACCACGTATTCGAAATTACGTAGTAACGTTAAAAACGGCTAAAAGCAACACACGTTTCGAGCGAGAAAAGTTTCAGTTATGCATAAAATCTTTTGACAGGGTTCAGTATATTTTTAACATAACTTATGGATCATTATGCATTTTAATTTCCTAAGTTAAGCAAGTAACAATAAACCATTAGGAACCTCTCTAAGCTCCGGGGTTCAACATCATTTCTTCTACTTGAATACTCTTGTGCAATTTCTTATTCTTGTAGGTATGTAGGTAGGTATAAAATTTTACTTGCATATTTATGTGGAAATATTCCTGGCATATCATGGGTCATGTAATTAATAAAAATAAAAAAAAAGACGGGTTGCAATCCGGGAGTGCCGGCAGAAGTGAAAACTTGATTATTAACGTTGAGCATGTTTGATATTTTGGAATGGTTAGGGAATAATTTTGCACCAATTGCTTTATCAGTATAAAAGTACCTACTATCATTTATGTGGTAGAATACAATATTCATTTATTGCGCTATCGTACACAAACATGACAATTTATATTACATTAAAAATTTAACACTTTAAAACTATTACAATTATTTTACATTAAAAAGTTTATCTCTCCGAAAAATCAAGCGCCCTGCGCTGCCTAAACGAAACAGTAGGCCCAGGCATACATTTTCGCCGCGCCGTAGAGAGGGGATAGCTGTCTACTCTCCATCCGTCTTACGCTTTTTCGATCAGGTCACGTGTCCTGACGCGAATTTAAGATTTTATACCCATTACAGAAAAAGTGCTCAACGCCGCTAAAGAAGTTTTCACTTCAAAAAAAGTATTTCGGAAAGTTGTTTTTATCATGACTACAATGAAATCATGTCATTGTGTATAAATATCGTACACACACACACACACACACACACACACACAAATTGAAATACCGGTCACCGTATACAGGGTAATTGAAAATAAAAAAATTGAAAAAAAAAAATGCTACATAACAAGATCGTAATGCTGTTTTTCATCAGCTGTTTTTTTTTAATGATTTCATGGTTGGTCCCATAGTGAAAGTTGTTCATAATGATGAGTACAATGACCCCTTTTAAGGTTTCCGGTATATTTTCAATTACCCTGTATATCTATTTCAATTTTAATAACGTTAATGAACAACTCAAGAGATTACAAAACCCTACTGAACCATTTTATAAATAGCATCCACTCTTGACATTTCACTGAGCTTTATGAAGTTATGAAACACCATTTTCAGCCCGTAAGTGGCTTGTGAAGAGCAATTCGGAAGTTTATTATAGAGTAATAACAAGACCGGGCTTATGCGGGCAATGTGAGTGAATGTGCTCTCTAAACAAGAAATAGGGGCTTAATGTAGCCCCCTACTGCAACTTTAAGGATAGAATAATGGTTTTAAGGCAGGCTTAAATATTGTTATCCCGGCTAGAAAATAAATTGGTACAGTCACTACCAAAAACAAGTATACATATAGCAACATCACGAAACAATTTTTTCGAATTTATTGATTACAATGTTATACAAACATACATACACACCTACATATGATAAACTCGCGTCTTTTTCCCATGGGGGTAGGCAGAAACTACAGAAGGCCACCTGCTACGATCCCTACATACTACTTTCGCCTCATCTACGTTCATACATCTCGTCATGCAAGCACGCCGGTTACGAGTACCTACTTCGCGCCTGACCTTTCTGAAGAACCTCACCAATAAAGTCAGTGGTACAACGTTATATTGTTAGGAAATACAGTTTTTTAAATTGAATACTACAATAAAATAGGTCTTATTTCAAAGTTGTAAGCGTTATTTTACATGAGAGTCGCTTTTAAATTTTGTTAAGTGTAGGTATACGTATTTTTGCTCGTGACTGTACGTTTATTATCCGTCACGCC
Organism: Hoplodrina ambigua; assembly: GCA_949774945.1. Classification (NCBI taxonomy): domain Eukaryota; kingdom Metazoa; phylum Arthropoda; class Insecta; order Lepidoptera; family Noctuidae; genus Hoplodrina; species Hoplodrina ambigua. Next base: position 11,355,106 of record OX458967.1, read on the forward strand.
AAACTTCTTTGTTTCTTCAGTGTATTTTTTAAAAATGATGTTGGATAGTAATATACTAGGTACTGGCTTCGGCCTGCGATTTTGTTCGCGTGTTCTTTTTAACCCTCATTACGTCTTTGGTGACTTTTCTGCTCCGCTCCCGTAGGTCAAACAAACAAAAAGTTCTTCAGCTTTATTATATTAGTATAGATGAGAAGAGTTTCATTTGTTTAAACGCGCATATCGTCAAACGCGTATATTAGAATAGTATAGGGTACCTATATAACTGATAGCATCACGTTACCATCGCGTGGGACTGCAGCGACACAAGAGAGCGGAGTGGTTACTAAAGAAGTAACTAAACGTGGATGAAGTCGCGTGGTTTAGCTAGTGTTGGATAGTAAGTAGCAGGTGATAAATATCATGAAGTTTAGTTTAGTTTACTTTGAAGTGAAAGCCTCATTCTAAGGTATTCAGATAAGTATATACCTTTGCTTTTTACCCAAAAAATTCCATGCACGTTGGAAACAATTCCTCCATATTTCTCGTTAATCCTACTGCTATTTTCTTTGCTCAAATATAAATCGTATAGTCGTTCCGCCGTACCTAGCCAAAAAAGTTTCGTGAACGTCGTAAATGTATTCAGAATAACTTAAATTAGCATTTCTATTTAACAAGGAACGTCACATCACATTCCATTGAGAAAAAAAACATTGTCGTTTCACATTTGGGCGGAGAAAAAGTAAAAATAAACGTCCCATTTGTATTATGCATTTAAACATTAGTTTAAATAAACGATTCACACGCAACATTCGTAAGAACGATAAAAGGAAATGCGGCATGTCTTTTCTCCATACAAACTCGCGCCTGTTTTCTTTCTGGTATTTTCTACAGTAAAGTAAATATCAACTATTTTTTAGGTATGCCCCATGTTTTCCTTTTTAATAATACGTTATTTTTTTAGCACTAGAACCCACAGAAAATGTGCTCCTAGCTCCTACTATGTTTTGTCTCTGCATCACCCTAAGGTAGACTGGTAGAAAATGCCTAAGGCATTAAATCCGCCTTTGTACAATGTATTTTTTACATGTGCATAAAGTTTTAAATAAATAAATAATGCTTAAAATTGCTTAGTTATACTGCTGTGAACAGCAGCCTAGTGAACAAAAAATAAGTATTAATGATAAAAGAAAACCATAGGGACCCAGTAATTATTAATGAAACAATGAATAGTTTTTAATTTTGTATTCTCAACTTTACAATTTTTGGTACAAATATGGTAAGTTTTTAATATACTAGCACGTGTATAGCGGCTTGAGAGCTATCGCGAAGTGAAGCCCGAAGACCGATGATGACCGAAGACGGTGACCGGAACTCGGCGCGTCCGCGTATGCTGGTTATCCCTTTCGCTCACACTAGTGAGGAGTGCCAACATACAGTATAGTATCCATCTTATTATACATACATCTTTTATATTAGTTCAATTCTGCAGTTGTCCTTTTCGCACGCCGAGATTCGCAGAGCGACAGCAATAGTTTCTACTAATACCAAATTTTCGAAAATCTCTCCGCCCGCGTTTCCTCTTAATGCAAACTGCCTGTGCGCTTTACATAGATACGTAATACGTAATGTGCAAAGATAGGACGAAAAAACGTTGTTTGCGTATTGCGCAGTGCCTTTTTTGACTGTGTTAAAATAGATAAAGGCTAAATTAGCTTTTTTAGTTTCACTCAGCTAGAAAACTTGTTTTTTTTTTATGGCTTTCTCCAAAAACGGCAATGTTATGAGATTTTTTTGGGAACAAAGTATTCTATGCCACTTTAGGTGCGGGTTTAGCTTTATACCTTTTGTTGAAATCGGTTTAGTAGTTGCGAAATCAAACTCAGAAACAAACAGACATAGAGATAAAGAAAAGAAGTAAAGATTAACAAGAAAAATCTGTAAACGGAATACTTGAAAAGGGTTTTTCGTTCGTCTAAAGAATTAGATAACTTATATAGATACCATGTATAACCTTTTAAAAACACTTTGAATTGTAAATTAAACTTAAACTATCGCACAAACAGTAATAAAAGTGTCATAGATTTTGAAAGCCCCAAATGTTTAAGAAACAACAGTAAATTGTAAATTACACGACGTAATATGTTACAAAGAAAACACATTTCATTTTGTTTATTCATGTGCATATTTACTTAGTTGTGAGCATTTATCATAATTATTACTAACAAGTACTAGGAAATGCGACCAGTTCATATTAACAAAAGATTCGCTTTAAAAATAAACACTAGCACAGAAAATACAACAAAGTCAAAAAAAGAAAATTGTGTTGTATTTTATATGCATTAGAATTGAAAATTGGCCACACATGTTTATTGAATTTTTAATAATTATTATTCGAGACTCTAAATCTTGTTCGTGACGTCATGAGCAATTTTGGTGCGCCCACGCAGGTACAATACAAGCAGGGTGACGACAATAGAGCTGTGTGTATACAGGTTTTACGAATGTTTTGTTTGCCTGAGCACACGCGGTTTTAACAATAAAGAGGGCTCCGAAATTAATAGTATTGTGTGAAACACCGTCGATGTAGCTGACGATGAATTCTAAAGTGATATTATTCAGCGTTTTACTGTTTTGCTCTAAATTTGTTGGTAAGTTCGTCCACCTAATAGAATATATTTTCTTAGTAATACCGGTTATGTAGGTAACTTCATAACTGGTATTCGTACCTAATAAATATTCTTCAATAACTGTATCTTAGTCATTTTTATTGATATTCCATATACTATACCTACAAAAAATATGAGTTTACATTTTTTTTTTCAGATTCGATTCCTCACTCCGGGGATCTCGTTAGTCAAAGAGCTTACCCGCTATCCGAATGGAAGGTGAACCAAAATGCACAGAATGAAGAATATTTCGATACTGATTTCATACGTACTCAAAATGAAGATAGGCTGAGAAATCAAAATGTTCAAAACGCTTATGAAAATCAAGGAAGATTTAATTTTGATAGTAATGGATATGATGAAAATCCTATTTCATCGAAATCGGAAACGGAGCTCTTAGTCAATATTGATTCTACTACAGATGAACACAGATTGGACTCTTACCCCTTTGGGTTGGAGTCGTATGCGTCTCGAATATCTCAAGTCAGTTCCGACAGCCATCAATACAGAAACCAAAATTGGAGGTCCCTAAATCAATATGTCAACTCCGCTCCAAGCTCAGTCCCTATTCCTGGGAGTGGACGGCCTTTGGTAACCGTTCAAGAACCTTACCGGGGTCCAGTTCAATATCTACAATCAAAATATATTCCATCAACGAATCGACGATATTATCAGGCGGGTAGGTTGGTTTGGTTTCCAAGGAAAGAACAATATCAATATCCTTTGGCATATGATTCTGGACATAAAAAACCAGCAGCAATATTTGTAACAAAGGCAAGATCAACCCGGAGAAACGTGCAGCGCTTTGCACCCCAATCGGGAATAATTTACAATGACGTCCCTGGTGTAATTACTGCAGGCAACAAAAATGGGGATAACAAATATTTTGTAAATCTCCTGCCGCGCTATGGACCAAGTGGCTCTGTACTTTTTGATAATTATGGTGAAGAACAAGCTGCATCATCTGAAATAAAGGCAAGAGCTATTGGGAGCCGAAGATACGTGCAAAACCTGGCACCCCAATCTGAAATAATCTACGATGAAACTCCTGCTGTAATTGCTAAAGACATAGACAATTACAGAACTCGTCTAGATTTAAGTAAAACTGCACCTATAACAAGTTACGATGATGGTCCTTCAGTGATATCTTTAAAAGTAAATAATAAAAACGTGGCTCCCGCTGACGCTAGTAAATATTTATCGGAAAAGCCTCTATTACACAGATACGCGACAAATTACAGATCAGATTCTGGATGGAGTAACAATGCAAGTGATGATTCTGATAAAGTTGCGCCTACAGTCATTATTGAAAATGTGGAGGTACAATCAGGAAAAAATGAATTTAATTATGACTCAGATTATGGACTAAAAGAGCATTTTAAAGCACCTCCAGTACGTGCGGATAAAGAAGTACTACATTTTGCAAATAATAAATATGAAGACAGTAACGAGCCACAATATGGACCTAATAGTCCCACTCCTTTATATATTAATCCAAGCCCGAATGTGTATCACCTATCTTCAGGAATAAAAGGTGAGTACTTTCATTTGGTTCCTAGATTGCCTTCGTGGTGTAGTGTGTGTAATAGAATTTTATTTAAACGGTACAGTTATTAACGCATATCGATTAACAGTTTTTTTTTATAAAATTGATCACTTTATCAAAAAATTTACGAAATTGATGCAAAATTTAGATAATAAAAAAAATTGCGAATATACTGAAAGGCAATGTATCAAATAATATTAAGTCAGTAATTTAGATGATTGACTTTTGTTGCACATTTATTTAATGTAGCTGGTTTGTCCCATTATAAAACTGATTCATTTTTTATACTTTCAGAATACAATTTACAGGGCAATAGAAATATTTTAGCAGCAACTAAGAAACGCTTCGTGGTTGTTGTTCATCCAAATGGTACGGTCGAATATGTGGACAGGCACGACCTCAATTCATACCAAAATTCAAAGATCCGTCTGGTAGCAGGTGATGGAATTCTCGCAGCACAATCGCCAGCTGTTCATAATAATGTAGAACCCTTGCCTGTATATACAAAACAACGAGCAGATGATAACATCTCGAAGTTATTGCCTTCTTTTGTAAATGAACCAGATAAGGATGAAAATTCTAAACCCTTGCCTCAGAATGTGAATCAACCAACCGATGATGTAAATTCAAAAACATTGCCACGACACTTAAGACATCTAAAATTAAAACCAAAACATTCATATATAAACCAGCCAGGAGATAGTAACAATTCAAAGCTTTTACCTACATACACAAATTTTCGAGGAGATGATAACGATATGAAATCATTGCCTCCATACAAGTCACAGCCAGTGCTTCCCAATAAATCGGAATTAAAACACATATATAAAAATCAGTCAGAAGGTAATGACAATTTAAAGCCAAAACCTTCGTATGGCAATCAGCCAGGAGATGATGATAGTTTAGAACACCCTTTGTACGAAAATCAGGCTGGGGATGATAATAATTCTGATCCATTGCCGCCATACACAAATGAACCAACAAATGATAGTAAACTAAAACAGTCGCATGATGTGCCAGCAGATGACACCAATTTATACCCTTTGCCTCTGTATGTTAATCAACAAGAAAATGGTGAGAAATCAAAGCCTCTGGATGAAAATCAGTCAGAAGGTGATAACAATTCTGAACCATTGATGCCATATGTAAATCAGCCAACGTATCATAATAAATTAAAATCTTCTCATCAGCCAGCGGATGATGATAATCCAAAACCGTTGCCATTATATGTAAGCCAGTTAACACACGTGTATGTGAGTCAGCCAGCAAATATTAATGAAAAGTCATTGCTAGAAGATGATAACAATTATGTGCCATTGCTGCCATACGTAAATCAGCCAACGCATAATAATAAATCAAAACACTCACATCAGCCAGCAGATGATGACGATCTGAAACCCCTGCCACTATATGTAAACCAACCAACACATGACAAAAAATCAAGAAATTCATATGTTATTCTGCCAAAACAAGAAGTAAATTTAGAGTTTTCGTATGAAAATCAGACATCAGATGATACAAATCCAGAACCCTTGCCTCTGTATGTGAGCCAGTCAGCAAATGATGAGGAAAAGCCATTCCTTTCGGATGAAAATCAGCCAGAAGATAATAATTCTAAACCATTGCAAACATATCAAAACCAGCCAGCACAAGATAAACACAAATTAACATCAGAATCTTCAAGTGAAAGTCAACCAACAGGCGATGATAATTTTAAACCATTACCTTCATATGAAAATCAGTCAGAAGATGTTAACAATTCTGTGCCATTGCTGCCATACGTAAATCAGCCAACATACGATAATAACCTGAAACCGAAACACGCACATGATGTGCCAGCAGATGATGGCAATTCAAAACCCTTGCCTCTGTATGTTAGTCAGCTAGGAAATGAAGAGAAATCAAAGCATTTTGATGAAAATCAGCCAGAAGATGAAAATGATTCAAAACCATTGCGAACATTTGAAAATCCACTAGTATACGACAAAACTAAAGAATCAAAACATTCAGTGTATGAAAATCAGTCAGCAGATGATGATTATTCAAAACTAATGCTTTCTGATGAAGATTATGACGAAGCGACACAATTGCATCCATATGAATATCATCCAGTAGATGATTTCAATTCAAAGTCAACTACTCCTGTTGCAAGCATAACTGATGGCTCATCTACTTTCACGAAGTTAACTCCAACTGTACCCGATTATGTTACATTGCCAATACCTCTGGTTACAAAAAGCAATAAAAACAGACATATTTATCGTAAATCTATAACAAATCCATCGGGTGAGTAAAAGTTACGTCGTTGTAAGAAAAAAAAAACTACATTATGTAAATAATTAATATAAATAAAATCACCTGTATTGTTACAGATGTAACAGATGTAACCACTGCGCCATGTCAGGATGACACTCTAGAGGACCAAAATCTTACATTATCGCCAGTAGAACAAACATGTGATAAAGAGAGCGACATTCTGCCGGAGACAACAATGACAAAAAGACCTGTTAAAATTTCGGACAAAGTAGATATCATTGAGGATGCCATCAATGAACAAAATGAAGCCCAGACAAATTCATCATCTGAAGATATAGCTAGCATTTTAGATAAAGTCCTAAAATATTCTTCCACAACAATATCTCGAAGCAATCCAGCTTCACCGGTGGACAATATCAGCGACGAAGAAACTGTAACAGAAGTCGTAACATTTATGAATAACCAAACTAACGGTGAAACTGACGTAAATCAAGTTAATAACAAAACAAATGGTACTCAAACAGGTAAGTGAAGCCATTGTTATATATTTTTTATGGTTAGTGATAAAGATTGCCCCAAAGTAAAACCGATGTAATGTTTACTGCATAATATATTATTGCTATTAAATTTAATTTGCAAGCTGATAAAGATTCAATATTTTTATGTTCAATCAGCTATGTACAAATTCAAGTGAATTGTTAGTAACAAGTACTGATGTTAGGGCCGAAAGTGATGATTATTCGCTCGTAACAACGTCAACTTCAATACGAAACGATGTAAATACAGGTGACACTTCTAATGATAATTCATTAGAACTCGAACAATCCGAGACTGACGTAATCATAACAGTTAGCAGTAGCACAGCTAATGATAGTGAAAACGCTATTGTTGTCACCATAAATATTGAATTCTGGGAAAGTACAGGTGATGCCCCTCCATATTTTTAATGTTTCTTCGAAATCTATATTACTTTTTGAGTTAAAAATCTTTTATGCGAATTTCATTGATGCAGATGACGTTGATTCAGATGAAAAAACGGTATCGGTGAGCATCGACACAAAAAATGACAGCGATGATATTTCTAAAGCATCTAAAGAAGAGGATTCCAAAAAGGAGCACATAAATAACGATGGCAGAGGTAAGAATGTCGAAATCGGTGTTATTCCGTTATTAAATGTAATGAATTGAATATAGGAATAATTTGATGATTTACGTTTGATGTTTTTTTCCAGATTTGGCGAAAAGGGACCCTACAATGTGGGTAAGAACAACTGACAAAGATATACTCGACAAACTAATTGATAAAGACGTGGATTTAATATACTTATTCGAAATAAAGAATGAGCCTATAATTGAGAGAGAGAAGGAAACTACTAAATTCTGTAATGGGACCGTTCTTACAGAAACTAAGGAAATTACATATCCACACAGAGATGGTATGGAACACACTTACCTATCTTAAACTACAAAATTGATATTTTTGTGTGTCCATTAGCGCGTTTAATAATCGAGAACTGCTTATCCGGTTGTCGTGAACTCGTGATGTTTCATTTAAATTTATAGTCACCTATTATCATATTAGCTATGATTTTGATGTAAGTGGAGCTCAGGATCATTTTATATTTGTTACATAAATTAATTTGTAAGTGTTAAGATATTAAAATGTTAATATATTATATGTTGCTAATTACAGATTCTACACCAATGATACTAAAAGCAACGTAATTTATACAAATCCAAGATGATGAACCACAAGAAGATACCTAATTATTTAGTGAGTAGGTATAATTTAATAATTACTGGTAACATATCGTGTTTTATTTGATCTCTGTGTTTTTTAATTCCATTTATATCATAGATTAAGGATTGTGTAATATTAAAGCAGTAAAACCAAAATAATAAAGTGTCCTTATTTCATTTTTCTATCGTATTCTCTTTTCCATTCTGTACTTTTTCAGTATCTAAAAAATAAAATAAACCTAATAGTTAAAAAAAAATGGCAAAGTTGAAAAAACGCCATGTTTGTTTATATCTTTTTCCTCGCTCGCACACCGCAGTTATAGACACCAATCTTCATAGCATTTAGCATAGATCCGAGGGTTAGTCAACTTTTGATTATGGTCAAACATTTGACCTGTACTAGCTGTATCAGAATTAAGAAGCTACCAAATAAAAACAAAAAACAGTATAGGTAACAAAATGACCCATAAACATGAGACCTGTCAAGATATATCTCCAACATTTGTTAGAAAAAATAGGCATAGTTGTAGAAAATAAATATTCGCGCCAATATAAATGGTGCCTGTCCAGTCCGGCTGCGACCCTTTAAAAACAAATGACTGTGATTAATGTTCAGCATCCCTCATCATGTGTAGTTGGTTTTTTTCGCATGTTAATCCGAATAAAATTACTTATATAGGATGTTTAGTAGAAGTACAAAGACATTCTTTGTGAAATTGTGGGGGTCATTAGTTTGTTAAAATTGATTTGTTAATTTTTATGATGAATAAAATTCTGTTTCTTTCGCACATTTATAGCCATTTTAAGACTTAAGAAGTACATTCGTTTCTTTTTCAACCTTCTATACTTATGTACATTGCTAACATTGCAGATTATACTAAAAGTTATTGCGTGTGATTATAACATCGAACAAAAAATGATGATAGGCTAAGATTTCGTATATTTTTCGATACCGTAACACTCAAGGCACAGGTTTTCGGGTGAACGCTACCAGATAACTCCACAAATCCCTGAAAAAAATGTGTCGGTTCTTCTCCCAAACAACCTGTATTTTTGGTTTCCAGGTATATTGTGTACTTATGAGAGAAATGTATGACCTTGGGCGAAAATTTAAACGAATGAATGGCACCCACCGAAGATTCTTTCTGAATAAATAATTACGCTCCCTGACATATCCAAAACCACTGCGAATGCCATTTTGCAATTACCGGAATCCAATTTTATTCAGGCAATTGATTTGAAATGTAGTAGGTATTCTGGAATATTCGCTCCATTGAAGGAGAAAACTAGGGAGCCTGTCATTCCCAGTCTCGCTAATGATTTAAAACGTTTGTAGAAATGACCAACAAACAACATCAAGGAGCATTTCCATTGTTTGATAACAAAGAAATATCGTAATCAATTCCTGTTTTTACAACATAACACCACGCTTGTAATCCTCGACGGGTAAGGCAGAGGTGTGCCCATTAGAACACCCACATTTCGCCAGTTATATTTTAGTCCCATGTAATAGGGGGCAAGCCTATTGCCAACCGAGTACAAATCTAGACTCAGAGGCTGCTACTGAGAAATACCTGTTGGAAAAACCTACTAACACTTTGCCCGATCTAGGATTCGAGCCCAAAATCTCATGCTCAACAGTCGCGCTTTGCGACTACTGGACCAATGAAGCAGTCTTAAATATAGTGGTAATATAAATAAAGTCATATTTAATAACTGGGTACAATAAACTAAATCTGTTTGCACAGCTGCGCCGATACAGTTAAAGACATCATTATAATATAAATAATTTCTTAGTAATTTTTGTTTTTATTATTAAGCTTGTAAATATTGTATATAATAAACATTTAGATTATTATGAAGAAGTGTCATTTCTTAGTTAAATAAATAATTATGTTACTTTGAAAGACGGAGCTCACACATAAGACATAGGTCACATCGCGTACTAAGCCAAAAAAAAAAGTAAAACATAAATACATAACATCACCCCTGTAATTCCTGAACGATTAGGCAGAGGTGTATCCATTACTACAACCGGGCACAAACGGTATCAACCGGGCACGAATTTCTGGATTTGTGCTCGGTTAGCTTCGGAGTCTGCTCCGAGGCTGTTACTGAGAACTTCCTGATGGAAAAATGTAATAACACTTCATGCTAAGCAGTTGCTCTTTGCGACCACTAGACCATCGAGGTAGTCAAAAAAGTAAAATTCCATTTGAAAAGTAGGAAATTTACACTCGTGCGAATCCTCCTGTTCGCTAGTTTTAAATATATGTTCTTCCTTTGTTTAAAGTCGTAGAGGCAGGCTTATAAATAATTAAGTTGTACCAACAACTCCAACAAGTTGGTTGAGGAGTTCTTTGTGATTCTTGCAAACAGAACTATAAATCTGGGTCATTGTAAGGCTCTTGTTGCCGACAAACTTAAACAACAACATGTTGTATTCATCAGTATTTGGCAACCACACATGAGCTACTGTACTCTGGTGGATGACGTCACGCTTCTTCACTGTGAGGGTAGGCAAACGTTTATAGAATTAGCTTTTGCTCGGGACTTCGTCCGCGTAAATGTCGGGACCCACCGTTTCATCCCCTTAAGGGGTGAAATGTTGGAAAATTCTTTCTTTGAGGACGTCTACTAACTATAATCTACTTACCTGTCTTTCATCTTTGTCTCTAAATCGAGAACCGAGCTAAGTGGCTTGCGATTGGGGAGGCCTATGTCCAGCAGTAGACTGGCTTGTTGTAGGTTGTGGGAATTGAAAAAGTCTCATTGGTACTGGCTGGCCTGTATTCGAAATTCGAATGCATAACCTAATAAGGAATATCCTTACAAAATTAGGTGGTATATGTCTATAGCTCAGCAAGACACTCTCTACTATTAGGTTCCTACTTCTAATACAAAAATGATTACGAAGAACAAATAATATTTCAGTTTTCTTGTTCGCTAACATAAGTCATAATAACCTGTATGCAATGGCTGAAACAATCTGTTAATATGAAAATGTATTTTGGTCGTACATCCATTGTAACCGACCGCAATAACAGGTGTTCTGGGATTTTGCGGCCGCCATCGCTAGCGTTATGATATTTAATTAACGTTTCGTAGCTCTGAATTGGAGAATGTTACCTTATTATAGTTTTGTACGAATCACAGTTTACTTATCTAATCTAATATAATAAAGACGATAGAACTTGGTATTTTATTGACATTGTTAACAGTAAATTGATATATTTGCAAGACATTCAAGTCAGGATACAATGAAACAATATTAAGGAAGGATTAGAGGTACACATCCATTAGTACACCCACATATTGCCAGTTATGTGGGTTCCTTGCGGAGTATGTGTGGTGTAACATTGAACGATAGAGCGAGGAATGAGGTTATACGGGACCGTTGCGGATTAAAAGAAGATGTAGTGACAAAGATAGAAAAGGGTATGCTTAGATGGTTCGGTCATGTTGAGAGGATGAGTGAAAGACGATTGACAAAAGGTATTTATATGGTAGAGGTGAGTGGCAACGCCGGGAGGGGTCGCCCTAGGAAGACCTACACTGACCTTATTGCGGAGTGCAGAGTACTCGTAACCGGCGTGCTTGTATGACGAGATGTATGAACGTAGATGAGGCGAAAGGAGTATGTAAGGATCGTAGCAGGTGGCGTTCTATAGTTTCTGCCTACCCCCATGGGAAAAAGGCGTGAGTTTATGTATGTATGAATGTATGTATGTTTAAGTTCCATGTAATAGGGGCTTATTGCCATCAACCGGGTACAAATCCTACTGAGAAATTTCTGATGGAAAAGCCAATAACACTTGGAAAGTCCTGGTAATCAAACCCAAGACCTCATGCGCATTTTGCGAACACTAGATCATCGAGACAGTTGCACCAAACAAGTAGGTATCCATCATCAAAAATACAAACAACCTTTCAAAATCTCCACGGCTCACCAAATCCTTTAGCATAATATTCTTCCAACCAAAAAGCCACCAGAATAACATAAATACTAAATAACTAAAACAAGCTCTACAGCTGTTTGTCATTCAGTAACTAAATAAATAATGTGATTGGCTCCTTTCTCCCGAGGCAGTTGGAACATAGAACCTTTTTGTTATTCATTGAAGGCCTACGACACTGGCATCGTTCGTACAGCTGTGAATTAAGAATTATTTGCTGTGTGGAAACGAAAAGGAGGAATCACAATGATTTATGGATGGGGATGTAATGGAGAAATATGGGTAGTCTATTTTGATAGAAAAAATATACCTTTTAGGGTTCCGTAGTAGGGGGTAAGGGTACTGGGACAATATTATTAAAACTCCGTCCATCCCGCTTCCACAGAGCTGTTTTTATATCCTAATAGGTAGGTACACACCCAGTCTTTTATTATTTCAAGTATCTAGACTTGATTTCGACTTGATTATGACCGTTATAATAAGCAATTATATAAACAAAACAAAAGTTAAAATAAGAGGGGTTCTCCTTAATTTTTAATAAAATTATCTAAGTGTTTTTTTTTTTAATATACTACATACATACATAAACTCACGTCTTTTTCCCATGGGGGTAGGCAGAAACTACAGAACGCCACCTGCTACGATCCTTACATACTCCTTTTGCCGCATTCATACATCTCGTCATACAAGCACGCCGGTTACGAGTACTCCGCACCTGACCTTTCTGAAGGACCGAGGGAGGAGGGGGGAGGGTATTTTTTAAATATAATGCGGTGGTACGGAACCCTTAGTGTGCGACTCGCAACTGGCCGATTTTTATCCTTATACGCGTGTTATCATTCCTGGAGAGACGTATATAAATAAAAATATCTCATTTTAGTCAAGAAACATTCTAAACTTAGTTGATCAAGACTTTTAGGTGAAGCAATTTTACGTTCAGCACATACATACCATTGCATACATTTTTAACTCTATTTCTGATGTATTTTAATTAATTATTAATTAATCAAAGAAAACTTCTCGAATCTCATCCAGGGTTTATAACATAGGATACTTTATATCCTCGTAATGTATTCCCATAGTTAGTTCAACTTAATTTACAGAAAGTTTTTACGCAGGCGGAGCCACAGGCAGAAGCTAGTAAAAACAAACTAACTGATCAGCTTTATAACATTATCAGTATTCTAGTAGTAGTATATAAATATTTGTTTATTAATATTAGTACAGATAATAACAGCTACATATTATAAGAATTTTCTTAACATACAGAAACATCTTTTTATTTGTTTTTTTCTTTAGTTAATCCTCGTTTTTTTAAAGGATTTTTTGCTTTTCGGTTTTGAAACAAGGAAGACACGATACAATGATAAATGGATGTAATCTACCGTAAAGGCTGCGCTGGTAAAGATATATGTTTGCGATAAGTAGAAACATTATAAAAGCAGGATCGATTTTGATAAATCACCTTCTATGTCTCCTTACATTTTTATAAGGCCCAATGAATCTTGTCGTTGATTGATTGTTTTCTAAGTAATTTAGATCGATAGACGTCTTTTTTGTACACTGTGATAGATGGTAGAAGTAAGGCTTCGAAATACGTGTACGTCAAGTCTCCTAGATTTTTTAACGACAAATGAATCAATCATAATCGATTTTAAGTAGTAGAGTGGATTACTTTAGTGGATATTTTAAGTAACAGGCTGCGGGAGGATCCAATCTTCTCATAATGCTGCGTCATCGGCTAACGAGCGAGGTTTATTCCCTTTTTATCCAGCGGATTACATCCCTTCGGGTGAGTGCGCCGGGGAAAAAGTTCGCGGGAGAAGCGAGCCAGCTAATGGCACGCCGAGGTCCAATTTACCTACGTACGTAAGGAGGTGGTGAAACAGAAATAGAGGATTTATTTTTGTTCGCAAATGATTCAGTAATTGCTTCGAGTAATGGAGTTTGTTATTTCTTTGAGTGGAAGCTGTGATGACATTACCGCGACTGCCGCTTTAAAAGCATTATATAGACGATCAAAAACAAAGGCCTAATTTTGACGTTATTTAATAATAGGCGACGGTATTAAATTGACTTCTAAGTAGAAACAAATTGAGAACGTCCAAAATAACGTTTCTTGTGAAATCGACTGAAATAAAAAGGTACTTACTTCCCTAAAAAAAAATGTTAACTCAAGTTTGTTAATGAAATTTTGCTGGTATATAACACAATTTAAACAACTAACGACCCACCCCGGCATCGCACGGGTGCATTGTAGATGCATAAACCTCTTAAATTTATTGATGGAAACCGCATTAAAATCCGTTGCGTAGTTAAAAACATCTAACCGTCCAGATGGCGTGAAGCGACTTTGTTTTATACCATGTAAAGATGTACATGATAAAGCCTGAATTAAACGAGAACCTATATCTCAGGAGAAACTACTATTATTTAGTTCTGTCACCTTTTATAGACACACAGTTCGATATGGAGTAAACCTGAAGACGAAAAAACAAGAAAAAGGCTTTTTCAGCGACCGTCTATGTCATTTACGACGAGCGGATTACCTTCTGAAGCAACATTAACTAAGTATACTTAAACTTTGACGTACCTAACTCAAGTTTGAAATGAGCTTAGTATTATAAATTGTCCGGCCGGACTTTGGAACAGTCGCTCGACCCCTTCCCGTGGCTCTCGTTACAGGTGGCTATGGGCTTATGTTAAATGGATGAGTCGTATCCAGTTAGTGTCCACATGTGTGTGTACAGTCATTGTTAACGATATAATGTCACTGTGTATTAACCCCCTACCATATAGTAGAAACTGTAAGCACGGGGAGGTAATAACAGAACCGCGAGTACAATATACTTGAATTAAACACACTTTTGGTTTATACTTCAACCTGCGGAAACCCCATATCAGCTATCGTGGCGGGCTGTCAAATATTTTAAATTTAGAACAGAGTTCACATCTCTTAGAAAAAGTAACTAATAAAACAAGGTTGAATATGGCTAAACCAGCCAGTCTCTACAATACTACATTACCCCATCTCATCACCAAGGAGGCAAATTATCTGATTTTGAGTTTCAATAAAATTTTATATAATTTAGATTATTTACGAACCATGTTACCCACAAGAGAAATAAAGTCTCTAACCTTATCTTACATTATCAGTCGGACGAACAATAATTCAAGTTCAAAGAACTCCCAGTTGTCACACAATGTATGGGTGCTACATCGTTCACGAAATGAGAAAATGTCTGCTCCGTAATGAGATATCAACTCAAGTAGCCCATTTAAAACACAATCGTCTGAGAATTGGTAATAAACAACCAAGATTATGATTTCAATAAAATAAATATTGCTTTTCATTTTAATTTTAATATTGCTAAATTTTAACGTTACTTTGTTAGTTTACAGTTTCATCAGTTAAGGACTTTTCACATTAACAACGTATTTATCATCTACAGACTGATTTTACTTACCAAAATATGAAGGTGTCTTTTTGATCTTGTCATTTTCCACGCTTCCGCACTAAGCTCAACTAAGTTTTACCCGTGATGACAAAAATGACTTTTACTATTTCATCTCGTCGACCACTCGGCCACAGCTTTACTCCATTGGTACCACATGTTGAATAGTTTGTCCTGCCCAACTCCCCATTTGAGTTCCACTATTTGATTAATTCTAGTTTATGAAGCCCATTCATCATGTTTCTGCTATAGTTCAACTCGAGTCCACTCGTGTTGACTCGAGTTGACCCATCACTACGTAATTCTTTAAACTCTGTGCGCAAGAGTAAAAACTCATCTGTACTGCGCACACAATTTCACTGAAAGCAGCGTAATCTGAGCAGACTTTGATAATGATAATTTCGACGAACCGGATTGGAGCTTGGCTCTGCGGTTAGGCCCGGCCCATCCTATTACTTTCAATGTTCAGTCAATGACATAAAGCCTGCTTCTCGTTGCGAGACTCGTAATAGTATCGTATTTAATCTGGTTCAGGCTATGAAATCACAGCGCTTCGCTAAATTGAATGCAAAACACTACGACCTTTATATAATTTTTCTCTAGTACCTATAAAAGCTTGTCAAAAAAAGGCCACCATATTTTAAAAAGACAAATAAATCCACGCCATCTGTATCTAATGAATACAGTAGGTATTTAACTATTCATGAATAATTTATTCATAAAAGTGTTGTTTACGAAATGGCACGTAATTCACAACGTGGGTAGGTAAACATCGTTAAAGTGATAAAATACATAGCTTTGGGGGGGAAACTGAAATAGCGACAGACGTGACGTTTGAATAAATCAAAGAATTTGTGAAAGCCATGGCCGACAATGACGACAATATTTATTTTAAAAATTACATAATATTACATATTTTACGTCAGTCATTATTCTCGCCATACAGCACAGGTTATTTCATACTAAACATGTATAAGCATAGTAACCTAGCTAACCAACTATTCTTTACAGAATTTGTAGTCTAACACAAGCTTTATATGATCCAATTATTAAACGAAAAAGGTTTTTCTCCACCGCTCGACAATTTAGAAAACTATCCAAAGTTATACTATTAATCTTATTTTTTAGATAGTAAACAACCCAAAGTCTTAAAACTTTTATATTTAATTTACCAAACTTTAATAGCCGTGGGATAATGATAAAAGTTCCTCGCTGGGGCGGTTACTGGCTATAGCTTTTTCTTTCACGTTATTACAAAAATAATTAGTTAATTTAAATAAAAAAAATATTTATTTATATTTAAAAGACTTAAAACTACCATTACAGGTTTCTTCACCTAATGCGATAGCCTAGTTGCACACACACAAATAATAAAAATATATCAACACATATAATAAAAATACAAAATGAAATAAAAACAAAACCAACCAAAAAAACTTGACATGCCAAAATTTTAAAATAATAATATATATAAATTAATTGTCAGTATGCTCACTCCATTGTAGACTTTGTCTTTGTCATCTCTAACCTAGATTTAGAGTCAAGAGCAGTCCCATCTTTAATAAAAAAAACTAACAGTAAATTGGGTTCTACTTGATTTGTACGCTTTTTTTACGTCGGCTTATTGTATGAAAAGATTTATGCACTGTCGAATTTCGATCCTCCACTGATTGCTGCAACGAATGATGCGGAGAAATTGCTACATCACTATACTGGTATTTCATTTTTACGAGAGTTAAACTAGTAAAATAGTTTAAACAAATCATACACATATAAAGACAATGGTAGCATTAAAAATGGTTCAACGATTTCAGAATACTGTTTTTTCGAGGTATTTACAGAAATTAATACAATACGCATGTAAAACGATTTCTCATTTCGCAATAAAACAGAAAAATCGCAGTTCTACTTTTATACTTAGGTATTACTTATCCATACTAATATTATAAACTAACATAACTGGCGAAATGTGGGTGTACTAATGGGTACACCTCTGCCTAACCCTTCGGGAATTACAGGCGTGATGTTATGTATGTAATATTATGAATGCGAAAGTAACTCTGTCTGTGTATTTGTTAAAATTTCATGACTAAATCTCAGAACCGATTTTAATGAAATTTAGTACGTTGTTAGTTTGAACCCTAAAGGAAATAGGCTACTTTCCGCGACTTCGTCTGCGTTCGTGATAACCTAGACTTACGAGGACGAAGTCACGGGTAAAAGCTAGTACAAATACATTCGATTTTGTTTGCATTGGCTCAGCTGGTGTACTGAAACTCTCCCGTAGTTTCCCCCAAATCATTCTCAATCGATATCTAGTCAATCGGTCAACGTACACAGTTCCCGTTGTCCTAAGCTTCCGGATTGGATGCATCTGAATTATGTACAGCATTGAGGGATGAACTTTGTTTGATTGGTCCAGCGAGTGCAATACTAATAGCTCTCGTTTCAGGAAACTGATGATGTAATAGTTTCTTAGCTGACGATTTAGGAAATGATTAAATTTTTGAGTAACTTTTTGAAACAATTCTCATTATAATTTCAGTCTCAATCGTTCAAATATTACTCATCCAATCACCTGGCCATTTCACCTACTGCATTGTTTAAAAGATTTTGATGAGATGAGAACATTTTTAATTAGATTATAATTTAGAAAAATACCGTCAGAACTTAAAAAAATATTTGCCGGGCTAATTAAGTTTTCGCCTTTAAAACAAACCAAAGGAAAACGACATACTAGACTAATTAAGGATCATAAAAGGTTTTATTGGTCGCCTAAATTGCCATTAACTGCTTGCAACCTTACACCTAATATCCTTGCGCAACAACACTGACAATTCCCAAGAGAATAATGCAAGTAATCAAGAATTTATACTCGACAGTTTACCCAACAATCCGAAACTAACTAAGCAATTTTGTATATCAAGCGACTTAAGTACTTGTATGTACTGGAGTGCAAGATTAATGGGCCGTAAGTAGCTATCCATGCTTCTGGCAATTCATAAAATTGACCTTAATAAAGTGTAAACTTAATGTTCTATATCGTAAAGATCCCGCTGTAAAGTTTTTATTTTATTGGCCATAACTGTATAGGGCCTTTTGGGAGGTCGTATGTCGAGGTACTACAATATTGTTTACATGGAGGATTTTTTTGTGATTTCAAAAATATAGTGTTTCAATTCTGCCTCGCCTGCCTCGTTGGTTTAGTGGTCGCAAAGCGCGACTGCTGAGCATGAAGTCTTGGGTTCGATTCCCAGGTCGGGCAAAGTGTTATTGGGTTTTTCCGTGAAGGATTTCTCAGTAGCCGCCTCGAAGTCTGGATTTGAGTCCGGTTGATGGCAATAGGCTCGCCCCCTGTTACATGAGACTTAAACATAAAAGGCGAAATAGATATACCTCTGACTAACCCTTCGGGGATAACAGGCGTGATGTTATGTTATGTTTAAATTTTATTGAAGTAACAGAACACATTGTTTTATAACGAGTTCAACCTTTATCAATAAAAAAATTCGAGGGCTATCAAAAAAAAATCTGGTGTCTCATCCGTCTCTCAGAAGACTAAAACCTATACGGTCAAAATGTATGGAACAACTATTGTTACTTATGTTTTTAAAAGCCGAAGAAAAATGTTAACACTTTGGGATTATGTACTGAGTCCATGGTAAAAAATTGATCGATAAACGTAATGAAAATTTTAATAAAATAGCCCCCATTTTATTAAAAAATTTCTATCCGCCTTTTTCTTAGAAGAATCTTGAAGGCACTTAGTAGTCTTAGGTATAGAAAGTTTTGTTTGTCACTTAACTAAGCTACTTAATTGTGTAAATATCAATCTATTGGCTGTCGATATGTCATCATCGATATACGTTTTTGTCGATAGAGGCAGAAAAAATAACGTGACAGCATGAGTGTTCCACATAGTGGGCCTTGATTGATTGACTTAAGTGGATGGACCCTGTAGCTAGCTCTAGTACCTACATAAATAATGATAGGTGATGAAAAGAGGAAAAAAAATAGGTCACCAGCCAGCAGTTTGCATTTATTAGTGTAAGTGAATTTGGAAATATAAAATTGAATTTGGAATTGATTTTAATAAAAATTTGGAAAAAGAATACAATTTTTTTTTTATTTCTAAAGACTCATTTGTCAATAGTCAGATAACTTGCTTCTTCTTTTTATACTACTTTCTGCCCGCGACTTTGTCTGTGTAGATTACAGAAATAAGCCAGTTACAAATTTTCCCAAATCTTTTCAATTTAAGTGTGAAAGCGTATCCATCAATCCATTCTCATAAAGTCTTTGTTTTTACCGAGCAATTATTCGGATATTAATGTTTGTAATATTCTGCAAGTTTCTCAAATTATTACAATGTTTTTGGGTAAGTTAATAAGAAGGATAACGAAGCCGCCAAATCACAACAATTCCTCTGTTATCTGACGAAAAAATCGGTCCTTAATATGTAACTTTGTTTCTATAAAGAGACACAACAATGACGGATGTTCGTACGTACCTAAATATAGTAACATTGTCGGTTTATTTCAGCCTCCACCAAAGTCTGCAACTATTTATTGGCACAGTAACTTTTAGATGAGTTGGCTCAACTTTGGGCCGACTGATTGTTTAAGTTGGTCGCGAAACACCAAAAATGTTTTGTGACAAAGTTCTCCTGCTAGTTTTATTGATGTTGATTGTTAACGACAAGGTTTTGTAGAAGTAGGCTTTGATGTTTATCAATTACATTGAAAAAAGAGATTGGGATAATCTGCCCCAATTTTTCTACACATACATTTTAATAAATTGTGGTAGGTATTCGCCTTTTGAGGACGCTATGTGTGAAAAAACAAAAACACTATTTTTTTAAACATAAGATCGCTAGGTACTCGCTATTTTATAAAGTCAATTTCAGTATTGGTACGTCTACAAAGCAGTAGAATAAAAGAGTAGGCTATTTTAACTCAATGGAAGTTTCCCAACTTATTTTGGGGCACCTCGAAATGGATACCTATAATTGAATACGAAAACGAAATAGTCTTGAGTAAAAATTGAATGTAACTTTGAGAAAAGTCGTTTAAACCACAATGAGGCAGAGCTTTACAATAAGTGAGTTTCATTTCATTTCCTATATCAAAAAGAAATTTTGCGAACTCAAAACACGTTCACAATATTCATTCACGAAGTAGAAAGTACTATGAAAAGTTTTAATTTCAATGACATCGCAGTCTTTTGTGCGTGGTTTCGAAAAAGCGCTGTAAAGCGTCGTTCAAATAGAATTTCATAAAGCAGGCTTGTCGCTGAGATTCAAACCTCCGCTTCATATGTGTGTCATGTGTGTTCGACAATTGAACGAGTCGCGTTTTGAAAATAGAACCACTTTTATGAAGATCTATTGTTTATGTTACGTAAAGTGGTTGCCTGTGGAATTTGTCGATGGTTAGAAGTTTAAGTATTCTAGTGCTTGACATTGCAAAAAAAATCCCAAATTCTAGATTATTTTCCAGTGATCGAGTTTTCATCGTCATGTTCAAAAGTCCAGTACCAATTTTGCACTACAATATATTGTGATCAGAGCGCAAATTATAGGCAATTCCTAGCTATATCTCTGGTTGCAATTTGGAACTTACTTACATAATAGAACCTGGAGTTAGTTTTGGACAGCGCTAGAACGTTCTAACTAATCGCAAGTTATAGTTGCAGTATGCACTATCTAGCTATGAAATATGCAAACGTCAGGTAACATCACTGTGCTCGAAATAAATCAGATGCTATGCTCCGACGAGACGACAATTCTAGGTAAGATGCTCAAGCTCAAGCTCTGAGAGATAAATGTGAAGTGTTTTGATTTCAGTTTAGAAAGATCTTTTTTTTAAACTCATTTGTAATTGCAAACATGAAGACAGTGTGGATCTAATGAGAAGCATATTTATATTATTCTGATTGGATATGGTGATGATCGATCATAAGTGATATTAGAGATAGAGATAGATTAGAGTAAACAACAAGAATGAGCTAAAATCAATACCTACTTCAAATTATAAAATCAATTCATCCAGTCCTTTGCAAGTTGTTATGTTTTACTAGTACACACACCTTAAAGTTATTAAGAAAAAAAACGTGTTATTGCAAATATCTATAGGCAGCGGTGGTCGTTTTTTCGAGATCACGATATGTTTATCTCGATAGATATTATAATTACGAGTTAAATCTTAGAGTGGATGGTAGACTACTTGTATTCAATATCGCACGGGTAGCGCGTCGTACCCTTTCGTATTCTGGAGCAGCTATCCCGCTGTCAGAGATTGAAAATCAACTCCCAAGTCCCAGCAGATGGATTATATGAAAACTGCAATAAATGTATTGGATACTTTGAAAGCTGAACAGATTGGCTCAAGGATTTTTAAAGAAGTGTTTCAAAGTTTTCTTTGTTACTGTTTTTGTTACTAACATGGTACTAAAAGAAGGCTGCCTGCATATTTGTACGTTTTAAAATAAATTCTCATTCCTCCATTAATGGTTTAATTATGTATTTATTTATTTATTTATGACGTCCATAACACATTTTTATATTTGTTTGCATTTTACAATGTGTATGAAAGAAGTCACGTGGGGTTTAAATCTAAAAAAAGTACAGTTAAGGATTCGGTGTATAATTTAAAAAAAAAACAACAATAAAAGGACATAATAAATTTAATATTTGAAAAATGCTTATTTCCATTTCATTAAATTAAAAAAAAGATCAAATTAATTATATTATTGTAAGGATAGGTATTAAAGGTCAATAAATGGTTCAGAATATTAATTTATTTTGACAATATTCAGTTAAGTATAACTTTAAATCTAATGCACACCAATTATAATTACGCAAATTGTTTCAAGTACTTAAACATTTGCGGGACACACAACTTTGTATTGTGTTAGTATAAGCTGCTCACACGATGAGGGCAAAGTTCTCAAGCCCGTACTGTAAGTACACGCCATGGCCGGGCTCGGGAAGTGTACCCCGACAAACTCCGGAGATGCCCGAATGCCTAGATACCCACAAACTGACCCAACTTTGTGACTGTGTGGAATACTTCTTAAGTGGCATTTAAACAAATTTTCACGCTATTATTTAGGTCGGTATTAAGTTCATAATAAATAAAATAAAAATATTTATTCTTACAAAAAGTAAACATCATTATAATATTTAACTTGTGAACGCCATATTAGGTCAAGCCTGTCTCGTGTACTCCTACCGTGTGATTCCGAGATAGATACTGTATTGTAATTACTTAAGTACTTATTATGAAATAATAATAGAAAACGAAATACAAGCCAAAAACTAAAATCTTTAAAAAAGAAGATAAGATTAAAAATTAATTAATTCACGTTTCAGAGATTTTGTAAACAGCTATAAATAAATATACAAAAAAATAAAATATTAAAAAGAAACAAAATAAACACTTCTTAGAAGAGGTTAAAAGACTTAATTACAACCAGCAAACACCTATTGCGGAATATAGGCCTGAACATAGCCCTGTAGAATGGAAGGTCGCTAGGGAATCCTAAGCAAATAGTTATTTTACTTTTAATCGAGTTCGCTACACGAAAAAGAAATGTGATTATAACGAAGGAAACCATTCATTTCTTTTTAATTTAATTGCTTGAATAATTAAACTTTTACTTTTGTAAATATTAGAGTATAAATATTTATATGAACTTACTAGCTTCTGCTTACGACTTCACCTATTTTAAGTTATGACTTTTGTTACTGCTCCGCTCCGGGTTGTAACGTGGTGATTATATATTTACCCAATACTATTCTTCGCGAATCTGGCCATATATACAAAAAAAAAAAAAACAAATCCGACTGGCAGTTCCAGAGATCAGCAGGCCTAGCCATATTACAAACGCTTCGTATCTAATCTCTTTCTACGATCGATAACGCTTCGGCGTAAGCGATTGTAGAAAGCGCTAAGTCGGTAGCCAAGATGAAATGATTGAGTCGATTGCTCGTTCTACGACGTTGTTCGAAAAAACTTATACTTTAGTCTATGGTGAGCGATCCTACAGACGTCAAACCTACGTCAAAATCACAGTTGTGTTTATATTGCGCGGGCGGAACTTTGTTTTTGAATTTTTTAACTTAGATAAAACTATAAAGTGTCAAAAAGTGAAATAACATAATGTATGTTTCTTTTAATAATTAGTTTATTATATATATACAGTGCGAAATGTCATTTTAAATACCTGTGACTCGCAATGATAAAGATCTTACTTATCAATGAAGAATACCTTTTATGAAGTGAATATTTTTAATAGGATGGAATCTAGATCTCGAGCAAGCCCGAAACAGTTCGCAGCTTTAATAGAATTCATTTAAAGGTGCGTAAATTACAAATTATTTCGTAAATAGTTGAATTTCTATCCTTTTAGTTCCTTTATTAGTTGAATTTCTATCACACTCAGAGCACGTCTTGAAATTGAGACTAGTTGAAACATAAACAATGACGTGGACCCGTCGTGAACGTAAACACGTACTTATGAAACAAAGAAATCAATTGTGTGGCTTAATCACTAGACCCTTTGGATATCTAAAATATTTGTGTCACCAATATTGGTGACACCAGTAATGCGCTGATTACTTGTAATAAAAGTCCAAAATTATTTTTTAAAAACAAATCACTTCTCGTTATCGCCACAGCTGACTAAAGAGACGCCATTTTTTTAGCGTTTTCTCTTGGGTCTTCGTGATCGCTCGGCTAGCGTTCAAAAACTACGAAAACGTTTCGTTAGCGCTTGTCAAAGTGTAACTTGGCTAGCATTTGTACGGGATGTAGCGATTAACGTCGTAGAAAGGATCAAATTTCAATCTATCATTACGAACGCTATGTTAATTTGTAAACTTGTCTACGAATTATCTATTCGCTTGTTCTGACCACGTGATTTAGCGTTGAGGTAGTTTAATTCCCATACATTATCATTGTTTTCTACAAGCGTTAACGATTGTAGATAGTCAACTTGGCTAGGCCTGCAGGGGGTCTACTCTCTTTCTCCGAAACGAAAATTGAAACGAAATTTCTTTAATGATCCTACTCTTTTTTATTTTAGGACGAACACAAGAAGTTCGGATCCATAGACAATTTTCGTGAGTGAATGGAATTAACAATATCGTGTGGGTCTTTTTCGTGTTGCCATTTCAAGTAATTTTCTTACAAAATTCACACAAACGAATATCAAAAGTAAAAATCCCGAACAATCATCTGTCAATTTCAAATTTTCGTTCGAACTATTTAAGAATTAGGGTAGGTAGGAGAATCTAAACTTCAAACAATTTTCGTTCGCGACGAAATTTCGGAACGAATGAAACCGTGGTAGGAAACACGCGAACTTTCGATCGAAACTTCGTTTTTCGTTGAATAAGAGTAGACCTCCAGCGCGTCAAATACAAATAGATATACGAGTACAAACAAAAAACCTTCTTAGCTGTATTAGTACCTTCAGATTTACTTATTTTATTTTATTCCTCTTTTGTGATTACATTAATTTATTTCAGACAAATTAATTATAAATTTTATACAATAATTAACCTCAACACAAAACTTATGAATAATAATAAAATTATAAAGTATGTACAAATTATAGTAAAAAAGAAAGAAAAAAGGAAAAACTTTATAGGGCATCAAAAAATTCTTTTAATTATATGACTATGCCCAGAATATGTTTCGTGCGGACAAAATACGTTTTGCTGCTATAGACAAACTTCAATCTCAAGATCAAAGGTGTCTCGAAGATGTTATATTCGGAGAGGCTTTTTTATGGGATTGAACGTGACCCGAGGTAAAAGTCGACGCAGCGTAGCCTCTCAAAACCACACGTGACTCTTAAAAGAAATAGAAGATCCATACACTAGAATAGTCCAAATAAAGTAAAAGAGAATGTTCGGCTGATTGGACTAGTGCTAAACTAGGAGAACTGTGACAGTTCGGCTGTAAAAACCGAAAGAATCGAAGTGCACCTTACGTAATATAAAATTGGCACACGTTCTTATTTTTGTGAACTGGAAACGAAAGTTACTGTCATTTTTTCTTGCCAAACTTTGATGAATTAAAACCAAGTTTACTGGCACGAACAGGCAAGTTAATTGGATTAAAACAAGAATTTTTCAAATCTTACTACCCCCCCCCCCCCTATTACATGAGACTTAAACATAACTGGCGAAATGTTGGTATTCCTAATGGGTACACCTTTGCCTAACCCTTCGGGGATTACAGGCGTGATGTTATGCTTATTAAGAGATGCGAAATAATAATAATTGCAAAAGTTAGGGTAAATGGATGCTTGTTACATCCATAGTCTGCAATAGCACATAGGCTAAGTAAAGTTTACGAGGGATGATATATGAATTATGACACAGTGGAAGTCGCGGGCAGAAGCTAGTCGGTTTATAAATGAAAGTGTTCTTATGTAACAAACATAAAAAAACATACAACCGAATTGATAACCCGTTCCATTTTTTGAAGTCTGTAAAAATCTACATAAATAATTAAGCCCCAACACGAGCTCGCTAGCGTAGGAATATTCGGTTCGAGTCGATATTCCAACTGGAAATACGGTTATCCGATAGTATTTCGATTTATTTTTGCACGACAAGCAAAATTAATATCACCTTTTGGTAAAAGTAAAGCCTTCAAACTAAATAAACATTACCTACGTTGAACGGGTACTTCCTACATAAAAGTTGATCGAATTTATGTTACGTTTACTTTGCACGTTCTTGCCATCATTGGAGTGGCCAAAAATCTGTCAGCAGTGTTATAATAAAAAGTTAGGTTTTGCTTCTAGAATAAATTATCATACTTAGTGCAACTTGACATGTTTTCTGTTGCCAGTTGGTTTCGTGATCGCAAGTGGGACTACTGAGAGTGGGCCCAGGGTTGAATTTCCAGGCTGTGTAAAGTATTATTGGGTCTTTCATAATATTTTTTAAGTGGCAGCCTGTACTTTAAAATTCTGCGGTGTGACACCGCCATGGCTCCGAAATTGCTTTGTCTCTCCTGTTCAGTACAGGAACATAAGAAATAAGAGGCGACTCAAATGATAGAACAAACAGTTTATTAAAAATTATAAATTAACAAGTTGGCTGTTAAAACAAAGGCGATCTATCGCTGAGTGCGTGTGCGCGGCGTTTGAGCGAATAGTAAGGCCCTCAACCATAATGACCCCCTTCTGTCCTAACTGTCCCCGCGGACATCGTTACGCTGCTGTAGGAGCGCGGATATCTCTCATTTTTTGTCGGATGTCGTTCTTACAGACTATAGTATCGCTTGGCTAGTCTCTATTCAGATTAACCGTCGTGATCGAAATTGCATCGGGAGAAAATTAATTAATTTCTTCGTGTGGCACTTTTTTCTAAATCTCATATTTAAATACGGGTAGCTACCATGTTTATTTATCTTTTTATTCAACAGCCTGAAAAATTTCATTAATATCAATGAGTCATATGTATGAACGAAGTATATTATCAAACCATGCATACAAAATTCAATCTCCGTCTATACCAGAGTTATCCATATTTGCAAGTCTTCGAAAGCTTGCGCAAACGTAAGAGAACTAAATCCTAAATCTGATGGAATATAGATTGAAAGGCCTCTGAGAGCTTTTCACATTCATTTGAGTAAGTAACTTTTGTATAAAAGCACATTTACGAGGCTAAGGGTGAAGCGTTTCTTGGGAACTTTCAAAAACTTTTGTCTATTTCGTATGAAAGTTTTGTTTATACATCATTAATATCATTATTTTTGCTTGACTGCATCTTGTTCAAACGTAATTGTTGAGCGTCAAAACCTTTTTTTTTTTAGGTGGTAAAAATCATCAAATTACTCCTTCCGCTCTGTGCTGACAGCTCTTTGAGGCGCTCGCGAACAGAACGCGCCTCAAAGTCTTGTTTGGCCATCAAGAATTTTCAGATACATAGCATGTTTCATACGAAATACGTAACGTCACGCCTGCAGTCCCCGAAGGATTAGGCATTAGTAAATCCACATTTATGTTATGTTTTAACATCCATGTATTAACATAGGTGAGTATATTACCATTAAATGGGCACAAATCCGGACACCGAGGCTGATACTGAGAAATTCCTGACGGAAAAACCCAATAACACTTTGCCCGACCTGGAAATCAAAACCAAGACCTCATGCTCAGCAGTCGCGCTTTGCGACCACTAGGCCAACGAGGCAGTCCAACGAGTCATGCGAAATATAATAATGCTGAAAAAATTGCTGAGTCTCATAAAATGTTTTTAAAAGGTTGTTTGCAAAAATAACAGCACGCAGGTAACAGCTTGTTACATTTAATTTTCCGTAAAAATATTAAAATACGCGTGTAGCACACTAATGAACGTTAATGTACCTTTTTCTGTTCTTCCTGAATTTATTTTCTCTACTAAGTATTTTTGGAGCTAACCAAACAATAAAAACACGTAATAATGAACACCTCATTTTGTTTTAGTAGTGTTATGATATATCTGTAACGAGTAACGAGTTAGCTATTTTAGTTACTTTAAATAAGTATAATTTATCATTATTAATTATAACAATGATATATAAAATAATTATAATAAGGTTTTCTCGTCAGAGTTGATATATTATCTCACGGGAACCTTACATTTTCCGGATTCAATAGTAGCATAATATGTGCTATTCAAGACTATAATCTATATCTACGCCTAACATCCAGATCCGTTTAACCGCTCTGGCGTGATTAAGTAACAAACATCCAATGATCCAAACTTTCACATTTAGTAGGTGTGATTACCACCTTATTTTTTATATCTACCTAATAGAACACTAACAAGCTACTCAAAAAAAAAAAATATCGCATTATTACAGAATATAACAGTTCAAATTGTAGATAGGTTAGGTTATTTGAAAAGACTTTACAAAAGAAAATGAGTAACATAACATTTACCCCAATTTAATGACAGAGAAAGAGAGAGAAAAGATCTAAACTTTATCTAACTGCAGTTATTTATCAAACAAGCTTACTCACGTAATTGTAAAATGTGTCACCATTTTTAGGATTTTAGGGTTCCGTACTCAGAGGGTGCCAAATACTGCGACTCAACTGTCTGTCTGTTCGTCCGTTTATCACAGGGCTGCAGCTTTTTAATTTTAACAGGTAGACACTTGACATTTTCACAGTGTGTTACTTATAACCAACAACAAATAATAAAAAATCAAAATAGGTAAAAGGGTCGACATATAAGAAACTTGTTTTTTTACTACACTATTTAATTTGAAAATATTTGTTAGTTTAATTTTTAACTATATTTTATTTACCATAAAATAAATGTGTTCTTTTATATGTAGTATTAAATATTATACGGTAGTACGGATTCCGTACTGTGTGAGTCCAACTCGCACTTGGCCGGATTTTAAAGCACCAACGACGCAGCCACCGTGAGATATGGTGCTTATTTAATAATGTGTCGCATCTGTTCCTCGGTTCTAACGTTCATTACATGGCGGGCTAATCCAATTTTACGACCACATACACAGTACAACGATGTCGTTTTTCCGTTTTTGTTGTCTGGCACCAAGCGGACTTTGTGAGGGAAAATTTAAGTTAAATTTTAGCACCAACTTCAAGTTAAATTGTAGCACAAACTTTGTGAGAAACTTATTCTGTGGTTATCTGTGAGAGGGAAAATGCGGAATGTGTCGCGTGGTGTACGGGAATTTTAAAGTTGCTTGGAATAATTTGGGTTAGTTCCGATAAAATAAACTAAGTCACGTAATTTTAGTCATTTTACAATATTTAGAACATAACATAACATAACATCACGCCTGTAATCCCCGAAGGGTTAGGCAGAGGTGTACACATTAGTACACCCACATTTCGCCAGTTATGTTTTTAGTCCCACGTAATAGGGGGCGAGCCTATTGCCATCAACGGGCACAAATCCAGACTCCGAGGCTGCTACTGAGAAATTTCTGATGGAAAAACCCAATAACACTTTGCCCGACCTGGGAATTGAACCCAAGACCTCATGCTCAGCAGTCGCGCTTGCGACCACTAGACCAACGAGGCCATATTTAGAAGTGAAGTGTTAAAGCGACTTCTATCCACTAGTGGTATTAGTTATCCCCATTCATGTTCATAATATAATCATCACTATCAGCCTATTTAGGTATTACCTACAAGCCAAGTTCCATCGTATCATAGGCAAAAAAAAAGCG
Source organism: Hoplodrina ambigua (assembly GCA_949774945.1). Taxonomy (NCBI): domain Eukaryota; kingdom Metazoa; phylum Arthropoda; class Insecta; order Lepidoptera; family Noctuidae; genus Hoplodrina; species Hoplodrina ambigua. The sequence continues at coordinate 11,384,926 of OX458967.1, forward strand.
GAATTTTGTTTGCGTAGCAAAAAAAAGTTAGAATTTCATCAATAAAGACTGCAATTTTCGTCGAGCCCTCCAGATTACTTTATTTACAGACTTTATGATTACAATTCGTCTGCAAATTATTCCCTCTCCTTCCTCAACTCACTAATGGGAAAACTTGGTTCTCTCTCCCATCCTTGTGTAAACCTTAAAATCTTTTTCGCTTAAGGAAATCTGAATAACATTTTTTTAACTCGTTTGCAAGCGACATTAAATCCGTCTGATCAATATTCTGGAATCTTCTTCTGCACTCGTTTCGTTTGGTTATTTGCATTTTTTTCCCCACTCAAACCATTTTTATTGAATTGGAAGTTGGCAATCTGAAATAATAAGTGTGATATTATGTGATTAAGCCGCGTTTACAGCCACAGCTATGGCTTGGCTGAAATTTACTCTACTTAAGTGGACTTAAAAAAAAAAAAATAGAAATTACTGCTGTATCGTGGGTGCGTTTACAAACATATAAAATTATATACACAAATAAACAAACCCGGTATACCTGTAGGCCATGCAAATATTTGTTCCGTCCGGGAATTAATCCCGACACACGTAGTATCCAATCTAGCGATTGGATGCCAGGAATAAACTATGAAACTATGTTCATTTGGTTCTGTCTAGTTTTAAGCTTCCAAATTTAAATTTGTATTATTTTATTGTAAGAGTATTCATGAAGTTTTTTGCTCGTTTTTCACCATAGAAACTACTTGGATGGAGCCTAAACTTTCTGATTCCTTGACAATTAAAAAGGGTCTATTAATGTTTTTTGTTTTTTTTTTTAATTTGGGCTTTCCTTATTTTTATTTTTTTTATATGGTGTTACATACTTTTAATTGTTTTTATTCGGTCTTACATACTCATAAGTGTAGGTAATACGAAGTCCGGGCCGCTCACCACGAAAGTGGAAAATTTAACGAAAGGTCCATTTAGACCCAAATTCCACAAGTTTCGCCACAGTGAAAAAAAAGCGTACAAGGAGAATAAATGTAAAGGGTGACAATATCAACGCTCTAGGCATACGTTACTGGAATCCCGAACATCCGTTTATTAGAAGATTTTCCGGCAAATCTTAGGATTTACCCGTAGCTCACGGTAAACGTTATTTATTTTTTTGGATAAACACAAAATAAGTCCTTCTTCTAGGCGTTCACCGATTCGATTTGGATAGCTTGTGAAGAAAGCCTTTGATAATATTTGGAACTGGATTGATATTAGGATTATTATAATGTTTTCGGAGTTTTGTGGATTGTCTTCTCATTTTAAAGATGTCTCGCATTTTGACATAATTTAATTTTATAGTCGGAACTAACTGGTTTTTACGGTTAACGATATTGTTATAACAGAAACAAATGACACTCGATTAGAATGAAGTTACTTTCGCTATAATATTACCTATGTATTAACGTTTGAGAATAAATAAATGATAGAAAGGATACCTATACATATCTAAAAATACTCTTGCGAACACAAAGAGACATATTATAACGTAGGTATATAACTGCATCGCACCTCACGCATGGCTGTAACGTACTATAGCAAAAGTATCGTGACATACCGCAGCGCGCCGCCCCTGTTACATTTTTAATTTTGCCATTAGAAAAAATATTTTAACGTACACGATTTAAAGCTCTAATTTAAATGAGTCGTTACACTTTTTTCGGCCTGGCACTAATTAGCCAAGTGTCTGGATTGTAACCTCTGTTATGAAACTTCGTTCCAAAATTGATTTTACAATTAAATAAATGGCGCAGTTATTTTTATTTGCTACTCATTCGTATAAACCTCAGCCATCTTTTTAAAAATTCATAAGTAAGTCTGAGCCAAGCCAGGTTATTTTCTTCCACAAAAATCTCATGAACGATATTACATTATAAGTAATAACAGTTTGTAGTGAAGTTACCTCTTTCCTAGTCCACGTGAATTTTTAAAATATGCCGAAAATATTCGCTCTCTGTAATTCATTGCTGGTTGGAATGTTTAACTATTGAAGTTTTACCGAACAATAGTTGCAATGTATGTATGAAAAATTGTTTCGGACTAGTTTGTAAGAATTCTAGTACAGACCTATTGGTGTCGATTGAAAACGTAAGTGACCTGTGAAACGTTCCCGCGGAGGTATGGAAAATTGCATTTAAATTTATCACTGCGTTGTCAAACGGGAATTTTCCAGTTTCAATACAGCTTTACGGATTCTGTTGCTATTGAGTGGACAGTTTTCAATGCGGACAGCTGTTTGTATGGATGTGTACGTTACTTCTTTTGTTTAAGCGTTTCATTTGCTCTCGTTCTATTTTTAAACCGAGTATATTGCGTTTTATGTAAACTTTGTTAAAGTAAACTCGAGCTTGCTAGACAAACCTATTTCGATTAAAATTATATCTAAACTTTCTATTTGGGGTACGATTTGTACTCGTCAAACAACCAAAAATGATTTAGACAATATCATAAAACTTGACGAAAGAAAGAAAGAAAGAAAAAATGTTTATTGACACAGACTATGTGCACACAAAAATAATAATAATAATAATAAAAAGGCAATAAAAAGAATAGAAATTAAGAAATTGTGTGCCCCACAGCTGCGCCAAACAGACCCAGTTCGGCATAAAATGCCAGACCACTTGTGCCTGACGCTGGTTTTCAACTGGGCCTTTGTGTTTAACGATAAGTTTGAATGTAGTTTTAATATAAATTATTCATTTTTTTTAAGGGTTATACCTTTATGTTTTTAACACAGTAATTTTAGTATAGTAATTTTTTAAAAGAAAATGAAGTTTGCGAATTATGATGTACCTAAGTTTAAAACCATTTAATCTGTTGTGCACTGGTGTATTTTAGTGCAACCATGAAAAACAAATTGATGTAAGTTTTGTTGTATATTATACTTTTATTTTTACTGTAAAAAAGAGGAACTAATGCAGGACTAAATAATAACAATAATATTAATGCGACAATTTTTAATATTAAACGAAATATTTAAATTCTGTAACACAATCATGTGTCATCTGTGTTTGGCGAGGTGAGGTAAAAATGTTGACTCAAAATATACAAACCATTTATAAAAGGTAACCTGACATGATTTATAACATCGTAATTATTTATTAGTACTGACATAATTAAAGGTTTGTGATATTGTCTAACAACATAATGTTTACTGTTTGTAAACATTATGTGCATACCTACGTCATACGATATGATAATTACATGGATGTTTTTGGGTATAACCGCTTTTATACATTTCTTGATTTTGAATAAATTTTAGTTCATTCAATTGTTACATTGAAAGTGCAAAACACATACATGAATTAATTTAACAGATAGCATCATCATTTGGGTACCCTGCACGCATGAAATTCGTTTGAAAAGGGGGTCATTAGATAGAAAAAAAATCTACTGTCTAGCTCTTAAATAACCCAGTTTTTTTTGGTTTTCTGTCACTTATATTTTTGTAGGTACACGTATATCATATTGGCAGTGGATATTTCTATGTCCCAAGTATTTCTTTTTACAAAATTTATAACATGCACTCAGCGCACCACAAAATCGGTTTGCCAAACTATACATATAAAGTTTGTACAATATTCTCTTCGCTCACAAAAGCCTCAGGGGCAAACCTTTTACGGCGGCCGTATGGCAGAAGTTAGTCATTGTTCCGCTATAAGGCGTGACGTCACGACACGGGCAGTTAGAAATTGGATTTAAAAATGGAATGCTATATTTTTTTACTGCAGATCGGAGGGTTAGGGGATTGCGGGAGTATCAACCTACATAAGTAGGTATATCAAACTGAGACCTTGCCTTCATTAACCTGGTGCCTACCCCGGGCGCTTGTTATTGATAAAAAACTAAAATGACTTTTATGGTATACACTATACAAATTAAAATAGTATGCTCATTAATGCATACGTTCCTTCTCCTGCTGCTTTTAAAATTCCCTCAATTTATTTCGTCCTCGAAACGTGACAGTAATGGAACTCTTATTGCAAGTTATGACAGCACGGGAAATTAGGTACATGTTCAGACGATAATAAAGATCATAATAATGATTCAGTTATAATAAACTTGGATGACGTAAGTTAACATCATTTGTTGATGGAATGTGTTTAATTTAATGTAAAAGTCCAAAACAAAAGTATAAATAAAGAAAATAATAATAACCTGTGACTAATTCGTACAAGGTAGATAGGAGATAGCAAGATCTTCAATAAAGTGCAGGATTGGATAATATAAATCTCTGAACGTCTGTCTTCGTCCGGAATCCGTGTCCTACTTAGATTTCATTTGTCACAGAGATCGTAAATTGGATTCTAAAATGGATCGTAACTGAACTTTGATTGGAGGTAAGAAGGATCAACCTTATAGGTAATAAATATTATTAAAGACATAACTAAACTGCAAAGCGATAAAATGGTTGATAATAAACTAAGATTTATACGAAATGTTTGCTTTTTGTGCTGAACCATACTTTTATGATATCATTTATTTGTCGACAGCATCGATAGCTTTTTGCAAGCCACTGCTGACTTAAGGCTTCCTTCCTATTGTGCAATGCTTACCTGGTCTAGATGCAAGTCTAATGCCAGTTGATTTCTATTTTGTGTTTGACTGCCCGGTTGGCGTCGTGGTTATAAGCACCTGTCCTAGTCTTGGGTTCAATTCCGGGTCCGGCAAAAAGTGTTATTGAGTTATATTAGGAATTTCTCAGTAGCAGCCCGTAGTTTGGAAATTGGTGGTGTGACACCCCCGTGCCTTGGAAAATACTTAAAGCCGTTGGCTTGCGCCTGATCTCTCTCCGGGCGTGTCGGATTGTTGTCCCATCGGATGATGAGAGTGAGGGAAGAGGGAATTTTTATTATTATTCAGTAAAAAAATCTTGCTGGATATAAGTGAACTGAGCTCGAGGTAAGCAGTCATACCACTTGGAGTGCTATTCTGTTATAATATATCTTGGCGAATCAATATCAATCAATATAAATACTAAATAAGCTCCTGATAAATTCTGCCATTAGGCATGCAAAAAAAAATCCAAAAAAAAACAAAGTAACTCCAACTAACGATTCTTAAATATTACAGTTTTTCTGCAAAAGGTTTTGTAGGTCATCCACTCATCTGACTGAGTTAGTCTGCCATAACCTTGTGCCACATTCTGAACAGACTCACCCTATGACACACTCCCATTCTTAATAGGCTTTATTTTGGCACTTGAACAATGTTCATTGTACCGTATGTTTAAGTCTTTACAATGACAGATTACCGAAATGTATATGTTCTATGACAAAATGAAAGTGATACGTAATTAGGACGCATGTTGGGAACCTACATGTTGCAATTGATCCTACTAAATATTTATGTTCAATTGCGTTGTTTAAACAGTTGAATAATGTTTGCTTGTACGCTGTAATCCATGGATTTGCACACCTGTAGTGCGGTACTCACTATAGGATGAGAAATCCAGGTACCTATAATGAGAACTTTTCATATTTTAGCTTGTTGAAAAACCTGCTTGACTTACGCTCTGCAGTAGGTTTTGACTACTAGATCTAAGAGACCAAAATATTGTCAACTAGCGAATCGCTCCGGCTCGCACGGCTGCAATGTATATAATGCAATGTCTCTTTAATCAAAACGATATTGGGTTTTTTCATCAAGAATTTCTCAGTAGCAGCCTCGGAATCTAGATTGGTGCACGGTTGATGGCAATACGGTCGCCCCCTACATGGGACTTAAAAATAACTGGCAAAATGTCGGTGTACGAATGGGTACACCTCTGCCTAAACCTTCGGCCTTCTAGGCCAGACGACATGTTATATTTAATCACTCTATTGATGAAAACAGCATTAAAATCCGTTAAGTTGTTGTAAAGATCTAATCATAAAGACAGCGAAAAGTGACTTTGTATTTATACTGTTTAGAGAAGTGCATAGTATCTTCCTGTCTCCGACTACTAACAAACTTCATGACTTTCTGATGGCTCAATAAGGTGAAACGGTTCTAATTAAGCAGTGTTGCACGTTAAACAGTCTGCTAAGCACTTAATTGTGTGCGGGCAATAATTCACGCCTTAATAGACGCTCCGCCATTATTTATGAGACTCAAATTTGCTTAATCCGGAGTATTTAATTTATGTAGGTACACGTTCTAATATTTCTTGCTTCACTTGCTTGCTTTGTGTCATACGGAGAAAAATGACATCGAACATGTTTTAATTTTATATTTTTAATTATTTGAAAACCTGATTAATGATAATGTTTTGAAAAGTTTTATTTACATACATACATACATAAACTCATGCCTTTTTCCCTTGGGGGTAGGCAGAAACTACAGAACGCCACCTACTACAATCTTACATACTCCTTTCGCCTCATCTACGTTCATACATCACTAGTAGTAGTTTAGTTTTATTTACGGTTTTCAGTAATATTATTTAACTTTTTATACCCTGCGTTAAGTTACGTCGTTGGTTACCTCTCCGCTTCCGCAGCTCGTAGCGTGATGATACATAGCCTATAACCTTCCTCAATAATCGGGATATTATTATATGTATAAAGCATATTTTTAATCAAACAGTTTCTGAGATAAGTGCGGTCAAACAAAATAAACAAACGTTTTTTCAGTTATATATTATTAGTATAGAATAGCAAAAGTGAGGGACATTTTTAATACCGTCCATCCGTCAATAAATATTGAAATCTTTCCGTATTAATTGCAAACAATATTTCGAAATCAGTCTCTTGTGACATTTAACTTCGAAAGTGCCAATTCTCATACATCAATTCTGAATTCAAATTCGCAAACATAGTTGCTGTCCATCATGTTCATCTGTGTGTAGTTAAACGTATTAATTAGAGTTAGATGCCGGTGACGGTTGTGGAATTCAACGTTCAGTTGAGTGCTGCAACGTTCAATGTAATTAATTTACTCATGTCACAGAACACGTTGTTAGAACATTTTGTGATGCGAGAATTAGAATGAACAAGCTAACCGCCCCGGCTTCGCACACATACTTTTTCAGACACTTCCTACATCTATCGTTATATTTCAATCAATTTACGCAAAATCTTGATAAATTATATACCTAAACCTTCCACAAGAATCACTATATCTATTGGTAAAAATTGCATGAATATTCGTTCAGTAATTTTTTGAGTTCATCGCGACTTTGTCTGCGACCGCGATAGCTGGTATTTACGCAGACGAAGTCGCGGACAAATTCCAGAAAAACCTGATTGGCAATTCTACTATTTAAAAATGTTCAAAATCAAGTTATACAGTACAATCAGTTAAAGAGAATCAATGTCAAACAAGGGACATTTTTGACAGATTGAAACTGTGATTTAGATTGCGATCGTTCCTAAAACTTAGTTGAATTGTTCCTTTGAATTCTACAGTAGCAATACCAAATTAGTAAAAAGGAGAAACTATAACTCTTAAAATAACGACTAACGTGAAATATTCCTTATTTTCGATAACAGACGATTATTCAACCAGATTTATAGGGTGCGTACATACGGACCGGCCATATTTCATACTTACACCAATAGTAGTCGTGATCAGAGATTTTCTTCTATCGTTTAAAACTGTGCTTTCGTATATTTGTTTTATTCGATTAACAAATATGCTGTGCTTGTATGACAAGATGTATGAACGTAGGTGAGGTGAAAGTAGTATGTGAGTATCTTAGCAGGTGGCGTTCTGTGGTTCTGCCTGAAAAAGGCGAGAGTTTATGTATGTAATATGGCGTACTAATATTTCAATTTTGTTTTTTTTTTAAATATTTATACAAATGATTATTCTGACACAGTGGCTGATCGATTGTTTGTTGTGCTGTCGTTGGTTGTATTTCTGTACGGAACAAATATTTGTTTTTATTTATTTATTTAAACTTTATGCAACAAAAGTACAAAGGCGGAATTTATGCTTTAGGCATTCTCTAATAGTCAACCAAAGGCAGATTTTTTGTATGAATTAAAAATACCTACATACAAGTAGTTGTCACGGGTCTAGTTGTTTTGTGTACGTGAGTTTATATTATGTTTGTAAAAGCACTCATGATGCAGGTAAAAATGCAACGGGGGGGAGGGGGGATATTTAGAAAAAAATATGGCAGTTTCAGTTGTAATTACGGTAGGATAGTCATTCACAATGTCTCCGATCAATCATGTCTAACTTAAAGTGATTGATACGAAATCTAGTGATTTTCATACAATATTTGATTACAAAATTAAAAATCTTTTTACAAAAAGAAAACCGCCTTTAAAAACTACAAAATAACTTTAGTTTTGTCAGTTTCATGTAGCTCTGACAAAACTAAAGTTATTTTGTAGTTTTTATGGAATAAACCCCTTTCAAACAAAAACATAATTTTGCAAATCCATCTATATAAAACGTAGTTATGCTCGAACATACATAAAAAAAACATCCGCCACCTTCTCCCTTTTGAAGTCGGTTAAATAAGATGTGTAAAGAAAAACACACTATAATTTCATCGGTAGCGTTCGATAAGTTTTAAACTTAGTCATTTGGGGCCGTTCGCTTTGCATAAAGTTTGTTCTCGCCGCTCGTACGCTCATAAGTCCGTTATAGCTGTATTGGGAGTTGTATTAGATAGTTTTCGGAAAGAATAAAAACTATTTTTATGCGTGTTTGTGATACATAACTCAAAAGGCTTTGATTCTAGACAAGATTTGAAACAAATGGTCTGAAAATATTCTGTAGGAAGCAATGTGTCTGTTTATGGAAGTAAAGTACAATTTTTTTTTATTCTTTCGCGATCCATTTAATTTTGTTTCTCTTCGTTTTCACATACATAACATCACGCCTGTAATCCCCGAAAGGTTAGGTAGAGGTGTACCCATTAGTACACCCATATTTCGCCAGTGCTGTTTCAGTCCCATGTAGGAGGGGCGAACCTATTGCCATCAAAATGAATGAAAAAAATCTCTGCATTAACTGGGCACAAATCCAGACTCCGAGTTTTGGTTTCCAACTCACCTACACATATAACGTATCATATTTATAGTTGCCATGCAACGTAATATATTTACGCGACCCTATTATAGACATCCAAAATCGGCTTAAACTAAGCCGATTTTGCGTATACTGCGTAGTTTTTTATTCGTATTTTTAGGATATCATAGTTGTTTTCGGAATCTGTTCGATAATAAAAAGAGGAGTTAGTGTAAAATGTACGTATCTATATATTTTTTGTGTTACCGGATCGGTTTGTTAGTGGGTAGATTAAACCTTATATATTTGCTGTAATGATGATGTTAGTTAGACTATTTCAATTCATATAAGACTGAAATTGCAAATCCGTCTTGAGTTAGTATCTCTTATTTGACAACACAATTGACTAACTATTAATTGATTTCAAGCAAATACTAATCTTTTACAGCCATTTTCAAAATCATTAGGTAACGGTTTAGGCTTTTAAAATGTATGAAAATAGAGAATAATAGAAGTCATACTAAAAGAACAATAAGATTTTTTCGTTACAATAGAATATTTACAGATATAAAAGCAAATAGTTATGTTGTAAGTATGTTGTAGTTATGTTATGACCAAATGTTTATGTGTAATTTTGTGATGTTTTTTCAGGCGGTACGTGCAGTGAACCCATAATTCTTTGCACAGTAGGTTTTGTAATTGTACCTAGACTATCAAATTAACAACCATTGTCTTCATTTAAAATTTTATGAAAAGACTAGCCTTTATAAGCATTTGTGTTTGCATTCCTTTTTTGTGTTAACATTCGGTGTATTTACAAAAAAAAAAAATACACCGAATGTTAACCTAATGACATTATTCTCTAGACTCTTTTTCTGTCACTTCGGACAATTGCAAAGGAGACAAACTAGGTACAGATATGCGCAAACACAGTCGCACTCCCTCTTCCTTTAAGGTGAGACTCCACCAAAGCGGAGACGAGTGTTGATGTCTCGTATTTAGCCAATAGCATATTGTATTGAGCTAAAGCTAAGCGCTGCGCTGCGCTGCGCTAAGCTGTCAAAATGACGCAAGCACATCATCAACATTGTGAGAAACGTCTCTACTCGTCTCCGCTTTGGTGGAGTCTCGCCCTTAGTCCAATGTGACGGCAATCCGACACCGCTAGGGAGAGATCAGGAGCACGACCAACGGCTTTAAGTGCTTTTCAAGGCACGGGCATGTCACACCACCAACTTCTAAATCCCGGGCGGCTACTAAAATATTCCTAATAGTAAAACTTTTTTCCCGACCTGGAATCGAAAACAAGGCAAAGTGCAGAGCAGCGCTTGTAATGGCCGTATCACACATCTGCTTGTTTTAAAGATTGAATATGCATTTAATTACTATTTGGTCTACTTAGAAATAAAAAAATAAACCCTGTAGGTGCTATGAAATCGAAACAAAAAAACATTGCAGTTTCAGTGGCTAACTGAGTTTGCTGTTAGACAGTCAATCGCAATAAAAGTAAAGAATATTTTGTCTTTAAAAAGTAAAGACTTTTTTGATTAATCAAAAATGTTTATTGTTTTAATTGGAGCCTGTTATCGAAGAATGTTAAGGGTTTTTTACCGACAGCGCGCTCCGTGCAAAAGCCTTACTTTTGTAAGAAGCACACTGTCAGTACAGTTCCCTCAAAGTAGTGGACGTACACAGGCCGCTGTTAATGTGTTTCCATCGGAGTTTAGATTGAATCCGGCACTAGTAAACTTTCGCGGTTGATCCACTTCAAGTATTAACATTCAAGTTAGAGTTCTCTTCTAGAACATAAGTAATGCATTAGACTATGTTGCTTAGTTTCTGCTTTTAGTATTGGTAGTTAGGGTCAAGCTTTTTAGAGAAAGTACCTGTAGAAAAGCAGGTATATGGCCAATTATACAAAAGAAATTGACGATGCAATGACAACAATAATAATAGATACAAAGTTTTAAATATACATACTTTTATAATATAGGTAATATATAAATATATACCATTAAATATAACATTAGAAAAATAACGTTACAACGTTATCGTTGTTTCAATGTCAGCGTTGGTCCGGTACTACTGGTCTGATTTGCAAAAATATTTTTACGTTATATAACTCGCTTATCTACGAACTTTATGTAAAGCTATATAACATCACGCTATGATCTACGAATCAAAGACGTTATTTACCGCAGGTAAAATCGCGGCGTATGACTAGTGCTATAATTAATTGCCTATAGCTATTTCTATTCATTAGCTACAAGCGTGTACTATTCCTACAAAAACTTGACATGCAGCGTTTGAACGAGTTATAGCCGAACGCAAGTAAACGAAGCACCAAATTCATGTACTTGAAACCACGCTCAGTTAAGTGTGGATTACAGATGTACCCAAATATTAATCTGCCCCAAAAGGTGTAAAATATTTCTTGAAGAACCCTTATATATCAGCAGAGCGATGAAGTAGCTTATGGTTGGCTTAAACAGGTAATAACGAAGATTTAATATCCGGCGTGAGAGTAACCAAACACATAAACCCATATTTTATCTACATAGATCTTATAATATGAAAATTTGGTAAGCTTAATTATAAGAAAATGTACACACAGGTGATATATGTACTTTATGTAAATGTCAATCTAAAGTTATACTTTGTTTTGAAGATTGCTCTGAGAGGGTTAAATACGTACGTTTTAAGTGCGAATTTCAAACAATTAATAAAAATAGGTTAAGGTAAAGGTATGGAGGCCTTAAGGTTGCATTTCTACTAAAGATGTTGTGTGTGTAAATTACCAATTAGATACCAATACATCGCTACATTTCTGAGATAAGCGAGCGCTGTAATTGGCACCCACTTCTCTCGCTACGCAACCTCGTACGTCTCTGGTGAAAATGCAACAATAAGACCATTGGTCATTATAACAGCATGGTTCCAATACTGCAAGGAATTTCCCAGTCGAGTTTGAGCTTTAAATCTCGTGCGTTAAAATATATATTTTTAACAAGATAAAAAAGATTTGCGTAGCAGCTTATTGATTATTAAAATACACGGAAAACACTTACATCTTCTTATAAATTACTTTCTAAACGATTAGCGATTTCGCTATAACTTTACAAGGTACCAAAATTACGTAAGGTCCAATATTGACAGTGGTGTCTTTGGCGAAAATTCTTTGAAGTTTACGGTTTACTTTCTGTAATGCCTTAGGAATCGAGCTTGTCTAACAACTTTCAAAGAATAACTCAGGAATAACTTATTCAAATCGAGAGATTTTTCATCTTGCAAAATATTGAATTTCTTCGTCCCGTAACCTAAAGAACTTGAAGATTATGTTATATATATTCTTCCTACCGATTTCGGTCACGGCTGCCAATATTAATAGTGACTAGACAAGCACGCAGGAGATATTTAGTGCACTAGTGTGTGCGCAAACACAGCGCACTTCCTCTTCCCTAACTGTCATTGTCCGATGGAATGGCAATCCGACACAACCTGGGAGAGATCAGGCGCAGGACCAACGGCTTTCCGACGCACGGAAGTATAACACCACCGACTTTCAAACTTCCTAATGAAAAAACTCAATAACACTTTTAGCCCGATCTGGGAATCGAACCCAGGTCCCACGCTCAACAGTCGCGCTTGCGATCACGAGACAAATTTTAATTTATAGATGTTGTTATTACCGTTACATAATTAACAAAACTCACAATCCATTAAGCTCCTAAACGGGGCCAAAATTAGCAAACCGACCGTATGACGGCGCGTTTGTAACTCATCCCGAGATTTGGCAGTGAAACAGCATAGTAATTATAATGTGTAATGTCAGTATCTGGGGACGCCGACGGGCGCCGGCCGTCGCGATGCAGACAACAGACACCACGCAGTAAATATCAGGTCAGCACTCACTTATGTTTTAATTAAGATGTGATTTTTCTCTCAATTGTTTATTTTCCCTTCTTTTGTTTAAAAAAAATAATTTTAAATGTTGTTTTTGTTTTTTAAGAATGTTTTAGGTGTTGGAAAAAAATGAGTGTCGGTTAAAGTTTCTTCTTTGGCCCAGACATTAATATTTAACAAGAATATTTAAATACAGATCGTATTTTTCATCAAAAAGAAAAAGTCGAAACGCTAATTTGATCGTCGTGACGTTAATTTGACACGGAAGTATAAAATGTGTCAGAAAATGAAAAAAACAATGAGCAATCATCTCAAGAAATAAAAAGTAGACTGAAATAGCTTGCAATAATAAAAAAAGGGGAAGCGGTTACACAAATTTAACACAACACATAAACCAACTTGTAATTCTGCGGAAGTAAAAATGTCAGCATCGCACAATTTTACATAAATTACTGTACAAAAGGAGTCGGTGGCGTACCGAGACGGCTGTCGTTCGACCGCGCACCCTGAATTACGAGCCGGCTATTTGTAGATGCCGCCAAGAATCGCTTTCATTAACAATTCGCGATAAAACACCCGCCCTCGGCTCAGTGACGAAAGAGATTTGATGTCGAGCGAGTCCGCGTCACGCCTGGTTATTAATTAGGGTCCCACAAAAAGGTGTCGAGGTCCAGTGGTTGTGACGCAGGCTCCTGCGGCAAAGCATCCAGTATCCACCCGTCAGTGGGAGCGCGCGCCCGCGCCCGAGGCGTCCCGGCTACATCGTCAGCCTCGAAACGCGAACACCTTATTCCAAAATCGATCTCAATATAAAATTAGAATTTAGATTTCTTGTGTGATTTTCTCTTGTGCCAGTACTATCTAATATTTTTAATTGATGGTTTAAAACTTTTTATTTTCCTATTATGTAACGGAATCAAACTTTAATTGCTGGTATGTAATAAATTATAAGTAATAAATATTCATGAATAAGTATTTGTTTATGCAAGTAGCATACATAATCTGAAAGTTTGAGGAATTTTGTTTAAGTATTATACATATTTCATGGCTTTACCCGTTTAAGATGCAAATAACGAGCGCTCGTTTTAAACGAGCACACTGGTGTAAAGTTTTGTGGCAGGAAAGTGTCATAATGCGTTTTTGGGGATTATTTTCAGTCGGGTCACGTCATGTAGCGGAAACATCGGGGCTTATCGATAAGCCTGATTAAAGTCATCGATACCTCATGACTGTATCGGAAATGGAAAATATTAAACAGGGAATTGTGAGTCCTGTAAATTTTGGGATATCATTTAATATTTTTATAGGTACTTAATTTTGTTTGTACCTAATACATATGTATTTATTGTAACTTAGAAAAAAAATTAAGTAGCTACATTAAAAGTTAACGAGCCTGTTAGTAAGTTATATTTATTTTAATATGTCCGCGATATTAAAATTCAACAATTTTCCTAGAGCTTACGTAAATGTAGAAAGGAACACAGCGTAGCATAATAATTAGACGTTCGTATGCAGTTAACCTCAGCTTTCTTATGACTGTAGTAAAAAGTAATAACCCATTAGTAACTCAGCTCCCCGGAATTGTCTCCAACGTTCAAACAAAAAATGTTTCCGTGAAATTAAGCGAACAGGGCTCAGGGCCCAGATGTTTACAATCGCTGGCTTCGGCAAAGCCCCGACAATTATAAGAAGCTTGGCAAAGGTCCTTGGCAGAGCTCGGCAGCTTGGCCGCTCGGTAAATACTTGGCAAGTTTTCCACCAAATCACCGTACGCCAAATTAGCGCTGCGTATTTTAATTATAATCCGATATCGATGATCGATTTGAAATTATCGGCTAATTAATTTCGTGGTGGCGACGGTTTGTCATTAATGTCATGAAAGGGTTTGGACACGAATGAATTCCAGTAAAGAGCAATATGTTTAATTAAACGTGGTTTTCATGAGAACCGTCAATGTTTCCCGGTCCAGTCCCGTTAATTGGTTCAATTGAATGAAAATACATTATAACGGCCTCTATTGCCGTATATTATCGAAATCTCGCTTCATTTAAAATGTATGCATAATGTCACGCCTTTATTCCCCAAAGGGTTCGGCAGAGGTGTGCTCAATAGTACACCCACATTTCGCTAGTCATGTTTAAGTCCCATATAATAGGGGGCGAGCTTGCCATCAACCGGCGAGCTTGTCATGATTTGGTTAGCAAGTATTTAACCTTGATGAGGTTTTGTAGTTAAGATGAGGAGTTAAATAAGTTGATTTTACAATGATACGTGACTTAATAATACCTAACGGAAAATACGATTTATTGAGTCATTAATGTCCTTATTCTGTCTATATTTCATCAAGTTAAATACTTAACTAAAATACGACTAGACTAAGTTTGTATCGAGCATACAGCAACGCGCTATAAATAATATTTTAAAAAATTCCTTTTGATCCATATCAAAACTATATTCAAATAAATCTAAAATATTCAATTCACGAATACCTATTCGAACTAAAGCTCTTTTCATCATTCTGTTGGTTATATTAATATTTGTATACACAAAAAACTAGGCGCTTTCAATTCAATTCATAGGCAAATATTTATAACTAAAAAAGCTTCGAATTTGGCGGTAAAATTACGAGCACATTTCATAGACAGCGAAAAAGAAGGACATAGGACATAACATCACGCCTGTAATCCCAGAAGGGTTAGGCAGAGGTGTACCACATTAATTTCCCATGTAATAGGGGACGAGTCTATTGCCATCAACCGGGCACAAATCCAGACTCCGAGGAACTGCTACTGAAAAATTTCTAATGGAAAAACCCAGTGACAATTTGCCCGACCTGGGTATCGAACCCAAGACCTCATGCTTAGTAGACCAACGAGGCAGTCAAGGTCATAGAAATATTTTTGTATTTAAATTATACAATTTTTGTATTGAAACACAGTCTTACTGGCGCCACACAATAACACAAATAAAGCATGTTTTCATTAGCATGTAATTTTGCGTTCACATTTGACTGTAACGTAATATGTTGTCTACGGCGTAGAGGCGCTACGAAAGTGCTACGAGACCTACGAGATATTTGTGGAAGCTTGAATTCTTTTTTAACTACCTGTAATTAACCGGCCAAATTAAATTGGTATAGTTTATACGTATTTTGTGAGCATGCAGCATACACTCAAAATTTGCACTACTATACACATGCAAATTATTTTGTGGATTTGTCATGCATGGATGCAACGTGTATTCACACTTTGTTCACTATGTTACCAATAATTCACTTAACTAAATTACAATCCATACAGATATTATAAATGTGAAAGTAACTCTGTTTGTCTACGTGTTACGCTTTCACGACTAAACCACTGAACCACTTTGATGATATTTGGTATAGGGTAAGTTTGAACCCTAAGAAAGAACAAAGCCTTTTTTGCGACTTCGTCATTTACGCGGACGAAGACGCGGTCAAAAGCTAGTATTTCATGTACTCAACAAAACAAGATGTCCGACATTGTCTCTATCAATCAGAATTTCCTTCGTCATAACCCACTTTATAGTAATAAAAGGGTCCGAATATAGTTGTAAAATTAATACTTAAAGTTCAAGTAAGTACTTTAACCTGGACCGTAATAAAATTAGGATTAAGTTGTAATATTAGATAGTTATACAAAGAACTAGTTAGTATCGTACGTGAATGAATTGAACAAGTACGTAGTTTTGAATTGAAACACGTTTGTGCTCGTAGGTATATAATTTTTCGGAAGAAACGTGAATATATTTTTAATGAAAACAGAGTCGGTCATAAAAGACTAGTTTTTGCCCGTGATTTTGTATGCGTAAAATTCGGTTATCGCAGACGGAGACGAAGTCAAAGTCAAAGTCGCATAAAAAGTAGCCCATGTCCTTTGTTGAGGTTCAAATTTACCCCTTACCATTAAAATCGGACAAATCGGTAGTCGTAATCTTATCTCAGCGACAATCATTATCAAAAAATGACGGTTTTGAGGCATTTTTGACAGATTGAAAATTAGATTAGAAATCGAATCGAATCGAATGAAATTATTAGAATCGTTCCTAAAAGTTCATACTAGAATTACTACCGTGAACCAGTTCATATTTAGTTAATCTATTCTTTTATTAATTAGGCGTTCTAAAGTACCTACTAATAGAGAGATAAACCCGCAAGCAGAAACTAGTATAACATAAAATAATCATTGGAAAGGCGCGCCTCTTGGCACACGCAGCCGAATCCATTAGAAGTCCTTGGGGACGAAATATTTGCATGGCTTTGGATATTATTTTCAAGCCAGAATATTTTATGTACCTACATACCTACCTATACACTAACTAGTGATTACGGTACCGGGAGCTCGATCTTCTCTTGATTGTAAAACTTTTTGTTTTATAATACTTTGTGGATTGAGCTAATTGTATATTTTTTTAAAAATAATATTTTCTGCTAACAAATGATTTCTCCATACAATCTTTGGACCCTCGTTTCATCCCTTTAGGGGCAGGAATTTTGGAAACTCCTTTCTTACCGGACGTCTTTTAACTATAAGCTACCTCCTTGCCAAATTTCATCTTTATATCACAAGCGGTTTTTGATATTTCGTAATGAGTGAGTGAGTGAGTAACTTTTCGCTTTTATACATTTCGATTATATGTAGAAACGCCTGTCAGAACTTTTGGCGACTGTTAAGATTTTTTTTCAAATTTAGAACAGAGTTTATATCGTTTCTTCTTTTACAGAATAAACTATAAAAATGAGGTTGCATATGACTGAACCAGCCAGTGCCTCTATCTATACATAAAATAAATCTGTAACTGCTCGCTGTCTGTACTAGAAATATTTATGAGGAAAACTATTATTGGGGGCCTTTATTAATGCAATAGAATCCAAAACAATGATTTTTAGATTTCTGTTTTTCTATGCGTTTGTGGGAGTGCATAAGTTTAAACTCATACACTGAACGTTAAAGAAATCGGAAGAGCGTTTTAATATTTTTTCTTATTAGTTATTATTTACTATTAATAGTTTTAATGTCTGTAATCTTTATCAATCATTTATTTAGTCTTCTTAACATGTATAATAATTATGGGTAGGTAGATACCTCAAGCTTCTTCCATCAAATTTCACTGACGGAGATTTCTACAGAATAGGCCGTTGCAAAAATACATAGAATAAACACGAAGAACACGAATCTAAATGAATTGATCTCATAAAATGACACTTTACTATAAGATACAATGGATTCTCAACGCTAAACACAAGATTTAAACGCTGTTTTTCATTAAATCTTGGTAGAATCAACATTTAGCAACGGATTACGTAGTCTGGTGTGTTTTGCTTCGTTGACTTTTGAGCCTAAGTTCAACTTATGAGATAACGCTTTGCTTAAGCTATACTTTAACTTTTTGCGGGATTTGAGACAACCAAGAAAGAGTTTAAATGTAAAGTTTTCGTAATATTTAATGTATTACGAGTAGGTATTTCAGTGGTTTTTGTATTTCTCATCATATTTTCACGCCTCGACCTCGTCTATTGACTGCCTCGTTGGTCTAGTGGTCGCAAGCGCGACTGCTGTGCATGACGTCTTGGGTTCGATTCCCAGGTCGGGCAAAGTGTTATTAGGTTTTTTCATCAGCAATTTCTCAGTAGCAGCCTCGGAGTCTGGATTTGTGCCTGGTTGATGGCAATAGGCTCGCCCCCTATTACATGGGACTAAAAACATAACTGGCGAAATGTGGGTGTACTAATGGGTACACCTCTGCCTAACCCTTCGGGGATTACGGGCGTGATGTTATGTTATGTATTTTAACGCCTTTTTTCAATTTTTTTAAGGTTCACTAAAAATAATTTAAATACTTTCAGCACTAAAAGTACCTAATTTAGAAGAACATCACTTCAAATCAGCATTTCTGTGAAATTGTTTAAAGTTGGCAGAGACATACGTTCGTTTACGTTAGTAATATTGTACTGTTGGAATGTTCTTTTGGTATAAAAAAGATTTTTCCAATTAATCTAATTTAAAGACTAAGATCCCATTAATTAGGCTCACTTAAACCATCATCATTGATTATTATATCAACACGGCTTCGACACAGAAAATAATTTAAGTTTTAAATTGTTTAAGTTTTAAGCTTAAATTGTGTGCGTTAAAATATTTTTAATAATGACAAGATAAAAAGGTGGCGGCTCGCGGATGGCACAGTTGCAGCTAAAGGTTGTATTTTTCGGGGCGATTGCGACGTTGGTCGGGCCGTTGCTGTGTCGGAGCTTTGATGTTATAACGAGCAATGACCATTCATCACTAAACACATTTAAACCTAAACGTAAACATCATTCTGTCTCTGTCAACTGCACACAATTGAAAAGGGACCAAAGAAAATTCCAGTAACACTTCAGTATGGGAAAGACTAATCTTAGCTGTTTCTTTCTCAAGATAAATAGACACCCTTGGTTTTTTGCGGCCAGGCCAACCGTAAAATTCTTTAGTCTCAAATTAAGATTCATTTGTGTACTGAGGGTCGGGAGTTCATGGTCCTGAACGGGGAAATGAAATACAAATTGCTTTGCCCTTGTAAAATAATTAGGGTACAATAAAGGAATAAAATAGGTAGGCCGGGAAAGGGCGGCCTGATGATTTACACTGTTTTGTGAGTGAGTGGTAGAAGAATAACTTTTAAGTTTAGGTAATTATAAAAACACTTCTCAGTTTCGACTTATTAAACAATAGTCCGCGACTTAATTCACATGGAAGTATACCACATAAGTACCTGATGATACTCGGCAATAGTTAAGCTTTATATCAGTAAAAGAATGTATTAAATCGGACTAGTACTTACGGAGATTATCTCGTACCTAAAACAAAAGAACAAACAAAGTTTGCCTTTTTAAAATGTGAGTATAGATTATATAATATTTTGAACGTGTTTTTAATATCGAGTTACGTTACAAGCAAAAGTGAAGGATAGATAGAATAGGCTGATTTAACAATAATTTTGTAAATTTTTTGAGTGGAAAATATGTCCTAAAAAAGTTATATAAATATTGAAAAAGCAGACCTTATTTCAATACATGCGTATCTTTTATTCAGATGTTAGTTTTATAGCCAATATGACGTTTGAAAGGAAAAAAAACGGGTTTTTTTGCAATCTGTGCTCATGCGTCTATATTCCTGAATCTGAATGGAACATATTGCCGGCAGACATTTGTTCTAAAACGTGATTTATATGTGTAATATCCACTAGGAGGGAGATTTGCCAAAACGATTGCAATTTGATTAAAAAAGTTCAAACTTTAAAGCATAATATTCTGAGTTGCATTGCATTTGCGACGGGCCTGTTGGTCTAGTGGTTAGTGGCCCTGACTGCTAAGCCGGAGGTCGTGGGTTCGATTCCCACCCAGGACAAACTTTGTGTGATGAGCATGATTGTTAGTTCTGTGTCTGGGTGTGATTTATCTATAAAATGTATGTATTTATAAATTATAAAAGTATATAAGTATGTATATCAGTTGTCTGGTTACCATAACACAAGCTCTGCTTAGCTTGGGATCAGATAGCCGTGTGTGAGTTGTCCCAAGATATTTATTATTTTATTTTATTTTATATTCAAACTATTAGGACTAAACCGGAAATAAACCGTATTATGTCTTGTCTTGTGCTATCAATTAACAGTGCGGGCGCAGTTATCTCCAATATAATAAAATTTAATAATAAAAACTAATATTTATTTTATGCCCATTTTAAATTCAATTTTCAACATTTTCGAAGACAAAATGTTTGATACTTTATGTTGGAGTTTATTTTTAAATTTTAGTCAACTCCAGTATCAATGAAAAAAGGATACAAAGGTATGTTTACTTTATCACTTGTTTTTATGAAGCACTAAACTAATAAATCTTTCATCACTCTATCCCTTAACGTTTCGCTGAAGCCGACACGCACCGTTATCGATGACATTCCCAATTCAAATGTTTGTTTTTTGTGACATTTCACATCTATTTTGTTTGTGTCAGCCAGTGTTTCAAGTTGTCAAACTATCGAAGCGTAATGGTGATGCTGCGGTGCGTGTTTGAATTTAGAATAGAATGTTATCTTTTGTTTTTGTTTAAAAAGTTTGCATGCTGATTCTGGCTAACTTTATATTACGAATCGTACCTATTTCTAATTTTTGAGTTTTTCACAATGAATAATTAAATTAGTTGGTTTTACTTATGATTTGACTAAATACTCACGTAAAATGTTTCAGCAAAGCCACAGATATCTAGAATGACAAGCTTAATTCAGGAGCTAATCTAATTAAGCTCAAGCGCGGTGACATTTTTGGCACGAACACAACACTGGCTCTACCGCACTTGCTGTTTTATTTGGCAAAAGTATAAGAAAATACTAAAGAAATTAGCCTCCATACGTTATGCGTTTTGGCATAATGGTCTCTACTAAAATGCTAATGATATTTGCACTGGTCTGACCACATTTTGTGCGAGGTCTCTAATGGTCTGAATTACTCTGATTGGCCGCAACGGCATTTGCCAATAATATCCCTATTTTATGCCGTTATACATGAAGCTGTTGGCTGTTTTAGTGTGTGGTAATAACAAAAGGCCGTAAACATTGTGATTAATGAATGTTTTGTAATTGAAATAATGTTATGACTTTGCGAGGAAACCTATTTGGAAAAATCATAACTTCCACAATTTATAATCTTGAAAAAGTCTAAAAGTTCTGGTTCTTTCAACGAAAAGTTTGTTTTAAAAAACAAGTACAGTTTTAATTAAAAGAAGAAGAGCTTTTGTTTTGCTGTTACAATCGTAATGATGGAAGTCGACGCTCAAAATGGTGTCAAAAAAAAAGAGAAAAGAAAAAGTATTTTTTTTATTTTTCTATAACTATGATTTATACATGAATTTCAAACAAAATTGAAACAAATATGAATCCAGCGTTATTAGTTCAACCAAACAAGAAACCTAACAAAGTTTTAATGACGGAAGGTAACGAAACGGAATTCTGTCACCAAAAAGTCGTGAAAACTTTATGACAAAATAAATGAAAAGTTTGCGCAGTAGGCGCCTTAGAAAAACAACGAAACTGTGTTTACTGGCATGAATACCTACTTTAAGTGCTAATAAATGTACAAAGACAGAGACGACCTGTGTGGTCTTATCTTGTCTATGGGATAGCCGAACTCAATCATTTCCTTTGGGCATTGAAAAAGGCTATCTGAGGAAAAAGTGATTTGCACAGATTATAAATATAAATCTGTCTTGGGCTTGTCAAAAGTAATTTGGTCGTTGAAATTGCTCAGAGGTTATGGCTTGGTATTCTGTGCTATCTATACTTTTATACAAGTTTATACTATAAAATGGTTTGCTTGTTTTTTTTTTTTTCTTTTTTAGTTGAAAGAGGTAACCTCTGGAAGTACTAGTCGACTAAGAAATTCTTTAACTGATTGTAAGCTACACTATTACCAAATACCATGGGATATATTCTATGATTTACTTGACTTTCACGCGGATAAAGTCGAAGGCAAAAAGTCATAGATTAATTTTCTCAAAGTTGCAAAATGTAACATAACTGGCGAAATGTGGATGTGGGTACACCTCTGCCTAACCCTTTGGGGATTACAGGCGTGATGTTATGTTTGCAAAATGTTAGTATCGATACTAAAATGAATCGTCATGAATAATTATTTAAATGTGCAATCTTTTGAAATAGTAAGGATTGCTATAAAAATCTCACAAATAGGTCTCAATGAGCCTATTCAAGAATGTTACAGTATGATGTTCAAGGCCTACTTACACCAAAAATTAACTCAGAGTCAGTTGCTAACACGAGGTTAAATTATAAAATGTCTATCAATGGTGCAAGCAGGCTTAAGTACAACATTGAAGCTG
Organism: Hoplodrina ambigua; assembly: GCA_949774945.1. Classification (NCBI taxonomy): domain Eukaryota; kingdom Metazoa; phylum Arthropoda; class Insecta; order Lepidoptera; family Noctuidae; genus Hoplodrina; species Hoplodrina ambigua. Next base: position 11,407,700 of record OX458967.1, read on the forward strand.
TATTAGAAGTGTTAATAAAAGTTTACAGGCCGGAAAAGATTTTCACCGTTTGAGAGTATCGAGTCGAAATAGAAGGCTTCTATTAGTTCCCGTGGGCATTGAACGAAGCCGTTCAAACAGTGTGAAGCGAGATATATTTACTGTTTGTTAAACTTGAAAATAATACAGTTTTCTTTTAGTCTGGTGTTCAAAAATGTAACCTTTCCGTGTATCATTTTTAATTAGTAATTGCTGGCTTCTGCTCGCAACTTTAGAATAAAGCCAGAGACTCAAATCATATCATACAAATACAAAAACGGAATAAAAAATATCCTAAGTATTATGCTCGACCAATGTGTGGTCAATTTCAGCTAATTCCGTTCAGCCGTTTAAAAATGGAAGAGTAACAAAAATCCAACTATCCACCGAGACATTAAAAACAATTAAAAAGCTTCCGACGCCTGCCATCTTGCACCGATTTTCATCAAACATAGCTAAGATTACTCCCGATTAATTCATCTATAAAACAGAAACAATATCAAAATCGGTTCATCCGTTCTGGAGCTACGATGCCACAGACATACACACAGATATGTCAAATTTATAACACCCTGTCGTTATTGCAGTACTTAGTAGGATATACCAAATTATAAAAAAAATAGTGAATAAATTATATTGTAAGTGTCTTTCTATAATTATCATCACATCGCGTTCGGATTTCCGATGATAGACGGAGATTGCCGAAGTGCACGGGTACTTTTAGTCTTAGGAAAAACCGCTACGCACGAAGCGCGTATACAAACATATGCATGAATATTGAATAAATTGAAGAATTATGCAAGACATGCCGACATGTTATTTTTCCTTCTAAGAAAAGTATGTGATGTATGCAAGATGTATGAATATATGTAAATTGAATTAATATATACACAATGTATTGATGCAATTTACATAAACGACAGATTCACTGAGCAAATAGACTTTTGTGGTAAGGCGATAAGATAAGATTGTTTATGATGCACAAAAGTTTTTCTAGACCCATATTGTAATGTGGCAAGTTGTAAAATTAAGCCAAAATAAATTTAAGAAGACCAAATACTTCTCGTTACCGATGTACAAAAGCACTAAATGAAGCCGACAGTTATTCTTACCATTGCGAAAAATGTTATCATTCTAAACTATATCTGGGAATTGTCTAATTACGGAAATATTAAAATTACATAAAATAACACTACGCCTCTAATCCCCGAAGGGTTAGGCAGAGATGTTTAAATCCCATGTACTTTATAGGGGGCGAGCCTATTGCCATCAACTGGGCACAAATCCAGACTCCGAGGCTGCTACTGAGAAATTTCTCATGACAAAACCCTAATAACACTTTGCCCGACCTGGAAATCGAACCCAAGACCTCACGCTGAGCAGTCGTGCTTTGTGGCCACTAGACCAACGAGGTGGTCTCTTGTCACACCCCCTCACACCCCGAATTTACCATTATACATAATTATGACGATACTTGAACCTGAACCTTCAAACTACATACTCGTTTACATAACATAACATAACATCACGCCTGTAATCCCCGAAGGGTTAGGCAGAGGTGTACCCATTAGTATACCCATATTTCGCCAGTTATGTTTTTAGTCCCATGTAATAGGGGGCGAGCTTATTGCCATCAACCGGGCACAAATCCAGACTCCGAGGCTGCTACTGAGAAATTCCTGATGGAAAAACCCAATAACACTTTGCCCGACCTGGGAATCGAACCCAAGACCTCATGCACAGCAGTCGCGCTTGCGACCACTAGACCAATGAACGTTTGAAATACTCGTTTACATCCCTAAAAAACGTAGGTAACGCAACTAACCGCGATCCAACCATAGCTAAGGCCCGCCACAGAGTTTCGCAATTACGAGTCGGTCTGTTAAGCTAGAGGGAGTAGTGGCCTAATTAGGTACATTACTGGCTTATCGTGTGAAGAGGAAGTTTGGGAATCGCGGGTCAGTTGTGGCATGTCGCTGTGTAGCCAGCCTTATGCGTGGTTGTGTTGCAAGACATTAGTGACAGCTATGTTTGTGTAATAGCTGTTTGTTAGTACATCTGTGTGACCATAATGTTGATGAATCAAGAACAATTTATAATGAAGGTATTTTTTTGCATTATTTTTAGGTGGTAAAAATCAGTCAAAAATTGCCTCTTATTCACCTATATTTCTTGACATTGATTGTCCCTTTTTTTTTTTTAGTTGGTAAATATGTAAAAATCATCAAATGACCTCTTCCTCCGTGGGTGGGGCGGAAGGGACTGTCAGACTTTTACTGACTAAAAACCACCCTGTTCCTTCTGTTGCCCTTTACTTTCCGGGGCTACGGTATCCTGTTAAGACGTCCCGCAACCCCGGCAGGCGTTGGCCCCGTTGGGGGCCCCGTCCCTGTGCTGACAGCTCCTAACACAGACAGTTACTAAGAGTTAAAGTCAAATATTTGGTACCATTTTTATTATAAGAAAACATTGTTCTGTCCCTATTAAAAAATATTAAGCTTCAACTTTGTGACTCGTAGACAATATAAAGTGTCTGTAATTGTTCTTATTGAAATAGGTAAATGTTTTGACTTTGACTTTAAAAAGTGCAAACGTAAACGTTCTATAAAAAAGCAACTTTAACTAACTTAATCCTCCTAAATATTAAAGCCCACTAGCACCACAAATCACCAATCACATTTAGTACTAAACATATTTAAAGCATCATTCTATCTCTGTCTGTTTCAACCAATCTGAAAGGGATGTAGTGATATTATAAATACGTTTAGCGGATACTGTGTTTAGTGATCCATAGAGGTCACAAACCTTCGTCCAACAAAAAACATTACGCAAAAGGGTTGATCCGGTTGATCTCATTTCTGATCCGGCGTTCCAAAAATATCTTTATATACATAATATTATAGTTGGAAGTTGAATGCATACGTCTAATATCTTAAGTGGGGTTTATATATAGCTTAGAACTAGGGGTTGACAGAAGCTTAGCAAGATAAATGACCACGTCGACCCGACTGCTGGCGTAACAAGGATCCAGTGATCCTTCGCGTTAATTTGTGTATTTGAAATAGTTCATAAGTATTTAAATGGGATGTAAGAAGATATATCACATAGCGGTTAACTACGCATACTGCTCATCAAAATAAATAACATGGAACAAAAATTATTGTTGGAAAAACACTTTTATTTTAATCTTTAACAATCAATGATGTTGATTGGCTCGCCCCCTATTACATGGGACTAAAAACATAACTGGCGAAATATGGATGTACTAATGGGTACACCTCTGCCTAACCCTTCGGGGATTACAGGCGTGATGTTATGTTTAATAATCAATGTCAAAAAATGTACCTAGTTACAATACGCGCCACGAAAGATGAAACTTGATAAGCGTCACAGCGGGGTAGTTACGCAGGTATGTACGAATTAGTTATCTGTAATTTGTGTATCTATCAAGGATTTTTCGATAGCATATAGATTGGAATTCTTAACAATATTACAATATTTATTACTAAATAATAAAGTATGTGTGGTGTGTCAAGCCTCATTCATCGTGGCGCGTATTGTAAATTTGAGGCATTTTTGACAGATTTCTTATCATTTTTAGGTTTTTATTTTTGGTGAGTAGAATTGTTGTCCTTCTTATCTCAACATGTAGGACCTATTTAGAACGTGGCCACATCTATACATATAATAAAATCGTAGAGACGTCAAAACTGTACATTAAATATTTTTGAAAAAGAGTTAATGTTATGAGGTCGGGGAGTGATTCTGATGCCGAAAATATTTTTTTTAGAATTTTTGTCTGTTTGTCTGGTTGTCTGTATGTTAGTTAGAGCATCACACGAATACTGCCGGATAGATTCTGTTGAAATTTTGTATAAATATTCCACATTTTCCAAATTAGAACATAGGCTATAAATTATCACGCTATTGGCTTTGGGGGGTGAGCTATGTTGCATTATGTTCATATTTTTATGCAAATCTCAGTAACAAAATGTTACAATATTTTAAATAGGTGAAGACTGAAGTTCTAAACTAATTATTATCACGCTATACCTGCAAGGAGCTAAGTAGTGAATTATGGAAAACTAGAACGGCTATTTGAAGACATTTGTCATCGAAGCAAATTGCTTAACGGTTCTACGACCGCCTTGCGAAACTGTTGGCGGAAGTTCGGTCCCCAGAGTCAGCTTTTCTTTTTGTGTTTTTTTCTAATATTGTTTTGAATGTTGTTTGATTATTTGTGAGATTTCCTAACAAAAAAATAAAAAATAAAAGCAGGAGTGCATGTTTCTACTACAACTTTGATTTATTAACGTATTTAAAAATGTTAATGTAGAAAATAATATCTATACATAGTTACACAACACATAAATCAGCAGCTTTAGAACTTTTGCCTGTTTGCACGACTGCAAAGCATGAGGTCTTGGGTTCGATTCCCAGGTCGGGCAAAGTGTTATTGGATTTTTCCAACAGAAATTTCATAATAGCAACCTCGGAGTCTGGAATTGTGCCCGGTTGATGGCAATAGGCTCGCCCCATATTACATGGGATTAAACATAACTAATGTGTGTAGGTAAGGGTTATCGCATTATGGCTATTATTCTTAATCATTTTACTGCTGGATTGCTATAAAACGACACCAACGTTACATACAATACTACAGTTAGGTATTAGTTATAATTTATTCTCTGAAATCAAAATCATTACGCTATAACTACAAGGAGCTACTCAACACTCAACAAGTGACGGGCAGCCTATCTGCAAACATTTTAAGTATACAATATTTTATTACCTGGGCTTAGCTAAGCCAATCATAGCACAACAATACTGCCAAGTATACTACTGGAGTACCAGCGGATGATAAATTAGCAAGGATTGGCGAGTGTTATTTTTTTACGGAGTAGTAATTACTATTCCTTTCGTTGCGCTTCCAAATTATTTCATAAAAAGATCTTAGTGTACGATGAGTGATTAGGTACTAAAAAGAATACTTCTATTTCAATGGCTAAATAAAAAGAATACTTCTATTTCAATGGCTAAATAGAAAGAATTTGGCAACAACCGGAAGTGCACCAAAATCAATTAAAAAATCTGTTGCAGTAATTCTCCTGTCGGAGAATGTCTCGCAGACTTCAAGCTTTCTGGGTACTTGATTTGATGAAGCTACTGTGATCGCAGGAAGAGTTTTTTTTTTTGTAGGCACCGTAAATAGTATTCATAACATTCATATTCCCCACGCTTTAAAATCAATTTCTAAATGACATTACATTTTTTTGGTTACTTATTACCGCGGCTGTGCTGCAAGACATGAATTTTTCCATCTTTACAATAGATTCGCCAACAGGACACTTAGTATTTCGTGGCGAGGAAGTTACGTAGAGTATTAGAAGATGCCTAAGTACCCTGATGTTATATTGGACAGAGCACTAACTTTTTATATACCTACATTGCCACAACACCAATCAAAAAATCATCTGCTACGACACCTTATTTCTACCAACTAGGGAGCAGCACCCGATGTTTTTCGCATAACTGTTACGTCTTTATGCTCCTTCTGCTGGTGAATTTGCGTGTTCAGTGTGTCATTGAACAAAAAGCAATATCATCCTTAACGAGACGTGTAAAATTATATCGGGGCTGCCTGAAACTGACTGCTCAATAAGCTTTTCCCATAGGCTGGAATTGCACCACCTTTCATTCGAAGGTTAGATACCTTGCACACAGGCCATACAGGACCAGGTCGAGACCCACCATCACACAACTTCCACCAAAACTGGCACTCTGTTGAGATCTTTAGTGGCCTATATGGAAAGCGCTTAATGGACTGCGCACTCATGTAAGCCGCTGCAAACGTAACCTAGCCAAATGAGGAGTTATAGATGCCGCAGATACTCAGGGCAAGTGTGGTGTTCCTTTTATATGATGGCCCACTTACTACAGCGCCTGTGGAACACTTGGGCACAACTGGGCCAGAAAAGTATTGCAGTTACACCATACAATATTTAACACAACAGAAAAAAAGGTTAATAATAATCGCATAAAAAGTAATTATTATGTCTACATTGCATTGCTTCTTGCCTTTCATGATTCTAGGTCAACGGGAAGTTTCCTTTAAATTTAGTTTGCGTATATAATAATATAATTTTTTCACGGCTGCAGACCAAAATTTTTTTTTTTTGGGTATTGATAATCATTATATGAGTCCTTCTGCCCTGGGTGGGGCGAAAGGGACTGTCAGACTTTTACTGACTAAAAAACCACCCTGTTTCTTCTGTTGCCCTTTGCGTTCCGGGGCCACGGTATCCTGTTAAGACTTCCCGCGACTCAGGCAGGCGTTTGGCCCTGTCGGGGCCCTGTCCCTGTGCTGACAGCTCTTTTGTGCTGCCAGCTAATTTGAAACGCGCGTGGAACAAAACGCGCTGTTGAGCTGGGCCTGGTCCTTGATTGGACGACGAGCTACTCATCACTCGCTGTCCGTAAGCCTGCGCCTACGGTAGCTGGATGACGTCTTGCAACATCCGATGCCCTTTGGGTCTCCCGCGGTGGCTGGGGCGTGAGGTGGAGGATGTCCTCTCTTCACGTGTTTCGCCTCCTTCTTCGTTAGCATTACTGCTTCGCAGAAGAAGGTTACTGCTTCCCATTCCCTCTCGCTCCGGAGCATGGCCTGAACCAGGGCCCGGACGCGAGAGGACATGGCGGTGCTCTGTCCAGGCAGGGTAGATCTACACCGTATGCTCTGCCGTGTCTTCCAGGCGGTCCACACAGTGGTGACACCCGGGCGTTTCCTTCCGCTGAATCCAACACAGGAACCTCCCGAAACAATCGCGTCTGGTGAGGACCTGCGTCAAGCGAAACGCGAGGACGCCATGGCGCACCTCCAGCCACTCCTCAAAGAGGGGTCTTACCGCCGCGATTGCGGCGTGCCCGAGACCTGAGTATTTCATTTTAATTTAAGCTTGATACCTCCACGCGTTCCTTAGAAAAGAGTCTTTACAGACAAACAGACGGACAACAAAGTGATTCTATAAGGGTTCCGTATTTGCCGACTGAGGTACGGAACCCTAAAAAAGATAATATTTAAAATCATCGATAAATCGTGATTTAAAACGGTAAAACTTTGCTTAGACTTCAAATAAGTCTATGTTTACAGGGTTTTGCTCATACTTTCTTTCAAAAACACGAAAGTCAGATTCTGATTTCAGTTGCTCTATCGAATCCAATATCTAAATAATCGAAGCTACAATGTGAGGTACAGTATTAAACCAGTAGTGTATTAAACTTGCGTTTCAATGGTTTGGGATCGAAAAATAAGTCAATTTTGATACCACTTCATAATATTTTGGAAAGAGGTAATCTAAATATACCTTAAATAAATATACAAAAGCGAAAGTTCACTCGCTCATCACGAAATATCGAAAATTTCGCAGGGAGGTAGTTTATGTTAGTTAGTAGACGTCCGCTAAGTAACGATTTTTCAAAATATATTACCCATTTCCCAAAGAGTAGGTATGAAATGGCGGTCCAAAGTTTGTGTGGAGTTATCAACTTTGACGCGGACGAAGTCGCGGGCAGAAGCTAGTTAATAATATTGACGAAGTTCATGGAAATTTTAATTAAAAAAAAATACTTTATGCCTATGCCATCTGTCACTCAAACTCGGAGTGCAGCCTCTTTCTAAAGCTTGATATGTGAGATATTAACATCCCAGTATTGTATGTTAGTTTTTTAATAAGCTGTAATGTCTATGTACATAAAACAAATATAAAACAGTCATAAAAATGAATCTTCCTTTTACAAAGCTTTGGAGTTTGTATCCAAGCATAATATTCACAAAATATTTTTACTTCGAACTAAGTTACCGATTTACCGTAATAAAATTACGTAGATATGTGCGACGCCGGCGCCGTTATCTCACAAAAAAAAAACGAAAGGTCATTTTACTCAATTACTAACACATAAAATTTCAAAAGCTTGTTGAACTATGAACCAAGCTCTTTACGTCAAGTTTAAGAGTCAGTGAGTGAGCGACCTACGAGTATTGGTATATCTATAGGTTTTTTATATACACATAGGTAGGAAGTTTATAGAGAGGCCTATAATAGGAAATGCTGAGGGGATGACTTTGAGACGTTTATGGGAGATTGGCTAGAAAAAGCAACGCTTAGAGATTAGTGATTGTGGCACTGGCTATAAGGACCTTTGCCAACAGTGGGACCATACAGGTGGATTGAAAAATAAAGGTAGTTTAAAGACAGAAGACAACAGCTTTGAACTTTTTAAAATTGACTTTCATTTGTACGCTGTTCCCAGGTCAGGCAAAGTGGATTTTTTCATCAGGAATTTTTCTATAGCATCCTAGGAGGCTGAATTTGTGCACGGTTGATGGCAATAGGCCCCCTATTACATGAGACTTAAAATATAACTGGAAAATGGGCTAATGGGTACACCTCTGCCTAACCCTTCGGGAATTACAGGCGTGATATCATGTCTATGTTAATATCGTCTATTCATGTCTAAATTATTTCCGAAAATTAAACAACAATAACTTCGTTCGCCAAGCTTCAATTTAAAGCATTATTCGATTATTATTCCCGTCTCTGTGAATACTATAACATCCTTCGATGTCCTTTGTATCAATTACTTAGTAAGGAACATCTCTATGAAGCACTTAGTCAAGATTCGCTATATTGAATACGGTTATCAGAGTATATAAGAGGTTCCTTTATGTAGGAACTTTGGGACGAATTGTAAACGTGATACCTCTAGCCTCTAGGACGGTTAGGGTATTGCAAAAATATCGTGTAATAAAATGTAACTTAGATCACTTATGTCATAAACACACACACACACACATGACACTCGACATTTAAATATCTTAATAATATATATAAATCTCGTGTCACAATGTTTGTCCTCAATGGACTCCTAAACCACTTAACCGATTATAATAAAATTTGCACACCATGTGCAGTTCGATCCAACTTGAGAGATAGGATAGTTTTTATCTCAATTATTGGTCTTAATATTTTTTTATTGCAAATTTGAGCCACAAAACGCGTGGACCGGTCAGCTAGTTTTAATATATTTTTTTGTGATTGTAACTGGTAACCATATTGTAATTTAGAACTTATTATGTGAACTTGTTTTGTGATTGTAGTTTTTAAGGTTGGCTTATTAATTTATAATTATGGACTTGGTCTGATAATCTATCTTTCTAAAATCTATGTTTGTTTGTTTGATGATTTGTGTTTTTGTCTTTTCTTTTTATAATTTATAAAAAAAACGTTGCCTTACTTTAGATATTTCTTTTGTATCGTGGGTTACAAACTAATAGACTTATCATTTATTTTGCCTTACGCACTGTTGGATTGAGTTGAAAATCCAACAACAGAAAATACAAAGTAATATTAAAATGGTACCATTTTAAGAGGTGGCGGTAGGTCCCCAGTAGGCCGTACAAGTATTTCTTCCATCCGGAAAACGGTCTGAGACGCCATTTATGTCAAGCATCAGTTAACTTAAATATCAAAATATGCAATCTATACATATAATAAAATCGTAGAGACGTCAAAACTGTACATTTAATATTTTTGAAAAAGAAAAAGTGCTTAGGGGTCTTTGAATGATACTTATGCCGAAAATATTTTTTTTTTAATTTTTGTCTGTTTGTCTGTTTGTTTGTTGGAGCATCACGCAAACACTGCCGGATAGATTTTGTTCAAATTTTAAATGAATATTCCACAGTGGCCAAATTAGAACATAGGCTATAAATTATCACGCTATTTGCTTTGGGGGATTAGCAGACTACAACAGTTTACCAAAGGATTGTAAAAAAGACGAAACAAAATGTAAAAATATTATAAATAGCTGCAGACTGAAGTTGTAAAATAGATATTATCACGCTATACCTTCAAGAAGCTAAGCAGTCAATTATGGAAAACTAGAACGGCTATTTCAAGTCATTTGTCATCAAAGTATATTGCCTAATGGTTCGTCGACCAACTTGCAAAACGGTGGGCGGAAGTTCGGTCCCCAATATCAGCATTACTTTTTGTATATTTTCAATTTTTTTTTTAATGTTTTTTAATTGAATAATGAGATTTCCTAACAAAAAAAAAATAGGAGTGCATGTTTCTATCACAACTTTGATTTGTTAACGTATTTTTTAAATATTAATGCAGAATATAATATCTATGCATAGTTACACAACACATAAATCAACAGCTAAAGTACTTTTGCCTGTTTGAACGACTGCAAAGCATGATTTTTCCATCAGAAATTTCACAATAGCAACCTCGAAGTCTGGATTTGTGCCCGGTAGATGGCAATAGGCTCGCCCCCTTTTACATGGGATTAAACATAAATGGATGGAGGATTATCGCATTATGGATATTATTCTTAAACATTTCACTGCTGGATTGCTATAAAACGACACCAACGGTACATACAATACTGCAGTTAGGTATAAGTTATAATAAAATTTATCCTTTGAAATCAAAATCATTATGCTATAACTACAAGGAGCTGCTCAACACTCAACATCTGACGGGCGGCCTATCTGCAAACATTTTAAGTATACTACTGGAATACCAGCGGACGTATATATTAGCGAGGAGTGGCGAGTGTAATTTTTTTACGCAGTAGTAGGTAATTAGTATTACTTTCGTTGCGCTTCCGAATTATTTTATAAAAAGATCTTAGTGTAAGATGAGTGATTAGGTACTAAAAATAATACTTCTATTTCAATGGCTAAATAGAAAGAATTTGGCAACAACCGGAAGTGCACCAAAATCAATAAAAAAATCTGTTGCAGTCATTCTCCTGTCGGAGAATGTCTTACAGACTTCAAGCTTTCTGGGTACTTGATTTGATGAAGCGACTGTGATCGCAGGCAGAGTTTTTTTCATAGGCACCGTAAATTGAACATATTCCACAAGCTTTAAAATCAATTTCTAAATGGCATTACATTTTTTATGTTACTTATTACCGCGGCCGTGCTGCAAGACATGAATCTTTCCATCTTAGCAATAGATTCGCCAACAGGACACTTAGTATTTCGTGGCGAGGAAGTTACGTAGAGTATTAGAAGAAACCTAAGTACCCTGGTGTTATATTGGACAGAGCACTAACTTTTTATACATCTACATTGCCACAACACCAATCAAAAAATCATCTACTACGACACCTTATTTCTACCAACTAGGGAGCAGCACCCGATGTTTTTCGCATAACTGTTACGTCTTTATGCTCCTTCTGCTGGTCAATTTGCGTGTTCAGTGTGTCATTGACCAAAAAGCAATATCATAGTTAACGAGACGTGTAAAATTATATCGGGGCTGCCTGAAACTGACTACTCAATAAACTCTTCCTATTGGCTGGAATTGCACCATCTGTCATTCGAAGCTATCTATGTAGCATGCACGGATGAAACAAATCAAGAATCCGCTTCCTTACATCCCCTCTATCAATATGCAGGTAGCTCTGGGTAGATTCAAGAGACGAAAGAGTTTTCTTCGATGCACACAGGCCATACAGGACCACGTCGGCACCCACCATCACACAACTTCCATCAAAAAGAGTTCAACCCCAGAAACACATGGCACTCTGTTGAGATCTTTAGTGGCCTATATGGAAAGCGCTTAATGGACTGCGCACTCATGTAAGCCGCTGCAAACGTAACCTAGCCAAATGAGGAGTTATAGATCCCGCAGACACTCAGGGCAATTGTGGTGGTCCTTTTATATGATGGCCCACTTACTACAGCGCCCGTGGAACACCAGGGCACAACTGGGCCGGAAAAATATTGCAAAAAATCGGCCAAGTGCGAGTCCGAATCGCACACAAAGGGTTCCGTTACACCATACAATATTTAACACAACAAAAAAAACGGTTAATAAACACATAAAAAGTAATTAGTATGTCTACATGGCATTGCGTCTTGCCTTTCATGATTCTATGTCAACGGGAAGTTCCCTTTATATTTGGTTTTGATTCCCCAGCGAGCGTCAGAATATACGCCATAAACGACCTTATCTTTAGTTTCCGGTGACTTAGAAGTTTAATTTTTTCACTGCTGGCATGAGTCATTGCACAACAAAGTATTTTTTTTTGGTGGTGAAAATCCTCATAATTATGAGTCCTTCTGCCTTAGATGGGGCGGAAGAGACCACCCTGTTCCTTCTGTTGCCTTTGCGTTCCGGGGCCACGGTATCCTGTTAAGACTTCCCGCGACTCCGGCAGGCGTTTGGCCCTGTCAGGGCCCCGTCCCTGTGCTGACAGCTCTTTGAAACGCGCGTGGAACAAAACGCCCTGTGGACCCGGGCCTGGTCCTTGATTGGACGACGAGCTACCCATCACTCGCGAGAGTACACGGCGGTGCTCTGCTCAGGCAGGGCAGACCTACATCGTATGCTCCACCGTGTCTTCCGGGCGGTCCACACAGTGATGACACCAGGGCGTTTTCTTCCGCTGAATCCAACACAAAAACCTCCCGAAACAACCGCGTCCAGTGAGGACCTGCGTCAGACGAGAGGTGAGGACGCCGTGGCGCCTCTCCAGCCACTCCTCAAAAAGGGGTCTTACCACCGCGATTATGGCGTGCCCGAGACCTGGGTATTAGATTTTAATTTTTGCTTGATACTTCCACGCGTTCCTTAGAAAAGGGTCTTTACAGACAGACAGACGGTCAACAAAGTTATTCTGTAAGGGTTCCGTATTTGCCGACTGTGGTACGGAACCCTAAAAAAGATAATATCTAAAATCATTGATGAATCGTGATTTAAGACGGTAAAACTTTGCTTAAACTTGAAATAAGTCTATGTTTACAGGGTTTTGCTCATACTTTCTTTCAAAAACATGAAAGTCGGATTCTGATTTCAGATGCTCTATCGAATCTAATATCTAAATAATCGAAGCTACAATGTGAGGTACAGTATTAAGACAGTAGTGTATTGGAACTTGTGTTTCAATGGTTTGGGATCGAAGAATAAGTCAATTTTGATACCACTTCATAATATTTTGGAAAGAAGTAATTTCAATATACCATAAATAAACATACAAAAGCGAAAGTTCACTCACTCATCACGAAATATCGAAAATTTCGCAGGGAGGTAGTTTATGTTAGTTACTACAAGTCCGCTAAGTAACGATTTTTCAAAATAAATTACCCATATCCCAAAGAGTAGGTATGAAACGGGGGTCCAAAGTTTGTATGGAGTTATCAACTTTGACGCGGACGAAGTCGCGGGCAGAAGCTAGTATATTAATATAATTGCAGGACCAAGTCAAATCGCGAGAAAAATAAGCACTTCCATCAATTTTTGTTAACATAATTATATTTATGTAATGAACAACACACACAAACAACAACAACAAACAAACTGGCGAAATTTGGGTGTACTAATGGGTACACCTCTGCCAAACCCTTCGGGAACTACAAGACGTGGAGTTATGTTATGTTATTTATGCAATGTATGGCAGAAGATATTATTTTCCCGATTCAAAATACTGGTCCCATAATAAAAGTTGGTCCTAATAATCAGTACAATGACCCCCTATTCAGGTTATAAGACAAATGCCATACAATCTTCATAACTCTTTGTCTAAAGGGAACTATCGTGCAATAAATAATGTCGCTGTACAAGTATGTATGTATAGTTTAGGAGCAACTTTACGAGCACTTAGGTAAGATTTACTAGGTACCTATTCTGTTATCAGAGTAGGTACGTAATAGACGGTCCCTTTATGTACATCGGTCTTGGGACTGATTGCGGTACGGATAAGTTATTACGATATAAGGTAGGACATGCCGTCTGATGGGGATGGATTTTCTAGGTGTTTAAAGATCACGAATACAATACAGAATACTTGATTTGTTGAATTGACGCATTTTTATGACATGATTCCATTTTTAGCAATTGTGAACTGTGACTGCCTTGTTGGTCTAGTGGTCGCAAAGCGCGACTGCTGAGCACGAGGTCTTGGGTTCGATTCCCAGATCGGGCAAAGTGTTATTGGGTTTTTCCATCAGGAATTTCTCAGTAGCAGCCTTGGTGTCTGGATTTGTGCCCGGTTGATGGCAAAAGGCTCGCCCCTATTTCATGGGACTAAAAAAAAAAATAACTGGCGAAATGTGGGTGTACTAATGGATACACGTCTGCCTAACCCTTCGGGGATAACAGGCGTGATGTTATGTTTATGTTGTGAACTGTGACGTCACTTTTTTACCAACTCAATTGACAACATTTTTATTAATTTCAAAACAACACAAATACTAATTTTACAGTTGACTGAAATTAATCGGATATTCAGGGCTAAAACAAACTATTTCTTTGGGTAGAGAAGTTATAAGATGTCTTGGAATTATTCGTTAATGATGTCTAATACGTAATTGTACTTCTCGTTTTCAATTAACCAAAATGCTTTATGACAATCGCAATTTCCATTCGAAAATCAACTCCAAAGTAAATTCATTTATGTCAGCGCGTTCGTGCTAAATCCCCTGTTCATTGAAATCGGAGTTCCTATCCATTATCCCCCATTGTCTATGTGAAATGAACTATTTAGTGTAGTTTATGTTTTGAATAGTAAGGTACATCACGCCTGTAATACCCGAAGAGTTAGGCAGAGTTGTGCCTATTAGTACATCCACATTTTACCATTTATGTTCAAGTCCCATGTAATAGGGGGCGAGCCTATTGCCATCAACCGGGCACAAATGTGGACACCGAGGCTGCTACTGAGAAATTCCTGATGGAAAATGTCCAATAACGCTTTGTCCGACCTGAGAATGGAACCCAAACCCTCATGCTTAGCAGTCGCGCTTTGCAACCACTAGACCAACGAGGCAGCGCGTTTGTGATAAATCCCCTGTTCATTTAAATAGAAAGAAAGAAAAAAAACTGTTTATTCTCGTGAAAATGACGCACATAACATAAAAAGAAGAAAAAAACATTGTACACAAAAACAAGACGAAAACAAGTTAGTATTAAAATTAAAAAAAAAATATGAATAAGAAATATTCGCCGCGCGAAAAGGCTGACGCTCAGCATAATGCCGTGGCCCGTGCACGTGCGCGAAAACCACGGCGCTGTTTTTCAGCACTTCTAAACGAACTATTTAGTATAGTTTATGTCTTGAATGGTAAGTTAGCTACATATTATAATTAATACCTTTGAGATTGGATGAAGTTGGTCACGTCTCTTTGAGGTACTTATGTAACTCCAACACGTATTCGCTTATTCAACATGACAGCGCATGGTCTTTGCATCGTCTTTGGGAAACTGTTTTGGATTGTTGTATTTGCGTTGAAATATTATTACAAAGCTTTTAGCTGAGTCTTTAGTTCGCATATTTTTGTGGTAAAGACATACTGTTACCATCTTGCTTATTATTTTATTTAGGCGAAAGGAGTATGTAAGGATCGTAGCAGGTTTCTTTCTTTCTGCCATGGGAAAAAGGTGTGAGTTTATGTATGTTTGTACAATCAGAAAGACTTTTTTTGACGGGCCTGTTGGTCTAGTGGTTAGCGCCCCTGACTGCTAAGCCGGAGGTCGTGGGTTCGATTCCCACCCAGGACAAACTTTGTGTGATGAGCATGATTGTTTGTTCTGTGTCTGGGTGTGATTTATCTATAATATGTATGTATTTATAAATTATATAAGTATGTATATCAGTTGTCTGGTTACCATAACACAAGCTCTGCTTAGCTTGGGATCAGATAGCCGTGTGTGAGTTGTCCCAAGATATTTATTTATTTATTTATTTATTTATTTATTTTTTGATTTTTTGTGTACGAATTATTATGATTTCATGAATGATTAGTTTTGTCCGCTACTTCGTTCGACTTCGTTATGTATACCTTAAAACGTGTCCTATAACACTCGATATCTTTTTATCAGTGGTTTTTTTTTTGTAAATGGACCAGTACTACCAGATATTACTACAAACATACAAAAAAAAAACAAATATATGAGTTGTATTTTTAATCTTTACTTCCAACAACCAGTCTTACCTAGGGGTATCATATTACCCAGTTACTGGGTTGTGGAGGTCAGATAGGCAGTCGCTCCATGTAAAATACTGGTATTCAGCTGCATCCGGTTAGACTGGAAGCCGACCCCAACATAGTTGGGAAAAGGCTAGGCAGATGATGATGATTTTTAATCTTTACTTACTTATGCAGCTTTGCATCTCGGATATAATTATTTTACGGGCAAGCAATAGCACGTATTATAACCTTTCATATACCTGACTGATTAACCACTAATAACAAATTAATTAGCAATCAAATTAATTGACTACATTGTATACAGGACGATTATTGTTGAATTATGAATAGCTTTAATAATTGCTCCATTTAATTAGTAATCTGATCAACGATGTTGTTGCAAACATATATAATTATAGATATACACGATTAACAACGAAACCATAATTAAATAAAATCATAATTGAGAAGATGAGGGTTAATAAATGTCCCGCCAGGGTTGCGGAATTTGTTCGAAAGACCGTGGCCCTGGAACGCAAAGAGCACTAGAAGGAACACGGATGGGGTTTAGGCAGTAAAA
The DNA here is from genome assembly GCA_949774945.1 of Hoplodrina ambigua. Taxonomy (NCBI): domain Eukaryota; kingdom Metazoa; phylum Arthropoda; class Insecta; order Lepidoptera; family Noctuidae; genus Hoplodrina; species Hoplodrina ambigua. Next base: position 11,424,286 of record OX458967.1, read on the forward strand.
GTCTGACCATCCCGCTCTACCCAGAGCGGAAAGAGTTATTTGATGATTTCCCATCCTTAAAAAAAGAGTTAATAAATATAGCACAGTTAAGTGGCTTCCCTAAGCAGCTCTTCAAAAAGATAAAAAAAACAATGGCATCCCAACACCGCCCGTTCACGTGAAGCTAAAGCCAATTTGCACTTTCTAAAACACTCCTTAACATTCACTTTTCATTGCACCCTAGCTTTCAGCAGGAAAGGAGCACTTCCAACGTTCATATAGAACATTGTAGAAGGGACAGAATGACTGTTAGTCGTGTACTTAGCACGCCATCAAAAGGATTAGACAATGCCTTTAATACAGATACATCTCATAATACATAATATTCTTCCGATATAATTTCGATCATAGCCGCTTATCTCAAAGAAGACTGTATAGCCAAGTACGCAGAAGATTTTATAGTGCACAAATGTGTGCGCAAACACTCTCATAGTCCAAAGGCACAGCAATCCGACAAGATCGGACCAACGGCTTTACTTGCCTTTTTTTTTGGTGTCACACCACCATCTTCCAAAGTTCAGGCTACTACTGAGATTTTTTTAGATCTAAATAGAAACTCCTGTTTTCATTTTGCCTGACCTGGGAATCTAACCTTACCACGCTCAGCAGCCCCCCACATAACGGGACAGACAATGATGCACGGGTTGCAATTTTAAGACCACTCAAAAACAACATTTCAATCTTCTAAGCCGTAATAGAAACCAGTCCGGAACGTTCTTATGCAAATGTCCCGCGTACATAGCACCGTGGAGCGTGAACACAAAGGGACATATTTGACGTAATCGCACAAACGCGGCCTTATTATAATTTCATAACGTGCTCGCGCGATACAAAGCTTTTCTAATGGCGCGGTTGCAACGTAGCGTAGCGTATAGCGGAATGATTGTGGTGTAGGGAAATCGTTGAATTTTGGTACCATGCCTTCTATCTATTTGTCATTGCCATACAACAGAAGGCCGTTAATGTACTAATCAAAAACGATGAAATCTAGTAGCAGGTTTTGAGGCAATTTTCACAGACTTACACTGAGATTATATTGCGATTGATTTTAAAAGTAATAGTTTAACATGCTTTAAAAGGCACGGGGCTGTCACGTCGCTAGTTCCGAACTATTAATGAAAAAACCCAACAATTTTTTTTCCGATCTGGGAATAGAAACCCCTCCCTCGATCCTCAGGGGTCTCCCCGTGAAATTTACGAAATTAGGATATCATATTAGTCCATAAAGTAGAACTGGGATATAATAGAAATGGGGGGAACAACCGATTGACGTATGGTAGCAAAAATTTATGACTATGAATAAATTCCCTATACGGATACAGCACTTAGGCGCTTTGCACACAGATCAACTATTGCAGCAACTGGCAACTAGCTGGCAACTAGCTGGCAACTAGCTGGCAACTAGCTATTTACATACATACATTTGATTTGGACTGTGCACACAGAGCAACTTGAGTTTCGAGTTGCGGCAATCGTCAACAGCTTTCAGTTTCTGCAATCGATGACTAAGTCAGTTGCTAGTTGCGGCAACTAGCAACTTTTAAATATTGTACTGGTTTTTAAAGTTGCCGGTTTCCTCAACCGTCAATCGCAACGCTTCGGGCGATTTCACACCCTCCCTCCCTTTCCGTGTGCTCGGCAATGCCAGTGTCGCTACGGCAACGGCATACGGCAACTCGGCTATGAAAGTTGCTCACAAATTGCCAATAAGTTGCGGCAACTGGCAACGTTATAGCAACTATCAACTTTTACAGGAAACTTTTAAAGAGTTGCCAGTTAACTTAAGTTGCTTCGTGTGCAAAGCGCCTTACGTCTGTCCAAAAGCCGGCCCTTACGGTACACAGTAAACGAGGACCGCTTGACGCATTACGAAATACTTTATGTGACGCAAAGGGCCTAAGAACGTAAATAAATGGATGGAGTAAAGGGATCGAGCGGCGTGTATGAAATTCAATTAAGTGGGTGAGCAGTTTGCGATGCTGTGTGAATATATAAATATATAATATTTTTTTCAAAATTCTTTTTTTTTTACATATTTTTTTACGTGTTTCATAGTAAGCCATAGTATAAATACTTTTTAGGGTTCCGTAGTCGATAAGAAGCCCTTATAACTTCCCCGTGTCCGTCGGTCTCCGGTCTGTCTATTTGTCCGTGGTTTAGCTCAGAGATTTCTAGTACTAGAAAGTTGTAATTTGACATGGTACAATAAAAACTTCTGTATCGTGGGTGCTTATATTAACCTAACCTCACTACTTGCAGGTCGTATTAATATTTGTTCCTTGCTGGATTCGAAACCCGCGACTGGAAATCCAGCAGTCAATCGCTCAGCCACTGAGCCAACTGCATTGAGTTGTTATTATATGTGTTGCTATTATTAAAACTGAGCGGCCACAACTCCAAAAAGGACTAAACTGGGGACGGTATTAAATTAAACTTGGTTGGATATCTTAATATGAAACTTTAATAAAAAGGTTACTCTTAAAATTAATACTCTTAACTTCTAATCCTTTACAAAAACCAATCTCTCCACGGTATGGGCGGCAAAACGTCCCCTGCCGACCATTTTTTTTCTCAAACATCTTGAAGTTATGGCGGGTAAATCGAGCTCTCCCATTGGCCCATGTAATATCAGTCGCGTCGTAAAACTATCGAGCGTTCTATTTCCCCGCCATTCCTTCCACCAATCAAAATTAGTTCAGTGTTGATATTGCAAAAATGAACAGATTACAAAACAATATTTGAAATTAATAAAGACATTATAAATATTTATTTCTATAAACAAACAACAAGTAAGGAATTAAATTATTTAAACAATTATTCTTTTAAAAATACAATTGAATATTTAAATTTAAAAAGTAAAACCTAACAATCGTCCGTCCTGACATCGTGTGAGTCCCTGCACACGACACCAGGTGGAAACCTAACAATCGCAATCTTGATCAGATGTTTGATCTCATTCAAATATTATGTATTAGAATAAAGAATATAAACAAGCAATAAAAATAGTGGAATGCACATCATTATTATATCATACTAACTATTAAAGATAAGTATGCAGAACAAATACACTAAAATCGGATAACGCAAAAAAATACACTTGAAACATACTGTTACATTCATTATACTCGCATTTTAATTCATATTACAGGAAATTAAAAAGAAAAACGATATCCATCAGCAATCGATTTGCTGGATCAAACAAAGTGAACCCAAACGATCGATTAATTGGGTTATCAAAGAATAAGTTCACGACCGATCGATTATATCGTGAAACAAACTAACAAAGTGAACCCAAACGATCGATTAATTGGGTTATCGAAGAGTAAGTTCACGACCGATCGATTATATCGTGAAACAAACTAAATCCCTGAACGATCGATTAATCAGGGTGCCCTAACTTCCTGAACGCTCGATTAATCAGGATACCTATCGACGCCAACACTAGCCGATCGATATATGCTCGTGATGGCAGCCGAAAGGATTTGCTTTGACACTCGTTACATCAAGCCGCGAACCGATCGATTCTCGCAAACTTGATCTGAAACAACAAACACTTTTCTGTACATAATAGTTTCTAGCAATTATTATTAGGGTTAAAGTACTCGTAACTCAACAAGTAAGGTATGTTTTCTAACTGGAATTACTGCCAGTGTTATCGTCATCACTATCGCTACTATCATCGATCTCTAAGGCTGCCACATGAATCCATAGCTTCATGCGGTCTGCAGCGACAGTGGTTGGGCGTTTGCTTTCTGTGTCAACTAATTCCTGTATTGGTGCTACAACATAACGATCTATACCTAGAATCTTGCTACCACGATATGGTGCTACGAATGATGGCATAAGTTTCTTGCTCCGCCCATTATTACTAAAGTAAGTTTTAGTTGTTTTACGAGTTCGCCTTCACTCTAGGTACGCACGGGTTTTCTACCTTTGTCTTACCCATCCTTCTGTTTGTCTTGCTCTCTATCAATTCTAGCCTTAATCTCATCACGGATGTTGGACCGATCATCCTTATTACAAGAAACTAATGTGACATCGTTAAGCATGGGATTAATTTCATCGGTTAGACAGGTTCCGAACATTTCCTCTCTAAAGGTATCCTTATGATGGTTTTTTTTTTTTAAATGGTGTTGTTCAGATCTCATTGGATGTTACCCAAATGACTGTCCCAGGTCTTTTCACCATATTTAGTACTTAACGCTTTCAAAGAATTGAGAATTGTGAGGTTGTACCGCTAGACTTGCCCTGACCTGAGACTAGCTAACGCATTTAAAACGTTTTTTTATTCCTCTACCCAAACAAAATCGTTTGAATAAATGAGAGGTAAAACAGCTACCATCCTAAACAGTTTGCAATTCAAATTCAGCATGCGATAGTCTACACACAGCCTTCAGATACCATCCTTCTAAAGTACGAGTAGGATAGGGCTAGCATAGTTGGACACGAAATCTCGTATCACACCCGCGTCTAACATATCTCCAACCATAGATCGCACCTGTTCCCTCTTGTCGTGTGACGACCTGTATGGGCAATACACGACTGGACGCTGACTGGTAAGCTTTTTATTCATCTCGGTGACGCCGGTACATCCAAGGTCCTTCAAAGAGGAGGCAAAACATGCTAATATTTTCAAGCATCTTCATCAAAGTTAGCCTTAAATCTTCACATACTCCTTCACCTACGAGTACCTGGCTTTCATCAAATCTTGGCTCTGCTTTTGACTGCTTACTAACATAATAAAAAGGTGACCCTAGGCAAAATTTTGCAATAACTCGAACAACAGTGCATGACCAATAATTGATATGTTCATTGACGGAACGATTAAGTCCTCCAACAATGTAATTCATTATTAGGCTGTCCCGCTACACTATTCTTCACCAGAACTTCACCCTCGAGTCACTTCACCTCGCAAGTCGAGTTTTCACCCTAATAAATGTTACACCATAGTCTTCAACTGTACCAAGGAACGAAAACCGCAACAAGGTGTCACTAGAAAGAGGCGATTCGTTTCCAATATTATAGAATTGCAATTTGCTTCTAACTTTATACACCAATATGTGGGACTACTCTGTGACCATTTGCCCTATCAACACAGGAAAATCTAATATAAATAGAAGGTCCGCTACGACTTAGCAAGCTACTCTAGCCACTACCTCATCGACACTCGTGTCAAGAGTCAAATTTCCTTGCGACGGGACTAAATTATTACTAAATCCTTTCTAAAGTGTAGGGATATTATCGTGAGACACACCTAACTCTCTTCCTTAATCAGAGTAACATCGCTTCCAAAATCTATAAAACTTAAGTGAACAACCAAAAGTCAATTCTCATGCTTTTTGCGCTACAGTACTAGTGTTTGCTGGTTTGTCACCTGACTTACTGTAACACTTTTCCGCGGTATGACCGATTTTATTACAGCTTGTGCACCTCACCAGTGGCTTAGTGCAGTGCAAGAAACTATGTCCCTTTTCTTTACAATTATAACATCCGCTGCCCTGGCTGGCCCTAGTGCTTGCTGCATTAGGACCGTGAGAATTTTCAAGATTCCTAGCCTGAGATCGATCAGGGCCATGTTGATTATAATCTCTATTACTAAGTAAATACTGTAACAGCTGATCGGGGTGGGTGCAGCGTAGTGCTAAAGCACCTGATTTAAGAGTCTTATCTGTAATACCATGTATTATGCATTCTGCTGCACGGGTGCCTACTATATCGCATTGGTTCACTAGGCTTAATTTTTCATAATAGTACACCTCTATAGATTCGTTATATTTGCTTTTTCTTTTGATCATATCTTCCAAAGTCTGACCATAGTTTTGTTCGCACGGAAACGAGTTTAGCAACTTATCCTGCCATTCTTGCCAAGTAAATAGGATAGTATTTAAACTTTCATACCACGTTTTGGCCAGACCTTGCAATTTTTGCATAGCAAAATGAGTGGTGGTTCTTTCATCCCAACCATACACCAAAGCGCACTCATTTACCTTTTTTAACCACACGTCCATTCGCTGGTTTTTAGATGAAGGATCAAAGTTTGGCAGTATATTTTTATGATCAATCTTTTGTAATGTTTGTGGTGCGCTTTGGTTCACTGGTGGTAATGCTAGACCATCACTTAAGTTCTTAATAATATCAAATAATTTTTTTTTTGAAAAAGAAGAGCTACGTGACCTGTCTTTCCGTTCTTCTCGGTAATGCAGGAGTGGTCGCTCCTGCCGTTGCTCTGCATGTACCTCGTTGGTGCTGCGGCGATGGCTGTCCGCTCGCAGCTCGGTACTGCGGCGACGGCTGCCCGCTCGCAGCTCGTTGGTTCTGCGGCGACAGCTGTTCGCACGCAGCTCAGTACTGCGGCGACGGCTGTCCGCACGCAGCTCGGTACTGCGGCGACGGCTGTCCACACGCAGCTCGGTACTGCGGCGACAGCTGCCCGCTCGCAGCTCGGCACTGCGGCGACGGCTGTCCGCACGCAGCTCGTTGGTGCTGCGGCGACGGCTGTCCGCACGCAGCTCGGTACTGCGGCGACGGCTGTCCGCACGCAGCTCGGTACTGCGCCGACGGCTGTCCGCACGCAGCTCGGTACTGCGGCGACGGCTGTCCACACGCAGCTCGTTAGTGCTGCGGCGACGGCTGTCCGCACGCAGCTCGGTACTGCGGCGACGGCTGTCCGCACGCAGCTCGTTAGTGCTGCGGCAACGGCTGTCCGCACGCAGCTCGGTACTGCGGCGACAGCTGTCCGCACGCAGCTCGTTGGTGCTGCGGCGACGGCTGTCCGCACGCAGCTCAGTACTGCGGCGACGGCTGTCCGCACGCAGCTCGTTGGTGCTGCGGCGACGGCTGTCCGCACGCAGCTCAGTACTGCGGCGACGGCTGTCCGCACGCAGCTCGTTGGTGCTGCGGCGACGGCTGTCCGCACGCAGCTCAGTACTGCGGCGACGGCTGTCCGCACGCAGCTCGTTGGTGCTGCGGCGACGGCTGTCCGCACGCAGCTCAGTACTGCGGCGACGGCTGTCCGCACGCAGCTCGTTGGTGCTGCGTGATGCATGATGCAGGTCTTCGGAAACACGCAGACGGTCACGCTCTCGACGTACTTCATTCTCCAGCATTCGGAGCCGCACGCGGCCCATCTCGATATCCGACTCGGGGCTTCGACTTCGGCTCCGCATGGCAGAGTGGAGCTCCCCGCGGCCGGGAGTCATGAGCCTTTGGCGACCCGGTGACTCAGGCATATCTGAAACCTCACGGCAGAAGGATTTGAGTGAAAACTGTACCTTTCAAAGGTGTAACCTGATGAATAGTTAATGTTATTATATTCGTTAAACTTGTTCCTTTTACTATTGGTAAACAAAATAAGTGAATCAAAATAAAAAGAAGAGTATTATCGTTTTAGTCGAACTCACAATTACACCATTTTTATTTTTTTTTTGCTACTTAAATATTTTAACATCTCATTAAGCATCTTTGTTCTAAGAATAAACACCTAGTCCAACAATTAATATTCGTAAAGTAGGTACTTCGCAATCTCATCGGCTATTGCCGTATAAAAAAAACGGGGTGTCGGTCGGCGCCATGGCACTTAAATGACAAATCTCTACCTCTTACCAAAAATACAAGGGATAAGATTCTCCCGCAAGCATACATTAGTATTCGTATGCGCATAGAATAAATGTACAAAGGGTGTTGAGGACGGAGTGAACTAAGTAACTCGATTTCCACTACTGCAAGATATTATTATATTTCCACAGGTTTTAACGTTCACTGGTTACGGACAAGTATGGCTACAGTTTATTAATTCTATACGCGATACAATACAATACAACTTACGAAAGTAGTGCACTCTTCCGTGTCTCGAGGCGAACAGGACAGTGCATTCAGTGCAACACACGAAATGTGGGCGGAACGACGATTAACTTCCGGTTCGACCACAAAACACTAGGTAATAACTCTAGAACAATCTGGAACATTCCAACTATTTCCTACAGCATTCCCTCTAGTGTCGAGCGGAGCACATCATGACATTCATTCATAATATTACACTATTTCATTGATAAAACAGCGCCCCTAGCGTCGGGAAGCGTATGTAATCGATCGATACACGCATTGATTGTTCTAGAACTCTGACGCCCTCCAGTGGCAAGTCGCGCGAACGAGATGACACTTATTGTTGACTGCTTCTACTACGCGATAACAGAGGACGCTACTCGTATATCAGTCACAAAGAGAATAATCATTATAAAAATATGTAGTACTTAGTACTAATTATGAGTAACGTTCAAAGGCACTAATGATGGTAAAATTTAACAACAAACTATTTAGTACAACATCAACGCAATATTATAAGTCTATCACTTATCACATACATTCCGACAAAAATCAGTAATTTTGATCACAGCACACAAACAAGAAATTCAATTTTGGGCTTGTACTTACGTTTTGGTTCCACTTGTCACTTCTGAAATATTAAAACTGAGCGGCCACAACTCCAAAAAGGACTAAACTGGGGACGGTATTAAATTAAACTTGGTTGGATATCTTAATATGAAACTTTAATAAAAAGGTTACTCTTAAAATTAATACTCTTAACTTCTAATCCTTTACAAAAACCAATCTCTCCACGGTATGGGCGGCAAAACGTCCCCTGCCGACCATTTTTTTTCTCAAACATCTTGAAGTTATGGCGGGTAAATCGAGCTCTCCCATTGGCCCATGTAATATCAGTCGCGTCGTAAAACTATCGAGCGTTCTATTTCCCCGCCATTCCTTCCACCAATCAAAATTAGTTCAGTGTTGATATTGCAAAAATGAACAGATTACAAAACAATATTTGAAATTAATAAAGACATTATAAATATTTATTTCTATAAACAAACAACAAGTAAGGAATTAAATTATTTAAACAATTATTCTTTTAAAAATACAATTGAATATTTAAATTTAAAAAGTAAAACCTAACACTATAGTAATGTAAAGTTATTCACATGTGTAATTCGAAATAAGCTTCAGAAAATTGTATAAATTCCGCAAAACTCGCTACGCCATATGCTACGCTGTGCTACAGCGTAGCAGCTTAACTTTTGTGTGAATGTTGATATTTTTCTTTTCACTTGCAACAATCGTAATAAATAAGGTGAAATCCTAGGAGATATTTGACTTAATTTTCGTGAAGTGGCAAAAAGATAAGCATAACATAATATCACGCCCGTAATTCCGGAAGGGTTAGGCAGAGGTGTACCTAATAATACGCCCACACCAGTTATGTTTAAGTCTCATGCAATAGGAGGCGAGCTTATTGCCATCAACAGAAATATTCCTGATAGAAAAATTCAATAACACTTTGTCCACCCTGGGAATTGAATCCAAGACCTCATGCTCAGCAGTCGCGCTTTGCGGCCACTAGACCAACGGCAGGCAGTCAAATAAGAATTATTTTAACAGATTTATATAGTTTTTATCTCGGACAAGATACCTAAACATTCTTTCGCAAAAGTTTTGAGTAAGTTTGAAAAAAAAAACAAGTAAGTAGTTGCTCACAATTTCCACCTCAAAAAAATCCTCATACGATACTTGCAACACAAAATATAACTCGACAAAGTTTTCCTATCTTGCATGCTAATAGCGGGTGATTAATTTTCACAGCACACACTGGTTCTAAATTAGCATGTTCATTAACAAGCAGGCCCAGGCGTGCTCTATCTACGTCGAATACGCCGCGTATTTGTTCAGGCGCTGAAAGGGAAGAGAAAGTTAACTAGCGTGTTATAGGATTATGGTTTAATGTTTGAAGCTTTTGTGATAAGTTTTATTTAACGTTTGCAGTAAATGAGTTGCTCTCATGCATACGTAAGTAAAGCGGTAGGCCCCTTTCCCTTTGGAAGTAAGCGGAAAGGGGCGTTGACTGAGATTTTACATCCATACTAATATTATAAATGCGAAAGTAACTCTGTTTGTATGTATATCAGTTGTCTGGTTACCATAACACGAGCTCTGCTTAGCTTGGGATCAGATAGCCGTGTGTGAGTTGTCCCAAGATATTTTTTTTTTGTATGTCTGCCTGTTAAGCTTTCACGACTGAACCATTGAATCGATTTTGATGAAATTTGGTACGGGATACGAATGAACCCCAAGGAAGTATTTAGGGTACGTTTTATGTGGACGAAGTCGCGAGCTAAAGCTAGTTTCGAAAACTTTTTGAATTTGTTTTTTTTTTGTTTATAAACAAGCCGACTCGCGATTGCCCAACTGCTATTAAGCTGTCACCTTTGTATAAAGGTAAATAATATAATCCTTATAATCTTCCAGCTTTTTCTATTTAATACTGCATCTCAGTGTCGTCGTTACAAACTCACAGAGTACAACCATAAACAATTATTTAAATAAATGTGTTTCAAGAAAATTCAATTCTATTTAATAATGCCACCATTTAAATTCATAATGACCAAAGTATAAGAGGTATAATGAAATAATAATTGCCGAAATTAAGCTCCAATTAAAAAGGAGCCTTATATCATTAAGTAATAATAGCCATTATGGTGAAACGTTTCAAGATTTGGGAGCACGGGAATAATCGTAACGTTTTGATAATTAGCACAATTTATTATAACCGTTAATGACCGCCGAACGATTACTGCTCGTTAAACTCTGATTATTCTGAATTACTGCTTTTAAATACGGACCTTCTTTTATGAAATGTTTTAAGCTATATTCTCTAATTACGATTGGAATTATTTAAAAGCAATTAAAGGGAAGTATAATTAGAAGAGGACTATTTTTTTATAATTTAGGTCGAATTATTTACTTTAGAGGAAGGTAAGTTAATTATAGTAAAATTTTTGAAGCTACGAATATTTTTTTTAATATATATTTTTTTAAACGATTACCTACTCTAGGTTCCTGGTTGTGTTTACAAAACATATAAACGCACATACAGAAACAACCAGATCCGAAACAATTACTATCTTTAGGCCATACAAATATTTGTAGCAATTTGAGAACAAAGAAAAACGCATGTTTTTCGGTGTAATGTTTATGAAAATGCCTTGTTGTTCTTGTGGTCGTAAAGCGCCGACTGCTGTGCATTAGCTCTTAGGTTCGATTCCTAGGTGAGGCTAAGTGTTATTGGGTTTTTCCACCAGGAATTTCTTAGTAGCAGCCTCTGTTGATGGCAATAGGCTCGCCTCCAATCACATGGGACTTAAACGCCATGTAGGTATAGGTACTAATGGGTACCTACACCTCTACCTAATCCTTCGGGGACAACAAGCAAGAGTAAAAATCGTTAGGTACTTAGCTCATATAATAAGCCGTTTTATACATACCTGCCCAAAATTTACATATTTTATTTCTCACGACTTATCTCTTTCACACCTAACTACACACGACCACCAATAAATATCCTGAACAATTCCCCTGCTCGTACATTTAACACATTAAGACGATGTTACATGACACACAAGGTCGTAACCAAATCGACCGGCACAGGGATGTCTAAAACAGCCTATAAATTTTCCTGACGCGACGGGCGAACTTAGGTCTGTACATCATGATCGTTTCTTCGATAAAGTTTATTATATTAAGGTGGAAGGACCTATTTACCGATGCCAGTTAAAAGAATACTGATTTTGAATTAAGAACTGCCTGTTTTTTTTTTAGCTGGTAAAAATCAAAAAACCATCCTGTTCCTTCTGTTGCCCTTTATGTTCCGGGGCCACGGTATCCTGTTATTAAGAACTGCCTATGGTGCCAGTTGTTCAGAGTTATGAGAAACTTATTGTTTACAATTATGACCAAACCAGTTTTTGTCCATAACTTGGTCCGCGTTAAAGTTGATATAGGTACATATTATCCCACGGGAACCATACATTTTTCCAGAACTAAAAGTAGCCTTCAAGCTATTTCAAACTATATTTAGTCTTTCTCTGTGCCAAACATCCAGATCAGTTCAGCCGTTCTGGCGTGATTGTGTAACAAACATCCATGAATTAAAAGATTCGCATTTGTATAAGAGAATCAAAACTAATTCTATTTCATTGAAAGGTCCAAAAATTAAAGACAATAGCTGATATTCAGTGCCCTTTGCGTTCCAGGGCAGAGGTAACTCTTTGGAACTAATTTCGTGAAACTTTTTTTTTTTTTACGTGGTAAAAATCATCAAAGGACTGTCGGACTTTTACTGACTAAAAAACTACCCTGTTCCTTCTGTTGCCCTTTACGTTCCGGGGCCACGGTATCCTGTTAAGACGTCCCGCTACCACGGCAAAAAAAAAAACGGAATTTCGTGACCTTGGAATGCGAAGGGCATTAGGAGGAACCCGGATGGGGTTTAGTCAGTAAGAGTCACACCTTTCCGCTCCGCCCAGAGTGGAACAAGTCATCTGATGATTTCTCATCCTTAAAAACAAAGAAAAAAGGTATATTGTTTTCGTATTCGAAACATAGATCTCCAGTACAGTCCTACTGAAAATTTAGGACAACTAAGGTACCTGAATTCGGCAAATAATTGATTTGATTAGTATCAAAGGATCCGATACAAATGCTCCTAGAATACTGAAACTATTGTTTAAGTTAGGATGCAGAGCGCACTTTAATTGTCTGAATACCAATGAGAAACTGTTTCTCTGTCTCGAAATGTACAAACGCTTGAAGGTAATGCGATGCGAATAATGTTTTGAGAGGAATAGTATCATATCTCCTCCATACCTGATAGTAACTCCTAAGCAATACAAACACACAGATCGGTAGGATTTTTAGTAGGTAGGTAGTAGGCAAGTCGAATGACTTAATTTATCTCTCTATACATTTTTTTTTATGATTTCACCTTTAGTCCTGTAGTAAAAGTTGTTCCTAATGATGAGTACAATGACCCCCTGAAGGTTTCGGGTAAATTTTCAATTACTCTGTATATATAAAGAAAAACTGCCTCGTTGGTCTAGTGGTCGCAAGCGGGACTGCTGTGCATGAGGTCTTGGGTTCGATTCCCAGGTCGGGCAAAGTGTTATTGGGTTTTCCCATCAGGAATTTCTCAGTAGCAGCCTCGGAGTCTGGATTTGTGCCCGGTTGATGGCAATAGCCTCGCCCCCTATTACATGGGACTAAAATATAACTGGCGAAATGTGGGTGTACTAATGGGTACATCTGCTTAACTCTTTGGGGATTACAGGCTCACGCCTGACATCACTGTTATGTTATAAAGAAAAACATCAATTCCCTTGGTCATGGCATCATGGCATATTTCCCTTGGTCACCGCATCGCGCGTGAACGGTTGGACTAATTTATTTCACTAACTCTTTTGTTATTGTTTTCGTTATTGTTTGGAGAAGGTTTATAAGAAGGAAAAAATAAAATAGAAAGGCGCTACAAAGTTCGCTGGCTCTGCTAGTTTTTAATGAAATTCAGACATAGTTAAAATACCTTTGTTTCGTTAAAACAAAAGTTTAACAAAAATAATTAAAAACAGTATATGTATGTACTACTAGCTTCTGTCCGCGACTTCGTCTGTGTCCAAGTTGATTTCTTCATACATACTTTGGACCCGGTGAATTTTAGGTAATCCAAAAAAATATTGTATTCAATAATCACTATGATTTTGTTGCTAACTGTACCTTTAGTATCAAGCTTTGAATAATTTTCGTCGGTCGTCGAGTAGTTGAAGCTGATCTAGTACAAAAATATTCTTTCATGAATGTGGAGCGTGTAAATTTAATTCAAAGCAAGAGGAATGTCTGAATAGTTTGAATGTTCTTGTATCTCAGGAATTTGTATGAACATGAGCGAGCAACGAGATTTCTGCGGATCTTAGTTGTATGTTTTGATGTAACAAAGTAAAAGATGGAAGTCAACATGTTTGTCAGGAGCTAGACAGTCATTTATTTCACACAGACGTTGTGAATCGAAAACATTAGCGCGCTTGTACCAAAGAAGACAGTCTTTTGGTACAAGCGCGTTTGAAGTAGACAGTATTTTGTTTCACATATGCGTTGTAAAGGACGTAACGTATTCGATTTTTGAATTTTGTTCTAATTTTATACGACAAGCACAATAAGTAATGTTATTATTTAACACTAACACTTTTATTACAGGCATTTTTGCTTATAAGTAGGCTTCAATCACTAACTTATTTTTTAATTATGGTTACGTTATAATCATTTTTGCAATAATTTTATTATTGTGTGAAATGGGTAGTTCCAATTTAGAAATTGAAAAAATATTACGTTCTCTTCATAAAGGTCATAAATTGACTAATATGTTACATTTGTACTAGCTTCCGCCCGTGACTTCGTCCGCGTCAAAATTATATTATCCCACGGGAAACGTACATATTTTCGGAATTAAAAGTAGCCTTTGTACTATTACAGATTATAATCAATTTTTGCCATATTTCTTTTAGATCCGTTCTGACGTGATTCATTTATGCATCCAAACATTTACATTTATAATATTAGCAAGCTGTATTTTCTATAAGAAGAATTTTTCAATTTGCCTAAATTTTGTTGCACACAAAATAAAATTTTGTACCCAGCTGTAAGTTTTTCGAAAAAACTTAAATTAAATTAAGAAATATGATTAAGTAGTCTACTTTTATATGTATGGAGCGCGTTGTCCGGAATATCCCCTTAAATAGAAGCCATAAATCTTATAAATTCAGAATCAGCAACAGTACTGCGGGAATTGAATTTAGTAGGTAATGTTTATTGTTCCTATAAACAACGGGACATTTCTACGAGAGATATTGTTTTAAAAGTCTCTTGGGACATCTATTAACCTACTAAACTGGTATTTTGGCAACGCATTGGCTTCTTTTAAGAATATATGACTCGTTAAATTACGTATAGGCGAAGACAATAACAGGCGTTTTTCGCTTTCAACTTTGAAAGACTTGTGCAAACGCGAGGAGTGAACGTAATGTAAATTCGTTTCTTTTTTTAATAATACATTTATTTTTATAAGACACTAGCTTTTGTCAGCGACTTCGTCCGCGCCAAAAATAAATTTGCCTATGTTACTCGCAGACAATGTAGCTTTCTAATGGTGAAAGAATTTTTAAAATCGGTCCAGTAGTTTTTTGATCAGCTTTTTATCATAACATCACGCCTGTAATCCCCGAAGGGTTAGGCAGAGATGTACCCATTAGTGCACCCACATTTCGCCAGTTATGTTTTTAGTCCCATGTAATAGGGAGCGAGCCTATTGCATCAACCGGGCACAAACCAGACTCCGAGGCTGCTACCGAGAAATCCCTGATGGAAAAACCCAATAACACTTTCCCCGACCTGGGAATCGAACCCAAGACCTCATGCACAGCAGTCGCGCTGGCGACCACTAGACCAACGAGGCAGCTTTTTATCCATTTCTTTTTTTCCTCTTTATAATATTAGTGTAGATGCAGTATTGCGTTCTCATCAATTTCAAGGAGGTAACTGTGCTAGTTATTTTCAACACATAAGTATCAATATTTTTTTTGTTTTTTTCAATTTGTTTCCTACATAATAATTTTCAGTCTTTAGGCCATGGTTGTCACTTAACATTAGGTGAGTCGTTAGCTTATTTCCCAATCAATAGCGTATGCTAAACATTACTTATGTAGGTCTCATATTTTGTAGAATTTTCGATTTTCTATTTTTCTCTTTTTGTCTCATTTTTTTTTTAAATGGCATGTATACCTACTTACCAGCAACCAGCTTAGATAATAAACCTATAATCACCACTCTAGGCATGATCTACAATAGTACCTGCTCGTTTGTAAAGCTTGGACTGAATCGGAATCGGAAATTGCGCAGAAATCCAGTGTAAAAAAATCTAGTAACAAAAAACATATCCAATACGTCCAAATCCCAACTATACAAATGTACTAGTTCTTCCTCAAACATACTCGTATATTGGTAAGATATTCCGCGCCATTGCCGCTGTCTGTGGCGAGGCGGCTAATAAAGAAGCTGCTCGCTTTCTCTTTATCGGCCCTTTGAGATCAAGCGCTACTTGCTACCACGCGTTCTCACGACTCTGCCGCCATTAACGCCGCGTTTCTCACTTACGGCTCGTAATACCAACGGTTCGATTTATGTCAGTAAATTCTTTATTATCAAAGTGATGCTGTGGGCTCTTTTAGCGCTGTTTGTGACTTGTGAAATCAGTATTTCTCATGATATAACTAGACACGTAGGTATCTACTATTTTTTTTTGTAAGTCATTACTTACAAAAAAAAATAGTAGATACCTACGTGTGTTATATTCTCATTAGAATATTTATAGACTAGCAATTTGAACAGCTTGTATAAAAAAAATGTGCACACTAGCTTTTGCCCGCGACTTCGTCCGCGTAAATGATGGTCCTCCGTTTCATGCCCTTATTATTTATGAGCTGTCAAAACGCGCTTTTTTCATAGATTTTTTAAGGTAATAGCAAAATTAGCAAACTGTGACATCACAATGGTATCTACAGACCTATTAGTAGGCACTGTTTTGTACATACATACCTAACATCACGCCTGTAATCCCCGACGGGTTAGGTAGAGGTGTATCCATTAGTACCTACACCCACATTTCGCCAGTTATGTTTAAGTCCCATGTAATAGGGGACGAGCATATTGCCATTAACCGGGCACAAATCCAGACTCCGAGGCTGTTACTGAGAAAACACTTTGCCCGACCTGGGAATCGAACCCAAGACCTCATCCTTAGGCCACTATACCAACGAGGCAGTCATATGTCAATTAACTAACTATTTAATGACTTCAGAGAAAACTAAAAATCTGATTTAACAGTTATTGGTTCATGGTGTCTACACACGTATTAGTAGGCATTGTTTTGTACATTATTAAGTAAGTAGAATTTTATAACAATACCACGTTCAATTCAAGAAAACGGAAACTCTTGAGATTAGAATATATCATAAAAGCATGTATAAATTATGATTCTCCATCAAATTCTCCGAGGGGCTTCATCCACGTACCTTGGAAGCGATAAGAACTGTCTATGGTGCCAGTTGTTCACAGTTATGAGAAACTTTTTGTTTACAATTATGAAAAGCCAGTTTTTGTCCATAACTCGGTCCGCGTTAAAGTTGATATAGGTACCTATTATCCCACGGGAACCATACATTTTTCCAGAACTAAAAGTAGCCTACAAGCTATTTCAAACTATATTTAGTCTTTCTCTGTGCCAAACATCCAGATCAGTTCAGCCGTTCTGGCGTGATTGTGTAACAAACATCCATTAATTAAAAGATTCGCATTTTTATAAGAGAAATCAAAACTATGTAGTTCAATTTAATTGAAAGGTCCAAAAATTAAAGGCCATAGCTGATGTTCGGTGCCCTTTGCGTTCCAAGGCAGCGGTAACTCTTTCGAACTAATTTCGTGAACCTTTCTTTTTTTTTACATGGTAAATAGCATCAAAGGACTGTCAGACTTTTACTGACTAAAAAACTACCCTGTTCCTTCTGTTGCCCTTTACGTTCCGGGGCCACGGTATCCTGTTAAGGCGTCCCGCTACCACGGCAAAAAAAAAACGGAATTTCGTGACCTTGGAATGCAAAGGGCATTAGGAGGAACCCGGATGGGGTTTAGTCAGTAAGAGTCACACCTTTCCGCTCCGCCCAGAGTAGAACAAGTCATCTGATGATTTCTCATCCTTAAAAACAAAGAAATAAGGTATATTGTTTTCGTATTCGAAACATAGATCTCCAGTACAGTCCTACTGAAAATTTAGGACAACTAAGGTACCTGAATTCGGCAAATAATTGATTTGATTAGTATCAAAGGATCCGATACAAATGCTACTAGAATACTGAAACTATTGTTTAAGTTAGGATGCGGAGCGCACTTTAATTGTCTGAATACCAATGAGAAACTGTTTCTCTGCGTCTCGAAATGTACAAACGCTTGAAGGTAATGCGATGCGAATAATGTTTTGAGAGGAATAGTATCATATCTCCTCCACACCTGAAAGTAACTCCTAAGCAATACTAACACATATATCGGTAGCATTATTAGTAGGTAGGTAGTAGGTGAGTGGAATGACTTAATTTATCTCTATACTTTTTTTTTCATGATTTCAAGCAAAAGCATTCTTAAAAGTTGTTCATAATGATGAGTACAATGACCCCCTCTAAGGTTTCGGGTAAATTTTCAATTACTCTGTATATATAAAGAAAAACTGCCTCGTTGGTCTACCGCATCGCTTGTGAACGGTTGGACTAATTTATTTCACTAACTCTTTTATTGTTGTTTTCGTTATTGTAAGGAGTTTATAAGAAGGAAAAAATAAATAAAAAGGCGCTACAAAGTTCGCTGGCTCTGCTAGTTTTGAATGAAATTCAGACAAACAAAAGTTTAACAAAAATAATTAAAAGCAGTATATGTATGTACCTTCTGTTAATTGAAAGTTGATTTCTCCATATACTTTGGACCCGGTGAATTTTAAATAATCCAAAAACAAATTGTATTCAATAATCACTATGATTTTGTTGCTAACTGTACCTTTAGTATCAAGCTTTGAATAATTTTCGTCGGTCGTCGAGTAGTTGAAGCTGATCTAGTACAAAATATTCTTTCATGAATGTGGAGCGTGTAAATTTAATTCAAAGCAAGAGGAATGTCTGAATAGTTTGAATGTTCTTGTATCTCAGGAATTTGTATGAACATGAGCGAGCAACGAGATTTCTGCGGATCTTAGTTGTATGTTTTGATGTAACAAAGTAAAAGATGGAAGTCAACATGTTTGTCAGGAGTTAGACAGTCATTTATTTCACACAGACGTTGTGAATCGAAAACGTTAGCGCGCTTGTACCAAAAAAGACAGTCTTTTATTTCGCAACTTCAAAATGACGTAACGTACCTATTCGATTTTTGAATTTTGTTTTTGTTTTATACGACAAGCTCAGTATGTAATTTAATATTATTTTACACTAATACTTCTAGTACAAGCATTTTTTGTTGCCCACAACTTATTACACACATTAAAATTTTGCTGTAAGTTTTCCGAAAAAACTTAATAAAATAAAGAAATATGATTAAGTAGTTTACTTTTATATCTATGGAGCGCATTGTCCAGAATATCCCCTTAAATAGAAGCCATAAATCTTATAAATTCAGAATCAGCAACAGTACTGCGGGAATTGAATTTAGTAGGTAACGTTTATTGTTCCTATAAACAACGGGACATTTCTACGAGAGATATTGTTTTAAAAGTCTCTTGGGACATCTATTAACCTACTAAACTGGTATTTTGGCAACGCATTGGCTTCTTTTAAGAATATATGACTCGTAAAATTACGTATAGGCGAAGACAATAACAGGCGTTTTTCGCTTTTAACTTTGAAAGACTTGTGTAATCGCGAGGAGAGAACGTAACGTAAATTCTATATTTTTTTTTAATAATACAATTATTATTATAAGACACTAGCTTTTGTCCGCGACTTCGTCCGCGCCAAAAATAAAAATAGCTTATGTTACTCGCACACAATGTAGCTTTCTAATGGTGAAAGAATTTTTAAAATCGGTCCAGTAGTTTTTTAAGTTTATTCATTACAAACAAAGAAACAAAATATCATTTTTTTTCTCTTTATAATATTAGTGTAGAAGATGCAGTATTGCGTTGCAGTATATCAAGGAGGTAACTATAAACAAATAAAAAAAAAATTTTTTTCAATTCCTACATATTAATTTTCAGTCTTTTGTGCCATGGTTGTCACTTAACATTAGGTGAGTCGTTAGCTTATTTCCCATTTAATAGCGTATGCTAAATAAAAATTTTGTGTAGGTCACAATTTTTTTTAATTTTGTTTATCTATTTTTCTCTTTTTACTCACCAGCAACCAGCTTAGACAATAAATCTATAATCACCACTCTAGGCATGATCTTCAATAGTACCTACTCGTTTGTAAAGCTTGGACTGAATCGGAATCGGAAATTGCGCAGAAATCCAGTGTTAACAAAATCTAGTAACAAAAAACATATCCAATACGTCCAAATCCCAACTATACAAATGTACTAGTTCTTCCTCAAACATACTCGTATATTGGTAAGATATTCCGCGCCATTGCCGCTGTCTGTGGCGAGGCGGCTAATAAAGAAGCTGCTCGCTTTCTCTTTATCGGCCCTTTGAGATCAAGCGCTACTTGCTACCACGCGTTCTCACGACTCTGCCGCCATTAACGCCGCGTTTCTCACTTACGGCTCGTAATACCAACGGTTCGATTTATGTCAGTAAATTCTTTATTATCAAAGTGATGCTGTGGGCTCTTTTAGCACTGTTTGTGACTTGTGAAATCAGTAT
The DNA here is from genome assembly GCA_949774945.1 of Hoplodrina ambigua. Lineage (NCBI taxonomy): Eukaryota > Metazoa > Arthropoda > Insecta > Lepidoptera > Noctuidae > Hoplodrina > Hoplodrina ambigua. The sequence continues at coordinate 11,444,597 of OX458967.1, forward strand.
TTCTCATGATATAACTAGACACGTAGGTATCTACTATTTTTTTTTGTAAGTAATGAGAATATTTATAGACTAGCAATTTGAACAGCTTGTATAAAAAAATATGCACACTAGCTTTTGCCCGCGACTTCGTCCGCGTAAATGTTGGTCCTCCGTTTCATGCCCTTATTATTTATGAGCTGTCAAAACGCGCTTTTTTCATAGATTTTGTGACATCACAATGGTATCTACAGACCTATTAGTAGGCACTGTTTTGTACATACATACCTAACATCACGCCTGTAATCCCCGACGGGTTAGGTAGAGGTGTATCCATTAGTACCTACACCCACATTTCGCCAGTTATGTTTAAGTCCCATGTAATAGGGGACGAGCATATTGCCATTAACCGGGCACAAATCCAGACTCCGAGGCTGTTACTGAGAAAACACTTTGCCCGACCTGGGAATCGAACCCAAGACCTCATCCTTAGGCCACTATACCAACGAGGCAGTCATATGTCAATTAACTAACTATTTAATGACTTCAGAGAAAACTAAAAATCTGATTTAACAGTTATTGGTTCATGGTGTCTACACACGTATTAGTAGGCATTGTTTTGTACATTATTAAGTAAGTAGAATTTTATAACAATTCAACGTTAAGTTCAAGAAAACGAAGGCTCTTGAGATTAGAATATATCATAAAAGCATGTATAAATTATGATTCTCCATCAAATTCTCCGAGGGGCTTCATCCACGTACCTTGGAAGCGATACATACGAATGAAAACGGAAGTAAATTTAGAAAAGGCAATTTCTTTCTTTAGATATTTTATCTTTTAACCTTCCGCGAATTGGTACAGAGAAATATGGCAAATGGAGGTTTTATTGGATGATTGAATTTATTTTGATGAAAATGGTTTCAAATCGCAAGTTTATGAATACAAATAATTTTTCAGGGATATTTTATGTTCTCTCTAAGGTTATCTTGGACATCACTGACATTGGCGAAAGAAAATATCGCGAGGAAACCTAAACTCTTCCATACTAATATTATAAATGCTAAAGTAACTCTGTCTGACTTATTGTTGTTTTCGTACGGTGTAAGGTTGAACCCCGAGGAAGGATATAGGCTACTTTTTATTCTACATTGATCTACGCGGTTGAAGTCGCAGGCAAAAGCTAGTAATCAATATAAGTTTGAAATCGTCAATCTGTCTTTAACAATCAATGCTTGCTCTATTTATTATTATTTTATGTTCATCTTTCACTCCTATAGTCATATTGTATTTTTTTTTGTACCAATTGTAAAATAGTGGATATCTCGAAAAAGAAAAATTGTGGAATAGTTGCGTTAGTCGTAGTTGTGGATCGTAGCAGGTGTCGTTCTGTAGTTTCTGCCTACCCCCATGGGAAAAAGGCGTGAGTTTATGTATGTATGTATGTGGAATAGTCATACTTTTATCGAAGCAACATGGTCAAAACTTATCATCATTCACATGCCAACATTGCCACAAATAGTTGCGTACTTATCATTAACAATGTTATCAAAAGTCCATATACTTCTTTCTTCTCCTTTAATTAAAACTGTCGTGACGGTTACCTACATGTTAAATGATACCTACTTTAATTAACATAACCACTTAAACTTCCAACATTTCAAATTCTACATTCACCGCAGCCCTAAAACGGCTCTTTATCGTCGAAAGACATAATTATTTGAAAAAGAGTTCCCTTTATCAACTCTTGGGTACAGTCAACAACAAAAGTCTATTTTAACATTTATGACTTTTAAATCCAAATTATTAAGAACAATATTAAAAGTAAAACGTAATGAATATAAAATTAAGATATAATAAACCCTTACCTTTTGCCTGAAACTCTGAAAGCCAGTACATTATGTGTTTAAATGATGTAAATGTGTCTGTTTAAATGATATAAAAAAGTAACATTGTTAATCGACTTGTGTTGTTGACTGTACCTACTCGTAATGCCTACCTGTGTCGTAATGGTTACGACTGTTAGAAGTACTATTGAGGTAAACGGTTACCTCTAGGCGCCTTATGAGGTACCTAAATGTTTGTTGTTTTTTGTTAGTAGTCGTTTTGCTAGTCAACTGTTTGTTATACTGTTTGCTGGTTGAGGATTTATCTCGGGTTTGTGTTGTCGTTTGTTTTCAGGTGTTACGATTGAGATGTATAGTATTCAGTTAATGTTTCTGTTAGCAAACTAATGACTGGATTCTGTGAGAGAACTTAGGTGTGTGATTTTGCATAACATCACGCCTGTAATCCCCCAAGGGTTTAGCAGAGGTGTGCCCATTAGTACATCCACATTTCGCAAGTTAGTTAGTTTAGTTTCATGTTATAAGAGGTGAGCCTATTGCCAGTCTTCAAATTCGAGACTCTAAGGCTGCTACTGAGAAATATATATAATTCACAAGAATATTATAATTCACATACAAAACAAATGATAGTGACAAATCCAACTAAACAGCAACAAAAAAATATGACTACACCCAAAATTTACGTCCCTCTGTAAACGTAAACATTTACCCTACATACTCTCATGTCTATTTCCCTCTCTCTTCCACACTCTGTCTCACGCGTGCTAATACACAACAAAGTACAACATAATTTACCGACAACAGTCCACAGGTTGTGTGGCTATAAGGGTGGCAACAGACTGAGAGCACGCACGATTTACGAGTACTATCGATGTAACTCCCAAGCGGTGCCACGAAAGCTGTAAATTGTCAGAAACGGTGCGCTTGGGCAACGCTAACGCTGTGGTGCAACGGAATTGGGTGGTGGGGATTAAATGTTGTTTATAGTGTATTTAATGCTTGGGGTTACTTATGGCCGGACTTATGGTGAAGCAAAATATCATTGAGGAAGTTTTGCTTAATAAAAGCCTGCCTACCCTATCTGGGGAGCAATAAAAGCCGTTTGGTTATGTTAGCTTTACTACTAACCTTGCTGGTTATTTTTTCAGATCTTATGGTTAGTTTCTTATAGTATATACATACATACATAAACTCACGCCTTTTTCCAATGGGGGTAGGCAGAAACCACAGAACACCATGTGCTACGTTCCTTACATAGGTACTCCTTTCGCCTTATCCACGTTCATACATCTCGTCATACAAGCACGCCAGTTAAGAGTACTGCGCACCTGACTTTTCTGAAGAACCTCATCAATAAGGTCAGTGTAGGTCTTCCTAGGGTGACTTCTCACTGCGTTGCCACTCATCTCTGCCATTTAAATACCTTTATAAGTAATATATTTACGATGATTAAGAGGACTGTCAGATACCGCGTTCCGTGTAAAAGTAGTTTAGTCATATTTTAGACAGTAAACGTAATTAAACTTGAAATTATGTAGACAGTATAAGGGCTCTTCTTTCTTTATCATGTGGGCAGTAAGGTCTTAACGACCACACACACCCTAGTGTCAGAATTTCTAAAAAAAACTAAAATCTAGACTGTTTTCCGCCAAATAATTTCATTTCAAAATGATACGTAATTTAAAATGTCTTACAATACAAGATTTAAGAATGACTATTGTATTACTCTGTCAAGAAATTATCCTTAGTAAGGCCGGGTAGTACATTAGCCTGCCCTACGGTCTGTTTACACAACCATCATGACTATTCGTGATTCAATTTTCGACCTTTTCCCTTCATATTACAGTTGTAATTTTTATATCCTATTCTATCTCAACATGTTACGTTTGATTCTACGTATCTTTCACTTTATCATAATGGCGCTCTTATCTCAAATACTACTTTAAGATAAAGCATTATACTCCACACTCAAGTGAAATAGAAAGATTAAGTTTAATGTGCACTGTACTCGGTGTCGCGGAGTTAAGCGGCGCCATTAACTTAAATAACTTAACTTTAAGAACAGCTGTTAGGTACACTTTATTTTTATTTAGACAGTAAAGACTAACTAATTAGAAAACTTATTAAATTATTTTTTTAAAACCTAATTAATAACTTTAAAATAACGATACAATTTTAGTCAAGCATTACACAATTTTTTAATTATGTAAAGTACAGTCGCCACTACCTCAGAGCCTCAGACTATACCTTTTTGTTGTAAAATCGCTCTTATTACAACCGCATAAGATGCCACAGTGTTTACCTTAACGCGCTGTCATCCTTACATTTTTGTATTTTGTAGTTCTGTTTTGTAGTATTGTAATTTGTGTGTATGAACATGATGTATGGGTACTGTGTAGTATGGGTACCCTTCGGGGATTACAGGCGTGATGTTATGTTATCTTATGTTATGTGTAAGTTCAGTATTCAAATTCAGGTCCTGTTCACTAAATTCCTGAATGGACACGAGTACACCTTTTGACAGATAAATCATTTGTAGACAGTTTGAATGGCTAAAAATGGCTAAAAATAGAACAACTGAGTTATATTTAAGTTTCTCAATAGGTACCTACAAACAAGATCTATCACATCCTAAAGTTTAAAAATAGCTTAAATATAATTTCTTTTCTCAAACCGTTATAGATGAGGGGTTTACTTTGTCCCAGAAAAACCGGGATGAAAACTTTATCCCCATTGCAGGTAAGAAGAAAAACGTTTGTTTTGAATACGTAAGTAGGTTCTCCTCGGGTGAGTATCCCGATTCCGTCACTTGTTTCCCAGTAAACGTCAAAATAAAACAAAAGATAGTAGGCGCGTTCTGTCTCAGTTGATCGCAGACAAGTGAAAAGAGTGTGAGTTGCTTTAGTAGCTCACTGCTACTAGTCTTGTAAGTGTTTTGTTCGGTAAAATTGTAGCTACTTATTTACATAACATCACGCCTGTAATCCCATAAGGGTTAGGCAGAGGTGTACTCATTAGTACACCCACATTTCGCCAGATATGTTTAAGTCCTATGTAATAAGTCGCGAGCCTATTGCCATCAACCGGGCACAAATCCTTAATGGAAAAACCCAATAATACTTTGCCCGACCTGGGAATCGAACCCAAGACCTTATGCCCAGCAGTCACGCTTTGCGACCACTAGACCAACGAGGCAGTTATTTGTTTAGTTTAAATACTATTAGGCTGAGTAAATTGATGGTAATTAGAAATTCTCTATCTCATTTAGTGAATTTGGAATCAATCCAAACAATTAAGCTTGCTTCCTACTTTATCCGGGAAATAAAAGTAATTTATTTTTTCTATATCGCATATATAAATTACTCCAATATTTAAATGAATTCACTAGCTTCTCCCCGCGACTTAATCTGTGTAGGTCACTTCAGAATTGAGACAAAGTTCTGATAAAAAAAAATAGTTCATAGGAAATACAAAAATGAGTTAAAAGTTATATCCTATGTATTAACCGAGATCAATATCTAAAAGTGTACTAAATCGCAGCTAATTCTGTTCAGCCGTTTACGCGTGAAAAAGTAACAAACATCCACCCATACATTCTCCTAAAATTTCGGGTTTATAATAATACTAGCTTTTCCGAGTCAATGCTGATATATTATTTCACGGTAACTGAACATTGTTTCGGGATAAAATGTAACCTATATGCTATTCCAGACTATTATATATCCTTATCCGTTTAGCCTTTCTGTCGTGATTGAATAACAAACATCTGTTCATCCAAACTTTCGCATTTATAATAGTAGCATCCATTCATGTTGCGGGACGTCTTAACAGGACACCGTGGCCCCGAAACGTAAAGGGCAGCAGAAGGAACAGGGTGGTTTTTTAGTCAGTAAAAGTCTGACAGTCCCTTCCGCCCCGCCCAGGGCAGAAGGCGTCATTTAATGATTTTTACAACCTAAAAAAAAAAACATCTATCCATCCAACTGTAAATATAATCGCAAAATATAGTAGGACAGTTTGGACTTTGAACGTTCTCACTACAAACTGAGCAACATTTAAACTACATTAAATATTCATACTCTCATAGAATATTTCTGTTATTCAACATATCCCACAAAACTGTCCATTTCGTGCCTACGTATAAATTTCCCCGTGTGTCCGCATCATGCCAGATTTCCTTTGGCTGTGCCACGTATATGAGTAAACTTGGCTTTCCTATCACGTATCTCCTTTATTACAAACGCTATCTTCAATTTGCTTTGTAAAATATTTCCGTGATGTATTTTAACTATTACAGGATATAAATAGCGGCCAGTTTTCTATTGAATTGTGGGCTTAGTATACTTTTGTTTGGAAAGGTTTTGTTGCTGAAGCCACCTTTTAAAAAGATTGTACTTAACTAGTGACCCGCCCCGGCTTCGCACGGGTGTAATGTAGATACACAAACCTTCCTCTTGAGTCATCTCTTGGTTCCTCTTGTATCTATTGATGAAACCCGCATTAAAATCTGCTGTCTGCTATTAGCTGTATACAGCTAAACAAACGACTACACACACACACACACACACAACAGACACACACTAACAGACTAAATGTGGTATACCACATTTTTTATTTAAATCGGACTATCAGTTCCTGCGATTCACGTATTCAAACAAACAAACTCTTCAGCTTTGTAATTCTAACCTATACATAAAATAATAGACTTTTATTGCAGACAAATTTAATACCGTGTACTTGATCAGCCCACACTTATTGACCAAAGCAGTTTTTCCTAACCATGTAGGTATATGTATAATATGTTAGCTTACAAAACTCCCTATAAGAAACATGTTTTTCTTGTTTTTTATATTCCTCCCCTATCCGTCATTTCTAAGGTGGTATGTGAGTTATATGTCCTTGTGTGAAACGGCAATGATCCGTGCCAAATGTCTTGCGAATGGACGCGACGCGCCGTTTCGTTTTTTACGGCCGCATCAATATTGCTCTGTTGTTCACACTGTTGCAGTACAGTTGATCTTGAAGATGGAACTTTGGAGTGTTCACGGAGTTTCTTGTTCCTTTTCTTTGAAACGTGAATCTAGCTGCATATTTTTGACTGAATCCTTGACAATTCAAAAGTGCCTGTAAAAGGTTTATCTTCTTACTTTACAATATTATAAGGAGGAAAGATTTGATTGTCTTTTTGTTTGCATTGAATAAGCTCCGAAACTACTGAATCGGTTTGAAAAATTCTTTCACTGTTGGGAAGCTACACTATCCCCCCCGGGTGACATAGGTTTAATTATCAAAATATTAATAAACAAAAAATTAGGGGTCCGTAAGAAAAAGAATCACAAAGAGTGCTAATATAAAAAACATATTTTGATTTGATTTGACCAAACTCGTATAGAAACGGGAGTATCACAAAACAAATGACTGCTTCCAAAAATATGCCTCACATTCCTAGAAATGACAGATAGGGAAAAAACAAATGACTACAAAAAATATGGCGAAGACGGCAAAACGGCAGAAGCACTCACTCCCCTTTCACAAATTGTGAGGAATCCTTTTTATCGTCCAGTGATTTGTTAGAAGGTCCCTCGATTTGAATTTCATCTCCGTCCCGCGATTTCGTCTCGTTAAATTGCAGATTTCATGATAGTCCGAGGTCCTTTGCGGCGCTTTCACAGCTCCGTTCTAATGTATCTTTCTTGAAAGCCTTTGTATTGAATTAACAGAAAGCTTTCTGGAAGATAGACGTTTTCAGATTCATGAGACGAAAACATTTACTGGATTTTTCTTATTATCCGACTGTGGAGGAGCTCAATCGAATTCGACTCTACAAAGGATTTAAGGAATGTCCTGTACTGTAGGTGCGTTCACAAACCTTTGAACTCACACAAACAATCGGAGGACGCAGCGTGTATTACCCGCAAGGTGCATGGACGATCCGATAAAGACCGCAGCAAGCTGCTTTCTCGTCGTACTGTAAATATTTCGGGGAGGCCTATTTATTTTTTTAAACTTTATATAACAAAATTACAAAGGCGGCCTATGTTCAGCGTTGGACGTCCTATGGCTGATATGATGATGATGATGACACAAGCAACAAGACCCGGGACAACTGCCCTTAGGCTTTGCAAATATTTATTCCGTGCGGTAGTTGAACTTGCGACACACAACGCAGCAGCCAATCGCTTGGTCACTGGTCTAGTCTGTTACAATTATTTAAAAAACAAACGTAAAAATCACAAAAAAAAAACAAGTAAAAAAAATAACGGGAAGGCGATTTCAACTTACAAGACGAGCTCTAACGTGTATTTTTCATCCAAGTCTAAGATTGATTTATTTACATGACAGTCTTGCTCCAGATTCTTAATAAACAGACCTGGAACAATCTTAAATATCATTAATTTTCAAAGAAGATCGTAAGTTAGATACTGAGAGCTAAATAAATTACTCCTATTTACGGAACTTCTCAGTGGAGGCTATTAGATAAGTAGTACAGCTTAGTTAGATAAAGTTTCACGAAGTAATAAATTTATTGTTATAGGAGTATTTTAGCTGCTTAATTTATGTATAATATCAGTGTTTTGACCCCAGGAGGTCAAAAACCAGGCGTTTTGCATCAAACCTCTCTAAGTAACCTCTTTAAGTATTACAAAAAAATTTAATCAGCGTCAAAACTAATATCATTACAATAATTTGCAAAACTGGGAGAAATTTTGCTCTGGGTTGGTTAATTTTGGCAGTACTAATCCCAAATGAGGTGCATTTGTATTTTCTTTTTTTGTGGAAAAGAGAAAGCGTGTTGGTGCTCAGATTTTAATTAGAGGCTGCGATGTGTTGATAACAAACAAATGAATATCGAGGTACACGGCTGTTCATTACGCATTGACGTCATCGCTTATTATAACAGCCCAGCTTTGACACAAAAAATAATTAGCCATTCAAATTAGGGTTTTAAATCGCGTAAATTAGGGTTTTAAATTGGCGTGTTAAAATATATTTTCTAATGACAAGATAAAATAAAAAAGGCGAAAGCTCGCGGGTGGCGTGGCGATTAAGATCTTTCGTAGCGATGTCAGCCTGGCCGTTGCCGTGTCGCAGTGGTGCAGATGTAATCAGCGATAGCCGTTTATCGTTTATACTACATGCTTTCAGTACGAACCTACATGTTCCGCAGTAGACGCTGCCATTGTCTCGAAAACAATTCAGTTTTATTATTGTGATAAGCGTTGAATTGTTTAAACAAAGCGTCTCAATTTTCCGTAAACGCGAATGGAGTGCTCCTTAAAGACTACATTTCGTTGATTTATATAGGCATTTTATCTCTTAAGTGTTTGTCTAGACATTAGCCGGTAAGCAGCGATTAAACTTAGCATATTTTATGGACATAACTGCTGAAAGGGGCATTTGTGGAACGAAAAGGTTTTAAGTAATTTTCAAGTTATACATTCTTCTTTTGTAACACAAGATATTGTTAACTGGTTTTTATACGTACGAGATGCAGTTAAACTTTTTACATAACATAAACTTAATATCATGCATGTTATCCCCAAAGGGCTAGGCAGAGGTGTACCCATCCAGTACCTTCATCCACATTTCGCCAGTTATGTTTAAGTCCTGTGTAATAAGGGGCAAGCCTATTGCCATCAACCGGGCACAAATCCAGATTCCGAGGCAGTTACTGAGAAATTCCTTATGACAAATCCCAATTAGAGTTTGCCCAACCTGGGAATAGAATTCAAGACCTCATGCTCTAGACCAACGATGCAGTTCATGAGATAAAAAAAAGTTTAAATTCATAAACCACACGAGTGAGTCTTAGTGTCCGTAAAGAGTGTGAATCTTTAATATCAAGTACTTCTAAGCAAAGTAGATCACCTGCTATTTATCACGAACGTGCTCTAGAAGTTAACTAAGGCTGCTCCCTCTACTTAGTAGAATTTGCATAACAATGTGGTGGCGGATAAGGGTGAGGTAACTTAGGAGATATACCTAAGTACAGACACTTAAATTTGATTAAATGACAACCTCTGAGCCCTAGTATGGAAAAATGTAAAATAAAGAAACTGTTCTGAAATTGAAAAATTTTTACGTACATAATATCACGACTGTTATTAACGAAGGATTAAAAAAAAATCTGCTGTTCTCTACAAAAATGCTACATAAAAAGATCGTAATGTATGGATCAGCTGTTTTTTTTTAATGATTTCAGGGTTGGTCCCATAGTAAAAGTTGTTCATAATGATGAGTACAATGACCCCTTTTAAGGTTTCCGGTATATTTTCAATTACCCTGTATATCGCCGTTGGTTACCTAAATACATAAATAAATAAACTTGAAATTAAAAAATAAAACCTTTTATTGCTGTTCAGTACCCCTAAAGGTACAATATATTCAAAATTCTGTTTACTTAAAATCACCATAATTATAATTCTGTTCTTAATTCCGTGCTTGCCATGTTAAAAGCCTCTATAAGGCTTTAACGTCTTCGTGTAGTCTTAACAACTGACATTACTAGGCGACGACATGGCTCTAAGAGGCATTAGTTTACCCATTACATTTGACTAGCTTTTACCTGCGACTTCGTTTGGGTAATTTTTTTACGATGCCCGTTTTTGTTGGATATCCGTGATGTTATGTTATGTTATGTAATATTTATCAAAATAATACGTCCATTTTTAGAACGAAAATATTTTTTTGTTTTACCTATATTGTTCAAGTAAACAGCAGGGACCGAAATTAACAAACGAACTCAATTAAATAACGTCACAACCTTTACAAAACAAACATTGGTAATTTTGCTCGGGCAGGTAAACTGTGCTTATATAAACACGAATAGTAAATGTAATGTATATAGAACAGACTTATGAAAGATTCATGGTACCACCGTATTTAACATTACATTCAAATCTTCCACATTCGACGTACGAAAAAACCGGCCAAGAGCTAGTCGGACTTGCTCACCAATGGTTCCGTTCTATAAAACGGCAAAAAATTCCTGTCTGTTTTATGGGAGCCCAACTTAAATACTTTAATTTTATTTTAATTATTTATTTTTGATGTGTGTGTAGGTATACACATCAAAAATAAATAATTCAATTAAAATTATATTATTAGGCTATAACTTAACTACACTTACATTATATTAATATTCTGTGAATATTTCAAGGGTTTTGTTGTTGTTTATATTGATAAATATTGCGAAAAAATCAAATTTGTTGTGTGGGAGCCCCCGTAAATATTTATTTTGTTTTCAGTAGGTATTTGTTGTTATAGCGGCAATAAAAATACATCACCTATAAAAATATCAACTGTCTAACTATCACGGTTCATGAGATACAGCCTGGTGACAGATAGACAGACGGTCGGACAGCGGAGTCTTAGTAATAGGGTCCCGTTTTACCCTTTGAGTACGGAACCCTAAAAACCACTGACTCCCTAAATCTCACGGAGAGAATAGATTTTTATTTTTGGCGACAGATTTAGAAGTTTTTTTCCTATTGTTTTTTGGGGAAGGAAATATTTTCTTGTCACGTGTGTTTATTAGGCTTACGAAAAGTATTGTTGTGTGGTAACTTTACTTTATCTGAAGTTTCACGATTTTGTGAAACGTTCAAAGAGACTTCCTTAAACAATATTGAACGTTAGAGTATACAATATTTTGTAGAATTTTGTGGCTTAGTGATTTTGGGACGCCATCTTGTGTAAGATAATTTTACACTTCACTTGGTGAATCATTTATTAGCCATAGGAAAACCTAATCTTAAACCGTTATGAAAATTCATGTGATCTGGAAAATGATGTCGTATTTGACACATATTTTGGGAAAACTGTATACGTACTACACAAAACAAAGACTGCCGACTGCTGAGCATGAGGTCTCGGAGTCGATTCCCAAGTCGGGCAGTGTTATTGGGTTTTTCAATCAGGAATTTCTCAGTAGCAGCCTCGGAGCCTCAGCCAAAAAAAAAAACAAAAAAAAGACCCACACACCCTCAAAGGGTGTTTTATGCTCAACACACACACATAAAAAGTATTTTCCACGCGACATGGGAAATCCTGGCGGGACGCTAACAGGTTTGGAGCGCAAAAACAAACATTTTAAATCTGTTTTACGAAGAATTTTCATATTCAACGAGGAGCACAGTGTAGTGATCGCTGGAACGTATGCCATTGGATTATCTTTTATCGATGCCAAAGAATAGGTGCTGTAACTGCTATGATGTGATCACGTTTAATCAATTCAATATTAGAAACACAGTTGTAATAGTAGTTCTTGGATTATACAAGGTGCAGGAGGAAACTATGCTAGTGCTATGCAAATTGTTTTTTTTTTTTTATTATAGTCTTGCCGCTGAATTTAGATAGACGGGGCCATAAACCTCACACGCTCAGTGATATAGTCGTGCGATTATGTTCTTTGAAAGAAGTGATTTCTTGAATAACAAACACGCCAACAACATCACGCCTGTAATCCCCGAAGGGATAGGCAGAGGTGTATCCATTAGTACACTCACATTTCGCATTTTTCTTAAATAACTAAACATAAATATCTATAACATTTAAAGTATTTATTATTTATGTCTTTTATGACAACCTCCTAAAATTTGACTTTTACGACACCTTGTATTTAAGATATTTTATTAATTACTAGCGTAAATTACCTCTTAGCAATTTTAGACTTTAAAGACGGTAAAACCAATTTGTTAGCTACTATAATTGAATAAATTATGTAAATTCCGTTCATTCACACCTGTACAAATGCCTGGCTGCAGAGTTCTTTCACTATTCATCCGTAGTCCAGGTTACTAGGTCGAAGAGAGTGGCCTTACACGACGCGTCGAATTTAAGCTTCCTACATTTTTTGAAAAATATATTTCGTGAGAGTTGGTCTTTAACGATGTGAGTAATCGTACCGTATAAGCTTTCGGGTACTATAATTAATGGTGAGGTGGCTTGTATAATTATTACAATGTGAGGTTGAAAAATTAGTTGTTATGTGAAAATTAAGGCTTGCTCACACTAAGACGGGCCGCAACGCAACGTTTTCACGTCTTTGCTCGATGAAGTGCTATATCAGCTTCGATATCAATTAGTATAAAAATAATTGAACAATATATGTGTACTTAACATAGCACAACAAAGTAACATGAAAATGATTGGTGGTCGCTGAAAAGAAACATGACGTCACTAGTAATAAAAAAAACAACGTCATAAAGTTACAGAAATCAAGTTCAATAACAAAGCGTCGAGGGCTTAATATTCGTTTGTAAGAAGGTGGCACATAAAAACAGCGTTATTTTGTTACAAGAAACACATAAACACACACACACATACATACATAAACTCACGCCTTTTCCCCATGATCGTAGCAGGTGGCGTTCCGTAGTTTCTGCCTACCCCCATGTGAAAAAGGCGTGTTACAAGTAAATGTTATTAAAAAAAGTATACCTACACACATACATACATGCATAACATCACGCCTGTAATCCCCGAAGGGTTAGGCAGGGATGTACCCATTAGTACACCCACATTTCACCAGTTATGTTTTTAATCCCATGTAATATGGAGCGAGCCTATTGCCATCAACCGGGCACAAATCCAGACTCCGAGGCTGCTACTGAGAAATATCTGATGGAAAAACCCAATAACACTTTGCCCGACCTGGGAATCGAACCCAGAACCTCATGCAAAGCAGTCGCGCTTGCGACCACTAGACCAACGAGGCATTCACATACATATTTAAGTCAAAAAACAAACCCGGTATTTTTAACCCAGCAATAGAAATGTGTCTCCATCAAACACAGTTTAAAAGCAAACTAAACCGCTCGGATCCAAACCGTATAAATCAGAACGTTTGCTTAGATAATGGATCCATAATACGTCGAGATTGGTTTGATACCACACTCCCGGCTCCGACTAAAATGGATCCAGACCATTTCAGAATGGTGCCATCGGAATGTTAGGCTAATAGCATAGTCAAGTTTTAGAGGGATAACGGCTAAGTGTTTTTCTTTTTACTTAGCCGTATAAATGGGATTTCGCATAAAACCACGAGACCTTTTCGCAGTTTGGGTTTTATTGTATTTTCCAGGTAGTTAAATCAGAGTTAATGGTTGAAACTGTTCATGATTACTATTTTTAGGGTTCCGTGCTCAAACGGGTCCGAATTGCTTTCGCTCATCCGTCCGTAGGTACATCTGTCTATTACTGAGCTTTTGGACTTCAAGGATTTAGAATCATAATAGGCAGACACTGAAATTTTCCGTGTCTATTAATACTATGACCGTTAATGACGTTCCTTAAACAATTAGACTATTAAAAGTGCCTTTTAATAGTCTAATTGAAATAAATGATTTTAATTTGACTTTGTTATAACAAAAAATATGCAAAATAAAATAAAATAAAAAATTAAAGGTTGTTGAAAAAAAAAACCACTTAAAATATTGGCAAAATATCTGTATTTGACACATCTACGTAACCAATTCGGTCTGTTTTCGAAAAGTTCCGTGCGGATCAGAATTTTAGTTCGAATGTTTTCGCACATGAGACAGGAAATTCGATATAACGCCGAAGTGCCAAAGTGACTCCTATAGCCGTTTGTTTAGGATGACGGCAGCTGGGCCCCTTGTTGACTTACGGCCACTCCTAATGCATAGAATATAAGTTGTTCATTTGGAGCCCTTCGCTTCTTTCTTATCGATAAGAATATCTCATGCCACCGACACCCAGTGCGAGTGCGGTGCTCCTGATCAGACAATGGTCCATTTACTATGTGTGCTATACCTGCACTTTAGAGAATATTCAAAACGTAATTGATACTGCGATAAACATGGCTACCTATTAGGTCTAATTAATGAAACAAGAAAAAAAAAACAAATAGATTAATTTTAACCATTACAACTCTTAAATTCAGGATTTTTTATATTTATTATCTACATTAATATATCATTATTTAATGTCGTGATGGCCTAGCGGTTACGGTGCCCGCCTCTCATGCTCGAGGTTGTGGGTTCGAATCCGGGCAAGTACCAATGTGACTTTTTCAATTCATATGTACTTTCTAAAGTTTATCTTATACATTACTGACATCATTCCGTGCCTCGGAAAGCACGTTAAGCTGTTGGTCCCGGTTGTCATACGTGGATCTTTGACAGTCGTTATGAGTCGTCAGAAGCTTGAAAGTCTGACAACCAGTCTTACCTAGGGGTATCGTATTACCCAGTTACTGGATTGTAGAGGTCAGATAGTCGCTCCATGTAAAATACTGGTATTCAGCTGCATCCGGTTAGACAGGAAGCCGACCCTTACATAGTTAGGAAACGGCTAGGCAAATGATGATGATGATCGACATTATTATACATCCTATTATTTATCAAGGATGATCTTACATTGATATATATATTTTGTAAAAAACCATTAAAAAGTTTAATCTCTTATTTCTTTTATCAGAGACAAAATAATAATAATAATCAGTAATACGGTACGTACATACGGTGAGAACGTTCGCACGTTGTACATGTTTTATAGGCCGTTAGTTTGTTGGGATAGCCAATTGGTGAAGATATATGGGAACACGAAACCTCCACAGGTTTGAAAATCGAAAATAAATCCATGGACATTGTAACAGTATGTTACCAGACATAATAACATAACATCATGCCTGTAATCCCCGAAGGGTTAGGCAGAGGTGTACCCATTAGTACACCCATATTTCGCCAGTTATGTGTTTAGTCCCATGTAATAGGGGGCGAGCCTATTGCCATCAACCGGGCACAAATCCAGACTCCGAGGTTGCTACTGAGAAATTCCTGATGGAAAACCCAATAACACTTTGCCTGACCTGGTAATCGAACCCAAGACCTCATGCACAGCAGTCGCGCTTGCGACCAATACACCAACGAGGCAGTCATAATTATTTAGTGACGCATAGCAGAAATGAATAAAAAAAAAACAAGGAAATGAAATTGAATACGCAGTAGAGAGCCATAAAGATTCGAAAGATAAATTACTGTCAATAAAAAATAGTAACTATAGTTGCCAGATATAGCGGAAGTTTCCTTACGAACCGATTCAATATTCATTTATTCATCAAATATAAGCTAACAGTATACACCAAATCGCTTCTATCTATGCTAATTATATAAATTACATTACACTGTTAATACATAAAGTTAGGAACTATAACATTATTTCTTGACATACAAATAAGTAGGTATAAACATGTTTTACGATTGTACTTTGAGAGTCAAAAAATATATCTGATGCAATGAATGTTATCGAATAAAACATGTTTAATTGAAAGTAAATAGTTTATTTATGAAACATTTGCAGAAATCCAACGATTTCTAAGAAAAAATTAACTATAAACAACCCTGGTAACTTTGAACGCGTAAGCAAAAAAACGAAACCAAAAAAAAGTAAGTTTTTTGGTGGACTGTACCTATGCATGATTTGGGAGAAGATGCTTAATTGAAAAGAAATACTCTATTAATTTACAGTCTGGCAAATACTTTGTTTACCGAATTGACACACTACATCAATTTGCCGCGATTAGCAATTTCACAAGACTGTCAAAATATTACTGTTAAGATTTTAATTAACACACTGTAGTTTTACATACTAGTCAATTTACGTACTTATAGTAAATTTACTAAAACGTCGTTTCCCTGGCTATAACATGGAAGAAAAAAAATATAGCAAGCAAAAATATCAACACTACATAAAAAGAAAATCAGTGCACATGGTTTAGTAAATAAAAGGACGATGATACAAGAAAGATGAATGTGTATTCTATTCGGTTTGTTTGGGCACTCCATCAGAGCTAAAGATAAGCATTCTTCATACGATACTATGAATACGGAAGAGGATCTCGAGGTCCATTGGTCATTCTAATGGATGCGCATCGTATTATGGCGAATATAAACGGATAGGGTCAGGGGATAACTACCCTAATGGTTGTCAGAATCATTTATTGTTAAAGATATCTTGTTAATTAGCTTTATGAAAAAAACACACAGATTGCAGTCTCTAAGAGTTTAATTACCTGACATTAGTTTCTCTTTTTTTTATTCTGATTGTTTTTTTGGTTTTTGTAATTATGCTGGTGAATAATGTTTATAATATATCAAATAAATACTGACTAAAGCAGCTAAATAGTTTATTTAGTACAAAATAAAACTATTAATCCTGACAATATTTGTAAACTCTTCTTTCGATAGGTAAAAATCGACTGTTGTCACAACGTGCAACGGCTGCCATAAAAAGGTGCATTACATGTTCATTGAGGGTCTTAAATGAGCCGGCGGCGGTCGATCGCATCATACCTAAGTATTTGGCGGCAAAACATTAATTTTTTCATCAATTTTCATCTTCTATCTCCATAA
Source organism: Hoplodrina ambigua (assembly GCA_949774945.1). Lineage (NCBI taxonomy): Eukaryota > Metazoa > Arthropoda > Insecta > Lepidoptera > Noctuidae > Hoplodrina > Hoplodrina ambigua. The sequence goes on from OX458967.1 coordinate 11,461,797, forward strand.
AATTAAGTGAGGTCTGTGTTTGAGTTTCGTTCCGTAATTGAGGCTTAAGACTGCGAGAAGTGACGCTTGCTTAAGCAAATTGATCGACTTACGTAATACTTATTAAGTTGGTCAAATGTGGTCACATTGTTCCCCGATTACAGGCAAAAGGTCAAATTATCATACTTTGCAATGGGTTAGTAGGTATTATGTCTTTTTATAAACGTGATTCCCGATAGATTTTATGTATGGCAATAGGGTACTTTGACGTCACTTATTTACTAACTCAATTGACTACTTACAGATTTGAAAGCCTAAAAAAATATTTGTAGCCGTTAATTTAAAATTTAAAGGATTTCAGACTGAAAATAAAGTGTTTTTTTTTATAGCAAGTTGTGTTTTAACATTTTTGGTTGATGATGTCAACAATTGTATTATCAAGGGTGTCAAATGGCTTAATAAAAGTTTGTGCCACGCATGCAACATGAATGTATGCACAATTGAGGCTAACTTTTAGAAGTGATCGCAATCTCATCTCAGTCTCGACTTGTTAAAAATACCTTTAAAGATCATTATGCGACTACATTTTGAACGTTTTTAATCAGTAGTATTGACCATCAGAAATCTGGAGTCTGTCCACGTCAACTGTTAAAGATAATCTTTCCTAACATCTATATTATTGCTGACACGATGAGTAGGGTCAGAGTCAGAAGCCAAACCAGATCCTGATGAGGTTGGTCATTTGGTCTACGGGCTATCTTATGGCTTTGGGGTTGCCCATGGCAACTATCATGAGTATTAATAACTGCTCTCATTCCAGTGTTATTGTGGGAAGGGCGTCGTTAACCCTTGTCTGTCTTGCTTGTGGCACTACAATTTATGAAGACGCAATGGTTAATGTAACAAAGTTCAAAGTACCTACCCACCAGTGCCAAGTGTCAAGTGTCGGTTTGTAATGTCAAAAGCAGCTTTTAATTAAATACATATGAATATTTACAAGGTAAGGTATATACAAAAAAACATCAAGCTTTAAAACAGCTGTCCGTTTGTCGGTCTGTTTGTCTGTTCCAGCTAATCTTCGAAATGTCTGGACCGATTTCGACGGGACTGATACTAGCAGATAGGTTTTGTTATAAAAAGTAATTGAGGCTACTTTTATTTAAGACTAGCACTCTCTCCGCGCCTTCGTTCGTGTGATTTTTTTTTACGGATCCCTGATTTTTTTATAATTGCCTGTAGCACTCGGTGATAAGCTAGCGTAGCATCCAATTTTCAAAATATGTTCAGTAGATCCGGAGATTACCACCTACAACCTCACAAACACTAGGTACTTCTTTATAAAATTGGTATAGAAAAAGAATTAGGTTTCCGAGCAATACCAAATATAATCCTGTGATAACCGACTCACTAGCTAGTTCTAAATATGATTGTGGAAAGTGCATTGTTAACCCATGTGCACATCGCAGTAGTTTCCACATAAGTTGCAACGAAGCGCACTGCGCCGATAAGCAACAAAGATAGAACAATTGTGTTTGAAATAAGTATATTACAGTGCAAACAAAGCTGTTCTCATAAATTGTCCTTTCTTCGAGATATCTCTGTGGTGACTTTGGTCCCAAGTGTGTGGTTTCTGGTCTAATGTGCCAAGTAATTGTCAACTTAATTGGCATAATGATAGTTCGTGTTCCGTAGAATATGTGCCAGTTAGTGCCAGTAATTGGCTGCCGTGAATGTCGTTAGGAAATGATGGAAGACTTTGACGTTAGAAGATGTTTTAGAGGGATGTAAGTTATTGCGGACATTTTGAATTTCGAGCACTTGTGCAGTCGACTTGGTACTCGTGTGCAGCTGGCTTTCGTTTTGAATAGTTGTGAGTTATGCCGCAATATTAGGGAGATTCATATTTTGCTGCAGATGTTTTCATATTAAGTTGGTGAAAAGATTCGAAGGCCGGTAAAATACAAAAATAATTTAGTTAAAAAAAAAAAGTAGTGTTAGCCCGTGACTTCATTCTTCGTGGACCTCGGTCATAAGTACCAACTGATTTATGTGTCGCTGACCCCTAATTTTCTTCTTAAAAAAATCAATTGTTAGTATTTAGAAGTAGTTAGTAGTCCTTAAAACGTTAGCTATCTGCCAGTGAAAGTCCTATCACAATCGGTCCAGCCGTTTCGAAGATAAGCCAGGACAGACAGGCAAAACTTGTAAATATTCATTTATTAGTTTTTGTGTAAACATTCATTTTATTTCGTACACAGTCAAAAGCTATCATTTTACTATTACAAACAAACACTTCAATAAGTAGATAAAGTTTAAACTGTGATGTATTTGTAAGTCAAAGTAAAATATTAAAGATACGAAATAATTTGATAAACTTGACCTTTAGCAAAATTATACAACTCGAGCTTACAAGTTCGTAAATGCCAAAAAGTTTGACCGAAGTGTTCATTTAGCATTAGATTTCCAAATTTAGACGTTTGATAATCGTTGGTTTTTGTTATATAGTATTTAACAAAAATAAAATATTTTAGAATTGAAAAAATAAAAAATAAAATGATTTTAACGTTGTAATAGAAAAATAACTAAAACATTTCTGCAAGACCCCTATGTCTTATATGTAAAATATAGATAGTATCAAATCTAAGTACTACACATATTTACCTACTTATTTAGTAATAGGTAGGTAATTACAAACCATATGTATATTTTGAGAAAATGAGAACAGGGACCAACTACAGGGATACTTTTCATTCATCATCCAAATTTTAAAATCGAAGTCTCTTAATTAAATTATTTTCATATGTAAAACATTATAATCAAAAACAAAAAAAAACATCAAAAGAAAATATCCGTAAAAAATCAGAATGTAGAGACACGCAGCAAGGGGGGCGTAGGGCGTGCTGTTTGTGTGTGTTCCCGAATTTTGAGGTAAACGCGTGTGCAGTCGAGTTCAGCAACCTATTGTTGAACTGTATTTATTCCCCACGTTGTGATTTTAGTAGCGGACAATGGTGAAAATCATGTATTTCTTTTTAATTCTTTTATTGATACGGTAATCGATTCTAAATCATTTCTGAAAATTTGGATGGTGGTTGCAAAATAACCCTGTATATTCTCCGTCTGTCGTGACTTCGTGAGTAAAAAAATAAAAATTAAAGAACCCAGTAGGCGGCCCCCCCCGGGCGGTACCCCCTATATTTAAAATTGAGCATTCAAAATACAATTCAGTATTTATTAACAGTTTAAAAGGCAAATATGCGACAATTTTTACTGCAACTTGAAACGTGAGCTGCGGGCAGATAATGAAGGTAATTTAAAATGTACAATTTCATATCGCTCTTATCTGATCGTACAAGTGCAAGTTATCTGGCATAAAAGTCAGAAAAGGACATTAAAATGTGTATTTCACAGCTTCTGCTATCTGTTGAAACATATCTTGTAACAAATTCGAAATATTATACAGTGCATTTTTCGGGATATACTGATAAGAATTAAAAATACATAATAATCATTTATTTACTACGGCTTACGCCAATGACAGTAATTAATAGACATAAAATTAAAACTATGCATATCAGGAACATATTTGAAAAACTAATAACATATACATAATCCAAATAATACCAGCCTATTATTATCCCACTGCAGGGCAAAGGGATCTTCCTATACAGAGAAGGTACGAGCATTGATGTTCACTTGCTCAAGCTTGTGGTATATATTCTCTTGAACAAAATGTTTATACATTAAGTAGACAGCAACCAACTAAAGCAGATTTATAGAAAAAAGTTTCGGAAACGCCAAACTCAACTCGCGCACGAAGGGTTCCGTACGTAATATTTAACAATACTTAAAAAAAGCACTTTTTGTGTAGGTATAAATAGGGTACACGAAAAGTGTTATTTTTTTCTTCAATTATCTTCAATTTTTAATTTTATTATTTGTTGTTAAAGCGGGCATAGTAATACATTTTCTGTAAATCTTAAGACTCTATCTATTATGGTTCATGAGATACAACCCGCTGACATACAGACGGACGGACGGCAAAAGCGATACGGCCCGTTACCACCCTTCGGGTACGGAAACCTAAACAGAAGATTAAAACAAATTAACTTGACCTTTCCCATTCGGATTAGCTCAGTTTAATTAATAATTTAGAAAGAACCAAAATTTCTGCGCATTTTTGTATAAATTAATAATTAATGAGGCTTAGATTTATAATTCTTCCTTTTTTCCTAATCTCTTGAAAATCCTTGTTTTTTGAAAGTTAAATGGGAATTCTGACTTCAAAAGGTTAATTCTGCAAATTAAAAAGACTCCCTCCTTGGTCTACTGGTCGCAAAGCGCGACTGCTGAGCATGAGGTCTGGGGTTTGATTTCTAGATCGGGCAAGTTGATATTGTGTTTTCCCCATAAGGAATTTCTTAGTAGGAGCCTCAAAGTCCGGATTGTGCCCGGTTGATGGCAATAGGCTCGCCCATTCGCCATAGGACTTGAGCATAACTGTGGAAATATGGGTGTACTAATGGGTACCCATCTGCCCAAACCTATGGGCATTTGAGCGTGACAGTCAATGAATAAAATATAATATATATTAAAGAAATTTTTTCCAGATTGAGACTGAGATTGTGACCATTCCTAAAAGTTAGGAAAATAGCATCAGCGGTAATGTGGGTCATTATGACCCCGAGTTGTTAACAGCTTTATTTTTGCGGCAGTTCATAAAAAAGCCGTTGCATAAAGCCTAGTCGTAACTATAATGTATATCACTAAAAGTGCCATAAAGTCGGGAAAAAATGGCGCTAGATGAGTGTGTATTTCGAGATAACTCATGATGTCATTGTAGGCTTTTATTTACTTTTCTCAGACCCGCCTATATTGGCCTTAATAGTCGAAGTTGTAAAAGACAAATAAAAATGTGACTAGACACGCTGTTTTCATGGTGTATTTTCTTATATGACCGCAGATTTTAGTCTTGTTTTTCTTCACTAGAAGTTTGTGACCTTGACCTTTCAGTTTTATTCAAGACTGGCAGTCTAAATGGAAATCGCGGATGTTTTATTATTTACATCAAAAGCTTCTGTAGAATTTAATGATTCAAAGATCTTTTTGTTACCTGCTGAAAATTATCTAGAATTATTGAACTAAAATTATTATTATCTGTTATTTATTAGAATTACTAAAAATTTCCATTCAATAGTCATACAAAGACGTAGCCTGAAAAGTGCCCGTCATTGTATAATAATAGGTTTCATTGTACTCAGATTAAACATTTCACCAAAATAGAGGATTCAGTATTAGATCTTCTATCCCGAAATTCAGCCTGAAATTAACAAAGGCTTTCTATTGTTACCTACCATTTTGCTGTTTGCTTTTCTATGCTAATACGAGTTAATTTATGCTGGCCCATTTATAGTATAAATTATGATGAAATCGGTATGAGGTTGTGAATCAAAATTATTTGAGAAATGATACGGTGGCGTGTGAGGTAAGGAAATGAGATCTTGAATACTTCAAGTCCTATGTAATGTGACACAATTGATTGTCTACTGTTCTGTCATACCGGGATGACAGCCGGACCTTCTTCTTCTTATCGTGTAGGTAGTAAGGCCTTACGACCCTACACACCCTTGTGTCAGAGTTTCTAAACTGCCTGAAGGGCCACTGACATGGTTTGAGTGGAACAGTAAGTAAGTCCAGGTTTCCTCACAATGTTTTCCTTCACCGATGCCAATGATGTCCAAGATAAATTTTAGAAAGTACATATGAATTGAAAAATTCTCAGGGGTCAGTGTCAGGGTCCAGTGGGGGGCCGAATTTGATACAAATGGTGGGATGGGGAAAGTATGAATTGTGGGTACAGTCCAGAGCACATGAAGAATTATAATTGGAATCATAATAGTAATTGGAATAGAATTAGTAATCTTTAAGTTTAGACGTCTTGAAATAATCGGTCAAGCAAGTTGTGCAGCAAGTAAATGACTGGACTAAGGGCTTTGATTACTTTTCTTTTGGCTACATATTTTTAGGTCTCTAGTAGGGGAGGGGGAGCTGCCCCCTCTGACCGTCTTCGGCAACGTCCTTGTTAGTAGGTGAGGTAAACTATCAATCTTGTTTGAACATGTCTACTGAACGGCTACGTCAGAAATTGTCGTGTAGCACATCGGTGTTCAGCTACGAACACGTAGCTAGCGTAGCGATGACGTCAGCTCAATCGTAGCCACTGCGTAGTCAGGTGTTTTTATCACGATCAACTAAAAAAATGTGATGGCTTGGTTTGTTGTAAGACATCAAGGAATTTAAAAGATATGATCTATTTATTATACCGTATAATCGATACGAGGCACATCAATAAAGCAAGGGGCAATTTCATTAACTTTTAAGGGACGATCGCAATTTAACCTCAGTCTCAATCTTTCAAAAATGCGTCTTATTTGCCTTCAAAATTTTTGACATTGCTTTTTTTAACATTTCCACACACTAGCAATTTGTCCTGTAGTGTGGGCGCGTTTACAAACATATATACTCACATACACAAACATCCAGACCCGTTACAACTCTCTATAGATATTTGTCTCTGAATATTGTTAAAATGAGATTAAATTTGATTGAATTTGATTTTGATTTAATTTGTTAAGATGAGACTGCCTCGTTGGTCTAGTGGTCGCAAGCGCGACTGCTGGTTGGGTTGTTCCATCAGGAATTTCTCAGTAGCAGCCTCGGAGTCTGGATTTGTGCAAAAACATAACTCGCGAAATGTGGGTGTACTAATGGGTACACCTCTGCTTAACCCTTCAGGGATTACAGGCGTGATGTTATGTTATATTATGAGATTAAATTTTAAATTAGTAGAAAAATTATCGTCAGTGACGTCAGTTGAAGTGTTAAAGCTGTCACAGATTTTGATCCAATAATTAAATTATGGTGAAAGATCTTACGACTCAATGTCAATGATCTTAAGGTTTTATTTTCAGTAATTTGATTTTTACCAGACTTTTATGTCGCTACATGAAGTCTATGATTTTTTGTTGCTGGTTTTATAATCATTCACGATAACCTCAACCAACGTGAAGAAAATAAGGCACCTTTTTCAAAGATAATTCAATCACGCGTGATATGACACAGCAGACCATTCTCATGATTCTTTGTCAGTTATAAAAGCAACGACACATAACTTATAGAGACGCGATTGCTTCACCCTCATCAAATATGATACCTTGGTCGACATCAATAGAGGATTCTTTATGGTAAATATGCTGTGCTATGAATAAAAAGCTTTATAAAGCTTGTGGGCACACTTTTATTGGCAATAGGCATAAAGAATGAGATGGAGATAAAGAGGATGTATAGCACCATCCCTTTTTGCAGAATTATGAAACTACTCTCACTTAGTATGTGTGGGAGATTATATTGGAACACATAAATTTTTCCATACAAATACTCGATTTTCCTTCCTGAATTTTAAGCCTGGAGCAATAATATTTGAACTCAATATAGATATCAGTTCGTTCTCTTAGATAAACAGATTTTTATAAAAGTTATGACGAACCAAATATGAACAGAAACGCCCATTTGTAACGGCCCCAAATAAACGTCTAGCTTTTTATTAGCGTTCGATGCGTCTAGCAAACAAATCTGACAGCTTAATATTGAAGTACTGCTAGAAATGCATAATAGGTATGCAACTCTAGGCTTATGACTGCCTCGTTGGTCTAGTGGTCGCAAGCGCGACTGCTATGCATGAGGTCTTGGGTTCGATTCCCAAGTCGGGCAAAGTGTTATTGGGTTTTTCCATCAGGAATTTCTCAGTAGCAGCCTCGGAGTCTGGATTTGTGCCCGGTTGATGGCAATAGGCTCGCCCCTTATTACATGGGACTTAAACATAACTGGCGAAATGTGGGTGTACTAATGGGTACCTACACCTCTGCCTAACCCTTCGGGGATTACAGGCGTGATGTTGTGTTATGCTCTAGGTTTATTACCTATACCTTTTTTTCATCCGAGCGCATATATTTTATTTGATTTATATAACTACGTTATCGAATTTACATATAAATTAAATATATATATAAATAATAAATATTAGTTGAGGCTCTGTAATATTCGGTTCTCCTCACGCAGTGATGTAATGTTCGAATCTGAAGTGTAACATTACAGGCGAATGCTCCCGATGAGGAAGCGCCTTTAGGTTCAATAAGGAAAATGTTTCGTAAAACAATGTTTAGATAGCAGACGTTTCTCAATGGTACGATTATTGTTATGTTAATTTCTTGATAATAGACAGCGTAGTAGCAGTTTAGTTTTGATTATGTTAGACTAGCGACACACCCTGGTTTTGCACGATGCAATGTAAACCATTGTTACCTGTGTGTAACTAACTATAAGTGTAAACCTTTCTCTTGTACCTTTCTCTATCTATTGATTAATCCATTGCGTAGTTTAAAAGATTTAAGTGATAAAACACCGCCGTTACAGACGGCGGGACGCGATTGTTTTATACTATGAAGAGAAGAAATAATTATAAGGACAAGTGTCGATCGCGCGTTTGTCTATGTACTTATATACGAGTAGGTACCTATACGGTGACATGAGACACTCGAAAGATTGACACGCTTCCATAAATTGCACCCATATAGTCGGTAGGTACCTAAAAGCTATATACTCCAACAGTATTTATCAAGTTTCTGTCAAAAAAACTTAAGTTAACTGTCACTATGATAACTAAGTTAGTTACTAGGGCAGCAGAGGTCGACTGGCCGTCAGCGCCGAACGTAAAGGGATTGAGAATTTACTGCAACTCAATTAGACACTCCATGAGAGCTGTACACGTCTCAAATAAATAAGAAGGCTCACCCACATAGTAATCTGAATGGCGTGGTAAGAATAGTATTACAAAAATAGTCTGTACTGATTAAGCAATACGGTACAGTTTCGTAAACACATTCTAATGTTATGCTTGGTAATGATAATAATTCCTTCTTGAGTAGTCTGATCTAGATCTATCTATTTTGTGTATAAGCCTATTCTGTAAACCAAACCCACTTTCATATAACTGTATGCCATGTCTGTGTACTAATGTGACTATAGTCACAATTAGAGAGGCAGTTTTAGTCACTTTTAGGAGATTGCAAACAGCATTCTAATCTGTAACTAACTAGATTGAGATTAGAATGTCGTTCGTATTCTAATCTTATTGTTAATCTATTAAAAATGCTTCTATTTTACTAACATTTTCGTCGACATTTTGATATTGTCGTTGAGGTGAGTTTGCTACTAAATTTTGTATGTTTCTAATTTCATGAATAAGCCTTCTGGTCGCTATTGTCACTGCATCACTGCGTGTCCAGCCTCACTGTCAGTCTAATTACTCATCGAGTATGGATTAACACATGAAAAACAGACGATGACAGTTAAGAGCACTCGTTCACTCTTCGCTATTACCGTTCACAGGGTTTGTCTGCACAGAATAGGACTGCTGCACGCAATCCCACTATGTTCTATTCATTAGTGCGACGTTTGACATGTCGTCGGCTTATATTTGCCATGCGTTGTGCCACTTTCCATTGCCAGTATCGTAATCACATTAAGTAGGCCCTTTTGCTTGCTTTGATTCGTAAATAGACCTATATAAGTACGAGTAATGCCACTTAGTCACAGTCTAATTATTATTTCACCTGTATTAATTTAGCCTTCTTAAATAGGTACTAAGTATTTTTCAAGAATATTGTAATGTATTTATTGTAGTTTTATATCCTTTTAGCGTAATAACTAACAATTGAATGTGTTTTTCAGAAAGTGTTGACTAACGTGTTAGTTTGACTTTAAGACATTCAGTCAACAGATTAAAAAAGGACACTGAAGAGCCTATACAAAAGTGAACGAAAATTAAATCACAAAAACTACAAAAGTTACGAACAACATCGACAAGTAGTGTTAAACTAAGTGACAAACGGTACAGTGTCGTCCCATTGTAATGTCAGTGAATAGCAACGTCATTGGTGCAAAAATGCAATGGGCCGGTGGGGGGGCGGGGGGCGTTCTGATTGGCTGTCACAGTGATTCATTGCATTCGATAGTTAACTTCCATTAAGTGCGGACGTCTGAACGCCAAAATGTCAGCAGGTAATTCTATTGTTGTTATATTATGTACATGTGTGTTTATGTTAAATGTTGTAGAATGATTGGTAATAGCAAATTGGCTTTTTCTGTCTTTTTAAAGAAGTCCAAATTTCGAAATTTCCTATTTTATTTTTTTTACAAACAATCGTTGTCTTTGATTGAAAAATAATCAAAAGACAACGGTCGTGTCTTGTCTTTTTACTGTGTTTATTTGCAAATTGTTGATGTTGACTTGAACAGTATTATTTTAATCTTTCAGATCACGAAACTAATAGCAAAATAACTATAGGTAACTATACGCCTATTTCTATGTTCATGTTGGACTGTATTCATGATTTTTTAACAGGAGTTATTCCTCAAGCAGGGTCTGCCGTGGCCATGATCGGAGCGAACCTTCGCTTCGGTTCGGCAGGCGCTACAAATTCCTCAGTGGTCAATAACACGCGGCATTGTCCGCCAGGTGGCGCTGCAAGCGCTGCGGCTTTGCTCGCACTCTCAGGATTGGGAATGTCGGCCAATTTGGCTCTAATGGCTGTGATCCTTAGCAAAAAACAGCTTCGAAGGTGAGTTTGGCAAAATGTTGATATAAAAGTTAATAGTGTGGAATATTTTGAAGTAAGTAAGTGTATTATACGACCTTAAATAGCTCATGAATAACGATTCTTCATGATTCTATTCATTGGTAACCTTTACTGTCCAAGATTTTATGTAGGTCTTCCACAAAGACCTGAACAAGAATACCCGAATAACGTTACAGAAAGTAAATCACGATAACTGGCTACATTTACATATCCATAGCTTTCCCAGCAATATTATCAAATATTGTCTCCCAAAAAAAAACAAACATAAATCAAGGCGGAATACTTTGTAAGAAATAAAGGCTATAAATTACAGAAACCGTTTCGATACGAAGAATGAGAAAACAGGAAAAAATGAATGTTTATCATTATTCAAATGTTGCTTATTTTACGATACTGTTGTACGTTTACAGCCTCGTTGGCCTAGTGGTAGCAAAGCGCGACTGCGGAGCATTAGGTCTTGGGTTCGATTACCAGGCTTAGCAAAGCGTCATTGGATTTTTCCGTCAGTAATTTCTCACTAGCATCCTTGGAGTCTGAATTTGTACCCGTTTGATGGCAATAGGCTCGCTTATCTCTGCCTAACATCTCTGCCTAACCCTTCTGGAATTACAGGCGTGATGTTATGTTTGTTGTACATTTATAGTCGTATATCAGGGTACGACAGAAAGAGACGTTACTGTGCCGATAGCATTAATGTTATTCTCCCAATAACACATAACAATGTTGGTCTAATATGTGTTATTGTTGAGCTAGCGATCGGCGCCACAGATTGGGCACGTCTGTATTCGGGAACACGGAATACTACTTACGGGGACCACGGAATCTGCATTTTATATGCCAGCAATCTAATAAGTGTTTAGTTAGGCTGGATTTTATCCAGTTTCAAGTTGAACTTGAAAACTTTTAAGAAAACGATCGGTGTATAAAGGACTTTTATTAAAACCTGCCAAGGGCGTGTCGGATTGGCACACGAAGGGTTTCGTAGTACTTTACATTAATTAACACTACTTATTTTTAAAAAGTGATAGTTATTTTAATAGGGACCCCCTATAATTTTTAACTTAACCTTAATTAATATTTGTATCAGCGGCCATAGTAATATACACTCTGTGTTAATTTCAAGTGACTACCATATACGGTTTACAAGATACAGCCTTGTGACAGACGGACGGACAGACAACAGAGTCTGAGTAATAGGCTACCGTTGGCACCCCTTGAGTACGAAATCCTAAAAAAGTTTAGTTCATTTGGTACGAGTAAATATTTGATTGCCTTTATAAACAAGCTAAGCTAGCAAGCAAACTCGTCGCCTAATAGGCACAAAGCCCGCCTTTCTAACTTTTGTTGCATAAAGTTTTAATAACGTTTGCATGGATGGATGTTTGTTAGTCAATCACGCCAGAATAACTTAATAGTAAATAATATGTAATTAAAAGAAATACAAGATAAACTAGGTTACAACCTGCATTTCAGGCGAAAAGAGGTTAAATAGTATCAACAAAAAAAAGTAATCTGAAAGACTTGTTATGTAAAGCAATAGTTTGCAAATGTGTAAAAATGAGACAGATATTTTACACATAGATAGGTGACAATCTGGAATAGCACACAAGCTACTTTTTATCCCGGAGTGAAGTACGGTTCCCGTGGGAAAATATATTAACTTTGACGCGGAAGAAGTCAAGGGCAGAAGCAATTTTTTTTTTAGATGTGTTTGCTTTTGACTCTAGTCTAGGTCTCTGTTAGTAAAAAATACATAAGCCACCCTAATCTTGGCTTTTACTCTGACGATATTTTACAAAAAAAAACTTGTTAAAACCTATATATTATAATAACTGTTCCTAAAAAGTTTCGTTAAGAGTATTTCTAGTCTCCAATACAAAACAGGCCTCGACAAAGTTTTAAGTAAGAAGGTTCCTAAGTTCTAGGCAACACAAAATTGGGTTAGATATAACTTAACATATACCTTTTATCTAGACATCGTTATAATGAACAAGTTATACCAAAAAGAGAGAAGAAAGAGAGGTTCAAGAGAGTTTTTCATGAGGCAAGCTAGACGAGGCATGTGCTCTACCCACTGGTAGGGCATATAGCTCGTAGAGCGGACGGTCATTGGGGTCGTAAGGCTCACGAGTGGCGACCCCATATCGAAAGGCGCAGTGTGGAAAGGTCTTTGAGGTGGACCGACGACTATGTGAAGGCCGTGGGAATTCGCTAGATGCGGGCAGCGCAGGACAACGATTGTGGCAATCTTTAGGGGAACGACGTCAACTTCTGCACATATGCCTATGTGCAGAAGTTGATGTCGTTTGGCTGACATAATGATAAAATACTATGTTAGGCGATTGACACATGGTACCGCGCACCGCCGCGGAGAGCGGTGGAGGCAAAGCGGATTGCACCGCTCGACCGCGCGGTCGTGCGGTGTACGTGTGTAATGCATCAACGTATTTTTAGAGGCCAATGCGACATGGGATCCGCTGTACTGCCGTGTGTTAATCGCCTAATAGTTCACTAGATTTACCAATAAGTAAAGTAGATATCCTCGTCTACTATTAGAAGTCTCCGTCACCCAATTTTCTTTGAGTACCTTTATCATCTGACTAAAAGATAAAGCCTCCAGAAAATATGATTTAACACCGGAGGGTTCTCAATTTGCTGCGAAATCAAATTACCGACTCACTACCAGGAGTAATTCAATAAAATAGTCCAGGAGCTAGGTATTTAAATCGATTGAACGTGTTTTGACAAAATGGTTTACAGTTAAAAGTGTTTCGTGATTATCAAAGTTCTTTTTTTTAGGTTAAAAAAAGCCTCTTCTCTTACAGAGAAGGCACGAGCATTGATCACCATTCTTGTTCAAGGCGGATTGGCGATTTCTGATTTTAAACTTTGACTTTTAGAATTATCGTAGGTAAAGAAGTACCTATCCACTTACCTACTAATAAAAAAGTCATGAAGGCGAGATAAGTGCGGTCATTTAAATCTTGTTCTATTTTTGAAATAATCCTTTACCTTCCATTGGGACGATTGCGGGCGAATATTATAATATTATACCGTTAATATTGCATATTGGTTTGTGAACACCTGTGTTTTGGACGCAATTCCATTTGATACCAATTTGTAGGCAAGATAATTGTTTCCAACGCAAATCAGTGATTGCAAATTGGAGCTTTCAATGGAAGCGTTTTGGTTTGAATTTGTAATTATGATATGTAAGTAGGTCATCCATTTGATTAAATCTCTCTGTATTCCGAACAAAGAAAGTTGAACAAAAAAAAAAAACGACTTCAAATTCAGCCAGCATTTTACTTGTCACCTCATTGTCACCTTACAAATTGTCTTTGGGCTTAAAAGCCAGTTTGTTTTTACTATTCGAATTTCAAATCGAGTTTAATCTTCATTCTAATCTAGGTTTAATTCCATTTCAAGAGATTACGGTTTAATTAAGATTTGAATCTCTTTTGATTAAACAATTAAGTAAATAAGCTTAGAATGTTTATAAAACTAATTTAGATCATAAACAAGCCTTTAGATTTTGAATAATTATATTGTACGACTGACTTTTTTATTGTTCCGTAACCAAAGGGTACCCAACAGAACCCTATTTCTATGGCTCCGTTGTCTGTATGTCATCCATTAAAGTTTTCTGATAACTTTTTAGACCTATGTTTATCCTGCTTATGTTTACGAAGTTTCATTTATTTGAAAAAATAAGGAACTGACTGAGGGTCTGACTGAGGGTCTGGACTGTTGTGCATGAGGTCTTGGGTTCGATTCCCAGATTGGGCAAAGTGTTATTGGGTTTTTTCATCAGGAATTTCTCAGTAGCAGCCTCGGAGTCTGGATTTGTGCCCGGTTGATGGCAATAGGCTCGCCCCCTATTACATGGGACTATAAACATAACTGGCGAAATGTGGGTGTACTAATGGGTACACCTCTGCCTAACCCTTCGGGGATTACAGGCGTGATGTTATGTATGAACTGAAAGTTTGTATAAATGCCGTATGGCGTAAATGTTCTTAAATACTTTGAGAGAAACCGAGACCTTTTCATTTATAGTATTCCAGAGGTAGTTTCTAAGTCTAGTCACGAAGCCACGTAGCCTAGTTCAAGACGATTGACATATTGTCAGTGTAAGAAGTATTTCGAGAGACTCTATTCTTGTCTTGTAAGGCGGCCGACTAGGTGGCATTGTAACTATGTTCGGTTTCCCAGTCTAGGGAACGTCGATATCTGGTGTAACTTTTATAGGGATTAGTCTAGAGTAACTGTTTTCTCTCAAATTTTAAAATTGTTGTCTTACGTATTCTTTTTACACGACTGCCCCAAAAAAAGGAGTGTTATGTGTTCAGAGTTAATGTATGTATGTGTGTGAGATTCTTTTTTCACCATAAGTTTTGAACGCCTGAACCGAATTAGATGTATGGGGTATCGTTACAATCCTGGCATCGCTCCGAGTAACATAGGCTAGTTAAAAATAAAATGAATCCTGTGTGGTCACTTTAAAACGTAAATTAAAACGTAATTATTAATTAACCAGCCTCAATTATTTTTTTTAATGCATCTGGCCGTGTCTATGTTTATCGTCTAGAATTTGACAAATAGATTTAAAAAATATAAAACAATGTAAATAAAAAACGTCGTAAAAAAAAACTAACGAGTTTACAAAGTACAAATATGTGCAATTTTGGCAGTCGTGTATTTTAATTTTTTTATTATAGTAGCTTGTTTGCTGTCTGTGTATACCCTGAGACTCTTGAGGCATTAAATTATGTTTTTATATCAATTCTTTGTAAACGGATGGTTTACATACGACTTAACAAAAAAAGCAAAAATTTTAAATAATGTATTTTTAGTTTAACGTTCTTTTTTGGTTGACTTAGTCAATACAAACCATATCATTTCCGTTTTTTTGGCACACTATATCGTTCAACACAAAATAGATAAGGTACATTTTCCTTTCGCGCAAATGTCCTTTCGCACAAATGTCTAGTCGCGCAAAAAGATTCACATTAGTGTCTTTTGCGTAAGTGCCCCAATAGCCAAAAAATATTAAACATTTGTAACAGATTTAAAGGTGTCACTAACATTTCTTAACGAACTGAAATAACAACGTGGCTGTCTAAACTTGTTTCAACAACATTTTAATGTTAGAAAGCTCCGCAACAATGTTAACAACATTGTTATTGACATTGTTGTTACAACGGTGGCAGGTACAAGTTTACCAAATGTTGGCTGTAAAATGTTTTGAATGTCGGAGGCAACAAAACTTTATAGTATGTTTTACTTAATTAATGTTTTGTGCTTCGTGGTTGGTAGGTAAACACTCGGAAAGATACAGGACTAGCTTTTGAGCGCTACTTCGTTCGCATAAATGTCGGTAATTGCACAATAAAAGGTAGCCTATGTGCATCTTTGGACTTCATACTTACCCCGTACCTAATTGATCAAAATCGGTTTAGTGGTTTAATGGTGTCAGCGTAACAGACATACAGACAGAGTTACTTTCGCATTTATAATATTAAGTAAGGATAAGGGGATTCCTATAATTATATTTCCAGTATAAAAAAAAATTCGCCATAATAATGTTCAAAAAAATTTCCATTAAGAAGTCTACCAAAATAAAAAAAAAAGAGGTTCCCAAGGAACTTTAAACACGTAAACAAAAAGTGTCCCTTATCCCAGAAACTTGCGAAAAATACCCAAAAAGACTCACCTGATGTTTTATTTACGTCCGAGATTCGCGGAGAAAGTTCCCTTCGGCCTCGCCCCTCCCTTGGGGGTCCTAAGTGCGTGACACTTTGGATGATTGATAAATCGTTTATCGACATTTTATACTTGTTACTTGACAGAATGAATTATGACGCTTACGTGGCTCTGGGGAGGGTTCGGACAAATAATAAAATGTAAGCAATCGTATATTAATCGGATATGCTTGTAGCAGATTTTGTGATTTGTTTTTCTATTCAATTTAATTACTCATGAAATAATAGTTAATAATTATTGATGATTGAATTAAAGGTGAGTTGTTGATGTACCTGTGCCCAGTTTTTGAAACGAAATTAGCTTATAAGTTGGCAGGCGCGTAAGCTGCTTTTAAGGTTGACTGAATATCAATAGCCAATCGGATCCCTTTACTTACAATTTTGACACGTCGATAATTTTCATTCCAGAAATAGGAAGGCTAATTCTGCTAATTAAAAACATTTAAAATCTAGTCGCGATCTCGTCTCGGCGACATTCAATTTATATAAATAAGAGGTATTTGTGATAGATTGAGACTGAGATTAGATTGCGATTGTTTCTAAAATTTGTATGTAAAATACACCCCCCCCCCCCTCTGATGTTAGTCTTCCATAAACTTAGTCTTAGTTTGTTAAATGAATAGTAATTTGTTTTGTTATGAATTTTGTCATAGATGGTCTCACGGGCTGCTGTTCCACCAGGCGATAGTGGACCTCGCCCGGGCGGCCATCTTGTTGCCCCTCGGCATCGCCGTGTTCCGCTGCCAACCGGTGTACAAGTGCTCATTGGTTGAAACCGCCTTTTTGCTACTGGTAAGTCTTTTACACATTAAGTGCCGATTTTTCAACAGTCAGATAACTTGTATCTTAAAATGTGATAGTTTGACATATTTCCTTAACAAAAACTGCCAATCTTGGATATTTTATTTTATTATATTTGTGTGATTATCTGACGAAAAAACGGTCTTATAAGTTACGTTATAAATTTGTCCACACATGTTACAAATATTTCATTTCTGTGTGTTCTTTTATGTATTTAATTATAATGATGAACTTTTTAGATTTTGTCTATTTATTCTTTTGAAGGTCAAAAGGTAAGTGTTTATATTTACTAACAAGATTAAGAAACAAACGGTCAATTTTATAAGTTTGATTTTGAATAAAGAATTCCGATGAGTCTGGAGTACCCAAGTAGAATTTATGAAAAATTTCAGCTCAGACAAACACAGGCTAGTAGGTCAAATGTAATATTGTAGGATTTGATTATAGCCACTGACTAAAAATATCCTCAGTCTAAAAGTCTAACGAACTTTCACAAAAATAAAAACCATTCTGTTTATTTATAAACATAGAATCTATACATAATATAGATCACCTCGTAATCCTAGTATAGACCTCGTAAAAACATGATACAAGACCAAAAATACAAAATACGTTCGTTTATTTTTTCTCACTACGTGACATACTTCGGTCACACGTATGACACGCAATTCCAACATGGCCGACTGAACGAGATGAACACAATCTAAAACTGTCCAATCGTTATAATTAAAAACTGCGTGTGCCACAACGGCCTGGCGATATCAAGTCTTTTCAATGAATGTAACGTATTGATAAATTTAGATCAAGAGTAACATAAATGGAATACGTATTTCATTTTAGATTAAAGCAACATTTTCCGCTGAGTCCGATGTTTAAAACCTTTTTGGATCAAAACCGAAATAAAGTCCGAAATGAAAGTCCATTAGAATCAATAATGTATACGTCCACATTTAGAGATGAACGATTCTCATCGGTTGGTAGTATTTGCGGAAATGTTTGCAAGTGATTGTCTCGATTAATGGTTTATAACTTGACCATTCGACCATATGGCTCCATTAACATATATGAGCCATAGAATGTTCATTGACACATAACTTTTTATCTTCGCGAATGTCGCTGTTTACGTTATCAGTTATGTGAATTAGTGGAATTTAGTCTTTGGGGGCTTTCTTATGCCTTTTAGTTGTAGTGGTAGTTATGTAGTTGTAGACATTTAAAATCTTGGAGTACTTAAATATTTACTTACAATGCAAAATGCTGACATGGACCATAGAATTCATATAAGTTGATGTTTGCTTACATACTATGCTACTTGCTAGTATACTATTATGAATGGATGGATGGACGGGCGGACCCATGTTTTCTGAACGGAATCATTTCAATTATTCGGTACATTTTGATCCCATTTTTATGTTTTTGTGGGATAATTTATTATTTTGGCTTAATTCTGAAGTCTACACAGACGAAATCTCGAGCAGAAGCTAGTCAAGGTCAGTTCTATAGCTTCGGTTCTTACCCATGTTTCAGGTAGGCATATAGGTACCTAAAACTCATACTTAAATATCTAGATTTAATATACACATGGCAAATTTCACATCCTTTGTTACGACAATTGTGTTCAAAAGCTGCTTTCAGTGCCTTTGTTGGATATGAAAATGAGACTGAAGTTAAGTATCATCAAACTCAGATGAGCATCAATAGAATGCAAAAAGTAACAGATATTCGCTGACAAAAGTGCTATTGTTTGAAAGTGGAGGCAGTTGGCACATAAAAGTGATTTATCGGCACTTTAGTTCAGTCGGGACGAATGAGAAAAGTGCCAAGAATAATCTTCGATGCTTAATTTTGATAGTATCTTATAAGTTCTGAATAGTTGGAGTGATTGTAGACATCCAGACGGATGTCTGGAATTATGAAGTAGATTAGGAAAATAATTCTGGAAATAGGGTTGGAATATATCTGAAGGGGCAACTTAGTAGTTTTCTCATTAATGTTTTTTTTGTCGAAAATATATAAAACATTGGTTTGTCGCGTAATAACCAACATATATTTTCGACCAAACCAAAGAAATTATAAATACAATAAATACCAATAGACTAATCAGGATTTTCGTGAAAGTTAGTGTTACAGGGGAATCGAGGACTAACGTCTTAAACATTTTAGGTGACGGTGTCAACAGTGAATATGCTCACAACTGTACTCAACGACAGTCCAATTTTCCCCGAAAACGAGGAGGAGCAAGCTGATTTATCAGCGCCATTACTGATGGACAGCCCACAGGTAAAATT
The DNA here is from genome assembly GCA_949774945.1 of Hoplodrina ambigua. Taxonomy (NCBI): domain Eukaryota; kingdom Metazoa; phylum Arthropoda; class Insecta; order Lepidoptera; family Noctuidae; genus Hoplodrina; species Hoplodrina ambigua. The sequence continues at coordinate 11,481,327 of OX458967.1, forward strand.
ATGATCTAGTCGTTCCCTTAACGACGCCTGTCGTTACTTTAATTCGCTCAAGGAGAAAATTTCAAAATTGTCAGAGATAAAAACGGCCCATTTCCTTGTTCTTAATTTTGGCAATTTTATATAGGTTTCCTTAAATGAAATGCTGATTTGATTTAAATATTTTATAAACCAAAATTTCCAATGCAAAATGAGTCTTTTGTTACAGTGCGTCCTTTTCGGAACATTCATGATTTGGTTCGCATCAATAACGATAAATCTTGGGCCCACGTTCTTATCTGGAGCTTTGGCTGCCAGTGCAGGCTCTTACGGGTCCTATGGACCGGCCCCGTCGTGCCCTTTAGTCCGAGGACCCTTCAGACATTATGTGCTTAACGCGCTGTGGATAGGCGTTAACGCTGTCTGTATTGGATTGACACTTTTCCACTTGAAAAAACTCCACCGGGACCTCACGAAGGTTTGTACATCATTAATCACACTACACTCAACGAACACCCTTGGGACCCTATAACAGATGGCATGGAGAGGTTAGTTTCACGAGACATAATAATAAAAAGTATTGCTTTGTTTACGTTGTTTGCATCATCTTCCATTCTCACAAAACCAACTTCTCCATGTTCATCATTTGATTGTGAAGTAATTTGTGACCATGACATTGTCATCCACGGCTTTATGAGAAATGGTACTAGCTATAGCAGTTGTTTTGAATGATATGTAACAAGTTTCGTAGTGTAATGCAGTTTACAGTTGCGAGAGACGCAGAACTGGTGCGCTCCAAAACTCGTTGAAACTCACGAAGTCATCCGCATAATTCCAAGTCGCTGTACAATATTGTGCATATATTCTAGTCTTACGTTGGCCGGTATTGGAATTTTTGTTGGTACCTTGCCAATATTCCTTGCGGTGTACCGCAAATAAGATTTAAATTTTCGGAATTCGCCCCACTCGAAATGGACGTTCGCATTTTAGAAGTGCGCCGTCCATATATTTGTAAATAAACAACAAAACCATACTCAATGCTTGCCGTTGCCAAAGTGCGGTTCAGATTTAAGTATTCGATAAATTTAAATCTTATCGCATGCAGGCTAACGTAGAAGCAGTACGAGTAGCTGGTTTAGTGACCACGCTTGTCAGCATGGCAGGTGACAACAGGCGAATGGATAACCTGCCCAACAGCGTTGGACCCAGGGTAAGGATTGTGGTGCATGCTTGTGTCATCCTGTAGATCTTAGATGATTTTATTTACAGCTACTTGCGTTCGGTTTATTTTGGTCTGTTTTGCTAATATCTATATTCATTCATCGCAAACCTACCAAATAATTTGTATTTATTCTCCTATTAAAACATATTATCTACTTTATGTACGTCTATTATTATTATTATCTGTCCTCTACCGATCTCCGTCTCTATTTATTAAACCATCAAAGCTATCTAAATAGGGCTTCTAAATTACTCCGGAGTGCCGTCCCTCGACGGTCCTTCATGAATTGGCTTTTGTTACTAAATTATTTGATTTCACTAGACACAATTGGTTGATTTTATTTTCGGCATCAAAATTTTATTCAGTTCTTTCAAATTCCGGGCTTTATATGCAGCATTTTGGAGGCAGATCACCATGATATTTTCTTAACTTACTTCTTCTCTCTCAGACAGTGGACGGAACTCTCTCAGACGGTCAATGCCGTTCATCAGGCAGTAACAACCTACCCCTAGGAGGTGGTCGTCGTCTCCGAGGATACTTGGCGCGTGTGGAGCGTGAGGGCGTTCGTCGCGTCCGCATGTTCCTCGTCATCACAGCGGCTTATGTGCTGTTTTGGGGCCCATTGTTCCTCATCACCTTACTGCATCATCCAGCTCTAACATCGCATATAGCTTATGAAGTAAGTAGCAGTGTTTTGCCATTCCTTAGTTTTTTAAACAGATTTGTGGTACTGTAGAATACTTTAAAGTATGTCCATTTGCTAGATCTTTGTGAATTAAGAATTCGTATATGTTCAAATCATTAAAGGGTAGCTATAAATGAGACTAAGAGTAATTTTAAAGATAATAACCATAACATAAATCAGCGAACTTGCCCGCAATACAAGTAAGTTTAAATGTCCTTTTTTTGTTATAGATGTATTTCCAAATCACTCTACATATCTCGTATGTGCACGCGGCCGTCAATCCGTTGTTGTTCATGGCTTTGCATCGAGCTTTACGAAGAGCTACTCTACAGCTGTGCTGTGGTTGCTGCGTACATTGGAGTCAGTTTGTACTGGCTTTAACCGCGGCTGGTAAGTGGGCTTGAAGTTGGAATTAAAGTCTGACTCGAAGGACCATATGCAGGAATAATTCTAACAATTTTTTTCCTAGCGCAATCGCCACTAGCACCAGCGTCATTCTCGCCCGCGGCCGTTTCACCGGAGCCACCGCCTGCGCCGCCGCCGCCGATGGTACCCCCTCCCGCCCCCCCGGCGCCGGCGCACTCCGCGCCTGCGCCTCACACGATGATGGTAATTACTTCTTATATGTAAGTGTTGACACCGTAATACGTGGTTTAACTCACTCGCACAATCCCGCACGTCAACTCCCTAGACCCCGCGAGTCGTAGACTAAGATTGCCTGCGAGCTGAATGCATGACGAGGATGAGAAACTTACTGTCGCGTAGTTTCCTCTTCCGTGGTAGTGGCGTCCTAGTCCTAGCTGCCCTACTCCTAGTAAAACGAATGAAACATCTCGCTCTCAGAGTTGGGAAGTTGAGGAGTGTGATGCTGAGAGTATGTCGAGTGCGCGTGTGCAGGGAGACGAGGATATGATGGGGGAGGCGTGGAGCAGCAGCGTGCGGCGGGTGCCGCGCTCGCCGAGTCCGCTGCTGCCCGCGATCTGAGCGCGACAGCCAGCGTCGCCCGCGCCGCCCGCGTCGCCCGCGCCGTACGTGCCGCACGCGCCGCATTCGCCGCACGTCCCGCACGTGCCGCACGTGCCGTACGCGACTTACTCGTCGCGCCCGCCGCCGGCCCGCGCCATCTTGCCCAACATATCCTACATGTGGCCGCTGTAATCGTCCGTTACAAGATAATTCTGTAAATACATGTAAGAACATTAACGTTATAAAATTGTACATAGATTTTTTGAGGTGTATCTGTCTTAGTAGTCGTGATGCTCTAAAAATATTGATGTATAGAAAGGGTATTTATAAATATTACAAAATAATATTTAAGATAATTTTAAATATTCGTTAGATTGTTGTACGTGGTAATTGTAATTGATTTAAACTAATATTGTACATTGTGTAATTTCAATTCTATTTTAAAGATAAGTCAATATAGAAAGCTAAATTCTAAATACACGAGTTCGTAGAAAGAATATTTAAAAGGCACTTCCAGTTACTTATATTCAGTAGTGACCCAAACATAACTTGATTAAATAAATAGTTATATATTTTTGTGAGGATAAGTAGATGACGTGTAATTCTTTAAGTGAAACACCAAGTAGATAGGTATATAAAAAGTAGTTTAGGAAGAGATGAATTAATGTGTCGTTGGGTGTTTTTTTAGATAACGTTTTATTCTATTCTGTAGCTGAAAAATAACTTGCCAGACGTATTTGAGAACTGTTTAAAGACTGAATATTTTTTTTATAATTTCTCTTTTTCAACTTACCAACATGTTTTACTTTGCTAAAAGATTTTTGTAGATATTTTGGAAATAAAAATTAGTAAATTATTTTAATGTATTTTTCTGTATTCCTATTTGAAATATACTGAGCCAAAGATTATTGTTTGTATTGTACAAAATTGTGCCAAATCCAATGTATAAATACCTACTTATGAAATTCAATGTGACATAGATTTTAAGGATATCAAAATTTACAACGGGACTTTTAATATTGTTTTTAAATGTAGATATTTAGAAAAAAAAAAACAATTATTTTTTCTATTATTTTCATCGATTGGAATTAAAAATACTTGTAGTTAAACAGTATAACAAAATTATTAAGATTGATTTGTTAATCTCTGACATAGTCTAGAAAAATGTTTCCTTAGAAGTTTAATTCATAAATGTTTGTTCTCGATAAAATTTTCTTTATAGGTGTGTATTAAAATTACGTATAAAACAAAAAAATAAATAAAGAAGAAAACGTAAATAAAGTCGTCCCGTTTACAATTATTTATAATAATATACAATTTTATTGATAGTTAGGTATTATTTATTGTAAATCGATGTATTAATCATGGTTGTAAAATAAGTAACTACGATGTAAAATAAAAAGATATTATGAACTAACAGAAGATTATAAAATTGTGTTCTTCAAAATACATAATAATATATTAAAAAGAAGAAAATAAATTATAAAATAAAGTGATTTATTAAATGTTTTAATTTATTTCTTACTTCTTCTCTTTTACTATCTGCCTTCCTATTCCAATAAATCACAAAGAATGATTAAATATGAAATATTCTAAAGAAGAAATATTGCAAAGATCAAGCAATACATTTGTAGGTCGTTGGCCTTTTAATTTTAAATATCCACGGATCCCAGGGCTCACTAAAATTTTATATTAGTATGATTTCACATATTATTTTGCTATCATTCCACATCAGTCGATCATAAAAATGAAAGTAATTCAACTTTGAAAAAGTCCTCTGAATCGGAATCACTTAATAGGCAAATATATATATAAATATATATATATATATCTTCAATACGTATGGAAAGAAAAAAAAACATACTTATACGTATTTTTTGTGAATGTATTTACTCTGAATAAAATTGTTTGACAAACCTCAGACAAACATGTACACGTCTCCGTAAAATATATTCGTAAAATATATTAGTCGTGTCATGAATGATATCGAAATAATAGCAGCACGAGAATTGCTATCTAAACATTAAGCTATTTTTTCTAACGGGGTTTGCCAGTTTTAGAAGGTTTTGTGCATGTTTTACTAACACATCAAAATAAAACAGATACAAGCAATCTAAATACTTACTAATATTTTAAATGTGAAAGTAACTTAGACTGTCTGTCTGTTATGCTTTCACGACTAAACTTCTGTAACGATTTTATTAAAACTGGTACGGGGTTTATTTATTTATTTATTCATTATAAACACACTATCTTTACAGGCAGGCCCAATACAATAGTGGTTTGCAAACACACAAGTTAATTTGAACCCTAAGAAATGAAGGCAACTTCATATTCCGTGTCTTCGTCTGCGTTCGCAATAATCTACATTTACGCGGAAAAAGTCGCGGGTAAGAACTAGTTAATAATACAACGAGGAAAGATTTGTGTTTTTGTTTGTAATGGATTAACTATTGGGTGTTATTGGGTTTTTCCATCAGGAATTTCTCAGTAGCAGCCTCGGAGTCTGGATTTGTGCCCGGTTGATGGCAATAGGCTCGCCCCCTATTACATGGGACTAAAAACATAACTGGCGAAATGTGGGTGTGCTAATGGCTACACCTCTGCCTAACCCTTCGGGGATTACAGGCGTGATGTTTATGTTATGTGGATTAACTAAAAAATTCTCAACCAATTTTAAAAATTATTTGAACTATATCTACATTATCAGCAAGTATAAGGCTATATTTTACTATCAACAAAATTAGGGATACGTACAGAAAAACTACGCAAGTGAAGTCGTGGGCAGCGGCTAGTGAGTATAAGTAAGTAGTTGTAGTATTATATCTAGTTATAACAAACTATATTATTATTAGTCTGCATTTAACTATTAAAACGCGGAGAGTTAATTAAAACGCAGAATTAGAACATAGACAATACATATGTATATGCATACATACATATGTGTATGACGAATAAACAATGCCTGACCTGGAAATTCAAATTAGAAACTCACGCCAAGCCAATCAATAAAACAGTCTCGCATTGATTCATTAATTTCGTCTATTTCAGATTATAAACCCATTATTAGTTAAACCCAGCGGTTTTAACAGCTTTAACTTATGTCTTTGGTTACTGCTCCGCTCTCGTAGGTCGTAGCGTGATGTTATATATCCTATAACCTTCCTCGAAAAATAGACTATTAACGTACGAAGATTTTTCAAATCCGACCAGTATTTCTTCAGATAAGCGCGTTTAAATAAACGAACAAAAAATTAAACTCTTTAGCTCTATCTCTCTTTATTATATCAGATTTCGGACTATATTTTTTCAAATGTATCCATACTAATATTATAAATGCCGAAGTAACCCTGTCTGTCTGTCATGCTTTCAAGACTAAACCACCGAACAAATTTTGATGAAATTTGGTACCTAAGGAAGCCCTTTTAACCCCAAGAAAGGACATCAATGCTACTTTTTATTGCGCGACTTCGTCTGCAACCGCGATAACCGATATTTACGCGGACAAAGTCGCGGGCAAAAACTAGTTTCCTATAAACAGTTTATTGTACAACCCTATTTATGTCCGAGGGTGCGCGTCCCCATGCTCGCCCCGCGCCGCGCTCGCTCGAGTGCACCCCTGGCAGGAGGTCATGGCCCTGACCGATATTCCAACCAATTAATGTTAAAGCGACATGTTCCTGCCATAAATAAGGACTGTGTTCATGAGATATTATTTTGATGAAGGTATTGTTTGTGGGCAAGTGATTATGTTGACTTTTTGGAATACCTAATATAATATTTTTGTTAGCAAAGTCAAACTTGAAGGTCAGGGTCATCCTACTACTGTTATAAATGTATGAAAGTTTGCATGGTTGCTTGTTACTCGATCACTCTAAAACGGCTAAATGGATTTGGTTGAAATTTTGCACAGGGGTAGATTATAGTCTGGAATAGTACATAGGCTTTTTTATCTTGGAAAAATGTACGGTCTCTTAGGAAAACGTATCAAGATTGACGCTAGTAGGTATTAAATATTTAAACAGTTAATCTATTTATATAGAAAATGGGTGTCACTATTTAAGTAGAAACATTCAAATCTAGTCGCAATATCAACTATAATCAATGTTAAAAAATTACTTAAATGTAGGTAATTGTTGGGAGGTCGTTGTTTCGGGTTTGGTTGTTTGTGTGTGTCAGTAATCGTATTGTATGTAATTGCATGAATACACGGTACAGGAGAAATTACTAGTATGTAGCAACATAACATAACATCATAACATCACGTCTGTAATCCCCGAAGGGTTAGGCAGAGGTGTACCCATTAGTACACCAACATTTCGCCAGTTATGTTTTTAGTCCTATGTTATAGGGGGCGAGCCTATTAACCGGGCACAAATCCAGACTCCGACGCTGCCACTGAGAAATTCCTGATGGAATAACCCAATAACACTTTTCCCGACCTGGGAATCGAACCCAAGACCTCATGCACAGCAGTCGTACTTGCGATCACTAGACCAACGAGGCAGAACAAAAAAATAGATGTATTCCTGACACTATCAGAGCGAGATTAGAACGCGAACGTCCTTCAAAAAAACGAGAACTGTCCCTCTGATAAACTGTAGATCGAATGTTACTCTGTCTTGCAGGTAAGTTAACTATCTATCTAACGATACAGATGAAAGACAATACAGATTGTAGTAACATTAACGTTGACTCATCTTAGTATGTTCTAGAGTCCTAACCGCAACCTCTTTGAGACAGTAGCGAGAACCTACGAGAGCACAGTTAACTCGATTTATACCCCTACGTCCTATTTCGGGGAACACCTTATAAGCCCTGAAGATATGTCATATACCTACTTACATTACCTACCCATTGGTAGGACCCTCGCGTTTTGCGGTTGTAATATAGCGACCCAACTCCGAGTTTGACTTTCAGCGCACCGATTAACACAAAACGAATAGAATATATTGATTTCAAGGATTAATAATATATTATGTATCTTCTATTTCATATTTGTTTAAGAGATTTCCAATTTGTAAGGGAATTCGGAAGATGTAATGTATTTGTATTAATTATGACTAGTACTGCGCCGCGCGTTGCGTACTGTGCTGTGCTTGTATGACGAGATGTGTGAACGTAGATGAGGCGAAAGGAGTATGTAAGGATCGTAGCAGGTGCCGTTCTGTAGTTTCTGCCTACCCCCATGGGAAAAAGGCGTGAGTTTATGTATGTATGTATGAGTAGTATTATGACCATCGATTTATTAATTGATGAACACACAATAAAAACCGTTCCGCATTTTTAAAGATAAACGTACAAACGGCGCGATTCAATTTAATTTAATTATACTATGTAGAGATTAGATATAATGAAATATGTATTTTGAGAACGTTAAATGAGGCATAAATAGTTATTTTTACTTGATATTGAAATAAATAAAACATTGCCTTTATTAGTTACATTGCGAAGAAAGATAATAAATAAGAATAACAAAACAATACATTTCAAATATCGCCATGTTTTCGCCTGCCTGTCAAAACATCAAAAGATTGGTTTACTGAATAAATAAAATAATAATATTGACGTACAAAGAAAATATCGCTCCAAAAATAACATTTTCTGCCTTAGTAATGGAATAATATTCTCTGCAAAGATTTTATATAATAGACGAAACGAGAGTGTTTTTATCAGTATCAAAACCGATCAAATGTATGGAAGATAAGGGTTCCGTAATGCTCAGTAACATAACAGTATTTTTATTCTTCTCGTTCAAAATATAAAATAAAAATGCGGTCAGCAGACGGACGAAAATAAATTTATTTTTTTAAATTTATTTCAGGACAAACATCCCAAATAGCTTGCTAGTAATTACCTAAAACTATGTTAGTATACAACACTCAGACTTAGACAGACACAGACATAATACAAACAGTCACACACTGGTGCCGATTCTCTTGGTCACAAACTAAACTAAAATTACACTATTTCCATCTTTTTCTGTCCAATAAAACAAGAAAGAGACTAACGTAAATAAGAGCTGTCAAATTTAGTCAATCTGACACATCCATACAATTATAGTTGACTTCTTAAAACGTATGGAAAAAATACGGAAAAGTTCAAGGCAAAACTAATTTGACATCGCTAACTTAGTTCTTTAATGTCACCGTCCTTTCCTTTCGCTGTATGTTAGTAAGAGATGTCAATTCTCTAAATTTAGTCTAGTTTGTGAACAAGGGAATCGGCACCACTACCATTTTTTTAAACCACTTGGCAACAACACATGTACAGCGCACAGGTGCCCCATCACGTGGCCCTCTTACTAGCAACAATGCTCAGTTCAATAAAGGGTTCAGTTTTTGTCACTAGTGGCGGTACCCTAAAAACTATTTTATTTTGCGATCTCGTGTAATCAATTCGTGCAAGGCGGTTTAATCTATTTCAGCAAAAACCGCATGTTACAAAGTAGGGCCAACCCTTGAATACGTCAGCAGCTAATGAAATTATCTTACCCTTCCTCCGTTTTATCATCGGTGACATCAAAGTATGATAGTATTCATTAAACGCAGAGACCTCCTAATTAAGGTTTCAGGTTTCAAAGTTTGTCTGGACAGCTGGTGAACCTAATTAAAGTAGATTACTTTCACTTGTCTGTCTAGACTTGTTTGTTCAACTAGGTCTTAAAAAATAGTGCCAATTTTCTTAGGTAACTATGAAAGATCAACACTCGCAAGATAAAACAGGCCAGATAATAATAATACCAGCCCTTGTCCCACAGCAGGGCAAAAGCCTCTTCTCAGAGAACAGACAGAGCAGGAGAGAAGGCACGAGCATTCTCCACGCTTGCTCATAGCGTATTGGAGATTTTAGACTTACATTCACCGATATCATTTACCCATGCCCGGTTGTGGACCCACAGCCCCGTGCATGTGAGGCACCTGGAACAGTCGCAAGTTCTATAATATTTTCAAAATATTAACGCCACTAAACCAACACCTAGTTGGTAATTCTACTGTAATCATTTTCGCAAAATTCTCTTAATTGTTTACAAAAACGTGTGCAAATTTTGAAAGATTTGAATGCGGAACACAAAATTCTTTCACGATTTTCGCTCTGAGATATTGTCGTAATAAACGTTTTGGAAGCGTGAAAATAACTTTCAGTACACCAACATTCTTAGGAGTAGAATGTCAAAATTAATTTTATGATAATAGCAAAACATTCCAGAATTATGTTTGGGACTAATATAAATTTGTTTTTTTTTTTCTCTTTATTTTGTCGTACTTGTGTAGCAGCAGTATTATGGCAGTGGTCTAGCTTCTCTTGTCAGTTTCTTAATATGTAACTAGTAAATATAGTGCTATACAATTACTATTATTCGGGTTATACTATTATACTATTATACCTTAGAGCCTCGAATGCATATGAGATTCCCGCACCACCGGCTATAGGCAGAAGGGGAACACCGCTTTGGTTTTAGCTGGTAAGAGTCCGACCATGCCCCTCCGTCAGCCCCACAACGGAGGAACTCCATGAAGATTTCCAAATTGCGCCAAAAATAATAAAAAATTATATTACCTACACGATATTTTATTTTATCTTATTATTTTATTCATTTTAAAGAAATCTTACAGATTAATGGCAAACATAAAATGTCCTCCTTTCAGCTTTTTAGAAAACTGAATAAGGTAAGAATGACTAGTTTATTCTTCTCCACCGAGTTTTCTAGTAAGATACCTAGACAAATAATAATTGGAAGGATATCAAAATTCAGAAAAATAGACTGTCTTTTATTTCGAACACTGATTTACTCTTGAGAAATTGACACTGGCTAAGTGTATTGGTACAGAAATAGATATAACACGATTCTTATTTCAAATTCGATTACTTATTGTTATGTTTCGAATCACAGGGTATTTATTGTATCCAATTTATGACAATAAAACAAAGTGATTGATATGATAAAAGGAAAAAAGACCTATTTCTTTTAAGTCTGCTGGAAATAACTTTGATTGTTTTTTTTATTGGACTACTTGATGTAAACATTATTCTTACGTATTCATCGTGTTTTGGTATCAGGTATATCTGCGTTTCACCTTAATATATCAAGTGCCGCCATGACACTTATAACGAGGGGGCGCCAAAATGAATGGTGTTACACAGGCTGGAGATTAATTTATAAAAGTTTATCCTTGATAATAAAATGTCGCATAAAAAGTAAGCCTGGCGTGTCATTAGTGGGGGGAGGAGGGAGGAATGAGGTCGCATACTACGTAACAACTATTATTGTAATGTTTATGACAGCACGAGTAATTGTGTGGCAGTCGACGATAGCAAGGCCGGAATTTTTACTGTTGTTTTTTATGTTTTTATTATTCAGTGAATTAATTTTGTAAGATCACAGGAAGGTACCATTTTGTTCAAGCTGTTTGAAATAAGAGTACTGTTTTATTAAAGCTTCATTTTATTAAGTGAAAAATTTTGTTGTTTCGAGACGTGCTAAATGGCACAGAAGGGGAACTAGAGAATTTAACAGGAGATCGTGAACACACTTCTCCTCTAACCGAGGTATTATTAAACACAAAATCGGTAGTTTACCATACCTGTAATTAATAATACGCATGAAAATAAAGTAAAGAAAATTATAGCCCGTGTAAATTACATCTTTATGATTTTGAAAATAGAGACTACAATCAAACAAAAAGCACAACATACACAACATTTTAGTCATATACAAACCACAATATACGGGTCATTAGTCAATCAATAAAGGTTAACCGCATGTGTTGCGGATTAGTCCGTTGTCAATGCAAATGCACGTGTAACCGGCGTGTGTAACGTGCGCATTTAAATCGCATCTATTACCTATATTATATATATTTTACTAGCTTTTGTTTATACTTATAACTATATAACTTGTTTACATCGTACTTGCATACAAACTTCCACCCCCCTTTTCACCGCCTTAGGGGGTGATTTCTGGGACAAAAACTATTCTATGTCCTTCCCCGGGTCTTAAACTATCTCAATTTCAAACATCAAAAACCGGTCCAGGGATTTAAGCGTGAAGAGGTTACAGTAAGACAGACGGACACACTTTAGCATTTATAATATTAGTATGTATGTCATTTTATGGCAAACGATTCGACAGCCCACTTGATATTAAGTGGTAACCGCTGTCTATAGACGTCTGCAATATCAGAAGCCCAATTCTACTGATTAAAAACGTTCAAAATCTAGTTGCAGTCTCATCTCGGAAACCCTCACTGTAAGTAAATAAGACTCATCTTTGACAGATCGAGACCGAAACGCGAAACGAGAATGCAATTGTTTCTAAAAATTAGACATCACTGATATCGTTCCGTGCCTCGGAAAGCATGTAAAATACTGGTATTCAGCTGCATCCGGTTAGACTGGAAGCCGACCCCAACATAATTGGGAAAAGGCTAGGCAGATTTTGATGATGAGTTGAATTGCACTTCAGAGGCTTTGAGAAAAGTCGAAATGTTTCATGTGCCTGTAATTATACCAACACCCATACTCTCTAACTCGATATACTCGTACAGCAACGCTGCAATGCAGAAGAAATAAGTATGGTTGTAGTATTTAGGACGAGCTTCTTAACAAAAATCCTGTAGTATTATACCTATATGTATATGTTAAAATTAAGAGCACTGTGTACTAAGTGCCCTTACTTTTGATGAGTCCTTAAGTGTTCAATTTATATGTTTTAGTTTCATGAAACATTTTATCGATGTTGACCTTTAAAAGGAAGACATTATAGTAACAGGTGAAAGGGACATCGTTGCGAAAACTTTTACTATGTATTCAGTACATCATTCTAGAAATATATTAACGTTGGAGGGTCTAGAATCACATAAACATAACATCACGCCTTTAATCCCTGAAGGGTTAGGCAGAGGTATACCCATTAGTACACCCACATTTCGCCAGTTATGTTTTTAGTCCCATGTAATAGGGGGTAAGCCTATTGCCATCAACCGGGCACAAATCTAGACTCCGAGGCTGCTACTGAGAAATTCCTGGTGGAAAAACCCAATAACACTTTGCCCGACCTGGGAATCGAACCCAAGACCTCATGCACCGCAGTCGCGCTTGCGACCACTAGACCAACGAGGCAGTCAGAATCAAATATAAAAGTATCGATACGATATCCTTTCCAACTAATGGTAATTTTAAAACTTGTACATAGTACAAATTGATACGAAATAGGTAAGAATCTTACATATAACAAACTAGTAATGTTTAGGTCCCATATAATAGGGGGCGAGCCTATTGCCATCGACCGGGCACAAATCCAGACTCCGATGCTGCTATTAGTACACACTATACCTATAATTAGAATAATACTATTTTGTCTGTCACGACACGTGTCTGGCACGCTCGATGTCTGTCAATAAACGGACCTTAAGAAGTGGAACTAAATAATAATTTGCTTGCTTTGATTTTCTTTGACATCATTCCAAAATAGTAAAGTAGTTTATTTTAAAATGTTTGAAGTCTACAAGAGTTCTACAAATGTCAGTATAAACGTTAAACGAGTCGGAAATTAAAGTGCAATTCAATGGCGCCAGCTCGTTCCTTCATATTTTGTGTACTCTGCAAACTATCGACGTAGGGACTCTTTTATTTTTACATATTCTGTTGAATATCGGAACAGTAAAACCCGTTTTAATTAAGAAGCTATAATGCCACATACATAGGTACTGTGGTCGCTATGCAAGTGATCGATGTACCGCGCTTATGTTTATACTAGCTTCTGTCCACGACTTCGTCCGTGCAGTTTTTTTCACCCGCGTTCAGTTACGTCATTGGTTGCTGCTTCGTTTCCGTAGGTCGTACCGTTATGTTGCCTTTAGTTCCTCATGAATTTGGCTATCATAAACAAAAAGAATTTGTTATTTTCGACTGTCAGTTCCAGAGAATTAAATAAACAAACAAAAGATTTTTTAGCCTTATTATTATTTAGCATATAATTAATTAATTATAATTAAAATGCATACTTTTCTTAATTATATTGACTTTAAAACAGCGTGCTCACATCCTGAGTCAGGGCAAACAACTGCCGCTCGTAAAAAAAAGAAACCAGCTGCCTATTATTTTTAATTTGAATCCATTCTGGAATGCACCTGTGTTTAAAAAAAACTAAACTTTACAGCCAGTTGCATTGGCATACAACTTTCACAGTACATAAGTATAGATGTATGCTGACGCAATGGCGTGTCATTTTGCGCTGTCGAGGCTGTCCGACGATGCTTGCCGAGCTAAATGGGACTAAACGACGCATTAGCACCACGACATACTACGTAGGCACAAGGTTACAATAGGGGAGTTATTATAGGGAATGAAGATGTTGAGATAATTATGTATAGCGCTTGTGAAGGGGATGGTAGTCTGCTTGCATCGTTTAAAATAATGTCTGGTGGCTTTACATCTGTGCATAAATAAACAAATAATAAGAAGTATATTATTTATTTATTTATAAAGGCTTACCAACTAAGACACATACAGACAATCTTAACAATATACCAAGCAACAGTTAATGTATGCTCTTAAATTACAGGACAAAATTATTTTTTGACACTAATCAAGCAAATATAATAATCACTAACTACGAACTATAGAAAAGTTAGTATAAAATGCCGCGCTATTACTAGTAAGTAACAATGCAACATCTTATACCAATTTAATTTAATGCTATATATGAAGTTAGACATACAACAAAGAAAAAGATAAAAAAAAGAAAGATAAAAACCACAAACAAAAGCTTTAACTGGAAAAACTTGACATGCTATAAATGGATCTTTTAAATATGTGCAGTTTATTTGAAAAGATATCTATGTCATGCTTATTATAAATGTCATTACATTTTCTAAGAACATAGGTTATATATATTTATATATATTTGCATAAGTGGTGACTATCTGAATTCACTAAAAGATTTATTGACGAAGTTAATATTAAGACATGTCATATTTATTTACAAAGTATCTAATAAGAAAATAATTATAAAAAAACGCTGTTTAAAAAAATCTTGAGGTTACTGAATAACGTAGAAAAAACTCGGCCGAGTACGAGTACACATGAGGTTTCATGCCACTGTACAACCTCATTTTTTAAAATGTTTATTAAAAATAATACGTTACTTGTATGGAGACTCATTATTTTTTACTGTATTATATTTTTATTGTTTTGTTGCTATAATGGCTCTAACAATAAACACTCTGAAAAAATTTCGTGTCTACTTATAACAGTTTAAAAGATACAGCCCTATGCCACACGAACGAACAAATAAGGTTTCGTATAAAACCAAAATTTAATTAACCAGAATTCAAAGCTTTGACATTCTGTAACGGTTGATTGCATCAGTAATGTTCACAAGGACAATCTGCTTATGAGCAAGCAGACTGAAACCATTGTTTTAACATTAAGTGGCATGGAGACGGTAATATATTTTTTTATGTAACGAGTTTAATGTTACCCAATTGATATTGTTATTGAAGAAAGTTGGTTTTTGTAGCTTTTTTTTCGCTGTCAAATTGATATTTAACGACAGCTTGGCAATAACAATATGTTTTTCAATTTTTTTTTGACGATTTAACATATTTGGTGTACAGAACTGGTATGGGTGGCACCTACATAATATTTTATGAGACGTTACTTGAAAACGGATACTTGAGAAAATTATTTTTATTTATTTATTTTCCAACTTAAATATACCATAACAGAGATAATAAATTGCGATAATGTACAATAAGTGACCTATTACACTGTACAGGTAAAACTATACCATATTTTATAGACTACATGATCGATATAAGAATTGTAATTTTTCTTTTTTTTGTCGAGTATTTGTCGTATAGTTTTGATTATTCGTGCACTTTATCCAACGAATCACTGTATAGATTATATCCCACGCCATGCATTAGATACGGGTGGTTCATTAATCTTTGTAGCCCCCCTTCTGTTGCTACGAGGTGAGGTTTTAGACTCCCCCCAGCCCTATTCAAACTCAAGTGTATTTTTTTGGTACTGGTTAAAGGTAAATATCTAAAAAAATACTTTATTTTTTAGAATTTTACCTTTATGTACTACAGGTATAATCTAATTTAATTTCTGGAAAAAATATATTTTCAGTGTGGTAACTTCTCACTACATTCCCTCGCCCTTTGTAACCTTCGAGCCTAACGTGATTGATGAACGATCCCATACTGGTTTATTTACTACCATAATTTGCTTCAGTTTGTTAAAGCGAGGTTTTCCCATTGTTAGAAACACCTGAAACTGACTATCACCTACCTATGTAAATGCTATTTTATCTGCGCAATATATTCCTGAACGCACTTCTCAAGTAGCTCATCTAAATAACAAAGGACTATTATGGTCTGAGATCCCGAAACTGCCAAACCTACGTCATCATAACACGGTTGAAACTTTGAGAAAATATAGAGGAATATATAGGTATACGTAAGTACTTGCTAACGAAAATGTTTTATTTTATTTGCAAAACTTACAACTAATAACGGAACTTAAATAGAAAACTTGAAAATATTATTGCCAACTACAAGTGTCCACTTCTAATATATTATTATATAACTGTGTAATACAATTGAAGACTGTAAGTAGGTACTACAGGATAAATTGAAAAAAAAAACATGGAAATTAAGGTACACACTAGAAAGAGTCCTTTTTTTATTTATTTAGTTATTTCGGACCCAAATTCCTTCTACCACCACGCGTATATATACTTGACGCATGATCCGCGACCCCGATTGGTGTTGGCCCGCCTTCAGCGACCTTACAATGACGTAGATCTAACGACTGTCGGATCTGCAACCGTTACGTTAAGTTTCAAATTCCAATGTAATATAATATTCCCTATAGAACTTCCCTGTTTATAATTTATCTATGATAGAACGTACACGTATATACTATACTATACGTATATACATTAGCATTCAGTTTGGAACTAGCTGGAGCAATAGTAATGAGTCATATTAATATTCATAGATCACACAAATCGTGCTTAGTTACTGGGTTGTAACTTGATTATATCTACGTAATAGGCACGTGCAAAAACTTGTACCTATACTTAGGTATTGAAATTCTATAATATTCTATACCTTTTATTTACATGTAAAAAAATATACTTTACAAAGGCGGACTTAATGCCTTAGGCATTTTCTACCAGTCTACCTTAGGTTGATGCTTTTCTTCTGTATACCTGATCTTCAGAAAGGTTAGGTAAGCAGTACTCGTAACAGGCATGCTTGTCTAACCAGGGGGCTATTACTTTACTTTACGCACTGTTGGATTTTCAACGCCCGACTCAGTGCTGTTGAAAACCATTTCTGTAGGGAACAGCGGATTTTTTATCATAATTTCCGGGCTCTCGACTTATGGTAGCAGGAGGAACCGTCGGTAAGAGTCTGACATAAGTCTCCGTTATCACCAGATGGGGGACATCCATGAGGATTACCCCAAGAGAAAAAAAAGCATTGGACCCATAGTAAAAGTTGTTCATAATGATGAGTACAATGACCCTTTTTCAGGTTTTTGGTAAAATAACAATCACTTTGTATACCTACTTGTCATATAAAAATAGAATTCTCACTTCAAAATAACGTTACATCAAGCACCATTTTCGTGTGAAAATAGCTGCAATTTTTCAAACTCTCATTACTAGCCTGCAAAGTTTCGTGGGCAAGCTTTGAAGCTTGATATCAATGTGACGCGGATTGACGATGCCCGAACTTATAGCTCAGAAACATCAATACGAATATTACTTAACTTTGGCGCCGTCATCTATACCCAATATTGATCTTCCGAGGTCCGTGGTACACTTAAAGTTGACTAATGACAGTATTAGGACTCAATGTGATAGATGATAGGTTCAGTTCAAGTCATTGGGTTATTTCTGAATATAATTTCTGTTAAGCTTATTCATGGCGAAGACAAAAGCTTAAGCAGTTGAAAAGCTGGATCAACAAGATCAATGAATACTGGGCCAAACAAAAAATTTATCACTGATACGTTACGAAGATGAATACATAAAATATAGTGTCAATTATGTTTAATACTTATGATATTTGTTTCGTTAAGTTTCTCATATTTAAGTGAACTATGTATGTTCTTTTTGAGAAATAAATTTCTTTAAACCGAAACCAAATTGCTCACGTTAAGGTTCAAATTAAACCAATGCGTTCAAAAAGCGTCCGCTGTTGTGTGCTTGTCGTTCAATGAATTTTGTAGTGATCATGGCGATCTCAAGCCTCATCAGCGCCGTGAACTTCAAATAAACAAGTGAACATCATCGTACTTACGATATCGCGGTCACTACCACCATGTTCTGCTGCATCATTATAGGATAATGATGTTTTTTTTCTTATATTATATCTCTTTTCTTTTCTTTATACATATTATGTAAAGGGTCTCAACATTGTTTGTTAGATTTGTATGGGAAGTAGCGTGACAGCCCCAACACAAGTACCTAGGTAACTTACTGCGGCTGCCACTATTTATGTTACAAATGAAATGCTTGAGATGAAATAAAAAAAAAATTATATGCGTCAGTTTCGCGATAATAAATAGTTTTTCTTTCTTTCTTTACTCCTGCTGCCGATATCGTGCTATCGCTATGTTATCACATGTTTATTACAATTCTAGAACTCTAAAGAGACGTTTTACACACACATTGACACATTTTATGGGATGTAAAAACCTCACAAAGCTCTTAACTATGAGTACTGCTGATCAAACTAAGTAACATTGAGCAAAAATTATTGTTTAGAAACTACTTTTCTTTTTAGTCTAACATTCACTGTTTGTTTTAGCGTGAAATGTAACGCACGCAAACAATGTGTATAAAGGTGAACATGGGTCGTGGCGGAATTAAAAGTATAAAAATTTGTTTCCGCAAAAAAAATGTAAATAAGGGTGAAATTTGGCTTGGAAATCTTCGTAACCAGGAGGTTTTCAGGTGTAGTCCAGAACAAAAAAAAAAACAACAATGATTGGTAGAACATAAAACTGTCCGCTTTTTAAAGTTTTTTTACACTATGATTGTCGCAAAATATTGTGTAAAATATTTTTTTTTATAGGTCCGCTATTGATTGTAATTTCTTAGTTGACACAATTAAACATTAATTTCAAGAGACAACGTTTCGAAAAAAATAAAACACTTTTTTCACCAAAATCCCGAATAATATTCAATTAATGTAAAATTCGATTTAATTTGGGTTTTTTTTTGGGTTGGTTTTGAGTTGAGTAGTCAAATATGTGACGTCACAGTTCGATATTACCATACAAATCTATAGGAAAATCGCGTTTTGACAATCCATAAAAAGTATGACAATTTATTGCTAGAGTCAACTAACTAATTGCAAAATTGGTATATTCTAATGCATCAAAAATGTACCTGTTTTGCAACACACAAGTGCTTCTTGTACCCTATAAAATATGCCTTTATAATATATTAACACATCAACTAACATGCTCTCATATTTTACGACTGCGTATTTTATTCCACACTTGTGCACGTGGCGAGTGTTGAACACTCGAGGTAAGCGTTCTCGCCGCATTTTATAGTTTAAGTCGTTATTCCTGCGTTTTTATGACGACATGTGGGTCATAACTATGGGCAACGTTGTAGGCCAGGAATGACAATAGCAATGAAATGTTAGTTCTTGTTGGAAACCAGTTTAAATGCTGAAATGTTAATGAATAGAGGATTTTTTGACAGTGCGCTCCATATTAAACGTAGTGTAGTCATATTTTGGTAAATAGTAACTGAACTAGATTTCATTTTGTAGATAAGTAACCAGTTAGCGGTCTAGGCTTGTGGTTAGTCAGTATTTAGTCAAATAATACAATTAGAAATGATTCACAGTGATTAACTAAACCGTTTCTTTGCAAGTTTTTTTTTTTACTTTAAGAACAAAGTCCTACATAACATAACATCACGCCTGTAATCCCCGAAGGGTTAGGAAGAGGTGTACCCATTAGTACACCCACATTTCGCCAGTTATGTTTTTAGTTCCATGTAATAGGGGGCGAGCCTACTGCCATCAACCGGGCACAATTCCAGACTCCGAGGCTGCTACTGAGAAATTCCTGATGGAAAAACCCAATATAACACTTTGCCCGACCTGGGAATCGAACCCAAGATCTCATGCACAGCAGTCGCGCTTGCGACCACTAGACCAACGAGGCAGTCAACAAAGTCCTCTTAAAAGTTTAGTTAAATATTCAGTGCAATAAATCACTGGATTATAACTGAGCAATCAGTGATTTTAATGAACTGAATATTAATTAAACTGTTAAGAACTATTGGAATGACCACTGCATCATCGTTATTTTTTGTACAAAAATTAAAACTATGCTATGTAAGAGATTGACATTATTTTAATTTTTTTTTTGTTCCAGATATTGTTTTCCTTTTTCACGTATTTATAATGGTGTACAAAAAGGGTGTTCTTACAATTTAATACTAGAACTTCCGGAGATTACCTCTTACATACAAATAATCTTTGTATAACTAGACCTTACCTTTCTACCAACGTTTATTTGAGAACAGTCATAAATTATTCGTCACGTCTATTCAGCAGACACAATAGTTAGAAATAATTTAGTAAGATGATGAACAAAGCTTTGCATTCTCAGCCAAGAATAATATAGATAGACAAAGGACAGACAAACCTAATTTCATATACCTCTGACGTCATAAAGTAAGTCTCACGACCAATTTCTTAATAGACAATAGTTGTGAAATTTATAGGAGTACTGATGGGTGTCTTTTGCCAGAAGAATCACCCAGAACTATTAAATGCGGACTGGGTTACAAAGTTAAATCACATAGGTCCATAATAACAAAATATTACGCCTGTAACTCTCAAAGGTTTAGGCTAAAATTGTTAAAAATGCTTAATTACTCAAGACCCACATAATGAGACACAATTGATTTTCTATTGTTCTGACTTATCGTAAGTCAGCCGGGGCTTGACTAGTTAAAATAACACATAACATACAAAACATCACGCCTGTAACTCCCAAAGGTTTAGGCTGAGCTATACCCATTAGTACACCCACATTTCGCCAGTTATGTTTAAGTTTCATGTAATAGGGGGCGAGCTTATTGCCATCGACCGGGCACAAATTCAGACTCCGAGGCTGCTACTGAGAAATTCCTGATGGAAAAACCCAATAACTGCTTGCTGTACCCGTTTGCTTATAATAACATATTTTTTAATTCCGCAAACTGTCACATAGTCATACTATGAAAAACATCGATACGAAATGAAATATAGACTCACTCGTCTGTGACGCTAGCAAAAACTGACTAGTTCATTCTCAGGTCTCGCTTCGTTACATAGGTACATAGACGAATAAACTAGTTACGGACATTCCCAGTACACTGCTCAGTTTTTTAGCTACAAGATAATTTAATCACGTACTCCGCACTCCGAGTTTGCCTGGAAACGGATTTTCCTAATAAAAGACCACAAATTTTTTCACACATTATTTTCACGAGTACCAGTTTTGCTTATTACTTCGTAAAAGGTACATATAGTTTATCATGTCTTAACATACTTGTGAGAAAATTTTATTCCATTTTATACGCGTGAAGTGTTCTTTGTATTTTCTTGATACTTGTTTCTTTAATAAAGTTAAAGTCATATGATTTATGCATTTATTGTTTATTTATTTATTTAGACCATATTATAAAGAGCACGGATGAACGTCATGTATGAGAAAAAGAAATCTAGTTGCCCATTCCAAGAGAGTCAGTAGTTTGGTATGTAGAAGTATGAGCAAGAAACTCAATACATACCTACATGGAAAAAAAATCGTTACCTACATCAATTCAATAATTCTTTGATTGTTAGGTACAAGTAATTATGATTAAAAAAGCACTTTTTTTTTTGCACTCATCCTTCTCTTGATAATATTGTACTCTATGTCTAGAAACATATTTAGATAACCCTATCTTTGGGCTCCGCTGCTGTCAAGTAAAAAAAATAAAGTAGAAACCTGCAAAATTGTACCCTGCCTGGTAAATCCTTGCCGTCTAGTATAATGCTTGCCAATTACTTACGCGCATGATATCAGCCTCTAGAACCTTCGACGTCTAAACCTCATCTCTCAAACCTCATTTTTATTCACCTACACTAAATGGGGATTCTCTAAATCTTCTGACGTAATTCAAGAGTGCATATTTTTACGTGAACATAAGTAAGAAGGTACATATTTTTTGGAAAAAAGGACTCATTTTTCATAGCCTCTTTGATAAAAGGAGTTTCCTACATTATTACAGTGAAATAAATTATGAAAAACAACATATATTTGTTTTGGTTCCAATAAATGAGTGATTCCTTTCTCGTTGATTTTTGTTATCTTATTATTGAAGTTATCTTTAAAGGTAAAAATATAGTTAAATTAAACAATTACAGTAAGAAATAGTTAACAAAGATATCCTGTAAATATATCCATAAACTAGCTTCTGCCCGCGACTTCGTCCGCGTCAAAGTTGATAACTCCACACAAACATTGGACCGCCATTTTATACCTACTCTTTGGGAAATGGGTAATATATTTTGAAAAATCGTTACTTAGCGGACGTCTACTAACTAATATAAACTACCTCCCTGCGAAATTTACGATATTTCGTGATGAGTGAGTGAACTTTCGCTTTTGTATATTTATTTAAGGTATATTTAGATTACCTCTTTCCAAAATATTATGAAGTGGTATCAAAATTGACTTATGTTTCGATCCCAAACCATTGAAACGCAAGTTTAATACACTACTGGTTTAATACTGTACCTCACATTGTAGCTTCGATTATTTAGATATTGGATTCGATAGAGCAACTGAAATCAGAAACTGACTTTCGTGTTTTTGAAAGAAAGTATGAGCAAAACCCTGTAAACATAGACTTAATTGAAGTCTAAGCAAAGTTTTACCGTTTTAAATCACGATTTATCGATGATTTTAAATATTATTTGACTGCCTCGTTGGTCTAGTGGTCGCAAGCGCGACTGCTGTGCATGAGGTCTTGGGTTCGATTCCCAGGTCGGGCAAAGTGTTATTGGGTTTTTCCATCAGGAATTTCTCAGTAGCAGCCTCGGAGTCTGGATTTTTGCCCGGTTGATAGCGATAGGCTCGCCCCCTATTACATGGGACTAAAAAAAAAACATAACTGGCGAAATGTGGGTCTACTAATGGGTACACCTCTGCCTAACCCTTCGGGGATTACAGGCGTGATGTTATGTATGTTTAAATATTATCTTTTTTAGGGTTCCGTACCTCAGTCCGCAAATACGGAACCCTTATAGAATCACTTTGTTGTCCGTCTGTTTGTCTGTGAAGACTCTTTTCTAAGGAACGCGTGGAGGTATCAAGCTTAAATTAAAATGAAATACTCAGGTCTCGGGCACGCCGCAATCGCGGCGGTAAGACCCCTCTTTGAGGAGTGGCTGGAGGTGCGCCACGGCGTCCTCGCGTTTCGCTTGACGCAGGTCCTCACCGGACGCGATTGTTTCGGGAGGTTCCAGTGTTGGATTCAGCGGAAGGAAACGCCCGGGTGTCACCACTGTGTGGACCGCCTGGAAGACACGGCAGAGCATACGGTGTAGATCTACCCCGCCTGGACAGAGCACCGCCGTGTCCTCTCGCGTCCGGGCCCTGGTTCAGGCCATGCTCCGGAGCGAGAGGGAATGGGAAGCAGTAACCTTCTTCTGCGAAGCAGTAATGCTAACGAAGAAGGAGGCGAAACACGTGAAGAGAAGACATCCTCCACCTCACGCCCCAGCCACCGCGGGAGACCCCCTGGGCATCGGATGTTGCGAGACGTCATCCAGCTACCGTAGGCGCAGGCTTACGGACGGCGAGTGATGGGTAGCTCGTCGTCCAATCAAGGACCAGGCCCAGGTCAACAGCGCGTTTTGTTCCACGCGCGTTTCAAATTAGCTGGCAGCACAAAAGAGCTGTCAGCACTGGGACAGGGCCCCGACAGGGCCAAACGCCTGCCTGAGTCGCGGGAAGTCTTAACAGGATACCGTGGCCCCGGAACGCAAAGGGCAACA
Organism: Hoplodrina ambigua; assembly: GCA_949774945.1. NCBI lineage: Eukaryota > Metazoa > Arthropoda > Insecta > Lepidoptera > Noctuidae > Hoplodrina > Hoplodrina ambigua. Next base: position 11,505,262 of record OX458967.1, read on the forward strand.
GAAGAAACAGGGTGGTTTTTTAGTCAGTAAAAGTCTGACAGTCCCTTCCGCCCCACCCAGGACAGAAGGACTCATATGATGATTATCAATACCCAAAAAAAAAAACTTTGGTCTGCAGCCGTGAAAAAATTATATTTTTATATACGCAAACTAAAGATAAGGACGTTTATGGCGCATATTTTGATGCTCGCTAGGGAATCAAAACCAAATATAAAGGAAACTTCCCGTTGACCTAGAATCATGAAAGGCAAGAAGCAATGCAATGTAGACATAATAATTACTTTTTATGCGATTATTAACCTTTTTTTCTGTTGTGTTAAATATTGTATGGTGTAACTGCAATATTTTTCTGGCCCAGTTGTGCCCAAGTGTTCCACAGGCGCTGTAGTAAGTGGGCCATCATATAAAAGGAACACCACACTTGGCCTGAGTATCTGCGGCATCTATAACTCCTCATTTGGCTAGGTTACGTTTGCAGCGGCTTACATGAGTGCGCAGTCCATTAAGCGCTTTCCATATAGGCCACTAAAGATCTCAACAGAGTGCCATGTTTGGTGGAAGTTGTGTGATGGTGGGTCTCGACCTGGTCCTGTATGGCCTGTGTGCAAGGTATCTAACCTTCGAATGAAAGGTGGTGCAATTCCAGCCTATGGGAAAAGCTTATTGAGCAGTCAGTTTCAGGCAGCCCCGATATAATTTTACACGTCTCGTTAAGGATGATATTGCTTTTTGTTCAATGACACACTGAACACGCAAATTCACCAGCAGAAGGAACATAAAGACGTAACAGTTATGCGAAAAACATCGGGTGTTGCTCCCTAGTTGGTAGAAATAAGGTGTCGTAGCAGATGAATTTTTGATTGGTGTTGTGGCAATGTGGGTATATAAAAAGTTAGTGCTCTGTCCAATATAACATCAGGGTACTTAGGCATCTTCTAATACTCTACGTAACTTCCTCGCCACGAAATACTAAGTGTCCTGCTGGCGAATCTATTGTAAAGATGGAAAGATTCATGTCTTGCAGCACAGCCGCGGTAATAAGTAACCTAAAAAATGTAATGTCACTTAGAAATTGATTTTAAAGCGTGGGGAATATGAATGTGATGAATACTATTTAGGGTGCCTATAAAAAAAAACTCTTTCTGCGATCACAGTAGCTTCATCAAATCAAGTACCCAGAAAGCTTGAAGTCTGCGAGACATTCTCCGACAGGAGAATTACTGCAACAGATTTTTTAATTGATTTTGGTGCTCTTCCGGTTGTTGCCAAATTCTTTCTATTTAGCCATTGAAATAGAAGTATTCTTTTTATTTAGCCATTGAAATAGAAGTATTCTTTTTAGTACCTAATCACTCATCGTACACTAAGATCTTTTTATAAAATAATTCGGAAGCGCAACGAAAGGAATACTAATTACTACTGCGTAAAAAAATAACACTCGCCAATCCTTGCTAATTTATCGTCCGCTGGTATTCCAGTAGTGTACTTGGCAGTATTGTTGTGCTATGATTGGCTTAGCTAAGCCCAGGTAATAAAATATTGTATACTTAAAATGTTTGCAGATAGGCTGCCCGTCACTTGTTGAGTGTTGAGTAGCTCCTTGTAGTTATAGCGTAATGATTTTGATTTCAGAGAATAAATTATAACTAATACCTAACTGTAGTGTTGTATGTAACGTTGGTGTCGTTTTATAGCAATCCAGCAGTAAAATGATTAAGAATAATAGCCATAATGCGATAACCCTTACTTACACACATTAGTTATGTTTAATCCCATGTAATATGGGGCGAGCCTATTGCCATCAACCGGGCACAAATCCAGACTCCGAGGTTGCTATTATGAAATTTCTGATAGAAAAATCCAATAACACTTTGCCCGACCTGGGAATCGAACCCAAGACCTCATGCTTTGCAGTCGTGCAAACAGGCAAAAGTTCTAAAGCTGCTGATTTATGTGTTGTGTAACTATGTATAGATATTATTTTCTACATTAACATTTAAAAAATACGTTAATAAATCAAAGTTGTAGTAGAAACATGCACTCCTGCTTTAATTTTTTATTTTTTTGTAAGGAAATCTCACAAATAATTAAAAAACATTCAAAACAATATTAGAAAAAACACAAAAAGTAAAGCTAACTCTGGGGACCGAACTTCCGCCAACAGTTTCGCAAGGCGGTCGTAGAACCATTAGGCAATTTGCTTCGATGACAAATGACTTCAAATAGCCGTTCTAGTTTTCCATAATTCACTACGTAGGTCCTTGCAGGTATAGCGTGATAATAATTAGTTTAGAACTTCAGTCTGCACCTATTTAAAATATTGTAACATTTTGTCACTGAGATTTGCATAAAAATATGAACATAATGCAACATAGCTCACCCCCCAAAGCCAATAGCGTGATAATTTATAGCCTATGTTCTAATTTGGAAAATGTGGAATATTTATACAAAATTTCAACAGAATCTATCCGGCAGTATTCGCGTGATGCTCTAACAAACATACAGACAACCAGACAAACAGACAAAAATTCTAATAAAAATATTTTCGGCATCAGAATCCCTCCCCGACCTCATAACATTAACTCTTTTTCAAAAATATTAAATGTACAGTTTAGACGTCTCTACGATTTTATTATATGTATAGATAAAATAAAATAAAACACAAGGTATTCATATTCAGATGTAAGTGGCATTGCAGGGAAGGGGACGTCCTAGGAAGACCTACACTCACCTTATTGGTGAGGTTCTTCAGAACACTTATTGGTGAGGTTTTTGCAGTACTGGTAACCGGCGTACTTGTATGACGAGTTCTACGAACGTAGACAAGGCGAAAGGAGTTGATATGTAAGGATCGTAGCAGGTGGCGTTCGGTGGTTTAAAAAGCGTGAGTTTATATATAATACTAGCTGACCCGGCAATCTTCGTATCGCCTAACAGTTCAAATTGACTTTTAAGTATTATCACAAATCTTTTGTATGGGAGTATAGAAAATTGTTGTTTTTAGACTTTTTCAGGAAATTTCATTTTTTTTTTAATTTTTCTCTCCGTAAGAACCATCCTCGTACTTCAAGGAATATTTAAAAAAAAGGATTAGGGAAATCGGTCCAACCGTTCTCGAGTTTTGCGCTTAGCAACACATTCAGCGACTCATTTTTATATTATAGATGTATGTGTGTATAAATAAAATGTAAAATTGAATCTAATATTAATTAACTGCTGAGATATTTATCTAATAACTACTATTCTATACAATCAAAATCTCACCAACAAACGTCTCCGCCGGCAAATTATCGTAATTTTTTGCTGAAAAGCAATTCATCCCAAACGTCTGCGACACACAGTGGGTAGGATCTCGGTTTTATGACAGCAAAAAAAATACGTGAACATTTACACGGCTAAGAAGATTGAGCGACACCCCGCCGAGATCCAAATTAATGTCTAGCATAAATACAAATACTCGACGATCGTCTGACTTGCAACTTTTTTTTTTATTACGGTGACGAAAATTGCGAAAATGTTTTGTCGAAAATTGTTATTCAACAAAAACAGGATTTACTTCTTGAAAATGTTGGTTTCAAATTACATTGTTTTTGTTACAATACAACAAAATGTGTGTAATTTGTAATCTACCTAGATATAATAAAAATGGATTTCTAAATGTGTTGCTAAGCGCAAAACTCGAGAACGGCTGGACCGATTTGGCTGATTCTTTTTGTTCACCGGACACGGTTGTTATGAAAAATATTTTTTGGGAAAATCCACCGGGAATGTCGATAATTTTGCGCCTGTGCGAAGCCGGGGTGGTTCACTAGTGTGTAATAATATTGTGATACTTACAACTTTATATTATGTTGTTGTTATGTATTAAAAATTATGTCGTCTTAAACAAAGTACAGTTTTGAATCCTCGTCAAATTCAGAGAGAAGTGTACATAAAAAAGTCTGAAAATGAAAGCAAAATCTGGAAATTACATGTAAAGAGATATAATTGTCGTATAACTTAACTGGGTAAGCACGAAATAAAATTTACATATATTTCATCTAGATAACAATGTGTTTTGTTATTAAATAAGATTATCTAGTTAAGTCCCGCAGTCTTCCTATGCTATTCAGAAGATATAATAGAAATGCCAGCCACTTCCAGCCATGTAATAAAAGTAAATAGTTACTGCCACGACGTAGCACGGTTACGACGTAGCACGTCTACGGCGTAGCACGTCTACGAGCAGACCGTTCACCTAATCTTTGCAGATTATCTGTGTTCGTTTTGTGTAAAATGGTCTTGTTAGTGATGTTGAGAATACTTTTCGGTACAAAGGTAAGACGTTTAAGTAGTTTATATATGTAAATCTAGGTCTGTTGCGCTGCGATTGTTGCACGGAACAAATTTTAATATTCGTATGGCCTTGAGATATTTATTCCGGGTCTCGTTGCTTTAACCATAATACAGAAGAAATTAGTAGTGTTTTTGTGGAATTAGTAACGTATTTTTAAAAAAAAAAAGGAATGCAAAAAGTCGCTTTATTAAGATTGTTTATTGAAATTGAAAACATTTATTTCAGACCAAGCACGTTGTGATAAGTACAAGTCCATATTATGTTAGTAGGTAGATACCTACAGCTATGTTAGTAAAACTTAAAATAATTGTTAATTTGGACATGCATGCATGCATCTTTTGTGCAGAAAAAGCTAACTTTAAACCTTTTTTGCGTCTATGAGATAGGGAGGGTCAATTTTGTTTACACAAAGGTACAGAAATAACGTTTAAAGACTAAAATATAATTCTAATTTATCTTACAGTTTACATTTAACTAAGTTTATGAAGATATAAAAGTTTAAATGCCAATTTAATCTTAAAATTGACGCACTACCCTCGCACACTAACACCGGTCAAATATGTCATGTTATTCTTATCTCTAATTAATCTTTAGTGCGCTTCGCCCAAGGCTTGTGATAATCTGTCAACCCTAGACATGTTTATGGGCAAGAGTGACGAAGAAAGATGAACACAGAAGGTTTAATCATTATATTTTGTTGTAGAAAAACCATTTGTGTTGATAGAAGAAATCAAATGATTTGTTTAAAATAAACAATTTAGAGGCACTTTTCAATTGTCAAGCAGACATTCAGATTTTTTTGCAGAGATTTTTTTCATTAATTTTGATGGCAATAGGCTCGCCCCTATTACATGGGACTGAAACATAACTGGCGAAATGTGGGTGTACTAATGGGTACACCTCTGCCTAACCCTTCGGGAATTACGGGCGTGATGTTATGTAAGCAGACATTCGGTCAGAAAGTTATAAATAGATACTCATTCTTAACAGATATGCAAAAAAAAGGTACAAGAAACTCCATGAAAAATAATCTTCTAAAATACTATTTTAAAATCAATACAAGAGTACAAAATTAAGTTATATCATTAATGTTGAATATACGAGTACAATGGTCACAAGGGGTGCACGTGCACGGCTTGATTCATAGGTATAGTAGCAAATCAATGAATCAACAAAGCAATATATTGTAATTTTTTTAGTGTGTACTGTGTTAATACATAATCACTTTACACACAGATGTTGTAACGTCCTGTACCGCGTGTTCACAGCAATTCAAACCTTAGCATGCTACTGCACTTATGACCGCTTACTGTACATCTTAGGCAACATTTAACGTATCCATACAAATGGGTCTTCTTAACAATCCGGTTATTACATCCGGAAGGGTAGAAGCCGGATAAGATGCGTGTATTGTTATTTGTAATGAAGTATTTCAAGCCTTAAAGCTGCTGAAGTAATAACAATAAAAAGGATATGTTGTTATTGTATGGCTGTTGTTTATTCAGCGGGGCCCAATGTTTTATTGCATACTATTGTGTTTAATGCTTGGGGAGAATATGCGAGTGATATACTGGGTCTCGTCGATTGGATATTTATTGTTTGTGATATTCATAAAATGATTGGAATACGAAAATCCATATAAATGCGAAAGTAACTGTGTCTGTATGTCTGTTACGCTTTCACGATTAAACTACTAAATCGATTTATACGAAACTAGCTTTTGCCTGCGACTTCGTCCGCGCAAAAATATAGCCTATGTTACTCGCAGAAAACGTAGCTTTCTAATGGGGAAAGAATTTTTAAAATCGGTCCAGTAGTTTTTGAGTTTATTACGAACAAACAAACAAAAATACAAATTTTACCTCTTTATAATATTAAGTGTAGATTCGGCACAGGATTAGTTTGAAGCCCAAGAAAGGATATAGGCTACTTTTTTTCACGATAACCGACATTTACGTTGAAAGAGTCGCGGCCGAAAGTTACTTATAATATAATATAACAGGAAAAACCCAAAATCAAATCACTTTTTTCGATGAAATCCCGGATTGAGGTTCGCTAAAGTTTAAAATGCAAAAAGGTTTTTATTTTAGTCCACACATTGAATAAAATAAATTCGTTATTTCAACATTTTCAAAATCCGAATCAAAAAGCAATCTGTGTTTTATTAACCCTATGTTTATTTAAAAGGTGGGTCACAGTATTTTTCGAATTTTCGAACAAAAGGGTTAAATGTGGGGACAGAGGTAATACGTTGATAAAAATTTGAATGTGGAACAAAAGTTGGTGGTCAGAGTCAGCGCAGACAGGACAGTAAGTTATATTTATATTCATATTCATATTCATTTATTTACATACCATTATGTGTATAAAGATGTTACATAAGGCCTAAAGCACAGGCTTAAAGTACAGTCGTGGACCCTGTTAGAGCACAGCAGCATTGTAGGTGTTAACAAATATTTTTTTTTTTAATGATAGCCCTCCTTATATATCTTCAAAAAATCCAACAGTTTGTAGCTAGCGCGACGCTCGCAAGCCATCACCTTTTTTCCTACCTTGTCATTGTAAAACGTCATTCATTGCACATAATTTAAAGCCCTAATTTCAATGGCAAATTATTTGCGGTGTCGAAGCCGTACTGGTTCAAAAAACGAATTAAAAAATATATATTTATAAAAACAAGATTTAATTTAAACTTATTACAATATAGAGTATTGGACATTGCATTGTCATCAAAACTAAAAGTGTATGCAAAATTTAAACTCAATCGGATATAAAAAAATGGTCAAAAATGGTTTAAAATTTTGAAAGGACAACTTACATACATACATACGAACAGTGCAAGCTAAATAAAAGCTTGTAATAATGAGCTGTGACGTTTATTCTGTCTGATCTGACCCTTACTTTGGCTATGCTCTGGACTAATTACTTTTGTATCCCTTCGTGAAAATGAGAACGGCACATTAGAGATCAATTATTTTGTTCAGATACAGTTCAGTCTGTTTATGATACGGACTTTATTTGGGTAAAAAGGGGATATAATGGTCTGAAATTTTGTAGGGAAATTTTATCATTTTTAGAAGCTATTCTAGTACTAACCTCACGTAGAATACATTTACATGATACGTTTTTGTGGAATTAAACTTTTGCGTCTGTAATTTGATTTTAGGTAAACGTGTCTGTGATATCTTTTTTTTTATTATTGTCTAGCTTATGCTCGCGACTTCGTTCGCGTTACCATTATGTTTTTTTTTTTTAATAAAAGTAGCCTAAATTACTCCTTACTATATCAGCTATCTACCAGTGAAGGTCGCGTTAAAATCGATCTAGCCATTTCGGACATTAGCTCGAAAAAACAGACAGACGGAAAGACAAAAAATTTACAAATTGATTTTTTCGTTTATGTACCGCGCAAACATTTATAATTATATATTCGTAAGTTTATTTGGTGATTTAATCGGCGAAGAAAACACTTTATGAAAAAACCTAGATTTATAAAGTTTACATTCAAATAAGATGGCTTCATGGCTTATCTGCATGAGAAGAAACCTCTGTCACACAGTAAGACATTAAAAGTATTTTTATAAATAAAGTAATTTATTAAATAAATCACGAATATCGTATCATTCTCACCGTGAAACTGTCGGACACATTAAAGCGCGACACAAACTTTACCAAACTTCCTAAATGTTAATCCGGTCTTGCCGTTAAGAAGCAAAGCAAAAGTTTCGCTTAAGCTCCGCTTAGTCGCTGATTACATGGTTTTTTGTATAAACTAGTTTTTATCTAACAACTCACAACTTTTTTTGTGGCTGTACCAAAAAAAGTAGAAAGATAAGTAAAGTTTTTTTTTAAAGTGATGATTTGTTTTGACCGCCTCTTCGGTCTAGTCGTGGGTTCGATTCCCAGGTCTGGCGAAATGTTATTGGGTTATTTCATCAGGAATTTCTTAACAGCAGCTTCGAAGTCTGGATTTGTGCCCGGTTAGGCACTAGGCTCGCCTGGGATTGGCTCACATGGGACTTAAATGTATCTGGCGAAATGTGGGTGTACTAATGTGTACACCTCTGCCTAACCCCTCGAGGATTACATAACAGGCGTGATGTTATGTTATGTTATGATTTTTTGCATATTTCTGCTGCAACATTTTAAGGATAACTTTAATCACGGGCTTAACGAGTGTGTACTTAAAGTTAATGTGTTCTTTTAATGAACGTAGTTTGCATGTAAATGAGAATTTTAAGTTTTGGTTGTAACGCTGACGTGCTCCATTTTGTTATAATGTATGTATGACAGGTTTAACGGATTGTGGGTGTTTCTTTGTTTAATTTTATCTCTGATGGGAGGTTACAATAAATGTACTTATTTAAGAGGCAGGTACCTAAGTACGCTTCGTTCGATTTTAAACAAGGATTTAAGTAGTTAGTTTATAAACAGACGGTTTAATTAAAGTGTTGTAAAAATAGTGTTCCGCCCGCAGCGAGGTGGTTAGAGATTCTGAGTGAAGCTGCTTTTATGCTTAGCTCGCCCCGCGTGTCGCCACGCGTGGTTAAACTACCAGTTTTATACATTTAGCAAGATGCAGTAATGTGAGCATTCCTTATACTAAATGTATGAACCGATACCTTTCCCAAGCGTGGCGACACGCGAAGCGGGCTTGGTATAAACGCAGCTTAAGAAACCTTAAAATCGATCTGGGTCCAAGACGCTAATATTAATCGTTTATTTTATTGTTACAGTCAAAGTAAGTAGTGACCATTTACAGGCACTTTTGAATTGTCAAAGAGTCAGTCAGTTAGTCCGAAAGCTGAAGCTAGTTGCTCGTTCCAAAACAGTGGTAGGCCTCTATAGAGAAGAACGAGCAAGAAACTCCACGGCAATCTTTTAAATAAGGTTTTTACAAAATCCTGGTTACAACATCCTGTGGTTCAGTAAAGGTGAATTCAAAGTATTGTTCTTATTTTCTTCCTGGTGTTGCAATTGTTTTTGTAAAGTACCTACATAACTATTTTCGTCAGTAAACATCCATTTTCTCCTATTTTATCTCCTGCCAGTCTGCAAAATGTGCGAACACGACATTTTACTTTGCAACTGCTGCTACATTGTTGCCTTACGAAAAAGACTGACCATTACACCGTACAGATACATTTTAGAACAAGTGATTGCTCATGCTACAAGAAAATAAATGGATGGATGGATTAAATATGAAGCCCTTGTTTATGTCCCACTGCATGGTAGAAGCCTTTTCTTACAGAGAAGACGCGAGCAATGATCACCTCACTTGCTCAAAGCCAATAGGCGATTTCAGGCTTATATTAATTATGAGTCCAGGTTTTCTCACGATGTTTTCCTTTACAGATGTCAGTAATGTCTAAGATAAAATTAGAAAATACAGATAAAATTATTCTTTCATACATTCTCTATGAACGCATTTACACCTATCTGTGTCTGTGACGACACAGTGCTCTCAGTAATTATCACTTATACGGGACGGTGCCGAAACTTTGCCGGACACTAATATGTGTAAATCAGCCTTTAACTACTAGACAATCACGACATTGACATTGCTTTTTTGTATTTTAAATAATGTTCATTTATTTGGACGATAAAATTAAAATTTTATTGCTGGTCCAAATTTCGAACTTTATCTACACGTTACAGAACGGTGTAATAGCGTGCCGGATACTCAGTAAGCATGTTGTTTTATCCTTACATTGTGGCTGCATTGTATCAGACTGTATCAGCCGCTCGTTGGACAATTAGGATTATTTCTGCGAATACGCTGGTTGGACGGTTTCTGCTCGGATTAAACCGAGTTTTTATTGCCTCCATTTTTGCTCAGACGTTAAAACTGATGTTATGTTTTGTGCAAACAGATTTTCAGTAGAATATACGAGGCAAAAGGGATATTGCCGACATTTTTTATCATGGATTTAGTAAATGATTTTCATGTCTAGATCAGAGGTTTTCAAAGTGAGGGGCGCGCCACCCAAGGAAGGCGTTCAGACCAGGGGGGAGCGGACGTTGCGGGACGTCTTAACAGGATACCGTGGCCCCGAAAAAAAAAAAGGGGGGGAGCGGACCGATAATGTAGTTAAGATCTTATATACAGGTTACGAGTGTATAAACCGCACCTACGGCGTTTCATATTAAATTAGTAACATAGGTAGGTTCAAAGTTAATAATAAATCATTTATTTGATGTATTCTTTTTATATTTGTGTAATTTGTGATAATAACCTCAAATTATATTATATGGGTAGGAGGACGCGGATAATTTTTTTTTTTACATAAGGGAGGCGTCTAGACTAATTTAGGGAACCCCCTAGTCGCTTAGTACCAGGGTTAACATTTTAAGATGTTTATTAAAAAATAATCAGTACGTATGGTACAGCTGTTTTGTTTTTATACTTTTGTGATATGATAATAGTTTTCGCTAAGATGTTTCCATCCGTTATTAATGTGTTTGTGGAATAAACTTCTCTAACCAATGTTAGAGTAGTTTATTAATTTCACGTTTTAATCCAATGATTAAAACGTGAAATAAAACTTTATTCATATCACTGACAGAAACAAGATTCCATATTCAAAAGTACGAACATTAAGAAAGATTATGTAAAATATCTAACAAAGCGAACAGGTAGACCATGGAAACTTTACAGGCAGTTAATTTTATAAAGGTTCTGAACCTGAAAGTTACGTTACGGGGTGTTACTTGAAAAGTTAATTAGCCGTTTGTTTGAGAAACGCTGGGCTTTGTAATTAATAAGACGCCTGCGTATTTAGGCGTATGTGTTTGCGTTATGTTTTATTGCTGGTTAATGTACGTATTCACTGAGTATGAATACAAAAAAAATGTAGTAACCAAATTTTTGGTTTTCTATATTAGTTTTTTTTTATTCTTTAATTTTAGTTTGGTGTTTTATTCCCAAATAAGAATATTTTAACCCCATCGTATCATTAAATTATTATGACACCCTAAAACATCTGGTCCTTCTTCTTTCCTCGATCGATGGTTTAAGTACATGTTTTTTTTTTTTTGTCATAAGTGGCCACGTTTATCGTGACATGAGTGGTCTTTTAATGTTTTCTAAACTGTAGGTATAGGGACACTTTGGGTACACTGTAGTAAGTGGGCCATCGTCTGGTCAGGAACACCAAATTCTTGCTGGGTAGGATCTATAATCCCCAGCATGTTAGCAGCGGCTTACTTAGATGCGCAGTCTAAATAACGCTTTGAATATAGGGCCCTTTAAATCACATTATAGTGGCCGGTGTTCCTGCGGGGATACTGAACCATTGAAACAAGAATGTAATTGACTGAAAACTCGACCACGGCATTGCCATTAAATAAAAATGGAATAAAAGAATAAGCCTCTAGGTAGGTATAATGTTCAAGCACTATCACAACCCCGGTAATAACACTGTTTTAATTAGGAAAATAATTAATTTATACAGTTTAACCCTCAACAACCGCTATGACCACAACCTCAGCAGGTTCATTCGTGATTTACAAGGTATTATTTAAAACAAGCACGTCGCCCCGGCTTCACACGGGACAATGAATTATCACAAAACAATATTTAACTATATACGTATAAGCCTTCCTCTTGAATCACTTTTGTTGCATAATTAAAAAGACTAAGCTATCTGTATAGCAGAAAGCGACTTTGTTTTATAGTATGAGAGAGATAAAAATACATACATACATAATCACGCCTGTAATCCCCAAAGGGTTAGGCAGAGGCATACCCAGAAAAAAAAATGAAGATAAAAATATTCACCTAAATGGTTAACGTCACCGTTCAATACACAATAAACCATTTATTTTGATCACCACAGAGAAATACAAAAGTAAGAAAATGTTGGGACATCAACATTTTGATGTAAAACCTTTGTATTCATACGTCACGTTGATAGCGGCTACCAGGGCCACACACGAGCGAGAGAGCTTTCAAACGAATATTATTTGTTATTGCACTGTCACCGCTCATTCTTTTAAAAGAGTGAAATATTAGTGCGATTTATATCAGTTTGTATGGCTTTCATGTGTACAGCGAGCAAAATAGATATGCATGTAGTACAAATTATCATTTGCGTACTTTATAGTAAACTGTAATTAGTATACAAATGTCAAAGTCAAAACTAAATACAAACCTTTTTTTTTTGTATATGACGTTCAACAGTGCCTTATATTGGCCTAATTGAAATAAATGATTTGACTTTGACTTTGAAAACGGCTATTGCGAATTAAGTGTATACTGTGTTGATGTTATGTTAAGTTAGAATCTAAGATTAAGTAGCCTTTTGTAATTATTACTGTAATATCATCTTAAATTAACGTGCATTTTACATGTAATAATAAAACATAACATCACGCCTGTTATCCCCAAGGGGTTAGGCAGAGGTATACCCATTAGTTTACGTTACTTTTTAAATCCCATGTAATAGGGGGCGAGTCTATTGTCATTACCCGGGCACAAATACAGGTTGTTATTGAGAAATTTCTGATGGAAAAACACAATAATACATTGCCCTGCCTGGAAATCGAATCAAAGACCTCATTCTCAGCAGTCGCGCTTTACGATCAATGAGGATTAGCGCGTTTAAACAAACAAAAAGCCTTTTCTACTTTATTGTATTAGTATACATATAATATAGATAGATTCGTCTCGTCACGGACAGTTACGCATATCACAGACAAGATATTACTATTTTTTGTTCGGTAATATCGGTCACCGCAAATTTTCTTGCTCGTAAATGTTCTATGTATAGGAATTTCCGGACAATCCGTCATCCACTGTCCATTTTTTGTATGGACTGAATATTTTTTACGAGTAGTTGATGTTTGCGAAAAAAGTCGTGTTAAAAAAAACCTTGATTTGTTTTTATCATGCAACGTCACGTACAATTTATTAACGAGACTTACTAAGTATTGCTTCATAGATAAACTAAATAAAATAGGTTTTGGCCAAGTTTTTCTATAGTTTAAAATAGCAGATTCTAACACATTTTTTCACATTTACATTCCTTCATTATTAACAAGTTTAATTCAGATTATATTATTAATTCAAATATTAATTTTATACAAAACCTAATTATTCCTCATAATATAAATGAAAATTGAACAGAAAAATAAGCCTCAAGGTATAATGTTCAAGACCAACCCTTTAGTAACACTGTTTTGTTTTTTTGGACATATGGCACCTAAAAAATTTCTAGGTATGTCTTTACTTCACTTAAATAGATATGTTGAATGGTAAGAGGAATTTGTATACATATTTCCTATGCAAAAGATACTCATCATCATCTGTCTAGCCTTTTCCCAACTATATTGGGATCGGCTCCCAGTCTAACCGGATGCAGCTGAACACCAGTATTTTACATGGAGCGACTGCCTATCTGACCCTCACAACTCAGTAACTGGGTAATACGATACCCCTTGGTAAGACTGGTTGTCACACTTTCAAGCTCCTGACGACTCGTAACGACTGTCAAAGATCCACGTATGACAGCCGGGACCAACAGCTTAACGTGCTTTCCGAGGCACGGAATGATGTAAGTAATGTCTAAGACAAACTTTCCTAATAATCAAGTCAATATCAATAGATACTAAATAATATAGAAAAGTGAAAATGGAAAATAACTATTTTGCAAAAGTAAAACTTGAACTTCATTCGGACCTTACTAATTTGTGATACAAGGACACTTTACTTAAGGAAGTACAAGTTCTTAAGCTTGTTAGCACTATCATGATGGATTATGCCCTTAATCTGTATTACCCAATAAATGTCTTTAATGTTTGATAAGGAGAGAGATAATTGATACTCCATTAGAGCGAACGTATCGAGTGGGATTTAACATAAGAGCCAGTTAATTATTAACTGAAGACCTTCCTATGTATTTGATGATACCATGGCACCCAAATCGGGTAGGTACTTGACACTACCAAACAATTGACATATTTTTTATGAACTGTTAAAATGCGATTACTCCATAGATTTTGTATGGCAATATTAAATTGTGACGTCACTTTTTTTAACTCAATTGATTTACCATTTATCGATTTTAAATAAAAATAAAAAATAATATTTTATGGTAAATTGAAAAATCCTTGAAAGGCTACCCAGGTTTTTTTTAGAAGTTGTGTTTCGGAAAAATCGTTTTCTCAAGGCTGAAAACCCAGTTTTTTTTTTAGAAGTTGTGTTTTGAAATTATTGAATCCCAAATACTCAGACATACCCAGTTGGATACCAAAATCGAGCTAAAGGGAGTTTGTTAATTTAGGCACCGCGGCGGCGTTATCGAAATTAAGAATGGAACAATTTCATTTGAATTTCGAACACACGTTGAAGTTCGATTGTTTTGGTCGACATAATAGTTCGGAAGGTTTCTTGATTTTACAAACTGAAAACTAATAAATCAATTGTGGAAATTGAGAATTTTTGGCAGTAAACTTGATGGCTGGTAAACAGAACTATAGAGTATAAATATTTATTTTTACAACTAGCCGTTTTTCCGGCGAATTCGTCCGCTTGAATTTTCTAATGGATCCCTTTTATTTTTTCAAATACAATAAAGCATCAGTTACGCGCTGATATTGAAGCTTTTTATAGGTAAAACAATTTTGAAAATAGGTTGAGTATTTTTTTATTTAACCGTTACAAACAAAAATATTTTTTTAAATCTTTACTAACTTTATTATTTAAAGTTTAGATTAAGTGCTAATAGAAAATATCTCAGCTATAAAGCGAGTATTTTATTTTATTGTGAACGTGGCTCCTATAAAATTAGTCAGTAAAAACAAATTTTATTTCCACGAAGTGCCTTCTTAATTAAAGTTAAAAAACTAAAGCATTTCCTGCTGGCTCACGAAAGACAGAATGACCTGCGACTCGAGTGTAATTAGCTACAGGAGATTGCACTTAAACCTATTCAAGATGCAGTGAAAATGTACTTTAGGAAGCCCGAATAAGGTGAGTTTTGAAAGGATTCATAAAAGTTAAAAATGTGGAGAAAAGTCTCCTACATTATTTGAGTGGTTTTTTAAATAGTACTTTTCATGATGGTATAATTATGTATTTTAGGAAGTGCATATGAATTGAAAAATTCACATTGGTACTTGCCCGGATTTGAACCCACAACCTCAAACCCCTAAACCCCCCCTGTACTTCCTAAAGTTTATCTTGGACATCACTGGCATCGATGAAGGAAAACATCGTGAGGAAACCTGGACTTACTGTCCCATTCAAACCATGTCAGAGGCCCTTGAGGCAGTTTAGAAACTCTGACACTAGGGTGTGTGGGGTCGTAAGACCTTACTGCTCATACGATAAGAAGAAGGAGATTATGTATTTTGGAAAGAAAGCATATTATATACGAGGTATAAAAAAACATATCACATACCCTTTAACTACGAATATTGCCGATTAAACTAAGTAACATTGAGCAAAAATTTTGCTGGGAGATAATTCTTTTTTGCAGTTAAAAATAGCCTTTATTTCGCACGCAAAACATTATATTTTCAGGGGGAATACTTTTGGCGCTGAGCTGAGTGTTGATAATCCAACAGATGGCGGTCGGTAGGCCCCCAGGTTCACACAACAGTATAGGGATTGTGGCAGTGTTTAAAGTTTAGTTAGAGCATTTAAAACTTGTCTTTGAAAAAAACATAACATCACGCCAGTAATCCCCGAAGGGTTAGGCAGAGGTGTACCCATTAGTAAACCCACATTTCGCCAGTTATGTTTTTAGTCCCATGTAATAGGGGGCGAGCTTATAGCCATCAACCGGGCACAAATCCAGACTCCGAGGCTGCTACTGAGAAATTCCTGAAGGGAAAACCCAATAAACAAACGAGTCAATAAGCTGGAACTTATAATCATATAGGTCATATAACTTTTGACTACATTAAGCGATCTTTTACAACCGATACAATTTGTAGATATAGATTTTCTTTTGCAGAAAAGAGAATTTTGACTGCCTCATTGGTCTAGTGGTCGCAAGCGCGACTGCTGTGCATGAGGTCTTGGGTTCGATTCCCAGGTCGGGCAAAGTATTATTGGGTTTTTCCATCAGGAATTTCTCAGTAGCAGCCTCGGAGCCTGGATTTGTGCCCGGTTGATGGCAATAGGCTCGCCCCCTATTACATGGGAGTAAAAACATAACTGGCGAAATGTGGGTGTACTAATGGATACACCTCTGCCTAACCCTTCGGGGATTACAGGCGTGATGTTATGTATGTTATGTTATGTAAAAGAGAATTTTTGATTAACTAATGCTTATTTTCTTGTATCGTATCGTAAAGAAAATAGACAAAAGTGTTTGGAAATATTCCTTCTATAAAATATTGATAGGCAAAGGTTAATTAGCTTCGTGTAAAACTTTCGAACTTCTCCGCAAAAGTACCCCTTGGTTAACATCAGTTTTAATTAACTGGGACTCTAGAGAAAAGACGGTGAACGAATAGGGAAAAAAGAAAATATTGATTATCTAGCTTCATCGACGTAAAATTCAAGTATTCATACTTACTTACAGAGTACTGTTAGAAATAGAATTATAATAAAAACAAATCACCAAATGACGGACCGCAGACGTATATTGTGTGGACTTAGAGAAAACAGGAAACATTACACCAATTTTTTTTTTAATATATAAGAATATAATATATGTGAAAAACAAAACAAAAACTTGAGGCATCTTTGTTTAGCCCAGTTTTCAATTTTATCAGATTTTTTCTTACAAACACAACCAAAAAAACATCGAAATCGGTCAAGTCATTTTCAAACGTTGATCTTTCACACATGCGGCAATCGATTTTTATTTATTTAGACATACTTTATAAGATACAGTAGAGAGTTTCTTGTCCATTCTCCTTTCTATGAAACTACTGTTCGAATAGAGCAACTAGATTTAATTCTCAAAAGGAAAATTTTCATAAAAGCCTTTTAATGGTCTTATTTAAATAAATAATTTGATTTGAAAATAGTTTTAATTTTGGCGACAAAGATGAAAACGTACATCAAACCATCTCTTAAACATGATGAAGCTGACATCATCTTAATAAACCCTATATCGCCCTACATAACATCCATTTGGGTTAGTTCAGCTTATAGTTTAACAAGATGCGGCTATACGTCAGTTTACAGTGAGCGCTGGCTACAGGGCGTCTTAAACCCAATTACTGGGGATTGACCGATATTCTAGGGTTAGGCGAGCTGTTAGACTTCAGGGATTCTGAATAAGAGCTATCATGATGTATTTGACACAGCATTACTAGTGTATGTGCAAACTCAAAGTCAAATCATCTATTAAAATAAGACCATAGGAAGATACTTTTGAACGTCATACAAGAAAAAGAAGAATTTAATCTAGTTGTCATTTCTAAAAGGTAGTTTCAGATAGAGAAGAATGGGTTAGAAACATTACAAAAGTTACAAAATCTCCAAAAACATACGTATAGTAACGTATGTTTTTGGAGATTTTGTAACTTTCTTGGGAAACGTCAAATATACATAATAATAATACATTTTATATTTTCATATTTATTTTATTCAATTTTTTTCTTATTTTTTTCATATACGTTATATTGAAAATGATACATTTTACTTTACCAAGTAGTATTCATTTGGATCTTCGGTTTTCCAAACAAAAAGTAAATGAACAAGTAAAAGATCATCGTAGGGAATAAAAACATTTACGTCAGTTATTAAAAAACATCTCTAGTTCCATATATTTTGGCCGTGTATCTATTGCACTTTTTCTTTTCAGTGAATCTTGGTTAAAGTTTACACTTTACTTTTACTACATCTTTTTTTTTTCGCTCCGTATAACAAACATAAATAAATTAGAACCTATAATATAAGCTCATGCTAAAATAAGCTTTAAGTCACTTATGGTAAAATGTATTTTCATTAAAATTGAACAATTACATTCGTCTATTTTATAAATATTAAAAGCTACGTAAATTCTAATTACAGTGATTCAGCAAATCCGGCAAAGACTTAAAGGTTCGTTGAGTAGCGAATTGTCTGTCGTGTCGGATCGTGTATTTTAATGTAGGTACCTATTTTGCTGCCTCATTTTCTTGTATCATCGCCAATTTGGGAAACTCAGATTGGACTATACTTTGGTACTTCATTACACAGAAAAGTGTTAGTTTTTAACTTCCGACGGAACGGAGAATATTTATGCGTTTAGTGTAGGAGATTGTTTATTTGTTTGGCCTTTTTGTCTTCGTTTTGTGTAATACTATATATCAGGGGGCCCAAACGTATTTTGTTTACTGTCCACTTTGAGAATACATTATTTCATAACGCCCCTATTTTTTACCTACTTAAAAACTACCTATTAGATGAAATTACAAATCGCTCCCCAAGCCTCTACACAATGCTCCGATTTCTTTTTCTGGGTCTCTTAGCGCCTTCCTTTAGGTCTGCAGCGCCCGCAAGAGGGCGTTATCGCCTTGGGAAAGGCTGCTATATATCGACTCATCCGTAGAATAAAGTCCGATCTGCAGGATTGCTAGTTTTCAGTAGAGCTTAGAGAAGTTTTTGACTTGTGTAACTTTTAAACGGTGAGACTTGACATTTTGATTTTTTGGTATGTTGTAACAACGCCCCAGCCTAATTAAATGATATGTAGTGTATATTTATTATCCTATTATTTCACGAGATAGTGAGTTCCATATCAACATAGGACATTTTATAGCGGAAAAGCGGGGGTCCGAAGTGAACATCATACGTTGTCTTACGGAGACATCTTGATTAAGTGACGTTCTATATTACCGTGGGTCATTTTTTGTGGGAATTACCCAGCCCTTAGGAGTCCTTTGTGAATAACTACCTTAAAATATTTAAACATTATGCCAACCTTATTATTACTACCCTCCTATATAACTAAATAAAAAATGACATTTTTATTTAAAAACGTTTATTAATTTAATAAATCTCAAAATAGGTAAGAAAACCATTAGATGGCATCGCTTTGAACATCAGTCACATCACAGTTAGGTATGGACTTAAAATAAGCATAATCTAAAACTTACAGTGTATGCACCTATTAGAACAATACAGGAGACGCACATGAAGAATTTTAATCATCGCATTAGTTATTAAATCAAAAATAACATAGTTTTTCAAAATAACATAATTTTTCAAAATAACATTTAGTTTTTATAATTTTACCAATCAGAAGTATCATGAACGGAACCACAAGTAATGATCGAAGCTCTATATTTAACCATTATTAAACAGCACGTAAAACTACCTTGGTCTCCAACAAGGCAGTTTTATACGTATACATACAGTTAATACCTAAAATAGTAAATAATAGGTAAAACTCAAAATAGTAATTCAATGGCATATCGTATCACAACATGGTAACTAGGTAACCTACACGACTACAGCACGGACTTAAATCAGCAGTCTGAAACTTATAAATTAAAATGTAGGTAAATATTAAACATAACAGAAAATACGTATTTGTATATAAATTTAAACTTCGCATTAGTTACTTAATCCAAATAAATCTTAAAACAATCAGCCTTTATAATATTATTATCAATCAGTCTTATATCGTGATCAAGACGTGGGTGCACATACTAAATAGCTATGAAATTGTACATAGACAAACGTTTTTCTTAGTTGAGTACTTATTACCATTAACATTGTTTCGCTGAATTAGTAGGAAGAATTCAGCTCTTATAAAAAGAAGTAGCAACAAATAAGAAAATAAATAAATGTAAAATATTTTTTATTCAATTAAGTCCTCATCCGATTCATCGGAAACATCAACAGTGGTGTGATGTGGCAAAGAGTTACAATATGGATGATACTCTATGGAAATTACTTCTGAGCGGCACGTATCCATTAAGTCGTTATATTTATCAGCAGGAACCCTAATAGGTTCAGAATATGCAGGTTTTACTTCAGATTGTACAGAGTTCCTCGTGTTACCGCGAATCACTAAAATATTATAATCAGGTTGAGTCAGGTCATATTTAAAAAACAATTTGTTGGGATCGCTACCGTCTGTATGAACTTCTCGAATGTTACTCCAGTTAATCTTCTTGCCCGTAATGTCTTTCATCCAAACCTTATTATTAACAAAACATTTAAAGTCAAACACGTCATTCTGGGTTACATTGCGGACAAAATACGGACTTCCTTCATTCTCGGCAAATCTTACTAATAAACGCCATTCATGAGGGGTATAGATAGTTCTGGTTTGGGAAGCTCTCTCGATGACAGAGTGGACACTGTCCCCCTCATTTTGGATGTGTCCCTTCTGTAAAAATCGGTGTGTTATGCATATGTTGAACTTTTTTGCGGCATAAACATATAATGAAAATACAAAGCGGTTACGATTTTGGCCAGCACAATTATCTGACCAAAAACGAGACTCTTTGCCCCCTTGGTCAACATTTGCCTCGATAAAATCTAAGAGGCAACTGCTAACCTCATTTGCGCCACGTTTTGCCACAGATTCAAGCATTCAGATTCATTCCAAAATTTTGTAAAACAGTCCAATCGCTGCTGGTGAGATATTTTATCAAGGCATTTGTAACGGCATTTGCATGATGGTCCCATCGTTTTTTCGTCCACGGCTTTTCCCTTTTTCGTTACATATTTTTTACCTAAGATCTTAAGGCATTTGCGTTTAAGGTCTGTCCATTCCTTTGGGCGCTTCTGTCGTTTTCTAGTCGTCTTCGGAGTCACGGTGCGATTACTTGAGTGCGAAGTAGCAGGCGAATTCGTAGTGCTAAATGACGACGAAGAAATCGAGAAACTGTCTACATGATTAGGGCAGAATGTGCAATCGTAAATCAAATAGACATTAGAAACCTCTAACAGTATCTAATGGTGAATTTTTGAAACTAGAAGGCACTTCTAAACGAAATGTACTAGGTTGATTGCTGTAAACATCTTCGGCAGACCGATCAGATATGACATTCGGTATTGAGCTCTCGCAGATAATTTCTTTGATCCTATCATCTTCATGTATAACTTCTTCCCATATATCAGCTACTTCCTGACTGAATTTTTCTGCATCAGGAGGCAAAGGTGACGCTTGTTGTGTCATGCCGTCGTCGTCAACATTCACAACTGAAAAAAAATATTGTATGATAGGTATTCATAAAATACTATATATAATAATGTATATGCAATTGTGATGTACCTAACTAATAATTTAAAAAATCTTACATTAAAAATCTTTATATTTTACAATATTTTTAAATGAATAACGTCTTAACTGATTTCATTATCCCAGTAATAACGTCCTATCTTAATAACAAAACTACAAATCTTATCATAGATTCCGTAGAAAAACGTCCTATATTCACATAATACGCTTCGAAGTTTAATAATGTTCTTATAAAATCGTACTAATATTTCATAAGACTTCTACTTTTTACTGTTTAATATCACAGACTAAATGATTACAGTGTGAATATTTATCACGCCAATCGTATTTTCGCCCCAAAAATACGTTTCTATACCTCTCCGTCCAAAAACGTCCTATATAAAAATAGATCGCCCACAACTGTTTACTGTGACAAAAAAGCATTTAGACGATAATGGTTATTAATTAAGGTACTTAATAGTGTGTATTACAAAATAATACAACTAAATTCGTCAACTTACCAGCACTTACACTTTTCTTCATATAAACAGCAGAAACATTTGAAAATGATGAACTAAGCTCAGGCCTTTCTGAATCTTCTATAAGCATATCCAATATTTTCTGCGATCGTGACATCTCTAAAAATATGTTATTTCATGCAAAACAATTAATGAATTATATTCTTCATCAAACCGAAAAAAAGCTAAGCGCATGACACAATCACACCCTCTCTCCAACAAACAGCGGCCGAACTCACGAACGGACGAAGCGCCCGCGCCGCCTCCGCTCCCCGCGCGCCGTCGCTTGATCACTCCGTGCGTTTTTACGCGGAGCTAATGTCAGATTGAACGTTATTCGATTCTATATTTCAGAAACTAAAGAAGATACGAAAATTCTAAAAACATACGTTTGTAGAGTTCGTATTCCCTAACTCATCTAGCTATTTAACTCGTTTTTGCTCCATGATCACATCGGACTCTGTTCTACGGATGAGTCGATATCAACACAGGCATGCTATATATCAAGACTATAGTCTTTATAATTTTTAACTTCCCCATGAATTCTCTATTATTGGCTTTTGTGAAAAAGATGCCACAATTTTGCCAATATCACATTGGTACTATGATAGACCATTAAACACTGGACATTATTAAGTCATCATCATCATAACATCACGACTGTAGTCCCTGAAGAGTTAGGCAGTTACATTTAAGTCCCATGTAATAGGGGGCAAGCCTATTGCCATCAACCGGACATGAATCGAGATTTCGAAGCTGCTACTGAGAAATTCCTGATGGAAATACCCAAACACACAGATTATTAAGTATTTTAAAATTTCGTTTAAAACTAGTACATTACAATTTTTTTGTCAATATAGGTATAACCTAATCGGTAAAACCTAAAATAGCAGGCACATAAATTGAAGGCATGAAAAAAAATTATGAAAAAATAATCAGAACTTTTTGTTCTGCTTTCAAAAAAAAAACGTTTTACCTATCGCTTGGTAGAAAACCTTTTTACTTTAAAAGGAATTTCTTATAATCCGATTAGTTTTTCCATTACTTCCGAGTACTTTAGCGAAAGTGCTAAAAGTAACGTAATCTAGTCTACGTGACGTAGACGTACTTCATTTGGGATATATTTAGAATTTTAAGTGGGCTGGACTGGGCCTAAATAACGAATTCTCTTTTATTTTTTAGTTTGAGATAAAGTTTATCATCGATAATTCTAATCTAGCGAAAAGTAAAGTAAATACTGGTGCCGATTCCCTTGGTCACAAACTGAATAAAATTAGACTATTTCCATCTTTTTCTGTCCAATAAAATAAGAAAGAGACTAATGTTAATAAGACTGTCAAATTTAGTCCATCTGACACATCCATACAGTTATAGTTGAAATCTTAAAACGTATGGATTAAAAATACGAAGAAGTTCAAGGCAAAACTAATTTGACATCTTTAACTTAGTTGTTTAATGTCACGGAATGTCATCGCCCTTTCCTTTCGCTGTATGTTAGTAAGAGATGTCAATTCTCTAAATTTAGTTTAGTTTAAATTTAAAATTTGATCATGATTCGAAAGTCATGTGGTCTATCATCATAAGAACGTTATTGTGATTTCTCTCGAGAATAGTACATTTTTTTGGGATGAAAGGCACCCTATGTTCGAACATACATACAAAAAAGATACACCCCGAATACATAACCTCCTTTTTTAGAACTCAGTTAAAAATACAATGCATAATTATGTTCTCGCAAGATTATGTTCTTGATATATGCCTTTTCAGCATACAATATTGTCGCTCCAGACATATCGATAAACCATGCCACCCAATGCCTATCGTAGTAAGACATAAGATCCATGCAATCTATCAGAACTAACGAGCCGAGCTACAACTAAACAATATTTATTAGTATACACACGACACTTATGAGTGAGGATAGCATACAGCAGATTATTCTAAGCAGCCGCATGAATACCATTGAGCACTTAATGCTCCTTTTTCTTGACAATATAAAATTGTTACAGAAGTTTAAGACCCAAACATTATAGGAAAAAGAGAGGGTTAAAAAAATCATCAACTCGAAAAAATAAAAAAGACAAGACAAGACAAAGGTCTGTTTTTGAGATTTAAAAGTAGTAAGTAGTTGTAGTCAGGTAATCTAGGTAAACCTTATCTAGAACTGAAGAAACGGCGAAGAACCAGCGCCATGGTTTTTGTGTCTTCGTGCACGGGCCAAGGCATTATGCTGAGCGTCAGCCGTACCGCGCGGCCTTGGCGCATATAACTTAGAACGAGCATTTGCATAGCATCATAGAGATACCTACGGAGATCTTTTATTTCCATTATTTACTTAAATCGAACACAAATGAATCATATTGTTGTTAGTTACACTTATAAAACTATGTTAGTAACAATTCTCAATATATTAAAAAAAATAAAACTAATTACATAAACATAACATCACGCCTGTAATCCCCGAAGGGTTAGGCAGAGGTGTATCCATTAGTACACCCACATATCGCCAGTTATGTTTAAGTCCCATTTAATAGGGGGCGAGCCTATTGCCATCAACCGGGCACAAATTCAGACTCCGAGGCTGCTACTGAGAAATTCCTGGTGGAAAAACCCAATAACACTTTACTCGACCTGGGAATCGAACCCAAGACCTCATGTTCAGCAGTCGCGCTTTACGACCACTAGACCAACGAGGCAGTCGGGCATAGAACTAATTCATGTACTTATAACCATGTCCGTTTTTCACCGCACCAGACCTGCAGCTGTGCATATGGGTCCAGTGCCCTAGGAACAGGCAATGAGGCTTATTTATACCTTTGCCATTATCAGCTAGCAAAGTTAGACTTCTACTTTTTCCACTTAATGTTGGTTCCGATAAATATTGATATGTCCTGCCCGCCACCGTGCCAATCGACTCATGGATATTTTATTGGTTTCGTATGTATTTGAAAGGATCAAGGGATATTGGTCGGTGTGTACAACTATGTAAGTACATAGTAACACTGGGCGAAATTTTACATGTATCAATGTTTTACTGGGATGAAAAATACAAGTTTCACTTAGAATTAATTTGTTTTCAACTAGCTTTTGCCTTTATTATATTAGCACCTATAGATAATATATAAACATGACGTTTCTTTATTACATTTTAGACTGTTCACTCGCTTATACAGAGTGTTAGTGTAAACACCGTTATCCTTGAAACCAGTGGTTTGGTTTCACTAATAAAACGTAAATTCAATGAAAAAAGAAAAATTGCTTTTTAAGTAAAATCTCCATTTTTCCTCAAAATTATTTCACCCTATATTACAATGATGTTATTAGTTAAAACTTATGTAGGTAGTTATAACGGACGGCCAGTGCAGCAGGTCAACGCCCTTTGCGGTGATTACGTAACTCGGGCGCATAGTATCCATGAATTTACGGACGGTGTCGGACAGATTTTTTTTTAATTTTTGTAAGAAAACTTTTTTATTTATTTTTAAATTCAGATAAACATTTTTTATAATAAATCAAGTACCTATGGTTTTAGTGACAACGGTGTTTACAGTAACAGTCTGTATAGGAATTATATATTAGGAAATTGCCAACAAGCGTGGCAGCGTGGGTGTGGCTGTGACTGTGGTGCGAGGACTGGACAGCACCACAGAACTGCACGCGACACTGCGTCATCCGCCGCAACCACATAAAATTTTATGGTTTAATTTAGTTCCTATAATATTAAATTATTATTGGGACTAAAAACATAACTGGCGAAGTGTGGGTGCACTAATGGGTACACCTCTGCCTAACCCTTCGGGAATTACAGGCGTGATGTTGATATTGTTAAACGGAAAAATACCATACCTTTATATTTTTACAGTCCATTTTTGCTTTAACCTTTACCTGGGCCTATCTATAAGTAGACCTGGTTCATCTTGTCACCACAATGTAAAAATGAAAAGAAATTTAGAAAGTACATCTAAGTAGAACTGGAGTGCTATTCTGAAGAAATTTCTCACCGTACACTAAGGTGAAGTGAGCTCGAGGTGAGCTTTTAATCCCTAGCATTAGGTGGGATGACAGCTTAAACTCATTTTACCAAGATTTACCGAGAGAGAATCCGCAGAATAGCCCGGCGGATCTCGGAATTGAAGCCGTTGTTACTGATACACCAATGTGGTTTCATTTCTCAGTCAACGAGCCGTGACATCTGTGCCAGAACATCACAATATCATGATGTTGAAGTACGCATTTGAATCGGGGACAATCCTATTCTGTTTTATAGGGTCAGCACGGGTCAGTTCGCTAACGTTTGAATTCCTTAGGTTTGGGTCATCCATAATGATACAAGTTTATATTGTGTTGTTTCTTTGATGAAGCCGGCTATGAAACTATTTGAAAGATGGTAAACTTCGTGATGACCTTGAGAAATTACACATTTGTAAGAACAACTAGCTTTTGACCGCGACTTCGTCCGTGTACATGTCGTTTATCGCGGACACAGACGAAGTCGCGGAAAGGAAAAGTAGCCTATGTCCTTTGTTAGGGTTCAAACTAAATTCGTACCAAGTTTAGTGGTTTATTCGTAGAAGCGTAACAGACAGATCGAATTACATACGCATTTACATTATTAATATGGATGTGTGTTCATGCAAGAGTTGCCTCACCGTTTGACATTTGCGATAAGACCACAAATAATTATGACCTTTTTTTAATTTTGCTGCCTCGTCTAGTGGTCGCAAGCGCGACTGCTGTGCATGAGGTCTTAGATTCGATTCCCAGGTCGTGCAAGGTGTTATTGGGTTTTTCCATCAGGAATTTCTCAGTAGCAGCCTCGGAGTCTGGATTTGTGCCCGGTTGATGGCAATAGGCTCGCCCCCTATGACATGGGACTAAAAACATAACTAGCGAAATGTGGGTGTACTAATGGGTACACCTCTGCCTATCCCTTCAGGGATTACAGGCGTGATGTTATGTTATGCTTTTTTAATTTTATCGATTTTCAATTTAAAAAACTACAGGAAATGGCTTACTTACTATAATTTCATCAGAAGTACAATTTATTTACCTTATTTTATAATTTATGGCCAAGGGGATTCATGCTGGCAACCCGACACCAATAACACACCAATAATGTGGTCAAGATCCCAATATGTCGATAAATATTAATGACCCTCCAAAGCCTCTAATTTAGGGTCCCACACGCCCTTTGCATGCGAACGGGTTTAATAAGTGACATAAACGTCGCAAATGCCTGACTGACCGTATTTCGTATCTACCGTTTGGCACAGATGAAATACTTCGTAAATTCACTGACGAGAACCACTCGTATTATTTGGTGTTGTAAAAAGAGTTTTAAGGAAATAGTAGTAGGTGTAATTTTCATTGTAACCGTTTCTATAGGTATTCAGGTTGACTTTCAATTCAGTGAAGGTAAACAGCTTTTATTATAGGAACAAGTCTGAAATATGTAACAAAAATGCACGATCAAAATGGCAGCAGATTTTTTTTCTTTAGAGATGGTCATATGGTAAAACTTATTCATATTCAATAGTACCTTCGTCCCCTAAAAAACAGCCAGTAAATTAATTAAATTATTAATTAGTACTTTTAATATTGAATACACTTTATTAAGATACGTAAACAAAATTCTACTTTGTTAAAATGAAAACATCAATTCAGAATTCTAAGTTTTCCAGTTCAAGCTCCTCGTGTGCGTGTGTCCGAACTTCAACACACAAAGTTCATAATTCGTTTATGTAATCTGTGCTTTTGGTACAAAACCGGAGATTGCGAGTGCCTAACCCAATGACTCATGACTCCTGAATTATATTCATGTTCCGACCCTAACGAAAAATAACTTATACATAAGTACATGTACTATATGCTGTGAGTATTACTTCGTACTTCTTCTTTGGCATTATTTGTGGTAGTAAGTGTCACATATATAATGGAGAATATTGCTACAGTCCTATTTGATGCTGTTTTTTATGTAGTCAATTGATTTGCTGGAATACTGAAATATTTTTATCATTGAATTTGTAGTTTATATTTCATTGTAAAGCCCACGACTTTATCTGCGTCAAAGTTGATTTTGAAATTCTTTCTTAGCGAACGTCTACTAAATATAAACTACCTCCCTGCCAAATTTCATCTTTGTACGTCAAGCGGTTTTCGATATCTCGTGATGAGTGAGTAAGTGAATGACCTTTCGATTTCACATATTTAGATTTCCATGTCACATGAATATAATGTAGATGAAGAGTTCTTGTTTGTTACAAAATAATGTCAGTCTTTGTTGTTTTTTGTTTGAAGAAGAGATCCGTAAGAAAATTTAAGTGGATAAAGACGCGAGAAAAAGCTAGTAGGTAAGCACATCAATTTTATTGTCGTGTTTAACAGTTGTCAACCTGAACAGCCAATAAACAAAGGTTTGTGGAAGTTAGAAAATTGTCCCTAAATTGTTTTAAATTGCTTTCGCATCAACTTCGATCACAAATAATTAAACAATCATTTCACAAACTCACTTTCCAGTAATTATCGCTATAACAACGGAAACCCATTATCCGTCTTCGCAAAATAAGCGAAGCGGCAATGAAAAGGCAGATTAATTATAAGAAATTATTAATTTCTGAAGACCCTGACAGAGATTTTAATAATATCGGCGCTAATGTATCGGAAAATGAGATCCACTCAAGTGTAGGAGATCGTGTTCACTAAAATTGGGTATTAAATATTGATAGTATCGTTAAAACTGTCGGATTGACAGTTTGTTTCACAATGTTGTGTGTGCTATCTTGTAAAATTTCTACTTATTATTTTTTCTACCGGTTTTAATGACACTAATCATAAAATGACGCCTGTAATCCTCGAACGTTTAGGCAGAGGTGTACCCGTTAGTACGCCCACATTTTAATAGGGGGCGAGCCTATTAAATTGCCTTCAACCGAGCACAAATCCAGACTTCGATTTTACTGAGAAATTTCTGACGGAAACCCAATAACATTTTGCCCGACCTATGATCGAACCGAAGACTTCATGCTTAGAAGTAGCGTTTGCGACTACTAGACCAGCGAGACAGTAAAAAAAAACTAAATAATTTTTTTGATGTCATTTATTTATTTATAACACACATACACTATCATCACAGGTTTACTTACCTAATACAATAGTGTAGTATACGAGATACAAATCTTAGCCTAAAGTAATGTTACAAATTGCGGCCCGTGTGAATTCGCTCAGAGTACAATTGAAGCAGTCAATCTGTTGTGACATCATGTTGAGTGTACGCAACGCTCGCGTCAGCGGCGCGCGCTGCAGCAGATTGGTGCGAGCGGGCGGCACCCACAGCAGCGGCGGCCGCCTCCGGCGCCCCACATGCCCGTCAGGTACACACAACGTAATTGTGCGTAGAACGCCAGGGTTGTGTATTTTGCCACGCATAACCTTAAATAAATAAGTGGCGAGAGCAACTTCCCTTCTCGCTTCCAGCTTGGTATAGCCTACCATGCCCAGCACAAAAAGAGTGTGATACAATAGTGGATACCCTGGATATACACCATACTGCTTTGAGTACAAGAATCTCATAAATTTGTTCTGGATACGTTCTAACATTAATTTATATTTGACTTCATGCGGCGACCAGACAACAGCATTGCATTCCAAATGACTTTTTACAAGCGCTTCGTACAGCGATCTCAGAGCACTGATGTTCGTGAACTGGTTTCCTAGCCGTAAGACAAACCCTAAATTGCGATATGCCTTTTTGCAGACATTAGAGACATGCTTACGGAAATTCAAATCCGTAGTAAAGCGCACGCCTAAGTCCTTAACCTCTGAGACACGTTGTAGCCGCGTTCCGTCCATACAGTATTGATAGTGGCTCGGGTCGCGCGCGCGGGTAAATGATAACACCGAACATTTGTCTACATTGAAATATAACTTGTTACTAAGACTCCACTCTACTACCCTGTTAATATCCTGCTGCAATATGTCGTGATCAGTTTCTTGTTTGATTTTAAGTCATATTATTAATCTCATAAGTCTTTGTGTCAGTTTATAAGCGTGCCAAACAAAACAATAATTACATACAAGAATAGGTATTTTGCTTCAGATGTTTCAATTATAAGCTGGTATTACTGTTTCGGTAATTGATCAAAGGATGTTACTGTTATATAACGAGACCACCTGTTATATCATTTAACATTCAGAAGCGGCCACATTTCCCCATTAGTAATATGCCTGTTGTGGATTATAGCCAATTACTCACACTTTATGGATGATTTTACTCGTAATTGTAATGCTACACGTGCGTTAAATATTTTATGGCCTATAATGTTTGCGGTTTTCGTTAATATTAAAATAAATAAAATTAATACGAAATATAATTATATGACAGTAAAATCATTATATTTACTTAAAGGAAAATGGGCAAGTTTTTATCGAGTCCATCCCAAATGTTATGCTTAGAATACTCTATTAACCTTTTGGTGTCATACAACAAAATAATGCTTTTACTATGACCTTTGAATTGACATAGGTCATGCTGTGTATCGAAATCAGTACCGTTAGTATCAGACCAACAGAACAGTCAACTAATTTCATTACTGCAAAATCGATAACATCGTTGTACTATGCAGTAAACAGCGGTGTTCTATCGTATAGACATAGGCTCGAGGCGGGAATACAACACGCTCGGTTATTAACTAGCTCATCAATAGATACTGCATCAACAGTACGGCTTGCTGTTTGTTACGAGCATACAATTTGTCTATCAGCTACACACACACGCAATACTGTCATGTCTGTAATACCTGTGTGCTCGTAAATTTACCGAAATCTGAAATGTAAACGTAGAGGGAGAAGTACCCCTAAATCAGTTTTGTCCTTGGTGAATTTAAGTGAAGCGAGCTTGAGGTGTGCTGTCATCTCACGTGTGTACGTTTTTTGAATGTCAGCCTTTCATGGCGATGATTGAGTTTCAATGTAGATGAAATAGCCAAAAACCAAAAACCTGTTCTAAAAAAATATCCATTAATTTTGGTGAGATGAGCTGTCATTCCATGATGGTATTGACAGGGAGGTATGGCAGCAAACCTCGACCGTCCAAATTCACCGAGGGAGTTTTTAAATGAACACCAAATCTAATTACAGTGCCATTTCAAAAACAAAACCCGTAATATTTCAAATTATAAACTATTTAGTCACTTTTAAATTGAGTCGGTTGCGATTTCTATGGAGAAAAACGAGCAAGAAACTTAATGAACAAAAGACATAGGTATGCAGGGTAAGCAGATATAATTAAAGTCTGTTAAAGATTTCTTAGAAACCAATGCATGTTTTCAAATGTAATTTAATTTAAAAAGTAGATAATAAACAATTCAATAATGAATTTAAGTTTTGATTGAAGACATCCATCGGTTTCTAAGAAAACTTTAACTATATCTGACGATCCAGGAGGCTTAGACAAAGTAACGATTGCAAAACGATAACGAAGTTAGAAAAGACTAAAATGTATGGGATTGACATAAGCCGCGTTAAATCACGTGGTCAATCGACGAAGCGATGACCACATGAAGGACTAAAATGTATGGAATTGACGTAAAGCGATGTTACTTTGTCTTTGCCCCCTGGATACCTATCTCTTTTGTTGATTGTACACGCCTAATTCTGTGCAATAATTACGTCGTAAAAGCAAAATAAAGAAACGTACCTGGATAATTGTAAACCATGTTCAACAGAGCACAATATGCTACGTTTACGTAAATCGTTTTATCTTTATCTTTCCCCTCCAATAGCTAATTCTGACAGCCTACACAGGATAATACGAGCCGTACGTGTGTGCCATGCTTGAACGAACAACGCCACGTTAGCAGTAAACTTAAAGGCGTAGGTATACACTGTACGGCGTTTCATAAAAACTTTCAAGTCATTATTTTTCGATGTAAATGAACTGATTTTAATAAAACTTCCTACTCATAAGCAGGATTGGTCTGACAAGTTATAAGAGAACATCTTCAAAAAAATGTGTTACAGCTAAATTCTACCTATTTAAGTTTGCTATCGAAATAAAACCCAATTAACTTTTTTTGAATAATTTTTGATTTTTTGTTTGGTATATCGTGATGGCTTTCATCATGGATGGATTCAAATCCGGGCAAGTACCAATGTGAATTTTTCAATTCATATGTACTTTCTTAAGTTTATCTTGGCACTTGAGGCGGTTTAGAAACTCTGACACTAGGGTGTGTAGCGTCGTAAGCCTTACTACCCACACGATATCAAGAAGTTTTTTTTTTTTTTAATTTTCTGTGATAACTTTTTTAGATTATATTATCCTGCCAATGCGGAAATTTTATTAAAATCGGTTCATTTATTTAGAAAAATAAGCACTTAAAAGTTTGTACGAACTGCCGTTTGGCGGAAACGCTCTTAAATATATTTTGTCAATACGTGAAGAGAACTTTTGTATGTTCAAAGGAATTTAGCAAAGGATTATTTGTCAAAGAGATCTTAATGCATAGCCTTTGATGCAAAGAATTTGTTTTGCAAGGAAACTTGAAGTTTTTGGCAAAGTAAAATATGAGATGAATCGTGCTTTTCAAGAGTTAAGAGAGAAGAAGAAACTTGTCCCATTCATTTAGAAGAAGGAAGGTTGTTTGTGAACTTTTGAAAATTAACTGTCATTCCAGTATTAAACCGAGAAACCGAGTAACCATTCATCCATTCATTCACATAGGAATACTTGGCAATTAATGAAAAAAAGTAATTTCTTATTCATCACTATTTTTTAGCCTGTTCTTTGATAATCCTAGGTAAAAGCTTCCAGTTCTTTTATTCTTCAATTAACCTTTATATCTCTTATTAAAAAATAAAGCCTTTTAATATCCTACTACAGGGCAATGGCTTTTTCTTATGTACAGAGAAATCATAAACATTAATCATCACGCTTGCTCAAGGCTGATTGGCGATTTCAGACTTGTATTATTTGTAAGTCCAGGTTTCCTCACGATATTTTTTTCTTTACCGATATCAGTGACGTCCAAGATAATCTTAGAAAGTACCTTATTAAATTGAACAATTTCGTATTTAAAGTTTTAAATATTTTTTTCTATTTAGTGATCGTCATTGAATATATATTTTTAAAATAAGCATAAGCATAGCAGCCAAAAGAATACTGTACCAATTTTGCTCCATTGCGAAGGGTTTAGTCGCCACAATTCCAAAGTATGGCATGTAAAACCTGTACTTGGTTTTCGTTTTTCTATCCACACATGATCGCATTGATTAGGTTACTATACGGCGTAACCGAACCAGTTGATTGCTTTTCCCAGCAATAACGATGTTAGTCGAGGTGACGCGTTAATGTGATAACGATAGTTTAATGCTGTTCAAGAGCGACCGACTTTTATGTGAGCCTGGTACCAAGTTCTGGGGTAAACGTGAAAATAAAATTAAATAATGATTTTATTCTTTACTAGATTCTGCCCGCGACTTCGTACAAACTTTGGACCCCCCCTCCCCCTTTTATCCAACCCTTTCTTAGCGGACTACTTCTAACTATAAACTATTTTCCTGACAAGATTTATCTTTATACGTCAAGCAAGTTTTCGATGTTTCGTGATGACTGAGTGAACCTATCGCTTTTATATTTATATGTATATTAGATAAGATATAAGATAGATAGATAGATAGATTAGATGATGCTGTATACTGTGTCTAAGACCGTTTAGGTTTTCTATGAGAGTTTCTGCAAGTTAGGATCCTCACAAACCTTACCACAATTTTGCTTGTGTTTCATATATCAAAACTTATTTCATAAATTCTTTATACCAAATTTTGTATGTTTATAGGGATTCATTTGATTTTATTATAGAATCATGTTTATTCATTTCATAACTTTTAAAATAAAAAATTAACCTAAACACAAAACTAATTAATAGTAACAAAATTACAAATGTTTTTTGCTCGTTCTCTTTAAAGTTTGTTTAAATTCCACTTAAAAACTAACCCTTGCTCAGTCCAAATACGTGCATTGTTTTAAAAACACGCATCTAATGTAAAGTCATTAATCTGTTGACTTAATTTACGCTTCGTTAATTTTTTTATTCAACCTCATTTTTTGGAGCGCGACGAACGCTCCATTGCCGTCACTATTGTGTTCGAATTTTGAATAAAATTGCCCCAACAATGTAATGTCGATTATAATGGTGATCGCTTTCAGGGTTGTCAGCGGGATTTAATGTTAAGACTTCAGTTTCCTGTTATAAATTGTTATTTGGATTGTACGATGAATAAGCATTTAAAACTTTGTTGTTTCAAATAGAAATTATATTTTTTGGAGGACGTAATTGTTTAATTACGTTTTAAAACTACTTTAAAACTTACGTACTTTTAAAACTTTTAGTTTTAAAAGTTTGCCATTAAAAATGATTAATAAAAAACACATTTATAAAAATTTCACGCTTTCATTTAAATGCTTTAAAAAGTAGAACATAACATAACATAACATCACGCCTGTAATCCCCGAAGGGTTAGGCAGAAGTGTACCCATTAGTACACCCACATTTCGCCAGTTATGTTTATAGTCCCATGTAATAGGGGGCGAGCCTATTGCCATCAACCGGGCACAAATCCAGACTCCGAGGCTGCTACTGAGAAATTCCTGATGGAAAAACTCAATAACACTTTGCCCGACCCGGGAATCGAACCCAAGACCTCATGCACTGCAGTCCCGCTTGCGACCACTAGACCAACGAGGCAGTAAAAAGTAGAAAAAATACTACAAAGGAAGTTAAACCCATAAAATCAATTATACATTTTTATACGATAGAAAAGTTTGTCGCGAGATTTTCCTGTGTTACTTAAGATTAGTTGTGTCAATATTATTCTCCAACAATCTAAGTAAACTAACAAACATGACAGGTTAAATAAAAGCTTGTAAAAATACCAACGGTATTGGTACTAACAAGTTAGTGGATATAAACAATCTTTTTGCTTATATTGTTTTATTTCTTATCGTATAAAACTTATACCTGGCTTTTACGTAAATTTCGGCTTTTAACCCCTCAAATTTAGGGGGTGAGCTTTGGAAAATCCTTTGTTAGCGCATACCTACGTCATTATAACTATCTGCGTGCCAAACAGCGCAATACGTTTAATGGTTTGAGCTGTGTGTTATAATCCGCGCGCAAGTGCGTAGTCATCCCCTGAGGTATATGAGCGGTGGGACGGGGGACGTTTGACAAGATGCACATAAGGTATTTGATTTGGCAGATAAATCTCAGGATAACATTTTAGATCTGTCTTAATTAATATAATAACCTCACCCTCCGCCCTCACCGCTCACATACCTCAGGCGATGACTAGCACTTGCGCGCGGGCTATAATAGATTAGTGTGTTTTTAAAAAAAACGACGCAATCTGAAAAATATAACAAACCTATCAAAGAATACCGACAATGACATCCTTGATCAAAGAAATCCAGCCTAACTCAGTTGTACAATGAAAACAGCGTTGTTCATCAGATTCATAGCTGGGTTAATTAACGAACCCTGTTCCGTAATACACACAAAGGGGAGGGTTGTATTATTCAGAGGGTAGAATAAAAACCCTATTATTTGTACGGGAAACCGCCATTCATGGACAAAACTAGGGTTGCTGGAGCAAAATTTGCTGCAGTTGGAAAGTTGGTTCAAAGTGTTTAACTTAACCTATTAGGTAACTGCCTCGGGGGGTTTAGAAGCGGTCTTCTTAGGAATTATTTTTACTGAACGTGCATTATATTGAAATAGTCTCTTATATTTTTAACCGCTCAAGGCTCGACTGTCATACGGCATGACAGAACAATACAAAATCAATTGTGTCTTATTAAGTGGGACTTGAGTATTTAAACCCATGGTAACAAATTATAATGAGTCATGGCGATTCATAATATTTTTTTCTGATTCGTGAACCATTTAATGTAATATTTATTATAATAATACCTTCTTTTACCGCCACTTCGTCCGCCTAAATGTCGGTTATCGTGGAAAAGTACGAAAAAGAAGTATCAACATCCGCTGAGTAGTTTAGTCGTGAAAGCGTAACAGGCAGACAAACAGACAGAGTTACTTCGCGTTTATAATATGGATTTTATTACTCTACTATAATCTTTTTTTAACTATTTACAAAGATAGACAGACAAATATTCATTCTCACTTGTACACATCTAATACATTGGTGTTGCAAACTTTCCAGAACATAACATCACGCCTGTAACCCCCAAAAGGGTTAGGCAGAGGTGTAGGTACCCATTAGTACACCCACATTTCGCCAGTTATGTTTCAGTCCCGTGTAATAGGCGGCGAGCCTATTGCCATCAACCGGTTACAAATCCAGACTCCGAGGCTGCCACTGAGAAATTCCTGATGGAAAAACCCAATAACACTTTGCCCGACCTGGGAATCGAACCTCATGTTCAGCAGTCGCACTTTGCGATCACTAGGCCAACGAGGCAAACTTTTTAGTAACATTTACAAAGTTGACAACCCTATTTATAGACGATATGCATTAAACAAAAGCCGAAAATAACATCAAAGAAATGACGCTGCATTTTAACTCTAGGCAGTACCTAAACTTGTTCTTCTCTTCAAAAAGTAATCTGCGCCATTTTCTTGGTTTTACGGAAACCATATTTACGCGACCATTGTCCTTTTTGTCGACAGAGATTAAGATTAAGATTTCTGTGTTGATTTTGAGAACAAAACAGGCTTTTGTACTGGTAACCTCTCTGTTACCCTCTGGTGCCAAGCGGCTGAGAGTACTTGAAAAATTGTGGGTAGGTCTAGCTGTTAAGTGGAGGTCGTTTTTCAGTTCATTGTTTTCAATGTTTGAGAGATAGTACCTCTTAACTTCTTTCATGTTTCCTTAAATTATATTCTAGCTAGTAGCTATGTATAGAATCCAAACGTAAGGTAAGGTTAGTTTTCGTTTATGGCAATGCACAATGTGATGAATGCAAAACAACAATATTGAACGTGGTCATGGGGGTATTTAACCGGTATAATAATAATAAATTCAGGCAACTAAGGCCCAACTAAAGCCCAAAACACAAATACATAAATAAGTACAATAACTATAAACTAATACATATTTTAACAATAAGCTTATTAAAGCTACTGAACACGAAGTGTCGGGGTCGTGTTACGCAGCGAGGTGTCGCGTAGCGGGCCGCGAAAACGCCGATACTGCACACCTTTCGGCCAAAACAAGCCGGTTCGGTATATAAGCCCCGGCTGACTTACCGGTAAGTCAGAGCAATAGAAAATCAATTGTGTCTCATTACGTGGGGCTTGAGTAATTAAAGTTTAATTACAACATTTTAAACTTGTTTTTATAAAAAAGTAGGAATCTTCAACAACCCTGTGTCTAGATGGTTTTCGGTATGTTCCAGTACAAAAAAATATTTCGTAAAGGATTCGGCTTCGTTAAGTATCTTTTTACACCCTTTATAACTGGCGAAAAATCGTTGCTGTTGTCGTTAAAATAAAATTGATGTGTGTTATATTTCAATTAAAAATCAAACAGTAATGCCGAAAAAATTTACTCCGATATCGTAAAAAAA
The DNA here is from genome assembly GCA_949774945.1 of Hoplodrina ambigua. Lineage (NCBI taxonomy): Eukaryota > Metazoa > Arthropoda > Insecta > Lepidoptera > Noctuidae > Hoplodrina > Hoplodrina ambigua. The sequence continues at coordinate 11,542,822 of OX458967.1, forward strand.
TAGCTTCTACCTATTTCTTTCTTACGAAGTAAATTTTTTTCAGCCCGAGTTAAATCGACATTATGGTGCCGACGCTAAGCAGTCTTATATCTTTCCAATGTTACTCAACGGTCAGTGATTACCCACAAGCCATTAAGCATAGCTCCTTATCCTACCAAACTTTTACTAATACATAGACAGTGAGATAGTCTTCGTTTTTGGCTGGCTGCCAAAACCTACTCACACTGGCTCAAAGTAAATGCAAAGAAAAATAGGATTAAGAATTCAGCTCATTTTCGTGATAAGAATATTTTGTGTTAACACGTTTTAGGACTCGTTCGAGTTTTAGAGTGATTTTATTTGGATTCAGGTGTCGTAATATCCATTAGCCTTTTTGTAATGAAAGTAGCGTTAATATATTCTTGTTAGGGCGTGAACTTATTTATACAGACTGTTAGTGTAAACGCCGTTGTCACTAAAACCATAGGTACTTGATTTATTATAAAAAATGTTTAACTGAATTTAAAAATAAATAAACAAAGTTTTCTTTCAAAAATTAAAAAAAATCTGTCTGACACCGTCCGTAAATTCATGAATACTATGCGCCCGAGTTAGGTAATCACCGCAAAGGGCGTTGACCTGCTGCACTGGCCGTCCGTTATAACTACCTAAATAAGGTTTAACTAATTACATCATTGTAATACAGGGTGAAATAATTTTGAGAAAAATGGAGATTTTACTTAAAAAAAAAAGTTTTTTTTTTCATTGAATTTACGTTCTATTAGTGAAACCAAACCACTGGTTTCAAGGATGACGGTGTTTATACTAACACTCTGTATACACAGTCGAACAAGCTGTTTGGTATACAGGCAGGTAATTTGCAACCTTTAAATAATATTTTGAGTTTGTGATTTCTTTTATATCACTCTAAATAGTTTAGAAAACTATTAGACACCACAAGTTTAAAAGGTGAACACAAAATAACAATGAATGGCAATGTAGCAGATCTCTCCCCGGTCGTGTCTCATAGCCGTTCCACCATAACATAACATAACATCACGCCTGTAATCCCCGAAGGGTTAGGCAGAGGTGTACCCATTAGTACACACACATTTCGCCAGTTATGTTTTAGTCCCATGTAATAGGGGGCGAGCCTATTGCTGTCAACCGGGCACAAATCCAGACTCCGAGGCTGCTACTGAGAAATTCCTGATGGAAAAACCCAATAACACTTTGCCCGACCTGGGAATCGAACCCAAGACCTCATGCACAGCAGTCACGCTTGCGACCACTAGACCAACGAGGCAGTCACCGTCCGTTCCACCAGACTATGCGAATAAGGGAAACCTTGGGAGTGCTGTATTTGCGCTGTGTTTTGACTAAAATATCTCCTTCGTGTTTGGCTAGTCGCGAATAAGATCGGCTGCCGTGACTGAAATTCGGTCTATAACCGGTATTCTTTAAGTTTTGCAACACAGGTACCTTTTCCTAGTTGATTTCTTGATGATAATTATTCAGCATTAATTTTTTGTTGCCAGCTTATTCATCAAAAATATACATAGATACGAAATCTTTTACAATCTAAGTAGACTAGTTCTCCGTCTACATAACTCTGTAAAATATTGCTGTTTTCTTTTACGATTTAAAAAAAAAAAATTGGGTATATTTTTTCCTGCTCCATCACGGGGTACTTACACATAATTTATATATTATTAGGTAGGTATATCTTTCAAATTAAGTTCAGGATATTACGAAAGCCGAGCCATTCAAATTTAATATCTCGCGAACGCCCCAGCATTCGTTACATGCTTCGTTGAACCTAAGAAGGAATTTAATAGACAATAAATTCTTTTATAACACGTATTAAAGAGGTTTTATGCCGTTTATGAAACGTAGCAGATGACTTAAATGATGTTTTTATTACATGTTTATGATATTTATGAAAGGCGCTCGAGATTAAACGAGTAAAAAAGTTAAGTGGAAATCAATATCTTAAGTCTCACCATTTTTGTTCACGTCATAATATTATCTGTAGACGTAGAGGTCAGTCACTCACTAAGCCACAATCCAATTTATCACACAACTGACGCTATTATATGGTAGAAAAAACAAAAGAAAAGCGAATAAAAATAAGTATTTATGGCTAGCTGATTCAAATTATTCCTTTTTTGTGGGCAAAGATATTATAACCAGTAGGTATTCTTTTTACCAAAAAAATATCATTCGTTTGTTTAAGCCTTTAAAAAACATATTTTGAAGCTGTCATTTGATTTCTTTTTTGTATATTTTCTTTGTATGATTTCTTTTCTTTTCGTATCAGCCCTAATGTCGTCTTTAATTTGAGGCCCTTAATAAGGAAAGCGAACAAAGGATGTCTTTTCTTTTAAAAAAGATACGTTTAAGACCTCGCATATTACTGCTTCAAGCTTTATAATCCTGAGCTTTGGGTAGAATATTACTTTTTAAATTACTTTGACGTTTTGATATGTCATTCCTGTCATTTATTTGAATTGAAAGAGTTTTTTTTTTCGAGAAGATTTTAGGGCTTTGACTGTCTTGGTGTCATTCATTTCGGCTTTGTGAAAGTTATCGTTATTAGTATATTTCAACACAGTGGTCATCAAACATCTCGTAAGCTTGCTTGTGTTTCTTGTTCGACATTAAGAGTCGTCTTTAAGTCAAAAAAAAAAAAAATACTTTAATGAACACACATTTGTCATTTTACACTTAAACAGGTCAGCGTACGTACATGTAGTTCGACATTCTCTATACAACCTTTGATAACGTTGTATTGAGAAAAATAATTCGAATCCTTAGGTTTGGATTGAAGAAAAAAAATCAAGTGGTCGTGGAGTTTACTGCTCTTTTTTCTCCATAGAGACCTACCGAAATATTGGAGCTTCTAACCTCAACATTTTGATTAACTTGTCAAGAAGTCTCTTGCCTGTAAATAGTTTCATTGCAATAAATTCTTTGACTATAATTTCCAAAAAAGGACGAAAAATTCATTTGCATTTAAACGAGATTTTACCTCAATTTTTCTAATATGCAGTATCAATTCTTTGGGTCTTCTATCTGTCCACTACACCAAGCGTAATTGACACCATCCATCACGCGTTCATCTCATATTCTGACGTCATCAATAACGGACGAACACTGGACCCAATATTACTGTTTGCGGTCCTTTTAGCCGCGCAGTTAACCAAACAGAACTAACTACACAGATACACAATTAACGTATTTGTTTTACTGACACATTAGGTTAGTAATCGATCTGGGACGATACAGAGTAAATGTTTGTTGTCTTTGTCTGACAAATGAAAAAATCAGGAGATGGAAGAGTTTTAAGACTGTTGTGTTTGTGTTTGTTTGGAAGTTTGATTTCAAACTACTGAGTTGACTCAAACTTGCATTTATCTCGTTCTATAGCAAATGGAATCGAAATAAATGCGGCTTGAAGTTTAAATACATAACACACAGCCTGTATGTAATCCCTGAAGGTTAGGCAGAGGTGTACCAATTAGTACACCCATTTTTAGCCAAAAATGTTTAAGTCTCATGTAATAGGGGGCGAGCCTATTGCCTTCACCCAGGCACAAATCCGGACACCGGCGGAGCCAGGAAAATTAAAAAGTTGCAAGAATTATAAAAATAATTTATTTAATAACTATAATTATATATTAGTAAACTTAGCCTTATCTATACTATAATATTATAAAACTAAAGATTTTCTCAATTTGAACGCGTTAACCTCAAGAAATACTAGTCTTATTTGAAAAAATGTTTTTGCGTTATATAAACCCCTTTTTATTGAAGACGGCATAGATTGTTAAACATCATGCTAGTAACCAAAGGCGTAATTTAACTTGGATGAAACAGCAAGGCATAACTGTAGGCTTACTCTTGAACAAAATCGAGACTGAGATTGGAATCGACTGCATGTTTGACTACAGCGATTGACATGAGGTTGCCATACAAATGAAAACGTAAATTACCAAATTTTAAAATATGAAATAACTCGTTAATTCTATAAATAAATGTCTTCTTATATTTATTGGAATTGAAACTGGATCGGATGTACATGTAATGTCGATTCTAATCTCATTCTCGATTTTGTTAAAGAGTAAGCCTACTGTTCTTAGATAAATACCTAAAAATTACTCATCAAAACTTCTACATTACATAGTAAAATAACCACAAGGTCAATGTAATGTCCTCTCCACATAAAAAAAAAACATGTTTTATTCCAACAATAACTCCTTTATCCAACTGTAAATAGAATCCACAATCCCACATCAATTCAATGAATACTATTCATACAAACACGATTTTTCTTTAAGCAGATTCGAACACTACTCGCGGTCCTTTTGTGTTTTGTAAAGCGATTCAAATCTGAATAGAATTGAGATGATACCACAGTATAGGTAAGTACAGAAAGCCAGCTCCGTACAATGAAGGAAAACAAGTACTCGCTTATACACGACTAGCTGTTCCCTGCGACTTCGTATGCGTGGTTTTTTTATTCAGTTACGTCTTAAGTTGCTGCTCTGCTCCGGGGGTAGTTGCTTCGAATGTTTCCAATCCCATTGATATATTTCAGAGATCAGCGTGTTTAACAAACACAAAAAAACTCTTCTTCTTCAGCTTTATTATATTATTATTTGAAATGGACGGGATATCGATGCGATACCTGGTACCATTAATTTCTGATTCATGATCTTAGAAGAGGTACTTTTTTTACATTTATAAATAAAAATGAGCTATTCCATTCATTTAGACCTTGTAGGTATGCACTTTTGCATGGAACTGCTGATTTCTTTTATTGTAAGCGACGATAAAACTTTTAAAATCATAGTAAAATAAATAAATAATAAATAAATATCTTGGGACAACTCACACATGGCTATCTGATCCCAAGCTAAGCAGAGCTTGTGTTATGGTAACCAGACAACTGATATACTAATACTTATATAATTTATAAATACATACATATTATAGATAAATCACACCCAGACACAGAACTAACAATCATGCTCATCACACAAAGTTTGTCCTGGGTGGGAATCGAACCCGTCGTGGGTTCTTCTCCGCCTTAGCAGTCAGGGCCGCTAACCACTAGACCAACAGGCCCGTCAATAAAAAAGTATGCACTGTCAATCTGAAACTATCATTTCAGGCTCCAACGCAAACGCCGGCGCCGGTGGGACGACCGGGAGCATAAGACCGCCAGGCATGCCGCCGGCAATAAAAACTGGCATTCTTTGTAGGAGCCTTTACGAATGCGCTTGCACTCACTAGTCTTTATATGCGTTTACGCTCATCGTATGGGTCCGAACTTCTGTACGTATGTATTCTGTAGATAATAATACTGTCCTACGAAGACGATACAGTACTATCGTGCGATTGGGTCGTAAGGAGATTACGTGTGTGAAGCATCTCTTATGTAAATTCTGTACATACAGCAGTAAATAATGGTATTCCCTTGAAGTATGTGTAGGTTCGAAGACAATGAGTGCGTGTAAAGTGGCCCTCACAAACGGCTACAATAGGGTCAATAGATGTAGGCAGGCTACGCAACGGATTTTAATGCGGTTTTCATCAATAGATAGAGTCATTTAAGAAGAAGGTGCGAAGCAAGCCGGGGCCGGTCGATTATTATTTAGTATTTGAACTAATATTTGTTCACTATGCTTTGTCAATAGATGGCGTACACGTAAATTAACATAAAATATGCAATTACATTGTTTGTTTTTAAGGGTTATCTCTGGAAATACTGGCTTGATGATCTTTAACTGATAAAAAACTGCACTATATACGAGTGTCATAGAATATTTTTTTCGGTATATACTTGACTACTACGCAGAGGAAATCGCGAGCAGAAGTTAGTTGGCAAATATAATTAGTGAACCAAATCAGTTAAAAATATAAGCACACAATCACTTGCGTAAAGCGTCATTGTCCTTTCGATTGTCTTGTAAATTACCATCCACTTTCTGTCACGACCTTTAGTTATACATTTTTTACACCAATCTTATTAAAATTAACTCTAACAGAACCTCACATCAAAGCGCGTTTCTGAAGGAAAATCATAAATTGAAATATCACGCAAACTTACCATATGACGGAGTTTCCAATTAGGGATTGTACATCATTATTATATGAATGCAACGTGTATTTGACAACACAACTAGTTCCAGGAATACATTGCTTGTAATATTGCAAAATTGATAGCGTACTGCAAATTGCTAGCATAAAGCTGTCAATCTATTGAAGCGTAGAGAATCGAATAGAATTCCACTGAAATCATATTTAGGTTCCGCTATGCTTCAGTGATTTCAACCGCAGAATGTACTATGATTTGCTGTGCTGTGTTGACATTCTTCGTTCTTGCACAGCGCCGCTCCGCTCCGCTAATTCTCTGGTTACTCGCCCCGTTTTAATAGACAAAGTCAAAGTCAAATAATTCATTTCAATGTGATCATAAAAAGGGAATTTTGACTATCAAAGATAAGAAAACAAAAGAATCTAGTTGCTCCTTCTGTGAGGTTTGGTATAGAGAAAAGCTAAAATAAATAAAAATACTTGATCTTTAGAGATAAAAAAATGTTTTATATTAACTTGAATTCAGAATTATACAGGACTAGCTTCTGCCCGCGACTTCGTCTATGTTGACAGACATTTAGCTTTATCTTTTTACAGTGTATAATTATACTTATTATTCACATAACATCACGCCTGAAATCCCCGAAGGGTTAGGCAGAGGTGTACCTATTAGTACACCCACATTTCGCCAGTTATGTTGTTAGTCCCATGTAATAGGGGGCGAACCTATTGCTATCAACCGGGCACAAATCCAGACTCCGAGGCTGCTACTGAGAAATTCCTGATGGAAAAACCCAATAACACTGCTTGACCTGGGAAACGAACCCAAGACCTCATGCACAGCAGTCGCGCTTGCGACAATTAGACCAACGAGGCAGTTAGTCATATTATTATGGCGGCTATAAAAAAAAACAGTGTGTTTTTGGAGTTTTTTGTTTGGTCCTTATCATACGGTGTGAGAGAACCCTTCTTGTGTCAACTTGCACTCGGCCGGTTTTTCAAAGTAGAATTGGAAGTCAGACTTCCTGTTATTTCTCTCTCATCCTTCTTCTTCTTATCGTGTGGGCTGTAAGGCCTTACGACCCTACACGCCCTAGTGTCAGAGTTTCTAAACCGCCTCAAGGGCCTCTTTAGAAAGTACATATAAATTGAAAAATTCACATTGGTACTTTCCCGGATTTGAACCCACAACCTCATGCATGAGAGGCGGGCGCCTTAACCACTGGGCCATCACGACATAACTCTCTCGTATACAGGAAGCCTTTTACTCTTAATTACAGCACAGAACTTAATTACTTACGCGGTATCTTCTAATGTCTACAACCTTGACTGTGGGGTCAATGAGATAACCATCGGGGTTCCAACAGCTGACCCGCCTTGGATCTATTCCAATGAGAGATTTCCCATGGGTGCTACGTAATTTATCGAACAAGGTTTTCTACTAGTACTTAATCTTTTCTATAGAACATGTGGTTTATCAGTAAAATAAACTTTTCTTTTACGACTTGTATTTAAAGGTCAGGTGCGCAGTACTCGTAACCGGCGTGCTTGTATGACGGGATGTAAGAGCGTGGACGAGGCGAAAGGATTGTAGCAGATGGTGTTCTGTTTCTGCCTACCCCATGGAAAAAAAGCGTGAGTTTATGTATGTTTGTAAATTGGTAATATAAGTACCTACCAACTTAATTTAGGTGACAATGGTATACATCATCTGCCTAGCCTTTTCCCAACTATGTTGGGGTCGACCTCCAGTCTAACCGGATGCAGCTGAATACCAGTATTTTACATGGAGCGACTGCCTATCTGACCCCCACAACCCAGTAACTGGGCAATATGATACCCCTAGGTAAGACTGGTTTGTCAGACTTTCGGGCTTCTGACGACCCGTAACGACTGTCAAAGATCCACGTATGACAGCCGGGACCAACGGCTTAACGTGCTTTCCGAGGCAATGGAAATATAATACAATGGTATACATAACCTTTAAAATTATATTGCCACTTTATTTTTTATACGGGGTGCCATTCTCCTGAACTTTTTATCAAATAGCTCATCTCGGTTTATAAATTTGCCAAGTTTGCCAACTTTACCACGTAGGTGTTCTGGTATTCATACAAAAAACTTTGGCAAAGTTTTCAAGCAGGAGTAATAATTAACGCGATCTAAAATTAATTATGTTGGAGAAGTTTTTAATGTGGATAGTTATAACATTTACTAGAAGTTTTGCAGTTTATAAAGACTTACTTGGTGGAACTTTTACTAAACCTCATTTCGTTGGTACTGTAAAGATGGTATATCAGTGTAACAACATAACAAAACATCACGCCTGTAATCCCCGAAGGGTTAGGCAGAGGTGTACCCATTAGTACACCCACATTTCGCCAGTTATGTTTTTAGTCCCATGTAATAGGGGGTGAGCCTATCGCCATCAGCCGGGCACAATCAGTGTAACCTGGGTTAAAATTTTTGTTTTTATTCAAACGCGTGGCACTATAGGCACGCGTCATCTCCATTCGCCATCCCTACCCGAGGCGTTCCCTAACAGTCAACTAATCTTTCAACTTTTCGTGAGCTGTAAAAACGCGATTTGCCCATACATTTTGCGTTGGAATAGCAAATCATGACGTGACATGACGTCACTTATTTGCCAACTAATTTGAATTATTATACTATTTACTAGCTTTTGCCCGCGACTCGACCGCGGTAAAATAAAATAAAATATAGCCTATGTTACTCGCAGATAATGTAGCTTTCTAATAGTGAAAGAATTTTTAAAATCGGTCCAGTAGTTTTTGAGTTTATTACAAACAAACAAACAAAAATACTAATTTTTCCTCTTTATAATATTAGTGTAGATGTAGCTTGATTTCGAAGATATTTCAAATTCGTGTTTAGAGGGTTTAAATATGAATGTGCCTTTTTAGAGGTGTAGTATCTAGGATGAATTGGTTAATTGAGTTAACTACCAAACTGTCGAGACATATTTTAACTGGAAGGACCACGCATGACTACCAAAATTCGTGATCGAATGACAAACAATAATGAATTATAATGCTAAGTGTTACAACTCTTTTTCCATATTGAAGGCTGAAGCCATTTCATATTCAAATATCGAGAATGAAGAATGCAATATCCTTCAGTAATGTCGATGATATTGAGGAAATATTACAAATAAACTCTCATACTTCACTTTAACGCTTCTTATTGTAAGTTATTGCATTTCTATATCTGTATTAACGGTATTTTATTTTTGAAAAATCAGAAGGGTGATGCAATACTAAAACTATCTTTCGAATTGTGAATATTCGTGATAAATGGTATAGTCAAAGGTAAATTATACCTGCCCGTCTGAAGAGTCGAAAAAGCTTCATGCGATGTACGACCTTATCGGTGGACCGTACTGCAGACGAGAGGTGTGCATTATGGAGGCACAGACACCCACCTCCTCCACACTTCATTACTCCGGAAGAACATCTTCCCCCTGGTTGTGAACTGCAGTGGCCAATCTGGAAATCTCTTAACAGATTGCGGACCCAGGTTGGCCGCTGTAAAACTAATCTGGCCAAATGGGGCTTTGTTCACCCATCCCAAACGGAGTGCCAGTGTGGAGCACCATCACAGGACATGCGTCACCTCCTCAGTTGTCCGTCGTGCACTACCACCTGCATCATCCAAGACCTTAATGAGGCCAATGACAGAGCTGTACAGGTTGCTCAATATTGGTCGGACAAAATTTGAGTCATTCGACACGAGAAGAAGAAGAAGAAGAAGGTAAATTATTTATTGCAATTAGACCATCCATAGAATTATTTACAAATATTGAAACAATGACATAGTATATGGACCGGAGTGATCTATCTGAGTGTAGAATTGATAAATTCATTAAAATATCTCGAGCATTGAGTACTTTCTATTATCACTACTTATGATATAATACCACGGCAATAAAAATACTCCAAATAATAATAATATATATTAATTATTAGTTATTGGAGCCTTATTACATAATGGTGCGTTCTGAAGGCATATCGTCTGTTTTAAAATGTCTCCCGTATTTGTACCCGTAAAAAATGTATTTAATTGTAAAAGAATATTACTCACTGTTTCTGCCTAACTGTCAGTTTTCCAAAAATGACATCAAATTGTAATCTATATTATAGGAATATATCACAAGATGTACAAAAAATGGATTTTTCAATGCATATCTGATACACATCTATCGTGATAGCAGATGGTATACATTACTGTTAAACATCAGCGTATCCAAGGACCGCCCAATTGGTACTTAGAGACGCCTTGGCATGCCAAATCTCCATTAAGCTAACGCGTAATGACCGCGCCGAACTATCGGACCGAATGTTCGTAAATACACGGTGGAAGAACACCGTGACTGACTCCCAGTTTCTCACACGAAAATTGATGACAAATAATAATAATCGTTTATCAAATCAATTCAATTCCTTTCTCAGGAGCCCCGACCACCGGTGGCTTGGACCCTGTTCCCGACGCCGGTGGGATACTTTTTTTAAATGTTTTTATAATGATATTTAAAAATGTAATTATATATGCATATTAAATAAATAAATGGAATAATAATCGTTTATTAACCAGAAGATAATTGACTGCCTCGTTAGTCTAGTGGTCGCAAGCGCGACTGCTGTGCATGAGGTCTTGGGTTCGATTCCCAGGTCTGGCAAAGTGTTACTGGGTTTTTCCATCAGGAATTTCTCAGTAGCAGCCTCGGAGTCTGGATTTGTGCCCGGTTGATGGCAATAGGCTCGCTCCCTATTACATGGGACTAAAAACATAACTGGCGAAATGTGGGTGTACTAATGGGTACACCTCTGCCTAACCCTTCGGGGATTACAGGCGTGATGTTATGTATGTATGTATGTAAGATAATTTACATTTCCTTAAGAACTTAAGTATTTATTCGTCTTTAAAAGGAAACATAAACCACAGTATTTTAACTTATGGACTCAACACTAGGTCGAGTCTGTCTCGTGGAGTCCTTGAAAGTTTTTACCAATTTGTTTTCTAGGGTCAATTAAGGTTAATCAGTATTTTCAAAAATGAATGTGATAATTTACTATTTGACACTATTAACCAATAATTCCAAGATTAAAACTTCATAGCAAAAAAAAAACAGATTATCTTAGCCCTCTAAAAACCCGATTCATCTTTGATTAACAGAGGAATTATTAGTTGCTTCGAAATCAATAAATAGTTAATCAATTGAGTTGGAAAATACGTCGCTGTACTACAAAATCTACGGGGAATCGTATTTTGACCGCTCATAAAAAGTATGTCAATTGCTTGTTGGTATCAAGTAGGTACCCAATGGTCAAGAGCGTGTGTTGCTGTGATTTTCGCGAAACCAGAGGTCAGACTTTTGTCATCGACGTAATTTTAGCTCTAAAGATAAAAACAACATATAAAAAACAGTTTCTGAATTTGGCCTCTTAATTTACTTTATAAACTAAATATGGCTCTGATATGAATATCTACTAAAACAAAAACAAAAACGAATCAGTAAATAACATACCCAAATCGGATTTAGGTAACTTTTACCATTCATATTTTTTTGATACAGTAATCTGTACAAGTTATGTTAGCTCATACGTTCCGGATTTTCATTAGAACTAAAGCCTCCAGCAAAAACAAGGATAAAATAATGTGTGCCCCGACAATCCCCATTACGAACCTAAACGAATATTTCCGATTACTAACCTCTGATAGATATTATTTTCCCGATTACGGTTCGTCGGACAGTATTATTAATATTCGACACTAATCGATGCAAGAACATCGATCTTAGGTCTTCGACGGACGATAAATTATATTTTGATGTCAGCCTTTATGAAAAAACTTAGTGAGTTATTGCCTGAAACACAGACTCAAGTTTTGTACAACAAAAAAAAACTTTGTTTAAAATAGCTTGAGCAATTTTTTCAATGTTTTACCCAGGTGTTTAGAAACCAAAACCTGCTCTAAAGACAATTTAAAAGTAGCTTAAAACGACACTTTAAAGTTCTAATGGAACTTTTAGACACTTTTTAAAAATTAAGCACTGTGAAATAAATGGTAGCACTTAAAAATTTAGTAAATATTTTTTGCCAGAGACAATCTAATCCAGCTATGTTATTTAGTATTCTTGTAATGCTTTTGCTAGTCTGTGTTGTCCATTTAAAAAATAGTTGAAAGCTAAACTAATGTTATCCGTGACATGTCTCGCTTGGAAACTTAATTCTCTGGGATTAAATGTAAGCATCAGTTTCGACATTACCTACCCAAAAAGAGACAGAAATATTCTCTTTCACATGATATAAATATAATCTATACATATAATAAAATCGTAGAGACGTCAAAACTGTACATTTAATATTTTTGAAAAAGAAAAAGTGCTTAGGGGTCTTTGAAAGATACTTTTGCAGAAAATATTTTTTTTTAAATTTTTGTCTGTTTGTCTGTTTGTTTGTTGGAGCATCACGCAAAAACTGCCAGATAGATTTTGTTCAAATTTTGAATGAATATTTGACAGTGGCCAAATTAGAACATAGGCTATAAATTATCACGTTATTTGCTTTGGGGGAATAGCAGACTACAACAGTTCACCAAAGGATTGTAAGAAAGACGAAACAAAATGTAAAAATATTATAAATAGCTGCAGACTGAAGTTCTAAAATAGTTATTATCACGCTATACCTTCAAGGAGCTAAGCAGTCAATTATGGAAAACTAGAACGGCTATTTCAAGTCATTTGTCATCAAAGTAAATTGCGTAATAGTTCGACGACCGTCTTGTGAAACGGTGGGCGGAAGTTCGATCCCCAATGTCAGCATTACTTTTTGTATTTTTTTCTATTTTTTTTTGAATGTTTTTTAATTGAATAATGCGATTTCCTAACAAAAAAAATAAAATAAAAGTCGGAGTGCATGTTTCTACCACAACTTTGATTTGTAACGGATTTTTTAAATATTAATGTAGAAAATAATATCTATGCATAGTTACACAACACATAAATCAGCAGCTAAAGAACTTTTGTCTGGTTGCACGACTGCAAAGCATGAGGTCTTGGGTTCGATTTACAGGTCGGACATAGTGTTATTGGATTTTTCCATCAGGAATTTCACAATAGCAACCTCGGAGTCTGGATTTGTGCCCGGTTGATGGCAATAGGCTCGCCCCCTTTAACATGGGATTAAACTATACAACTATATAAATTTGTATAGGAAATGATTATCGCATTATGGCTATTATTCTTAAACATCTTACTGCTGGATTTCTATAAAACGACAACAACGGTACATACAATACTGCAGTTAGGTATAAGTTATAATTTATCCTTTGAAATCAAAATCATTACGCTATAACTACAAGGAGCTACTCAACACACAACAAGTGACGGGCGGCCTATCTGCAAACATTTTAAGTATACAATATTTTACTACCCGGGCTTCGCTAAGTCAATCATGGCACAACAATACTGCCAAGTATACTACTGGAATACCAGCGGACGTATATTAGCGAGGAGTGGCGAGTGTAATTTTTTTACGCAGTAGTAGGTAGGTAATTAGTATTCCTTTCGTTGCGCTTCCGAATTATTTTATAAAAAGATCTTAGTGTAAGGTACTACAAATATTAGTTCTATTGCAATGGCTAAAAATAAAGAATTTGTCAACAACCGGAAGTGCACCATAATCAATTAAAAAATCTGTTGCAGTAATTAACCTGTCGGAGAATGTCTCACAGACTTCAAGCTTTCTGAGTACTTGATTTGATGAAGCGACTGTGATGGCAGGCAGAGTATTTTCATAGGCACCGTAAATGGCATTACATTTTTTAGGTTACTTATTACCGCGGCTGTGCTGGAACACATGAATCCTTCCATCTTGGCAATAGATTCGCCAACAGGACACTTAGTATTTCGTGGCGAGGAAGTTACGTTGAGTATTAAAAGAACCCTAAGTACCCTGGTGTTATATTGGACAGAGCACTAACTTTTTATATACCTACATTGCCACAACACCAATCAAACAATCATCTGCTACAACACCTTATTTCTACCAACTAGGGAGCAGCACCCGATGTTTTTCGCATAACTGTTACGTCTTTTTGCTCCTTCTGCTGGTGAATTTGCGTGTTCAGTGTGTCATTGACCAAAAAGCAATAGGTATCATACTTAACGAGACGTGTAGAATGATATCGGGGCTGCCTAAAACTGACTGCTCAATAAGCTCTTCCCATGGGCTGGAAATGCACCACCTGTCATTCGAAGGTATCTATGTAGCATGCACAGATAAAACAAAATCAAGAATCCGCTTCCTTACATCCCCTCTATCAATATGCAGTAGCTCTGGGTAGATTGAAGAGTCGGAAGAGTTTTCTCCGATGCACACAGGCCATACAGGACCAGGTCGACACCCACCATCACACAACTTCCACCAAAAAGAGTTCAACCCCAGGAACACATGGCACTCTGTTGTGATCATTAGTGGCCTATATGGAAAGCGCATAATGGACTGCGCACTCATGTAAGCCGCTGCAAACGTAACCTAGACCAATAAGGAGTTATAGATCCCGCAGACACTCAGGGCAAGTGTGGTGTTCCTTTTATATGATGGCTCACTTACTACAGCGCCCGCGGAACACCTGGGCACAACTGGGCCAGAAAAATATTGCAAAAAATCGGCTAAGTGCGAGTCGGACTCGCACACGAAGGGTTCCGTTACACCATACAATATTTAACACAACAGAAAAAAAGGTTCTATAAAAAGGTTAATAATCGCATAAAAAGTAATTATTATGTCTACGTGGCATTGCTTCTTGCATTTCATGATTCTAGGTCCACGGGAAGTTTCCTTTATATTTGGTTTTGATTTCCTAGCGAGGGTCAGAATATGCGCCATAAACGACCTTATCTTTAGTTTGCGTTGACTTAGAAGTTTAATTTTTTCACTGCTCTGAGGGATTGCAGACCAAAGTTTTTTTTTTTCGGGTTGTAAGAATCATCATATGAGTCCTTTTGCCCTGGGTGGGGCGGAAGGGACTGTTAGGCTTTTACTGACTAAAAAACCACCCTGTTCCAAAGAACGCAAAGAGCAACAGAAGGGTTGCTCTTTGCGTTCCGGGGCCACGGTATCCTGTTAAGACCTCCCGCGACTCCGGTAGGCGTTTGGCCCTGTCGGGGCCCCGTCCCTGTGCTGACAGCTCTTTTGTGCTGACAGCACTTTGAACCGCGCGTGGAACAAAACGCGCTGTTGACCCGGGCCTGGTCCTTAATTGGACGACGAGCTACCCATCAGCCGTCCGCAAGCCTGCGCCTACGGTAGCCGGATGACGTCTCGCAACGTCCGACGCCCTGGGGGTCTCCCGCGGTGGCTGGGGCGTGAGGTGGAGGATGTCCTCTCCTCACGTGTTCCGCCTCCTTCTTCGCTAGCATTACTGCTTCGCAGAAGTAGGTTACTGCGTCCCATTCCCTTTCGCTCCGGAGCATGGCCTGAACCAGGGCTCGGACGCGAGAGGACACGACGGTGCTCTGCCCAGGCGGGGCAGACCTACACCGTATGCTCCACCGTGTCTTCCGGGCGGTCCACACAGTGGTGACACCCAGGCGTTTTCTTCCGCTGAATCCAACACAGGAACTTCCCGAAACAACCGCGTCCGGTGAGGACCTGCGTCAGGCGAGTGGTGCAGCCACTCCAGCCAATCCTCAAGATACCGTGGCCCCGGAACGTAAAGGGCAACAGAAGGAACAGGGTGGTTTTTTAGTCAGTAAAAGTCTGACAGTCCCTTCCACCCCACACACACCCAGGGCGGAAGGAGTCATTTGATGATTTAAACCACCTAAAAAAAAAAAAGCCAATCCTCAAAGAGGGGTCTTACCGCTGCGATTGCGGCGTGCCCGAGACCTGAGTATTTGATTTTAATTTTAGCTTGATACCTCCAGCGTTCCTTAGAAAAGGGTCTTTACTGACAGACAGACGGACAACAAAGTGATCCTATAAGGGTTCCGTATTTGCCGACTGAGGTACGGAACCCTAAAAAAGATAATATCTAAAATCATCGATGAATCGGGATTTAAAACGGTAAAACTTTGCTTAGACTTTAAATAAGCCTATGTTTACAGGGTTTTGCTCATACTTTCTTTCAAAAACACAAAAGTCAAATTCTGATTTCAGTTGCTCTATCGAATCTAATATCTAAATAATCGAAGCTACAATGTGAGGTACAATATTAAAACAGTTGTACAACAGAACTTGCGTTTCAATGGTTTGGGATCGAAAAATAAGTCAATTTTGATACCACTTCATAATATTTTGGAAAGAGGTAATCTAAATTTACCTTAAATAAATATACAAAAGCGAAAGTTCACTCACTCATCACGAAATATCGAAAATTTCGCAAAATAAAGTACCCATTTCCCAAAGAGTAGGTATGAAACGGGGGTCCAAAATTTGTATGGCGTTATCAACTTTGACGCGGACGAAGTCGCGGGCAGAAGCTAGTTATAATATAAATAGGTATAATTGTTTGTTTGTAGGTAAAGTCTGAAAGAACAGGTCCAATTACAAAAATTCTTTCACTTATAAAAAGCTAGACCATTGCCGAGTGTCATAGGATACGTTTTATGATATACTAGACTTCTATGCGGACGAAGTCGCAAGTAAAAGCTTGTAACGGATAAAATTAGAATTCCCTTTAACATTCTCCCTTGCTTAGTTTCCAATGCTAAGAAACTCAGAATAAATAACTAGTTACTGATTACTTTTCCTTTATGTACCTAAAATAAATCCTAATTGTACTCCTAAGTACATAAATAATGTAGTGTACATTGTTCACAGCTTGTTTCTTTCAAGTTTGTTAGTAATAATGAATTCAAAGCATCTACCCGCGCCGCCGGGGGGTTAAGCCCGGGTAAATTAATAGGCACTAGGAAGGTTGCGTGTGCAATAGATTTCTCTAAACCCAATGATCCTCGTTTGTGGTCAGAGGTTGTGGGTAGCTAACACACCGTTGGGTTTATACCTAGGTACCCTTAATATAGTACCCGGTCATAAATATGGTACATTAAGTTTACAGAAAAGAAAAAGATTTTGTACACCATGTTTTTGTCACTAAAATATCCTCATTGACGTCCTTTTTTTTTGGGACATATTTACATCCGAGCACTGCCCATAATATTACGACTTTTTTTTCGAAACGGATAAATAGACATGTGGGGCACACCAGAACACCAATACTATTAATTAGAAACGGTTCAACATTTAGTCGCAATCTTATCTGATCGACCACCATTATCAGAAGACTGAGAGATTTTCCCATGGGGTTAGGCAGACCCGACAGAATGCCACATGCTATGATCCTTACCTACATACTCTTTTCGCAGTCTGAGCATTACTTTACTGGAACTCGACCTTTCTGAAGAATCAATCAGGTCAGCGTAGGTATTTCTAGGACATTCCCTCTCTGCGTTGCCACTCACATTTGCCATATAAATTTCTTTTGTTAATCGCCTTTCACTCATCCTCTCAATATGACCGATCCATCTAAGCATGCTCTATTCAATCCTTGTCACAACATCCTCTTTTAATCCGCAACGAAATCGCCCTCCAGATTTCGTCAGATATTTCAAGTCCCTCTGTAATAGGGGAGCCTATTTCCACTTAACGGGTACACTTTCGGATTTCGGGATGCGCCTCCCTAATGTAGTAACACAACATGAAAGTAAATAAACCTAATGTTTTACACATACATATTTTATTCGTTTCTTCAGACGTGTTTGTAACTCGACAAACACACGTCTCGGAAAACTTTTAAATTGGTTATTTTAACGACGATTCGGAGATAAAGTTTCTGTTGACATCACAATGTTACTGGAGCACAAATTCTATATACGCGTATTGTTTTTGTGGAATCCTTGAGTCACCAGATCTACATTAGGAGTGTTTATATGCCGTACGGTTTTTAGGAGCTCGTGGCTAAGTAATAACAGCCGCACGGGTCGTCCGTCACCGACTCCTCATGCCTCGGAAAGCATGTTAAGCCGTTGGTCACGGCTGTCATACGTGGATCTTTGACAGTCGTTACGGGTCGTCAGAAGCCCGAAAGTCTGACAACCACTCTTACCTAGGGGTATCATATTACCCAGTTACTGGGTTGTGGAGGTCAGATAGGCAGTCGCTCAATGTAAAATACTGGTATTCAGCTGCATCCGGTTAGACTGGAAGCCAACCCCAAACATAGTTGGGAAAAGGCTAGGCAGATGATGATATGCCGTACGGTATTTCATAGAAATTTTCATTTCCTTATTTGTGGAAATTAATAAACCGATTTTAATGAAACTTCTTACTTACGCATAAGTAGATTATGTGCATAGGTCTAAAAAGTTCTTTGATCGACAATAATGTTGTCTTTTGTCTAAAACTACCTTTTTTAAACCCGCGTAAAGTTACGTCTTTGTTACTGCTTCGCCTCCGCGCAACATACAAACAAAAACCTGTTTAGCTTTATTATTTTAGTAGATAAAATGATGTTGTTTTTTAACAAAGATACACCCACCACTACCCACACCCTTAATTCCCCACTAATTGCCTGCCCACGTACATAATTTCCCACTTATCATAACTAGTTGGTGTTTCTTGAAAATGTAAGAAATACTTCGTCTATTTATAGCTTTCAATATCGACACGTTCTCAGAGAAGGGTGAAGTGTAGGTACCTACTTACCTTTACGCACACATCGGCATGTTTTCGTTCAAACAAAACCGGCACGTTTTCTGAAATCTTCTTCAAGTTTATAATTATAAATCGTGATCTTTATTTTTGTAATACGTTGATGAAGATAAGAACAATCGTACTTAATAAGAAGAATAATATATTTCACGTTAGCCAATCTCAATTTAGACTAGCCAAGTACATTGGAGATATATTATTATAGAACAGTCCGACAAGATCGGGGAGAGATCAGGCGCAGGATCAACGGTTTTACAGGTTTTCCAAAACACGGAGTGTCACACACCTAACTTTCCAACTCGCTTCTGAGAAATGACTAATGGGAAAACCTAATAACACTTAGCCCGACTTGGGAAACAACCTCACGCTGAGCGCCCAGCACCCAGCACCCAGTCGCGCTTACAACACCAACGTGGCTGTCAAAAATCATACTTACTTAGGTACAAATTGTTTATAATAAATTAATTCAGTTAAGAATAAATCTACAGCCTAGGTAGCTGCCTATTTCAGAAAATAATAAAACAAATGACCCGTAAAGACGGCAAACTTTACAAAGTAAACAAATGCTTAATTTTATGTCTTGAAGTTTCTTTACAAGTTTGAGTTTGGAAGTCGAATTTGCGTTGCTCAACAATAAATTGAGCTGTCAGTTACGAAACCACTTAAGAGACTAAGCCTGGATGCACACGGGCTACCGAACACAACTACAAAACGCGGCCACCGACGTATTTTCTGTAGTTCTCATACATTTTATATGGACTCGCTGCACAAGTGCACATACTTAACGTCGCTAGTCACCACATGCTGCAAATCGACGCAATCACTTCTTGTGGCCGGCCACTAAACGCCGATAAACAAGCTACTATGATTTAAAAAAATAACTTTAGCTTGAAAGTCGGCGGCTTTGGTTTTGTTTCTTGTTATGTAGGTATTGCCACCGACTTCCAAGCTAAAGTTATTTTTTATTTTGTAGTTTTTGAAGGCGGTC
This sequence comes from Hoplodrina ambigua, assembly GCA_949774945.1. Lineage (NCBI taxonomy): Eukaryota > Metazoa > Arthropoda > Insecta > Lepidoptera > Noctuidae > Hoplodrina > Hoplodrina ambigua. Next base: position 11,562,625 of record OX458967.1, read on the forward strand.
ATATTTTTTTGTAAAAAAGCTTTTTATTTTACACTTTTTAGTGCTTGTGTGGTAATGTTTGAAATCCTTACATAAAGCCCTTTCAAACAAAACCTCACACGATATATTTAATTTTGGAAAGTGGTAGGAGGGGGGTTGACGTACCGTCAGTAGTCCGTAGTCGATGACTGACTGAAGGAAGTGGGGAGGCCCACTTCCTTCAGTCAGTCATCGACTACACGTATAAACAAAGCAATTTTTCTTGTTACGGTGGTTCTGCTGTGATTTTATAAGGAGTTCCGTTCCATATCTCCAAAGTTCATCATCAGATCATGACAATATTCCTATGGGACCTATTCGGAACTATACTCTTTCAAACAAAAAAAGAATCATCCAAATCGATTCATAATTGGCGTAGTAATCGTAGAACAAATAAACAAAAAAAAAACAAAAAAAAAAAAAAAACATACGCGTCGAATTGAGAACCTCCTCCTTTTTGAAGTCGGTTGAAAAATAAAAAACACGACTTCAAAAATTGCACGTATTTGTACTTTGTTTACTCGTCAGTTTTTTTTACGACGTTTTTTGTTCACAGTTTTATATATTTTTTAAATTTAATAATATATATAATAGTCACGACCAGATTCAATAAAAAAAAAAAAATTGAGGCTGGTATTAATTTACGTTTTAAAGTGACCACACAGAATTTATTTTTATTTTTAACTAGCCTATGTTACTAGGAACAATGCAAGGATTGTAACGGTACCCCATACATCTAAATCGGTTCAGGCGTTTGAACGTTATGGTGGAATAAAGAATCCCACATACATACATACATTAACCCTAAACACATAACACTCCTTTTTTGGGGCAGTCGTGTAAAAACGCTGACACACGCCACTCGCGGGGTACCTCAATTTGGGGGTTTGCTTCAATTAACCAGTTCAAATCGAAGCAACGCACGTAATGTTTTGCATTGAAATAAATATAGACATAATATAATATGATAATTTGGACACCACCGACCATAAATAGCTGTCGCGCGTTTCGGCTACCTTTGTAGCCGTTTGTGGCTGTCGCATACGGCCCGTGTGCAGTCAATCTTAAGTAAAATGTTCTTTTGTTTCAAGTATGGGGTACGAGGCTGACCACTTTGATATTGTACAACACTGTTACATTAGTGAACCGATATTTGCGAAACGGTTTTCATGTTTCGACTGCCAAGTTGGAATAGCAATACGAAAAGCGGTAATCGTGAGTTCAAAGCCCACCCATTGGAGAATTGATGTCGATTACTTTTATAAGCGTTATTTAAAAACACATTTAGGTTTAGTTCTCTCAAATTGAAACAACCATTGTCAAAGTTTCTCTCGATTCTCAAAGTAATTGAAATGATTTGGGATTCATTTTAAATCTATTCTAAGCATAAGTTTGAACGTAGTTTGAACTGTTACTGCTGGATAGTAATGTAATAAGTTATTAGTTTGATGTACCTAATTATTTAATTACTGAGAGATTGTGGGTTTGTTTTCTATTAGTTTTTCAAGTTTGGATGCTGTACGCAAAAATTTGACTCGTCCAAGAAGAAGAGTGCTCATTGATGGGGTTGACAATAGATTAAATAAATAGACGATTACCTATCGGATAAACTTTGATTAAAGAAACGTTATCCAAAAAATATTGTTGGGAAATTACTATTATTTTTGGTGCGAAGCACACAAAATGTTATGCTTATGGGTGTACGACCCCCATGAGTCCCATGACCCTTGTTATGTTTTACAGGGGTTATGGGGGGGTTATTTAAAGATGGACATTTAAAACTGATTTTCGTAATAAAAACTAATTTTGGCCTATAATTAATACATAGGTATGTCGCGACAGACCTGCTAGGAAGCTATATTTCTTCTTAAGATCAGTCGTAGCATTACCTACCGGCCCAAACTCCCCGCAGTCGTACATCAGTCCGGCTCACCGGTCCCACTAGTACGGTCAACTTTACATGAAAACGTCCTGTCCCTCACTCCGGCTGTACCGCTTAACAACTAAACTTTACGCAGGTACTTCACAACTATTGCTTGGGACAGGGAGGGACAACATTCATGTTGGTCTTTAAGCTGGAAAGATTTTTACTTGGCCATACATGATATCAAACTGCCTCGACTGCTTCGTTGGTCTAGCATGAGGTCTTAGGTTCGATTCCCAGGTCGGGCAGTGTTATTGGGTTTTTTATCAAGAGTTTCTCAGTAGCAGCCTCGGAGACTGGATTTGTTCCCGGTTGATGGCAATAGGCTCGCCCCCTATACTTTAACAAAACTTGTGAAATGTGGGTATGCCTATGCCTAATCGATGTCGTGTTGTATGTGTACATAATATTAAAATAATAAAAATAAAACTGAAAACCCTAAATAACAAATTCTTCATATAAAATTCGCAGTCTTTCTCTTTGAAGCACCCACGAGCTATATTATCAGCACGATAATATACTCCGTGGTACTTCGTGACCCAGACTTTAACGATGAATTCAGGTCATGCTACTAGACACCCAAAAGGTAAAATATTTCGTCGTATGTATTGAAATGCTGACTCTTTTTTTAAATAACCCTGTTGTGTCTTCTACCTTGTACGTAGAATGATGATGATACGACGTATTTTGATGTTGGGTTGTTGATTTTGAGCTGACTTCAAAAAGGAGGAGGTTCTCAATTCAGCCGTATGTTGTTTTTTTTTGTATGTATGTTACGCGATTACTCAGCCAATTATGAATAGATTTGTTTGTTTGTTGGATGATTCCTTTTTTTATTTCATGTGTGTTAAAATATTGGGTGACCTTTATTGTAATAATCAAAATAGGTATGCCCTGCCATTACTATATAATTTATCATAATCGAACAATTCGCTTCCATGAAAGAAATATACCATATTTTGAAGCATAAAGAATGTAAAAAGAATATTTATAATATTTTTAAATTTTTACCGTTATTTGTCTTTCATAACCGCATATTATAACGATAAAAAAAAATCATTGAAAATCTAAAACTAATTAATAATAAGTACCATGCAGTGATGTAGGTTTACTATCCCTGCCATTCGTACTCCTAGGGAGGAATTACCGTCGGCGACTTGTTAACGTCTGGTTTTAAGGCAACGGCTATGTTTGTATTTTCTGAACAATCCCAGTCCTGTGATAAAGTTAACGCAAAGGCTTTGTGGCAACCGAGTTTATTATACTAACAATTTCTTGTCTAATACTTCCAACGAACATTTGCTTTTCTTTATTTGATGTTGGGTTGTTGGCTTTGATCAGTGTTGAAGATTATGTTGTAGTTTTCATTTCACTCAGAAATTCGAAGTTCTTTCTGCTTTGAAATATGGAGAGTACAAAATTGAGTTAAGAATTAAATGGTAATTTCTATTGATATTGTTTTTAGCTTTTGTACGCGTGGAAGTTGATATATTATCCCACAAGAACCATACATTTTTCCGGGATAAAAAGTAGCCTATGTGCTATTCTAGGGTATAATATATCCAGTGAAGTCCAACTTAAGTTAGTAAAACATTACAGTAAATTTTTCAGTCTTAAGGTGCTCCCTCACCGGGAGCATTCGCGTGTAATGTAACGTTACAGAATTGAGCATTACATCAGTGAAAGAGGAGAACCGAGCATTACAATGCGCACCTTGTAATGATACAATGTGTAATATCTTGATACGACTTGTAACATCAATGCGCTCCACTTCCAATGTAATGCTCAAAGTCGAATCTATATGTTACATTACACGCAAATGCTCGTTAGTCAGGGAGGTATTATTGCAATGTAATGCTCAAAGTTGAATCTATAATGTTACAATACACGTGAATGCTCCCGGTGAGGGAGCACCTTTAGATTAAAAATCTATAGTCAGAATAGACCTTTTTTAACGCTTTCTTTCTAAAAAACAAACAACTGAAATACGCTGTTTTTTCTTCAACACAAAGGCTTGTATATTTAAATTCCTTTGTAAATAGCGAATGAGGTAATGCAGAGCACATTCTCTTTGCAGTCACGTAGTTAGTAATGATGAATGCATGAAGACTACTGTCTCCGAGACATCTGCGCGTTAAGCAGGCTTTGTGCTACAGATGAGACCATTTGATGAATGAATTTACTAGTAAAAGGGGTTAAAGAGAATTGGTTCTTGTGTCAAAGTAATAAATGAATGTATTGTTTGAATATGCGCAGGTGAGATTTGCTTATGTTTACATTAAAAGTTATATTTTTTTATTTAAGTGATGAGGAATCACTATATACCTACTATGACTAGCGAGTCACCCCAGTTTCTCACGGGCGCAATATAAGTACTAACTATAAGTATAAACCTTCCTCTTGAATCACTCTACCTATTTATGAAAACCGCATTTAAATTCGTTGCGCAGCTTATAGATCTAAGCGTGCAGACGACGGGAATCGACTTTATTTTATACTATGTAAAGTTATATTACTACTAATGAGTTATGATATTGATTCCAGAAAATTATAGAATGTAGGTCATGAAGAACGGCGAGATAGTACTCGTAACACTAAAAGGGATGTAAAAGGACACTTAACAAAGCCATGCGCACTACCTTAAACAGTGATTTTTCACAGTAAAAATAAAAATCGTACCCCAGCAATAATTTTTACACAATGTTGCTTAGTTTAATGGGCAGTATTCATAGTTATCAAAGTGATGATGAATGTCGTGATGGCCTAGTGGTTAAGGCGCCCGCTTCTCATGCATAAGGGTGTGGGTTCGAATCCGGGCAAGTACCAATGTGACTTTTTCCATTCATATGTACTTTCTAAAGTTTATCTTAGACATTACTGACATTCCGTGCCTCGGAAAGCACGTTAAGCCGTTGGTCCCGGCTGTCATTCGTGGATTTTTGACAGTCGTTACGAATCGTCAAAAGCTTGAGAGTCTGACAACCAGTCTTACCTAGGGGTATCGTGTTACCTAGTTACTGGGTTGTGGAGGTCAGATAGGCAGTCGCTCCATGTAAAATACTGGTATTCAGCTGCATCATCCGGTGAGACTGGAAGCCGACCCAAACATAGTTGGGAAAAGGCTAGGCAGATGATGATTCATAGTTATCAAAGTAAAATCACTTATTTCAATTACGCCATAAATAGAATTGAATCTAGTTGCCCCTTCCAAAAGGTAGTTTTGTATGGAGAAGAATGGGCAAGAAATGTCATCAAATATGTGATGTATATTTTTGCACCCCGAACACTAACTATAATTTTCACTTAAAAAAAAATTACACAGTAAACACATGCCCTACGAAAATTCAACTTTCTCCTTACAATAGTAAGGTAGGTATTCTTTTACCAGAGGCCAGCAATTTCCCGATTTAAATGCTCCGGCGGCTCCTTACAACAATCATGGCTAACAAGGCGATTATTACACCGCCGGGTTTTTTCTCATTCAACGTCGTCCGAACCACAGATATAGAGAATGTGGAAATGGCAAGCGACGTGTAATTTAATGACCTTTCTGTAGTCGGACAACCAGTTTTACCAAAGAGTATGGTGTTACCCAATAACAGGGTTGTGGAGTTCAGATTGTCAGTCGCTAAATGTGGAACTGGTATTTAATTAGACTGGAAGCTGACCCAAATATAGTTGGGAAAAGGCTGGGCAAATGATGATAGCTGCTGTAGTAGTGCTGACTGCTGCTAAAGCAGTTAGAAAACACAAATCTTTCATTTCACAGACAAATCTTTCAGCAGATGTTGAATTCGCAAAACATGACACAAAACCCAGTCACTTTACTGTTTACTAATACAATCATTATGACTTAATTTTTTGTACATACATAACATCGCGCCTGTAATCCCCGAAGGGTTAGGCAGAGGTGTACACATTAGTACCCCCACATTTCGCCAGTTATGTTTTTAGTCCCATGTAATAGGGGGCGAGCCTATTGCCATCAACCGGGCACAAATCCAGACTCCGAGGCTGCTATTGAGAATTTTCTGATGGAAAAACCCAATAACACTTTGCCCGACCTGAGAATCGAACCCAAGACCTCATGCACAGCAGTCGCGCTTGCGACCACTAGACCAACGAGGCAGTCCTACTTACTTACTTACTTTTTAGTGAACGTACAATGAGTGACAAACTACTAAGTAACTAAATTCTTACGACCCCACATACCCTAGTGTTTCTAAACCGCCTCAAGGGCCTCTGACATGGTTTGAGTGGAACAGTAAAACAACACAAAATAAAATAAGAAGTATAATACCTACTACACGTACAAGTATATTGGTTAGCGATGGCATACGTACAATTTTTTATCATGTACTTTCCATTTTCTATATATCCATGGTCTTAGTCTTCTATTTCGTTTGTTCTTCTATTTTTACCCTCAGATCGCTGGCACAAGAAATCCTTGGTAAAGTAATTGCTTTCATCTCTGACTTTTATCGAGGGTTTTATAAATACCGTTGTCTTACTTGATTTGATGATTTAATTAATCCAAAGTCAGTATCTATCCTACCCCTTTTCATATAATTTTGATGAACAACTGGCATAATTATTGTCCTCATGGGACGTCGGTTTCGACTGGTTGTAATAAGAGATTGGACAACAAATCAATTTTTTAAGGTTTTCAATTAAGTTTAAAAACATAATATTCTGTAAGTATGGTGAGTGCATATACAAAGATAAAAATACAGAATAATCTGACTACGGATCTGGAAGAAATTTGGCACAGAGATATATTTTAGCCTGGAATAGCATGAAGGCTATTTATTATCCCGGAAAAATATACGTTTCCTGTGGAATAATATATTAAGACGAAGACGCTTGCAGCCAGTAAATTAGCATACTAATAACACAACATAATTATATTCTATGAACATTTTAGTAGTCTACCAGGAACAAAATACCTACCATAAAAATGCCTGAATAACTTATAAACCTACTACTTACAGCTTATCAAAGAAGAAATAATGATAATAAAAATAGACCGAACATTCTTCTTGCATATTATTTTTAGCTCATAATGCCAGGCATTATCCACAAGCCCTTTTTCCTAGATTATATTAAATATCAGTTAGTTATATTCCCTAGAGCAAGTTTCCTAGAAAACAATAAGCTAAGAGAGATATTATGATATTCTTATCTTGAACTTTAGTAAACAAAGGTCGCGTCGGTAAGAGATTGCTTTTCAACGGGTATTATAATAAATTTAATATGATGACGCTGGTTTTGTATAGAAAGAAGGACCATTATCCCTAAAGAATTAACTCAGAGTTAGTGCTAATATAAGGTTAACTTAATTGTGGTCTTTTTAGACGAAAGAAAAATCTGGATGGAAAGTATGTTTTTATCAAAAGATTTCTGTACCTACTTTAGCGTTGAAAACTTACAATTTTTTTTTTAATTTATTTAGAGTCTTAGGTATTATATAATTTTGGTTAAGTACCCACGCGCTTAGTTTTAGTAAATAGGCTCGCCCCCTTTTATATGGGACTTAAACATAAATGTGGGTGAACTAATGGGACACCTCTGCCTAACCCTTCGGGAATAACAGGCGTGTTGTTATGTTATTAAGTACTTTGTTCTAACATTGTCTATTTGATAAAGTTAGTCAAAATGAAATCATTAATATCAAGTAGACTATTAAAAGGCACTTTCACGTCACTCACAAGAAAAACAATATTAAATTAAGATGCCCATTCGTTAAGGAATCTTCATATCAAGAAAATGGTCACGAAATCCCATCCTTATACTTATCTGCTGTTATTAATCAAAACATGAATCGTATACAAATGTCGGGATATTTATGATAAACTTATTTGCTCGTAATCATGGGAGCCAGAACCAACACAACATTTCGATATCCAAATAAACAATAGCTTCTATATCCTTGTTTGTCTGTTTGCAGGAATTGGGCAACTCCATTAACTATGGATATCAGTATAATTAATCTTAAGCAATCATGGGCAAAATGATAAGCACATATTACGCGTATAATAATTATTTTGTCGCGTAAATTATTTCTATTCATTAGCTAGCAGAGTTATTAGGTGCGTGCAATGAGGTACTTATAGATTAAATTGTGATACACACACATCGTTAACGTTGTAATTATAAATATTTTACTAATTATTAATTTAGTAGGTACAATCAGCAACAAAAGTCGATTAACATTTATGATTTTTAAATCCTAATTATTAAGTACTATATTAAAAGTAAAACGCAATAAATATAAAATTAATATAAAATAAACCCCTAGCTTTTGTCTCAAATTCTGAAAGCCAGAAAATTACGTGTTTAGTGTCTGTTTAAATGATATAAAAAAGTAACATTGTTAATCGACTTTTGTTGCTGACTGTACATATTAAACTAGCTTTTGCTCCCGACTTTGGCCGCGTTGTTTTTTTTTTCACCCGCGTTATGTGACGTCTTAGGTACTCCACTCCCGTGGGTTGTCGCGTGAAGTTATAAAGCTATGGCACAGAGATAAGCGCTTACAAACAAACATGCTTTTCAGCTTTATAATACTCAGGAAAGATTACACATTCAGACGTTCATATCAAAAATCGACAACCATGTCAAAGAATATGCACAAGTACAAACGACTGTTTCTCTCTCTTACACCTCTCCAGACTCCTAAATAAATGTAGAATAAAGAATAAAAATAAATCCTAAAATACACTCGTACGGCTTTGAAATAATGCCAACATAATATGACCTAAAGATGATTATAATGAAAGAAAAAAAAGTTCAAAAGAGGATCTAAAAACCCGCGGGCCGAAGGACCAGACTTATGATATTCATATTTTCGACAAGATATTGTGATATGATCCTAAAATATATTATTTTTACGATATTTGTGTTGGCAGAGGCCCACAATATAAAGTGACGGTTTGTACTTCCTCTATGGCATTCATAAACAACGCTAGCGTTCTAGCATATATCGGGTGTAAAAAGACCAATCACATTTCCGAAAACCACATATTTTTCCCGTTGTTAGACCATTTTTAAGGTTCTGTACCCGAAGAATGCTAGCGGGACCCTATTTCTAAACCTCCGCTATTCGTCCGTTTTTTAGCAGGCTGTATCTCATGCACTGTAATAGCTACAGAGTTAACATTTTCATAAAATGTGTTTAGATTACTGTCGCTATACCAACAAATAATAAAAATAAATAAAAGAGACCTGTTTTATTTTGCGTTTTTGGCCCGATACTATAATGGCAATACTGTTAAAACTTTTATTGTGGTATATGGAATCCTTCGTGAGCGAGTCCGACTCGTAATCGACCGGTCATTTTTACTACATCATACTTCTATTGGTTCTGCAGATATTGAAAGTCACAGTGACAATTATTTCTCTCCACGTTTTTTTACGAAAATAAGATACAACACCTGTACTGTATGCGTCCACAACCACAATCATTTGCGTATTGTACCAGTTACCATAAACAGATTTTTTTTACACCAAAAAAAAAATGTTGTTTCCCAGCAATATTTTTTGCTAAATGTTACTTAGTTTGATGGGCAGTCTGCGTAAGAAACGGGTATGTAATGCGTCTTTTTACACTCCGTATTTTCTTAGAATAGAGTAAAAAAAGCAGTAAAAGAAAATTCTTCCTCTTATCAAATGAGAGCAGAAAGCAAATATAGAAAAATTAATAATTTTACACAACATTTTAATATGAAAGTCACATTTTCTTTAAATTAACTAAAGAAATGGTGCTAGCGCGAATACTTTCAGCCATCTTAATTAATTAAGACTGTATTAATTAAAACTCCACCGTGTACAGATAATTTAAAGAATGTCTATGACTAGGAGTTCCGTAGCCAAATATGCGGAACTATCTGAGAGGCGACGTTTTAAGGCGCATTCACATTGGTCGAGTAACCAGTCTTGTTTGTACTGTGATTCCAGAACATAATAGTGCACTATGAACTAGCGAGTACTTGGTAACGGTTGCTATTCAATCCCTCTGGTGTTTAATTCCATTTATTTTTAGACCTTGATCATATGACTTAACAATCTCTTATCACGGTGTTTGTCGTCGCACTCCTTCGAAACGGCTCAACCGATAATCATATGTTTTTTTTATAAATATTTGGTAGGTGAGACAAGGTTGTTAAGTATATATCTTACCACTAGGTGATAGGGATCTCTGTTGACTTGGACGAAGTCTCGGGCAGAAGCTAGTTATGTATTATATTACAAAAGTCCACTAGATTTTAGTTGGAAATTGTATTTCGAATCTCATTTTCGTACTTGAATGCTAACTAGACCAATTAGAACGCGCCCTAAGCCTTGTAAAATAATTAGTGCGAGCAACCGAGGCGAGTCTTCTACCAGCCGCAGAGATATTAAACCTTGAATCTCAATGTCTATTTAATGATGGAACTATAAATTATTTTGTAATGTTATATTCATTAGAATATAGAAAATAATATGGTTTTGGTTTTACTGTATTTTAGTATTAACATTCCAGATTACTTCCAGTAGTTTCTTTTTATTATAAATAAATATTAAGGTGTCGAATAGATTTTTAAATACAAAATATAAATTACTAGCTTCAACTTTCTGACGAGTTTGTTAGAAATTTGAAGCTAGTAATTTTCGACCGACTCCTTGACAATCCAAAAGTGCCTGTAATTGGTCTAATTGAAGAAAATGTTTTGACTTTTACTTGACTTAAAATAATTCGTGTACGTAAATTTTTGACAAATCTATCCATCAAATTTGCAACAGCAGAAATCGCTCTAACCTTTTATTTTGTTTAAAATAATAAACATATACAAATTTTATACAATTCTCGTACTTTCGAGTTGCAAACAAAGTTTAAAGTTAATCTATTTTTATATTTTGCCATTATCACTAAGTAAACATTCATTATCGGCATGTCAAAAAAATTGCACGTTTACCAATAATAAAGGTTTTCCATCCCTGCCCTATCCGTCCAACAGTTATCTGCGTAAAAGAAGAAGCGTGCATAACACAGATTTATTTGATTAGGTATTCCACTAATTTCAAAAAGTCTAGACACGCAAAATTAAAGCTCAATTCTACCAAAATTCTAGCTCAAATATCACAAAGTAATATTAAACGGAGTGTCTTCTCCTTTCCGATCCCAATAAGTCCCGAGCAAAAATTTGAAATTTTCCACCTGAAAATACGTTTTCATTGATTCCATTCTATTCTGAATCTCACTGCTAATATTTCCATTCAACTTGATAATATTCCGATTCCACTCCATATCTTACTAAGTAAAGCTGAGTTTGATTAAAATGCTCAAGTAAAGATTTTATTGTACAAGGAATTCTAAATAATGTTTATTGTGAAACTTTCGAGTTAATAAAGAGCTGTTTAAATTAGTGGTTTACTTTGAAAGCGTTTATTTTATTAACGTTTCGCTGAAATGAATGTGTTCTGAGAACTTTAGACTGTTGAATAAAAATGTTGGAATTCAGTTTAAAGTTTAACTAAAATTTAAGTTTTGTTGACTATTTAACTTAGGCGATTAACACACAGTACCGCGCACCGCCGCGGTTGGCGGTGCAGCGGATCTCCTTTCGCATTGGCTTGTAAGAAATCCGTTGATGCCTAACACACATACACCACCCGACCGCGCGGTCTAGCGGTGCTTACTGGTTTACCGCTACCGCCCTCCGCGGCGGTGCGCGGTGCCTTGTGTTAATCGCCTTAAACTTTTTATCTCCGTGTTTTACATGCTTATTAAAAAAAAACACTTAATAAAAAGACGGTATAGACACTCGTTCATTCCAATATGAGACGACTTAATAGTGATTTTTAAGGACTCTCTCCGATAGAATAACAACTATCACTATGTAAAGAAGCGACACTCACTGCCCTTCCCTAATTTATCGTGACCCAATTCTTCCCCGCATCATAGCAATATGCTTGACAGCTATATAGTATTATGTTATTTCTTTTCTTTATATGCAATCTATTCTAATGTGATTCAAGTTTAAGTACCTAGTGATAATTAAAATTAGATTTGTTATTGCACTGTGAATGGATGCCTAAAAAATAAAAAAAAACAATAAGAATTGGAAACATTTTATGAAAAAAAAAATACTGCTCTATTTTTGAATTTCGAATCATTAATAACACACAGGTCAGCCCTACCACAATTAGTTTTTTTTTAATTAGTTTCACATTCACACAATCTTGTCGTGGCGTCGTCTACATTGAGACTGGCTGTTGCGACCGAAAATCTGTCTAAAGAATATTATTATTATAGTCGGTAATTACAAGAGTTCGTTTGTAGATTGTCGCTGAATTAAACAGATATACAGCCCGATTTACGATACCACAAGTCCTTCAGAGCAAGAATTCTATTTTCTATAATATTTTTAATAAAAACTTAAGGCAGAACCAGAGTGATATTATTGGCTGGTTGCCAAGGAAGCACAATTTCGTCCATTTTTGTCCACTACATATTTATGATGGAGGTCGATTCAAGCAGTATCTTTCGACACTAATTGAATCTCGTTTATCATAAGCCTGTTTGATTATAAAAAATGTTGTTTTATTTTATTGTGTGTACGTGACTTGGCAAGTACCTACGGCTGACCATAGACTACTTGTTACGTCACTTTACTGACGAATAGAAGGGACGCATGCACTGGTAGCCAATTCTACTAAAATTCTAATATAAATAATCTGAGTTTCGATTTGGTAAACTTACCTTGGTACTTACTTTGGTAACTTACCTAAATTTTTTGACATTGATTGTCGCTAATATGAGATTGCGACTAGATTTTGACTGTTTTGATTTAGTAAAATTGGCTAGCATTTTTTTTTTTTGAGGGTTTTTCGAAGTTTGTGACGTACCGCGTTCGTTAAATTGTTATTGCTGGATAGTAATGGAATGCATTTGACACATTAAATTATTTTAACATAGGTAGGTAATCAATATAATTATTTAGAGATTGAACTAAGCTCATTTTGAGTTGAGTAAATTAAGTATATTAAATAATTTTTCAGCATCAAGCTATATGTTTATACGCTATACACATCCTGAGATAGTGTTTCTAGTTTTTAATCAAAATGCAGTTAGAACGGTAAACCGTTTTTCACCTGTAGTAGTACTTAACTGTGTAGTAGAAAAAAATTAAGTCTCGAAACTATTTCAGTCTGTATCAGTGGTTGGGTTCTACCAGAAAACTTCGGAAGTGGATGTGGTGTTCAATAGTTCAGTGAAGGCAGCCCCGCCGCGCCTATTCGTAATTTATAGCTCTTCGAATATGAACTGCACACGAAGTTGAATGTATGACGTAAAAATAGCCTGGATGTTAAGCATATTTTTAGATTGTTTGTATTTTTTTAACTTACTTTTTAACTACTTACTTTTCATATTATAATATTTTGCAGGTTTTGTAGTTATATAGGTAGTAAATTACTGTTTTTTTTTTGTAGTACCTACTTATACAAGGTGTAATTATTGCTGCTTAAACAAGGTGTTATTAAATTTACTAAAAATCTGACACAGAGAATTAAACTGAACATTATGAACAACTTTTACGACGGAACCAACACTGAAATCCTGAAAAAAACACGGCTGGTTTGTAAATTTAAAAAAAAATGTGAGCTACAAGAACATAAACGTATTAGTTGGATATTCCTTTTTCATGATTTCTGGGTAGATTCCAAGGTTTTTCTAAAAATTGAATACAACCACCTATTTTCGGGTTCTCAGTTAAACTAAAAAACCAAAAAAAAACAATAATCAGGCAAAGCATGCAAACAACATATGTACCTACTTTACAATACAAGACGCAGAGAAAATCCCAAACAATTTGTTCACTCACCCATGTCCCATTAAACCAGAACAGTACATAATCAGGCGATTACACTTAAGCCCAAAACAATGGCACAGTAACCAACAGCGGTCAATATATAGGCCGGTGGTGTAATTGGGTGGCGTAAACAAAAAATATTTATTGGCAGAGGTCGTCGACCCGCGGCTCGAGCCTGGGCACTGTGCCAACTGTTCAGCCCTGACGACAGATAAATTCGGATGCCCGCTTTTGTGCACGTGTTATAAATAGTGGTTTTCGTGAAAACGTACGAATAAGAAGACTTTTGACATTTTTAAGTGTACGTGTTGGGAACTGAATACAACGAGTGTCAGCTGTTTATTATTTCTCGCTTCATTTTTCGATGGTTTATTGATAAAATGTTGTATACCGCTGGAAATTTCTAATGATGTCTAGTGCAAAAGTACAGAATGGCTTTATGCGTGAATATAGGTACATTTTATGATTAAAATCACCGCAAAGGGAAAAGTGTAAATCACCGCAAAGGGAAAAGTTCGATTATACCATAAGGAATTTCGTGGTAGCAGCTTCTGAGTCTAGATTTGTGCCTGGTTGATGGTAATAAGCACGCCCCCTATTACATGGGACTTAAAAACATAACTGGTCAAAATGTACTACGAAATTTACGCAGACGAAGTCGCGGGCAAAAGCTAGTGATACAATATCTATGTCTATTATCGTTAATTAATTAAAAATCTTTTCTAGGCATACCTTTTGGATAAACATTAAGCTATTTTTGCTAAATAAGTAATGTAACACATTTGACATATTGAATTAGTATGACGTAATAATTCGTTAAATTACTGAAAGATTGTGTGTAAACTCATTTTAGCAATACTAAGTTCAATAATCTTGAACAAAAATATGGAACTATTAGTAAGTAAAACTCGGTTTTCCTTGTCAAACAAAAGCAATTTGTATAAGCGCAAGTAAAACTTTTCCTGTGTACGTCTCCAGTATCTTCGACTACCCCAGTTTTTCTTCTGCGTAACCTAATTTTACCAAGACTTACACCCGCAAAGTGTCCAGTACTCATTATCGGATAACTAATGACTGTAATGTTTAGTTTTTATTGCGATAAAATAGTTGGAGAATGGTTTTATATTGATATAATTTATGAAACACTTAAAATTATAATAATTTAAACTTTTTCTGATCGTACTGTACTGATTGATTGAAGATTTTAAGCTTAAATTACTTATAAGACCAAGTTTCCTTACGATGTTTTCCTTAATCGACGTCGGACATCCAAGATAAACTTAAAAAGTACCTACATTGGGGCCCTACAATACTTTTGTCGCTATGTAATCTTCAATTAGCTCAAATTAAAAAGTATTGGCTGTATAGTATTCTTACATAAAATTCTGTTATAAACTCGATGATGATTTAGTCATTGGATTTACCTAAGATACGAATGACCTGACGTCAAAGTTAAATTATTTATTTCAATTACAGTATAAAAACGTACATCTTTAAGTAATTTACAAGTAAAAGGAATCGAATCTAGTTACACTTTCCAAAAAATAGTTTCGTATGGAGAGAAATGGGTACGAAACTCATTATTTACTCTTTTCAAATAACACATAAAACATCACGCCTGTAATCCTCAAAGAGTTAGGCAGAAGTGAACCCATTAGTATACCCACATTTCGCCAGTTATGTTTAAGTCCCATGTAATAGAAAAAAAAATGTTGTGCAATATTTTTAAAAATATAAACTTTACACATACACAGACAACGCATAGGGAAGAGTTAAAGGCTATAGGGAAGATCTTTTGCCAGCAGTGGAACAGTACAGATTGTTAAATAATAAACATAGGCAATAACCAGCAGCTCTTATATAACCAACAACCAACCACTTAATATCACTAAACACCTTATAACCAACCACTTTAAACAAAATTCCCATCAAAGCATTGAAAAACAAGATTGTTACATAACTTGGTACACAAGGGAAATACTTACTTTAAAGTGTCCTAACTTTAAGCCTTCAATACATTTCAAGTGAAAGCGCAGACACAGAGTCGCGCAGCCAATTTGTGAATAAACTTTTCTCTTACAGCTAAGTTAAAGCAATATTTGTACAAAAACACTCAGTGTAATATTGAAGAACTTTCATTTCGATCTCTTAATGAAACAAACTTTGTAATCAAAGCAAAGGTACCTGTGTTATACATACACATACATACATAAACTCACGCCTTTTTCCTATGGGGGTAGGCAGAAACTACAGAACGCCACCTGCTACGATCCTTACATACTCCTTTCGCCTCATCTACGTTCATACATCTCGTCATACAAGCACGCCGATTACGAGTATTTCGCACCTGACCTTTCTGAAGGACATGTGTTATACTAAACTGATATTTGGTATGAAAAGAAAAATTGATCAAGTGCGATTTGGCACACTAAGGACACACTAAGGGTACCGTAACTGCCAGATTCATCTCGGCTCTGGAATGCAAAGGAGTCAGTAAGAGTCTGACAATCTTTCTGCTCGTTTCCCATCGTAAAAAAAATGTAGGGCGGTAGTATAAACTGTATTTTGTAATCAAAGAAATAAAAATATACTTATTTCTACCAAATCTTACTTCACTGTGAATAAATCTTTGCCCTGTACTTGTAAAACGTGAATAAATAAAATAAATATCTAATCGGCCACACTTCATGTTATGCTTAAATTCCAGTTGAAAGTGAAAAGACCTCCTGAATCGACGTGAAAACACTAAAGTAAATACTCTAAACCAGTTATTGAGATAAAGTTAAAACATAAAATGTATATTTCAGTAAGACCACACGATCCATCCTCGTCTAACGGAATTGAAAACAAAATATTCTAGCTGAGTGAAACGTTGGTGCTGAGCAGGGGTACTCAACCTTCGAGGCACGGAGCATGTAAACTCAACTAAGGAAAAACGGCAAAAAAAAAAAATGGAAATGGAATATTGACTTAAGAAAAATGTCTCTGTATTAGATTAATTTAATACTAATACGATGTGCTTGTATAAGAAGGTTGACAATCTCTGGCGTAAAGTAAAGACGAATGATAGCCGGGTAGTCTACGCTGTCTACGGCGTAGACGTTGCTACGCCGTAGACGCTGCGCTGCTACGATTGATGTCTAGAGATACTACAAGTTGTAGCATCTTTGATGGAGGATCTAGTTTATGTTTATGTGGACGCTTTAAGTAAATAGGAATAACATGCTATTTTAACAGCGTTGCTACTGGAATTGAGGTTATATAGGGATATGTTTTACATTGGTACAATATCCTAGAGCCAACAGACTTACGTTATTTTAACAGGGCTGGAATTTGAATATTTTGTAAAGGAAGAAGGTATGTGTGCTTGCCAAGTCTAGACCTGTTTTCAGATATGTTCAGTTACATATGAAAGGTACTTACTCAATTAAGTAGGTACGTGTGTAAGTGTGACGGCAGGTTATAGATTATAAAATTTCAGCCATGCTAAATGTAGGTTTAGTGACTCGGGAGTCACAGTCCACATGAATTTATGAGTGAGTGTAACACGATCTTTTTAATATTATTTTTTTTATACACAATATGGTCTTCTTAATAGTAAATCCTGCTTTGTCCCTTTTTTTATTAGAGTACATACTTAGCTTCAGTAGATCGCCACGTTTAACGTGGCATTAGTGGCCATTGATTTCATCACATACTACTTTAGGTGAAAATCTCAAAACAATAAAAATGCTACAAGGTTTTTCATGGAGTTGAATAAATATTATTTTAGGATTTATCTAACGTAATATTTATTCAAAAAACCTTAGCAAAGTCATTACAAAATAAGCTTGAGGTATAGATATTTAATCCTCCAAAATGATATTTATAAAAATATTTACTGCTCAGCTCAATTCCAAACAAAACATTCCCAATATATTTCCAAGTCAATATCTAAGAATAATGGTTCCGGTATAAAGTTTTATCGCTCCTCTACCGGGTTGCGGCAGACTGACGCATTGGAGCGTCCGAACGAGCGACCGCCGTGTGTTTCACTGACAACTAACTAAACTGCAGTTCTATTCTATAAAATCAATGAATTTAGATCATTTGAAATGAGTTTCCAATCTCTGGCGGATGATATTGGCTAGGCAGATGATGTTTTTTGTTTGGCCAATCATGAATCATCATCTGCCTATCCTTCTCCCAACTATGTTGGGGACGCTTTCCAGTTTTATACTGCCTATCTGACCTCCACAATCGAGTAACTGGGTAATACGATGCCCTTTGGTAAGACTCTCTTCTGACGACCTATAGCGACTGGATCCACGTATGACAGCCGAGGCTAACAGGTTAACGTGCTTACCGCAGCATAGTATCAACTGATATTTTCAGTAAATACCTCCAACAGTGAATTTAATTGGTCTGAGCTTAAGGTGAACTGTCAATCCCTAGCAACAAATATAGCTCACCTCAAGCTTACTCCACTCCAATTCACCGAGGGAGATTACAGAATAGACCAGCTGCTAAATAATGTTACATTTTTAAGGCCAAAACGTGACTTCAATAGATTGGCGGTTTCGAATGGAAGGAAACAAAGCTGTATAAAATAGGCACACTGGAACTGTAAGAACAGCTACATAATGAAATACTTCGATGACAGCCTGCGAAAATGGGCGACGGAATGACATTTCTAGATAAATTCTGGCAGTTCCGTGTTTTAGTACTTTATAGTGTACCCAGTCAGTTTATAGATTACGGCAATATTTCATTCTCACTTCTCATGTACGGACAGCGACACCAATAGGCTAGAGATAAACTACAATAACATCGCGCGCCCCTCCACAACTCAAAATCGTTTGAAAGTATTTGCAAGACTCACAACGCATGTGTGTGTAGTGAGACGGCTCTCGAAGCAAAAACAAATCAGCGATTTGTTGTTCGACTAGCGTTAATAATTACTCATTTTTATTAGTAGGACAGTGCACTAACATACTCAATGAAAATGACACGTGCGATGTCTTGCGTGGTCTTAATAGTTATGATTAGTTGACCAACAAATCTGCCGCCCTGCTACTGAAGACGAATACTTACAACTACATAGAAACTCTTTCATATGGATATGACTACACACATTAAAATAGTAATATGGAGGACGCGCCATGTAAAAGTAGTTTATCTACATACTATAGCTCAAAAGTGCTAGTTCTACTAAAGTGTGCAAACAACATCTTTTTAAAAACTGTAGCAAGAAAATTAAAGTCTTGTTACTTCAGCGAGTCCCCTCTTCGGTGCACAAATACTTCACTTACAAGTCTAACCACTAGTACATTGTTGGAATATTTAAACGCAATACATTTCTGCAGCTGGCCCCAACTCGTTTCATATATCAGCGAGACCGTGCGGGCTATTTTTAAGAAACTTTAAAGAAAATAACGGTACAGTACGAAGTCTGAAATGTTAGCCCTGTCAAAATTCTGTCCGGACAATCAT
Organism: Hoplodrina ambigua; assembly: GCA_949774945.1. Lineage (NCBI taxonomy): Eukaryota > Metazoa > Arthropoda > Insecta > Lepidoptera > Noctuidae > Hoplodrina > Hoplodrina ambigua. The sequence goes on from OX458967.1 coordinate 11,581,891, forward strand.
TTATTAAAGTTAGTAATGGTTGCTTTTGCGCACAGCAATTGACATTTCTGTGGTAACTAAAATAACCACTGAATCAATAAGACGAGGTTGTTTTTCTACATAACATAACATCACGCCTGTAAACCCCGAAAGGGTTTGGCAGAGGTGTACCCATTAGTACACCCACATATCGCCAGTTCTGTTTAAGTCCCATGTAATAGGGGGCGACGGCGGGGGGGGGTTATAATATGTCGTGCTGATAGCGCGTTCCATATAATCGTAGTCTATCTTACTACTATAATAAATTCGAAATAGATAAAAAAGAAAAGAAAAGAAAAAATATTTAATGATACGAAAGAATTTACGTTTTTCGTAAGATAATATAAATCAACATTGACGCGGACGAAGTCGCGGGCTGTAGCTAGTATTTGTAATAAATCATTGCAGTAGATCTTAATAAGCCTTTTAGCCTTAACTTAAAAGTACATAAATTGTAGGATAAGAAAATTTATCCTGTATAATTTATTAATTAACTACGCCCATTAAATATGAAGGAAAGACTTTTTTAATGATGAAAATTTATGTTTCCGAAGTTAAAAGCTGGCGCACAATGAATAAACAAAAGCGGTCAAGAGCGAGTCGGGCTCGTCCAATTAGTGTTTCTAAAGGCCTCTGGTGTATCATTAATATTGTACTAGTAATACGATTTGTGAATTAATCTATGCTTACTCTTAAAGTGTATATCTAAATAGCAAGGAGTGTCAAGGTTCTAAAATATCTACGATTTAGTTGACAAAAGTTTTTTTTTTTTTTTAATTAGTGCCTTATGTAAAGGTCTTAGGTAAATGCATATTTTGTGGTATTTTTTTTTTAAATTAATTATACTCTGAAGCACATGGTTTTCCTATAATATCTTCTCGCCTAGGAGATAAAAGGGGAATGTTGATTTCTAAATAACACTGAGCCAAAAGTTCAAAAAAAGTAATGACTTTAAAAAAATATATATTAATGACCCCCTTTTTCCTTCCAAATACGGAACCCAGAAAATAATAAAAGTAGAAACAACGTCTTTAAAACTCCTCTCGTAGCAACTTAAAATGATATAACTTTACAGGCGAGATTATCTTCAAAACTCCGATTTTATAAATTGTTTTTTTTTTTTTTCTAATAATATCGATCCCTTCTTTTTTTCACTTACAAGCTAATTTAACAAGATTGTGTAGTTATGTACTGTAACAAACTATGATGTGATTACATTACCGAGGGATTCAATTTACTTGATTAAAAAACTATTTCCTTATTATTTCATAACATAACATTACGCCTGTAATCCCCGAAGGATTAGGTAAAGGTGTACCCCATTAGTACAATTACTTCACCAGTAATGTTTTAAGTCCCATGTAATAGGGGACGAGCCTATTTCCATCAACCGGAATCAAATCTAGGCTCCGAAGCTGCTACTGAGAAATTCCTGATGAAAAAACCCAATAACACTTTGCCCGACCTGGGAATCGAACCCAAGATCGTCACACATATTGAAAAAACTATCAAACTATTTCCATTAAAAACTAAACTAGTAACAGTAAGTTATAAAAATATTTCAGTACGAACATAACAACAGATTGGTTCCATTATCAGCAAGAATCATTTTTAAAGATAGAACAGAAAATAATTATAATGTTAATGTTTGAGCAATTGAAGTCATCTCGAGAAATTATCTTGAACGCCTACTCGTGCGGCAGAGACGGTTTGAGTAAGAATTTTATTTTAATTTGTCAATTTCATTTCTAGCATTTTTTTCCTCTAAACTGACTCTTTTTGCGATTTCCTTACCCGAAGGTTGCTAATGAGAGAGAGTTTATTACCAAGCCTCCGCTGTCCGTCCGTCTGTCAGCGGGCTGTATCTCATGAACCGTAATAGCTAGAGAGTTGACATTTTCACAGAATGTGTAGGTATTTTTTATTGCCGCTATATCAAGAAATAATAAAAATAATATCTAATAATAATTTAAAAATGAAGGGCTCCCCCATACTAGATCTGCCTTTTGATTGTTTTGGCTCGATAAGGAACATTAGTGTGCAAGTACGACTAAAAAAAACAAATTGAAACTATAAATTTAATGCAAAAAGGGTCCTTTTCTAAATCTTTTACAGTTGAGATTATGTGCACTTCAATTTTGAGTGTTACTCACTCACATTCTCTCTCCTAGTCTAAGAGGTGGACCTACACGTACCTATATTATACTCGCACTTGTTTTCATAAGACGCTTTGCACACGGAGCAACTTAAGTTGAGGCAACTGGCAACTCATTAAAAGTTTCCTGTAAAAGTTGATAGTTGCTATAACGTTGCCGGTTGCCGCAACTTTTTGGCAATTTGTAAGCAACTTTCATAGCCGAGTTACCGTATGTCGTTGCCGTAGCGACACTGGCATTGCAGGACACATGTAGAGGGAGGTAGGGTGTGAAATCGCCCGAAGCGTTGCGAAAGACGGTTGAGAAAACCGGCAGCTTTAAAAACCGGTACAATATTTAAAAGTTGCTATTTGTGGCAACTAGCAACTAACTTAGTCATCGCTTGAAGCAACTGAAAACTGTTGACGATTGCCGCAACTCGACACTCGAGTTGCTCTGTGTGTGCATTTCAATTGAAATGTATGTAACCAGCTAGTTGCCAGTTGCCAGTTGCTGCAATAGTTGCTCTGTGTGCAAAGCGCCTAACTGTCAGATATAAAAATGAAACTAAATAAAAATAAACGAAGATCCATTCCGTTACTTCCATTTATTGCGGCTTCAATTCTCAACGGGTAAGATAGAGATGCGGTTTCTCAAACGATAGTTTAACGATATCCAATGTCGATATTGCGTACTTTGATAATAAATCGACAGCCAGTACTTAACTAGAACAATAAGTACCTACGCACTGTACTGTTAATCGTAGAAATTCATATAAGTTAGCTTGTAATATTCAAGGCACGTTCGCGTCGAGGCAATATTATTGTAATGGTAATGGCTATCAGCATGGGCTAAGTGCCCATGATTTGTAAAGCTGGCCTGTTACTATGTCTATTGTTCATTTACTGTAACAGCCTACTTACTTACGTGTCCCTTGTTTTAATGGTAATCTCCAACGACCTTATGTCACCCTGGGATATTGGGGTTCTTATAGTGACGTAAGATGGTCATTATTATACCTACTTCTTTTCGTTTATCGGAATTGAATTGTAGCGTACACTTTTTCCCGCGCCATTTGACAGCTGTCACAATTTTGGCAACGTCATTTTATTTAACATTGTTTTTTTTTCTAAAAAGTTTTTAATACCTACAATCTTAGTTTCGTAGATGTTTCTAAATGTTTGAAATCTTAAATATTGTAAGTATGTCTCTGACTTATTTATTTGTCAAATAAATAAAGTGTTATGTCGTCTCAAATAAAAGCATTAGCAGATACACAAATTAATTCTGTTCAAAACCTCATTTCATAAAAATGAAAAGCAATTTCGCTTGATCCTCCTTAGCAAGGGTCATAGGATTATATGAAGTCGCATTAAAAACATGAACGAAGCACTCCTCTCTTTTGGCAGCCATGTTACCATATTTCCCTCCATTAACAAATCGTCTGCATAATAAAGTTCCTGGAATGTAGCCAAAATAATGTTATGCAGGAGAAAAAAATATTTCTCGTACTTGACATACTTTCTTAAGAGGTTTTGGGACTACTTTTATGGGACTTACCGGCACGAGAATTTCAAATTTCATGCTCAACTTTAAAGTAGTACTTAGGTACCTACCTACTTTTATGAATTAATTACAGGTATACCAGGTAAGAGAGGAATTCGAACAAATAAGGATGGGTTGGTATCACGATTTTACTTAAAGGAAAACATCTTGAGGATTTAGAGTCCAGGTTGGGCTTATAATAATTACACATATAAATCTGAAATAGTCAATTCGCCTTGAGCCTTCTTTGTATGAGAAGAAGAGTGTGACAAGAGTGTGAAGAGTGAGACAACAATGCCGATATTATTATTAATTTATTATTTATAACCCCTATAAAATGGTTATCAACTAGGTTCTATTAACCCTATCCTACCTATCCTAAATCCGTGCCTGATTCAATAACCAACAACAGGAAATTCATTCCAATGTACATTCTATTTTCTCCGCTTTACGTGTGTCTGTTAATTAATTAGAGCTCTGTTTGCTCTAGCAAATTAATATAGCGTCTGTTGGTATAACTATAAATACATACTTATCTTGTCTTAGAATGATTGTTGTGTGTAATATATGAAGTGTTAGAAGAAGGGAAGCGGTGTCTAGAATAACTATGTTATATTTATGATTTATATATTGTATTCTATGCGTCTTAAGGGTGATTTTCCATTAATCGGATAACTATTGTTTTAAGATTTAATGTGTAGACTTATTTTTTACTATAAATATCATCATCATCAGAACGCGGCATACAAAAATAAATCTGCTTGACGGAATTTTAGTAGATAGGATAAATTTTTATACACTAATTAAGGATGGTATGGTCATTATAATTTTGAAATCAAGTTATTCGACGGGAAATCAAAAACAAAATATTATGAATCGTCATGAATACCCTCTCTCTGAGGAATATGGAAGGTTATGTCGGACTCTTGCCGACTAAAGCCCCATGATTCCCCCTGTTGCCATGAGTCTGGAGACCGGTATTCGCGTAAAGAATGATTCGCGCCCCCGACTGGTATTGCATCCACTATTGTGCGGAGTGTCCTGCGACCAAAATTTTATCTATCCTAATGATTGGCAAAAATATGACTGAATTCTTTTATACGAAGCACAACTGTAAGCAAAGCCTTTTAAAGAAACAACAACAAAATCAGATAGCAAACAACAACCGTACAATAATGTATTCAATTTCAGTTATCTTGTTATTAACAATAACAGCGAGGCAAGGCACGCCGGCTGAATACACAATTTATACGCAACACAAAACTTTAAGATATTGGAACAAAGATTACTCAGTAATTTAACTTTAACTTAACTTTAACCGGTTGCTGCTAATTTTAAATAGGTAGCAACTTGTAATAACATACGGAAGCTTTTGTTTAAAACTTTATTGGTTGTCAAAGTTTTGCTTGATCGACGCAATTTACGTACGCGTTTTGGATGGTTATTCATGTCGAACCCGCTTTTCGCTTGGAATATTAAAATAGTCAGATATTAAACATACATAATATCACGCCTATAATCCCCGGAGAGTTAGACAAAGGTGTACCCGTTAGTACAACCATATTTCGCCAGTTATGTTTAAGTCCCATGTAATAGGGGGCGAGACTATTGCCATCAACCGGGCTAAAACCCAGACTCCGAGGCTGCTACTGAGAAATTCCTGATGGGAAAACCCAATAACACTTTGTCCGACCTGGGAATCGAACCCAAGACCTAATGCTCAGCAGTCGCACTTTGCGACCACTAGGCCAACGTGGCAGTCACTAGTAAGATATTCAAATGTCCCAGGATTAAGGAAGACCCGGTCGCACTTTGGACTAATGACAATGTTATTTATTTAAGCTTTTGACCGCGACTTCGGCTTCGTTTTTTTTAAGCCTTTGATGGGTTGTATTTTTTTTAACAAACCACAAAAGTTTCATCGCATTCTTATCAATGGTTTATGAAAGCATAGAGGACAAACGTTTATTTTTATTTACATAAATTTACTCGTACATGTCCAATGCACAAGGAACCTCAAGAATAATGACTCTAGTCGACGTGTAGCAGCTGCAGCGTCAGCGTAGCGTGGGTAGTCGGGATATTGTCCAGTAAACTACACAGTCGTAGGAATAGAGTTATTTCTATTTATTTTAATGTTTTAAAAGCGGAACTTTAAATAACATTTCGTATAATCATGGAATGAATGTACCTACTACTTATTGAAAAACCTAATTATTATATTTTTATAAAGATTGTGTATGCAGTTCTTGCCCGTTTTTCTCCATGCAAAACTACCTTTTGGAATAGGCAACTAGATTTATTAGTGTCTTTTAATTGAAATAAATGATTGAAATTGAAATAATTGATAACAATAGATAACAATAATAATAGAAACAAAGAAACAGACCACTCAAGCTAAAAATAACAAATTATCTAAAAGCAAAACATATCCACTCACTCATTAAAAAAAAGAAAGAACAGTGTTCGTGTATTATTCTTTCAACAATTTAGACAGCTGCCAAAACGGTTCCAGTCCAGTTGTCCGCAACATTCATGTGCTTTATATTTGTTTAGTGAAGCCAATATCAGTGGCTTTATAACAAAAGTACTTTCTGACAAACATGTGCCGTGGTACGGTAATAGATCTGTGATATGTTTTGTTTACAGAGGGTCTCGGCCCTCGGTCCCTTCGATTTGAGTGTTTAGGTCAGCAGGGTATAGGTACTTAGTATGTGATACACATAACTTAAGGGATGAATAGTTTGACCAATCCCTCTGTTATTTAGTAGGCATTTTAAGCCCGGTTGCGCCATCTAGAGTTATCATAATAATAATTGTTTAATTCAGGCATTAGCATCCATAGTCTAATTTATGGATGAGTGGAGTCTCCTAACATAGGTATTGGTGCCGATTCCCTTGGTCACAAACTAAACTAAAATTAGACTATTTCCATCTTTTTCTGTCCAATAAAACAAGAAAGAGACTAATATAAATAAAAGCTGTCAAATTTAGTCAATCTGACACATACATACAGTTTTAGTTGACATCTTAAAACGTATGGATTAAAAATACGGAGAAATTCAAGGCAAAACTAATTTCCCTAACTTAGTTCTTTAATGTCACCGTCCTTTCCTTTCGCTGTATGTTAGTAAGAGATGTCAATTCTCTAAATTTTGTTTAGTTTGTGACCAAGGGAATCGGCACCATAGTTTGCTTAAAAGGAGGCTCCAAACACTAAACCTCTTTGTAAGCTGAAGCATCAATAAACTTTTTGTTATAAATAGAATTACAAAATTTGACATGCATAATTAATGATAAAATAAAAAAAAGGAAAACATTCATATCTCTCTTCTTCTTTCTTTAAAAGGCAACCGTTACTAACTGATTGATCTTTTAACACACAGCTCAAACCACTAAATGAATTGCGCTGCTTGACACGTAGATAGTTACTATAACGAAGGAATGCGCTAAGAAATAATTTTCATAAATTCTTTTCCTAGGGAGAGGAAACGGGGGTTTAAAATTTATATGGAGAAACAAGATTAAGTCGCCAATAACCGACATTTACACGGACGAAGTCGCGAGCAGAAGCTAGTTTATGATAAAACTATAACCGGCTTTCAAATAATAGGAATGTTGTTTGTTATCATGAATACAATCATATTGTGTATGTAAACTTAAGTATCGGTCACTGACTACCAGTCAGCATATACAACGTGTAACAGAAACAGTATATACATACAAAGAGTATGGCTTATTTGGATGATAACTAACGATATGGCAAGGGTTTCAGCTCAATGTAAAATACTCTAAGAATTGATACCAAATTTTCGGTTTCATATGTTTCTTAAATTCAAATCATAACAAACGTGCCAAACCGCACTACGTGGGTCAAAAACTTTCCACGTTACTTGCCTAATATCACGATAAATCTCTTCCGTAATTCTACGCGCCTAGTACAGCATAGTAGCAGTAGGCTACTGCATGCAGTGTTCTTTGTTGATCATAATTTCCGAACATGTAAAGATAGGATTAAAAAACCCTTGCCATGTCGTCTATTATCATCCAAAGAAGCCCTGCACTTGGTATATATATACCCTTTCCGTTACACGTTGTATAAAAAACCAAAACCTATAAAACCTTGAAACAGTATAAAGGCCAAAACATTCCCAATATCCACACTGGGCTCGTTTGCATGTTCATTGACAATGCCGGGCCAATTACGCACTGGCTCAGGCCTCGGCCCCCGATCGAGGCCGAGAGCCGATGCGGCGAAATTTTGGCCGTCCCTATCAACCACCTGCAACCAATTAAGATAGGAATACCAGTTTTAAAATTGAAGTTTCTGATTGAACTGTTGTTTGTTAATTTTAACTTTTAACGGTAGTGGTTATTTGGATGTCTTGTTTTAAGGCTTGTAATGTAAAAGTTCGGATTTGATCTCATGTGAATTTGTTACATTGCATGTCAGCAGATTTTTTAAAATTATTTATTTATGAAATGAATACAGAAGTTTGACTTTATTCTAAATTTGCCAAACGTTTGATGGCGAGAGGCGGTATTGTAACGTAATGCTCAAAAAATCTTGATACTTTTTTTTTTAAAGAAAATTCTAAATATTTTTTTGGATTTTGTGTTATTACAGACAGATGCGCGTTGCCAAATAAATGCTCTCCATTAAATACCATTTACATATCCAAAAAAGTAATGCAACGGATACTAAAACAATATTATACGATTCATTGAAGCTTACCCAAAATAAAGGTCAGCCGACGTTGAATAGAAACCTTAGAAAATTTTGAAACCCCAAAAACTATAATCTGATGACCCCTCAGAAGAACCAAAGCATTCAACATTCAACCTTACTACAATGACTTAAAGACGTTTTAAAAGTAGGAGATGGCTGAGGCTATGTTTAGTAGTCGTTGCTATTTGATACACAATGTTGAAATCTTTGGAGAATCGACATTGATCTTTCGGTCAGTGTGATATGTGCCATCAATTCGAAAAATATAGAATGTCCGCATTTTTCTTTTGTGTGGGTATTGACAAAGGTCTAGAATATGTTCTTAAAGGGTTCACCTACCTTTTGTGCAAGAAAAATGTTCACAGACGGGAAATTGATTTTCTGGGTCAAATGTTTGATGTTCTTAAAATTCCTCAATTTATATATTTTATCAAACATAACATCACGCCTGTAAACCCCGACGGTCGGGCAGAGGTGTACCTATTAGAATACCCGCATTTCGCCAGTTATGTTTAAGTCCCATGTAATAGGGGGCGAGCCTATTGCCATCAACCGGACACAAATACAGACTCCGAGGCTGCATACCGAGGAAAAATCCAATAACACTGCCCGACCTGGGAATCGAATCCAAGACCTTATGCTCAGCAGTTGCGCTTTGCGACTATTAGACCAACGAGGTATTTTATTAAAACACTTGTAAAATGGGAAGATACAGAGATTTTAAAGAATTTAAAAGATTTTAAATGCAGTTACATCTTTCATATGTGGTAGAAAGGACAGCGTTAATATATTTCGTCGGTTATTAAAAATAAATCAGTTTTTCCATACATTTTGACCCAGGAGGTTAAGTACTAACCGATAATAATAATATTTTTTTTAATAATTTTCATTTTTTTTATTTATTTTTTTGGCGAAAAATTCCATGACGATGTTTATTTCACCCCTAATAATATATATTCTACTAGCGGACCCGGCAGACGTCTACCTGCCCGGAAAATCAGCGCCATATTTAATGGTGTTTGGTGGCATACCGATAGCAGCATCACCGCCCAATTGTATTTTCAAACCACAGGGTGGTTTGGTTGAACTCATTAAAATATATACACAACATTTCATCAAAATCTGTCCAGGCGTTTAAGAAAAGTTAGATGACAAACACATGTACAAAATAATTATATACACTAAGAAAATAAACAGCTATATTATAATCAAAATCTCTCCATACGTTCCACCATATTCATCCCCAAAAGTCTTTTCAATTTCGATCATATTTTATATTGCCTGGCAGCTTGTTTACCAACTACATAAAAAAACATAAATCAATTGATATTTACTACATAAATAATATCCCCTAAATCCATTTTATCGGTTCACCAATCTTCAATTAAATCAGCAATAGCCCGAAGGTTTACAGCCCCTAACTTTACACAGGGTTATAAATTACGTAGTCTAAAACGGTATTTCATTGAAGTAGACACCTAAGGAACGTGATAGAACTTGTAAATGATCTTCGAACACGGTTTGGTTAGTATTACTCTTGTCATCGGCGGTTACAAGAACATTGAGAGCCTGTTTTACCTCTTACGGATTTACGATTCTAGCAGATATAATTGTTATTTAAGTCTGGCGGATTGCAAGATAATTTTAGTTACAATCGCTGAAAATAATAGTTTGTGAGGACATTCTGCGTGGTTATAGACAAACTAGCTTCAAACCGCGACTTCGTCCGCGCAAAAATAAAATAAAATATAGCCTATGTTACTCGCAGATAACGTAGCTTTCTAATGGTGAAAGAATTTTTAAAATCGGTCCAGTAGTTTTGAGTTAATCCATTACAAACAAACAAACAAAAATACAATTTTTTCCTCTTTATAATATTAGTGTAAATAGTGTAGATAATGGTGCCGATTCCCTTGGTCACAAACTAAACTAAAATTTGACTATTTCCATCATTTTCTGTCCAATAAAATAAGAAAGAGACTAATGTAAATAAGAGCTGTGAAATTTAGTAAATCTGTCACATCCATACAGTTATAGTTGGCATCTTTTAAGATGCCAACTATAACTGTTGTTGCTGTTAATCCATACGTTTTAACGTATGGATTAAAAATACGGAGAAGTTCAAGGCAAAACTAATTTGACATCTCAATTTGCCAAGTAAAAACATAAGATTAAAATTATAAGTGGTTAAAAAAGGACCTACAAAAAAGTAGTTCCTTCCTTTTCTTATTTTATAACAAAGTACTGAAGGTATCCATATAATAAAAGATATATCTTCCATATTTTCCCACTGACACGGCGTTGAGGCAAAGTAAACATTTACCAAGTTATCTAGCATTAGTGAGAGTAAAGATAATATTGTTTCAAACCCCTCTACTACAGCGAAAAGCCCTCGTGTAGGCTTTTAAACTGCGTGTTAGTGATAGCTGTGAAATAACTATGTGTTGGTCTAATGGGGAGGTAATTTAGACCTCTTATATCGAGTGTGAATAACCTTTGTTGGTTTTGAATACATTGTTTGATATAGGAGCAAGCTTGAATACGATGAGTGCTTCTTACTGTGTTTTTAAAGGGGAACAAAAGGGTTTACGATAAAATTACGAACCTATTCTAGCAGCCTATCGCCAGATAGCGTCGTATAAGGACATCATAACAAGTGGAACATTATTAATTGTATATTTTCTTGATTAAATCATTTAGTTATTTCAATTAGAACATTTAAAAACACTTTTGAACGTCATTTACAAGAAAAAGAATGAAGTCTAGTTGCTCCTTCCAAAATCTCGTTTTGTAAGAAAGGAACTGGCAGTAAATTATATAATAACACATTAAAAAAATACAAAAGATCGCATTTGGTATGCGAGGAGGCTGGATACCTAAAAATATAATTTTAAATTTATTGACAAGTGTAACCAAGAAACAAAAAAAAAACTTAAAACTTATTTAAAAGAGATTTTTGTAAATTGAACCCTATACCTAAATTGGAAAGGAATAAAAATCACTTGTAGCAATATAATTTGCCTTTATCATTCTTTATTGCGAGGTATTTTTCGTTTACCTACGAGCGTAATTTCTAGGCAAAAACGATGATTTAAAGATTCGCTTTCAAGCACATGCAGGGTCTGGTTGAAATTTATGACTAGCGTAGATGATGAAGATGCATTTGGCTTTGCCGATATGCACTTCGCTGCACAGTTGCGTAATAAAATGGAAGGATATACGAACGTACTAACTATACACTCTTGTAGAACTTAAGATGGGTAGGAGTGAAAGTGTCTACGTTCCATTTATAAAGTCTTGAAGTTCTAAGTGCTTGTATTTTTATGAAAGTGACTATTTTCCTTGAAGAAATATAGACACTCTTACAAAAACCTCGCTTTTAAAATATTAATCTTAAAGACTTAAGTGTGAAGTAAGTTTAATACACCTTTGGCGTGTTCATAAGGGTTGTTAAAACTAGTTATACAAATACAATAATTGTAGTCAGACGGCAATTCTGAGGGTTCTAGGTGAGAGCACAAATATTTTGACTGTCGGTAGAACATAAATTCAACATAAGTACCTTAAACAAAAAATATTCAAACGCCCTCAATAGTTTCTTATCACGGACGTAGTAGTTGAAATGCCCGAAAAGTCTCATGAGGTGAAGAGAAAGACTCCCCCTAAACGAATATTTTTACGTGGCGTCAGGAGTTCCCGTCGAACGTGATGGATGACGTCACCTATATCCGTTCTTAGACCTCTCAGTAAAAGTCTACGAAGCTTTTCTCAGTATGTTTTTATGTAGACGTGGAATAAAGCGGTGCTGACGTATGGAATAAAATGGTGACGGCGGCGCCTTGAGAAAATAAGTGTGTATCACTTACATATATCAACCTTATCGATACCTCTATTTTAGTTTCGATTGTTGACTATACCTTGTCAGTCTCGTCTCGTCTCACACGTTTTCGATTCCTAGGTTGGAAAAAGTGTTAGTGTGTGGTGTGTGTGTGTGTGTGTGTGTGTGTGTGTGTGTGTGTGTGTGTGTGTGTGTGTGTGTGTGTGTGGTGTGTTTGTGTGTTAGTCTTTTTCTGTAATTAGTTTGAAATTTCTCTGTTAGCTTGGAATTTAAAAGTTGATGGTACAGCTTAGTTAGCACCGGTCGTGTCGAATTGCTGTCCCTACGTACTTTTACAGTGCAGGGAGAGGGAGTGTATCTCTGCTTGCGCGCACACTATACTACGTTTACGCACACATTTATGCACTTCTGCGTATTTGCTTAATCTCCATTGAGTTTTTTGGCAGGGAGAATATTATTTAAGCTATTCGTAAAACAACTCAAAGTTTAGTAAAAAAAGAAGGCGTTCGAGAAACCACCGGTAAGAACGAAGTTTCTTACGTTATTGAACAACATTCCTACACATAATGAAAAAAGACAGAGAGGGGAGGTCGTTTGAAGGGGGCATAACGCTTTTTCCTTACGTTTATGATCTTCGTTCCAAAAACTACTTTAGTTACTTTCACAATTTTTCTATGTAAAGTTTTGTTATATCAATTCACAATTCATAACAGAAGCAGAAAGCTTCCGCAGACACGTATCAAAGAAAGCATCACAAAGATAAGATAATACATTTAATTAAAACCCACAACACTTAAATACAAAGACTTCAGTTAACTTCGAATATCAAGTTATGAATGGCCGAGAAACACACAGCGAGAACGAACAAAGGCGATGTCACTCGAGAAGGGTCTTTAGAAGAACATTTTATAGGGTTACGTATTTCCAACGGGCATTCCCGGAACGGCGTTTTAAGAACAATTGTATGAATACGGAACCGGGTTGGTCGGAAACTGTTAAAAAGAAATTATGAGACTCATGAATAATGGATAGTGGAAAAGATTTTGGTATAATTTTGTGGAGTTTTAAGGATGTTTTAATTTTTTACACGATTGCCCCATAAAAAGGAGTGTAATGTGTTCAGGGTTAATGTATGTATGTATGAATGTGAGTTTCTTTATTCCACCATAACTTTTAAACGCCTGAACCGATATAGATGTATGGGGTATAGTATCGCAAGTAAAAAGTAACCGGTGTGGTCACTTTAAAACGTAATATTAATTAATACCAGCCGCATTTTTTTTCTATGAATCTGGTCGTGTTTATCGTCTAGCATTGGACATGTAGATTTAAAAAGTATATAACACTGTAAATAAAAAAAATAGGTACAAATATGTGCAATTTTTGCAGTCAGTGTTTTTTAATTATTTTTTTAATTATAGTAGCCTTTTTAATTATGAGTGTCTGTACATTGAATTAGTATTTAGTAGGTAGGTCTTAAGGCTCTTTAGTGGCCGCTTCTACCAGAAAGCGCAGTGTGGGGAGGCCCCCCACGAGGTGAACCGATGACCTACTGAAGGTAACGGGTAAACCGCTGAACGCGAGCAGTGCTGGACCAGTCATTGTGGCGATCTTTCTGCGAGGCCTATGTCCAGCAGTGCCCATCATTCGGCGGAATTGATGATGATGAAGTATATCTCAAACAAAACATTTTTTTTTTAACCATTTTTTTATAATATTATACGACATACATAATATTATTATATTTTAGACAAGCATTTTGCCCGTGACTTTGTCAGCATAAATTTCGTACTTCCTCTACAAATTCAAGATCCCTTAGGTCCTCTTTGAGGGGTGATTAAATTAAAAATTATAATGTCAAGCTTTATTATTTATTTAAGTTCTTGTCGCTATTTTGGTTCAACAAGTACAAAGGATGAAGCATAAATATTTAATTTTAAAAATCGTTCCAATTTACGTTACGATTACTCCGCACGCTTAATTATTTTAATAGACCTTCTGAACGACTATTGAACTAATCCTACTGTCCTACTAATATTATAAATGCGAAAGTTTGTGAGGATGTATGGATGTTTCACGCAAAAACTATACTGGCCGTATAATGTATGTACATAGGCTACTTTTTATCCCGGAAAAATATACAGGGCACAAATCCAGACTCCGAGGCTGCTACTGAGAAATTCCTGATGGAAAAATCCAATAACACTTTGCCCGACCTGGAAATCGAACCCAAGACCTCATGCACAGCAGTCGCGCTTGCGACCACTAGACCAACGAGGCAGTCGCCCCCTATTACATGGGACTAAAAACTTAACTGGCGAAATGTGGGTGTACTGATGGGTACACCTCTGCCTAATCCTTCGGGGATTACAGGCGTGATGTTATGTTATGTCATATACAGTTCCCGTGGGAACATATTATATCAACGTATATCAGAAGATAGGTCTAAAATAATTCCAACATTCACTTTCAAAAAGTCTAACCAAACCAGGCTTACACTCGCGAAAAAGGGAAGCATATTGTATCAGTGTCGTAAAGGATAGGCACAATACTGTAACAGGATTTTATCACGATACAATGGGTAGTTTTACACAGAACCCAGCTTTTCCCGCGAATTGAATGTATTTGCATGTGAATAGTGAGCTGATTGAACCGAGTCGCTTGCGATCTTGCCCTGTTTTATAGTCTTGTGTACAGAGATTTGTTACATCGGATTAGATAAGAGGTTAGCAGTTGTTTATGAAAAAACTGGCCAAGTAAGAGTCGCACTCGTACCCGAGGGGTTCCGAACAATATTCATTACATAACCCAGTTTATGTAATAGGGGGCAAGCCTTTTGCCATCAACTGGGCACAAATCCAAACTACGAGGCTGCGTTTGATAAATTCCTGATGGAAAAACTCAATAACACTTTGTCCGACCTGAGAATGGAAACCAAGACCTCGTGCTCAGCAGTCGCACTTTGCGACCACTAGACGAACGAGGCAGGCAACATTCATCACCACACACAAAAGAGTACATTTTTTGTAAGGGGTCTCTTTATAATTTTGATTTATTTTTGTAATAATGGTTATTACGGTTCGAAATATACCTACAGCTCTTTGAAAGATTGATGGATGGACGGACAAACAGACAAGTCTTAATAATATCCCTATGACCCTTTGGGTACGAAACCCTAAAAACGATTATCAGGGTAATAACGGTCGTTATTATAGCTTTCATTGCTTAACCATTTCCATGTCTCATAAGCCACATCTTTACATATAATAAAATCGTAGAAAAGTCAAAACTGTACATTTAATATTTTTGAAAAAGAGTAAATGTTATGAGTTTGGGGAGTGATTCTGATGCCGAAAATATTTTTTTTAGAATTTTTGTCTGTTTGTCTGGTTGTCTGTATGTTTGTTAGAGCATCACGCGAATACTGCCGGATAGATTCTGTTGAAATTTTGTATATATATTCTAGATTTTCCAAATTAGAACATAGGCTATAAATTATCACGCTATTGGCTTTGGGGGGTGAGATATGATGCATTATGTTCATATTTTTATGCAAATCTCAGTGACAAAATGTTACAATATTTTAAATAGGTGCAGACTGAAGTTCTAAACTAATTATTATCACGCTATACCTGCAAGGAGCTAAGTAGTGAATTATGGAAAACTAGAACCGCTATTTGAAGTCATTTGTCATCGAAGCAAATTGCCTAACGGTTCTACGACCGCCTTGAGAAACTGTTGGCGGAAGTTCGGTCCCCAGAGTCAGCTTTTCTTTTTGTGTTTTTTCTAATATTGTTTTGAATGTTGTTTAATTGATTAATGAGATTTCCTTACAAAAAAAATAAAAATAAAAGCAGGAGTGCATATTTCTACAACAACTTTGATTTGTTAACGTATTTTTTAAATGTTAATGTAGAACATAATATTTATACATAGTTACACAACACATAAATCAGCTGCTTTAGAACTTTTGCCTGTTTGCACGACTGCAAAGCATGAGGTCTTGGGTTCGATTCCCAGGTCGGGCAAAGTGTTATTGTATCAGAAGTTTCACAATAGCAACCTCGGCGTCTGGATTTGTGCCCGGTTGATGGCAATAGGCTCGCCCCCTATTACATGGGATTAAACATAACTAATGTGTGTAGGTAAGGGTTATCGCATTATGGCTATTATTCTTAATCATTTTACTGCTGGATTGCTATAAAACGACATCAACGTTACATACAATACTACAGTTAGGTATTAGTTATAATTTATTCTCTGAAATCAAAATCATTACGCTATAACTACAAGTAGCTACTCAAAGCTCAACAAGTGACGGGCAGCCTATCTGCAAACATTTTAAGTATACAATATTTTATTACCTGGGCTTAGCTAAGCCAATCATAACACAACAATACTGCCAAGTATACTACTGGAGTACCAGCGGACGATAAATTAGCAAGGATTGGCGAGTGTTATTTTTTTACGCAGTAGTAATTAGTATTCTTTTCGTTGCGCTTCCGAATTATTTTATAAAAAGATCTTAGTGAAAAATGAGTGATTAGGTACTAAAAAGAATACTTCTATTTTAATGGCTAAATATAATAGTAAGAATTTGGCAACAACCAGAAGTGTACCAAAATCAATTAAAAAATCTGTAGCAGTAATTCTCCTGTCGGGCTGTCGGAGAATGTCTCACAGACTTCAAGCTTTCTGGGTACTTGATTTGATGAAGCGACTGTGATCGCAGGAAGAGTTTTTTTTATAGGCACCGTAAATAGTATTCGTCACATTCATATTCCCCACGCTTTAAAATCAATTTCTAAATGGCATTACATTTTTTAGGTTATTTATTACCGCGGCTGTGCTTTAAGACATGAATCTTTCCATCTTTACAATAGATTCGCCAACAGGACATTTAGTATTTCGTGGCGAGGAAATTACGCAGAGTATTAGAAGATCCCTAAGTACCCTGATGTTATATTGGACAGAGCACTAACTTTTTATTTACCTACATTGCCACAACACCAATCAAAAAATCATCTGCTACGACACCTTATTTCTACCAACTAGGGAGCAGCACCCGATGTTTTTCGCATAACTGTTACGTCTTTATGCTCCTTCTGCTGGTGAATTTGCGTGTTCAGTGTGTCATTGAACAAAAAGCAATATCATCCTTAACGAGACGTGTAAAATTATATCGGAGCTGCCCGGAACTGACTGCTCAATAGCCGGGTCCACACCGGACGATCCATCGCGCTCCGATCGCGCGCGGCAGCAGCGCGATCCAAAGATGCAGGCGGTGTGGACGTGCCGCGCGCGATCCATGCGCACGTATTGGAGCGCGCGCTCCCTACCTCGCGCGATCCGTGTGCGGTCGGTTTTTGTGCCAGCCTCAAAGGTGCCTCAGTTGCGTGATGCGCGCGGTGTGGACGGTTGTGTTGGTTCGCGCAATCCACCTCGCCATGGACATCTCAGAAAGTCGCCGTTTGATATCGCTTTATAAAGAATTTAAATGTTTATGGGATCCCAAAGATTCTAATTACACCAATAGAGGTGTTAGAGATGATGCTTGGCGTCAGATTTCTCGTAAAATGGGGAATAAGTCGATCGAGAACCTAAAGAAAAAAATGCGATCTCTGGCGGGAGGCTACAGAAGGGAGAAACACAGAGAGAAGCAAAGCCGTATAACTGGATCCGGTAAGAAAACAAAGCTACTTTTTATCTGTAGGTATTAAAATTATATATTTTATTATAAGTAATTACATCATAATATTTACTGTGGATTTCACGTGATTTCGCTTTTTACATTTAAGCTGTTAGAAATACACGTGGTTATTTTAATGAGTAACTTGTTTATTTCAGGTGCGTCCCAGGTGCTGAGTCCCAGATTCCAAGCGATTTTTGTAAATTTGTTTCACCCAAAACCGTCGTTTTCTTTTTTGTGATTTTTTGCGCAAGCATTTAAGCAAAATAAAAGTTACTGCTGCAACGGCAAGACGCCGCCGTTGTACGTGTGACTCCATATCGTACAAGAGTTAGACTGGCTGAATCACGGATCGCCTTAGGATCGCTTGGAGCGCATATTTGGGATCGCAAGTTTCCAAGAGTGGATCGGCCTAACACGATCCACGATCCACGCTCCGCGATCCTGGATCGCGGATCGCGGGATCGATGGATCGTCCGGTGTGGACCCGGCTAATAGCCGGGTCCACACCGGACGATCCATCGCGCTCCGATCGCGCGCGGCAGCAGCGCGATCCAAAGATGCAGGCGGTGTGGACGTGCCGCGCGCGATCCATGCGCACGTATTGGAGCGCGCGCTCCCTACCTCGCGCGATCCGTGTGCGGTCGGTTTTTGTGCCAGCCTCAAAGGTGCCTCAGTTGCGTGATGCGCGCGGTGTGGACGGTTGTGTTGGTTCGCGCAATCCACCTCGCCATGGACATCTCAGAAAGTCGCCGTTTGATATCGCTTTATAAAGAATTTAAATGTTTATGGGATCCCAAAGATTCTAATTACACCAATAGAGGTGTTAGAGATGATGCTTGGCGTCAGATTTCTCGTAAAATGGGGAATAAGTCGATCGAGAACCTAAAGAAAAAAATGCGATCTCTGGCGGGAGGCTACAGAAGGGAGAAACACAGAGAGAAGCAAAGCCGTATAACTGGATCCGGTAAGAAAACAAAGCTACTTTTTATCTGTAGGTATTAAAATTATATATTTTATTATAAGTAATTACATCATAATATTTACTGTGGATTTCACGTGATTTCGCTTTTTACATTTAAGCTGTTAGAAATACACGTGGTTATTTTAATGAGTAACTTGTTTATTTCAGGTGCGTCCCAGGTGCTGAGTCCCAGATTCCAAGCGATTTTTGTAAATTTGTTTCACCCAAAACCGTCGTTTTCTTTTTTGTGATTTTTTGCGCAAGCATTTAAGCAAAATAAAAGTTACTGCTGCAACGGCAAGACGCCGCCGTTGTACGTGTGACTCCATATCGTACAAGAGTTAGACTGGCTGAATCACGGATCGCCTTAGGATCGCTTGGAGCGCATATTTGGGATCGCAAGTTTCCAAGAGTGGATCGGCCTAACACGATCCACGATCCACGCTCCGCGATCCTGGATCGCGGATCGCGGGATCGATGGATCGTCCGGTGTGGACCCGGCTAATAAGCTTTTCCCATTGGCTGGAATTGCACTACCTTTCATTCGAAGGTTAGATACCTTGCACACAGGCCATACAGGACCAGGTCGACACCCACCATCACACAATTTCCACCAAAAAGAGTTCAATCACAGGAACACATGGCACTCTGTTGAGATCTTTAGTGGCCTATGTGGAAAGCGCTTAATGGACTGCGCACTCATGTAAGCCGCTGCAAACGTAACCTAGCCAAATGAGGAGTTATAGATGCCGCAGATACTCAGGGCAAGTGTGGTGTTCCTTTTATATGATGGCCCACTTACTACAGCGGCCGTGAAACACTTGGGCACAACTGGGCCAGAAAAATATTGCAAAAAATCGGCCAAGTGCGAGTCGGACTCTCACACGAAGGGTTCCGTTACACCATACAATATTTAACACAACAGAAAAAAAGGTTAATAATCGCTTAAGAAGTAATAATTATGTCTACATTGCATTGCTTCTTGCCTTTCATGATTCTAGGTCATCGGGAAGTTTCCTTTATATTTGGTTTTGATTCCCTAGCGAGCGTCAAAATATGCGCCATAAACGTCCTTATCTTTAGTTTGCATATATAATAATATATTTTTTTCATTTTTCACGGCTGCAGACCATATTTTTTTTTCCCTTCTGCCCTGGGTGGGGCGGAAGGGACTGTCAGACTTTTACTGTCTAAAAAACCACCCTGTTTCTTCTGTTGCCCTTTGCGTTCCGGGGCCACGGTATCCTGTTAAGACTTCCCGCGACTCCGGCAGGCGTTTGGCCCTGTCGGGGCCCCGTCCCTGTGCTGACAGCTCTTTTGTGCACTTTGAAACGCGCATGGAACAAAACGCGCTGTTGATCTGGGCCTGGTCCTTGATTGGACGACGAGCTACCCATCACTCGCCGTCCGTAAACCTGCGCCTACGGTAGCCGGATGACGTCTCGCAACGTCCGACGCCTTGATGGCTGCGGTGGCTGGGGCGTGAGGTGGAGGATGTGCTCTCCTCACGTGTTTCGCCTCCTTCTTCGCTAGGTTTACTGCTTCGCAGAAGAAGGTTACTGCTTCCCATTCCCTCTTGCTCCGGAGCAAGGCCTGAACCAGGGCCCAGACGCGAGAGGACACGGCGGTACTCTGTCCAGGCGGGGCAGATCTACACCGTATGCTCTACCGTGTCTTCCGGGCGGTCCACACAGTGGTGACACCCGGGCGTTTCCATCCGCTGAATCCAACACAGGAATCTCCCGAAACAATCGCGTCCGGTGAGGACCTGCGTCAAGCGAGACGCGAGGACGCCGTGGCACACCTCCAGCCACTCCTCAAAGAGTGGTCTTACCGCCGCGATTGCGGTGTGCCCGAGACCTGAGTATTTCATTTTAATTTAAGCTTGATATCTCCACGCGTTCCTTAGAAAAGGGTCTTTACAGACAGGCAGACGGTCAACAAAGTGATTCTATAAGGGTTCCGTATTTGCCGACTGAGGTACGGAACCCTAAAAAAGATAATATTTAAAATCATCGATGAATCGTGATTTAAAACGGTAAAACTTTGCTTAGACTTCAAATAAGTCTATGTTTACAGGGTTTTGCTCATACTTTCTTTCAAAAACATGAAAGTCAGATTCTGATTTCAGTTGCTCTATCGAATCCAACATCTAAATAATCGAAGCTACAATGTGAGGTACAGTATTAAAACAGTAGTGTATTAAACTTGCGTTTCAATGGTTTGGGATCGATAAATAAGTCAATTTAGATACCACTTCATAATATTTTGGAAAGAGGTAATCTAAATATACCTTAAATAAATATACAAAAGCGAAAGTTCACTCACTCATCACGAAATATCGAAAATTTCGCAGGGAGGTAGTTTATGTTAGTTAGTAGACGTCCGCTAAGTACCAATTTTTAAAATATATTACCCATTTCCCAAAGAGTAGGTATGAAATGGCGGTCCAAAGTTTGTGTGGAGTTATCAACTTTGACGCGGACGAAGTCGCGGGCAGGAGCTAGTATGGTATATATGCGAAGCAGTAATGCTAGCGAAGGAGGAGGGCCCTAAACGTAAAGGGCAACAAAAGGAACAGGGTGGTTTTTAGTCAGTAAAAGTCTGTCAGTCCCTTCCGCCCCACCCAGGGCAGAAGGAGTCACATGCTGATTTTTACCACCTAAAAAAAAAAAAGTA
The DNA here is from genome assembly GCA_949774945.1 of Hoplodrina ambigua. NCBI lineage: Eukaryota > Metazoa > Arthropoda > Insecta > Lepidoptera > Noctuidae > Hoplodrina > Hoplodrina ambigua. The sequence goes on from OX458967.1 coordinate 11,603,488, forward strand.
AAAGCGGTCGTTATTATAGCTGCCATTGCTTAAACCATTTCCGTGTCTCATAAAGCCACATATGCTGGAGTGATTCCTTTCCTTCGCGGACAGTGGAAGTGTTTATTTGTAGTACTTTGTTACCCATTCTTTGCCATACGAAAGTACTTTTTACTTTTATCTTGATTCGATTCTTTTTTCTTATAAATGACGTCGAATTGTAATAAATAATTTGATTATGACTTTAAACAAAAATGTTTTTCGTGTTCTGTTTGTTCCTGTTTTTTTTTGTTTATTATTTTTTACTTTAAACATTTTTTACACTGTAGCTTATTTTCTAAATCGCCATTCAAAAACAACTATCGTCATTGCAATAACAAACGCAATAAGTCAGCACTTTGCAAAATTTTTGCATTCATAAAATACAAATGAATAAACTATTTCACAAATCACAATTTTATTCAAAACCGCACTTCCACAATTAACGAACTAACACAATTTAAATAACACTGTCACTGTCGAGGTCGGACTTTCACAAAATTCAGTTATATTACTCCGAACAGACATTAACTTTAAGTATTACCAATTCGTATTCGCCAATTTTCCCGCGGCACATTTATATTATCTAATAATGCAAATTGTTGAAAGCACCTCAGTTACTTGAAGAAATGGAAACCTTTTTGAAAGTAAGTTAGCACGATTAGGGTTTATAATGTTCCCCATAAAGGTACGTTATTAACCTTAAGATATTCAGAGCTTCTTTATTCGCGTAAAAAAAAAACAATCTTTAAAAAATTCAACAAACTCAAATTTAACTTATAATCAACCATTTATAACTCGAGAACGTTTAGCCGATTTTGATGATCTTTGATTTGTTAGTTTTGCCTCCGCCCTGAATAGCAGAGTAACTATAAATTCATGGCAGAAAATCAAGAAAATAAAAATAATTTAACTGATTTTGAGGCGGTACGAAGTTCGCCTGTTCAGATAATAATTAATAAATGTCAGAAATCGCCAATTCGCCTTAAGAAAGCGTGGTGATCACGAGCATTGATCACCACGCCTTTGCTTACTATAGAGGCCATTGTCCTGCAGCGGGGTAATAATAGGCTGTTTTTTTTAAAGACGAAAATGTCTTCACAAACTCGGTCACTGTAAATAACATTATGTGGAAATATCGATAAACAAAAATAAACTTAAACTTTCGAAATAAAATATAAGAATAATGTACGAGTTTTTGTTTAACAGGTATCGGAATCGAAAACAGTTTTCAAACTCAATTCCTTTATGCCCGAATGTTAACTCGTTTCAGCATTTCGATAACATTTTTCTCTTTGAATATAATGTTAGGATTATACAAAGGCAATTCTGCATTTTGTATTGTTTTGTTTTGTATTTCAAGAAAAATAAATTTTCTCAATAAATACCAACAACTTTCATCGTAGTAATTAGACAGGAAAGTCGTGGCTAAAAAGAAAAATTGTTTTTGAATTATACCATTTTTCTTCTTCTTAGTGCGTCGATGGGAAAAATAGTTACTTATAAATTTTGATATTTTTTTTTGTTTGGGCCCACTTTTCCTCACGTGTGCAGGTGACTGGGAATGTCATTAACCACTCTGCTCGACAAGATTTTGACATTTGACACATCCCTTGACTCGGCAGGGTGTTGTGGATCACGTCATAAAATTCTGGAATTTACATCAACTTTCAGGATTCAATTTTTTAGGAAAAATTAACGTTTGCTGCTATTTTATAGAATAAGTTTGTGGCAAATATCTTTAATTATAACTCGAGGTCGGTTAAACCACTTCAGATCACTGCAAAATTTGTACAATATAAGTTTTTCTGCACCCTATCCAAAGGCAGACCACTCAGATTAGCTAAAATTAAGTACATAAAGAACCTTCTCGCTTGCTGAAAAGATGCATTCAGACGAAATAAAGACATTATTATTCCATCTCCATTGTTGTATTTGGCATTATCCATACATAAGTACTTTAAAAATACAATCAAATTTTGACAAAATTTACACAAAATTGTGGCACTTCTTAGTGCTGACCGTTTACCCAAGTTTCATAATTCGATTCAAAAGTCGCGTTCAGTCTAATCGATACTTGAAATAAAATCGAGGTTGGCCAAAGGAGTCCGAATGAAAAAAAAAAACCTTTTGATAATATTTCACAGGATTTATATTTTATATTAAATGGATAAATAAACGCAAAGCTTAATCAGGAGCGTAAGTTATTTTTAATAAGGTATAAGATTTACTTAAGTAGATATTTTAACCGACTTCAAAAAGGAGGATGTTCATAATTCATTAAATACATAATTATGCATAAATCTGCTAAAATATTAGCTGAATTATTTTGTTTTGCGTAGACTTAAAATAATGAGGTCTAAGTGAAAATCCAAGATGGCGGTCGTGAAATTTTACAAAATATGTGTCATGGGTGTCTGTTTCTTGGTTTTGGGTGTATTTCGTGGTCACGAACCGATGACGCATCTTTTGTAAAATTTCACGACCGCCATCTTGGATTTTCACTTCGACTTCATTTTCGGCATTAGCACCCCAGAAAACCATGGACATGACATCCATGACGCATATGTCGTTAAATTTAGCGGCCGCCATCTTGGATTTTCACTTCGACCTCAATTTCGGCATCACCACCCCCGAAAACCATGGATACTATACCCATAATGCATATGTTGTAAAATTTTGCGGCCGCCATCTTGGATTTTGATTGTGACAAACGGACGGACAGACGAACACACGCGTGATCCTATAAGGTTTCCGTTTTCATTTGGACGTACGCAACCCTAATCCAATGTTACAGCCCCAGTCAAACTAATTAAATAAGTTAATTATTAATATTGATGCAAATAATAAGACGTTCTATTAAATGTGTGAAAAACGCGATATACACCAATCTGAGATAAATGTATACTGTGCACGCTGCATCAAATTTTAAAAAAGTAGGTAACGCACCAAAATTAAAATTCTTAATTAAATTTAATATAAAATTTCAGAAAAAAATATATAGGTAAGTATCATAGGTATAGTTCATTGGTAAGGACCGATGAGATATACCTATCGTAGATACATATTTTTTTTTGTTGAGTCTTAAACTAGAAAACTATAAATAACAATTATTAACTGAGCTGGATAGCATAAATAATTAATGTTTATTGTAATTTAAACTTAAATTCCATTTATTTGAATTTTTACGAGTCGATATCTGATATGAGTAATTTTAATTACTCGAATAGATTGAAATAAAAAAAATAATCGATTGACATAATCGCACATCAACGCATTAAAAAAAAAATGGTTGACAATTTCTAAGAACACAAAATGAGTAGTGGTAATGAATATTCCGTGTTTTTAGACCCGTGTTTGTAATTTACACTAAGAATTGGGCATTTTCTTGTTGTTTATTATATTTTGAATGACATTTGTCATGTTTTTAATAATATCTAAATGTATTATAGTGATATTTGTGACAAACAAAAATGTAAACACGCACGGTTTGGCGCAAAGTTTCAACTTTGGATATCAAAAACTTTATTACCACTACTAATTTATGTTAAACTATGGATGAAATCGACAAATAAATCAATTATGAGTTATTTACTGCTCCTGTAGTGGAGCTTGGATGTCTAAAATCCACAATTTTTATGTTTTTTAGCCTCGACTACTATGGTCTTCAATATGGCGATGATTGCATTTTCACACTTGGATTTTAAAACGGTAAAATTTTATATACTCGCGTGCTAGATCTAAAAGAGTGGATGGCGCTAACATTTAAATATTTTATCAAACTCTGTTACTTAATGCTCACACATGAGATTAGATGGCTACCATAATCAGTATTTACACTTATTGGTCAGGATGACGCATGCGCGAACTCCGGGGTCCAATTGGACCCACTACCGAGCCGGCGGAGGTTTCTGTGTTCGGGTCCAATTGGGGGCGCTTCCGAACTATACGGTTAAACGACACTTATAAGTTAACGTCATTCACAAGACAAAACAGTTTTTAATTGCCCCTTCGAAAAAGGTTTAATTTGAATCTATCAAAATCTGTCTGATTTACTAAAAACTGTACATCTACACAAAGTTACAATATATCATATAATATTATAAAGAGGAAAAATTTGTATATTTGTGTGTGCATGTGTGTTTGTAACGAATAAACTCAAAAACTCCTGAACCGATTTGAAAAATTCTTTCATTGTTGAGAAGCTACACTATTCCCGGACGACATAGGCTGTATATATTTTGAAAAAAGCCAGTGAGGAAAATATTATTTAATATCAGATACATTTTTGATAACTAAGAAGAAAGTATCCGAAACGGGAACATCAATTTAAAAATCGATCAAATTTACGTTACGTTTAGGGATGATTCTCATTAGAGCGGGCCGTGCCCGGGCCGGGGCGTGGACGAGCCGACGTGGTATAGAAGTGCGTCGAGAGGTCCCGGACGGGACACGGATCGGATAATGCACAGTGTAATATAAATTGATTCATACAAAATATATGTAACAGATTTAAAACCGTGCCCCGTCCGTGCCCCGTCCGGGCCCCGCCCCGGGCACGGCCCGCTCTAATCAGAATCATCCCTTACTCCGCGCGTTCATGCTAAGCTCTCTTTTCAGTTCAACATAGAACCGACGAATTAAATTGAATAAAAGTTGTTACTTTCCCGACAGCTATTATCCCGTAAGTATAACTTTCTGATGGGCCTATTACGTATGTTAGTCGCGGCTAAGACAAAGTTTAGACCAAGCGTCAAATTGATGCCCCATTTAACTCTGCACCTATAATAGACTTGCCTCAAAACTTGTTCCTTGTGTCTGAATAATTTGGTTAGCAACTGTCGCGGAGATAGTGTGTAGCTCTATACCTATATCTCTCTAATACTCGTAGGTATTGTAGTAACTAGAGAGTGACTGAGGTACCGAAATATACTCAGTCAAACGACCGATCGTATTTATACTTATATTGAAAAAGCTCGTGATTCTACTGCTCCCAGCTGAGCGAATGACCAAAACAATTGTCATCATATTTGAAAAATATTCGTTTATTTAATTTAATTTCCAAACATGAATAATATAATTATTTGTCAGAGAGTTTAGAGTAGAAATCTTTCAGCCAGCTTGCAAGCTGGTTGCTTAGCAAGCAACCTTTACAGTATGTAGGTTTAATTTTTATAAACTACGTACAAACTGCGATTGATAGTAAAGTAGTCATTTACTTTAAAATAATTTAAATCATTATAAAGTTTTGTAAGGCTTTCAAAATGAAATCATTTGTTCTAGATGCACTTTTGAACTTCAATATTTTACAAAAATAAGTAAAATAATTAAAACTAGTTGCTTTGATTAAGCCTTTGTAGTTTAAAATTCTTGAAAATTCTATTGTTAACTGAATGTGAATAACGCATAATTGTAGAAAGATAAGACATCGTAGGTATCAAAGATCCCAGAGTCAGAGACCGGACCTTTTAGCATCGCTGATATTTTGAATATTGACAAAAAAAAATGTATATCGTTATAAAGGTCTGCATTCTTACTAGCTTCACTGTTTGTGAGGTATCAGGTAAGAAAAAGATTTGAGTCAATAATTTCAAATAAGCATTCTTATAGTGAACCAATCCTATCCAAGCCAAGACTATCTATCGGTAACTAGGGTTATTGTTAAAAAAATGAGGCCTAATGGGCTATCGGCTGATCTCTGTCGAAAAAAGAAATACAAGGCTTCAGACTTATTACCGGTAGCTTAATGAGTTCCTTTTATCCACCTCTTCTTTTTTGTCCAAGTCTTCAAAGAAAACTTTTTCGTTCATTAGCAAGAACATAACCGGTTTCCTCATCCACGATATCAAGAATTTCGTTACTAAAATATATTTGGAGGGTTAAATAACTATGTATAAATGGTCGATAAGGGAGCTTATTAAAGTAACAATCTCGGTACTCGGCTCCGGGGTATAACATTTTTTGTTTAATATAATAAGGCTATATTCAAGCTCAAGGATGTTCGTGGAAATTAGGACATGTATGAAGTGTGAGCATTTTATAGTAAAAAGTTTTTTATCTGATGTAAAAAAGGAGGAGGTTCTTAATTCAAATTGTGTGTTATGTTTCTTTTGTTTGTGACGTCATATCATTTGACAATAGAAAAAGATGATTCTTTATTTGAATGAGTATGTATACTAGCCTGTATTATATTCGCTTTGTAGTTTACGAAGGCGATTGTCTGTTAGTTTGTTTTTTTGTTTGTTTAGAAAGTTTATTAATGTTAAGTATTGTGTGTTAATAAGGAATTAGGAATTCATAATGGGTGTAAAAAGCAGTTTCTAAGAAAACTTCAACTATATTTGACGACCCTGCACACCTATCTCTTTTGTGTTGACTGTACATACATTTAAATTTTATTATTATTTATAGTTTTCTTGTTGAGGTCGATTATTATAAAATAATATTCAGATTTCATTGAAATAACCATCATTATAATACAGCTCTCTTACCTAACGAAGTGTTTTTTTTCCTCAATTTTTTGCCTTGTTTTATATTCCTCTTCTCTCAGTAATAATTAATAGCGTTCGCATGATTTGGATAATTTTGTGGGCAGGTAATTAATTTTCTTATACTTTGTTATTTTTGCTTAAGTAAAACAACAGCTGTAAATGTTGTAAGAGAAATTAGAGTGCTCTTTGTTCTAGGTGTTTTTCTAGTGTAAACATTGACGTAGCTTAGACGTAGTTGCTGCGGCTAACGGAGTGTATACGTAGCGTAGTCGCAGCGTAGCCGCAGCATAAACGCCGTGCACACATAACATAACATAACATCACGCCTGTTATCCCCGAAGGGTTAGGCAGAGGTGTACTCATTAGTACACCCACATTTCGCCAGTTATGTTTTTAGTCCCATGTAATAGGGGGCGAGCCTATTGCCATCAACCGGGCACAAATCCAGACTCCGAGGCTGCTACTAAGAAATTCCTGATGGAAAAACCCAATAACACTTTGCCCGACCTGGGAATCGAACCCAAGACCTCATGCACAGCAGTCGCGCTTGCGACCACTAGACCAACGAGGCAGAACCGCCGTGCAAAAGCTGATAGTTTAAGTAACACATAACATAACAAAGGCTGTAATAATGTAAGTTATGTTTAAGTCCCATGTAACAGGGGGTGAGCTTATCGCCATCAACCAGGCACACATCCAGACTTCAGGGCTGCTACTGTAAAAAAATCCTGATGGAAAACTCCAATAACACTTTGGCCTTACCTGGGAATCTAACCCAAGACCTCATGCTCAGTAGTCACGCTTTCCAGCCACAAGACCAACGAGGCAATCAAATTATTAGTATTTCGTATTTTATTTGTATTTCTATAAAGGTGCTCCCTCACCGGGAGCATTCACGTGTATTGTAACATTATAGATTCAACTTTGAGCATTAAATTACAATAATAACTCCCTGACTAACGAGCATTTGCGTGTAATGTAACATATAGATTCGACTTTGAGCATTACATTGGAAGTGGAGCGCATTGATGTTACAAGTTGTATCAAGATATTTCACATTGTATCATTACAAGATGCGCATTGTAATGCTCGGTTCTCCTCCTTCACTGATGTAATGCTCAAATCTGTAACGTTACATTACACGCGAATGCTCGCTGTGAGGGAGCACCTTAAGACTAATAAGAAGTTGTTTTGATAATTATTGTTTCGTGTTTACAAAATGCTACAATGCCACACGGAGGTCGATCTCGAACATTGTTGGGAAGAATTCCGGTGAACCGAAGTTTGTTCCGATTGTGTACTCACCTCGAACGAATAAACAGTTAACTTAATACAACAATATTCGTAACAATAGAAAGCTTGTTTATTCGGCTCACCACTTATACGAATCTTATTTGTACGAGTTTTAGATGGTATCTCCTATTTCCTGAAAGGATTTTGTCTATTTTACGACATGCGTCTTAACTATGTAAATATTGAATCAAATCGTCCCTTTTCTTACAGTACCAAAAAAATAATTTTATAAGTAGTTTCGTGATCGGCTCGGTAGATCAGTCTTCTTTTTTATCGTGTAGGCAGTAAGGTCTTAAGACCCCACCCTAGTGTCAGAGTTTCTAAACCGCCTCAGGGGCCTCTGACATGGTGACATAGGTCAGTAATTCCCGACTTATAGTAATGATATGTCCAGGTTTCTTCACGATGTTTTCCTTCACCGATAACAGCGACGTCGATGATAAATTTAGTTAGTACATATTTTGATTTGTATACAATGACAATGGTACTTGTTTGGCTTAACTACAACTGTATGCATGAAAGGGAGGCCCTGAACCACTAGGCCATCACGATATATTTCTCTTTTCACTTTCTTTTGTTAGGGGTAACTTGATCTGATTATTTTTTCTTATAATCAATTTAATGACGTTCAAGTTAAATCAAGTGTATTAGTAATGACTTAATTTTGACTTCAATTTTGAATAAAATTATCTGAAAGTAAATAATATTGCTATGTGAACACTTTTTACTATAGGTACCTACTATTTTTTATTGCCTACCAAAACACACTTAGCTTTAACTTACTGGTTTGGTTTGGTTTTGGTAAAATATACGCAATGTCTACTTCGGTGGAACGGTGACAAGCCAGATAAGGTAACTTAACTTTTCAATGTCAAATACCTATCTGGGCAAGGACTGATGCTTAACTTGATAAATCTAGGCAGGTATTAGTCTACACCCAGATTTTGGTTACATGAAATTGCAAGTTAAAATTACAATAGGTATGTTTAGAATCTTGATATAATAATAATATATCTACCTACTCCCGACAGAATTTGCAATAAAGAGCCAAGTACATAAGAGATGATATTATTATAATAAACTCCCTCTTCCTACACTCAAATGGTCTGATGGGACCACGATCTGACATGAACCTATAGCTTTACGGGCGCTTGTTCGCTGCGCAGCATGCGCTTTTTTTTATTTAAAAATAGCTGGCAATAGGCTCGCCCCCTATTACACGTAAAAACAAAACTGGCGAAATGTGGGTGTACTAATTGGTACACCTCTGCCTAACCCTTCGGAGATTACAGGCGTGATGTTATGCATGTTATGGTGGGCACACATCGAAATTCTTTTTATCCCATTTTTACGTTCCCACGAAACAAATTAGGACCTTGATTTAATATTGAAGTCTACGCTGGATATTAAAGTACCGCTGTCTGTCTGTCTGTAACGCTTTCACGAGTACCACTCACGAAACCACTGAACCGAGCATCCAATTTGTACCATGAAAGGTACGGAGTAAGTTTAAACCACAAGAAAGGGCATAGGCTTCTTTTTATTTCGGAAGTTTGTCTGCATCCGCGATAACCGACATTACGTAGACGAAGCCGCGGGCAAAAGCTAGTTTCTTTATAAATAAGAACATGGATCATGAACCTTCAATAAAAACTGAAATACTTACCTATCTAAGTAGTCTATCTCTTTCTATAAATCAGGCGCTCCATCTAATTTTTCATCTGTCATTTTATTCAAGGGCTAAGAACTCCACAGCCCTTTTACTCGACAAAATAAACAAGTGACTCTCAATATACCCGTCTTCGTTCACTCAAGCTCGACAACGTCTAGATCCCATTTTATCGACGTAGCCTTGTATTTTAATCAGTACTTGCATTCAGTGATTTACGAGCACTTCTCGTCGACGATAGACGATGCTATTAACAAATAGTAGTACAGAAGTTTAACTTTGGACAAGTAAAAATAGACATTCGGCCCTAACAACGACATATAATAATAACCCAACCGAATTTCGGCCACCAAGGCCAATCTTAATGGACGCTAGTCAGGTACATAGAATAAATTATAGTGTTGCACATGTGTATGTGTAAACACAGGTGGACTTCCTCGTCCATCACTCTCATTATAGTTCTCTCATTACGGAACAGCAATCTGAAATGACTGAGGAGAGATCAAGCGCAGGATCAGCGGCTTTGTGTGCTTTCCGAGGCACACCACAGACTTCCAAATTCCGGACTACTAATGAGGTTTAGTAATGAAAAAAGCTTTTAACAGTTTTGCCCCACCTGGGAATCGCAAACAGGACCTCACGCTTAGCAGTTGCATTTGCGGTCACAAGACCAAAGGGTAACCTTAATTACTCAAGTCCCAAGTAATGAGACACAATTGATTTTCTTTTGTACCGAGGCTTGACCGGTTAATGTAACGATGGCTCTTTCCAACAAAATCCGCAACCCTATGTGTACTCTGCGCGGGCATTTTTGTTCAACGTATGGATCTAACCTTCTCAAGTATCTATTTTGTGCTATTTGATCGTCTCGTCAATCCTCGTGTAGCACGGTATATCGCTTGATATTAATTTTGAGATTTCAAACTTCAAGAATAGACACCCAAAGTAGGTTAATGTCAGGTAACTTCAAATTTTTACGGTGGAGGATTCGGTGGAGGGTGCTGTAACATATTTTAAAGATACCTACGTATTACTATGTCGGATATACCATTTTTATACAAATAAATTAAATTGAAAGTCAAAATATGAGTTTTTTAGCTAGCTGATGTTATAAGAAATAACTTAAGCTACTTATTAGAAAAATAATTAAGGTAAATCGCGCAATAAAAGTAAATCCCGTAATTACCGACATAGAACAACCGACAAAGAATTTGAATGTTAGAGTGTCGTAAAATACCAATATTATTTAAACGAGTATTAACGGTTAATGGGCACCATTAACCACGAAGTAGGCTATATTTTCAGCTAAATACTAAGCCGATTTCAATGTACCTAAATCCAATTGAGCTTTTTTATTAATTTCAGAAGCTGCACAAATTTTAATAATAGTGGATTTCATTTTTATTTTATACCTAAATATAGTCTGTAGTTTTTTTTTAATTGGGGTTTTATTACTAGTAATAAAGAAATGTGGCAGGCAGTTACCTATGTATCGTTTAAGCTTACCTAAGAGAATAAACTGTTAATTCACAAATTCAATTGCCAATTATTTACATGCCTACTTAGTTATTCATTATCTCAAATGATTTTGTTACAGAAAAAAACCTAAGAAACATATTAATGATTGAAGTAAGATAAAAAGCCCGCTATTTAGATGCAACTACAAGTAGTGAAAAACGTTTAATTAATTATTATTTATTTAAGTTTAATATTTCACAGTATCTGCGGTTTTAATTTACTGGTAGCGTTTCCAACTAACGCTCGCAATAGACTGCATTTAAAATAATTATAGAAGTCTACATTTTGTGTGTTCCGAAGTCATTTTGTTGCAGCCGGTACGCTTCCGTCCGTGTTTTGTTTTTGCCGCGTATTTCGGAGCGAGCGCGGATTTTATTTTATTTTCAGAAAATTCGTTTTGTTACGAGGAATTAAACTTAATGTTTTTAACTTACATTTAAATATTGGTTTAGTGTTAAAATCTTACATTGCTCAATGGAGTATATGCTAACAGTGTTAGAAATTTCATTAAATAGATCTAGTAAAAAAATAAGATAACATAAACAAAAATAGTCTATGGAAAACTTTGTACCTACTCATTTTTATTAAAAATATTATTACACGCACCGGCACGGGGTCTGCGATTTACTATAGTTAAAGTTTTTAGGGATGCTAAATGCAGAAAGTTATATTTAAAAAGTTAAAAAAGTTGTGTTCGAAGAAGATTCTAATAATTCTGTCAACTTTTTTAAAGAAACACAAAATATTTCGCCTGGATATTACGTCTCATAAATTCACAATCTAAATAATAAAAACGTATAATTTTGCAGCAGCACTCCCCAGAAATTAATCACCAATCAACAAAAGTCCAAAAAACCACAGCCATTTAATTAAGCGTAAACAAATCTTACGCCTCAAAGGGCCATTTGAAACCGCAAAAAAACAGATGACTGTCAAAAATCGTCTCAACACAGTTCGAAGACACCTTTTGTCTTTCTCCCCTCACTCTTCTCATTAATCTTTCATTCAGGAACTGTCTCCACAAAGGCTGAAAAGAATACTGTCGGGCTACTAAAATGTCGCGTCTTTTCCAAGCAACGAATTTGTTTTATAGCAGGCATAAAATTGTGTTAAACCTCTTTGGAATGACGTCTGTAATGGCGCGAAGATTTAAGATTTTTAAATGTGTCAGTAGTTTTTATTTTAAAATTCGTAAATGTAATTTTGTTTTTTTTTGCGTATTTACAATTTATAGCTAAACTTTTTGGTAATTAGAATTGGTTTTTTTCAACTGTTGTAAAGCAATTAAATGGGTTCTGTTTTCTATTCAGATAATATTATGTTTGTTATAAAACGAGGTGTCTATATCGAAAGATTTGTTTAATATCCGATATCCGTAAAAATTCGGTTCAGAATCCGAGCTTTTTTTTTCAGCGAGATTTTAATATATTTTCGTACATTTTCAAAGGCTTTGTCTACACAATTTTTCCTTACTCACATACAATAAGGTAAAGGAAGTAGGCAGAGTATGGCTTTCTTTACATTATCAAGAGTTTCCGCCTTATCTTTCCGTCCCTTTTCATCCAAATCGTACTCTATAAATCACTTCTTGTCACTTTAGATTTAGGTCAAGGTTAGGCCTTAAGATGTTTACTGGTGAAACATTTGGAGATATTAAATTTCAGAAAGTCACCACTGCTTGGACTGTGATAAGCTCTTCATGAATTTATCTTATCATTCTTAACAAAAAAATACTGGTGTATAGAAACACTAGGATGATTTTATAAAACGAAATACATACATAACGTCTGTAATCCTCGAAGGGTTCGTCAAAGGTGTACCCATTAGAACACCCACATTTCGCCAATTATGTTTTAGTCCCACGTACCTAATAGGGGCGAGTCTATAGCCATCAACCGGGCATAAATCTAGACTCCGAGGAACGAAGCACCTTTTACAATATATATCTTTACAGATATTTATAAACTGAACTATTTGTACTGACAAATATGCCAAATATATCTATGTATTGTGTGTCCCAATAGTTCATTTAAATATTTGATTTGATAGTCTATATTGTATCGAAATTTAATTTTGCAATTTCATAGAATTGTTTTGAATTTGAATATAGAACGGCGATGCTGGTTGGTAGATATTCATAGTTGTACTGTACGTTAGAATTGTATTTAATTTTCTGTATAATATTTTATTTTTGTTGATTTTTATCTTGGGCTGGTATTTTTATTCGGTTTTTATCAAAAAAAAACTGTTCATGTTGCCTCCCTGGTTTGCTTGTAGGTAATAAAAAAAACGCGTCATTCAAAAACGGTGTCATTAAAAAACGCTGTATGATAACTATAATTTGACTGAACAGAAGGTCAATTCTAACATTCAAAACCTAGTCGTAATCTCATCTCAGCAACAATCAATTTCGCAAATGTAGGAAAAAAAATTGACAGCATGTCAATCATCATGTGTCATCATGTCATGTGTGTTACGTGTGTGTGGGTCGATTAGTTAGTGTGACTGAAAAGTTACCCGAATAGCTCTCCAGATTTATACCATATAATTATTTCGTATATCAAAACCGTAGCCGAGAATAATCCGTTACTCCACGACCTTAATACACGATTCAAGGTTGCCGTTCATATCTTAAAAGCTTATGAGCCACTCCACCTGTCATTCTAGGCAGGGATTTGACGATCCATTTCAAAGTAGCTATGTTCACCATTTGCTCTTGCGTCTCGGGATTACCTTCCACAGTAGGTATAAGGTACCTAGGTTTAAATTTAATAGCTCTTAAATATTTCCAGCGTATATTAACCAAACATTCTAGGTACAGTTAGAGGTCGTAAGTGCAGTAGCATGCTAAAGTTTGAATGGCTGTGAACACGCGGTACAGGCCGTACCTACATCTGTGTGTATAAGTGGTTATGTAATAACACAGTACCTGCGAACACCTCAAAATTCGTAGGTCGTAAATTGAAAATAATAATCTATTGCTTTGTGAGATTGCTACTCCACTCATGTCCCCTACTGTATATGAAGACTCTGTTAATGAATGATAACTACAATATATAAGTAAACATAATATGGCCATCATAATGCCCGCTGCAATTAGGTACATACATAAACTCATAAACTCTCTCGTTTTTCCCATGGGGGTAAGCAAAACTGGATTCTTTATTCCAAAGCGTCATTTTAAGCCTGGTTTGAAACCGTCGCGTACTCGAACAGGAATAAAAAGCCTCTTCAGCCAAGTGGTCTCGTCTTTGCGCCGAATCTCTTTGTGGCGCCATCTGTGAGCATTTTGACACAACGTGGAACTGTTGCGCTTTGCACTAATTTTAAAGATGACGTCAAAAGTTCGTTTTAATTATTTCAATAATGCCGCTGTCCTTGGTTCCTTTACCGTGGAATGGAAATGTGATATTAATTCGATGAATTTATGGATGAAATAATTCAAATTTTGTAGAACGAGCCTCTACAAAACGGTTTATGTCTCTTGGTAGCTTGTATTTGTGAAATTAAACTTATCTATATTAAAGGAATTGAGCCCCTAGATAAACAAAGTTATACTTGGATAGTCATTCGCCAATAATGTAGCTTCGCTAGCGCTAAATAATGTATGGCACTCAAACAATATCAGCCTATTACTGTCCTACTGAAGGGCAAACGCTTCTTCCCATACAGAGAAGGCACGAGCCTTGGTCACCAGTGGAGATTTCAGACTTATATAAACAACAAGTCCAGGTATCCTCACGATGTTTTTCTTCACCGATGTCAGAGACGTCCAAAATAAACTTAAAAAGAATATATACGAGTCGGGCGCCTTAACCGCTGGTCATCACGACACTCAAACAAAAGCCAATGATAATGCGAGAATCGTCTTAATTGTAGGACATTTTCCTACCCATATATTCCTCTTCCTACCCTAATCTTCAGTAATTATTACACCTCAGCACTACGTCTTTGTAATCCCGAAGCCTTTATTTATTACACTGACATAGATACCACATATACAGGTGTTATTTTTCTTACATGGGATCGCGTGTACGGAAAATAAATGGCGGTAATCCATCATGGTAGATTCCCCCGGGTCGTTGCTTGTCCTTTTGGTACTAACATTATTATATTTTGTAACTGGGAAGTGCAATAATGTTATCCCGACCGACATTCGGTCACAGCGGCTAATCGCAACGGAAGCTGGCCAAGTACGCAGGAGATATAGTGTAGTAGTTACTAGTGTGTGCGTAAACACAGGTGCACACCCTCAAATCACACTCTAATAGTTTAAGACATTTAAGACATTTATTTCTCAAAAAGAATACAATTCACTTAATATGAGAAATACAAGTTAATCTTAAAAAAACTAAACAAAGGAATTAATTAGCGTAGGTAGGTACTCGTAAATAAATAAGGGAACTCGTAGACAACATTTTTACAGTGTTGTGGTTAATAGGAATATGTTCGTGCTCAATTACGTATCGATTTTTTTAAAGCAAGTCAATAGCAATTACTAATTGATCTATTTATATGTGCTGTTATGCTTTGTAAATATGTAGTAGATGTCTTAATTATCCTTATACATAGCAAATTAATAACAAAGTAGGAGAAAATATAATAATGATGTAGATGTTAGTTAATTAGTGGTAGTTTAGAACCTAGAGAAATTTTTAAGATGTGGTGTTTTACGATTTTTTTGTACAGAGTAAAGGACTGTAGTAGTTGGAACGACCATCCGACACGACTGGGGAGAGATCAGGCGAAAGACCATTGGCTTTACGTGCTTTGCGAGGCGCGGGGATGTCACATTGCCAACGTCCAAGCTCCAGGCTGCTACTGAGTAATTAGTAATGGAAAAACAATTTAAAAATTAAATAACACCGCTCCCATCAAATCAAGACCAACGATTTAATAAATTCTATGTTTTTGTCTTAGTGATATAATGTAAGGTTGCATTCTCGAAGTCAAGTGAAAACAATATGAATAAATGAAAAAATATATAAAAAAATAAATAAATATGAAAAAAACAATATTTCCTTCACTGGCTCTACGTTTCAAATTTGCCATACCAACCAAAGAAACGTAGAGAACAATGTGGCTTGTCTATACAGGGTGTTTTGAAGGTCGACACAAATCCGTAAAGTGTAGCTGGTATAGACTATTTACAACCATTTATCTTTTAAACTGGCGATTTTTTTCAACTACCTGCAAAATTTTGGGTTGTGTCATCAAAAATCTTTTTAATTATGCTAAACAAAAATAGTCACACTTCGTCTAAGACAAGTTCGATTTAAGTGGTTCTTAAAGTATATTCTAACTCCGCTTTACTTTACATCGACCTTAAAAACATCCTGTATAAGACAGAATTATGTCAAAATATATCACTTCAATTCTGCCAAAAACACTAAAGATATCTAAGTCCGTAGGAACTATAAAACCTATTTGGAGTAGTTCCAACGTCTCGCTACTTCAAATGGCTTTCAACCTTCAAAATCAAAATAAGCTATTTCTTAAAACCGCTGAACTCGAAAGTAAATCTAAAAATGGAACCTACTACAATAAATTTCTAGACCTAGTGCTCTCGCAAGTTGTTTACGAGTTCCTCTACCTAAAACCCTTTAATAAAAGATGTGGCATTTCGAGAAGCAGAAGAAGAAGGATGCAAGTTCAAATTGGTGCGGTTTCGTGACATAAACTTCTGAGTTAGTTGTCCCAGTAAAACCACCCAACACAACACTCTTCGAAGACGCTTGTAATTAATTACATAGCTACGTCACACTTTCATTTTCTGTGATGGATGATGGGAAAACATGGTGTTCAAATTAAATTTGTGAAGGATGTCCTTGCACATTAATAAGGCACCATCACCAACAAATGCGTTCGCAATCTAATCTTAGTCTCAATCTGCCGAAAACCGATTTTCGGTATGCGGTTTTTAGTTAAACGGCTTTTTTAAAAATTGCAATCCCTAGTTTGACAGGACTGGCCACCGAATGGAAAATAATGTAAGACAATACAATAAACGATTGAGTGTCTTAAATCTGCTATAGATTTTGGTGTACTCATTAGAAATTAGTAATAGAAATATTTAATTTACTGCCTCATTAGCCTAGAGGTCGCAAAGCATGCGACTACTGAGCATAAGGTCTCGGGTTCGATTCCCAGGTCGGGCAAAGTGTCATTGGGTTTTTTCATCAGGAATTTCTCAGTAGCAGCCTCGGAGTCTGGAGTTGTGCCCGGTCGATGGCAAAAGGCTCGCCCCCTGTCACATGGGACTTAAACATAACTGGCGAAATAAGGGTAGACAAATGGGTACACCTCTACCTAACCCTTCGTGAATTACAGGCGTGATGTTATGTAAATTAGTAACTTTTCAGCATTTATTACATTGATGGGCTAAACATGGCGAAGAACGGACATTTCTCTTATTGACATTAATTGTCGCTAACATGAGATTTTGACTAGATTTTGAACGTTTTTGATAAGTAAAATCGGCTTTTAGGTTATTTAAGATACTAGATACGACTTCATTTAGTTCCAATTTCCGATGAAATTTCCGTACTAAAAGCATTGCATACATAAAACATTGAAGAGGTCCAATTTTAATTAACTTTGTTTCAGCGGGAAATAAACCCGTGGCCGCAGTAAACTGTTATCAATTTAATTAATTTTATTCTACTTTGTTAATTTATTGTAAACAGTTCCCACTTTATTTATTACTGTAACTTAATCAACTTCTGACTCTATTTGCAATTGAAATTAACCTTTTAAGGGATACGAATGTATTAAGTGAATTTCTGTTTGTCTGTTGTGATTCTTCGTGTATGTTGCGAGGGTGCTCTGTATCAAATCACAACATCTTTTTTTCTAACCAAAATCATTCCACAACTGTTCAAAGATGCACTTTTAGCTGTGAATTGTTTAAAAGTAGCCTATGTACTTTCTTGGGGTTTAAACTTACCCCGTACCAAATTTCATCTTCTTCTTCTTATCGTGTGGGTAGTAAAGCCTTACGACCCTACACACCCTAGTGTCAGAGTTTTTAAACCGCCTCAAGGGCCTCTGACATGGTTTAAGTAAAACAGTAAGTCCAGGTTTCCTCACGATGTTTTCCTTTACCGATGCCAGTGATGTCCAAGATAAACTTTAGAAAAAACATATGAATTGAAAGATTCACATTGGTACTTGGTATATATTATTAATATATATATATAGCTCGTTTCACTACACTTAAAAAATATCACCTTAATTTTGCCTCTGAAGTCGTCAAGACTGAATTTCATTAATGTTTCAAATCAAATCAAAAATCAAATCATTTATTTATTTGCAAACATGGGTAATGTAAGTACGATGTTATTTTATAATAAGGTTCTCCATATTTTACCGTCAATGGGGATGCAAATAATGGTTTTATTATTATAAATTTTCAATAAAACTGCCTCGTTGGTCTAGTAGTCGCAAGTGCGACTTCTGTGCATGAGGTCTTGGGTTCGATTCCCAGGTCGGGCAAAGTGTTATTGGGTTTTTCCATCAGGAATTTCTCAGTAGCAGCCTCGGAGTCTGGATTTGTGCCCGGTTGATGGCAATAGGCTTGCCCCCTATTACATGGGACTAAAAACATAACTGGCGAAATGTGGGTGTACTAATGGGTACACCTCTGCCTAACCCTTCGGGGATTACAGGCGTGATGTTATGTATGTATGTATGTATTTTCAATAACTGGCATATGGTGTGTCGTTGCAGGTGTCTAAACCTTTCCATTAGATAGACCTAAAGAGCTTTCCAACCTATAACATAAAGAAGGCACCCTTTCGCTCCAAACCTATGCTATAAATAAAAGCTATTCCACCTTACTAAGTAGCAAAGTTCATAAGTCCATAACCACGGCTAAGTTGGGCCACGTCTCTTATAATCCTTACTTAGCTTCGGAATGACGAAACTTGGCAACTTAGGTACTTCGGTAAACAGACGAAAGTCTAACTTTTGCATCGGGTGGTATTATTGTGCTGTATATTGAAGCTGTGAAAAACTTATTAGTTTTAGTTTTGATGGATCGTGTGCGTCAGTCAGGTTTATTAGTAGACTATCTTTAGTGGCCTGTACCTATATGTATCATATGTGAGACTTTCAAGGACATAATTCTGGTAACTTACCCAAGACTGCAGGATGTTACTTATACTTCGTTGTTGTTGCTTCTGCATCTTAGAGAAGAGGGGCAATCTCTTAGCGTATAGATGACAAATTTTGGTTGTTCAAAAGATGTAACCAACATGCGGCATAACTGGGCAACAAAAATATATATTTTTTTATTCGATGGGCATATTAATTTTTAACATAACTTAACATCACGCCTATAATCCCCGAAGGGTTAGGCAGAGGTGTACCCATTAGTACACCCACATTTCGCCAGCTATGTTTAAGGCCACTGTAATAGGGGGCGAGCCCTTTGCCATCAACCGGGTACAAACCCAGACTCCAGGCTTCTACTGAGAAATTTCTGATGGAAAAACCAAATAGTGCTTTGCCCGACCTGGGAATTTGAACCCAAGACCACATGCTTAGCAGTCGCGCTTTGCGACAACTAGACCAACAAAGCAGTTACTAGACCAACGAAACATTAATTTTGTCTTCAACTTTTGAAATACCTAATATATTTATAATAATCACATGCTTCATTCATTAATCACTATTATTTCAGAAATGCACGTTGCTGCAATTTACATAATCGCCATATTATTTTCACAATTGAACAAAGCCCTTAAGCTCGATGCACCATTCCTTTGAAGATTTGCAACAAAATCAATTTGATTTAAAAAACAGTAATAGCCAGCTTTCTTACTAAATGCTTTGAAGCAAGTTCAATCGCGAGCGGAAATGCAGCTGTAATCACTGAACTAGTTCTAGAGGCTTCTAGCAGACTTATGTATTTTATTCTGATGCAAATTGTTTTTACTATATTGCTTCAAACTACTTATAAGGTTTTTCAATCAGGAATTTCTCAGTTCAAGCCTCGGAGCCTGGATTTGTGCCTGGTTGATGGGAATGGGCTCACCCTCTATAACATCAGGCTTAAACTTCTAGCGAAATATGGCTGTACCTCTGCCAAACCCTTTGGAAATTACAGGAGAGATGTTATTTTAATATATGTTAATTACAGAATAAATGTTGTTCGAAAACGATTTTCATGAAAGAATTAAAAAAATAAATGTCAATTTTATTTGATTAAATACATCAAAGTCAAAAGGCGGCTGCCAAAATAAAAGAAAGAACGGGAGAATAAGTCGTCAAAGACCGACTTTTAAATTATTTCGGCTTCAAATAATACTGTTGTCCTCAATATTAATTTTATTCAATTTCAGACTTTTCACCTTAATTATTATTCGACTTCTCGTTCTAATTCATGAATAATGAATAAGATTTATGATTTGCTTATTGATATTCTGAAAACGAGACGCTAAGTTAACGTTTGGAGATTTTGAATGAAAAAGTTAAATTTTTTGTCTTGAATTATCTGCTGACGACAAGATAAAAAAGGAAAATGGGAAATCTTGTTTTTTTTAGTTTGTAAAAATCATCAAATGAGTCTTTCCGCCCTGGGCGGGGCTGAAGGGACTGTCAGACTTTTACTGACTATAAACCTCCCTGTTTCTTCTGTTGTCCCTTACGTTCCGGGGCCATGGTATCCTGTTAAGACGTCCCGCAACTCCGGCAGGAAATGGGAAATCTTTATCATTATTATTGACCGTACACAGTTTATAATTTTTTAATTTGTATGAAGGCATTTTGACATATGTTTTTTACAGTCGAGTATCCAATGTAACTAAAGGTGACTACGTAAACTGCAAGCATGAAGACCTTTCGCATTGTATAGGTGCTCCCATGAAATCATAATACAAACGCTCAATTATGTTTGCACATACTGTGCATTTTTGTATTTTTATGAAATCTAAATATGTATATTTTAAAATTTTATCCTCTCTATTTCATCTACAGTAGTGCTGCAAGTAAATCGGCAATATATCGAGCAATGTACATGGCACACGGCCATCAAACTTTCAGCGTGCCACAAAGTGAGTTGGGTTCCTTATAAAGAATATTGTAGTCTGACTTCGATATTGGTTGGGTGGTGCAAGTAGTGGGAGATGGCGAGATAAAAATTACTTGATTGGTAACCAGAACCACTGGTCAAAATCGAAATACTGTCTTGCAATTATTCTATAATATTCCTATTGATACGTATTCTAAACGGCGTGGCAGTATGTTCATATAAAAAGTCAATAGGTATCTAATAGTAATAAGCGTAAGAGAAAATCATGTTATATTGTCTAAAAGATGGAAATCGTTTGAGTATATTTTTTTAAGTACAAAATTCAGTGCCAATTCCAAACTAATATAAATTCTACATCGCGTCACTGGCCGCGGGCAAACGTGAGTGGTTGTGATATCGGCATTTGAATTTATTTCACTGGAGAGAGAAAATCAAATTACAAAATTGAGATTTTCTATTGCAGTCATTATCATTAAGTAGGTATCTAACTTTTCAGGTGAAACTGTAAGCTATGTTTCAGTGGAAAAGTCTCTCCGAAAAAAGATTACTATTTTGAATTTTCATTTATTCCGTAGCCTGAAATACAAAAAAAAGCATAACCTAGACACTTTAAAGCAGACATTTACGGCATCAAATAATATAGCTACCTAGTTTAAATAAAATAAATAGTTACATGTTTTAATCGCTGTACATCAGAATTAGATACCCAAGTACCAGTAAATCAGTAACACACATCAAACAAGCAAACATCCACCAATTAACGTACCCCTTATCTCTCATTTCATTATGGCTTGCGCACCAAATTAATAATTTACACGTGTCACTTTGTATGCCTGTCTAATTAGGAATTATGATGAATGAGGACTTAGTTAACCCTACCCTTGGTTGGAGTGATTGTACTGATTGAAAGAGTTCTAATAATAGGTGATATTAAAGGTTAAAATTCCAAGTCAGGTTCACAACATTACATCACGCCTGTAATCCCCGAAGAGTTTTGATAGAGCTTTACCCATTACTACACCCACATTTCGCCAAATATGTTTAAGTGACATGTAATAGGTGACAAGCCTATTGCCATCAACCGAGCAAAAATCCAGACTCCTGATGGAAAAACCCGATAACACTTTCCCCGACTTTCGAAACGAACCCAAGACATAATCTCAGCAGTCACGCTTTGCGACTACTAAACCAACGAGGCAGGCAGGTTCTTAATGTTAAAACAAGCAATCTTAAAAAAGCCACTGTACACAATATGATGGCGTCATGTTTCGCTGCAAGGTGATACGCTGATACAGCGAACCTTTCGGCCAAAACTATTGCTTGAGGAAGGTCACCAAATGTTGACCAATGCCCGCTTCCGCTCATGCCTTAGATCCCGCAGTAGCAACCGAGCCATTAACTCTACGAGATAACAGCAGCGCCAAATGTCAGCCACAATTTATCTAGCATTGAACTAGAGCTTTACTTTTATTGTTCAACTTTTCTTTGAATGCAATTTGGTTGTTATCTGTATAATGCACTTTATTTTCTACGTCATACATTGTATTGTGAAATGGCTAAACTAAAGTGTTTTTGTTTGAGTAGAAAGGAAATATTGTTTGCTTGTAAGATGTTATCTTTGAAGGTAAAGAAACGATTAAAAAAAAATTACTATTGCCGAGTGCCATAGGATATTTTTTGGTAAATTCGTCTTGTACGAGGACGTAGTCGCAAGCAGAAGTAAGTAGATAGATATTCAGTTGAACTTTTTATCTAAACATATAGAATTTGTATGTACTCTTTATTGAACAACAAAATATTTATACAAGTTGTAAACTTTACAATATTGTTTGATCAAAATTTTAAAACCAATCTAGCGATAGTATACAACTTTCTAGACATATTACTCATACTTCTCACAACATTTTTGTTTTGATTTTGTTAAAGATTTAATTTCAGATGCCATTTTGAATTAATTAAATCCAAGATGTCCTCTCTAGTAAAATATTTTTTTAATAGATTTTGCTACAATTGGTTAGGTTATAGTTAGTTAGAATATTCACACTAAACGCATTGCAAAAATTACACTTTTCTAATAATTTTTTGTCCAATAAAGAAGTGCCCAATCTCTCTTTCTAAAAAAAATCTACAAGTTACTCAGTTGCCACCCACTTCCCTTTTATTGGTATTTGACCTTCACAAGTACCTCTAAGCTGCTACAGTACCACTTGAGACCCTGCCCTGGTTACTAACGATGTGACGTAGTACATCTAACCAAAGAGATTTAGGGCTGATAAGGGACTAGTAATAGTGATTTGACTGTCAGTACCACACACCTGATCCTTGTATTCGGAATTTAAACGTTACATTTTGTATGTAAATGAAACCTGTGGGATAGTCTTGCTAAACTATTATTAAAAACCGGGTAAGTGCGAGTCGGACTCGCACAAGAAAGGTTCCGTACCATCGTATAAGAGATTAAATTATAGTAGCGAGTCAAAAATGCAAAAAAAAAACAGGTCTCTTGTGTCCTTTAATTTTTTTTTGTCTGGATTCGTGACAGGTTGATGACAAATAGGCTCGCCCTGGTATTACATGGGACTTTAACATAACTGGCGAAATGTGCCTCTGCCTAACCTTTCGGGGATTATAGGCGTAATGTTATGTTATGTTGCTAAGCATTAATGTTTGCTTAGTTTGATGGACAGTGGTGCCGATTCCCTTGTTCACTAACTAGACTAAATTTAGAGAATTGACATCTCTTACTAACATACAGCGAACGGAAAGGACGATGACATTTAAAGAACTAAGTTAGCGATGTCAAATTAGTTTTGCCTTGAACTTCTCCGTATTTTTAATCCATACGTTTTAAGATGTCAACTATAACTGTATGGATGTGTCAGATTGACTAAATTTGACAGCTCTTATTTACATTAGTCACTTTCTTGTCTTATTGGACAGAAAAAGATGGAAATAGTCTGATTTTAGTTTAGTTTGTGACCAAAGGAATCGGCACCAGCATGTGTAGTTAACGACTATGTAATGTATCTATTTATACCCTTTATATAAAATACTGAGCCGATTTAAACAAATATTTTACCAAAAGAAGGCTGATCTAACTCTGAATGACATGGGACACTTTAATCCTGAATAAAATACGGTCCCCGAAGGAATCTCCATGCGAGTGAAATAAAGGGACATTTCTAGTTGTCAATATAATGAAATGTCCTTTTCGCTTTCAATCACGACGTTGTCCCTACACTTAGAATTTCTCCTAAGGAGGATTTATAGACACAAATTTCACATGCAAAAAATCCAGACTAGACTGTACTGGCCTTTTTTTTGGTGGCAAAAATCATCATATCGACGGGTGGGAGGCAAAATGATTTAAGCGACAATTTGGTCGTGTTATATTTTCAACTTTAATAGGTAACTTTTTTAGGACAGGTGTTTCTATACACACCTAATAAAGTCGATATGAGTCCTTCCGCCCCTGGTGGAAGGGAAGGGTGAAGGGACTGTCAGACTTTAACTGACTAAAAAACCACCCTGTTCCTTTTACAAGTATAGCCTCGGGGCCTCGGTATGCTGTTAAGACGTCCCGCGACCCTGGACTGTACTAACCTTATGATTATAATTTAATTTGACAAGTATTTTTCGTTTATAAACAGTAAAAAACAGTCTTGCATTACTAAAACGCTCTTAGCAGGCAATTACTTACGTACATAATTTATTTAACATTTGAAATGAACAGTTAATTTCCTAAGTCAACTCACTATTAATTTATTAATTGAATGACAATCGGTGCCAATTAGATTTGCCACTGAACATTGCTGCGGTACAACTGTGAAATCTTGCTTTAATAATTATTGAAATTGCGTAGATAATTAATTTTGATTGTTTTAATAAATGTCTTGAGTCGGATATGAATGTCAAATCATAACATTACAACTCATTTTGTGAGATAAAATATTTTGTGGTTTTGTCGCAGCCATCTTGCATTTGATTTTAACATTAAAACCGTTACTCATTTTTTATCATTTATAATTTAAATTTAAATTTTTAATCACTAAAAATAATTCTCCTAACCCATAGGTACTCTCGCTAAATAGAAATAGTGAATAGTAGTAGTGATTTGTCGGTCTGATAGACCAATGCACGGAGTATAGGAAGGTTAAAAAACCCACATCAACTAACATTGAAGGGGTATTCATTCCCGAATGCATGCTGATTGATTATTTTATTTTATTGTTAGAATCAAACAAATGGATGCTTTTGTCTTAAATCATTTTGGTTTAACACCGAACATAAATAAAGAAATGCGTCGATAAAATTCGGTTCTAAAACATTTATGACACCACCGGAATAAATAACTTTAAGCAGACTTTGTATTTGGAGTTTATTTTCGTAAGTTAGCTTCCAACTTATACATTAGATATATTTAACAGCTACTAAAGTTAAGATGTCTGAAGATTTTACTATCGTTGGGTGAGAGCTCTTACGCAATCTCGAAACATCTCGAAACGTCTCGAATATTCTCGAAACTTCGTATCGGTTTCGATCTGAATCGTTAAACGTAGAAGGTAGATATTTATCGCGCTAGAGGTTTTAGGAGATTGAAGGACGGGTAAAGACGAGGATTTAATTTATAGTATATGTATATAAGGTGCAGTTTTGCTCGTCAAACTTCAGGAGGTTATCATAAAAACATGAAAAAATTACGACACCTAGTCACTAATTAATATATTTTAATTTTTTTATAGTTATTTATGTTTAATAGTATTTTAAAATACACCACTTTCGAAGAACAGAATCGTTCTGTTTCTGTGGAGCGCAGTGTCGTACAGTAACATTTTGTATTCCATAATCAAACGATTTCAACTTAAAAGCAAGTTTGAAAGCTCAAGAAAAAGTTTTAAACGGAATGAATTTGAAATAACTAGCGAGGAATAAAAATTCTTCTTGATCCTTAGCTTTTTCTACTTTGGTATTTTAATACATCACTGAACTAAACCGGTATCTACAATAGAAAGCAATGAAAATATATTTTTGGGGTAATTATTTTATTTAATGAGTAAGTATAATTTATTACTTTTAGCGCCGTTACGGCTTCAGCAGAAATGCTGAAACTAGTATCTAGTTAGAAAAATAAATAAACTATAGCTAGTGCGTCGAATTATACACTACTTTTTTTTTTTTTTTTTTTACCGATGGGAAATCATCAAATGACTTCCCCCGCCCTGGGCGGGGCGGGAGGGAGTGTCAGACTTTTACTGACTAAAACCCATCCATGTTCCTTCTTGTGCCCTTTGCGTTCCGGGGGCGCGGTATCTCTTTCGAACAACCCGCAGCCCCGGCAGGCATCGGCCCTTAGTGGCCCCTTCAATTGTTTGCTGACATCTCTTTGAGGCGCGCGTGGAACACGAACGCGCCGTCGACACGGTATTAACACACGATACACTACTAAGGACCTCTTTAGTAGGTACAATAGGTATCTACACATAATTTCATCAAACTATTATACATAGTTTAAGTGTTACTCAACGATTAAATGTGAATTTTTGTCAGTTTTCTTATTAAAAAACTGACATATTATGAGTATTAATTTTAATCCACGCATAACATTTAACGGGGGCGATACTACCTAACAACTTTTGGGCAAGTAACACTAAACTAAATTTACAAAATATTTCACAACCTAATCTTAGTCTGAAGTTGTCAAAAATGCCAACAATTTTCTACATTCTTTAACATTTATTGTCGCCGAGATGAGATTGCGTCTAGATTTTGAACGCTTTTTAATAAGTAGAATTGGCCTTCCGCTATAAAAGTTTGGTGCAATGCGCCCAAAATAACATGATTTAAACAATTCTGCCCGAATCTAGGCAGTTTAAGATAATAAAACATTTACAGTAGAATAAACATAAGACCATTACTCAAGTACCTAGTCTTCACTCTCATATATAAGTTGTTTATGAAAATCGCAGGTTGCGGCCAGCGGCAACTGGAGTGCGGGATTCGGTTCTTAGATATGCATCCGTACATCATATGACGTCATAGACGGAATTTCAGAAACGCCCCCCTACGACTGTACGATTGCCTTTACCCTACCATTTGGTGAGCGGAAT
The DNA here is from genome assembly GCA_949774945.1 of Hoplodrina ambigua. Classification (NCBI taxonomy): domain Eukaryota; kingdom Metazoa; phylum Arthropoda; class Insecta; order Lepidoptera; family Noctuidae; genus Hoplodrina; species Hoplodrina ambigua. The sequence goes on from OX458967.1 coordinate 11,630,617, forward strand.
CCAATGAAGAAAATGTTTTTGTTTATCTAAGACATATAACCAATCACCATCTTGGACTAGGTCCTGTTGGTCGATTCCGGTCCAGGTGATTACAGAGGTTTGTGTCCATTTGTGTGAGCTTGTGGCAGTGGGAATCATCCTAACTAATCCTAACTAATATTATATTATATGCGAAAGTAAGTTTGTTTGTTTGTTTGTTACCATTTTACGTCTATGCCACTGAACCGATCATCCTGAAATTTTGCATATACATTGCCAGGTGTACAGGAACGAATATAGGGTACCTTTCACTCCGAAAAAAAATACTGTTCCCGAGAGAAATCACAATAACGTTCTGGCGCCACATGTCTTTCGAATTATGATCGAATTTTAAACTTAATTTGCTAGCGAAGCCGTAGGCGAAAGCTAGTAAGCTATAATTTTTAATGTTTTTTTTTCGTTTAGTCTCGTACCGGCAATAGTAACAATAGACTCATAATAATAATAGAATTCAATTAAAATACAAACAAAAAAGGGTCTCAGTCTAGCCTGTCAGCGGTCATTGTAAAGATGGCTTTTGCGGCTGGCCGACACCCGGCACTGCAATAGGAATACACCATTAAATTGCTTATGAATGTCAGATATCTAAGACTGAAACAAAGAACCTTACAGAAAAGCGTGTTCTTAAAAAATAAAAACCATAAAGTCTGACATGATGTTTAAAAACTGCCTCGTTGGTCTAGTGGTCGCAAGCGCGACTGCTGTGCATGAGGTCTTGGGTTCGATTCCCAGGTCGGGCAATGTGTTATTGGGTTTTTCCATCAGGAATTTCTCAGAAGCAGCCTCGGAGTCTGGATTTGTGCCCGGTTGATGGCAATAGGCTCGCCCCCTATTACATGGGACTAAAAACATAACTGGCGAAATGAGGGTGTACTAATGGGTACACCTCTGCCTAACCCTTCGGGGATTACAGGCGTGATGTTATGTTATGTATGTTATCATGTTTAAAAAATACAAGTTTCTTTGTAGCGGAAAATTGTATAGCGCTCATGAAAAATATATCCTTATTTCTAGCCAACAAGAACCGAACAAATGCGACGAGATATTACGAATACATCATGCGTAATTGCAAACAGCGTAATATATTCCTTATTTTTTCTTGGTCGAGCAAAAATTCGATAATAATACGAGAATAATGCCTAAAAAGGTCTGGGTATAAAAAAAGCTGACGAATTCCAGTGGAGCTTGGGATGTTAACTTGTCATAACTGTGGATGTGGCGTCATGCCAACGCGTTGAGCGGCGTCGAAGATTTTATTTAACACTGCTATAAATCTGAAGTCTATAAGTCTGCAAGTCGGACTCGTGCACGAAGGGTTCCGTACCATTATTTATAAAACGAGCTAAAAAAATCATGTATCGAGTACGAGTTTGTTGTATGGGTACCCCCTTGAATATTCATTTTATTTGATTTTTAGTATTTGTTGCTTAGCGGCAACAGAAATCCATCATCTGTGAAAATTTAGTCTAACTATCACGGTTCATGAGATACAGCCTGATGGTGACTGACGAACAAACAGACAGGGGAGTCTTAGTATTAGGGTCCCGTTTTACCCTTTGGGTTCGAATCGCTAAAAATGTTTGGGTCTGACGGTCATTTATAAGTACTTTCGTAAAGGAGTAACCATAGCGTACAGGCAGCTTACTTGCAACTGGTTAAGCTACCGCAATACCAGTGGCCAGCGGTAATCTGAGGGCCTGGTATGAGCGCATGGAGCAAAAAACGTAAAAAAATCGAACTTTTTTAAAATTGAGAAATTGTTCTTAGCTTTTCTATGACAAACTGGGCACCCAAGTAGGCCGCTGCATATATTACGCAATACACTAATCGCAAATTAAAAGTAGTAATAGTATTATTTCCAATTCGAAATTCGAATCGAATCGCATACTTTTCGGTTAGCGCGCTCGTGCAACGCCTCAGAACTTATTTTTAATTCAGCCTGTATTTTATTTTACGAACTCTTTTAATTTTAGCTTTTTAAAAGGTCGACCTCTTAACTGCCAGCGGTTTTAATACCGTATATTTTTCCCTATTTTCTAGATACCATCTCAGGAAATTAATATTCCGCAGTGCTAATCTTAAGACATCTTATGAAGATCAAGCACTTACTTTTGAGAAGATTAATTCCGACCCCTCATTAATAATTAATTAGGAAAAAGATTTAAGAACCGTCTTTATAACCCATTGGTATTAATGAAATTCAGGGTAGCTTAGTAAAATTTGTACTGAAATTTGTAGTAGAAGTAAATAAATTACTTACAATAAATTACGACCTAGACTTCGTCTGCGTTGAAGTCATGAGTACAAACAATAAAACATAAATATGGAATATCCTATGACACTCGATAATAGTGTGGCTTTGTATCAGTGAAACACTTTTGTAATGGGGCAAATAATTCCACAGATTACCGCTTACAAACAAACAAACTTTACCTCTTCATTATATTAGTTTCAATTTTGTATTTATTGTCCGTAAATGGATAAGTTTATTCCTATTTATATAAAATGATTCGAAAATTCGAATTTCTACTGTTTATCCTAAAGTTCGAATAAAATGTTGACTAAAGCGCCGGGCGTTTTGAATTTCGAAATCTATATTCCATTTACGAACCGAAAATTTACCAAAGACAATGAAACAGCTCTTTCTGCTTTAGGTACTTTTGTTGTTGAAGTTGCACCTATACATACGTACCTATTAGTTTTTAAAATTAGAAGCATTGTTACAGATAGATCAGGGATTCTCAATCTTTTTTATCTTGCGACTCCTTTTTCATGTGGTAATTTTTTTGGGACCCCCATTTTAAAGAATATATTTGTGTGTAGCTTTAGCAAACATTAAGATTAATTTGTTAATTAAACTATTTGAAGAAACCATCAAAGATCTTTATTATTAATAACAGTACAATGATTTTATCACTATAAATGAGAAGGACCGACCTGTGTCTACCGTCGCGTGTCGTGTTCAGGCTAGCTCCGAGACGCCTCAGGGCGCGCGGGCGCGGCGACGCGTTGTTTACCAACCCCTGATATAGATAATATAACATCCACCCTTACAGATATAAAATGATGCTTTAATGCGTCGAGCATATTAACCTCGAGACGATAAATCCCATGCATATTCCGTCAGATAGGCGTCCACCTTAAAAGCGCTATGGTCATCCAACCACAATAAATTGTTCTGCGGTAAAACTGTCATAAGCACGCCTAGGGACGTTTGTGGCGACAATACGATAAAATTACGTAGTCATGCTTTGTATATTCCAATACCTATAAGATATATATAAATAACTAGTGACCTAAAAATATAAATAACATCAAAGTAGGTTTTTGGTAGTTTTAAACAGACAGACACAAAAAACGAGTACCTATCTACCTGAGAATAATAGCTCGAGACGATACATAAGAACATCTTAAGTAGCCGAAGACATATTTTAAGAATTTATAAAAATCAGGCATTATATGTTGTAACAAAAAAAAAACATTGAAAACATTTTGCATCGAAAAATGAAGATACCATAATCTTCGGTAAGAGGATTAAGTACCTCCTACAAAATGATACGATTGTACAATTCAATGATTTTGTCATATCAGATCGAAAGTATTTTTTATACAAATCTTACAAAGATAATGATTTACCCGAAAATGTACAAATGTTGAATGAAAATTCACTTTATCCGTTTCGACCATTTCCACTAGGGGCCCTAGGGCCACTAAATTATTCATGTAGTGAACATTTTGTGCCATTAACATGATTGGATGTCATCCTTTGGCATATACAAATTGTACATGTGTATAAAGAGAAAAGTGTTTACATGTACTCAGGAAAATCTTGCGATAAGTTTTTTTATCACGGAAAAATTACTTTAATTTTTTTTTAGAAGATTTAACTAAAAGCTTGAACTGTAAAATATTTTTTTTAAATGAAATATGACTGAGACACAAATTGGCTTTCAGAAGGTCAGTTCTCATATTTGAAAACGATTAAAACCTAATCGCAATCTCATCTCAGCGACAATCAAAGTCAAAATCTTGTCAAAAATGTTATTAAATAGATGCATTTTTGTCAATTTGAAATTGAAATTAAAATGTGATCATTCCAAAAAGTTACTACAATTGCTCCCTGGTTTCTATACTACTACTATGGCATTAGTTTATTCCTGGAGACCACTCGACAACTGAAGAATTGCCAAAAATGTTGCAAATAAAACTGACTCTCGCCTTCCCAAATATAATCAACACAAAATTAATATGACAAATTGTCAGACGCGCGTAATCTGCTGTGATAATTCAGTCAACCAACTTGACAATTAGCACGCTTGACAGTTTATCACATTAATTTGGCGTTCGATTCGAAGCCGCGGGTTAATTTGATATCGATACGATACTTGTTCAGTTCCAAACACACTTACAAAACTTATTAAGTTATTAAGGCCCACTTGCGTCTAAACTCAAGTTAAACTTGACTTGCTAACACGAGGTCATATTACAAAATATTTACTAAATGCCAATAACAGGCTAAACAGCATGTCTAGAAATTAAATAGGTACTACATAAAAAACAACACGAAATAAGACTCCAGATAAAAAAAAATAGTAAAGAATATTTGAAAATAAAAAATACTTCTGGAACTAGGCTTGTTTAACACTTACAATTGATAACATAAGAAGCAAGAATTGTAAATGGAATGAAAAACATTAAGGAAAAATTGTAGATTGATGTCATAAAGAGGGTATTTTTAGAGGTATATTAAAATAATGTTAATGCATTATTTTAATGTGTTTTATTTCATTTTGAATATACGTCATTATCATCTTTGATACTGAATAAATAAAATATGATTCGGATATATAAGCGCCGCGGTTAGCTCGCATGTTAATGCTTTAGTCGAATGTTAACGCTATTTAGTGCTCCATGTTAGCAACTAATACGGAGTTAATAAAATACCCTTGGCAAGCGGACATAAGTCAATTAAAAGTCTCATAAAAAGAAAGTCAACAAGGAAAAATTCGAAACCCATACAAAGGCTCAGATGACTCTTTATTTTTGCAAGCTTTTATTTAACTTCCAAAAACATTTCTGTGGCGTTTGAAGACTTTCACGCAACAGTATCATATTTTTCCTTTCGTTTACTTTCGACCCCTCAGGCGAGGTGAGACAGAATAACACAGAAGGGACACGACCTTTAACTTTGTATTCAAGGGTCATTTAGGACGCCTTAAAATAATTCATTACATTACACACCTTGATAAAACAAGACAATTTGTTCAAAATTAGTTTGTATTCATTCCTGCTTATAAAAACTTTTATATTTAGTACAAGCGACCCGCCCCGGGTTTGCAAATTTGGTCCATATTTAAATAAAATCAAATAAAATAAAATCCATATGAACTTTGTTAGGTAAATTACGAACACAAATAAAAGGAATCAGCCAAATCACTCCAGCCGTTCTCGAGATTTGCGGTTAGCAATACATTTAGCCATTTATTTATTAGTTAGAATAAGGATACTTACATCTAGGCGAGTGGTTATTTAGTTTCCAAAATGATACATATAACTATAAACAAGTGGGAGATACGATGAATACGAATGATACTTTGTTTTACTTACTACATATGGATTCAGCGTCCATATGTAGTAAGTAAAACAAAGTCGCTTCCTGCCGTCTCGACTGTCTGTCTGAATTTTAATGCGGTTTAGAAAGGGTTTATAAGGATTATACGCGTAGTAAGTACCTACCTACATTGCAGCAGCGCGAAGCCGGGCCTGGTAGGTAGGTAGGTCTACATAAAATGGGGACTTTACAAAGCCAACCTTCTGTCAATCCATCCATATATGCTGGCTACACAAACTCGGGGACTCCACCAAACAAATCTAATAAAGTGACGTCACGAGAAAGAAATTGCATTTTCCCTGTTACATTGTATTGAAAGGAATGTTATTTCGTCTGGAGTAACGTTTCAATTTGTTAAGGTGAAATCTTAAGACAGACCAGTCTCGAGGGATTGGTCGGATTAACTCATTTTATCTTAGAAGCAAGAGGCTAGAAGTTTTATTTCTTTTACCAACTTCTTGATTATAAAATCAAGCTGATTTTTTTTTGTCTGATTTGATTTAGGTGTGGATAAATAATTTGGTTCTGACCTTGATTAAATACTCCTCGTATTTATTTAGGTACAATATCAAAAATTATTTGTTTTAATTGGACGATTCAAAGGTATTTTAGGAAGTCGTAAACAATAAAAAAAGTTGAATCTCTGCCTCTTTCAAAAGGTAGTCTCGTATGGAGAAGGATGGGAAGAAAATCTAGAAAAATTCTAGAAATTTCTCCTGTATTATGAGTGCATTTACAAACATATAAACTCACATACACCAACAGCCAAACCCGGAAGAATTATCTACAGGCCTTACAAGTATTGCTTTCGTCTTCTTCTTCTTCTCGCAACCTGTATAGCTCTGTCATTGGACTCATTAAGGTCTTGGCTAGTGCAGGTAGTTGTGCTTCCGTGAGAGAATCGAACTCGCAAATCGCAGCGCAGGAGCCAGATTGAGCCAATCACTTAGCCACTGTGATAATCGTGTCAAATAAATATCTACCTACAGTCTTCTAAAAAAATCTTCTTATATTTATTTACTTTCTTAGTATAATAGTTCAATACCGCCAGGAAATCTATCGGTAAAGAAAATCATCTTCACAAAGTACCTCAGAAAAACAATTTGATATAGCTTTGAGCTCTTTACCTTTGAAGATAAAAGTGCCAGGCACACACTTATGATAACGTCTGAATCTGTATGTTGAATCTATTTTGTTAAAGTGTTTTTTTTTTATTAGTTTCTTTGACGATGTTTTATTAATTTTGGTAGGAACTTAATTTTTTGTGAAAGAGCTTTATCTATCTTTTGGGCAGAAAAATAAATAAATAATCTATCTAAAAGAATTTATCTTTAAGAGAATTAAAGATATCAGGCGGCCTGATCCGATTTTCAAAATTCTTTTACTATAGCAGAAAGCTTGACTATAGCAGAATTTCACAGGATAGATTATTATTATTTACTAGCTTCTGCCCGCGACTTCGTCCGCGTCAAAGTTGATAACTACATACAAACTTTGGACCCCCGTTTCATACCTACTCTTTAGGATATGGGTAATTTATTTTGAAAAATCGTTACTTAGCGGACTTCTACTAACTAACATAAACTACCTCCCTGCGAAATTTTCGATATTTCGTGATGAGTGAGTGAACTTTCGCTTTTGTATATAATATATATTAAGTATGCGTATGTATATTTTATTTAAGGTATATTGAGATTACCTCTTTCCAAAATATTATGAAGTGGTATCAAAATTGACTTATTTTCGATCCCAAACCATATAAACGCAAGTTCAATCGCTACTGTTTTAATATTGTACCTCACATTGTAGCTTTGATTATTAAGATATTAGATTCGATAGAGCAACTGAAATCAGAATCTGAGTTTCATGTTTTTGAAAGAAAGTATGTGCAATGCCTCAGAGCAGTGAAAAAACTTAACTTCTAAGTCACCGCAAACTAAAGATAAGGTCGTTTATGGCGCATATTTTGACGCTAGTTATTATTTATACTCGACTTCAACGCAGACGAAATCAGTGCAGAAGCTAATAAAACAAAATATAGCGATTTCATGCATACAAGTAATATATTTAATCCTAGGTATTTTGTCCACACATTTGCCTTAAACAGCATTATAATCTTCAGAAAACAAATAATACCACCATTAACGACCTTAAAACAAAGAGCATACCAAACCAGGGTTTTCCGGCATCCCTTATGAGATTCACTTGACAAGTGCCGTTGTCGGCTATGCACTGAAAATTCCTGCATTGTCGAGCTGCCCTGAACAGTGCGCTGTAATTAATGCAATTAAAATGTAGTGCGTTGTTTACCGTCAGCGACGGAGTTTTTCTTAACCTTTATGGGTTGTTAATTAGGTACGTTGTTGGTTATTTAGGAACTAAGTTTTTTTTTCTTGATTGGGTTATAAGTTATTACGAAAACATAAAAATAAATGGTCAGGCGGTTCCGTATCGAGGCAAAAACGTAAAAAAAAAACAGATCTCTTGTAGGTATTGTCTTTTATTATTTCTTGGTAGAACTGTTCTTCAGAAAGGTCAGGTGTGCAGTACTCGTAACCGGCGTGCTTGTATGACGAGATGTATGAACGTAGATGAGGCGAAAAGAGTATCTAAGGAATGTTGCAGGTGGTGTTCTGTGGTTTTTGCCTACCCCCATGGGAAAAGGGCGTGAGTTTATGTATGTATAGCGGTAATGAAAATATCTACATATTCTGTGAAAATTTAAAATCTCTAGCAAGCTAGCGGTTCATGAGCAGGCTGTATGCTCGCTGACAGACAAACGGACGGACACACGGACGGATAGCGGAGGCTTAGTAATAGCGTCCCGTTAGCACTCTTCTTGTACGGAACCCTAAAAAGATATTTTCTTCTTTTCAATTACCTAAAATTAAAACTCTTTGAAGTGTCTCCTGTATTAATTTTGTGAAAATTCGTGTCCAGAGTAAATAAAATGTAGCTTAATTTGATTAGGACGCTAAAAGGTCTGCTTACAAAGTAGGTACATAGTTACGTCACTTGACTTTATATATTTTAGAAGCTGAAAGTTAAAAACAATTTTACTTATTGCTAATTCGCAGTAATAATTAAGTCCTAAGGCCCTAAGCAATCCAGGCCTGTGGATTTCCCTATCTATAAGTACATTAGTATCGGTATTTAAAAAAGAACGTATTTAATACATTGAGATAGATCGATTCGTATTTAGAATACTTATGTAAGTGGAGTGGAACTTTCATTTGCTACCAAATCTTTTGGTGCTGTTTCTAGTGTCCCTCAAGACGTGTTGCCCTAAGCAATTGCTTGATTCACCTTTGGGCTAATTTATAAAGAGAAAAGGTCAGTTTTTTTTTGTTAAGATATTCTAACTTGTACTTAGATTATCTCTGATTACAAAAAAAAATCACATAGCTACACTATTTTGGAATGCAATAAGCTATGTTTTATAGTACCTATACTTGACTACAATAAATATGTGTACAGTACTTAGCGGTTGAAAGAGAACAAGACAACTTAAGTTATATTTTACAACAGGCACACACAAATTAGGTAGTAAGTACAAAAGCTGAAAACGAATGTAAGAAAAGTTTACAAATAACTGTAAATAAAAAAAAATAACAAATATAAAATAAAAACTTACATTATATAAAAAGTAATAATCAATAATACAGCTATTTACATACATACATACATAACTTCACGCCTGTAATCCCCGAAGGGTTAGGCAGAGATGTACCCATTAGTACACCCACACAGGGGTGGATGTACAACTATTTACTTATCGAATTACGTAAGTTAAACGTCAATTACTAATAAGTTGTAACTCTGACAGCTCGTTACCGAGTTTCAAACAGTCTAGTTAATTTGATAATAAATTAACGATAATGGATAAGCTATTTGTGTTAATTTATTGAGAAACTAGCGTTTGCTCACGACTTCGTCCGTGTAAATATCGGTTACTTGCGGAGATTTAGATATGTTTGTAAAAAAAGGATAAGTAAGCTTAAATTTTTCCTTATAACATCAGCTATAATTATGCCAGTGAGGGTCCCGTCAAAATCCGTTTACTGTTTTGCAGATGAGCCGAAACAAACAGACAGTCTGACAGACAGACAAACATTTTTAAAATGATGTTTTTGTATATACATATTATTTGTGTTTAGGTGCTTTGTTCACACAGCTGTTTGTTGACGTAATAAAAGTTTTTGTATTTTTTTATTTATAATTATATATTGTATACAAGTTGTTTTATGATCACGTTACGATCGATCTTGTAATGTAGCATTTTTGTAGGGAACAGCAGATTTTTTTTTCATGACAAGAAAAATATGCAATTCATACCAAAAATCAAACTATTTACTAAAATACCAACATTACTATCAGAGAACAAATTGTCAATTTGTTCATTGATCAATTCGTAGCGTCGACAGAAAAGATGAAACGGTAAAGTTTGCAGGTACTGTTGACACGTTCACCGCAGTCCAATTAGCATTGATTTATATGCTGACCGTACCGTCAGCTGGTGTTTGCTTTGCTAAAACCCGATATTGGTAATGTCGGAGTTTGATATTTTTTGCTTTATGCGGAAAAATTGAGAGTTTAAAGTAAGGTTTGCATAAAATGTTTTTTTGCTGGAGAAACTTGTAGGTAGGTATAATACGCGCCACGAAAGATGAGACTTTACAAGCGTCAGTAATGGAAAGCTTGAGCAGGTATGGATGTACGAATGTAGTTATCCATAATTTGTGTATCTATTCAGAGATATTTCGATGACATTTAGATTAAAATTCTTAAAAATGTTCTTTATTTTATTACGAAATAATAAAGTTTGTGTGGTGTGTCAAGTCTTGTTTTTCGTGGCGCGCAGTGTACAGATGGTGTTATTGTAGCGTACGTAGGTACTGTAGGGACTGGCTAGCTGAGCCATGTACTTATTTTATTACTTAATTACTATGGAATTTTAACATAACATAACATCACGACTTTAAGGCCATTACCATCAACCGGGCACAAAACCAGACTGCGAGGCTACTGAGAAATTCATAACATAACATCACGCCTGTTATCCCCGAAGGGTTAGGCAGAGATGTACCCATTAGTACACCCACATTTCGCCAGCTACTGAGGAATTCCTAATGGAAAAACCCAATAACACTTTACCCGACCTAAGAATCGAACTTAAGACCTCATGCTCAACAGTTGTCGTTTGCTCTCTCGCTGCTAGGAAAGTGTAAGGACACAAAAGCTTGACATTCTTTGCAACCTAGAAATGTCACTCTCATAACACGGAACTTGAAAGATTAAGGGCCCAGCCACATCGGAGCGGACAACTTGCGAACGCATCGCGGTCGAGGCAGAAACTTTCTTTCTTTTCTTTCAAAAAAAATTTGCCCACATTAGGAATTTGTCCTGTATCGTGGGAGCATTTACAAACATAAACACAACAAGCAAATCCAAAACCACTATTTGTGGGGCGGACAAAATAATATTTGTTCCGTGTGGGATCGATCCTGCGACACACACAACAGCCAATCGCTGAGCCACTGCTCCAGGCGTGTCGTCAACTGCATACTGCAGAAGTAGTACATACAGCCACTATTTTATACTTTTTATATTTTGTAAAAATAGTCGCGGGGCGTCTTAACAGGATACCGTGGCCCCGCAACGTAAAGGGCAATAGAAGGAACAGGGTGGTTTATTAGTCAGTAAAAAAGTCTGACAGTCCTTTCCGCCTCACCCCGGGCGGAAGGATTCATTTGATAATTTTTACCACCAAAAAAAAAATGCCTTAGAAACTTTCTACCAGATAACCAAAGGTAGTAAAGATATAATATGGCACTATCCTCATTGTAGGAGATCCAAAGATGCAGTATTTGACCGCGACCGCGCTTGTAAGTTGTCTGCTCCAGTGTGCCTGGGCTTTTACACCTAACTAACCCATTTACCAGCTAACACGACTGCAAACAAATGAATGCTGAGAACAGCTATTTCCCTTTTGATTGGCCGTCCATTGCCCGTGTAGACAGACGAACACTAATGAAAAACTAACAACGCGATGCAACTGCCGTGCAAGCCTTTTATCGTATTGAGCCATTTTTGCTTGGATAGGTCATTAATTTTTACCAGACTACGGTAAAGCTAAAAACTGGGTTATTATTTAAGCAGGCTATGTATTGAGGATCTTGAATAGTTTGTTAGCATTGCGACTTTGATATGCATTATAAAATTGGTTTTAACATAACATAACATCACGCCTGTAATCCCCGAAGGGTTATGCAGAGGTGTACCCATTAGTATACCCACATTTCGCCAGTTATGTTTAAGTCCCATATAATAGGGGGCGAGCCTATTGCCATTGCAAAATTGTTTTTTATCAAGTTGAAAAAGTAAATTAATAGGAAGATGGTGGAATTTCAATTGTTTTTTCTTTTCTTTTTTCGAATTCCAATTTCAAATGTTTTTAATTTCAATATTACAAAGTAATCTGTAAGTAGTAGAATATGCTACGCGTCGATATGATTAGTACCTACAGTTACCTGAAGGATTCCTGTAAGAGCATAGATGCATACGCCTTTTACGTATTTTTTCTTGTTGTCGAATTTATTGGATTAGGTATAACTTGTATTGATTTTGTACTAATTTTTATGTTCTCCCAAGAAAATAATACGTGAATGAATGTACCTAAGTAATGTAAGATTTATGTAACCTTTTCTTCAGAACCACACGTTACACGTTGAGTCTACCTCCATCATTAATGTCACGTAAATATATTATAGCAAAACCACTCAATTGAGTCCTCTCCTTTTGACATTGTGATGACAATGTAATACACATAACATAACACCACGCCTGTAATCCCCAAAGGGTTATGCATAGGTGTACCCATTAGTACACCCACATTTTGCCAGTTATGTTTTAAGTCCCATGTAATAGGGGGCGAGCCTATGCAATACAATAAAATATAATATAAGTGACATTAATAATTAATGTATTGAGAAGTTCACACTAATTTATAAGAAGTGTTATTTTTTATTTATATTTTATTTTTGTTTTATTTTTATTTTCTAATTTTTAACTTTAGTTATACCCAATGTTGCTATGCCCTAACAGGGTCCATAACTGTACCTTAGCTTTAAGCCTTATTGTAACATCTGTTACACACATAATAGTATGCAGATAAATGAATATGAATGTAAATTGAGTCAGTCCAAAATATGGCGACGAGTTTGGCACTCTCAGTAGCGTCCATCAGCTCCCCCGATGAGCAGACAACAGGACAGGCAGAACACGATATCAAGTGTCCCATCGTTTGTGGGGCACCAGTTTTACACTCCAGGAGGTAGGCCCCATCTCTTAAAACAGTATTATTTTAATATTACTTTGCCTTTCGCACTGTTGGATTTTCAACGCTCGCCTCAGTGCCAAGAGTTAACGTATAATATAATCCAACAATAGAAATTACCAAGTAATAATAAACATAAACATAACATCACGCCTGTAATCCCCGAATGGTTAGGCAGAGGTGCACTCATTAGTACACCCACATTTCGCCAGTTATGTTTTTAGTCCCATGTAATAGGGAGCGAGCCTATTGCCGTCAACCGGGCACAAATTCAGACTCTGAGGCTGCTACTGAGAAATTTCCTGATGGAAAAACCCAATAACACTTTGCCCGACCTGGGAATCGAACCCAAGACCTCATGCACAGCAGTCGCGCTTGCGACCACTAGACCAACGAGGCAGTCAATAATAAAATGGTACTGTTTTAAGAGATGGTGGTAGGCCCCCGGGCATAGTCATCTAGTCACCTGAACAGGACGACTATGACTGTTAACCACTGTGACGTCAAAACTTAAGAACTGTCCAGTACACATTTCACCACTTGTGTATCACGCTACGAGCGCAAACTACCCGCACCTCTCCCGCGCCCCTGCACCACGTAGGCAAGTACTAAATTATGCGATTTAGCTATAACGTAGCTGGAAGTCGGTATTTCATATTATATCGACTGGTTCGAGCTCAAGAGGATTGACTTTGATTAATGAAATGTTTATCAATATTCTTCTAACTGATGTGCGTGTTGGGAATGGTTTTCGTATGAGGATAATATCATTTATTATTATTTCATTCATTTTTTAGGGTTCCGTGCCTACAGGATGCCGATGAAACTTATTCAGACTCCGCTGACCGTTCGTTTGAAACAAGGCTTTATACGAACTGTAGCAATATCTATCGCAAAGAACACGAGCTTTAACTGACAATATTTATATTGCGCAATCAAAGTTCGACGCAACATAAGCATATAGGTATACAAAATCCCGTCAAAAACCGTTGGGTAGTAGCCCACCAGACACAACACCCGGTAGGAGGATTCTCCCTTTTTAATAGAGTATAAGAAACTTTTTACCCTGTTTTTCATACCTCTAAAGAAGCTATAATAGGTAGACCATTGAATTTTCAACAGTGTGTATTACTATTTAATTGTCGTTAATGTTGCAATTAATTGAAATTAAAGTTAAAAGTTAGGGTGTTTTGTTGTATTGTAAGAATCAACCCCAGAGAGCATGTAATTTAAATACATTAGAGCCTAATGTATTTAAATTACATATTTTGTTATCTATTTTTTTTTATTATTAAGTGTGGCAACTTTGTTAATTGAAGTCTATGTCGAAGTGACAGCTGACATTTTGACATTGACATTGACACTAATATTCGGACACGTCACTTCGACATAGACAAGGGAATGATGAAAAATATGTTAAGCGGATGATTTGAAAATGGTATAATAAATCGCATAAAAGTGGATTAATCCTACGTAGTTTTATTGAATATTGTGCAAGCCTTTCAGTATGTAGTTTTAAATATTGTACGGCCTTACTCTCTATGAAGTTACCAATATTTTTCAGAATAAGTACCTACAGCTGACATTGTGACCTGATTTGCATACATTAGCACAGTGTGAACAAAAAGAGCGCTATTTTATGGGTCTCCTAATGTAACTAATTAAAAATTTGCAAAAAAATTACCATGAAGAAGAAACAAAAGCACTGCCGTGCAAAATAAAATGGACCACCATTTTACAAATTTTATTCTGTTACTTTTTGTAGGGCAAATAGTAAGCTCCCCGAGGGACAGATGTTGACAATCTCTAAGTGCTTTTTCACTTTATAAAATGAGTAGCCATTTATTCTGACTGCAATATAACATTAAGAAGAAGATTGTTTCTAAAATTTTCTGAAAAGTTCCGAATGAAACGAGAATGAATAAAATTTCATGCGTCTTATTTGAATAATGTAAATATTATGTAAATTTTGTACTTTCTATTCGATTTCTATTGTATTTCTTTTACAGGTAACATACCTAACTAGCTTTTATAATACTCGCTGGTTATTGTTCTTACCCACTCACTCATCTACCCTCTACACAAAAGAAATAGTATCTACTCTACTGTACCTTCTTTTTATTTTGTTCCTAGTAAATAGTTAGTAATATTAAAATTAACCTAATTTTACCTTGCGAGCTTTTTCTAATATTTTATAAGGAAGAGCGCTGTCGGCTGAGACACAGATTTTAATTTAATATAATTAGTTTAATTTAATATTATATAGACACAGACGTTTTCGAATGTTATAATAATCTCATTTTATGTATTATATACAAGTTTTTAAATAATAATGTTATTTTTTGCTTTTCTGTTTCTCGCCGGTTTAATTTTTTTTGTTAAAAAGTTTTTTTGTTGTTTATTTTGAATTAAATTAAAAACTTTGTTCATGTCGGTTATTGACGATCTAATCTTATTTCTCCACACAAATTTTGGACCCCCTTAAGGGGTACATTTTGGAAAATCCTTTCTTAGTTAACTCAATTTCGACGAAAGCCAGAAAGATATTAAAAGACACGTAACAAGATTGCAAAATCCAAGCGACACTTTATCGTACAATTCAAGTATTATAGTGTAACAAAAACAACTCAATCGATGGCGAACAACAAAAAGTTTTGTTCTATTCTCGCCGTTTTGTTTGCGTGAAGCTAATAATCAATCTTCTCGCGAAGCGTTCCCACGCCGTCCCACGAGGCAAAGATAATTATTCTTTCAGCCTTTAGACCAGGGATGGCGAACCTTTATAAGTTAAAGTGCTATTTTTACAAAAAAATAATTGTGCGGTCGGGGACCCGTGTCAAGAACTAACTAATTCCCGTATAACAGAAAGAGACAAAGAAGAGTAGAAAGAGACGTGGTGATTTGCACCAGTTAAGTCGTACCGTAAGACACGTTAAAGAACTTTAAAAAATAATAATTGTGGCTATGACGTGACAGCAAAGAATGTTGAATGGAGGAAAATTAAACTAAATGCTAAATAGTACCTTAAAATTCTTTATAAATCAAAGTACAACAATCTTAATGTTTACCACTTATTATTTTTTAAATAAAAGAAAAGCCGAGCCGAGCCGAGCCGAATATTACTTTTTTTATTATTCGTCCTGACATTTATGGAGGATTCAAAATTGTTTTTTCATAATAATATATAATTAGCGTGCCCAACTGCCTCGCTGGTCTAGTGGTCGCAAGCGCAACTGCTGTGCATGAGGTCTTGGGTTCGATTCCCAGGTCGAGAAAAGTGTTATTGGGTTTTTTCCATCAGGAATTTCTCAGTAGCAGCCTCGGAGTCTGGATTTGTGCCCGGTTGATGGCAATAGGCTCGCCCCCTATTACATGGGACTACAAACATAACTGGCGAAATGTGGGTGTACTAATGCGTACACCTCTGCCTAACCCTTCGGGGATTACAGGCGTGATGTTATGTAATGTATGTAGCGTGCCCGAATTATTTTGTCGCATGCCACCGTTTGATACACGTCTCATTGGTTCGCCACCCCTGCTGTAGACCGACGTCTTCTACATCGAAGGAGTAACAAAATAATATATTTCATGTCAAAACTTGTAGTCAGCGAATTAACATTTGTGTAGGAATGTCGGAGGGGTCTCAATCTATTACGGTTACAATTTGCTTGAACAACTCTTTTCTTGTTAACGTTGGGTTTGTAACAACCCTTTTCTTGTTAGCAATAAGGTTGGTTTAACAAGCTTTAAATACATATTTATATCTGAGAAGGAAGTAGAACTGATTTGGTAGAGGGCTTGTTTGAACAACCGTAAAAAGATTATACTCAAGCTGTAAGGACGATGAAACATGAAGAATATTTATATACCTATATTTTGGCCTGAGGCTGTTGGTTGGCAACTGAGCACAGACCAATGTGACTTTCTCTAGTTCATAATGTACTATCTAAGTTCATCTCAGTCATCGGTAAGGAAAATATGTTGAAGAAACCGGGACATACAGTTAATTTAAGTTTGAAATCGCCAATCCGCCTTCAGTAAGCGTGGTGAGTAAGCTTATGCCTGCTCTGTTTTAGTAGAGGGTGTTGCCCAGCAGTGGGACACTAATTAATAGGCTGGTGTTACCATTATTATTTTTCCTATCATTTATCATCACTGGAATAGTGCATTCTGTGTGATCTCCATTCTATAGCAACAGAATAGGTACCTACGTCGCACTATGAGGTACAAAACAAATACATAATAAGCTAAGTTAATCAGAGCATGTCTTAAACATAAGTCCATGTAAGTTTTCGTTGCGCTCAATACAAGGGTGAAACTTTCCCAATAGTTTAAACAGGTCATTCTTTGTTTACCTGAATATGATCTCAACTAACTTTTGAGACCTATGTAAGTTAATATATAGTTAATATATATGAGGAGCTCGTGGCTAAGTAATAACAGCCGCACGGGTCGATCCGTCAGGTTAAGCTGCGCTTGCCGGGGTTGGTCCGTGGATGGGTGACCATCTTTACATACCGAGACTCCTCCGTGCCTCGGAAAGCACGTTAAGCCGTTGGTCCCGGCTGTCATACGTGGATCTTTGACAGTCGTTACTGGTCGTCAGAAGCCCGAAAGTCTGACAACCAGTCTTACCTAGGGGTATCATATTACCCAGTTACTGGGTTGTGGAGGTCAGATAGGCAGTCGCTCCATGTAAAATACTGGTATTCAGCTGCATCCGGTTAGACTGGAAGCCGACCCCAACATAGTTGGGAAAAGGCTAGACAGATCATGATGTAAGTTAATATATAGCCCGTTTATGTATAGAAAGTTTTACTAAAAATCGGATTATTCATTTCGAAAAATAAAGACTTGAAAATTTGTATGCAATGCCGTAAGGCATTAACGCTCTTAAAGAGAAGTTAATATTTTATTTATGATATTTTGCAAGCATTTTTCTGCCTAAGGTATCAAGAAAGAAAGAAAGAAAAACTGTTTATTCACGCAAAAATGACGTACACAACATGAAAAGAAAAAATAATATTAGTGCTTTTTTTAGTGTTTACTCTGCTAAAAACCTATGTTCAGGGGGCCCAAACGACAGTCCTGAATCCGCCACTGTACATTACGCTGCAGTTATCCAGAGTATTGTGTGACACTTATCCACCTGCGGCACTGGCGCCCCCTGGGGGATCGCTTGGCAACAGCTAAACTAGCACATTCTGGGATACGTTCCCTGGGGCATTGATTGAAAGAGCAATTCCTCGCCTTTGTTTTTACGTAGAAGGTGATTTTATCTTTGTGTTTAGTTCGAAGGTTTTTTTCTCGACTGAAACTCGATCAAAGATAACCCTCGACACAACGACGGGATATTATATGTTTTGACGTGTCTGTGTGCATGTCTCTCTGTGACATCATAGCTCTTAAACGGATGAATCGATTTTGATTTTGATGAAAATCGGTTTTTTTAATGCCACTGTTTTCCTATGCCTTGAAAAGGGCTTCTTCTTTCGGTTTAATTTCAGTGATATTACCGAATAACATAGGATACTTACGCTTTATGGTATATTTGACTCCCACACTAAGCGTACAAAAGCTTTTATTTCAAAAATCATTTCGCGTCGTCCTGAGATAAAAAAAAAACACACATAAATACCTACAGATAGCCTGACAGGACAGTTGTTAAGTTATTACAATTTAAAGCAAGTTACACACGCCTCTGGTTGGCATAATAACAAGAGTGCAAACTCGTTATGCCACAAATTAATGTAACGCGGCACATAATTATTCTGTATAGTAATGCTGATCATGTGTAACCTGCCTATGTAGCATACTTAGCTTATGTTACATTATTGTCAACAATTATTTTAACGAAACTATATTCAATTATTTCAGAACCAAAAAAAGAGTAATGTGAAAAATATTAATAATACCAACGTATTATTGCATGTGCAGGGTAAACGCCTCTTCTTATATTTCATAACGAAAGCATAATCACTACGTTACCGCTTAGTTTGATACGGCCCAGTGGTTAAGGCGCCCACCTTTCATGCTTGAGGTTGTAGGGTTAAAATCCGAGCAAGTACCAATGTGACTTTTTCAATTCATATGTACCTACTTTCTAATGTTTATCTTAGACGTCACTGGCATCGGTGAAGGAAAACCTTGTGAGGAAACCTGGATTTATACCAGCCTATTACTGTTCCACTTAAACCATTTCAGAGGCTCTTGAGGCGGTTTAGAAACTCTGACACTACCATAAGACCTTACTGCCCACACGATAAAGAAAGAAAGAGATCACTACGTTCGTACAGATGTCTGTTTTATAGGCAGAGACCTAAAAAGTAAGCTGAGTAGTAGCGATAAACCTTTTTACCAATATTCCGTTTCCATAAAACGACATACACAATCAAACACTCAACAATATTCCAACCCCACCTGTTAAAAGTACCTACAAGAAAGTGTACACAAAAATAAACAATGAAAATTTAACAGCGAGGGTTGTATTCTCCAGCTTAAGAGCTACGTGGTGATTCGGCAGCAGAGAGCATTAAAATTTAACGTTTGGGCTCAATAGTCAACAATCCATGTTGAGAGAATGTAAAGCTGTATTTTCACCAGAGAGAGAGAGCTAAGCTGTGTAGTGATATCGTCAAATAGGACTATTTCGTTTTCATAGTGTAGCTTGCATTACTTCTAATGAAAAAGCATTTAACCAAGCTTAGGTCTTTTCACATTGATACAAAATGCATCTTCATAGCACATCTTACTCGCTCCGATACAGCTCTCAGCTCTGTTAGAAATAAACACATAATTTCATTGCTTAGCTCCACCGCTTAGATACTACTTCTTCGGTCGAAAAACAGCCTTAAGCTCCATTTATAGCTCTCGGGTCACAGATAAAACATGGCCATAAAGCAAAACCAGACAATTAGTAAGATGTTTTAAGAGTTGACTGAGAAAAACAGTGGTTATTTGATTGATAAGGAACAATTTCCTATAACCTACAGACACATCTATTTCGCGTTTCACGTATCTTATTTTAAACAATAATAAGCAAGCACTAGTGTAACAATATAGAAGGCACTAGACACCTACGTCCTTCATGCAATACGCGTACCGTAGGACCATTTTATTAAACGACTGAAAACTACGCATCGTGGAAAACCGCCATAACAGAATTACAGCCGGCCTAAATTCGTCAAAAACTCTATGAATGGTTGAAGCGAAGCGATCAAAAATCAAACAATTCATGCGTTCAAACGTTTATAAGTGAATAGTGTGCGCTATTTAGTTTTGACTTTATTTTTTTATATACCACTCAACAAAGCTTTGTCATTTCAAAATAATATACAATATCACAAACTTTTGCTATGAATTCAAGGATATGTTTCTAGACATACCCAATGTTACCATTTTTCGTCGATTATTAAATAAAAAACTAGTTGGAGCTGTCGATTCTGCGCCTGGTGTACTCGCGGTCGTGTCGGATGCCATCCCGCCGGACTATGAGAGTGAGAGAAGAGGGAGTGCACCTGTGTTTGCGCACACACTTGTACACTGCAAATCTACTGCGTACATCGCTAGTTTCCATTGAGATTGGTTGCCGTGACCGATATTCGGAAATATATGGGCTCTTCACAATGACAGTCCTTGATTGCTGCAAGTCATTACTTTGTAGTCAACTAAACAATAAAGTCTCAGAAAGAGAACAATGAATTAAATAGTTGCAGTAGAAACTACTTGCAAGTTTTAAAGATTTTTATTCCATTTCCACGTACTTCATTTTATGTTACAAAAAGACGTTACACATGTAACAACGTTTGTGGCGTGGCATAAGCTCAACTTAATTTCATCTGTAAAGTGGAGTGTTGATTGGACAGTGGGGAACGTTAAAATTTTACGTTAGTACCAACGTGCTGGTAGCGAGCCGTATGCCGCTTACAGAACTATTGTTTAACCGGGTTTATATTGCCAGTAGCCACGTCGCGGCTATAATAGTGAGTTTAGGAGATTGTTTTACAATTACTGGGTGTATTAAAAATATACTAGTAGGTAGGATATATTTAAAATGGCTGATCGAGTTTATGCGTAAAACTTAACCAAAATACTAATAACTAAGTAAATTGATCGTTGTATTGGTAATGAGATAATATCGTAATTATATTTTTTTGGAATGAAGTTCCATAACTCGACTTACGGTAGGAGTTAACAGGTAGAAATAGTCATGTAAGGAAAAAGCGTTATGCCCCCTCCTGGCGACCTTCCCTCTCTTTCTCTTTCTGCCTTTCACTTTCCTTCCATATGCGGGTGGTGTTCTGTGTGTGTATCCCTACGTGTATAGAGATTTGAGCAGCAGGCATTGTGCGCGGCCAGTCGTATATTTTGGATTACCTATATTGGAATTTATATTGTGTCATTATCGCATATCCTCATCGCTTCATTCCTGATGAAGGTTCGCCGACTGCACAACATTTTTAATATATTTTTTTCGCTCTTACGATCATAAGCACGTGGCATATTATCTCTTCACCACCTTCGGTTGACTGGTAGTGAATCCCTAAGGCATTAAGGTCCACCTTTCAATCTTTTGTTGAACAAAGTTTGAATAAATAGGGCAAGAATCCGCTATCCCATTTAGTACCTGCCATTCATACGTTCCACAAACATCGGAAAAATAACCTCGAGACATAAAATCTTCAACAAAAACATCGTGTTGTAAAAACACGTCTTTCATCACACGAGGTGAAGTGAGAAGCTTACAGCAGCTTACATTCAACGAGCCATGAAAAGAACGGACACATTCAAGAAATTCTGTGCAAAAATGTGGCTTGAATTCTGGACCGTGTTTCAGACGGAGTGTACAATTCTACATAACATACATAACATCACGCCTGTTATCCCCGAAGGGTTAGGCAGAGGCGTATCCGTTAGCACACCCACATTTCGCCAGTAATATTTAAAGTACCATGTACAGACTATTGCCATCGACCGGGCACAACTCCAGACTCCGAGGCTGCTTCTGAGAAATTCCCGATGAAAAAACCCAATAACACTTTGCCCGACATGGGAATCGATCACAACATTTCGTGCTCAGCAGTCCGTAATAAAAATCTTTTGTGTGTCTTTCAGAG
Source organism: Hoplodrina ambigua (assembly GCA_949774945.1). Lineage (NCBI taxonomy): Eukaryota > Metazoa > Arthropoda > Insecta > Lepidoptera > Noctuidae > Hoplodrina > Hoplodrina ambigua. Next base: position 11,652,719 of record OX458967.1, read on the forward strand.
CAATTCGTTCAATGGTTTGAGCTGTGTTGATAGCCCAATTACACCAAAATCAATATAACAAGTGGTCAAAACACGAAATGTCATACATAAACCACCCTTGTTAGCCACTAACTCAAAGTTAAGATAATCCTAGCTGGCGCAAACGGGCCTTCGTGTATTCGAAGCTATAGGTTACCAATAAAGCAACTGTCATCGCCGTGATCTCAATCGTGTGATACTGCCGCCATAGTAACAACCATGTTATCTGTTTCAAGCCTCGTTTGGACGCTTGCCATCACATTCCTGGGAGACCGATTCCTTCCCAACTATCCTGTTTCGCTTACGAGCTACTCGAGCTAGTAGGTAGGTACTATTTATGTTAATGAGTTTCTGATGTACGATGTGCGCCACACGTACAGTGGCAGAGGGGTTTATATACAATGGGGCACTGTATGGCCTGTATGGTCCTTGACAATTCAAAAGTGCCTGTAAATGGTCTAATTGAAATAAATGTTTTGACTTTGACTTTGACTTTGTGTAGATCAGAGGTTCCCTAACTTATTAATGACGATTTATTTCAGGTATTAAACCCATTTTTAACGTTAATATTAATACTTAAAAAATTTAAATTACGTTTTGCGTCCCCTATGAATATATTTAAATGTCTATCTCTAAACCTAAATATGTTCCTAAATTTATATAAAATGTACGGCGTAAATATTAGTAATCTGTAAATAATGTCCTGAAGTTCAATGGTGGTCCACGCCCACCCTTTTCTGGTCTCTGCGCTCCCCTTAAGAGGCGCGCCCTCCACTTTGAAAACCCCTGGTGTAGAAAAATAGCTGGTCTGGACCATATTTTTTTAAATTAGGTAATATAATAAACATTATGTAATAAATAAGCATTTATTAGCAGGACTGGAGAAAAATAATAGAGCAGCTGAAAAGTTCCTAATTATCATTGATTGAATTGTCAATCATGTTATAATTGTAAATGTTTCTTTGAATAAAAACAATAAAAAAACACAGTCAGTGACTCATAAAAAGTTATAAATTATTGCCGAAATTCATAAAACAGTTTCAGTTGGCTATAAGCAATAAAAAGGAAAAATTGACATAAAATTTCTCTCTTTCAATAACCTTTTGATCGCCAAGTAAAAAGCAATTCACTAAAAAAAATACGTCATTTACTACTACAGATTTATTAAATCGTTCGCTTTTTGAAATCGTATAATAATATTTTTTATTTTTTAAAGACAAAAGGGTTTCGATTCGCGGCAATTAAGTTTGATTAATACCAAAACATTTACAGCCTTTTTGCTTCGAGGGTTCTGAATAAATAATTAAGCCATTACCTTTTTTGTTCGGATGCTTTGTCGTTGGGAAAATCGTACTTAAATTTGCTATTCGAAGTTCGAATATCTCGAGGCTCGACGCCATTTTAATAGTCGTTTTTATTACATCATTTATTGAATAGAGCACAGTTCATGCTATATTGAGCACGCAGTAAAGTGTTAATTGGACTAAATATTTAATTTCGACAATTTCGTCGCGTCGCCATTAAATATTTACGTCGTTTTTGTACTTGAAACTTACTTTCAAAATAAAGTTACAAAGTTGTAGGTAGAATCTCTTTTATAAATTCTTAATAATTTAAGCAAAATATCTTCCAACATTTTGTGTCTGAGCTATTATAAAGCAAACTTATTTAAGGAAAGTAAATGTATTACATAATTATATTAAACCCTTTCAATCAGAATAAAGGGCAAGTTTGGGTGTAGATAATTAGTTTACTACAGCTTGAACAAATAGCATGCCTGTTCCTAAACCAGAACGTTTGTTCAGATTTTCATTTAGGAACATCTATGTAATAATAAATACTGTAATACAGTTTACCTATACGGTAAGATGGTCCACAGGATACTTCTATACTAATATTATAAAGCTGAAGAGTTTGTCTGATGGTTTGGTTTTTTATTTAAACGCGCTTATGTCTAGAAATGCTGGTTCGATTTTAAAAACTGTTGCTAATAGAGCTATAGGCAAGAGTGCTAAGAAAATTCACGAATACAAAGCTAGTATCATAATAAAACCTACCGCACAATTAACATGTACCAAGAAGAAAATTTAGAAACAATAAATTACTATCAAGCCTGTTGGCAAGCGGTTAACGTACCTACAACTACTAAAGTTTCCAACTATTCACATCTATTTTAATCTAGCCGCCCCAGAGTCCTCTAGTGGCCACTTGATAAACATGTACCCACCGGAGGCTGCAGCGATTGAGTCAATTATCTGCCTTTGTGCTGGTTAAAGGCGTTTTCAATGCAGATTCTATCGACACGCTCAAATTAAGTCAGAATATTCAAAATATCCGTACTGAGGTCCGATTTTTGAAGATTATATTCAGGCTTTAGTAAGTACGAAAGGAATTTGAATGTAGAATACACTTTATATTTAATTTGGGAATAAAATACGTTTCAATTCAAAATCCAAAAAGGTTTGAAATTCTGGCCAAAAATAAATCCGCCAAGATTATTGATCCTTTAATAATGTGGTTCAGGTTCTCTCTACGAATTTATCCGTTCCTAAGGAGTTATTGCACAAAGTAACTTTTGATAATAGTCCATAATTATACCACCTCAGGGCAAACACACTACTCATGCACAGAAGCCACGGGCATCGATCACCACGCTTGCTCAAGGCGGATTGGCGATTAAGGACTTATATTAAAGTACAAGTTCAGGTTTTCTCACGATGTTTTCCTTCACCAATGTTAGTGACATTATTATGAATCGACTATTTTACTTGCCCGATATCACTACAACCTCATGCATAAGAGGTACGTGCCTTATCCGCTGCGACATTATATACTTTGTACTAAGGTGAGTACAACTTTTTTATTAACTTAAATCGAATTTCTAACTCTCATAGTGCGTGGAAACTAATTGAAAAATGGACTACATCGAGTGACTAGACACTGACAGATTCTGTCCAGCGTTGAATCGAGTTGAGTGTCGAACGAGTGAATGCGAATCGTTTTACAAATCGAGTTTCCATCAATCGTTTAGAGAACGATCAATGCACAATGTTGATTGGTTAGCCTACGGCAATGGAGTTTTCTTACTTAGTAGGTACTTGTTATACTAATCTATAAGTACTAAAACAAAGCTAACGAGTTTGTTTGTTTATTTTAACGCGCTAATCTCTGGCTGCAAAATTTTTTTGCTTATGATAGCCAGATTTATGACGAAGTATAGGTTATACGACACAACGCCTTGACCCATGGGAGCAGAGCAGTTACCAAAAACGAAGTCGCAGAGAGCACCTAATAAATATTATAAAACTGAAGAGTTTTTTTATTAGATTTCTGGAACTACCAGACATAATAATATTAGAAAAATCTTTTTGTTCATGACAGCCAGATTAATGAGGAATAGTATAGGTTATTATTATAACAAGACACTATGACCTACGGGCAACGTAGCAGTAACTAAAGAAGTAAAGCAGCTCGCAGGTGAAAAAAAAAATACACGGCCGATGTCGCGGGCAGAAGCTTGTACCATAATAATGCCAATTATCCAAAGATGTTATCTTTCTCTTAACAAGAAAAAAGGTTTTATTTTTCGGTAATAAATATCCTTCAATATTTTGTTAGCAACCGTCGCTAACAGTGGCCGGAGGCGGACATCATAGCGACAAGCAAAAGCGTTGTATACTGAAGATTTATCTAAGAAAAAATTATTTATATAAAAACTTTGAAGACGTATCTATTTACTTTTTATAAGTACAATGTATCTTGTATCATAACCTTTGCAAGTTTTATTAACTCTGTTATAAGTAGGTTGTTAGTAGCTATAGGCGGGACATATACGGAACAGCTTTAGTTGACACAACAGTCAACTTTTTAAAAGATTTACTTTCAAAATATCAGCCAATTGTTGCGCCACTGTACGGCAAAGGCCACTTCTTATGCAGAGAAAGCACGAGCATTAATCTCCACGTTTATTCAAGGCGGATTGGCAATTACAGACTTCGAATAATTGTTAAGTAAAGTAAGTAATAACTCCAGGTTTCCTCATGATGTTTTCCGTTACCGATGTCAGTAATGTCCAAGATAAACTTAGAAAGTACATATGAATTGAAAAAGTCAGATTGGTACTTGCCCAGTATTGAACCTTAACTTTTATATGGGAAGAGAATACCTTGACTACTGAGCTAATATAGCTACTTCATCATTAACAGCTTGTTGTGTTGCCTGTTGTCACAACTCAGAAAAAACGGCTTCGTTTGCGGATTGCCTAAACAAAAAAACTATTAAAATTCTTACATAAAACGAAGTTCTTATTCATCACTTCACTGTCGACAATTCCACTTCTTCGTCGTGGCGTCTTACTCCTTATTCCGTCGCAATAAAACCTAGAAAGGCGTAAAAACTAATGAATAAATCTCTTTGCCAATTATTTTTTTGTTCCCCAAGAAATGTATGTACGTGTTTTTCAAGTGAATAAATCTCGTTGATGGTCTGCTATCCAAGTGATTAACTTGGAACAAATGATGCTTGATGATCCGAATATAACTCGCAGTTGGGGGCATCATTTATAACGTAAATAATAACCTTCGTAACGAGTGAAATGTGATGTTTAATTGAATACGATTAAGAATTCTCAAGGTCGAATTGATTAACACACATCAAAATTTCTTCTATTTTTAAAGGATTTTATTTGAGATAGGTTTGCTCTTGACTCTGGTCTAGGTCAGAGGTGACAGAGACAAAGTCGACGATGTAGTGAGAATCCAGAAGAAGCCTGTTCACTCTGACTTTGAAGATATTAGGTTTTAATGCGTTCGAAAATACAGACGCAGGTAGTAGAGAGTTCCACTTCTTTGCTGTGCGCGTTATAAGACGTTTGGAAACGCTTAGTGCGAATTGGTGGAATAGTAACAAGGTGGGGATGGTAGTTTGCAGTGCGTCTAGATGTCCAATGGTGGAAGGGAGCCGGTGGGATGAGATCGTGAGGTTCATATATTTAATTAGGAATACGTTTTGAATGTAATCTCCGAAACGGTCAGACCGATTTTGATTGGACTTTCACTGGCTGACGTTATAAGGAGTAAGTATTCTGTACTTTGTATTTCTGAAAAAGAATGAACAGTGCAAAAAAAAAATCCTCGCGTCCTTAGTTGTTGGCATAAGCTAGTTTTAAAAAAAATATCCTTAATTATTTATAATCTCAGGCAACATAATATGTCTGAAATAATAAAAACATTTCTCATACAAAATAAACCGGAAAATTTCTACGTGATACCCTGTTATTCAGCAGTAATTAGATTAAATAATTAATCTACGTAGGTAGAATAATACACGTGGAAAAATACCATCCTCAACTTGAACGAAAATTGTGAAAATTTTAGCAAGCCTTCTTAAATAATTGATATTGTAACTAGCTGTTAATCGCGACTTCGTCCGCGTGGTATGAAGTTATGAAGTTTGAAGATGTTTAACGCAAACTATTTAAGTGCCAGAATTTCTAACAGAAAAATCAAATACTTAAATATTTAAATGCACAGAAATAATAATCCTTAGCTGATTGCTATTAATAAGCGTTGCTAAGTAATAACGTCCACACGGGTCGATCCATCAGATTAGGCTACGCTTGGGGTTGGTACGTGGATGGGTGATCATCTCCACAACGAAACAACTCCGTGCCTCGCAAAGCACGTTAAGCCGCTGTTAGCGGCTGTCATACGTCGACCTGTGACAGTAGTACGAGTCGTCATAAGCCTAAGAGTGTGACAGCCAGTCTTACCAAAGAGTATCGTATTACCCAGTTACTGGGCTATGGAGGTCAGATAGGCAGTCGTTCCATATAAAATACTGGTATTTAGCTGCATCTGGTTAGATTGGAAGCCGACCCTAATATAGTTGGGTAAAGGCTAAGCAGATTGATTGACGAGAAGCACTGTTATCTAACAATGCTATTACACAAATAGCAGCGAAAACCAAGGTTGAAAACTAGCGTCAGACAGAAGTTGACTGGCACTTTGTGCTGAACTGGGCCTGTTTGGCGCAACTGTGGGGCACACAATAGTGTTTTTTTTTGTTTTTTTTTTTTTAATATTGCATTTTGTTATTTGAACTTAGCTGCCATTTAATGAAATGAAAGCTATCTTAAGAGCTTTCATTTGACATAGGTCTCATTACTGTTGAGAAGCACAATTATATTTTCTAGTTAAAATACATAGTTCTATTTTTTACGAAAATTTACCAAAACATCATTTTCGCTCTCGATTTGAACTTAACTGTTATAGAATGAAATGAAGTACACTCTAAGAGCTTTCATATGAGATGGATCTCATCACTGTTGAGCAATGTTGAAAGTGGGTCCAGGGTTCATACAAAAGTGCCCATGCTCCTTTTTGATGTGCACATGGCCTGTGTCAAATAAACCTTTTTTCTTACTTTCCTTCTTTAGCAGAAAACTCCAATAAAAGAGTCAAGGGCACATGTTTGACCGAAAATCTGTATAGTAAAACATTGTGGTAGATATTCTGCTTGCGATTGACATTTTCGATTTAGTTGTTCGACAAAAGTCTTAGCAGACAACGCGCCATCATCAATCTTATGTCCCTTCATGAAAATAACGCGATAAAATGCTGCAAAGAGAAATGGGTTCCGTCTGAGACACCATTATGAACAACTTTGATGGAGATACAGCTATTTTTGACTTAAAATCAATATGTTAAGGTATTTTTTTTAAGTGAACACTAGGCAACTTTCCTGAGCGGAAAGAAAGCATCACGAAAAGCTGTAAATCATTTGAAAATAGAACTTCTACTAAGTTAGGTACATTACGACATTACAATCGACAGCAAATATTCCCAAATTCAATGAACTCAAGGTAACATACATGTAATACGAAACCAAAGAGCAATTGTACTTGGACGGGTTATATTATAGCGCTATAAAGCGCTGTTGTCTAATGTTTTGTGGTACTGGAACGCGTCTGACACACTGAACGTAAACATTTGGGCCGTAATTTTGAAGTCGTAAGTTCAGGTATGTTTCGTTAATGATCTCCAAAATAAACTTAGCATACACACATCGATACTGGAAATATAAAATAACGTAAGGGACATTTGGTCGAAAATCTCATTTTAGAACAAGTGTAAGGGACATTTGGTCGAAAATGAGATTTCTTGGCAATATGAAATTGGTCGAAAATCTCATTTTCGACCAATTTCATATTGCCAGTATCAATATGTAAATTAATTTTAAAAGTCGCATTGACCCGGTATCGTCCCAGCAACCTCATGCATGAGGCAGGTGGGCGCCTTAACCACTGGGCCATCATGGAAGCCCTAAAAAACCTTTTAGCAAGGCCTATAGTCCCAAAATAAACCCCTGACAGACCAAAATTGTAAAACTTCATCACTATTGTACCAAAATGTTAAAAACTTTAACAAGTTGAAAAGTTAAATAGCTTTCTCTGGCTTCGTACAAAGTTTAGCGGAATGTTCAGCATGCTTGTGGCGACGACTGTACATCTGCTGGGATTAGCTTTACAAGTACATTTATTATGTACGGTTTAGGTACACTCAACAAATCAAATAGGTATGCAGGGTCGTCACACAAAATTGAAGTATTACAAATACAAACACCAATAGTTTATTGTCATTTAGAAGCTACATTACATGTTGACGTGTTTGGAGCCCCCATTTAATCAAACAATGGTTTCGATTCCCTTGTTCACAAACTAGACTAAATTTAGAGAATTGATATCTCTTACTAACATACAGCAAAAGGAAAGGACGGTGACATTTCGTGACATTAAAGAACTAAGTTAGCGATGTCTAATTAGTTTTGCCTTGAACTTTTCCGTATTTTTAATCCATACGTTTTAAGTTGTCAACTATAATTGTATCGATGTGTCAGATTGATTAAATTTGACAGCTCTTATTTACAATAGTCTCTTTCTTGTTTTATTGGACAGAAAAAGATGGAAATAGTATAATATTAGTTTAGTTTGTGACCAAGAGAATCGGCACCAATGCCTGTATTAAGAGGCTCTTGCAACATATTGTCGTACATATAATACTAACACAGTTAATATTATTGTAAAAAACCGATGGATGTCTTCGATTGTAACTTAACTTAATTAATGAACTGTTTATTATCTACTCTTTTAACCGTATAGTTCGGAAGCGCCCCCAATTGGACCCGAACACAGAAACCTCCGCCGGCTCGGTAGTGGGTCCAATTGGACCCCGGAGTTCGCGCATGCGTCATCCTGACCAATAAGTGTAAATACTGATTATGGTAGCCATCTAATCTCATGTGTGAGCATTAAGTAACAGAGTTTGATAAAATGTTTAAATGTTAGCGCCATCCACTCTTTTAGATTTAGCGTGCGAGTATATAAAATTACCGTTTTAAAATCCAAGTGTGAAAATGCAATCATCGCCATTTTGAAGACCATAGTAGTCGAGGCTAAAAAACATAAAAATTGTGGATTTTAGACATCCAAGCTCCACTACAGGAGCAGTAAATAACTCATAATTGATTTATTTGTCGATTTCATCCATAGTTTAACATAAATTAGTAGTGGTAATAAAGTTTTTGATATCCAAAGTCGAAACTTCGCGGCAATCCGTGCGTGTTAACATTTTTGTTTGTCACAAATATCACTATAATACATTTAGATATTAATAAAAACATGACAAATGTCATTCAAAATATAATAAACAACAAGAAAATGCCCAATTCTTAGTGTAAATTACAAACAAGGGTCTAAAAACACGGAATATTCATTACCACTACTCATTTTGGGATCTGGTACACTTGCGCGAAAGACATTTCCGCGCCAGACACTTGCGCGAGTCCCTTTGCGCGCCAAGACACATGCGCGAATGGACTTTTGCGCGCCTAGACCTTTCCGCGAACAGACTCTTGCGCGAATGGACATTTCCGCGCCAAGACACTTCCGCGAGTCCCTTTGCGCGCTGGCCACTTGCGCGAAAGACACTTCCGCGACAGACATATGCGCGCCTATACTTGCGCGATAGATACTTCCGCGAAATATGCGCGAAGTATATTTTTATAAAGGGCAATGGGCAAAATTCTTGAATTAGGGTTCCGTTACTTTTTTTACAAAATATGCGTCATGGGTGTCGTGTCCATGGTTTTCGAGGGTGCTGATGACGAAAATGAGGTCTAAAAGAAAATCCAAGATGGCGGCCGGAAAAATTTCCAAGATATCTTTCATGGGTGTCGTGTCCATGGTTTTCGGGGGTGCTAATGACGAAAACGGTGTCAAAATGAAAATCCAAGATGGCGGCCGGAAAATTTTCCAAGATATGCTTCATGGGTGTCGTGTCCATGGTTTTCGGGGGTGCTGATGACGAAAATGAGGTCTAAAAGAAAATCCAAGATGGCGGCCGGAAAAATTTCCAAGATATGCTTCATGGGTGTCGTGTCCATGGTTTTCGGGGGTGCTAATGACGAAAATGGTGTCAAAATGAAAATCCAAGATGGCGGCCGGAAAAATTTCCAAGATATGCTTCATGGGTGTCGTGTCCATGGTTTTCGGGGGTGCTAATGACGAAAATGGTGTCAAAATGAAAATTCAAGATGGCGGCCGGAAAATTTTCCAAGATATGCTTCATGGGTGTCGTGTCCATGGTTTTCGGGGGTGCTGATGACGAAAATGAGGTCAAAATGAAAATCCAAGATGGCGGCCAGAAAATTTTCCAAGATATGCTTCATGGGTGTTGTGTCCATGGTTTTCGGGGGTGCTGATGACGAAAATAAGGTCTAACAGAAAATCCAAGATGGCGGTCGGAAAATTTTCCTAGACATGCTTCATGGTCCATGGTTTTCAGGGGTGCTGATGACGAAAATGAGGTCAAAATGAAAATCCAAGATGGCGGCCGGAAAATTTTCCAAGATATGCTTCATGGATGTCGTGTCCATGGTTTTCGGGGGTGCTGATGACCTGCTGATGGCAAGCCGGCCGATCACCGGGCAGGAGGCAAGGCCTGCGCCCCAGCCGCCAAGGCCAGCGGTAGAGGTAGGCCCTCAGCTGCCGCCGCCACTGTCGCCGCCGTCGCCGCCGCTAGGGCGATTCCGCCCTCGAGGAGGGCCCTGGAGGGGGGATGTAATGGAGGGCTAGTCACGGCCCCATTGCGCCTCCTCCAGGCTAATATCAACCACTGCGCCGCCGCTCAGGATCTCTTGGTCCAGAGCATGGCGCAGTGGCTGATCAACATCGCGGTGGTCGCCGAGCCGTACTTTGTCCCACCCAGGGATGACTGGGTGGCGGACCTCGACGGCTCGGTGGTCATAATCGCGTCGGCTGCCGCCGGTACCCCGTCTCTCGAGAGCGTCAAGAGAGGACGGGGCTGTGTGGCAGCACGGTTCGGGGAGATCGCCGTGGTAGGCGTTTACTTCTCCCCGAACCGGACTCTCGCCGAGTTCCTCGTCTCCCTTAGGGAGCTAGGAGTCGTCGTCGCCGGGTTCGGTTCCCTCCCTGTGTTGGTCCTCGGGGACTTCAATGCCAAGAACGTGGCTTGGGGTTCCCGGTACACGGACCATGCACGGGGCAAGATGGTGGAGGACTGGGCTCTGGAGACAGGCCTGGTCATCCTGAACCGGGGTTCTGTCCCCACGTGTGTACGGATGCGGGGCGAGTCGGTGGTGGACATCTCGTTCGCCAGCCTCGCTGTCGCCACGTGTCGTTGACTGGCGCGTAGAGGAGGGGGTGGAGACATATTCCGACCACCGGTACATCCGGTTCGACGTCTCCGCCCAGATCCCAGATACAGGGACGACAGACCCCGAGTGGTCCGCGATGGGCGCTGAAGCAGCCGGACCGGGAGCTCTTCCTGGAAGCCTCGTTCGTGCAGGCCTGGGTGTCGTCACCAGACAGGCCTGCCGACGTCAACGACGAGGCGGAGTGGTTCCAGGAGGCCATGTCCGTGATCTGCGACATGGCAATGCCCCGGGCCCGGCCAGGAAGCGCCCGGCGTCAGGTGTACTGGTGGTCGCGCGAGATAACGGCACTACGCGAGGCGGTGCCGCATCCGACCTCCGAATGCGGCAGCCATTGAGGCGGAGCTGTACGAGGGGTACAGGGCGGCGAAGACCGCCCTCCGAGATGAGATGCTGCGGGCTAGGAATCTATCCCGCAGGGAGATGCTGGAGGCTCTGGACAGGGACGTCAGGCGACAGGGCGTCGGCGCCCTGTTTCCTTCTCGGGGGGAACATACCCCCCCGCCCATGGCTCCGCCCCTGGTGGTGTCAGACGAAGACGCGGACCACAGCGACGGCGGCGACTACAATGCTCCGGAGGTGGCCGAGGTAGATCTGAGAGTGGCGGTACAACGGCTGAAGGCCAAGAATACCGCCCCGGGACCCGACGGCTTACCTGGGAAAGCCTGGGTCCTGGCCTCGGGGGCTCTCGGTCCTCGACTAGGGAGGCTCTTAAGCGCATGTTTAGAGAGGGGCCGCTTCGTTGGAAGACGGGGAAACTGGTCCTCATCAAGAAGCCGGGGCGCCCTGGGTTCACCGTCCGCATACCGGCCCATCGTGCTGCTCGACGAGGTGAGCAAGCTCTTTGAAAGAGTAATTGCAAACCGCCTCGTCGGGCACCTGGGGAGATTCGGGCCGGACCTTGCGGAGAGCCAGTTAAGCTTCCGCAGGGGGCGCTCCACGGTGGACGCCATCATGCGCGTGAGGGCCCTCACGAAGGGGGAAGCAGTATCCCGGGGCAGGGTCGTCTTGGCGGTGTCTCTCGACATCTCCAATGCCTTCAACACCCTGGCCTGGAGTTGCATCAGGGAGGCACTCCGGTATCACCGGATGCCGACCTACCTTCGTCGTGTTGTCGAGGACTATCTGACGGATAGGGCCGTCGTCTACCCCGGCCAACGGGGAGAGTGGAACCGGCGAGAGATGTCGTGCGGTGTCCCACAGGGATCGGTCCTGGGACCGCTTCTGTGGGACATTGGATACGACTGGGTGCTGCGCGCCGACCTCCCTGACGGCGTCAGCGTAGCAGACTACGCTGACGTGCTCGTCCTGGCACAGGGAGAGTCGCACCAGGCGGCGGCCGACCTAGCGACGCGAGGGGTTGCGACAGTCGTCGAAAGAATCCGGCAATTGGGACTCGAGGTGGCATTGCACAAATCCGAGGCCATGTGCTTTCATGGTCTTCGGAACGCGCCACCGTCGGGTTCCCAAATAACGGTGGGAGGGGTTCACATCGGCGTCGAGGCGACGATGAAGTATCTGGGTCTCGTCCTCGACAGCCGGTGGAGCTTCAAGGAGCACTTCCGACGTCTGGCTCCGCGATTGGACAGGGCTGGGGCTGCTTTTTGGCGGCTCCTGCCCATCAGGCGGCGGCCACCAGCCAAGTTGGTGGCATGCCAGAGGGTCAGTCGGAGTCATTTGATGATTTTTACCACCTAAAAAAAAAAAAAAAAAAAAAAGCATTGCTGACATCACACTCTTGGTTATTTTCCATCTTCTTCAAATAAAACACTTTTTACAAGGACGACAGTATAAATATTTCGTTGCGGGACCCAAGACAGTAAATCGTTTCTCTGGGACTCGTCGAGCTTCATTGCCTCGACGCTTTTCTGGTGGCCTCCACTGTTGATTCTGGCTTTCAGGAGTTGCAGTGGGTGGGAACGGTGTGGCGGGCTTGTCCCAAAAAAAAAAAAAAAAAAAAACAAAAAAGTATAAATATGACTCACAGAGATGTGTTCCGTCCGACGGCTCGTGCGCAACTGAGCCGCTCTGTGGCTGTCGCCTGTATTTATAGACACTAACCACGTGCTCGGCGCACGTGTTTGAGTTTTTAGGTTAGGATTCTAACTTTGTAAATAAATGATTATTTTTACAATCTTTTGGAGTAAATAAACTGATAATTAATTGAACCATACAATTATAATTAATTAATCATGTTCAAAAAAAAAAAAACAAAAAAAAAAAAACAAAAAAAGTATAAATATGACTCACAGAGATGTGTTCCGTCCGACGGCTCGTGCGCAACTGAGCCGCTCTGTGGCTGTCGCCTGTATTTATAGACACTAACCACGTGCTCGGCGCACGTGTTTGAGTTTTTAGGTTAGGATTCTAACTTTGTAAATAAATGATTAATTTTACAATCTTTTGGAGTAAATAAACTGATAATTAATTGAACCATACAATTATAATGAATTAATCATCTTCAAAAAAAAAAAAAAAAACAAAAAAAAAAACAAAAAAAGTATAAACATGACTCACAGAGATGTGTTCCGTCCGACGGCTCGTGCGCAACTGAGCCGCTCTGTGGCTGTCGCCTGTATTTATAGACACTAACCACGTGCTCGGCGCACGTGTTTGAGTTTTTAGGTTAGGATTCTAACTTTGTAAATAAATGATTATTTTTACAATCTTTTGGAGTAAATAAACTGATAATTAATTGAACCCTACAATTATAATGAATTAATCATGTTCAAAAAAAAAAAAACAAAAAAAAAAAAACAAAAAAAGTATAAATATGACTCACAGAGATGTGTTCCGTCCGACGGCTCGTGCGCAACTGAGCCGCTCTGTGGCTGTCGCCTGTATTTATAGACACTAACCACGTGCTCGGCGCACGTGTTTGAGTTTTTAGGTTAGGATTCTAACTTTGTAAATAAATGATTAATTTTACAATCTTTTGGAGTAAATAAACTGATAATTAATTGAACCATACAATTATAATGAATTAATCATCTTCAAAAAAAAAAAAAAAAACAAAAAAAAAAACAAAAAAAGTATAAACATGACTCACAGAGATGTGTTCCGTCCGACGGCTCGTGCGCAACTGAGCCGCTCTGTGGCTGTCGCCTGTATTTATAGACACTAACCACGTGCTCGGCGCACGTGTTTGAGTTTTTAGGTTAGGATTCTAACTTTGTAAATAAATGATTATTTTTACAATCTTTTGGAGTAAATAAACTGATAATTAATTGAACCCTACAATTATAATGAATTAATCATGTTCAAAAAAAAAAAAACAAAAAAAAAAAAACAAAAAAAGTATAAATATGACTCACAGAGATGTGTTCCGTCCGACGGCTCGTGCGCAACTGAGCCGCTCTGTGGCTGTCGCCTGTATTTATAGACACTAACCACGTGCTCGGCGCACGTGTTTGAGTTTTTAGGTTAGGATTCTAACTTTGTAAATAAATGATTAATTTTACAATCTTTTGGAGTAAATAAACTGATAATTAATTGAACCATACAATTATAATGAATTAATCATCTTCAAAAAAAAAAAAAACAAAAAAAAAAAACAAAAAAAGTATAAACATGACTCACAGAGATGTGTTCCGTCCGACGGCTCGTGCGCAACTGAGCCGCTCTGTGGCTGTCGCCTGTATTTATAGACACTAACCACGTGCTCGGCGCACGTGTTTGAGTTTTTAGGTTAGGATTATAACTTTGTAAATAAATGATTATTTTTACAATCTTTTGGAGTAAATAAACTGATAATTAATTGAACCATACAATTATAATTAATTAATCATCAATAATAATTAATTAACCCTCAAAATAAATAACATTAACATAATTTGTGTTTTTAAACAATTAATTCGTGATCATAATTGTAATCAACTCTTAATCTAATTATTCGTTGATGTAGCTGCATCTTATATAGTTGACGAGGTTCTTTAAATAATGCACTTGCGCCGATACACATGATTACCATAATTTTGTTTTGAGCTCTATCTAGTAACGAAGATTTTGTATAAGTTGGTAATTACAATATTTGTTAAGTTACATGTTAAGACATTTTGTATATTGGTATTGTATTGACTGCCTCGTGGGTCTAGTGGTCGCAAGCGCGACTGCTGTGCATGAGGTCTTGGGTTCGATTCCCAGGTCGGGCAAAGTGTTATTGGGTTTTTCCATCACGAATTTCTCAGTAGCAGCCTCGGAGTCTGGATTTGTGCCCGGTTGATGGCAATAGGCTCGCCCCCTATTACATGGGACTAACAAAACATAACTGGCGAAATGTGGGTGTACTAATGGGAACACCTCTGCCTAACCCTTCGGGGATTACAGGTGTGATGTTATGTGTTATGTTATGTATATTGGTACTGATGGTTAGTAATTAATATGGCATATTTAATTACTTTTTTAAATATTGTGGGTTGACTTTGTTTGGCAAATCTAAGTTCCATTAAAAGGTTTTCGCCTTTATTTAATTAGGAACATAATAAACAGCTGTGTTTATATTAACAATAATAAATCTGGGATCTGGTACACTTGCGCGAAAGACATTTCCGCGCCAGACACTTGCGCGAGTCCCTTTGCGCGCCAAGACACATGCGCGAATGGACTTTTGCGCGCCTAGACCTTTCCGCGAACAGACACTTGCGCGAATGGACATTTCCGCGCCAAGACACTTCCACGAGTCCCTTTGCGCGCTGGCCACTTGCGCGAAAGACACTTCCGCGACAGACATATGCGCGCCTATACTTGCGCGATAGATACTTCCGCGAAATATGCGCGAAGTATATTTTTATAAAGGACAATGGGCAAAATTCTTGAATTAGGGTTCCGTTACTTTTTTTACAAAATATGCGTCATGGGTGTCGTGTCCATGGTTTTCGGGGGTGCTGATGACGAAAATGAGGTCTAAAAGAAAATCCAAGATGGCGGCCGGAAAAATTTCCAAGATATGCTTCATGGGTGTCGTGTCCATGGTTTTCGGAGGTGCTAATGACGAAAATGGTGTCAAAATGAAAATCCAAGATGGCGGCCGGAAAATTTTCCAAGATATGCTTCATGGGTGTCGTGTCCATGGTTTTCGGGGGTGCTGATGACGAAAATGAGGTCTAAAAGAAAATCCAAGATGGCGGCCGGAAAAATTTCCAAGATATGCTTCATGGGTGTCGTGTCCATGGTTTTCGGGGGTGCTAATGATGGAAATGGTGTCAAAATGAAAATCCAAGATGGCGGCCGGAAAATTTTCCAAGATATGCTTCATGGGTGTCGTGTCCATGGTTTTCGGGGGTGCTGATGACGAAAATGAGGTCAAAATGAAAATCCAAGATGGCGGCCAGAAAATTTTCCAAGATATGCTTCATGGGTGTCGTGTCCATGGTTTTCGGGGGTGCTGATGACGAAAATAAGGTCTAAAAGAAAATCCAAGATGGCGGCCGGAAAATTTTCCAAGACATGCTTCATGGGTGTCGTGTCCATGGTTTTAAGGGTGCTGATGACGAAAATGAGGTCAAAATGAAAATCCAAGATGGCGGCCGGAAAATTTTCCAAGATATGCTTCATGGGTGTCGTGTCCATGGTTTTCGGGGGTGCTGATGACGAAAATGAGGTCAAAATGAAAATCCAAGATGGCGCGCAAAGGGAGTCGCGGAAGTGTCTTGGCGCGGAAATGTCCATTCGCGCAAGTGTCTGTTCGCGGAAAGGTCTAGGCGCGCAAACGTCCATTCGCGCATGTGTCTTGGCGCGCAAAGGGACTCGCGCAATTTGTGTTCTTAGAAATTGTCAACCATTTTTTTTTTAATGCATTGATGTGCGATTGTGACTATGTCAATCGATTATTTTTTTATTTCAATCGATTCGAGTAATTAAAATTACTCATATCAGATATCGACTCGTAAAAATTAATATAAATGGAATTTAAGTTTAAATTACAATAAACATTAATTATTTATGCTATCCAGCTCAGTTAATAATTGTTATTTATAGTTTTCTAGTTCAAGACTCCACAGAAAAAATATGTATCTACGATAGGTACCTACCTATATTTTTTTTTCTGAAATTTTATATTAAATTTAATTAAGAAATTTAATTTGGGTGCGTTACCTACTTTTTTTAAATTTGATGCAGCGTGCACAGTATACATTTATCTCAGATTGGTGTATATCGCGTTTTTCACACATTTAATAGAACGTCTAATTATTTGCATCAATATTAATAATTAACTTATCTAATTAGTTTGACTGGGGCTGTAACATTGGACTAGGGTTGCGTACATCCAAATGAAAAAAGAAACCTTATAGGATCACGCGTGTGTTTGTCTGTCCGTCCGTTTGTCACAGTCAAAATCCAAGATGGCGGCCGCAAAATTTTACAACATATGCATTATGGGTATCGTATCCATGGTTTTCGGGGGTGGGGATGCCGAAATTGAGTTCGAAGTGAAAATCCAAGATGGCGGCCGCTAAATTTTACAACATATGCATTATGGGTATCGTATCCATGGTTTTCGGGGGTGGTGATGCCGAAATTGAGTTCGAAGTGAAAATCCAAGATGGCGGCCGCTAAATTTAACGACATATGCGTCATGGGTATCATGTCCATGGTTTTCGAGGGTGCTAATGCCGAAAATGAGGTCGAAGTGAAAATCCAAGATGGCGGTCGTGAAATTTTATAAAAGATGCGTCCTGGGTTCGTGACCACGAAATAAACCCAAAACCAAGGAACCAACACCCATGACGCATATTTTGTAAAATTTCACGACCGCCATCTTGGATTTTCACTTCGACCTCATTATTTTAAGTCTACGCAAAACAAAATAATTCAGCTAATATTTTAGCAGATTTATGCATAATTATGTATTTAATGAATTATGAACATCCTCCTTTTTGAAGTCGGTTAAAAATATCTACTTAAGTAAATCTTATACCTTATTAAAAATAACTTACGCTCCTGATTAAGCTTTGCGTTTATTTATCCATTTAATATAAAATATAAATCCTGAGAAATATTATCAAAAGATTTTTTTTTTCATTCGGACTCCTTTGGCCAACCTCGATTTTATTTCAAGTATCGATTAGGCTGAACGCGACTTTTGAATCGAATTATGAAACTTGGGTAAACGGTCAGCACTAAGAAGTGCCACAATTTTGTGTAAATTTTGACAAAATTTGATTGTATTTTTAAAGTACTTATGTATGGATAATGCCAAAAACAACAATGGAGATGGAATGATAATGTCTTTATTTCGTCTGAATGCATCTTTTCAGCAAGCGAGAAGATTCTTTATGTACTTAATTTTAGCTAATCTGAGTGGTCTGCCTTTGGATAGGGTGCAGAAAAACTTATATTGTACCAATTTTGCAGTGATCTGAAGTGGTTTAACCGACCTCGAGTTATAATTAAAGATATTTGCCACAAACTTATTTTATAAAATAGTTGCAAACGTTAATTTTTCTTAAAAATTGAATCTTGAAAGATGATGTAAATTCCAGAATTTTATGACGTGATCCACAACACCCTGCCGAGTCAAGGGATGTGTCAAATGTCAAAATCTTGTCGAGCAGAGTGGTTAAATTAAATTGCATTTAAAAAAAAATCATCGGTTTTTTAGAAAACTTCAACTATATCTTATGACCCTGCATACCTATCTCTTTTGTTAACTTTTGTACTTTTGTACTTACGGCGTAGAATTTAGCTAGAGTAGTAGCTTTCTAGATTAACATATTTTTTTTTAGTTAGATTTGTCTTTCAACTGACCTCTAAACATATTTAGTTACTAACTTTGGAACGCGAATTCGTCTGCGTATTTTTTTGCGGATCCCCAGTTTTTCGCAATTAAATCCTGTAGCGCTCAGGGTTAACATAGCTTTCTATTATCAAAAGAATTTCTAGAACCGAACCAGTCATTTCGAAGATTAATGCGATCAAAGACAAAACCTCTTCAGCTTTAAAATATTCTTTAGTATGGCAGTAAACATCCATTACGTAACAAGTGTAAAGATAAAACTTGTTTTTGCCCAACCTGGGAATTGAACCCAGAACATCACGCTCAGTAGTCGTGCTCGTGACTATGGCACGAACGGCTATAAGATTCATAGAAAGCTTGAAAACCAACACATAAACAACAACACTAATTAATAATCTCATATCACGCGTACTTACCTTACATTAATACGCAATTAATCTAAGGTATTAATTAATTAATTAATGAATCCTCAGCGATACGACGCGACGTCGACGCAAGCCGCTCGAACGGCGCGCTTATAAATTGATTTATTATTAAAATCACCAACAAAACTTTATCTACTACGACTTATTTTCCCAAGAGAGAACAATTAATTCCACCAGTAGGTACTCGCTTGTAAGCACTAAAATACAGACTTGGCGAAAATAATATTAAATTATAACTTCAAGATGGATGTTGCGAAAATGTTAGTCTCGTATTCTGTAAGAGAATGATAGGATTTTGTTAGAAAATTAGGGTTTGAAGAGCAATTGAAAGATGGTTGGAGAGTAGAGGTACATTCGAACAAGCTATTTGGTATTTAGGCAGCTATATTGTAACTTCTTTTAAACAAATATGAGTGTAGTAATTCTTTAAAATCAGTCTAAATAGGTTTCACAATTATTAGACACCACAAGCTTAAAAAATGAACACAAAATAATCAGTCCAAAAAGGTGCCAAAATTTTTAGATAGGCACCACGAGCTTAAAAAGTAAACACAAAATAGGAATTAATGGCAATAATAATAATAATAATTCCTTTATTTCAGGCAACTGAGGTCCATAAATTTAAATACATAAATAAATCTTACAACTATAAACTAATACATATAAAAATATAAATATTGTACGAAGTGACGGTGCGGTGTCGTGTTGCGCTGCGTGGTGTCGCGTAGCTTTCCGCGGAAACGCCGATACACGACACCCTCCAGCCAAAACTCTTCCTTAAGGAAGGTCTCAACGCTATGCGTCGGGACTCGCACCACAAACGACAATGAAGCAGAAAGATAATTATTGTTGTCTGTGAAACAAACAGCTTGTTTGCCCGTACAAGCATATCGACTCGAATTTTATATACAGTTAATAATTGTATGGTGGTAAGAAAATTTTCGTGTGCGAGGCCGACTTAGGTATTTACTTTGCTTTTTCTTAGCACGCCATTATGTGTGGCGCATATTTCTTTTAAATATTTGTATTTATATAATTTTTATTTTTAAGATTTAATACCAACCTGTTCCCATTATACTTTTATGTAAAAAAATCTTTTTATGTTATGTGCTTCATTTTCGCATGACTAAACAGTTCTTTTCTTTCTTTCATGTAAGCAAAAAAGAAACAATCCTTTAAAAACCATTTACAAGATAACTAAAACAAACAAAAACATTTTAAAACCACACAAAAGTAAAATCTCCTTGCCGCCTGACTTTGTCCCGCATTTTTCCACGATCAAACTTTTTAAGGATTAATTAGAGGAGTTCTCTTAATTAATCTTTAGAAGTTAAATCGCCCCCAACTCGGCTTTGGATGCTTGCAGCCCCTTAGCGGCATGTCATAAGGTTTTGTTTTAAGTGACTTAATTCGTAACGAGTTTTGGTAACATCTTTTAAAGGACTGGCCCTCGTAACTTGTCAGCTATGTACAACAAAACTGCCCCGTTGATCTCCGGGTCGTAAGCGCTACTGCAGAGCGTAGGGTCCTGGATTTGATTTGCATGTCGAGCACAGGCAAATGTAGGTGTAGGAGCTGGGTACACCTCTGTCTAACCCTTCGGGGATTATAGTAGGCGTGATGTTATGTTGTGTAGTACTGTAATTTTTTTTATCTGCGATGGGCTTGCTCTTAACTTTAGTCTAGTAGGGAGTGTCAGAGACAAAGTCTTAGTTGGAGTAAGCTTACCAGAAAAAGCCTGTTTCTCTAACTTTGAATAGATTAGGGTCGAATGCATTCGGAAATACAGACGCAGCTTGTATCCGACTTCATCCGCGTCAACGTCAATTTTCTGCGTTGTTTTAATATTTAGCGCTAAAGCGTAATTCTAACATAACATAACCCCGAAGGGTTAGGCAGAGGTGTACCCATTGGTACACACACATTGCGCCAGTTATGTTTAAGTCCCATGTACCTAATAGGTGGAGAGCCTATTGCTCATCAACCAGGCACAAATCCAGACCCCGGGGCAGCTACTGAGAAATTTCTGAAAGAAAAAGCACTTTGCTTTTGCTCAAGGCCTCATGCTCAGCAGTCGCGCTTTGCGACCACTAGACCAATGAGATAGTGTATAGTAGGTACTACAATACCATTATTTTAGAAATGCATAATGAAAATATCATCTCCCTAATGGTATTCAATCAATTACTAATATCCAAACAAATCCAATTTGAGTACTTGTTTTCTAATTTTATCGTACACAAGAGATAAATAATATCCCTGCCTCAAAATCCATATTTTATCTAACTTCCAACTAGAACAACGAATTTATGCAACAATTTATTATGCGAAGTTGAAATTAATCACTGAACAGTTTATTTATCACTACAAAGGGAATATTTGTCTTGTTTACGTTGAAAATGATAATTGTATTCAATATGTTTTTCTAATACATTACGTTAAATCTAACATGTAGGTATTTAATACTACCGTTACCGTTACTACCGTTTTTTTACTGTTTTAAAGAGTAAATTTTTGGTATGCTAGCTTTTACCCGTGATTTTGTCTGCGTAGACTTCTCTACTGCTCGCTTTTAATATGGTTTTATCAAAAGGTAGAATTATTTAAGAAGGTTTATGTATCTACATTACCTACATATATTGCACCCATGCAAAGGCAAGGTTGTAAAAAATAAGCCAATGTTTTAAAATATGCCGTAGAAACACAAAAATCAATATCTATTTGTGTGCCAACATTCAATTCCGTTCAACCGTTTATGCGTGAAAGAGTACCTAATAAACATCTATCCATCCATCTTCACAAACTATTGCATTTGAAATAGTTATAAGTTTACCACATTTTCTACTTTTTTTTTTTGGGACAAGCCCGCCACACTGTTCCCACCTACTGCAACGCCAGAATCAACAGTGGAGGCCACCAGAAAAGCGTCGAGGCAATGAAGCTTGACGAGTCCCAGAAAAACGATGAACTGTCTTGGGTCCCGCAACGAAATTCATCAGAAAAGAATAGCGGAGGAGTAAGAAAATATACCTAGTTCATACAGTAATAGTTACATATTCTACTTATTAATCGTATCAAAGTATGCATGTACATATTGTTTTGTAATGTACAGTCGCCAGCACATTAGACTATACCTTTTTATTGTAAAATCGCTCCTATTGCAACCGCATATGATGCCGCGCTTAAAGCGCTGTCGTATGAAAGACGAATTTGTAAAAATGGTACACGATAACTTGAGTGTGAAGCGTGCTATTGAGTACTAAGTGCATAACATCACATAATCTGTCGATACACGTATTCTACATAATATCTCAGCGTGTGAAAGGCACGCTTTCACAAGATGAGATTCACACGGGTGCATTGTCAATTTCCAATAAAGCGCTCGCGAGGCTGCGACGCGAGCAGATTAGCTGTGAGCCGTGCATGATATCTGTTCCTTTATTGTGATGCTTCGATGCTGGATTATGCACGGAGAAGTGTAATACATAATGCGTGACCTTATTACGTGGTTCCAGGAGTTTAAACTTGTAACGGAATGTAAGAGAAATGCATGTAGTTATGGCGATTAACTAACTTGGGTACATGACGTCATTTACAAATAATTCCAAGACACACTTCTTAAAAATAAAGTACACTTTTTTTTCCTCTGAAAATCCGATTAATATTCAATTAACAGTCAAAATATATTTTTATTTGTTTCGAAATCAATAATAAGGTAATTGAGTTGGCAAAAACGTGACGTCACAGTTTATTAGTGCACATATTTTGAAAAATTGCGATTTTGTTAAGAAACATAACATAACATAACTTCACGCCTGTAATCTCCGAAGGGTTAGGCAGAGGTGTACCCATTAGTACACCCACATTTCGCCAGTTATGTTTTTAAGTCCCATATAATAGGGGGCGAGCCTATTGCCTTTGTTAAGAAACCATTATGAAAAGTTTTTTATTCGTAATAAAACCGTTCTTAACACTACTTTTTTATTTATTTGCCGTTAAAATAATTTAGTATTATTAAAGTTCAGCACGGATGTCTATTTACTTAATATAAAAAAAATTATAAGCTTCCTATTATAAAATAAAAAATAGAAGTACTCTTTGTGTTACTTGTGCTGGACCGTGTAATTTAATATTTTTTTGTAAAAAATCATAAGCGTACACTGGCTTTTGTTTTAGTTTGTTAAAAGATTCCTTTGTATTAACAAAACTAATGTAATGGTTTTCAGAGGTAATGCGAGCATAAAATCCGTTACATGGGACTCAAACAGAACTGGCCAAATGAGGGTGTACTAATGCCTACCTCTGCCTAACCCTTCGGGGATTACAGGCGTGATATTATGTTATAAGCAGTCATTGTTGCACAAAAGCATCAGCAACCATTGTTGTGTTATGCAGTCGTATCAAGCAATCATTTTGGCTCAAATTTATTTAGTTTGATGCGCAGCATGAAAGATTATTGACAGAAATGTATCTTTTTTCATCCCGTATATTAGTGACGGGCCTGTTGGTCTAGTGGTTAGCGGCCCTGACTGCTAAGCCGGAGGTCGTGGGTTCGATTTCCACCCAGGACAAACTTTGTGTGATGAGCATGATTGTTAGTTCTGTGTCTGGGTGTGATTTATCTATAATATGTTTGTATTTATAAATTATATAAGTATGTACATCAGTTATCTGGTTACCATAACACAAACTCTGCTTAGCTTGGGATCAGATAGCCGTGTGTGAGTTGTCCTAAGATATTTATTTATTTATTTATTTATTAGTCGCAGATGTCCCACGTAATGAGACACAATTGATTTTCTATCGTTCTGTCATACCGGTAAGTCAGCAGGGCCTAACTACAATTCACGTAGCCGTAAATTGCGCATACTGCCCGTATACTTCAATGAACAGTCGTTTCCAAGCAATTGACAGCAAGCGACTGGCCTGTTGGTCTAGTAGTTAGTTAGTAACCCTGACTGCTAGGACGGATGTCGTGGGTTCGATTCCCACCCAGGACAAGTCTTCAAGTGTTAAGCAGGATGATTTGTTCTGTGTCTGGGTGTAATTTATATATAATATGTATGTATTTAGAAATATATAAGATTTTATCAGTTGTCTGGTTACCATAGTACAGGCTCTGCCTAGTTTGGATCAGATGGCAATGTGTTGGTTGTCCTAAAATATTATTATTAATTATTTTTGCTCAATGTTACCTAGTTCTATGGGTAGTATGTAAAGTTAACGGCTATGTAATGTGGATTTTAACACCCGTTTTTATAAATACCTACACTACTGAGTATATTAAGGAAAGACAAATAACGAAAACCTAATTTTCAATACAGGATAAACTAGTTTGTCCCACATTGAAATCAAGCTAATTTAATTAGCTAAATGAAACTCAACGTATTAGCAAACGAATTATTTTCCCAACGCTGCCAAGCAAGTTAGAATTAGATTCACATTCACAATATCAACAAAAGTTGTATACCAACGGATTCCGTACGTAACGTTGAAAGCAAGCGAAACTTCCCACAGAATAAGAAATTCGTATAGATGTGAAACTCATGCACTTGCCTCTCTTACGTATGCCGATGCCGCAAAAGTAATTTCCCCGGTACGACCAGCACTGACGATATATTTAATTTTATTGTTTAGGTACTAATTTTGGACAACAATACAATCTATCTTTTCAGTAAAACATCGTATAACTAGCGTTAGTAACACAAAACAACAAAGGCAAGTTTTTTTTATATAAACCCGCCACTATATTCCCATACACAGCAATTTCTGAAAGCGAGACAGATGCGACACTCTATAAGTTTCGGGGAAAGATTCAACTGTCTTGGATCCCGCGACGAAATAAATCAGAAAAAAAAAACAACGGAAGAGAGTAACAACGGGTTTAATCGATAACGGAGTGCGAGGACCGCAGTTCACAATTCAATTCCGAATTATGTTGCACATCGAACTACCTGCCATGTCTGCGTGTCTCTGCCTGTTTTATCTCCTGCTTCATACGGAGTGAAGTGGAAATTTAGTTTTTTTTTCGTACTCCTCCACTGTTCTTTTCTGATTAATTTCGCTGCGGGAGCTAAGACAATTGGATCTCTTGTCTCAAGCCCAGAGCTCACTAACTAGTTGGTTTTGGTGCTTTCTTGGTGGTCGCTAAAATGAGTTCAGGCGACCAGGAGATGCAGTTGTTCAGAGTAATATAGTACCGGGTACACGATGCACCTTTTTAAGACGCCGTCAACATGTGGCATCCTTTCTACACAATCATAATCTATGGTAAGACCTCAGTTCGAGCCTCGTCTCCATATCAAAGGAAATAAAGCGACCAAGCTAACAACGTGTGTTGACTAACCGAGACGGACTGATTCCGCGAATTTGTGGAGTGTTTAAATTAGGATCTATTTGCTTAAATAAGGCTGATACCTAGAACTAAATACACTTTTTTGGTGGCAGCAAATAGTAAAGAATTTTCTTCATATATCCTAAATATATGAGTGCAAAAATAATGGAATAATGTTTGATGAATGAAGGTTAGTATTTAAAACAACAATAAAATGTAATATAATAAGAAAAGATAGAGATAAAATGAAAATCTATTTATTTATTTAACATAATAAAATTTCAATACCAATAGATGGAAGCAAAGATGTTAAATAATATAAGTATATGTTACAAACTATAGTAGAGAAGGTATTTAAGGCTTCAGAAAATTACAGAAACTTTAGAAAATTCCGAAATTTCATTTGTGTAGCTAAAAATACACAGAGATAAGCAACCACTTCGTTTGAAAGCCTTAGTAATGCTAAATAGAGAAAAACTATAAATCAAGTTATTCGTTTGCCAAATCCACAGGTATTTTAATTTACAAAAAAGAATAATATTTTTTTTTGCATTTACAGGTTTTGAGTCTCTATGTGTAAAAATGGTCACTTATCTACAAACCAGCCCGGCAAGCGTAGCTTAACCTGATGGATCGACCGTACGGCTGTCATTACTTAGCTACGAGATTATAGTTTTTTTGAACTAAATAGTAATTTTGTTCCATATTTGTAAGAATTAAATTATGTATAAAAAAATTAAAATGGCACCTATTAAGTCGTTACCAATAGACCCCTACAAGCTCTAACTCCTTCGCACTCCTGCCCTTGTACAATCAGCGAAAGAGATGGTTACGTATGCAGGGTCGTCAGTTAATGCTAAAGTTGTTTTAGAAACTGATGGATATTTTCACATGACATTTTATTTCAAAAATAGAGAATTTACATTTCATTGATTAAGTTTCAATCGAAGACATCCATCGGTTCCTAAGAAAACTTCAATTATAATTCCTCGAGATTCCTGCCTCGTTGGTCTAGTGGTCGCAAACGCGACTGCTGTGCATGAGGTCTTGGGTTCGATTTCCAGGTCGGGCAAAGTGTTATTGGGTTTTTCCATCAGGAATTTCTCAGTAGCAGCCTCGGAGTCTGGATTTGTGCCCGGTTGATGGCAATAGCCTCGCCCCCTATTACATGGGACTAAAAACATAACTGGCGAAATGTGAGTGTACTAATGGGTACACCTCTGACTAACCCTTCGGGTATAAGAGGCGTGATGTTATGTTATGTGTATGTTATGTTCAACTATAATTATCTGACGACCCTGGATACCTATCACTTTTGTTGACTGTACGTTCATGCCTCTGCTGGTCCTATCAAGTCACGAACTCATGTGTGCGCACCGTTAACACACCACATACGTAACATAACGTTACACTAACTTATATGCTTCACGAAACTCAAATGTTTTCTTTCGATTCCCCAGCGACAGCCACAAAATTGCCTCCGTGTATATTTTAGTGTGAAACGGGGTTGGAAGTCAGACTTCAGTGGCGATAAGGCTCTGCCTCGTTGAGCGCGTGGAGCGGGTAATGAGGCGTATGAGCGGGAAAGAAATGATATGGCCGACTGCTGGTTTGACGAGATCATCTATACACACATAAAATGCTTTGTCCTGAATGACTGACGGGTCATCGCACAGCCTAAACCGCTGAACGTAGAGACCTGAAAGTTGGAGGGTGTGTTCTTTGTATGACGTAGACATTCAATATGAAAGGATTTCCCATAATTCACCCTCTAAAGGAATGAAACAGAGTAAGGGAAGAGCGAGTTCACTTGCGAACACACTTTAGTACTATAATATCTACTGCGTACTTAGCTAATCTTTATTGAAATTAGCTAAAGCTAGCTACATTCGATCGGGAGACTGTGTAGACTTTAGAATTAAGACACAAACGGAACACAAAAAAAAAAACTTTTTTTTTTAATAAAATAGAGTTACAAATCGGTCTCAATCTGTGTGTCGGGTCCTTAATATTAGGCCGCCACGCTAATCGCCCCGCTCTATCGACAAAACAGAACACAGCCTCAAAGTACGCAACATAGACTATAACCATTTATATTTTACTATACGAAATGATAGCTGTGCTCAGCGTGCTTCTTAAAATTCTCTTTGTATTTTTACCACTTACAATTCTTCGGAGACAACTCAGAAATTGTCGTATTGTTTGCACTTTATAAGTTCCCGAGAGCAGAGTCTATAAATTATACCAATTGATTTCCTTGTAAGACAAATAAAACAGAAATGTTGACTTCTTTTTAGTACAAGTTATTTGTTGTGGTTTAAGAATTTTAGATTCTCTAGCGCTGTTTTGTTGTTGAAAGCAAATAAAAAGACTTTTGGAGGTATTTACCATTAAAAGTCTTTTTTCTTTGAGGATTGAAATCGAACTAAACGAAAATAAATATCAACTCAATACCTAATTATAAACTAAGTACCTATGTAACGTTCTACTTCTAAGTTGTCAGTCAAACATCGCCGAGCTCACCCTGATATTCTTTAGACTATTTACGCGAGGAAACAATACAAACAAAACATAATTCTATTCGAATAAATTATAACAAACATCAGTCTCACAGAACAATACAATAATTTTTATACACACAGAATCCTTCATGAAGCCAAGACAAGGGAATAGGCGAAAGATAAGAATATATTAATAAAAAATACAAAAAGGATCTTACGATAATGAAACAGCAAAATGCGCGCGCAAGGCCATTTTTGTAAAGGCCCAGCCACATCGAAGCGGTCAACTTGCGAGCGCGATCTTGGTCGCGGACGCGGTTAGATACCGCAGTAGTATTTTGCTCGCGTTAATGTTGGCCCGGCTAAGGTGGGTGTACCATGGAAGGCCACTCTAACAAATAAACAGTTATTATTCGTTTATTTACTGGATAAATGAAACTAACAAATATCTAAGTTATACTTTGTTTTATTATGTAACATATAAACCACTTTTTTGAATTTCATATTTGATCAATATTGATTAAACTTAAGTTTCATTGAACTCTTCCAAATGGCCTTGCTAGGAACAAGGCTCCTTAGAAGGCCATTATAATAAATCAGTCATTTAACACTAAAAATTAATAAATAGCGATTAAATCTACAATAAAAAGAAATGGTTTATATGTTACGTAATAAAACAAAGTATTACTTAAATATTTGTTAGTTTCATTTATCCAGTAAATAAACGAATAATAACTGTTTATTTGTTAGAGTGGCCTTCTATGGTACACTCACCTTATTTTAACGTCGCCGATTTCCGATATCAATGACACGAGGGACCGTTCGGCCAAAATAGTAGCGCAAACGATTCACCGCCGCGTCTGTGATTTCCAGTTCGATGGGTGTTTATGTAAATAGAAGGAATTTGTCATCACATGGCAATAACTACGAAATTTTAATAATTGGCCTTCGAAGGAGCATGGCCTTCCATGGTCCACCCACCTTATATAAAATTGTATCTGACTCCGCCCGCAGGTTGTCCGCTCCGGTGTGGCCGGACCTTAAAGACATATTGGGGCTAATGATAATAGATGAACAAAAACATAATATAAAAATGTCTGTGTTGATTTTCAGAGTAAGGATACTCATACAAATACCTAATTATAATTCATTGCATTTTACCGGCACGGAATAATATGCCACGTCGTCTTTTCTATCTGCGCATGCCTATCTGTAGATATCTTATTCGGTTAATTCTGTAAAATTCTTCTTTGCTTAGAAACAATTTAGATAAAGTCAGCTTGACGCTTCACTGTCTTTCCCTTTGCGCTCTAACCTAACTGTCCTTCCCATTGCAACAATTAAGAATCTCAACTCCAATTCACCTAAATTCACCAAGGCAGATTTTTACAGAATAGCACTGCCAGAGCCAAAAAAAAAAGAGCAGCGACATTAAGCATTAAAACGGTGACAGTAATCAATACTATTTATTACTGTCACCGTTAAGGTAAATAATATAATATGCTAGGTACCTGCATGTAACTATGTAGGTAAGCCAGCAAGAGCATGGCCTATCCTTGTCACCTTTATTTTTTTTATAATATTATAATTAAGAGGTGATTTTCACCAATGTAAAAAGAGTGTTTCTAAAACTGTTTAAGGCCTGGTTCACATTAGGTTGGACCGACACTTTTATCGGCCCGACCGACAACTCACAACTGCTTTGTGACCACCCCGGGTCGTCACAAAGCAGTTGAGAATTGGCTTTGGTAAAACGACAGTATCGACGGTGGTGTTCACACTAGGTCGGCAGCTTCTAGTGTGAGCAGCAACACCCGACAGTCAGTCAACGGCAAAACTGTCGGTCCGACTTAATGTGAACCAGCTCATAAGGGTCGAAGATACACGTAATTGGGATTTTTTTATAAACATAATTAATTTATTATATGTATACTAGCTGACCGGCCCACGCGTTGCTGTGGCTCAGGTTCACAATCAAAAAATATTAAGACCAATATTAGAGATAAAAACTATCCTATCTCTCAAGTTGGATCGAACTGCACATGGTGTGCAAATTTTATTATAATCGGTTAAGTGGTTTAGGAGTCCTTTGAGGACAAACATTGTGACACGAGATTTATATATATTATTAAGATTTTATCAATTGTGAACAATTGAAAATTGATAAAATTCAAAAAATATCACCTGACTATAAACGCGCTACATACAACTATGGTGAGTAATGACGTCATACGCGCTCGTATTTATTCGGGTGCTGTCGGCGTGTATTCGGTAGGTACTGGATTCAAAAGTAAATTTTTATTTTGAAATAACTTTTGAACTATTGCAAAAATAAAATTAAAAACATAGTTTTGTTAGAAAACTTATACATGATCATTCCATTTATCACAAAAAAAATTGCTCAAAAACCCAATTATAAGATCCTTTAAAAAAATTAAAAGACTTGGAATCTTTCGCTTATCATGCCGTCATAAAAAAGAAGAGTTAAGGGGTTTTAAGTTAAGAGGGAAAACGCCTTATCATAGCGCCTTCAGAATGAGATAGCAACTTTTCATTTTTATTAAAAATTCAACCGTTGAGTAGGACAAATTATAGGGACACTTCATTATAAGTAAGTACTTACTTAAGAACCAGCGTTCTTTATATTCAGGATAGAATGTTGAGATAAGTAATAAGAGTAGGTACCTGCCCGAACCGTTGACGCTATATTAATTGGTATAGACTATATCTACTTTTTAAAATAACGCAAACTGCATTTTTTAGACTTCGAAACTGCTACTGAAAAATTCCTGATGAAAAAACCCAATAACATTTACATACCCCATACATTTACAGTACATTTTAGTCCCATGTACCTAACAGGGGGCGAGCCTATTGCCATCAACCGGACACAAATCCAGACTCCGAAGCTGCTACTGAGAAATTCCTGATGGAAAAACCTAAAAACACTTTGCCCGACCTGGGAATCGAACACAAGACCTCAGGCTCAGCAGTCACGCTTGCGATTACTAGACCAACGAGGCAGTCGAGGAAAAAACAAAGAAAATTGTACATAAAATCAAAATAACCCTAACCTTCTTGCTACAGGAAGGTCTGAAATGCTTTGTAATTAATGATCAACTTCATAACGTATAAGTCAGGGTCCTTGTGGTCGGTTAGGAGTGAACCAAGCAGGGGTAGCAGGATTTCCCGGATGCTCAAAAGTTCGGTTAAGGGGATTAGTATAGTTATTTATGGGTCGTAAGTGGCTTTACAAAAAAATTGTTTCAGGTTATTAGTTTACGAATGTTTCTATGGATTTTATATTATTCTAATTATGTTTTTATTTTTCATTTGTTTATCTGTTGTTGGTGACTGCTAATGACTGTGATTGATAATTTGTTGTTCGAAAATGTAATGTGTGTTTAATGTGTGTATGCTGTTGGTGATAAATTAATGCGTAGATATTTGTTGAGGAAATATTTTTTTTTCTTTTTAATGTGTTATTATTAATCTGGCAAGCGATTTATATTTAGAAATACATATCTACTTAATGAGTAAAAAAAGTAATACATTCGACGTAACGTTAAAAAATGTTATTGCATTTAGAGAAACTTTTTTGGTACTTGTGCTGCCATCTATCATTCAATAACAAAATTAATTTTCATCCGAGTAAACACTATTTTCATTAAGTTTCTAGAATAGAAGATAGATGGCTCTAAATTCAATAACCCAAAGACGTAATGAACTGACAAGGAAAATTACCAATGACCATAATGAGAAATAACCTTCAACGGAGTGCTAAATAATATTGATGTTTAGTGATTTAGTTGTGCATTATTCATTGTCACGAAAGGACTGGCTGAGAAATGACGCGAACTGTGTTTGCTGTTCTATTTGTCATCTTTGTCACGATTGGTTCTACTGGTAAGTACCTACCTATGTACTTTAAACATTTTTAGGGTTCCGTACACGGGGTTGACCCTAATATTACTAAGCCTCCGCTGTCCGTCCGTCCATCCACCCGTCAGTCTGTCAACGGGCTGTATTTCATGAACCGTAACAGCTAGAGAGTTGATTTTTTTACATAATGTGTATTTGTATTCGCTCCTACCCACATATAACAAAAATAAATAAAAGTTTAAAATGAAAGTGGTCTTTACATGAGATCGTGTCTTTTTCCATTTTTGGCTCGTTATTATAATGGCAATTATATTGTACCTACGATGGCAAGGCTACACTTGTGTTTTTTTTTTGTTTTAGGGCTAATTTTTCAATAGTCAGTTATCTGTTATCCTAAAAATTATTATGACAGTTTGACATATTTTCTATAGAAAAGCTGTCAAACTACCATACATAACTCTCAATTAAGAGTTATCTGTCGATTAAAAATTAGCCCTTAGTGGATAAAATATGTAAATAACTACAATCATTTGTTTCGCGGGCTGCGTGCTGACAATTAACGGTTGGATTTCGAGTCAATTTTGGATCTACCGTGTCGGTGAGGCGCAGAGGGATAGCTATTCCCTCCCCCATCACCCTCCCTGATCTGCTCCTTTATGACCACGTTTCATGATCCTCTAATGTTTTCCAGTGCAACTACAATGCAATCCCGGCGAAGAAGAGGACAACTGTCCATCAGACTGCTTCAAAGACAACTGCCCGACAAAAGAGCATCAGTATCGTGAATGTACCAATACGGGAGACTGTGGGGCTCCTCGGTGTAAATGTCACTTCAATACGAAAAGGGCATTGAACGGAACTTGCATTGATACCAGAGACTGCCGTGAGTGACACTGTGTTTTTGTCTTAATCTAAATACAATAAAACTGAAGTGTCTTTGTTTGTTTGTTTAAACGTGCTCAGTTCTGGAACTATCAGTTGGATTGACAATTTATTTTTGTATATGATAGCCAGATGCTTATGGAACTTGACTGCCTCGTTGGTATAGTGGTCGCAAGCGCGAGGCTGCTGTGCATGAGGTCTTGGGTTCGATTCCCAGGTTGGGCAAAGTGTTATTGGGTTTTTCCATCAGGAATTTCTCAGTAGCAGCTTCGGAGTCTGGATTTGTGCCCGATTGATGGCAATAGGCTCGCCCCCTATTACATGGGACTTAAAAAAAAACATAACTGGCGAAATGTGGGTGTACTAACAGGTACACCTCTGCCTAACCCTTCGGGGATTACAGGCGTGATGTTATGTTATGCTTAAGGAAATAGCCCTAAAACATAAAACAAAAACAAACCAAACATGACACTACAAAACGGTGAGAAAAAACACGCGTAGGTACTAAGTCGCAGGAAGTAGCTATAGTTAATAACAATAATAAATTATTTATTTCAAACTAGTAGATACAAACTAAGCATTATTTTAATTTTCGTCGGGCATGCTTAAAAATGTTTAACCCCTCTCACACACCCCCTGTAAGCTCTAGCTTGGCGTTGGTCCCAGACAAGGACTATCAAGACTAATCCTTCCAGTGGTTAATAATATAGGTTAGATTGTCCTTCTGTTGATAATAGGTGATTGACTCGTGCATTTCATGTTTATCTGAGTTAATGAGTTGCCATTTAAAATTGTAATGACCGATGCAATTAAGTCGCGCTCTTTGATTAGGTTTTGAACGCGACGATTCTAATTACTGTAATATTATATATTCAATATGGCGGAAAGTTATCTTACTTATTGGCTTGGAGCCTTGGCCCTCGAGTACCTAAATTAAATTTTCTTATATATTTATATAAGTTTGTTATAATAATAATACATAATATGAGCTCGTGGCTAAGTCATAACAGCCGCACGGGTCGATCCGTCAGGTTGAGCTAAGCTTGCCGAAGTAGATCCGTGGATGGGTGACTATCTTTATACACCGTGACTCCTCCGTGCCTCGGAATGCACGCAAAACCGTTGGTCCCGACTCTTTGACAGTCGTTACGGGACGTAAGAAGCCCGAAAGTCTGACAGCCAGTCTTACCAAGGAGTTTCGTATTACCCAGTAACTGTGTTGTGGAGGTCAAATAGGCAGTCGCTTCATGTAAAATACTAGTATTTAGCTGTCGTTAGACTGGAAGTTAACCCCAACATGCTTAAGAAAAGGCTAGGCAGATGATGATGATCATTTTTTTAAAGTTTCTCTTCTCACAAATATTTTTTCAAATTTTCAGCTCCATTCAAATGTGACCGTTCGAACGAGGAGTACGTCGCCTGTCCACCATACTGTCCGACCGATGACTGCAAGCAAGCCACGCCTAACGGAGATTGCCCCTTATACGGCCGTATACTAATAGTAGTCGAATGCGAACCGGCCTGCCGATGTATCAAAGGATACTGGAGAAAAAATGGCAAATGTGTACCTTATAATGAGTGTCGTAAGTGCTAAATTCGCAATAATTAATCCAAATTTTACATTACTATCTAAATAGATATTGGTCTAGCTTATTACATAGGATCTGATAATCGATAATTTTTAAATCCATTTTTATGCTCTCGTAATTTAGGATTGAATTAATTATGAAGTCTTCGCAAACGAAGTCGCAGACAGAAGCTAGTTAGAAACTAAATAAATACGAACATAATGAGAACATAACATGTTGACACCTTATAATGGAACGATAATGAAAGAGTGTACTTAGAGTTTTTTGCACGTTCTTGTCCATAGAGGGCTACCAACCATGACAGACCTAACCATGTCAGAGGTCCTTGAGGTGGTTTAGAAAATCTGACACTAGGGTGTGGGGGGTCGTAAGACCTTACTGCTCACACGGTAAAGAAAGAGAAGAGAGAGGCCTACCTCCGTTATGGAACGAGCAACTAGCTTTAACTTTCTGAATAACTGACCGACTCCTTGACAATTCAAAAGTGTCTGTAAATTGTCTTAAAGAAATAATTGCTTTGGAGTTTGACTTTGAATACCGACAGCAAAATACCTAAAAATGTTTTCTGTTTTCAGTTCGTTCAGATTGAAGGATAAACAAGGAAACTATTTAATATGGAAGTGTCAACAATGAATACTACGACGCTGAAATAAATACCTAAATGTTACCGTAATAAACAAAAAGGGCGCAACTGCATCTCGGCCACTGGTGAAAAAGGCGCATCTCATGTTGGAACAATTATCTAAAATATTTCCATTATGAAACCTTAAGGCCTACGCATACCACATAAAAATTTTAATCCTCTGCCATTCCGTACCGGTATGCGTACCTAGACCCGAAATCTTGACATTTTAGGTTTATACCGACTGATGGAGTTATAATACTGATTTTAATCGTTATAATTCTGAAAATACATACTTCTCACGCCCGCGAAAGTTTTGTTTTTTTGCAATTTGCAAGACATATGACTTGCAAATTGCAAAAAAACGTAAGAAACTTTGAATTTCGTGGGCTACCGCGGCGCTTCTACCTTAAGTGTAATATCTTTGGTTTTCTGAGTGTAATGGAATGAAGTACTTAATTTATTTAAAACATGATGGATTTTATTCGTCACACATTTCTTGCTAAAAGTATTGATAAACATACATAAATACATATGAAGCACACAAACACAAGGCAACAACACAAAGCTTAATTTAATCTCAAAAACCTTTCGTTTTAGCTCAAATTATAACTATTGTAAAATACTTTTTCAGAGATTATATTAGGCATAGAACTCG
Organism: Hoplodrina ambigua; assembly: GCA_949774945.1. Lineage (NCBI taxonomy): Eukaryota > Metazoa > Arthropoda > Insecta > Lepidoptera > Noctuidae > Hoplodrina > Hoplodrina ambigua. The sequence goes on from OX458967.1 coordinate 11,688,096, forward strand.
GTATGAATTTGCATAATTTTTTTTGCTTTACGTGCTTTTTTTTTAAATCTTTTTATATATATAATTTATCGGTACGTGTACGTCACTGAAGTCCTCTTAAACTGCTGGACTAATTTTAATGATTTCTTTTTTCCACATGTCTCGATTTATTAGATGTCTGTAAATCAATACCTGGAGTCTATTGCCACCCCCAGCACAATTTCCTTGACTTAAGTAAACTAATGAATTCAATTTTTAACCTACTAGTAACACTTATCTTATTTTGTTTGATCTACTGTAAATTCTGTTTTTTTAAGTTTCTTTTGTAAGTTTAGTAATTAAGTTATATTATTACTAACCAATAACTTAGTTGATTATAAATACATAGTGTTTTTTTTTTTGTAATTTGTCCTGTTTTTGTTGCATTTCCACCATTAAATTAGTACCTAAACCTATAAGGATAGGTCAAAAATTAATTCTGCACTTATCTACCTACTAGGTATTATTAACTAAATCGTGCACTAAATCACGACTGGCCCATTCCAAATACTATAACTTCTTTTGTTTCTCTAATCTATTAAATTAAGTGATTATTAAAATATTGCATGGTGCTGCACTACTGTTTTTTTTTGTTCTGTGTGGTGATTCAACATCATTGCTGACCATCAAATAAGGTAAGTGTCAGGTGGAACAGTAATATAAACATTAAGTAAAATAAATATACAGGGTCATTGTTAATTTAACAAAAACCTAAAAAGGAGTCATTGTACTCATCATTATGAACAACTTTTGCTATGGGACCAACCTTGAAATCAAGATAAAAAATACAAGTGTTCCCTACAAAAACACTTTAGACTCAATACTTCTAAATAGTATTTAGGTCCCGACTGTTATATAGTCGTTACCCTTTGCATCATGCAGTTGGTTAAAAAAGATAATGCGAGAACTGCAATTTGTAACTTTATGACGTCATAATCATCGTCATTCGCATCACAGTAAACCCCGTCATGGGGCAATAGATAAACCGGTTACGTCATTATTATATGTGTAATTAAAAAAATCCCGTGTGTGCGTGTTTTTTTCATGTAAAAAGAAATCATCGGGGAGCTTGTGGCTAAGTAATAATAGCCTCACGGATCGATCCATCAGATTATGCTACGCATTCCCGGATTGTTACACACCGAGATTCCTCCGTGCCTCTGAAAGCACGATACGTGAATTATTGACAGTCGTTACGGGTCATCAGAAGCCCGAAAGTCTGAAACCAGTCTTACTAAGTGGTATCGTATTAGCCAGTTACTGAATTGTAGAGGTCAGATGGGCAGTCGCTCCACGTAAGTTACGGTATTCAGCTGCATCCGGTTAGTCTGGAAACCGACCCCAACATAATCGGGAAAAGGCCGGGTACATTAATCGAACAAAACTCATGTCAAGTAAGTTTTATAACGTACTAGCAACTGCTCGCGACTTCGTCTGCGTAGACTTCAGAATTATTCCAAATTCCTAAATTGTCCTACAGGAACATAAAAACGGCATAAAAAGTATTCCATAAGTTAGGATAAAAGAATATCTATGTTTGCAAAATTTCAGCTAATTCTGCTGAGTCGTTAAAGATTAATTGAGTAACAAACATCAACAAACAAACATACACACTTTCACATTTTAAATATACATAAGATAATCATTATCTTTGAGTCACGCCGTAATTGAAGTAGTTTGAAGTGCTGCGCGCGTTAACGCGTAAAATAAAACAGATGGTTTAAAAAAAAAACACGTTTATATAAATGATATATTACATTACTGCTCATGACCAGACGTGGTTTAGTCGCGATGTCGATTAGGTTACTGTTTGCCGTCGCTTTAGTGGCTAATGTATTGGCTTTAGTGGTTTGTACAGGTAAGGAAAACTTATTTATTTATCGTTTTGTAAAAAACGCCGTTCTTGTTTCTTCTGTTTTTTTTTTGGTTGTTATCCTCATTATTGCCGCCGGCATTTTAAACCGGATAAATGAACACACAGGTAAGGTTGGATCGACTTTAAATTGTTTATAAATCATGTATTTTAATAGCATCTTATAAGATGTTCATGTTTTTTTTTTTTGTTTCCAATTTCTAATGAAGACGTCATTTGTCATGTCGACTCCTACTTCGTGGTGTACCTCAGCCCCAAATATATGTTTCTTATCACTAATCGTGTGTCTTACGGCCACACAGCTCGTTTGGCATGCGCCAGATATTTATTTTTTTCTTAATCATTATCTTGACTTTGAAATTGGAAGACTTAAAAAAATGATCTCAAATATTTACGTTTTCATTTGTTTTTCAGGTCGAACCGCGTATTCTTCTGCAACAAGCGTATCGTCAGCCTATGCACCATATCATGATTCGTCCAGTTCTTCTTCTTCAGAAGAAGAAGACTCCATGCCCGTAAAATGCCGAAAAGGTATGAAAATTATCTACTTGCAGCGTCACCCCGTGAACCCTCCATGCCTTAATAAACACATTAAAGATCATTGCTCTACTTCAACGGCCAAGCTGTAACCGCCTTAAAGAAATCGGCCAGCTACCAAATTGCCCATACAGTAAGAAGTACGCAGTATGCATTACGTGCCTGAAAATGACGCTGAGGCCAGTCTAGGAAGAAGTAGCGATCAAATCTAGACGCGCACCAGGACACTCATTAGCTCATATTTATAATCCTTTTCCCAAATATTTTGGGTCTGGCTTCCAGTCTAACCTGATGCAGCTGAAACTAGTATTTTACGAGTACATGGAGCGACTGCCTATCTGACCTCCACAACTCAATAACAGCTAAATACGATACCCCTTGGTAAGCCTGGTTGTCAATCTTTCGGGTTTCTGACGATCCGTAACTACTGTCAAAGATCCACACATGACAGCCGGGACCAACGGCTTAACATGCTATCCGAGGCACGAAGGAGTCTCGGTGAGTGAAGATAGTCAACCATCCATGGCCTAGCCCCGGCAAGCGTAGCTTAACATGTGTGGCTTTTATTAATTAGCCACAAGCACGTTTTTCCTCATAACAGCCAATATAAAATATACAGTACAATAATTTATCATGAGGAGTTTAGTACATTATTTTCATTTTTGTAGGTAAACTGTTTTAGCTTAATTATGCAGACTAACCGGTAATGTCTAACTAGGTAAATCGGTATTTTATTCAGGCGAAACCATCAATATTTAAAAGATAATAGGTAGGTACTGAAACGTGAGTTACTCGTAAAATGTCTGCTTGTTTAAAATGTGATAACATAAAAAGTCGTGAAAAGAATGAGACTTGAAACTGCCATCAATTAGAAATTCGATTTCAGTTACCCATTTACCGTTGCGAATAATGATCCTAATTGATAGGAAAAATAAATATTCAGTATCATTTCGTTGGGATAATAAAAATAAGTCAAAATTGCTAACAGAGTAATGGAGAGGGCTAGGGCGAATTAAAGCCTAAATTGTGTTTAATTCTACCAAAGAAAACCAACTGTCATTTTTCATTGAAGAAATTGTAACGATTTTTTTTATATACCTATTTTCAGTATAAAGTTTGGGATGTGCATTGAAGTGTAAATTATTGCTAGTTACTACCTAATGTTTTAAAAACATTTGGCATGATAAATAAATTTGGCGTAATTAACTGAATTAATTAATTAATCGTATAGAGGCGTTTTGGTAAAACTAATCTCATATACCTAATCCGCATTCTATTACATTTTAAAACAATAGCTTAAGCTATTGCTAATGTTATTGTTCATTGCCGTTGGCACCTGTTCAAGTGTATAATCTACTATTACAGATAATATATATACATTTATACAGGTGCCACAGTATTGAACAGTATGTATGTAGATCAATAAACTTAGGTAAATAAATCCATATTATTTATTCAGTAGGTGATTGCAAACTTACGTCACTTTTTTCGATAATTTATGTAAAATATGTTAATCTATTATGAAAAAAAAAGTTGGCCATTGTCTTTTATATCACATAGTGATTTATGGCGAGGTAAGCACAAACAAAAGAATTATCGAGTTCACTTCCAACTTGATTTTGTTATGTTATTTAGACTTCTATACCAAAATTTTTAAAGTGCTTATGTTTGTGAAGTTGTGGGGGATAATCTCTGGATCTACTGCACGGATTTTGAAAATGCTTTCGCAAATTGGAAGCTACGTTATCACTGAGTGCTATACTGTGTTATCAAAAAATTAGAGATCTGTGAGAAAAATCACGAAAGAGAAAAGAAAAACAAATATTTTAAAATATATAATTCTTTTTATTTAATCCGCTTTGAGCATGCGTGGTAATCAATGCTCGAGACAATAATAAGCCGGTATTACTATTCATTAAATTAAACAGGCATAAAGCATTATCTCCATTTTGTTTTCAGACAAGAGATGCCCGAAAAACGAAGAATTCACTTACTGCACTAAATTTATTAAAAGAGCACAATATTGCTCAGAGAAGGAGGAGCGTTATAGAGCAAAGTTGAGCAGAGGCTTTTGCAAGGAGGGATGCGTCTGCAAGGAAAATTATTTGAGAGCAGCCACTGGCACCTGTATACCTGCAGAACAATGTAAGTGATAACCAGGAATCGAATATTTTTGGAAAGGAGTTTCTTAAGGTGACAGAAATCGTCACGAAAATAAAAATCGTTATGCCTCCTCCAGTCGACCTTTCCTCTCTTTCTCTTTCTATCTGTCCCTTTTTTTGTTTGCATGAGCTCTTGGGTTCGATTTCCAGGTCGGGCAAAGTGTTATTGTGTTTTTCCATCAGGAATTTTTTAATAGCCTTAGCCATTTTGCTTTTTATAAAGTGGCTGAACTATTCTGAATAAAATGAGTTCTTAATATTCTACCTCCTTATTTTAATTAACAGGTCCGATAAAATGCGGTACCAACGAAGTGTTGGACACATGCCCGGCAGACTGCAAGTCCGACTACTGCCCGACTGAAGATACTGAAGCTGAACCGTGTATCAAGCCCAAAAACTGCCCCCCACCCAAGTGCAAGTGTGCTTTCAACCACCGCCGCGCTTGCAATGGGTCTTGTATACCCACTAGGGAATGCCGTAAGTTATCATTTATTGTCCAGTTTATGATAATATAGAAACTTACATGGTTCTTGTTCATCAGTGTTATATATACAGAGTGTTAGTGTAAACACCGTTATCCTTGAAACCAGTGGTTTGGTTTCACTAATAGAACGTAAATTCAATGAAAAAAAAGATTTTTTTTTAAAGTAAAATCTTCATTTTTCCTCAAAATTATTTCACCCTATATTACAATGATGTAATTAGTTAAAACTTATGTAGGTAGTTATATGACGGACGGCCAGTGCAGCAGGTCAACGCCCTTTGCGGTGATTACGTAACTCGGGCGCTTAATATCCATGAATTTACGGACGGTACCGGACAGAATTTTTTTTAATTTTTGAAAGAAAACTTTATTTATTTATTTTTAAATTCAGATAATCATTTTTTATAAAAAAAAAAATCAATTACCTATGATTTTAGTGACAAATGTGTTTACACTTACAACCAGTATATTTTTTAATTCTGGATCATTCTTAAGAACCTTCTGCTAACAGATATTTTGAAGGTCAAAGTTTAACAATATTCAACAATGTTTTTAATTGCGCGCTGCCATTAACATCATAATATAATCGAGTGGTGAAAGAAAAAATCTATTAAGCGACAATTTAGCCCTGTTTTATATCTAATCTTATTAATATACACCTAAAGTTGAAAATTTAACACTGCCAAATCGTCGTTTGATACATTTTGCCTTTCACCCCTCGAATAATCAATTTTAACCTTCACAGCTCCCTTCGACTGCAGTGCCAAACCCAATGAGGAATACAACCCCTGTCCACCCATCTGTCCTACCGACGATTGCAGCCAAGCTTCCCCAACTGGCGAGTGTCCTCCACAATTTGGTCGCATTGGAATTATACTGCCTTGCAACCCCAAATGTAGATGCATCAAAGACTACTGGAGGCTTGATGGGATATGTGTACCTTATGGACAATGTCGTAAGTAACAAAAAATATTCAATCTTCCTTTTTTTTTCAATAAATTAATTTCAATACCTATATATTATATAATATGTTTCCTCAGCTGGAGTTTGTCCTGACAACGAAAGATATTCGGAATGCATACAAGCTGAATGCAGAGCTCTGAACTGTACCCAAAAAGACCAGTCCGTACCTTGTATCCGATTAGACCCCAAATTCTGCATAAAGGGTTGTGTTTGTACAGAGGGGTATTTGCGAAATAAAGATGGCATCTGTGTACTGGAGGACCAATGTGAATGTAAGTATAATATAATAAGAAATAATACTAATCAAAATCACATGGACAAAATCGTGGCAATTTTAAATCCTTTACACTTTCTAAACATGTAACGGCACCCCATCTCATTTTAATTTCTATATCTAAATGCTCCTTGTGGGGCATTCGTTGATATTTATTTCGAGATTGCTATCTCTCTTACCTATTTGTGAAATATGTTTACAGCAACAACTTGCCCCGCAAACGAAGAATTCGTCCAATGTATGCAAGGAGTGTGCAGAGCTAAGTTTTGCTCAGAGAGAGGAGAAGACGTTCCATGTCCTGATATTCCACCAGAACAATGCGACAGTGGCTGCATATGCAAGGAAAACTTTTTAAGAGCAGAAAATGGTTGCTGCGTACCGGAGGACCAATGTGATGGTAAGTACAGATAACATCAATTCTTTGGATACAATGCACACCCTCAAATATAGTTACAATTTAAGGTTTACATGGGGTAGTCTTATTATTAAAAGCGTTCCACCAAAACTCAGCAGGGTAGCTAAGCGGTGAGAAACTGTTTATGTCTATTTTATTCAAAATTAATTGGTATAACGGGGCGGGTAGAATATGCCATCAAGGTGCACGGGACCCTTGGCCTCGAAAAAATGTGCTGGAGGTTTAAAGTGCTGTGTGTAATTATTATTATAACGTCGAAAAAAATGCATCTACTTTACTTCAATAAATATTATATTACTATGTATTACTATTTACTTTCCCAGCTGAAGATTGCCCAGACAACGAAAGGTATTCGGGATGCATACAGGGCGAATGCAGGCCTCTAAACTGTACCCAGAAAGACCAGTCAGTGCCTTGTGTCAAAATAGATCCAAAATATTGCTTAAAGGGATGTGTTTGTGAAAAGGGTTATTTACGAAATGAAGATGGCAAATGCGTACTGGAGGACCAATGTGAAAGTAAGATATAAATCGTTTTATTCTTGCTCACATCTTAACGGGTATCCTTAGTTAGGTCTTGAGTAAAATGTAACGATTTAGTATCCTGGAGGTTTAAAGTGCTGTGTATAAAATTATTATAACGTCGAAAAAATACTCGCGAAATTAATTATGCATATAATTATTTGACTTTTCTCTTTCTAGAGATAAAAATGTACTAACAATGTTTATTATAGTTGTTTCCTTTATTATGTGCTTTTAAAATTAAAGTTGACTTCAATAAATATTGTGAAATTTTCACAGCTGAAGACTGCCCAGAAACCGAAAGATATTCGGGATGTATACAAGGCGAATGCAGACCTCTAAATTGTACCCAAAAAGGCCAGTCAGTGCCTTGTGTCAAAATAGATCCAAAATATTGCATAAAGGGATGTGTTTGTGAAGAGGGTTATTTACGAAATGAAGATGGCAAATGCGTACTGGAGGACCAATGTGAAAGTAAGATATAAATCATTTTATCCTTGCTCACATCTTAAACGGGCATCCTTAGTTAGGTCTTGAGTACAACGGAACAATTTAGTATCCTGGAGGTTTAAAGTGCTATATATAAAATTATTATAACGTCGAAAAAATACTCGCTAGACGCATTTGCAATTTGTGTACATGAGGAAGACTGCAAAATTTATTATACATTTAATTATTTGCATTTTCTCTTTTTGGAGATAAAAAAATATTAACAATGTTTATTATAGTTGTTTCCTTTATTATGTGCTTTTAAAATTAAAGTTGATTTCAATACATATTTTATTACTTTCATAGCTGAAGATTGCCCAGACAACGAAAAATATTCGGGATGTGTACAAGGCGAATGCAGACCTCTAAATTGTACCCAAAAAGGCCAGTCAGTGCCTTGTGTCAAAATTGATCCAAAATATTGCATAAAGGGTTGTGTTTGTGAAGAGGGTTATTTACGAAATGAAGATGGCAAATGCGTACTGGAGGACCAATGTGAAAGTAAGTAATAAATCACTTTAAATCGATTTAAAAAAGGAGTTATCATTTCGACCGATATTTATTTTCGAAATTATAGAATATTCGTATTATGTGTTAGTCCATGTGGGCTTCTGAACAGGTGTGCCAAATTTTATAAGTGTGTGTACATAAATGATTGTACGTATGTTTATACACATATTTCTCAGAAACTGGAAATCAAAATGCAGTCATTTTTTTAAATAATTAACATCATAATAATTATGGGCAAAAAATACTTCCTAAACCAATTTATAATCTATGAAAATGAAAAAAAAAAACTTATTATTTGTCAGAAAAGCTTTCTTGTTTCATACAATCTTGAGATGTAAATGTATGAATAATATTTATAACTGTTATTAATTTTACTTAAATGCATGCAAACATCTATTAAGTTCTTATTATAGTTTACTATTAAAATGCGCCTTAAAATTAAAGGTGATTTAAACAAAATATATTGTTCAATTTCCTCAGCTGAAGTTTGTCCTGACAACGAAAGATATTCGGAATGTACACAAGCTGAATGCAGAGCTCTGAAATGTAGCCAGAAGGACCAGTCTGTACCTTGTATCCGAATAGACCCAGAATTTTGCAGAAAGGGATGTGTTTGCGTAGAGGGTTATTTACGAAATCAATATGGCGTCTGTGTACTTGAAGACGAATGTAAACGTAAGTAATTAATTAAAGAAATCTTTAATTTTTAACCGATGGATGTTTTCAAATATATTTTACTTTATAAGGTACTTAGATAATAAACAGTTCATCAATTTAGTCAAGTTTCAATCGAAGAAATCCATCAATTTTTAAGAAAACTTCGACTATTCTTATTCTTTAAATCTGACAACCCTGAATACCTGTCTCTTTTGTTGAATGTACATTTTTTTTTTACAGCTCCCGTTTGCCCTCCTAACGAAGAATGGTCTACATGTGCCCAGGCTACATGTAGGGCGCAAAACTGTACGCAGAGAGGCAAACCAATAGCTTGTCCGTCTATCTTGGAGGGTTACTGTGAAGAAGCATGCGTCTGTAAAGAAGGCTTCCTGCGAAACGCAAGTGGAAATTGCATACCAGAAAATGAGTGCCGTAAGAAATTATTTTTGAGTTATTTTAGGGCTACATCACCGGAACGCTTCGATGAAGTAGACAGATCACGTTGCCAACAAGTTTTGTGGTGAGTGCTTCAGTATGACATCAGCTTGATTACTGAACCAGAAAAAAAAATTGTTGTTGATTGTTATGGTTAAAGACTTTATTCTCATAAAGAAAAAGTAATTAGTTATACAGATATACAGATGCAAGTAGATGGTAGGTAAAACAATTTTCTAATATTTTTTTTTAGTAGACTGATTTGCTTAGTCTACATGTGGGTACTCCGATAAATAACAAATTGTTAAACTACGCAAAAGTACCCTGCTAGAAAGGTAAAATAATTTGGTTGTACCGTTCAATCGATCCTCTGGGGCTCGTCGAGTTACATTGCATTGCACTGTTGCGCTGTTGTTTCTGGCTTTCAGTAGATATAGTGTACGGCTTGTCACATATATTTAGCTGGCAGCGCACATGAGCTGCGCCCCAATTGGCCGCTACGCCTTTAGACAAAATTGGCGTGATGAAATTAATGTAAATGTCAACATGTTTTGCGAATTGGAAACTCTATATTAGGTCAGCTACGATATAGTATGTCTTATTCATAAAAAAGCAAAAAGGAAGAAAGGGAAAATAGTCTTTAAATATAGCTTTCTCTTTTCAGCTTGTGGCGAAAACGAAGTTCTGGATGAATGCCCAAAGACATGCAACACTGATCATTGCCCTAAATCAGCTGATGAGAAGGAAGTATGTGACCAGGCGGATCCTTGCATTCCGACTTGTAAATGCAGGATCAACTATAAACGGGCTGAAAACGGAACTTGCATACCGACTAGAGAGTGTCGTAAGTCAAACATCTTTATTTTGAAAAACCAAATTGTTTGGAGACTTGTTTCAATAATATGTGTACATACTAAATAGTGGCATGGCATGTAAGAAATAATGAATGGTAATGTGAAATTATAATACCCCTTGTGCTAGCAATCGATTTGGGGACCCATTTATTCAGTGTGCAATTCACCTTCTGTACATTTTATCCTTGTATACAAACATAATCAGGCAGGGTCCATACATTCCATAGTCTCAGGTAACCAATTCACTGAAATAACCCATACCATAGTCTAATACTTTTAGTTTCCATGTCTTGTAATAGTCTTGCAACAATCGAGGGCTGAGTCTCTTGCAAAGTGCATACAGGGATAATCGTCAATTGATGTCTCATTTCATATAAAGATTCCTAAGGTGGCGTCTACGAGTTGTCTTCGGCCCCTCGTACGCCTTCCAAAGGCCCGAGATCTCAGGGTCCTGAGATATATAAAGTAAACAATAATATCTTTTATCAGTTTTACAATTAGTTAGATACTAGTATATTACCACTAGACTACGTTGTATAAAAATGTATTTCATCTTATAAATGGTAGGCTTATAAAGTGTTGTAAGACTGCCATCCAAGGTTAGATTAAACTAGTGTTATGGGTGTCAGGGCTTTTTTAAAGCCGGGTCCAGACGAGTGTAACGTGTCATGTAAGATTGTGAAGTGTATTCTAGCGTCAACAGTGTGGACGGCACACGAACGCAAAGCGAATTGTGTACGCGAAACTATTTCAAAGCAGAAACACAGTACATATTATACCTTCCCGGCTTCGTTATGAGTTTACCTAGATAGTTATACCATTCAATAAGCAAACAAAACTGACCTGAACTCGCAGCGATGTGATGTGTTTTCATTTTAATAATTTTCACTCACTTAACCTTGAAAACTTATCACAATATATCGAATTCACAGACACTTTCACAAAAAAAACCACTTTAATTGGATAACACAACATTTGTAGGCAATAATAACAACATTACTTTCACTTTGAACCAATAACTACAACATGAAAACTACTTGTTTACACAACGAAAACTTCACATAACTGGCGAAATGTGGGTGTACTAATGGGTACACCTCTGCCTAACCCTTCGGGGATTACAGGCGTGATGTTTGTAACGAAAACTTCCGCGCGGGCGCCATTTTCCCCGCACGCGCCGTCGGTACACACACACACTGACCGTTGGCGGTTGGCAATCGGACGGACTCGTGCCACCTCGGGCGCCGAGGATTGATACCATCGCCACGTACGCCCTTGTATCAGTCAGCGCAAAAAGTGCGAATAAAATATTTCTGTTCCAATTTTCAATTACGATTTTTTGTTTTGTTATTTTTGTTTGTTTATGTTGTTATGACTTTGCTATGTATTACCTTATTGTTATGTGTGTGTTCTAATAAAATAGTAATATACGGATCTACATAATAAAATATCAGTGATCAAAATTTTGTTTTGAGATAGGTAGGTATTCCAAATATTATTATTTCGATCAGTTTAAGTATCTAAATAAGTGATATTTTTAATAAGTTATTAAATCCACCGCTTTTAATATGCACATTTTCATGCCTCGATTTTGACTGCCTCGTGGATCTTGTTGGTTCACTATGGACTGCTGAGCATAACGTCTTGGGTTCGATTCCCAGGTCAGGCAGAGTAAAATTGGGTTTTTCCATCAGGAATTTCTCAATAACAGCCTTAGAGTTTAGATTTGTGCCCTGTTGATTTAGAATTTTAGATAGGCTCGCCCTCTATTACTTAAGAGTAAAAACATAACTGGCGAAATGTGGGCGCACTAATGGGTACACCTCTGCCTAACCCTTCGGGGATTACAGGCGTGATGTTATAATGTTATTTAACTTTATTTTTCCAGCTCCCTTTGACTGCAGTGCCAAACCTTATGAGGAGTTTGTCGCCTGTCCCCCCCTTTGCCCAAGTGACGAGTGCAGCAAACCCAGACTCGAAGGTCGATGCCCATTTAAAATAGGCATTGTTTTGATATGCAAACCGAAGTGTCAGTGTATGGATGGATATGGCAGAGTCAATGGAACTTGTATGCCGTTTGAAGAGTGCCGTAAGAACATTTTTTATCCATTTTTATCAAAAAAAGTAATCATAACCATAAAATTACCACTCACCGGATATTTTTACTATAATTTCTTAGTAGTAATACTGAACTGCACAACGAGAGCTTTGGACTATCGTAATAACCTTCATATTAACTTTATTTCTCATTAATTGTTTTCCTAAATATTAGGACCGATTTTTTTATCGATAAATAACTATAATCAGAAGAATACACATGGCGGTTTGATATATTTTCTAAAGAAAAGTTGTCAATCTATCATTGGAAATTTTGATCCTTTGATCTTAGAGCATTTGCGATACTGAATAATTTAAATTTTTGATAAACATTTTTTTTTCTTGCTCTTTACACGAGTCTCTGAGGAGCACAGGAAAGAAAATGCGGTTCCACACATTTTAACCGTGTACGTGTTACATTTTTACATGGACAGCTTTTTTTTTTGCAACCGAAGAAATAATTCATCGCTTGGTGCTATAATCATGTATTGAATTCATAGCAAAAGATTTCGTTACAAAAGTCTTTCCACCCGTCCTATATGAAAACGGATATTTGAGTCCAGATCATGTTTCATCTCTTACTAATCTTACAGCTTATCTCTGCCCTCCTAACGAAGAGTACTCCTCATGCGTGCAAAGGACATGCCGTCCGCAGAACTGTTCAGAACGAAACGTTGTCATGAAAACCTGTCCAACATGTGACGACGCTTCGTGTACACGAGGTTGTGTGTGCCAGGAGAACCACTTCAGAGATGAGAGAGGAGATTGTGTTAATTACGATGAGTGTTCAGGTGAGAATACTGGTCTTTAAGCGTATATGTAATAAAGATGCTTATGAGGTACTAATCTCACTCTTATGTTAGTTCAGTCAAATAGGGTGAAGATAAATGCAGGGATGAATCGGGACGAAAGTTTAAAAGAGGTTTCAACGTTGAAATAATATACATAGTTTGTTGCTAACAAGGACAGTTAATTATATTTTAATTGATAATTTAGTAGAAACATAAAAGTCTTTTTAGGCTTTTAAAACTATTTTATTTCAACCTTAAAATCCTTTTTAAAGTCAAAAAGAAAATGTGAAAAATGTGTAATTATAAATGCGAATGAAACTGTCTGTCTATCTGAGTTTGATACCTAAGAATGGACATAGCCTACTTTTTATTATACATACATATAGCGTATTTCTTTCCTTGGGGTTAAAACTTACCCCGTACAAAATTTCATCAAAATCGGTTCAGTGGTTTAGCGTAACAAACAGACAGAGTTACTAATATTTGAAATTAAAATTAATCATTTATTTAGTTAATTCAAAAATGCGAATAAAACTAAAAATTAATAATGAATTAAGTTCATCCCTGTGCACCTTACTTTTATATAGGGTAATTGAAAATATACCCGAAACCTGAAAAGGGGTCATTGTTCTCATCATTATGAACAACTTTCACTATGGGACCAACCCCGAAATCATGAAAAAAAAAACAGCTGTTCCCTACAAAAATGCTACATAACAAGATCTTAATGTATGGATCAGCTTTTTTTTCATGATTTCGGGGTTGGTCCCATAGTGAAAGTTGTTCATAATGGTGAGTACAATGACCTCTTTTCAGGTTTCGGGTATATTTACAATTACCCTGTATAATTATTCATCAAATTAAATTAAATTAAATTAATTCTCTCTTTTTTACAGGGCCAATGTGTCCATATGCCCATGAAGTCTACACTCCAGACTTCAAGGAATGTCCTCCCAACATCTGTAATTCCCTGGTAGCGAAATACACGTGTGATAAGAACCAGACAGTAGGACCAGGGTGTCTCTGCGAGTCTGGGTATTTGAGAAAAACCCTAACATCACCATGTATACCTATCTGCGATTGCCCAGAGATGGCAAATTCGAATGATTGTAAATAATTACCATCCTTCAATTAAAATATTACTGTTGTATGTACTTGTATTGTGTTTTATTTTCATAACTAGCTTTTGCCCGCGACTTCGTCTGCGTAAATTTCGGTAATCGCGGACACAGACGAAGTCGCGGAAAAAATTACCCTTGTCCTGTCATTTCAATTCGAAACGACACGTGGCGCCATCTATGATCATAAGAACGTTATTGTGATTTCCCTCTGAAACAGTATCTACTTTTTTTCGGGATTAAAGGTACCCTATGTTCGTTCCTGTACACCTGGCAACGTATATGCAAATTTTCAGGATGATCGGTTCAGTGGTTTAGGCGTAAAGTGGAAACAAACAAACAAACAAACTTACTTTCGCATTTATAATATTAGTTAGGATAATATTAGTTAGGAAATAATATTAGCTGAACGACGTCCATTGTTGGACTTGGGTCTCCTTTAGTAATAACGATTTTTCTTTTTTCTTTTTAAATTGCCCATAGAGGCCAATGTGACATGAGATGCGCTTTACCGCCTACTACGGCGGTGCGCGGTGTCGTGTGTTAATCACCTTAGCAGTTACGGGCAGGTAAAAGAAAACAAAAACGTAATTGTATCATTGTGTAATTACTGTTAACACAGTGCCATTATTGATAAACATAGTCGTGGAACTTGTAGAATACTGAAAGATCTATTATAATTGTTGTCTAAGAATGAATAAATAAATTATCATGGTTATGTTTACAATCACATAATTTTTAAAATATTCTGGTTTTATGTTTTTAATTTTACATTTCATATGAGTACATATCTATTAAGTACTAAAAAACACTTTTAAGTATCCTAAGTGAACATTATACATGAATTGAATTTTTATCCATCTTACAAACGAATATTGTAAAATCTAAAACAATAGAAGAAACATAGAATGAAATCGTGATATAGACTACTACCTACCATCCTACCTAAAGTAGACCATTTTGCCGTCAAAGTCAAAGTCAAAGCCAAATTCAAATCATTTACTTCAATTAGGTATACCATTAAAAGGCAGTTAAAAAAAAACATTGAATCTAGTTGCCCCTTCCAAAATGTAGTTTTGTATGGAGAAGAACGGGCAAGAAACTCCATACGTACTCTTTAAAACGCAATAACTAACTTTAATCTTGGTAACTTTCAGGATTAAAGTTACCAAGATTCATCATCTGCCTAGCCTTTTCCCAACTATGGCCGGCTTCCAGTCTAACCGGATGCAGCTGAATACCAGTATTATACATGGAGCGACTGCCTATCTGACCTCCACAACCCAGTAACTGGGTAATATGATACCCCTAGGTAAGACTGTTTGTCAGACTTTCGGGCTTCTGACGACCCGTAACGACTGTCAAAGATCCACGTATGACAGCCGGGACCAACGGCTTAACCTGCTTTCCGAGGCACGGAGGAGTCTCACCAACCCCGGCAAGTGTAGCTTAACCTGACGGATCGACCCGTGCGGCTGTTATTACTTAGCCACGAGCTCCTCAAAGTCAAAGTCTCCTCAAAAAATTAAAGTTACCAAGATTAAAGTTAGATAATGCCAGATACAAAATGTACTACAAACATTTACTATTACCTACAACTGACACACACCTTCAGCATTGCGATTGAGGTATGCAAGTTCCTGCCTTGTTTCTTGCGTATCCCTTAATGCAGTAGCATGCATCGTTGCATTTAACGTTTACAATCGTGCATTGTTTCCCAAGAGTGGCGCATTCAGTTTGACATGCACTGCCACATTGATACTCCTCATACGGACGTGTACATTTCAGAGGTACTGAAAAGGAAAAAAAAAAGTAAAAATCTGTGACCTATAAACCTCAAGGCCAATTCTACAAATTAACGAGAAAAAGCGGCTTGACAGACAGACGGACGGACGAACAACAAAGTGATCCTATATGGGTTTTTTCTTTTCCCTTCTGATGTACAGAACCCTAATAACGTTCAGAATCTAGTCACAACCATCGCGATTATTCCTAAAAGCTAGTAGAATTGCCTTCCTGGATAAAACTAGTCCGGTTATTCTGGGTATCCAAAGCAATATGAAGTAATTTGATTGGCAATAGTAATCCTTTTCTAATTAGGATGTTGGTCCATCAGCACTAGCTGGTTATAGTTCCTGACTGTACCTATGCGACTAGTCTTTTGGGCACTTTTCCAGTTGCGGCGATAGGGAAGAATTTTTTGATGCCATGTATTTTTTTTTATTCATATAGTACAACTAAGTGGCGGTTAAGGAAAAAATCCTCCTGATTCGCAACTGGTTACGAAACGCAGTTGCGAAAATGGCCGGAGGGATTTTTAATTAAGTCTAAAATATTGTACATATTACCTAAATAAATTTATATTCTTTTATTTATTTAGGTACTGTACCAGAAATGTTGATTAGGTCTACAGGGAGGCCCGGTTTCAGACAGAAAAAAAATGAAAGATAATTATGTTCTACTTTTTTTTTAGTTTAGGAGCTCGACGATGTTATTATATTTTTTTGGGATATACTTGCTAAATAACTAGTATTTTACAGGTTCAATTCGGTGCAATTAGAGTTCGAACATGATAAAGCGTTAGTAAGTATAAGGAATTTTATATAAAGACGAAGCCCGACTTTGTGGTACCTGTTTTTATTTAAAAGTTGATGAAACAGTTCCTCACCTTTCTTAGCCACCTGATTGTTAGTTGTGTTCATCTGCCCAGCGCCATTTTGCTTGTTCTTGCATCCACAGTGACTACCTATAAATGTTGCAAATCGCCATTAAATTACTGTCGTATACTCATTTATGCAATTCCATTAATAATAATACTATAAATAAATTAAATATAAAATAATGTAATTTATAATAATTTAAAAAACCAATCGTTTTATATTAAGTGCATTAGATATTTAAACTATTTTCTACAAATCTGACTAAATATTCAAAAAATGGTTCCAATGAAATAGTTGATAATTAAAGCATATTATTATTATACTTACCTACGACGGTCACCACAATGCAACAGGACAGTAACACGATCAAGCGGAGCATGTTGATGATGACTTTTTTACTTTCAAGTGGATACTAGTTCGTGCGTTTTATACTGCATAGTTTCATTTATCTCTCATAATTTAAATACGTACCATATAAATACCTACGTACATAATTTTACGTAGTCCAAGATCCCATAGTCACAGGTCCTCAGTTCATCATTTTGTCAGTCAATTTTTTTCAAGGTTAAAGCTCACGTACACTTACATAAGGAATTGGCAAACTCGTCCTAAAATTAATATGTTGTATCTCTCCATCTGTTTTTTATTTCTCTCTACTGTGAACATTTTGTATGTATTTATTATTACATTTTATTCTTGGAAATTTTCTGTACCTGTGTACCTACTATGTTTTGTCTGTGCATAATCCTAAGATAGTGGAAAATACCCAAGGCATTAAGTCCGCCTTCATAGTTAGTAAATAAATAAAAAGAGGCTGCTTTGAGAAAAGTTACAGGAATATGTATTTAGAAAGCATCAATTTGTGGGTAATTTTCCATACTCTGTCTATTGAGGGCTCGCCAGAACGTTGGCTTGCCACCTATTGAAAGCATCTGGAAAACCACATAAGCACACATACAAAAACTAATATTAAAATTAGTCCTATCCTTACCTTATCAAAATTTACATCCATGCTAAAATGATGTAATTGTCGCGACTCTGGTATCTTAGTTTATGGCGTAGGTAAATAAACTTTATATCAAATAATTGCTTTTTTTTTTTTAATTCTTGTTTGTCCCAAATTAAATACCTACTTGTGAATATTGCAAATAGATATCTAGGTACGAGTTTTCGCAAATTCGCATTAAACCATAAAGCCTCGTATTCATGGTAAACATTTGTTTAGCAACAGTTGATCAACGTTGTTGATGAGCGGCGAGAATGCTGCTGGAAACTTTGTTTAAATCAATATGGGTTGTCCACACACGTCAACATTTGTTGATAAACTGGTGTTTTCGCTCGCCGGGCGTCAACTCTGCAACATGGCGTGATCAAAAGTCAAAAAGTCAAAAGTCAAAACATTTATTTCAATTAGACCATTTACAGGCACTTTTGAATTGTCAAAGAGTCGGTCAGTTAGTCCGAAAGTTGAAGCTAGTTGCTCGTTCCAAAACGGAGGTAGGCCTCTATGGAGAAGAACGAGCAAGAAACTCCACGGCACTCTTTTAAATTAGATTATTACAAAATCTTGGTTACATTATTCTTGTAGATTCTATATGTGATCACAATGAAGATGAATATAAAATAGTAGTAAAAAAAAATATAAAGAAATTAAAGCAATAGCAGTTAAGAGATGACCAATCCCAACTGACAGCACTCGTTCACGAGCATGACGCATGGATCAGCACCACCTAGCTCAACCATTATGGAGGGAGCCAAATGATCCAACACACGCGCCACCATCAGCGAGATATTTGAGTGAGCATGACAAGCTCTCAACTGCCATGCTTATTAAGTCAAAACACATCGTAACTTAATAAATAAAAAATGCTCCATGGTACTCACATTTACAAAATTGAAATAAATGATATTAAATTATACAATACTAACACTTTCAGTGTACTTATTCGTTGGATGACTGTGATATGTAAAAATAAAATAAAAAGTAATCGTGCTGATAACAGTAAAAGTTATTCAGGTCGACATAAAAAAAGGGTAAGAAACATCATTCTCTTAAAAAACAATCCTATTTAGTGAGCCCGAGTGGCTGTGGAGCAGGACTAGCATTCAGCCAAGCATTTTTGTCCGTGATATAATCATCTAACTTATAATATGCTTGATTACATAGTGTGCGTTTTATGCATGTCTTAAATTTTCTCTCATTTAGTTGGAGAATATCGACTGGTATTTTATTATAGCATTTTACACAGTACCCCATAAAAGAAGTGCTTACTTTCGACAATCTGAAACTTGGTTGATCTAATTTGTTCCTATTTCTAGTATTAAAATCATGTCTATCACTAATTTTCTTAAAAAGATGAAGATTTTTTCGAACATGCATAATGTTTTCATATATATATTGACAAGGTACCGTCATGATGTTAATTTTTTTAAACAATTCTCTTAGAGACTCGCGTCTGCCAAGATTATAGATGGCTCTGACAGCCCTCTTTTGCAGAACAAAGA
Source organism: Hoplodrina ambigua (assembly GCA_949774945.1). NCBI lineage: Eukaryota > Metazoa > Arthropoda > Insecta > Lepidoptera > Noctuidae > Hoplodrina > Hoplodrina ambigua. The sequence continues at coordinate 11,707,459 of OX458967.1, forward strand.
TAGAATTTATATCTGCAGCTCGTCCCCAAAGCAAAATACCGTAAGACATGATGCTATGAAAATAACTAAAATAGACTAGTCTCGCGGTATCCACGTCTGTTAATTGTCTAATTTTTCTGACAGCGTAAGCGGCTGAACTTAACCGCCCTGCAAGAGATGTTAAGTGGGGACTCCACTGCAGCTTTGAATCGAGCGTAATCCCTAGAAAAACTGTCTTCTCAACGAATTCTAGCATGTCCTTGTTCAATATAACGTTACATTTACTCCCTCTAACATTAGGTAAAGCGAATCTTATACATTTCGTTTTTTTCTCATTTAACACTAAATTATTAACAGTAAACCAATTGTGAACCTTAAGCATAGCGTTATTTACGTCGTCAAGGTGCTGTGCTTGTCTATTTACTCTAAAAATGAGTGAAGTATCATCAGCAAATAACACCATTTGTGGTTGGTTTTCTAGTAAATGAGGTAAATCGTTTATATATACTAAAAAGAGGAACGGACCCAATATTGAACCCTGCGGAACGCCCATCTTTACTTTTAAGCTTGATGAATTTACACCGTTTATTTGAACTTGCTGTAGTCTATCATTCAAATACGATTTTACTAAGTTAAGTGCTAGATCACCGAGACCGTAATGCTCAAGCTTTAGGAGCAGTGTTTCGTGATTCACACAATCGAACGCTTTAGAGAGGTCGCAGAAAATGCCAACAGCATCCTGTGAGTCCTCCCATGCATTAAAGATGTGCTTAATTAAAGTAACACCGGCGTCAGTAGTACAACGTCCTCTGGTGAAACCATATTGTTGATCGTGTAGGATCTTGTTACAGTTAAAATGATTGAGCATTTGATTGAGCATCACTTTTTCAAACACCTTGCTGAAAACCGGCAAAACCGAAACAGGTCTGTAATTATTGGTGTCCTTGCTATCTCCGGATTTGAAGAGCGGTATAACTTTGCTGTACTTCATTAAATCCGGGAATATCCCTTGGTCTACGCACAGATTAAATATTAAAGCTAAATAGGGTGCTATTGTCTCAATAATAGATTTACAGACATTAGTAGACATGCCCCACAGATCTTCGGTAGCCTTGATCTTAAGCTGTTTAAAAGCCTTTAAAACGACCACAGGGTTAATGTGTTTAAATTTAAATTCATTAGGACAGGCTGTAACATTCACTCTTAGTAAGTCAATAGCAAGTGAGGGTGAGGAATCTAAGATTTCAGTAGTTTTAATTGGAATACTAGTAAAGAATTCTGCAAATTCCTGAGCAACATCGATATTACTGCTTATGACACCTTGGGCAGTCTCAAGAGTGTAATCAGTATTATGTCGTTTGTTCCTATTTGTTTCGTTATTGATGATTTTCCAAACTGTTTTTATTTTATTTTCTGCCGATTTAACTTTGTTGCTAATGCACAAGGATTTAGCTGCTTTACACGCATTTTTAAAAATTTTTGAATAGGTTGCAACATGCTTATTAAAAGTTTCAGTATTTATGTAAGGCTTAAGGCCATACAGCTCAAAAAGTCTATCCCTGCTTTTCCTAATACCTTTAGACGCCCAGTCGCTGAATAAAAACTTAGGGCAAATAGTTTTGGATTTTTTCTTAAAAATATTATTAAACTCTGTATGCACTACTGAACAGAATTCTTCATACAAAATATTACCATTATTCATATTAAAACCCTGGACACATAATTTACTAATTAAAATGTTATTAAATTTATTTAAATTACCAGATGTTATTGGTCTCGATTGTATCTGCACTTTTTGTAATGGTGTGTTGCACTCGAAAGTGACGGTTAGTCCGCTGTGATCCGAAGGAAGATAATTTACTATGCCTTTATCTAAATAGTTGCAGCAACAAAAAACATTATCAATACATGTAGCAGTAGTCGACGTTATTCGTGTTAGGATCAACTCCGCAACACAAGTGTTGCCTGCAATATGTTGACAGCAACTCGGTAACATGTTTATGAAACTATGTTGCTATACAAATGTTTACCATGAATACGAGACTTTATAGTTTAAAGCGAACTTAATTTACACTAGACAGACTGAAACCTCATAAACACGACACAACATACAATATTGCGTTCTATTAGCCACTAAATGTAAAAGAAAACATAAGTGAAACATCATGTATTTATTTTTATCATTATGTAGTTACAGTTAACATTATGTACCTACTTAGGGCCATTTTTTTAAGAATTTCTTGAATTTGAGCCTGTATAAGTCTAGTACAGTTATTAATGTATAATTATAGGCGTGAAACACGTGGATTACTGGAAGATTCATTATGATTGTGATCTGCAAAGAAATAAATAAAATTTATCAGTGTTATCATTTTCTTATCGAACAATATTGTTTTTTAAATAATATATTTACGTTTTATGCTCTTAAAGTAAAATGTAAACATTTTATATGGGATAGCTAGTTATCTATACATATAATAAAATCGTAGAGACGTCAAAACTGTACATTTAATATTTTTGAAAAAGAGTAATTGTTATGAGGTCGGGGAGTGATTCTGATGCCGAAAATTTTTTTTTTAGAATTTTTGTCTGTTTGTCTGGTTGTCTGTATGTTTGTTAGAGCATCACGCGAATACTGCCGGATAGATTCTGTTGAAATTTTGTATAAATATTCCACATTTTCCAAATTAGAACATAGGCTATAAATTATCACGCTATTGGCTTTGGGGGGTGAGCTATGTTGCATTATGTTCATATTTTTATGCAAATCTCAGTGACAAAATGTTACAATATTTTAAATAGGTGCAGACTGAAGTTCTAAACTAATTATTATCAAGCTATACCTGCAAGGAGCTACGTAGTGAATTATGGAAAACTAGAACGGCTATTTGAACTCATTTGTCATCGAAGCAAATTGCCTAACGGTTCGACGACCGCCTTGCGAAACTGTTGGCGGAAGTTCGGTCCCCAGTGTCAGCGTTTCTTTTTGTATTTTTCTAATATTGTTTTGAATGTTGTTTAATTGATTAATGAGATTTCCTTACAAAAAAAATAAAATAATAGCAGGAGTGCATGTTTCTACTACAACTTTGATTTGTTAACGTATTTTTTAAATGTAGAAAAGAGATGTGAGAGAGATGTGGTGTGAGATGTGTTTGTTGTGTTGTTTGTGTGTAGAAAATAATATCTGTACATAGTTACACAACACATAAATCAGCAACTTTAGAACTTTTGCCTGTTTGCACGACTGCAAAGCATGAGGTCTTGGGTTCGATTCCAAGGTCGGGCAAAGTGCAGCAACCTCGGAGTCTGGATTTGTGCCCGGTTGATGGCAATAGGCTCGCCCCCTATTACATGGGATTAAACATAACTAATGTGTGTAGGTAGGGGTTATCGCATTATGGCTATTATTCTTAATCATTTTACTGCTGGATTGCTATAAAACGACACCAACGTTACATACAATACTACAGTTAGGTATTAGTTATAATTTATTTTCTGAAATCAAAATCATTACGCTATAACTACAAGAAGCTACTCAACACTCAACAAGTGACGGGCAGCCTCTCTGCAAAGATTTTAAGTATACAATATTTTATTACCTGGGCTTAGCTAAGCCAATCATAGCACAACAATACTGCCAAGTATACTACTGGAGTACCAGCTGACGATAAATTAGCAAGGATTGGCGAGTGTTATTTTTTTTACGCAGTTGTAATTAGTATTCCTTTCGTTGCGCTTCCTAATTATTTTATAAAAAGATTTTAGTGTAAGATGAGTGATTAGGTAGGTACTAAAAAGAATACTTCTATTTCAATTGCTAAATAGAAAGAATACTTCTATTTCAATGGCTAAATAGAAAGAATTTGGCAACAACCGGAAGAGCACCAAAATCAATTAAATCAATTAAAAAATCTGTTGCAGTAATTCTCCTGTCGGAGAATGTCTCGCAAGTCTGCTTGAAGTCTCAAGCTTTCTGGGTACTTGATTTGATGAAGCGACTGTGATCGCAGGAAGATTTTTTTTTTATAGGCACCGTAAATAGTATTCATCACATTCATATTCCCCACGCTTTAAAATCAATTTCTAAATGGCATTACATTTTTTAGGTTACTTATTACCGCGGCTGTGCTGCAAGACATGAATCTTTCCATCTTTACAATAGAATCGCAAACAGGACACTTAGTATTTCGTGGCGAGGAAGTTACGTAGAGTATTAGAAGATCCCTAAGTACCCTGATGTTATATTGGACAGAGCACTTACTTTTTATATACCTACATTGCCACAACACCAATCTAAAAATCATCTGCTACGACACCTTATTTCTACCAACTAGGGAGCAGCACCCGATGTTTTTCGCATAACTGTTACGTCTTTATGCTCCTTCTGCTGGTGAATTTGCGTGTTCAGTGTGTCATTGAAAAAAAAGCAATATCATCCCTAACGAGACGTGTAAAATTATATCGGGGCTGCCTGAAACTGACTGCTCAATAAGCTTTTCCCAATGGCTGGAATTACATCGCCTTTCATTCGAAGGTTAGATACCTTGCACACAGGCCATACAGGACCAGGTCGACACCCACCATCACACAACTTCCACCAAAAAGAGTTCAACCCCAGGAACACATGGTACTCTGTTGAGATCTTTAGTGGCCTATATGGAAAGCGCTAAATGGACTGCGCACTCATGTAAGCCGCTGCAAACGTAACCTAGCCAAATGAGGAGTTATAGATGCCGCAGATACTCAGGGCAAGTGTGGTGTTCCTTTTATATGATGGCCCACTTACTACAGCGCCCGTGGAGCACTAGGGCACAACTGGGCCAGAAAAATATTGCAAAAAATCGGCCAAGTGCGAGTCGGACTCTTACACGAAGGGTTCCGTTACACCATACAATATTTAACACAACAGAAAAAAAGGTTAATAATCGCTTACAAAAGTAATTATTATGTCTACATTGCATTGCTTCTTGCCTTTCATGGTTCTAGGTCAACGGGAAGTTTCCTTTATATTTGGTTTTGATTCCCTAGCGAGCGTCAAAATATGCGCCATAAACGTCCTTATCTTTAGTTTGCATATATAATAATATAATTTTTTCACGGCTGCAGACCAAAGTATTTTTTTTTGGGTAGTGAAAATCATCATATGAGTCCTTCTGCCCTGGGTGGGGCGGAAGGGACTGTCACACTTTTACTGAATCTTATTAATCAAAAACGGTTATTGTTTGCATTTATAGAATTCCTAAATCTGATAATTTAAATACGTTTTTCTGTAAACTAGAAAAAATACTACTTCGGTTATGTAAAATGAACTTAAATAATATAGTTTTAGCTGGAGATTTTAATATCGATATGTTAAAGACAAATAATGTAACAAAAGACTTAGAATGCCTGTTGCTGAATTATAACCTAAAACTTGCTTTGAATGAACCTACTAGATTACAATCTCAAACGTGTATCGATAACTTTGCACATAATTTCCGAATAAAATGTAAAACGGAAGTGATAGAATTTGCTTTATCTGATCACACAGCACAAATTTTGAAATGCCCCATTAAAACTAAATGTGTTATTGATATTTGGCGAACAAAACGTAGAGATTACAGTAAAGAAAATATGGTAAAGTTTAAAACGTATTTAGCTAGTCTTTCATTTTCTGATATTTATAAAACTGACGATCCTAATCTTGCTTTTAACATATTTGTACAAGATTTTAAAATGCTGTATGATTTGTGTTTTCCTGTTCGAGTCCTAACTATGAAAGTCAATCAAAAACCAAGATGGATATCGCGTGGCATCAAAGCTTGTAGTAAGAAAAAAAGACTAATGTTAGAAATCCTTAGAAGAAATCCCACACCTACTAATAAGCTTAACTACTCTAAATATACAAAGGTATTACGCAAAGTAATGAGACTAACACAACGAGCCCAAAACAGTCATAAAATATTTTTGTCAAAGAACAAATGTAAAACGACTTGGCAGATAGTAAATAAATCAAAATTAAACCTACCTAAAACTACTATCGACAAAATAAAATCACATAACTTAACTATAACGAATCCTATGCAAATAGCTAATGCGTTTAATAACTACTTCGTGGATAAAATTATTCCTACGAAAAATAGCGGTAAACGAACTACCTCACAAATAAGTCGAAGTCAACATTCATTATTTATGAATCCTAGTGTACCTTATGATATATGTGAAATAATAAAACGTTTAAAAAACAGTAACAGTGTTGGTTGTGACGAAATCAGTACTAAGGTTATAAAATATGTAAATAACTATATCTGTGGTCATCTCAGTCATATTCTTAATCTTTGTATTAGCGCTGGAATATTCCCTGACAATTTGAAAATTGCATTAGTTAAACCTTTATTTAAAAAAGAAAATCGAGAGTCAATGGAATTTTACCGTCCAATAGCTCTGTTACCTATTTTTGCCAAGATATTTGAAAAGTTTATCTGCAAGGAGATTAATGGTTATTTTGAAAAACATAACTTACTTTGCTCAGAACAAAAAGGATTTAGGCAGAAAATGAGTATTAATTTGGCATTGTACGACTTTTTGCACAATGTAATACTAAATATGGATAAAACAAATCCTGTCTGTGCTATATTCTGCGACCTAACGCAGGCATTTGACTATGTCGACCACAGTATATTACTTGACAAACTTGAAGCCTATGGTATAAGAGGTAATGTTCTAGATCTAATGAAATCTTACTTATCTAATCGTAAACAATTAACTGTAATCTCGAAAATAAATATAAAAACAAAAAATGAAGAATTTTACGAATCTGAAGCACGCGTGCCTACATTTGGAGTGCCACAGGGTAGTGTCCTAGGCCCACTGCTGTTTATTATTTACATAAACGACCTGCCCAAGGCTATAATGCACCCAATGTCACTCTTTGCTGATGACAGCACAGTTGCTATAGCATGTAATAAAAAAGAACTATATGAAAATGACATTAATAGCTCACTGACATCAATTATTCGATGGTTCGATAATAATAATCTAAAAATTAACCTAGAAAAAACAAATATTATTCATTTTTCACAAAGACCCAAACCATTAGACATTAATGTGTTTCACCAGAACAAATTAATAAGTGAAACTACAGCAGCAAAATTTTTAGGATTGACAATAGATCAAAGACTTAACTGGAAACCGCATATTCAGAATCTAGCTAAAAAAATCAGTAGCTCCGCGTACGCACTTTTTAAACTTACACACACCTTAAATACCGACTCACTTCTTACGGCGTATTATGGAATGGTAGAATCAATATTAAGATACGGAATCATTTTCTGGGCTAATTCTCCCGACTTTGAACACATTTTTAAAGCTCAGAAACGATGTCTCAGATCTATGTTTAGACTTTACACAACAGATAGCTGTGAGCCGTATTTCAGACAGCATAAAATTCTAACACTTCCGTCAATATATATATTTGAACTTGCCCTATTCGTGAGAAATAATCCTCAATTATTCCCGCGACTGTCGGATACAGTAATACGAAATCGCCGAGATAATACTAAACTTAGGGTACAAGCAAGCAAGACAGCACTGATGCGAAAAAGTATATTCTGCACGGGTCCTACAATTTATAATAAAATACCTAGAGAACTTAAGTCTCTAAGTATAACCATATTTAAAAAAAGGCTAAAAGAATTATTAATTGACAAATGTTATTATACTGTTAAAGATTTTTTGAATGACTCTGTTTAGGCTACGACTTTAAATTTTATTTCAACTCAATGTTATTATGTTTTGGATTTGAGTTTGACTTATTACTATTATTTGACGGTCTATTTATTTATTAATGTTATTTTTGTTAAAAACACATTTGTACACCTCTCTAGGTAAAACATGCTGTACTGAACATTCTAATGTAACATCAAGGATCCTTATCGATTGTATCACACATGTTTAATACAAATAAATTACTTTGACTTTGACTTTGACTTTGACTTTGACTGAATAAAAAACCACCCTGTTTCTTCTGTTGCCCTTTGCGTTCCGGGGCCACGGTATCCTGTTAAGACTTCCCGCGACTCCGGCAGGCGTTTGGCCCTGTCGGAGCCATGTCCCTGTGCTGACAGCTCTTTGGTGCTGACAGCTCTTTGAAACGCGCGTGGAACAAAACGCGCTGTTGACCTGGGCCTGGTCCTTGATTGGACGACGAGCTACCCGTCACTCGCCGCGATTGCGGCGTGCCCGAGACCTGAGTATTTCATTTTAATTTAAGCTTGATACCTCCACGCGTTCCTTAGAAAAGGGTCTTTACAGATAGACAGATGGACAATAATGTGATTCTATAAGGGTTCCGTATTTGCCGACTTAGGTACGGAACCCTAAAAAAGATAATATTTAAAATCATCGATGAATCGTGATTTAAAACGGTAAAACTTTGCTCATACTTTCTTTCAAAAACACGAAAGCCAGATTCTGATTTCAGTTGCTCTATCGAATCCAATATCTAAATAATCGAAGCTACAATGTGAGGTACAGTATTAAAACAGTAGTGTATTAAACTTGCGTTTCAATGGTTTGGGAACGAAAAATAAGTCAATTTTGATACCACTTCATAATATTTTGGAAAGAGGTAATCTAAATATACCTTAAATAAATATACAAAAGCAAAAGTTCACTCACTCATCACGAAATATCGTAAATTTCGCAGGGAGGTAGTTCATGTTAGTTAGTAGACGTCCGCTAAGTAACGATTTTTCAAAATATATTACCCATTTCCCAAAGAGTAGGTATGAAATGGCGGTCCAAAGTTTGTGTGGAGTTATCAACTTTGACGCGGACGAAGTCGCGAGCAGAAGCTAGTACTTATATACTATCAATATATCACACTTTTTAAGTTCAAAAGTTACAATTAGGTATACGCGATGTTTATAATTAATAAAAATATAAACGTGTTATTATCGAAGTCCCATACTAAATGGGTCTAGGAATATTTCGTACAGTGCATTAATTTTATTGTTTACTTTAAAACAAAAACAATCTTTGTACTATTAATATAGGGTTTACTGATATTCATTTGTAAGTCGGTTAAAAAAGTGTTTAAAAATGCGATAGAAATTAAAAAATATTGTGAGGATTACTTTTTAAGTAAAGGTTTACCAATTTATTGTAAAAAAAATTATACTGTTTTACAACTAGATTTGGTCTCTTAGGTAGGATCTTACTACGCACACACCTTCAGCATTCCGATTGAGGTATGCAATTTCCTGAACCGAAACATAACTAAGAACACTCCCGACTAATTCACCATTCAAATAAAAAACAAAATCGGTTTATCCATTTGACAGGTACGATGCCACAGACAGACACACACAAGGGACGTCAAACTTATAACACCCCGTCGTTTTCAAATGTAGTCACAATCTCATTTTAGCGATAATTAATGACAAAAAACGTTTGAGACTGAGATTAGATCGCGATTGTTGTCTATCTGGACAAAACTAGTCCGGGTATCCCCAATAGCGAAAAGAAATCTGAGTGGCAATATCAATTCTTTTTCGATAAGAATAATATGTATGTATTTATAAATTATATAAGTATGTATATCAGTTGTCTGGTTACCATAACACAAGCTCTGCTTAGCTTGGGATCAGATAGCCGTGTGTGAGTTGCCCCAAGATATTTATTTATTATTTATTTATTCATTATTGGTCCATCAGCACTAGCTGATTAGTTCCTGACTGCTTGCTCATCATTCCGGCGCTAGAGTTTACGGCAGCCTTTTCCAAAGTGGGCGATAACGCCCCCTTGTGGGTGCTGCAGGCCAAAACGGGGGCGGTAAGAGACCCAGAAAAAAAATTAGGGCGGTGTGTAGAGGCAAATTACAGAGGGCAAATTACAAATCGCCCCCCAAGCGATTTGTAATTTCATCGACGAGTTGAAAAATGGCGGGCGCTAGAAAATAATTTATTCTCAAAGTGGGCAGTAGACAGAAAAGGTTTGGGAACCCCTGGTTTACACTATTTCTTATTGAGAAGGGACAGTTTGTGGCAAAATAATCTAGCGTAATTATTAGTTCTATATATTTTTGACGATAATTAAATTATTCATTTAATTTTATAACTTCTAAAACAGAAAGCTTTAAATAAATGATAATAAAATTACAAAGGGTTAGTGCCGAAAAGGCTGGCAGCGTCGCCACCTTTTATGGCAATAGTACAAGATCCAAGTTAGGTTGTCCCTCATCGAGTTTCTTGACAACATGTATTTTATATAACATCACGCCTGTAATCCCCGAAGGGTTAGGCAGAGGTGTACTCAATATTACACCCACATTTCGCCAGTTATGTTTTTAGTCTCATATAATAGGGGGCGAGCCTATTGCCATCAACCGGGCACAAATCCAGACTCCGACGCTGCTACTGAGAAATTCCTGATGGAAAAACCCAATAACACTTTACCCGACCTGGGAATCGAACCCAAGACCTCATGCACAGCAGTCGCGCTTGCGACCACTTGACCAACGAGGCAGTCAAAATGTATTTTGTATGAAAGATAATGGTGCCGATTCCCTTGGTCACAAACTAAAATTAGACTACTTCCATCTTTTTCTGTCCAATAACATAAAAAAGAGACTAATGTAAATAAGAGCTGTCAAATTTAGTCAATCTGACACATTCATACAGTTATAGTTGACATCTTAAAACGTATGGATTAAAAATACGAAGAAGTTCAAGGCAAAACTAATTTGACATCTCTAACTTAGTTCTATAATGGTGCCGATTCTCTTGGTCACAAACTAAACTAAAATTAGACTATTTCCATCTTTTTCTATCCAATAAAACAAGAAAGAGACTAATGTAAATAAGAGCTGTCAAATTTAGTCAATCTGACACATCCATACAGTTATAGTTGATATCTAAAAACGTGTGGATTAAAAATGCGGAAAAATTCAAGGCAAAACTAATTTGACATCGCTAACTTAGTTCTTTAATGTCACGGACTGTCACCGTCCTTTCCTTTCGCTGTATGTTAGTAAGAGATGTCAATTCTCTAAATTTAGTCTAGTTTGCGAACAAGGGAATCGGCACCAATGTCACGGAATGTCACCGTCCTTTCCTTTCGCTGTATGTTAGTAAGAGATGTCAATTCTCTAGATTTAGTCTAGTTTGTGAACAAGAGAATCGGCACCAATGTGTTATAAATTTATTAAACACAATGTAATAAGATGTTGTAAGGGTGGCCATTCCATATTAGCGCTAGGCTATTTTTAATTTATTAAATTTTGTTGAGATAATTTACCCTCAACGAGTTTCCTTTCAAAATTTTATTCAAAACAGAAGAAAGGTAAAAATTACCGGAAAGTAGTTTTAAAAACTTCCACGGACCCTCAGCTCTTCAAATAATACAAATAACTAGTATTTTATGCAATATTTGGTGCAATTGGAGCTCGAACATGGTAAAGCATAAGTAAGTTTAAGGGTTTTTTTTTATAATGACGACGAAGCCCGACTTCTTTGTTACTGTTTTTATTTAAAATTGGATCCCCACCTGCCCGAGCCTCCTCCGGTGTGCCAGTGCTGCTCGTATGCCCAGCGTCAGTGTCATGTCGATTGTGCTCGCATCCACCTATAAATATTGCAAATCGATGACGGCATGAAAAACCATTTTCACAACCATTTATTTGTCAGCATTTTATTAATTATATGAAAATTAATTTTAATTGTCATATTTTTATAGTTAAGATGTATTTACATTTTTAAAAATACACAACACAGCACAGCTTCGGACTCACATACAAAGGTTTTCTTACCACCGTTCCGGGGCCACGGTATCCTATTAAGACGTTCCGTAACCGCAGCAGGCTGAAAATTTCCTTAAGGTAGTTTCAAAAACTTCCACGGACTCTCAGCTCTTCAAATAATAGAAATAACTAGTATTTTACAGGACATTATTCGGTGCAATTGGAGCTCGAACATAGTGGTTCTTTGTGGTCCAGTTTATATTTAAAATTAGATAAAAAAGATCCCCACCTTCTGGCTCCGGGGTGGTAGTGGTTGTTGTACGCCTTGTGCAGTGTGGTTTGTGCTTGCATCTACAGCCGCAACCTATAAATTTTGCAAAGAGCCGTTAATTGATTGTTACACTTTATTCTGATTTATTGCTTATGTTTATTGCTTGTGTCAGTGTATACAGCTTCTCTTCGTTGGTGAACCCAATAAATAAATAAAATAAATAAATCATTGTCGGTACGAAAAACGATTTTCGCAATCATTATTTGTCAGCATTAATTTATTGATACGAAAATCCATTTTATAGTTATATTTACATTTTTATTAAAACTTAACGCAGCACACTTTTTTTAAGTGAAATCATCAATTGACGTCTTCCACTCTGGGCGGAGCGGAAGGGAGTGTCCCTTCCGCTCCGCCCAGAGTGGAACAGACTATGAAACAGACTATTACTGACTAAAACCCATCCGTGTTCCTCTTGATGCCTTTTGCGTTCCAGGCCAGCGGTGACTCTGGAACAAAATTCACAACCCTGATAGAAACTTGCCCCTGGACTACCGTTATTACTATTTCCCATTTCATTATTGTTAGCGTTTTTTTGTTTAACTAAAAAATATTCTAAAATCCTAACTAATATTATAAATGCGAAAGTAAGTTTGTTTGTTACCATTTCACGCCTAAGCCACTGAACCGATCATCCTGAAATTTTGCATATACGTTGCAAGGTTTACAGGAACGAATATGGGTACCTTTAATTCCGAAACAAAGTACTGTTTCCGAGGGAAATCACAATAACGTTCTTATGATCACAGAATTCATAGATGGCGCCAAGTGTCGTTTCGAATCACGATTTAAACTAAATGATTGAAATGACAGGACATGGGTAATTTTTTCAGCGACTTCATCTGTGTCCGCGATAACCGTAATTTATGCGGACGAAGTTAAAAAAGCTAGTATAGAAATAATTTCCCGCTTGTATTGAGAACATACCTAGTCCAAGCTACGCGGTTAGGGCTCTATAATTTATTTTATAATTTATTTAAATAAATAAAAATATAATAAATTATTGGAATGAAACAATGTATAAAAATACAGTTTAGTATTTAATTACCATTTTACAATACGGTGCACAAAAGGAAACGACAAAATATAATGACAGAACAAAAAACGAACACATATTTGAATGACACAATTCTAGATACTTCTTAAAAATAAAGACAATAAGGTTTACGTTATAGGAACTGTTTGGTTTACGTTCAAATTTCAATATAAATATATGATTTAAATGTGTATACAAATTATTAGACAAAAAAATAAAATATGTAAAAAAAAACTAGCTAAGTGCTAGTGCTGTGTTTAGCACCCTTCTCGGACGGAATCCTAATAAAGGTACCTACCGGTATTGTTAAATTACTTGCATTAGGTACATATTTGAAATATTTACTACAAACTTGTATTTAAGAACAGTTACGGTTTAATGTCGTGATGTCCCAGTGGTTAAGGCGCCCGCCTCACAAGCATGAGGTTATGGGTCCAAATCCGGGCAAGTGCCAGTGTGAATTTTTCAATTCATATGTATTTTCTAAAAGTTTATCTTGGACATCACTGGCATCGGTGAAGGAAAACATCATGAGGAAACCTGGACTTACTGTTCCACTCAAACCATGTCAGAGGCCCTTGAGGCGGTTTAGAAACTCTGACACTAGGCCCTAGGGTGTGCCGTGTGTGGGGTCGTAAGACCTTACTGCCCACACGATGAAGAAGAAGAAGAACATAACATAGTAATTTTTGCATATTATTATTAATACTTAATTACTTACCTTCGACGCTCAGCGCAATACAGCAGATCAATAACACGACGAAGCGGAACATGTTGATGATGACTCTTTTAACTTTAAGTGGAGACAGACTAGTAGATGCATTTTATACTGCAAGGTTTCATTTACATATCTTTACGTAGTCCAAGATCCCAGAGCCGCAGGACCAAGTTCATCATTTTAAAATAGCTGAAATTTTGAGAATAGCTAAATCAATTCATTTATTCGCATATAACGTTTTTTACAATAAAGTTGTTCTAAAAATATAATGAGCCGGGTACATTTTGCTTGAGTCTTGGCATGCAAAATTTTAAAAAAATATGTCAATTACAATAAAATAAAATGTATAAAATGATTAAAATACGTATAAAAAAGAGGCATATGTATGTGTGAGTCTTATCACAAGGGCATAAATGTACCTCCGATAAGATGGCAGCAATATAAAGATAATGAGAGTAAACATTTTGATTAATAAATCCACATCTACACTAATATTATAAAGGGGAAAGATTTGTATTTTTGTGTGGGGGTATGTTGTATGTTTGTAATGAATAAACTCAAAAACTACTGTGCCGATTACAAAAATAATTTCACCATTAGAAGGCTACATTCACCCTGAGTAACATAGGCTATATTTATTGCTAGAAAAGATAAGGAATTCTTACTAAAACTTAAGTAATGTAATCCAAGGTGTAAAAGAATCGTAAAATAAGTCGATAAATAAAATACGTCGCATGCGCTGCGGTAACTATTGATTATAAAACAAAAGTATGTTCTACAATATTAAAGAACAGAACAATAACTACAAAAAGCTTTATGACATATTATTTACGATACTTTATGTCCAACTATTATCGCTATGTCACAATAACCACTTTTAACATTATTTACATATTTATTATTAATGAGGAGGAGTATTAATAAGGAGGAGCTCGTGGCTAAGTAATAACAGCCGCACGGGTCGATCCGTCAGGTTAAGCTACGCTTGCCGGGGTTGGTCCGTGGATGGGTGACCATCTTTACATACCGAGACTCCTCCGTGCCTCGGAAAGCACGCTAAGCCGTTGGTCCCGGCTGTTATACGTGGATCTTTGACAGTCGTTACGGGTCGTCAGAAGCCCGAAAGTCTGACAACCAGTCTTACCTAGGGGTATCATATTACCCAGTTACTGGGTTGTGGAGGTCAGATAGGCAGTCGCTCCATGTAAAATACTGGTATTCAGCTGCATCCGGTTAGACTGGAAGCCGACCCCAACATAGTTGGGAAAAGGCTAGGCAGATGACATATTTATTATTAGAAAAAACTGTCCCTACATTGTATCCGTTCGAGCCAGGGCGGGTCGCTAGTATGTAATATCTTGGAAAAAAATGAGTTTTAATTTTACAGTATAAATCGGCAATTTTATGACCCCTAATATTAAAATCGGTCCTATCTATCTCAAAATTACGGCCATGCTAAAATGATGTAGGTGTCGCGACTCTAGGTTCTAAGTTTATGAAAAAGTTAAATGAAGTTTTTATCAAAGAATTGGCTTTTCTAATTCTTGTTTGTCGCAAATAAAATATTGCATATAGATATCTAGGTATGTTGTATGTCTAGTTTTTTGTCTGTCTAGTGTAGATTAACTTTGCATTATCGTTCCTCTTATCTTGAAAACTGGTTCACTAATGTTTCAAAAACAAAATACTATTAAAAGTTTTTCAGTTGAGAACCAACATTTATAAATAACATAAATAAATAAATATTTCACAAACAACTTATTCCGCAAATGTTTTATTTTTAAAAACATTGATTTTATAAACATTAATTTGTCAAATGCTTCTCTTCACAAATGTTTCGGATGATAATTTTATGATAACATTTTTCAATAAAAAAAAAATGGAAAAATCACGTTAATACTAAATATCATTTTTTATAACACATTTTCTAAACCAGTCACAAAGGATCATAATTGTTTTGCATAATTTTGTTTAATTACCTCGCTAAAAGTATTATAGCATTGAATAGATGTCAATAATTTCTTTCTTCGTGCAAAGAAAAGTTCATCATATATATTATTATTTTCTTAAGTAAATTATTAATATTTATAAATATTTGGCAAAATTGTTTTTGCATAATGATGAAATGACAAATCATGTTTTTGCCAATCATTAATTGCTAGTCATGTAACTTTTCCATTATTTTTAAATATAGTCCTGCCTCGTTGGTTTTGTGGTCGCAAAGCGCAACTACTGAACATGAAGTTTTTCACATGGGACTTAAACATGAAATATGGGTGTACTAATGGGTAAGCCTCTGCCTTCGGGCATTACAGATATTACAATTTCCACACAGGGTGCACCCAACGTCTTCTGCGCATCTGCATATTAATGCTTTGCAGAAAAGCAAGAGCATCTTCGTCTTCTGAAGAGAAAGACGTGCTATCGCAACAAAGTCATCCTGTATAGTAACGCATCGTAACGTGTCTTCGCCTCTTCTACGTTATTTTAATCGCGTCCTTAACTTAGAGCTTATTCACACGAAGAAGATTCTTTTTTATTGATGAATCTTCTTTTTTCACAACCCGTTTTTTTTGACAGCGGCTATGCTTTTTAAATGCCCGTTTTCACACACCATGTATCGTGAATTCCGTCAATGATGGAACCCGTGCGAGTGAGCTCTTAGGCGCTTTGCACACGGAGCAACTTAAGTAAGGCAACTCTTAAAAGTTTCCTGTAAAAGTTGATAGTTGCTATAACGTTGCCGGTTGCCGCAACTTTTTGGCAATTTGTGAGCAACTTTCATAGTCGAGTAGCCGTATGCCGTTGCCGTAGCAACACTGGCATTGCCGGGCAGACGAAGAGGGAGGGAGGGTGTGAAATCGCCCGAAGCGTTGCGATTGACGGTTGAGGGAACCGGTAACTTTAAAAACCGATGCAATATTTAAAAGTTGCTAGTTGCGGCAACTAGGAAACTAACTTAGTCATCGATTGCAGCAACTGAAAACTTTTGACGATTGCCGCAACTCGAAACTCGAGTTGCTCTGTGTGCGCAGTCCAATTGAAATGTATGTAAACAGCAAGTTGCCAGCTAGTTGCCAGTTGCCAGTTGCTACAATAGTTGCTCTGTGTGCAAAGCGCCTACTTTCCTTACCAGAGCGCTGCGTCTCCGCCGCGGCTGGATCTTACGCCGTTTCTGCACACAAAATGCAACAGGACAATAGTACGATCAAGCGATACATCATTATGACTCTTTCGACATCAAGTGCAGACCTTCGTCTATCTCGCATTTTATACTGCATGGTTTCATTTACCTCTACTAATTTAAATACGTATATTAAAAGATCCCAGAGCCGCGAGACCTAAGGACATCATTTCAGCATGGCTGAAATTTTGAGAACAGATAAACAAATATGTTATAAAAAGGTACATAC
Organism: Hoplodrina ambigua; assembly: GCA_949774945.1. Taxonomy (NCBI): domain Eukaryota; kingdom Metazoa; phylum Arthropoda; class Insecta; order Lepidoptera; family Noctuidae; genus Hoplodrina; species Hoplodrina ambigua. The sequence continues at coordinate 11,724,658 of OX458967.1, forward strand.
GGTTTTCTAAGTGGTTAAATGCATAATTTAAATTTTGTAAAAAAAAAAAGCACTGATTTCGGTTGATTTTTGTTGTTATTCTTTCTTTTTACACTGTTTCATGGTTACACTCTCAGTTTTCTATTGCTCGATTTCATTTAAATGGCCATAAATCTAAAACTCTAAAATATTTTAATTGTTCCACGTAGCATAGGCTAAAAGACGTTGTAATCTTGCTATTAGACTGAATTTTGCGACTTTTTGTGACTACTTCAAAGTTGCTTAAAAGGAGTAGTCGGAGCTCTGCGGTTCAGAAAAAAATAACCGGTTATTTTTTTCAAAACCATGGCGAGGACTGAGTTCGCTCGCTTCGCTCGCTCACTAAACCCCGCCATGCCCAGCGAAACTAATCTGCCCGATTCAGGGTACCGGAAGTCATATTATGAATGTGCAATCAGTATATGATATGATATAAAAGGATATGATATAAAAACCTGACATTTTTAATGCGCATTTAATAATAAGTCTTTTTAAAATTAAGTAGGCGATGCGTCTCTGGGATCTAATTTTATGACGTAGGTAAACGCTAACAAAAAATACCTGTGGATATTGTAAATATATAACTAAATAAAAGTAAAAGCGCGACTGCGGAGCATGAGGTCTTGGGTTCGATTCCCAGATCGGGCAAAGTGTTATTGGGTTTTTCCAACAGTACTTTCTCAGCAGCGACCTCCATCCATGTTCCTTCTTGTGCCCTTTGCGTTCCGGGGGCGCGGTATCTCTTTCGAACAACCCGCAGCCCCGGCAGGCATCGGCCCTTAGTGGCCCCGGAGTCTGAATTTGCGCAAATCGCAGTACACATTGCTTTCGCATATACATTGGACTTAAAAATAACTGGCGAAATGTGGGTATAGGTACTAATGGGTCCACCTTTGCATGACACTTCGGGAATTACAGGTGTGATGCTATGTATGTTTTTATGGATTGGCAGACATAAATAAAATAAAGGAGAAGAAACACAAAATGCAAATATAGGTAACATAATAATATATTTATTTTAGACGGAGTTATGAACATTAATACGTGGATGGTATAGTTAGTGACCTATGCTGAAACTTACTTTACGTTAAATAATTGCTATAAAATAGCATTTTTCATTCCGGCGCAGGATTCGAGTCAGATTGCTTGTACGGTCAAACAAGCTATTCGGTTTACAGACAAAAATAATATTTTATCTTTCTGCTACATCGCCAATCATTGTTATTTTGTGTTCACTTTTTAAGCTTTTTAAATTGACACACTCGAAATATTGTTCAAAAGTAAGTTGCAACTTGCAACTACTTTTGAACTGCTTGTACCAAAAAGTTTGTTCGACTGTACCATTATTTATTTATTTCATCATCAACATCATCATATCAGCCGTAGGACGTCCACTGCTGAACATAGGCCTCCCCTACAGATATCTAATAGGACGCGTTCGAAGCGGCTTGCATCCAGCGCGATCCTGATGATCGTCTGTCCACGGACGTCCTACGCTTCGCTTGCTGTTGCGTGGTCTGCATTCATCGGCCATCAGTTCTGCGTGCTATGTAGCCTGCCCACTGCCACTATTATTCATATTATTATTCTTTAATTTTTCATCTATTATTAATTTTCTATGCAACCCAAAGTACATAGACGGATTTAATGCCTTAGATAATATCCCTGATCTTTGGTATTAATATCGTGAGCTTTGCATTCTGGAGCATCTTTCATCTCAGGACATTGACATGTTAGTATGCAGGGAGAACTCAGTTGACGCCTCAAGTATCCTGGTTTACACACACACCCTTTTTTGCAAGGCTCTCTGCTGTCACATTTGAAGCTCGCCGCGATAGATATGCAAGTGTTCGGTGGGCAGGACTTCTTGCAGTCAGTATATACTTCGTTTTCACCAGTGCAGATTGATTCTGAATAAGAAAAAAGAACTAAAATTATTAGATGTTTCATATAGAGGGTAATTGAAAATTAAACCCGAAACCTGAAAAGGCGTCATTGTACTCATCATTATGAACAACTCTTACTATGGGACCAACCTTGAAATTATGAAAAAAAATCAGCTGTTCAATACATTACGATCGTGTTTTAAAGCATTTTTGTAGCAATTTCTTAACGCATGCAATGCTTCTAAACAGTTAATGAATATGGCCAAAGCCATATTCATTAACTGTTTAGAAGCCACTTCGACGTTTGTACTGGACACATAATTTTATGTTAAAGGATGGGAGGAGTAGAAAAACAAAGTGTAGATGTAAACAATTATATTTGCTGTCAACAGAGTAATGACAATAAATTAATACAAGTACAGTAGTTAGTCCGACAATCGTTTCGCAGGGTAGTGTCGGACTATTGAATTTGTCGGATTATAGCTAGAGTACTGCTTTAGACCCCTATAATTCGGTTTTTTTTTTTAAGTACCTTGTAGTCCGACAAATAACAGATTAAAATATTGAATTAGATTTCATCTAAAGTACAAATCATATAATCGTACACACTAAAATATGTAATCGAAATAAAGTTTGTGTTCCTATGTTCAATAGTGATAGGCATGTCAGATTACAAGGGGTGCCGGATTAGACAGGGGCTGGATTACCGGGGGTCCACTATATATACAAAGGTAAGTTCAGTTAAACAAATGCTGTTTGATACCTATGCAGTTAACTTACAACTAATTTTAAATAATATAAGAGTGCTGAGTACTTTATTATTAAAATCAGTCTCTTGTCTTATTTATTTATTTTATTTTAACATAAAATAGCTAGGTGATAAACAGCAGGTTAAGCTACGCTTGCCGGGGTTGGTCCGAGGATGGGTGACATCCTTTACACACCAAGACTCTTCTGTACTCTCGGAGCACGTTGTGCCGTTATTCTTGGTTGTTATACGTGGATCTTTGGCGGTCGTTACGGATCGTCAGGAGCCCGAAAGTCTGATAACCAGTCCTACCAAGGGGTATTACCCAGTTACTGGATTGAGGAGGTAAGATAGGCAATCGCTCTATGAAATATGTAAATAATGGTATTCAGCTGCATCTGGTTAGACTTGAAGCCGACCCCAACATAGGACAAGGCTAGGCAGATATTCAACGACATTCAAATGCTCATCTCGAAACATACTGACAAGATCGTCTTCCATTCATCTGCAACCTCATTCTAGTCAGACTTTGCGTCCAAGAGAACGTATGCCATACAGGCACAACAAAAATAAATATTGACAGTATGCAAAGATGACATTATTTGCTTGTGTACTAAAAAACTGACAGTGGTGCCGATTCTCTTGGTCACAAACTAAACTAAAATTACACTATTTTCATCTTTTGCTGTTCAATAAAATAAGAAAGAGACTAATGTAAATAAGAGCTATCAAATTTAGTCAATCTGACACATCCATGCAATTATAGTTGACATCTTAAAACATATGGATTAAAAATACGGAAAAGTTCAAGGCAAAACTAATTTGACATCTCTAACTTAGTTCTTTAATGTCACGGAATGTCACCGTCCTTTTCTTTGGCTGTATGTTAGTAAGAGATGTCAATTCTCTAAATTTAGCCTAGTTTGTGAACAAGGGAATCGGTACCAGTGTATTGATATATTTATCTATTAAATAGTCGGTCGTTGTTCAAGCTTAACAAAAGTTGCTTCAGTATACTATTCTTTGGTAATAATATCTTAAACTTTACATTCTAGAGCATTTTTCATCTCAGAACATTGACATATAGGTATACAGGGAGTCTCTGGGTGTTGCCTTAGGTACCCTGGTTTGCACACACACCCCTTCTTGCAAGGTTCGGTGCTATCACATTTGAACCGAGCCACGATTGATAAGCAAGTGTTTGGTGGACAAGATTTCTTGCAGTCAGTATGAACCTCGTTTTCACCAGTACAGATTGATTCTGAAAAGAGAATACATTGACAATATAGAACAAAAATGATGAGCTGCTTCCTAGTTAAAAAACCGGCCGAAGGGTTCCTTACCACCATAAAATATTTAACAATACATAATAAGTTTATTAAAAAAAAAAACAATTTAAAGCAAGCTTTTATAAATAAGTGTGACGTATTCTTCACAGCAAACTCTTTCATTTGATACCCGTATGATGAGAGAACACAAAAAAAAAATACACTTCAGAAAGGCGGAGTTAATGCCTCGGGCATTTTGTTCCACTTTACCTTAGGGAGATGTAGATACAAAACATAGTAGGTGCAGAAAAGGAGGTCAACAAAATCCCGAACAATTTTGCCCAAATATACCTGTGCCTCGAGGTACACGTGCACCAAATCGTAGAGAAAAAATAGAGGAATTCGAAAATAATTTTACTTTTATTCATAAAACATTTTAAACTATTTAATAAATTATTAAAATATAACCTAATACGATTAAAACATGCGGCAACTTTGCATGTACGATTGCGTTTTAATTGGTTGTCACTCGGGTTGACATTTCGTAAATGTCATTTTGTTTTGCTTTTCATAATTAAGGTAATTTTAATATATTGTACAGAACTGTTTATAATAAATATTCCTTTTCTCCTTTCGATAAAAGTATTTTCTTTCCTTTAAGCTTCATTAAATAAAACATTATTGATAAACTAATCGACTCAAAATTGTTGGAACAAAATTAGTTATTGATAATATACTCGTTTGAAGAAAATAGTTTGTTGATCACTATGCATTATATTATTCAAATTGTTGATGACGTAAACACTATCAATTTTTTGTACTACCTAAAAATTACGTGGAGTAATGTGCACGTCTACCTAGAAAGGACCTAACCTCTAAAGTACAGGCTCAGCCTAGTTTAGATGTTGATGGAATTGTATTCAAATACAGAATTGTACTGCAGTGACCACAGGGTTAAATAATATGCTTTTTGATCAATCAATCGGCGAAGTAGCGCACATCCACACTGTAGTCGGGTAAAAAAGAAATGATACACTTTTTTAAATGTGTATAAAAATAATACACTTTTTTTAACCTTCTGTGAACCACGTGGATAAAAGTTACGTCCTGCACCACGGTCGGTTTTTTAGACCCTGATTATTATCGAGGCAAAGAAAATTTTTAATTATTTGTTTTTTTTTTTGTTTCAATAGGTATGTTATTGAATTGTTTTTGAATAGAATTAGTCAAATAGTATGTAGAATAATAGAAAACTACTGGAAATACGTCGGTGACGGCTTTTTGTGGTTGTGTTCGGTGGCCCGTGTGCGACCAAGCTTAAACTTACTTGTGCAGTAAGGTTCTTATTATAGTATCGTACGAAAAAGAAATCATTAAATTTAAGTAGGTACTTGCCAGCATTCTCAGAAGATCCGTCTTCAGCTTTTTCCGAGACACTATCTTTAACTTTCTGACTATCTGCAAAACAATTATTAACACATTAAATTTTGGTTGCCCTATTTTTTTTAAGTCATTCTATTTTGTTCCACTGCTGGGAAAAGGTGTCCCCCATAGCCGTCCACTTAATTCTGTGTGTTGCCTTCCCTAGCTAATCTCCCATAAACGTCTCCTACAATAATTTTATGTTACCCATTATTGGGACTGCACCTTTCCATTGGGGGATAGATTTGAGTGGTTGAATTATTTTTAATATTTTATTTATAACTCTAGACATCTTTTAACATAGCATAATATTACGCCTGTAATCCCCGAAGGGTTAGACAGAGGTGTACATGTACATCCACATTTCGCCAATTATATTTAAGTCCCATGTCATAGGGGGCGAGTCCATTGCCATCAACCAGGCATATATCTAAACTCCGAGGCTGCTACTGAGAAATTCCTGATGGAAAGCCCCAATAACATTTGCCCGACCTGGGAATCGAACCCAAGACCTTATGCTCAGCAGCCGCGCTTTGCTACCACTAGATCAACGTAGGTAGGTAAATAGTAACTACTTAAGTAGGTACTCGATACATACAGCACTCTCCAATTGGTATACATTTATTTTCATTGTCTCTAGCGAATCCATCTTTGCAGTAACATTTTCGATTGCACATTATGTTTACAATAGGGCAATTAATCCGGTCCTGTGTGTCAAGTGTGGCACACTCATTATCGCAGGCACTGCCACAGTCGAAAAATTCATTCTCACCATGACATTTTTCTGAAAATGTTAATTGAAAATTGATTGTTTTGAAATGTTGATGTAACGGCACGGCTAACATTAGCTGCTGGGTATTGAACCTCAGGCTTGCGGCACACGGTCTCGGGATAGATAGATGGAGTGGTTAGATGAAATAGATAAATGGAATGGATGGATGAAATGGATGGATGGATGGAATGAATGCAATCTCAACAATAATAACAAACTACTGCTCTAAATGCTATGCTATTACTAAATGCTATGTTACCAAGCAATGGATTTCAATAATAAAATGGACGATGATAAAATTATTTTTATATGAATAATTATAAATAATAATTATAAAAAATATATAATTTTATATGAATACGAAATGACGTAATGGAACAGCGGTAGACTTGGCAGCTTCCTTGAGAATTAGCAAGAGTAGCGCTAAGTCGCGACCGATGGATAGAATGGAGGGAGGCCTTTGTCCAGCAGTGGGATAGTATGGGCTTAGGCAGCTGGGAACCACTATCTTATTGTGGAGTTCGAAAGACAAAACTATAATATTATTTAAGTTCTTACCAGCGTCTCCTATATCAGAGTATCGCCGCACTCTAGATCCGTCTTCAGCTATTTTCGACGATTCACCTTCAACATTTGGACTTTCTGCAAATCAATTAATTAACACAATGAGGTTCGGTTGTTCGCTTCGCCTTTCATAATTTAAGTACAGTCAGCAACAAAAGTCGATTAACATTTATGATTTTTAAATCCTAATTATTAAGTACAAAATTAAAAGTAAAACGCAATGAATATAAAATTAAGATATAATAAACCCTTAGCTATTATCCTGAAATTCTGAAAGCCAGTACATTATGAGTTAAGTGTCTGTTTAAATGATATAAAAAACTAACATTGTTAATCGACTTTTGTTGCTAACTGTACAATAGAGGATCATTTCCATGGGTCTGCTAACTAATATTTAAATAATATTTTTTTGTTGGTAAAATTAAGTTGGTACTAAAGTCATGGTCAAGTTAGCCATAAAAGACATTTTCGAATGACATTAACTAGAAAAAAAAATGTTTAATCTAGTTGCCCATTCCAAAAGATAGTTTCGTATGGAGAAGAATGGGCAAGAAACTCTACTCATAATATTCTTTTAAAAATAATACGTTTTGCAATAACTTATGTATCTGAGATAGGCTAGTATTATTCTTTTATTTACTTTTTAGTGAGATTTTGGGTTCGATTCCCAGGTCGGGAAAAATGTTATTGGGTTTCCATTAAGAATTTCTCAGCCTCGGAGTCTACATTTGTGCCCGGTTGATGGCAATAGCCTCACCCCCTATTAGATGGGACTTTAAACATAACTGGCGAAATGTTGGTTTACTAATATGTACACCTCTGCCTAACCCTTCGGGGATTACAGGCGTGATATCATTTATGTAATATATGTTAGTAGGCACTAAGTAAATAGTCAATACAAATACATACGGCACTTTTCAACAGCTATACATTTATTTTCATTGTCTCTTGCGAATTCATCTTCGCAGTAACATTTGGGATTACAAACGAAGCTGTTAATAGGACAGTTTGTCCTGTTCTGTGTGTCAATTGTGGCACACTCGTTGTCGCAAGCAGTGCCACAGTCAAAAAACTCATTCTCGCCTTGACACATATCTGAAAGTGTTAATATTACTGTCATTAACTATCGAATGCTTAACGTCCATAGCTCTTTGGCTCTTCTTCTTTCATGGATTATAAGTATTATTGCACACATTTAACTTTAGAAAATACACATGAATTGAAAACGTCGGATTGGTATTTGCCCGGATTCGAACCCACAACCTCATGCATGAAAGGCGCCTCAACCACTGGCACAGATTACTGAATAGTTACTACGTAACAGATACTTCACTCAGTACAAAATTTCCAATACCTATTACGATAATTGCCTACTCCCTCGCGTCAACAACCACTGTATGCTAAAATGCGCTTAAATGCTCAAGCGTACAGCAGTGATTGCTTCGCACTGCGAGATCCCACAGTAATCGCAGGGCTGCCTCTTCGATAAAATTAAATTAACATAACTTTTTATCTATGTTATTGAGAACTGTGAATATGTTCTGACTTTTATGTGGCAGTTAAAAATTTTATCATTTATAAAATATTTAACCAACTTAACAAAAAGGAGGTGATCAGACATACAGATCATACTGAGAAGTTTGACTTGTATGGTTTGTAGGTATGTATGTTTGTGCGCGATAATCTCGCGTTTGGCTAAACCCATATCGATGCGGTTTTCAGAAAAGGACCTTTAGGAGAACGTTTTAAAATAAGTATAATACTTCTTAGTTTGATGATGATCTTCGGAGATGTTCACTAGAAATGAAAAAAAAAGCCTTAAAAAAAGAGAACCGACTTCAAATAAAGCACTAAGCCGTAAGAAATAATTTGTTTTTTTTTTATGTTAGTGCTACCAGCTGGTAATTACGAATCGAAAAAGCACCGACATCAAAGAAGAAATTATTTCTTACGGTTTAGTGTTTTGAAGTCGGTTCTCTTTTTTAAAGTTTGTTTTATTATATTTGTAAGTTTGTTTTGTTTTATATATTGGTGCTGACTGTGGAAGAAACCTAGATAAAACATAATAACACGGCATCGTAATACGCGTACGAACGAACAGCACTATTAAAATTGAACGGCGTGCGCGCGCTTCGCTTGCGAAAACCGCACTGATTTTGATCCGCCGGCGGACCGAGACCGCTCGGCTGGGCGGTAGGCACTTATAGCGCGCAAGTACATGGAGTGACGGAGGCCTGCCACTGGGCTATCACGACATTTTAATTTATTAGTATAGAAAATCAATAGCACTCTATTGATTTTCTATACTAATAAATTAAAATGTACCGGGATAAGAAATCTATGTGATCGAAAAGTGTTTCGATCACATAGATTTCTTATCCCGGTACATTAACCAACTTCTGGGGGTTATCCTTACCTTACTCTATTCATTTTGTACAGTACAGAAGGCCTACCGCCATGTCTTAAAACAACATTAATAATAAATATCTTGGGACAACTCACACACGGCTATCTGATCCCAAGCTAAGCAGAGCTTGTGTTATGGTAACCAAACAACTGATATACATACTTATATAATTTATAAATACATACATATTATAGATAAATCACACCCAGACACAGAACTAACAATCATGCTCATCACACAAAGTTTGTCCTGGGTGGGAATCGAACCCACGACCTCCGGCTTAGCAGTCAGGGCCACTAACCACTAGACCAACAGGCCCGTCTAAAACATTATTTTAATATTACTTTGTCTTCTGCACTGATGAATTTTCAACGCTCGGCTCAGCACCGAGAGTTGAAAATGCAACAGCAGAAATTACAAAGTAATATTAAAATAATATTGTTTTAAGAGATGGCGGATTTTTTTTCCACACATAAAGGAATTGATCTAGCTTAGAGAGTTTGTATCTGTAGTTTTTTGGCCATTCAAATCTCCATACGAAACTACCTTTTGGAATGAGCAACTAGTCTCAATATAACAATTTTTTTTCTCTCTTGTAAATTACGTTTAAGAGTGCGTTTTAGTGGTCAAATTGAAATAAATGGAAATAAACTTTGACTTTAACTTAATATACAGAATTGTAGTGAAACACTTTTAAAATTGGTAACACGGTTTAATTCTGGATAGTCGTTACACTAAAACTATAGTTTTTTACACAAATTCCTAACAACCCCAGCGTTCAGGGGCGTGAGGACAGAACGAACAAAAAACGTGACGGTGTTCGACAGCGGTGCGAGCCGGACTGAGGCGCGCGGTGTGTGGAGGCGGGGGTGCGGGACGCTGTCCGCGCGCTCCACACAAGAAAGGCGCGAGTACCTACGCGTGCCTAAGCGACGCTCTATGCTATGAATGGCGCGAAATTCTTCCTGCAGAATTAATTTTATCCCGTTTTTGGTGTTCCTGTAGTATCATTTAGGACTTTGGCTTGCAGACGAAGTCACAGACTGAAGCTAATGACGTAGACGTTCCTAACTATGAGACTTTTATTCGATGGTTTACAACAACAGCAAAAACCTTCACATTCATTATTTTAAGCATCACTCAGTCAGTAATATTAAAATACATAATATTGTTTTAAGAGATGGTAGGTGCCCAGTAGTTTGTTTAGTATAGTATCTACTTACCACACTCTTCGTTAGTTATACACTGTCCCGCAGCGTTCCTTAGGAATCCTGACTTGCAAACACACACGTGTTGACAGGGCTCGACAACTTGCAGACAGCTAAACTGTATGTCGCGATTTCTGCAAGTTTTTTCAGGGGGACACGCCTGCACACATTGTACTTCTTCATTTTGTCCACAATCTAAAAATAAATTAATTTAAGTGTATTATATAATATTTGAGTTACCGATAGCGCTTCTCATTCAAAAGTAGTCTATATGTCACCGGAAAATAACAAGATCCGTAAGTTTATCAATTTACTAGGAAGTTTATAAACTTTCGTAAGATTCTAAACGGGAGATAAATTGTAATATTTTACGTCCACATTTTCGTAAATTTATCAATTTCCGACGTCATACGGTAAATTTATAAACTAACGAATATCTATTCGTAAGATTTTATATGGTTCGACCAATCACAGAAACTCTTTTAAATATACGATCTTTGAAATACGTAAAATAACACACTGCTCTCTGATTGGTCAATGTTCATAGTGGCAATGCTTTTGGGTGTCCGCAGCTTGTAGGTCACTCATTATGGGTACTGCTACATAATCTTAACAAAATAAAGCTATTTTTCACAGTTGCAACACAGTTCAACATTCAAAACTAATAAAAACGCACGAGCAAACCGGTTTGTTTATGTTCCGTGGCCAGCAATGGCGGCCGCGAGGAAGGAGAAGTGACACGTGACAGCCAACCAATCAGATCGCGCGTAGCGTTTGGTTACTGCTTACTTATTATTTTACGAGTGAGTTCAGTAAGTTTATCAATTTACGAAAATGTGGACGTAAAATATTACAATTTATCTCCCGTTTAGAATCTTACGAAAGTTTATAAACTTCCTAGTAAATTGATAAACTTACGGATCTTGTTATTTTCCGGTGACATATAGATTTTTTTTTAGTATTCAAGTAATTAAAAGTAGTTAATATTTTGTAGATAGGCTATGGGCACATTTAGGCTTGGTAAAGTCAGTTTTCCGTTGATTTTGTTTAAAAGTAGAATATAGTACAGTCAGCAACAAAAGTCGATTAACATTTATGATTTTTAAATCCTAATTACTAAGTACAATATTAAAAGTAAAACGCAACAAATATAAAATTAAGATAACATAAACCCTTAGCTGTTGCCTGAAATTCTGAAAGCCCAGAAAATGATGTGTTTTATTTATTTATTTAAACTTTATGCAACAAATGTACAGAGGCGGACTTAATGCCTTAGGCATTCTCTAACAGTCAACCAGAGGTGGTGAAGAAATAACATGGTAGGTGCAACCTATTTGCCATTTGTTTTGTGTCTGTTTAAATGATATAAAAAAGTAACATTGTTAATAGACTTTTGTTGCTGACTGTACCTAGACACCTTTAAGATCTGAGGGGGTTCGAAAGACCTATACTACTACTACTACTACTTAGGGTTATACTTTAGGGCTTTTGAACTACCAGATATCTTACAATCCTAAAAGCCACCTTAATAAAAAAAAGGAAGGTATACAACTGTTATGTACCCAGGATTCGGTCATTATTGTAGATACATAACATAACATAACATCACGCCTGTAATCCCCGAAGGGTTAGGCAGAGGTGTACACCCACATTAGTACACCCACATTTCACCAGTTATGTTCCCATGTAATAGGGGGCGAGCCTATTGCCATTAACCGGGCACAAATCCAGACTCCGAGGCTGCTACTCAGAAATTCCTGATGGAAAAACCTAATAACACTTTGCCCAACCTGGGAATCGAACTCAAGACCTCATGCACAGCAGTTGCGCTTGCGATCACCAGACCAATGAGGCAATGAAGGTATTGTAAAGATTTTTATAAATATTCGATTGAAACTAACCCTGATAGGCTAACTTGCACCAGACTACTCTAACTATTAACTCAATAGTTATTTGCAAGTCACGAGGTTAATTTGTAATTTACATTTAGTAAGGCAATAATTCTATTAACCTTACTAGCGATCTTGTCTCAATTTGAGTTTTTCGTCAAAAATACCTCTATTTTTGACAACATTTTGACATTGATTCTAGCTGAGACGAGATTGCGTCTAGATTCTAAATGTTTATTACAAGAATTGGTCTTCAGCTTTTGCGATTGGGCCTTAGCAACCAAATGACACTGACGTCATACAATATTAGACATCGGCAGGCATTAGGCATCGACAGTGACATTGATTCTAGCTGAGACGAGATTGCGTTTAGATTCTAAATGTTTATTACAAGAATTGGTCTTCAGCTTTTTTTGCGATTGGGCCTTAGCAACCAAATGACACTGACGTCATACAATATAGACATCGGCAGAGGTAGTTCCCCCTCGCTAGATCGTGTGTATAATCTCTTGGAACGCGGATATACCTAATAACAAAACTATTTTCCTCTTATTTTTTATTATCCATCAGTTTTGTTTACATTCATGAGATTTTATTTGTTTAACAGATGTAGGTGTTAGCCAAATAAGCATATCAAGATGTAACCTCGTGTTTTGTTATTGTTTTTGATACACTTTACATTGTAGGTATAAGGTACTTATAATAAATAATGCAAGATGAGAAATTACCTTCCTAAATTCAATAATTCACTCAAGTTCATTTTTATCGGTTTTTTTTTTCGGAGTACTCGTAACCGGCGTGCTTGTATGAACGTAGATGAGGCGAAAAGAAGTACCTATGTAAGGATCGTAGCAGGACTCACGCCTTTTTCCCATGGAGGTAGGCAGAAACTACAGAACGCACCTGCTACGATCCTTACATCCTCCTTTTGCCTCATCCATCCTATTAGGTACTATCTATAAAAATAAAAATGAATGGCTATATGTGTTGCTAAGCGCAAAACTCGAAAACGGCTGGGCCGATTTGGGTGATTCTTTTTTTGTTGTGTTCGTAATTTTCCGGACATGGTATTTATGGAATAATTTGTTTGGAAAATCGGGGCGGGTCGCTAGTCTATTATGAACGCGAAAGTTTGTGATGATAAATGGTTTTTTGTTACTCTTTTACTCCTAAACGGCTTAACGGATTTTTTCCAAACATATTGAAATAGATTAACACAAAAAAAAATATTCCGTTTTTGGTGTTCCCGTAAGATCATTTAGGACTTCGGCTTGCAGCCGAAATCACAGACTGAAGCTAGTGACGTAGACGTTCCTAATTATGAGACTTTTATTCGACTGTTTACAACAACAGCAAAAACCTTCACATTCATTATTTTAAGTGTCACTCACTCACACAAACACATTATTAGTACAAGTAGGTACTAATAGGCTGACACAAAAAACAAAACACGATTCACAAACAAAGACGAGTTTATCTGATTTGTGTACTTACTGGGATATCCAACGCACAAAACTACGCAACAGGAAAAAAATACAAGCTTCAACATCTTGACGACTTAACTCGTTATGACCAAAACAGAGACCCGACTGGTCATTTATACTAGTTTAATTCTGAACCTAATAAAGCTAAACAGTATTTTTGTTGCTTTGTTTAAACGCGCGTATCTCTGGAATTACTAGTCGGATTGCCAAAATTCTTTTTGAACATGATAGCCAGATTTATAAGGAATAGTAACGGCTTTATACCATAACGCAAAGACCTAAGAGAGCCGAGCAGTAACCAGAAACATGAGGTGGATGAAATAAATTCACGCAGACATAGTCACGGGGAGAAGCTAGCAACAAATGAACGTTGACATAATAAATATGAATGAGATAAACTCTTGATTAAGTGTTAAATTACGTACTTGTGTGATAATACTTATCTAATAAACTACTTCGATTAATATTATTGAAAAAAACTTATTTGTCAAGTTAGTATTGATAAACGAGTCAAATAATAACACCACAGCTAACTGCTAAGCATGAGGTCTTAGGGTTCGATTCCCAGGTCGGGCAGTGTTATTGAGTTTTTTTATCAGCAATATTTCAGTAGCAGCTTCGGAGCCTGGACTTGTGCCCGGTTGATGGCAACAGGCTCGCCCCCTATTACATGGAACTTAAACAAAACTGGTGAAGTATGGGTATACTAATTTGAATACCCGTATACCTCTGCCTAACCCTTCGGGGATTACAGGCGTGATGTTATTGTTATGTTCTCCCCGGGTCCGTTTCACCAGTTTCCAATAATTTCCGATTTAATTATTCTGTACTAGTAATCTGAGAGCCTACACTATGTCTTAAAACAGTATTATTTTAAGATTACTTTATCTTGCATTACGTTAAAATTTCGACACTCTGTTCAGGGACTTAAGGTTGACAATCCAACAGTGAAAATTACACAGTAATATTAAAATAATACTGTTCTGAAGCATCGTGGTAGGCCGCCTGGTCAATACAGTTTATTGTGTAGTGATGGAACAGGTCCTACCATATATTTATATCAGAACCTGTTCCACACACTACAGGATCAACTTGAGATAAAAAAGGAGCGTTTTGAACGTAGAATAATTATCAATATTATTTAGAGTCCCGTAGGTTCGAGTTCTTTTAAAACGAGGTACTTTTACGCCATTGGGTACTTGGTGCCACCTATCAATCAACATGGTATCTACTTTTTGCGATTCTTCTATACATTTTGTAAGTCAATAATAAATGGTGACGTCATGTTATTACCAATTCAATTATTTAACTATTTATTGATTTCAAAGCAACTGAAAATCTAATTTTACTGTGAATTTAAATTATTAACCAGTTTCTCAGAGCTATTATAAAGTGTTTTTTTAGAGAAGTATGTGTTATCAAATAGTGTTTTTTAATCCTGTCTTATTATAAATGCAGAAATGACTATCTTTTGTTCATAAACCACTGAACCGTTTGCTAAAGACTCAGCTTTAACCCCGAGAAAGGACATAGGTTACTTTCTCTGCTATTCTCGCAGACGAAGTCGCGAATAAAAGCTTGTATTATTATAAAACAGAGTAGGAACTATTATAACCGTATCAGCAATCTAAAGTGCACAAAACAAAAGACAATGTAGGTACCTAATTATACCTATTTTAATATAAATCGTCATACAAGAGTTTGTAATAGGCTATCGAGAGGTATAGAGGCCATCTCCTACGATCCTTACATACTCCTTTCGCCTCGTCCACGTTCATACATCTGGTTCTTCAAGCATGCCGGTTACGAGTACTGCGCACCCGACCTTTCTGAAGAACCTCACCAATAAGGTCAGTGTAGGCCTTTTTTATTTTATTGTATTAGAATAACTTACAGCTAATTACAAGATTTTGATAAACCATTTAGAAAAAGCCAGTTATACGAGTAATATTACATAATATCACCCTAAGGTAGACTGGTAGAAAATGCCCAAGGCATTAAGTCCGCCTTTGTACATTTTTCGTATTTTTACTTTGTATTTTTTAAGTTAAAGTAAGTAAGTAAAGTTTAAATAAATAAATAATATCACGCCAGTAATCCCCAAAAGGTTAGGCAGAGGTATACCCATTAGTACATCCACATTTCGCCAGTCGACGGCCGGGACGACGGGCCTGCTGGTCTAGTGGTTAGTGGCCCTGACTGCTAAGCCGGAGGTCGTGGGTTCGATTCCCACCCAGGACAAACTTTGTGTGATGAGCATGATTGTTAGTTCTGTGTCTGGGTGTGATTTATCTATAATATGTATGTATTTTTAAATTATATAAGTATGTATATCAGTTGTCTGGTTACCATAACACAAGCTCTGCTTAGCTTGGGATCAGATAGCCGTGTGTGAGTTGTCCCAAGATATTTATTTATTTTATTAGTTATGTTTAAGTCCCATGTAATAGGGGGCGAGCCTATCGCCAATAGCAATTGTAAACAACATCTTATCAAGTAAGTACACGTAAATAATTTAGCCAATGTTATTATTTTTTGGTAAGGGAACCCTAAAGGTGATATAAGTACACAGTTGAACCTTTTTGCGACTCAAACCTCGTCGAGTCGTCAAGATGTTCAAGCTGATTGTGTTGTTTACCTCCTGTGTTGTGTTATGTGTTGGGTATCAAGAAGGCAAGTACTTACAATAAAATTTTATTGATCTATTCTATTTAGAGACGTATTCGAATACTCTCGCTGAAATAATAATAGTTTAGGAAAAAAAAACAATTGACACAGGATGGAGTACACATAATTGTCAAATACACATAACATCACGCCTGTAATCCCCGAAGGGTTAGGTAGAGGTGTACCCATGAACACACCAACATTTCGCCAGTTATGTTTTAGTCCCATATAATAGGGGGCGAGGCTATTGCCAACAACTGGGCACAATCTAGACTCCGAGGCTGCTACTGAGAAATTCCTGATTGAAAAACCCAATAACACTGCCCGACCTGGGAATCGAATCCAAGACCCCATGTTCAGCAGTCGCGCTTTGCGGTCTAGTGGTCCTAGACCACAAAAACAGAAAATACAATAAAATACAGCCAATACAAAATATGAAACCTGTCTCCTAAACAAGAAAAATACTGTATCTTAAGAGGCAACAGGCAAAATGTGTACCTACCTATTTATTTATTGCGATTCCGTCCGCTTGGATTTATTCACTTGCGTTTTTTATCGTCATTCGTTACTGCTCTGCTCTTGTGTGTCGTAGCGTAATGTTATATAGGTTTAAATATACTTTATTTCTCATAAGAACATGATACAGTTCACTTGTACGAATTTTATCATTTAATATAAATAATCGTCGTCTAATGACAAAAATTGCAGACGTATTTAATAACTAAAACTAAAACAACATTGCAAGGTAGTGTATATAGCTTTTAAATCACAATCGGTCGCGCGTTGAATTATCAACTGTCCGAGGGCAGTCCCTGATTCGTCGTTTTGTGTCAAACGCAGGTGTCAGTGAAATAAAATAAATGCACTTCATGAATTGTGACATCAAGTAGGTATTTGATGTCACAATATTTCTTGTGATTTTATTTAACTTAATCGTTTATTTAAAAGCTATTTCAAATCTCAACTTGTTTTTTTTTGTGTATTTTTTTCATTGGAGACAAAAGTAAATATAAGAACATGCAAATGAACAGTAAATTGAAGTTTTTAAGGTATTTTCTGGTTCCACATGCAACGTGATTATCCAACAAGGGAAGTATCGAATCTATTTTAAATACATAAGTAATATGTAGGTATATGAATATCAAACAATTACGTATGTACCTGCTCTACGCCTAATCATTTTTATTTCTTCACTTCTTGTTATTTTTTTTGGTTTCATAAAATTTGATTTTAGTCTTTAACATCGATGGATTTCATTTCTGTTTGATGATAAACTTAAAACAATCATTTCTAACAATATGCATTCATTTTTAATATCTTGAATAAATCATTTAGAGCCATTAACAATTTAAACCGTCATAATTATCATATCGTAATATGGAATGGTCTCAATTCTTCAAGAATGGTATCACTATGGAAACTATGGAATATCATGCTTCCAAAATTGCACTTTCTCTTTTTTGGTAAATTTTCTAAACAATTTAATCAACTTAGAATTTTTTTCAGAGCCAAGCTGTCCAGAAAACGAAGTGTATACCGACTGCAAGATACATTGCCCACCTGAAATATGCTTTTCTCTCATGGTTCAATTCAGATGTGGCACCAATAAGCCGTGCGAGAAGGGATGCATGTGCAAGCCTGGTTACCTAAGATTAACTGACGACATTCCAGACTCTCCATGCATCAAAATATGCCAGTGTCCAGAGATGGAAAACTCACCAGACTGTAAAGTGTAACTGCGAATGTAACGACATCCATTCCACTACAAACGAACAACAAGTTACTCTTCCTACATCGCGCATTCAAAATCCTGACTACAACCGTCGGGCAATAACCCACCTGACACAACACCCGTCTAGTCGGAGGATCCTCCCTTTTCTATGAAAAATGAGATCTGAATAGCGCTTCTGACTGCGGTAATACGCGGTAATAGATGTCAATCATCGATACAAAAAGAAGATTATGGATGCTTTAGATATAAAACTATAAGATAACAATATACACGGTTTATAAAGACACTACATAGTTTTCGTAAAAAAAAAACTTAAAAGAGTAGAGCTTTGGCCTTCACTATCTCCGAAATACTGGTATTCAGCTGCATCCGGTTTGACTGGAAGCCGACCCCAACATAGTTGGGAAAAGGCTAGGCAGATAATGATGATGATCTCCGAAATCAGAATTTTCCCAGGTATGGTCCAGAACGAAAAATGTTTCACAATGTTGGAATGAACAAATGTTGTGTAAACATCCTTAAAAATTATTAGACAATAAATAAACATTACAATAGTACTCGCACTTGTAATTTTTACTTGGGCTTTAATTTAAACCCCAATTAAATTGTACTACCTACCTATAATAATGCAAACTGCTACCGGACGCAACTGCATAGCATAATTGCAATTGTATAATTACATGTAGGGTTACCAGGCGTCCGGATAAAGCCGGACACAGTCAGGCTTTTGGATGTGTGTCCGGCTAAACTTTTAACATTTAACCAAACACGCGGTAATTTTGCTCTTTTTTTTTCATTGCTAATTGGGACGCTTTTATGATGGATAAAAAAACATACTTTTTTCATTTTAAAATTTAGACATAAGATACAGCGTTTTTTTGCTCGATTTTACCCAAAAGTCCAGATTATCTGGGTTTTGATTCGGCTATAAAGATTTTAGCCTAAATACATTGACTTATGTGCACCCAAGAGCAGAATGACGTCATCAAAATGGGAGGTCTATATTCAATAATGTACTCATGTTGCGCACGTTCATGGTTAGGGTCTTGACCGAAAATAGAAATGGGCATATACAAAAAAATTAAATTGAATTATTTTAATGATTTTAAATTAGTTCAAAATAACAGCTTTGATCAAATATATAATTTTAATTGTTTACACTGTACTTATACCAAAAACTAATTAGTTTTGTCTGATTATGTTTTTTTCCGGCTAATTTCTGAACCGATTTTGACTAGACTTTGACGAGCAGATAACTGATGTCACATGGAATAATTTTGGTCAATTTTTTATTTTAGAAAAATAATTATAGAGGTTCTAATAATCGTCATTCAGGCGGACAAACTCGCGGGCATAAGCTCCTTAATAATTTATGAAACCTCTTTTCAGAACCAAAGTGCACTGGCGAAAATGAGGTGTATACAGACTGCAAGCAATCTTGCCCACCCGAAGTATGCTTTTCCATCGTCGCCTTCTTCGATTGCTCCCACGCAGAGCCTTGCACGAAGGGATGTGCTTGTAAGCCTGGGTATTTGAGGAAAGAAGTGGATTCACCATGTATAAAGACGTGCAAGTGTCCCCAGCTGGAGAATGCACCAGAATGCATTGAGAAGGAGAAGCAAGAAAACCACTAGAAGCACGAGAGACTTACCGATTGGCCGTTCTAGTTGCCAAATAATGAACACAGGCAAATTGTTGATGCCTTCGGTTACATTATTCAAGTTTCAGTAGAGATCTCTATTTTTTTTAGTAATAAATGTAGCTTATGTAACTGAGGGATATTGTAGCATTCTAATGGTGAAAGAAATTTTGAAATCGGTCCAGTACTTTTTGACCTAATTCGTTACAAACATGCATAAATATATATCTGTGCTCTTTATAATATTAGTGTAAATGTAACAGTGTA
The DNA here is from genome assembly GCA_949774945.1 of Hoplodrina ambigua. Lineage (NCBI taxonomy): Eukaryota > Metazoa > Arthropoda > Insecta > Lepidoptera > Noctuidae > Hoplodrina > Hoplodrina ambigua. The sequence goes on from OX458967.1 coordinate 11,744,629, forward strand.
GATTACTCTTTAAATCTTAGATTTAAGGACACATGTCGCTTGAAGCTAAATCGAATTGTTATTCTAACTTTTAAGCATTGGTAACCTGGATTACAAGAGGGAGAGTTCATTACAAGATGAAATTATTCAATAAACATTTGTAAAACCTATAACTTGTTTTATTTATTGATGATTCGGTTGGCGCAGTGGCTTAGTCATTGGCCGCTGCAGAGACAGAATGGACACACAAAGCGGAAAACTACATACATATTGGCAAGAACTGGTGGAGAGACACCTATGTCTAACTGTGAGCTGGGAGCCTACCACCAATCATTATACCTATGTATATAAAATCTCGCGTCAGTCGTCACGATGTTTCTCTGGGACAAATTCTGGAAACCACTTAATTTTTTTTAATGGACCTTATGTGTAATTTGGTTTAACTCAAGAGAAAGGATTGTTTTTATCTTGATTATTGACTTAAGATTTTTTTTATTGCTATTAAATAATATTTCATTTGATAGAAAACCAAAACAAAGTCTCGATTACGTCATAAGCATAAGGAAAATGATTGACTAAAAAGGGGAAGCACTGTTTTACCGAGACTAGTACGTGACCGGTCGTGACGTACTTACATAAAAAAACTTTACAAAAACCCGCGCTATTGAATGAGACACAAACACACACATAGTCTATGTACCTATGTATGTATAACAATAACTACATTATGTAAACGTTACTTTGATAACGAAAAAAAAATAACACCGGAAGACCGCTTTTGTTGGACTCCGCTAAGCTTTGGCTAGTCCTGTACTTATCGCTTTTTCGCTTATTCATGGGCGACCCCTTCACTCAGTAAGATTTACGTAACATAACATCACGCCTGTAATCCCCGAAGAGTTAGGCAGAGGCGTACCCATTAGTGCACCCACATTTTGCCAGATATGTTTAGGCGAACGTAATAGGGGTGACCCCATTAATATTAATAGAGGGTATTAACAAGCTTTTATTTAGCTTGCACTGTTTGTATGTAAGTTGTCCTTTCAAAATTTGCAAACCATTTTTCGACCATTTGTTGGTATCCGATTAAGCTAAAATTTTGCATACACCTATTAGTTCTGATGACAATACAATGTCCAATACTCAATATCAGAATTTTAAATTAAAGTATTTTTTTTTTAATTAGTTTATTATTGTAGGTAGTATAAGATTCCCATAATATAAAAATACCTTTTTTTCTAGAATGTGGAGCAAACGAAGTATTTGCCTGCGTAAATCCGTGCCCTCTTATTCAGACGTGTGAAGATCGAGCTCTAAACATTACTTGTTCAACAAACCAAGTCTGTGATTACCTGTGTGTTTGTCAGGAAGGTTTCTTCAGAAGAACGGAGGGCGGCGAATGTATACCTGAGGCAGAATGTGGTAAGTTACCTACCTGTAGTACTATTTGCATACGTGAGGTGCAACGTCGAGACAGGTATAATATTCTGTCTGCCCCGTTGGTCTCGTGGTCAAGCGTCACTGCTGGGCGTGGGGTCCTGGGTTCGATCCCCAAGCCGAGCAAAGTGATATTGGTTTTTTCCATTATGTTTTCGCAATAGTAGCTCGGAGTTTAGAAGTAGATGATACACTTTTTTTTTGGTTAGCGCTATGAAGTAAGCCACCATCTCTTAAAACAATATTATTTTAATATTACTTTGCCTTTCGCACTGTTGGAGTTTAAACGCTCGGCTCAGCGCCGAGAGTTGAAAATTCAAAAACAAAAATTACAAAGTGTAATATTAAAATAATATTGTTTTAAGAGGTGGCGGTAGGACGCCAGAACTGTATTATTTAAACCCTATTTCTACCAAAGGACTCACATAGTAACAATACTTAATCACTCAAGCAAGGCCCGGCCGTTATACCGGTATGACAGAACAATAGAAAATCAATTGTGTCTCATTAGAGATAAACTACGATAACTTGACGCGCCCTTCCACAATTCAAAACGTTTGAAAGTATTTGTAAAAGTATTGACAAGACTCACAACGCATGTGACGCATGACTGCCTCGTTGGTCTAGTGGTCGCGACTGCTGTGCATGAGGTCTTGGGTTCGATTCCCAGGTCGGGAAAAGTGTTATTGGGTTTTTCCATCAGAAATTTCTCAGTAGCAGCCTCGGAGTCTGGATTTGTGCCCGGTTGATGGCAATAGGCTCGCCCACTATTTCATGGGACTAAAAACATAACTGGCGAAATGTTGGTGTACTAATGGGTACACTTCTGCCTAACCCTTCGGGGATTACAGGCGTGATGTTATGTATGTACAACGCAGGTGTGCGTACTGAGACGGCTCTCGAAACAAAAAAAAATCAGCGTGTCATTATTGCTTGACTAGCAATATCCATTTATTACTATTATTGAAATAGTAATATGGAGGGAAGGACCATGTTATAGTAGTTTATTCGTAGAACTTGATTAAATAAACAACGTTACTTTTCAGGACCAGTGATTAAATGTGGCGATAACGAAAAATATACAGATTGCAAACCGTCTTGTTCGATCGATACCTGTTCTTCAATCGCCAGTCTGCCGAACTGCGAGAACCAAGAGCCATGCAAACCGGGATGCCTTTGCAGGAACGGCTTCTTCAGGAGAGAGGAAGATTCGTTGTGCATACCGCTCTGCTTATGTCCTGAGGCGCAGGATTCGCATGACTGTTCAAATTGGTTAAATCAATTCTAAGGTGTTTAAATATTTGAATGACTGCTGTCCATGAAACAACACAATGTAAAGCAATAAATATGAGTAAATAGTTATTTGTTATACAAGAGTGCAAAGTTGCTTTTTAACCGCGTGTTCAATTTTGATGACCTAGCAAGCGAAGGATTCTAAAATTGAATCACGAGCGCAGCGAGTGATTCAAAATTAGAATCCTGAGCGTTAGCGAGGGAATCAAAAGAGCACGAGGTGAAAAATCTTTGCACTCGAGTGCAACACGTAACTTTTCATTCCACCTCAGCGAGGAAATGACTAAATGCAAAAAAATAACGTTTACAATCACAAGATAGGTACACTTTTATTAACAGTTTCAGTCAATTTTGTTGGCATCAAGCAAACTTCCTCGTCGCTAGAATCACTCATTTTAGTTTTTTCACTTGTTTTCAAGTTTCTTGTTTTTAATATATGGTTTAACAATGACGTGAAAAAATGCCGCGTAAAGAACCACGTACAAAGCAAATTGAAAAAAGAACATCAAGAAGGTTCCGAGTCTGAGTTTTTAACAAATTAAAAAAAAGTTGTATGATATATTCTGCACCATAGAGGTAGCAGTAAATAGGTTTAATGTTTTTTTTTAATTCACAAACTTAGTGCACACGATGTTCTAAATTCAATTTACTTTATCCTCTAGAGAATAAAAACGGCTTTTCCACTCAGATATTGAAGATTAAAAATACTCTTTCCGAGATGGTGGGATGAAAAATCATTTTTTTATTTTTCTGGTACTGTATAATAAAGCTTTGAAGACATTTTTGTTAGTTTGTTTGTTTAAAAGCGCTTATTTTTTTAATCAATTGGATTGGTTTTTTTTTTCAAAAGTAATATGAATGCTAGTTTCATGAGATCACAGAGTATCGAGGTTTTAAACGTGATCACTGAGCGTAGGATTAGCCGTGCCAAAAATCAGTCGTGAAAATTCGGTCCGAATTGCAACCCGAGCGGAAAGCGTGGGCATCATATAGCTTAGATCGTAATAATAAATATCTACTCATGCATGTCATGAGGAATAGACATTGTGCTTCTTCTTTTTATCCTTTTTTTTTTCTTTGTGTGGCTCAAAACACTTTCACGGCATCGTAAAAGTAAAACATTGTTATAAATTCATTGACACGAAAATAAAATTACAATTTAATAAAATTAAAATCCATTACGCACTATAGCGCTAATGTAATGTAAACAGCACGCGTGTGTAATACACTGCCTTAAGACCTTAAAGCGGTGCAATAAATGCCAGCTTACGAGCAAAAGCGTTAAAAAACAATTTTTATTATAGTTTAGTCATTTACCAAGATTGCAAAAATATTTACCTACAATGAACTACATCATAATATGACAAAGTAATAGCGATCATAAAGAATAAACTACCTACAAACATAGGTATATAAACTGGACCTAACCGTCGTTCATCAATGCACTTTGAGTCGTCAACATGTTGAAGTTATTCCTTGTACTGTTTATCTGCTGCGTGGCGCAGGAGTTACTTGCGGAAAAAGTTTCCGAGAATTCCCAACCTGCACATTCAGGCAAGTGTTCATAAAAAATAATACCAATAAGTACTGTAAAAAAAAAAAGAGATAGAGACTGGCTGGTTGGGCCAAATGCAACCTATTTTAAATATGAAATAAAAATTACTTTTAAAATTAGAATAGAAGAAAACAGACCATGTGGCGACGGCTGTCGCTGTCAACTAGAAATAGAATTATAATAAAATATAATAATTTAAAAGCAATGAATATAAAATTAAGATATAATAAACCCTTAGCTATTGCCTGAAATTCTGAAAGCCAGTACATTATGTGTTTAGTGTCTGTTTAAATGATATAAAAAAGTAACAATGTTAATCGACTTTTGTTGCTGACTGTACATCAATCTATCATGTTTATTTTATTATGTTAAATATTTTAGTACTTTTTTTTTAATCTCTAATTTTGTGGTTTTACTCTCGTACCAGCTTGCACCTACCATGTTATCTCTTCACTTCACCACCTTTGGTTGACTGTTAAAGAATGCCTAAGGCATTAAGTCCGCCTTTGTACATTTGTTGCATAAAGTTTTAAGTAAATAAATCTAGGACTTAATATTTATGTGTTTCTATTTTCCAGAATGCGGTCCAAATGAAGTATACGACTGCGTATTTCCATGCCCTGCTCAAAAGACCTGTAGTAATCGTTATGAGAAAATTTATTGTACTGAGGAGTTACAAAAATGTGATTATCAATGTGTCTGTAAGGGAGGTTTTATCAGAAAGTCTAACGGCGCCGAATGCATACCAGAAATAAAATGCGATTAGTGTTTGATATACCATGCCATTTGGTATACAGGCAGCATACTTGCAACTACCTACTTTTAAACAATATTTCGAGTGTGTCAATTCTTTTAAATCATTCAATCAATTTAATCTTTTTATTTCATATGACATTTTAGAAGTTTATCACTGTAATTGGTTTTATCACTGAAGAATTCTCCAATCCGCGTTGAGCAAGCGCAGCGATCAGTGCTCGTGCCCTCTGAGTGCTGGAGGAGGCCTTTGCTTTGCAGTAGGACAATAATAATAGGCTGGTATTATTTATCTATCATTTAACATCATTGCAAAAGCTATATGTGGATGAAGTATAATAGGTATATTTCATCCATACTTATGTATACAAATTGCAAACAGGCTTGCTTAAATGAATGTTGCTCTACAATCAAAACACCATCTAACTACGTCAACACTGAGCCTTGCAAACCGGGATGTACTTGCAGGGATGGATATTACAGGGGGGGGGGCAGGAGTAGGTCTACCGCCAAAAAAAATATTTTGAAAATTAAATAAAATAAAAATGTAAATTATAATTTCTGATTTTAATTTCTGACTTGACTTTTCAGTGGGACAAGATGGTATTTTAATTTTGATGTCTTACGCTTGTACCTACAAAATAATTTGTAATAAAAACATATTATCATAGTTGAAATGTTACTATTATAACAATAAACATCATTTAAAAAAATAAAACGTACTTTTATTTAACTAACAGAATAACTTTTATTACTATTCCACTGCCAATCTTTGAAAGACAAACTCTGCATCAACTGTTTCATATTACAATGCACCAACATTATCAAAATATAGAAATCATAAAGACAATTCACTTTGTCAATAGAAAGAACCCTTATTTCTGCACACCAGAAAAAAGAATAATATACCACTAAGGTCCAAATCCATCAGTATCCGTCCGTATCTGTCGGTATCCGACCGGTCCAGATCTCACCTTAAGTAAAAACCATTTGAATGGTTGAAACTAGTTTCAAGCAGAGTTTAAGTTTAAGCATCATTCTATGATCGGGTCTAAGTATACATAGTTATATAAACAGAGACAAGCCTTCATTTATCATACACATTGAGTCGTCAACATGATGAGGTCATTACTTGTGTTGTTTGTTTGCTGCGAACTGAGTGTGGCTCGGGAATTTGATTTATTGTCATTTCATCAAGGTAAGTATTTATAATTTAACTATTTTTAAACTTTGCTTAACATGTAAGTAGGTACACCATTTTCGTTCAATGTTTTTGCATACTTCTGCCAAAACGACCCAACCCACAATCTCTCAATAATCATCATCATCATCAAACAACTTCAGCTGATATTATAATGGAATCTTTAGAGGAGCCCTATGTCTAGCAGCCATAATGACATAGCAACAATGACCGATTCTTCACTGCGCGCATCCAGCGATTCTCGCAACCTTTACTAGCTCGCCCAATCTTTCAATAATTAAATTAATTACGTCAAACTAATTCAATATGCGACTGCTGAGCATGAGGTTCTAGGTCGGGCAAAGCGTTATTGAGTTTTCCAATAGGCTCGCTTGGCTCCGCAAGTCAGGCAATCTTGTGAGGGTTTTATGTGTTATAACCTGTTAGGTACTTTCAATTGTGTATAGGATTCAGGCTCAGGGTCATAAAAATTAAAATAAATATTTAAAAAATCTTTTAGTTGGCCAGTTCGACTTACACTTGGTCAGGTTTTTGACTGATTTATGATATTAATAACATAGAATAAAACAGAAAAAAAAAGTTGATGAGGTTATCTACATGAGAAAAAATATTGCGGTTTATTTAATTAGTCTAATACAAGTTGTTCATATGGGGAAGTAGATACTTACAACCGTCGAGACTTGTTTGTTGTGACGTAATCTTAAAAATAAAATCCAAGCTTAAGGAGTTATCACATTGACGATTTTCGGACAAGTTTAAAGTGAAGCGAGAGCGTAGCGATCTCTCAGGTTATTTGCATTTCCTCCACCTGATGTGGAATAGGGCGGGCTGTCGAACGCGAGGGTACGAAATGGCATTGACAGCTTAATCCGCGGTGAACCCACTGCGCTCTCGCCTCGCTTGAAAATCGCCAAGAAAACTGGTTTAAAGCTATTCCTGCCAATAGGGGCCAGAACCTTTGGATATCTTGTAAAAATAAGGATTGCCTGCCTTATAATCACGTGACCAAGAGCGTAGTGCAATATTCGACATCATATTCCAATATCCGGCTTATAGGATGACGGGATATTTGGTATCTGGCCAAGTTTATATCCATTTCACACCAAGTAATTAGGAAGTGGTTACCTATCTTTTTTTTTTTGCAGAATGTGGACCAAATGAATTTCCTGCGGGGTGCGTAAATCCTTGCCCTCCTCAGAAGACTTGTAAGGATCGTGAGAACTATTTATGTTTAGGCGTAGTCGTACCTTGTCAATTCCAATGTCGCTGTAAAGAAGGTTTTATCAGAAAGACCGAGAATGGTGAATGTATACCTGAAGAAGAATGTGGTAAGTAACAAGTATAAAGAATCCGAAGGCTGATATTAAGTAATTAAACCGCCGTCAATCAATATATCTGCTATAAATCGTACAGTACCAGTCCGGTATCGTAAGTAGTATTAAGGTTTAGAATACCCAGTTTTCAGGGCCATAATATGACAAATATCTGTAAAATAAAACTACGTTGTTTTTCAGGACCGTATTGCGGCATAGGTGAAGTATATACTGACTGCAAACAATCTTGCCTAAACGAAACTTGCTCTACAATCAAGAATCCTCCAAACTGCGTCAGCGAAGAGCCATGTAAACCGGGATGCACTTGCAAGGACGGATATTTTAGAGATGGAGAGGACTCGTCGTGCTTACCGATTTGCTTATGTCCTGAGATGCAAGATTCGCCTGATTGTTTAGTTGAAGAAAAACAATACAAATAAGTCTTTGATGTCTAAACGCGTGATCTTATATATTGTACGATTTGTTCAGTCTTTTGTGTTTAATAATATCATAAACTAGTGTACTGTTTTTTTATTAAAAAATAAGCCTGTTAATACCCTAGCATGTCATTTACTACAAACCCTCGAATACAAACTTTCATAATAAACAAATCATTACGAACACAAAGCTACATTTTATTGGTTTCGTATTTAACATGAAACGGTTAACCGGGCTCATTTTATTATCCGGCCAAATACCGGATAGTGGGCCAATATTCGACAGATCAGATCGTTTGTGTATTACCTCCATGGGATACTGATTACACAGATGTGACAACGTTTGGCTAGAAAGATGACAAAGACTTGTTTATAAGACGGCCGGATACCTCTGGTACCTGGATACCTGGCAAAGAATTAAACGTTCTTCAAAATATTATTGTCAACAAAATAGGGACACAATAAGTCGTTGGCTCACTATTGAATTATTCAGTATGATTGAAGCGCTCCCGGCTAGTTGGTGATTTTAACTTCTCAACAAGATGCACAAATGCAATGAAAATATACTTACCTAAGTATATGCAGAAGAAATCGCGCGGCGAAATAAAGTAGTTATGATTAAAATGAAATAGGTAGGTATATATACCAAGTTAAGCCTTCGTTAGTCAATACACACTGAGTCGTCAATATGTCCAGTTCACTGCTTGTGTTGTTTACCATCTGTGTTGGGTTGAGTGTGGCTCAGACGGTCGCTGAGGATAACCTGGGCGGGTTCAATTACCAGCCTAGTGAACAAAAATATCCAGGTAGGTGTTCGTATACAAATCTAGCTTTTTCTAGCCTAGAAATTTAAAGGTCAGGGGTGTATTTAGATACTTTATATGTTCACACCTTATAAATTATTAATTTAGAAAACATGCGCTGCAACTACATAGAAGACGTAGATTCAGAAGCGTAGCGTACCTTGGCGGGGCCCCGTATAAAAATTTGTTTGGGGGCCCTTAGGACGGGTAAAGATTTCTCAAAAAAGAAAAAAATGTTTGCATAAAATTAAAAGAAATATTTATTCATCATAATTATCTATCTGTCACATTTTTAAAAACAATTCAAATTAAATATTAACTCTCCTTGCCTTTTTTTCGGCAAACTGATTAATTAAATCATTCATAGCTGATGATGACTTTAGTTTTTCTTAAGTTTCTGCCTCTATGGACAATAGTGACAGGTCTGACAGGCGTTCCTGTCCCATAGAAGTTCTTAAATAATTTTTTATCAGTTTTAATTTCAAGAAACTTCTTAGGGAAGTTTTTATTAATTTTTGGTTACGCACCTTGGGGGCCCCCGTAGGCCGGGGGCCCCGTATAATTGATACGGCAGATACGGCGGTAGCTACGCCCCTGCGTAGATTGGTTTTTGTTTTGTTTTTTAATCCATTACTTCGCCCAAATATTTCATAAAGTAATTATTGTCATCGGCATTATAAGGAAAAAGCCATGAAAAAAAAATGTACATATCAACTGTTTTGCTAAATGCTACAAAAAAGAACAAAGGTACTATTGGACATGATTCGTTCAGTCCTAGAGCGGCCAGAGGAATAACAACTGCCGTTGCGCAAAAAAAAATCTTAAATAGACACAACGACAGTCGGCATTCCCCTGGCATCGACGTCACCGCGCGCTGTGCGCGTTTTAAAACGAACAACCAAATTGTAGGTATAAATTATATTATAGACGAGATTCCTTATCATCATTACATCTTTTTTTTATTAGTTTAAAAAGTCAAGTTCTGCCCGCGCCTTAAATCAATTTATTATCACCGCGAAATTCATTCTCCGTAAGTTTTAGAGCAAAGCCAAAAGTTTTAATTTGTCTCATGGGAACCTTACGATTACCGAAAAAGCAGCCTCTCTGTATTTCAGGCATCTCTCTCTGTGGCACATTTCATCTAGTTCCGTTCAGCCGTTTTGGCGTGATTGAACAACAAACATTGATCCATTCAAAACTTTCGCACGTAGTAAGATTATCATAATTTATTATTCTTTTTCCAGAATGTGGTCCAAACGAAGTATTAAACACATGCGTTAATTGTCCTGGCGAAGAGACTTGTTACGATCGTGGGCAGACTGCCTGCCTGGCCGTGTTCAGCCCTTGTTACCCAGACTGCGAATGTAAAGAAGGTTACATCAGAAAGACTCGGGGTCGCGAATGTATACCAAAAGAAGAATGTGGTATGTATAAAGTGGCTTTTGCCTTCGACTTCCTCTGCGTAAATGTCGGTCCGCCGTTTTATCCCCTTAGTGAATTTCGGAAAATCCGTTCTTAGCGGACGTCTCCTAACTATAATCTACCTCCCAGCTAAATTTCATCTTTATACGTCCAGCGGTTTTCGATATTTCGTGAAGACTGAGTGACTGGATTTGTGCCCGGTTGATGGCAATAGGTCCGCCCCCTATTACATGGGACTTAAAAATAACTGACGAAATGTAGGGGTACTAATAGGTACACCTCTGTCTAACCATTCAAAACCATAACTATTTAAGTCAGCAATAAAACTCCATAGGGCCAGGTAACCCGAAAGAATGATTATTTTATGAAATCTTGACATTTTAGGATTATACCGACTTATGGAGTTATTATACTGATTTTAATGGTTATAATTCTGAAAATACATACTGCTTACGCGCGAATCATATTTTAATCAACATTTAACCTAATACTGATTTGCAAAAAAACGTTAAAAAATTTGAATTTCGCGGGCTACCGTGGAGGTTACACCTTTACCAGAAATATTTAAATTAATCTAGTACACTAACTTAATTAAATGTCTTTTTAGGAGAACCCTGTGATGTATTTCAAGAGTATACGGAATGCATACAGTGTGCGAACCATACTTGCTCTTCAATTAAAAATCCGGTGAAATGCGACGGCACAGAAAAATGCACACCGGGATGCGTCTGCTGGGACGGATATTACAAAGATGAAAATGATAAAGATGAACAATCGCTGTGCCTACATCGTTGCTCTTGTCCTGTATTGAAGGATACGGAAGAATGTTCGTATTGGAACACTCCACACGGATAATCTGAACGTATCACGAGTACTTGTTTATTATTTGAATGTTTAGAGCGAGGCTCCACCAAAGCGGAGACGAGAGGAGATATCTCGTAATTAACAAATAGCATATTGTATTGTGCTGAAGCTATGTTGTATTGTGATTTTGTGAGACACTTTCTTTGGTGGAGTCTCGCCCTTATGGTCTCTAGTTACATTAGGTAATGGGGGCCTACACCCATATTTTAAAACAGTATTATTTTAATATAACTTTGCCTGAAATCCATTAGTGCACAAGGGTGCACTAATGGATTTCAACGCTCGGCTCAGCGCTGAGAGTTGAAAATTCTCAATCTCTTCAATTGTTTTAAGAGATAATGGCAGGCCCCCTGAACTTCCTCTGTTAAGTTTTACCTTACCTATTATAATAAGATGTTCGTTGTAAAAATATAAAGCAATAAACAAGGTGTATCAAAAGTTATTAAGAGTTTCATTTATTCCTGAAATTAACCTGCGCGGCCGCAAGGTTTGGTATCAGACGTAACGCGCGCAGCCGCAGGGTTAGGTGTAAGGCATAGCGCCGCGCATGCGCTCCGCACACGTGTGATCACGTGTCACATCCCGCGCCCCGCGCGCACCCGCTACACTCCTACAGTCGCGCGCACCCGCTTCAAGGCGAACGCCCGTTATTTTGTTCTTCACGCGGCTCTCGGTCGCTCCCGTGTAAAATAAAAAAAAGAGAGAAGAGTTTATAAAATAGTGTCTACAAAGTTGTTCTGTGTACTATTTCCGCCATTAAATGGTTTTATATTCGTGCTACATTACTATTGTTTCCTTTTTTCCACTGAACATTAACTCACATTCGTTAAATAGTTAATTTCAAGATAAGACGATAATTTTTGGATAATAAAAAGTCTATTTTGTAATTTGACTTCGTGAAATTACGCCTAAATTTCTAGATCCCTTCCAGTCTAGATAGACCTAAAGGTATTTGTTAGGGAAGAACTTTAGATATTTTTTTAACAACACAACTGGCCTACCCGGTTACCAACTGGCAGCTGGCGACTGGCTGCAACATAACTGGCGAAATGTGAGTGTACTAATGGGTACACCTCTGTTACGTATGTGTGTGTAAATACAAAAGAATCCGCGCGGCGAATTAAAGTAGTTGTGATTAAAAATGAAATAGGTATATAAACCAAGCCAAGCCTTCGTTATTCAATACACACTGAGTCGTCAACATGTTCAGTTCATTGCTTGTGTTGTTTCTCATCTGTGTTGGGTTTAGCGTGGCTCAAACGGTGGCTGAGGAAAACCTCGAAGAGTTCAATTACGGGCTCACTGAACAAAAAGATCCAGGTAGGTGTTAATAATTTATTTACATACCTGTTCTCATAACCTGATGGCGGCGTGAGATCTAAATTTCATGTGGGCAACATACATTTTGCGTGCCCTCAGGGGTCCTACCACAGCTGTCAGCACAGGGACGGGGCCCAAAGAGGCCAACGCCTGCCGGGGTTGCGGGACGTCTTAACAGGATACCGTGACCCCGGAACGTAAAGGGCAACAGAAGGAACAGGGTGGTTTTTTAGTCAGTAAAAGTCTGACAGTCCCTTCTGCCCCACCCAGGGCAGAAGGAGTCATTTGATGATTTTTACCACCTAAAACCACCACAACTTCTTAAAACCATATTAATTTAATATTACTTTGCCTTCCGCACTGTTGCATTTTCAACGCTCGGATCAGCGCTGAGAGTTAAAAATGCAACAACAAAAATGATATTGTTATAAGAGATGGGTAGGCCCGCTGGTAATGCAAAAATATTTTATATAAGTGGAAACTTGTAATTGGCTTTCGCCTGCTTATTGCTTCTTACTATTGAAATGTATTAGCTGTAAGTTTTCCTAAAAGCACTAAAATAAAAATAAAATAAAATAAAATATGGATTTGAAAAACTATTGAAAGCGTTTTTTCGACGTTTTAAACGCGACCAAAAATTTTACTCTTCCTGCCTTCGAGGTGCGAGGCCCTTAGGTAAGACTGCGAGGCCGTGGGCGATGGCCACCTCTGCTCATAACTTTTCTAGCACAAACAAATATTAAAAAGTAAAACCTATTTTAAAATGGCGAGAATTGATTTGTATTCTATTTAATTGATTTTATTACTTCGCCCAAATCAACAACAACTAACACTGCTATCGCGCAAATAAAAATCTTATAAAGACGCTACGACAGGCGGAATTCCCTTGGCATCGACGTCATCGCACCACTGCCTAATGATAGTCAAGATTTCTCAGACAAACCTCTTTTTTTATTTAATGACGATTTAAAAACTCAATTGAATTTAACCTCTTTTTTAAATTCAAATCGATATACAGCCATATTAACCAATGTGACGTAAGCATTGCGCTCATTAGCTCGCTATTGTTAATCACCACTAGATTCTGCCCGCGACTTCCTCTGCATAAATTTCAAAGTAAAGCCAAAACTTCTGATTTGTCTCACGCCTATTCTATCCTATTCCAGACTATAATCTATATGTGTGCCCAAACTTTCGCACGTAGTAAGATTATCATTATTATATTCTTTTTTCAGATTGTGGTCCAAACGAAGTACTAAACCCATGTGTTAATTGCCCTGGCGAAGAGACTTGTTATGATCGTGGACATACTCTCTGCCTAGATGTAATCAGCCCTTGTTACTCGGCATGCGAATGTAAAGAAGGTTACATCAGAAAGACTCGGGGTCGCGAATGTATACCAAAAGAAGAATGTGGTATGTATTTGGTCTTAGGTAGTCTTTAGGTACCTCAGCTATCTATATAAATAAAAATGAATGGCTAAATGTGTTGCTAAGCGCATATCTCAAGAACGGCTGGACCGATTTAGCTGATTCTTTTTTTGTTGTGTTCATAATTTTCTACACAAGGTTTTTATGGAAGAATTTGTTTAGAAATTCCACCCGAAATATCGGAAATTTTCACACGTGCGAAGCCGGGGCGGTACACTAGTTATTCATAATTTTAATCACAGTAACGACCTAGGTAGTGCGGCACTACCTAGCCTAGGCAAATAATAAATATTTACTTGTAAGTACAACAGTACTGTAGTGTAAGAGACAAAAAAATAATTTAAAAAATTTTTATTATTGCTAATAAAACTGCCTCGTTGGTCTGGTGGTCGCAAGCGCGACTGCTGTGCACGAGGTCTTGGGTTCGATTCCCAGGTCGGGCAAAGTGTTATTGGGTTTTTCCATCAGGAATTTCTCAGTAGCAGCCTCGGAGTCTGGATTTGTGCCCGGTGGATTGCCCCCTATTACATGGGACTAAAAACATAACTGGCGAAATGTGGGTGTACTAATGGGTACACCTCTGCCTAGCCCTTCGGGGATTACAGGCGAGATGTTATGTAAAACTAAACAATTCGGAGTGAACAGAACGCGCGCGCTGTCTCTGAAGACCATCGTCGAGTGTCGTTTTCCCGCCGAACGGCGTCGGTAAGTTGTTTGCGGGGCGCCTCCAACTCACCGCAAGGGTCAGCGCATGCGTTGCTGCAAATAGTACCTACTACCACATATAAATAATAGAATAAAACAAAGTCACGTTTCATACCTGTGCGTGTGTTCTCATAGTTCTTAAAAATTAAACAATGCATTTTGACGCAGTATGCATATTATAGGTACTAGCTATAAATTTACATGTTTTGACATGTGAAGAATACCCGTGCAAAGCAGGGGCGGGTAAATAAGTTAACGAGAACATGTTCGTCAGTGATAGATGATTAGGTACTCTACACAATAGAAACTAACCAGGTATATCAGAGATGATGAAGACGGCTAGTATCATTATCATCTGCCTAGCCTTTTCCCAACTATGTTGGGGTCGGCTTCAGTCTAACCGGGTGCAGCTGAATACCAGTATTTTACATGGACTGCCTATCTGACCTCCACAACCCAGTAACTGGGTAATACGATACCCCTCGGTAAGACTGGTTGTCAGACTTTCGGGCTTCTGACGACCCGTAACGACTTTCAAAAATCCACATATGAAAGCCGGGCTTAAGACGATTAGTAGCATTAACCATAAATAGTTAAATTAATCTAGTACACTTTTCAGGAGCTCCATGCGAGATATTTACACATTATACGGAATGCAAACAGTGTGCTAACGAATCTTGCTCTTCACTCAAGAATCCGGTGAAATGCAACGGCACAGAACAATGCACACCGGGATGCGTCTGTTGGGACAGATATTACAAGGAAGACGAAAATTCGCTGTGCCAATATCGTTGCTCTTGTCCTGAGTTGAAAGATTCGGATGAATGTTCGAATTGGAACAAGTAATAAGTAAGCTCGGTTTCTACCGCGAGCGGAACGGACCCATTTTTAACTAGCCATACAAAACTGCTTTGCTAGACAACCACACATTCCTATTATTACCATACTTGTACCTACATGGTAGTAATAGGAAATACTTAATGATATGCATTACATTGGCTATAATTAAATATAAAACGTTGAGATCAATATTTAAGTTAAAAGGAAGGAGGAGAGAGGAGAGTTGGATTGGAGTTGTGTTGGTGTTGGAGGTTAATGGGTCCGCTCCGCTTGCAGTGGAAACCGGGCTGTATTATGTATACGTATCACGAGTATCTCTTTTTACAATCTTTTATTTAGCTTGCACTGTCCGTATGTACCTAAGTCTGTTGTCCTTTAAATATTTGCAAACCATTTTTAGACCATTTGTTGGTAAACGATTGAGCTGAAATTTTGCATAAACCTTTAGTTGTGATGACAATACAATGTCCAATACTCAATATTGTAATAATTTAAAAAAGGTTATTTAAATTTATTTTTTTAATGTTTAGTGTTTATGTCTATAGTTACTTTGAACTTCCATTGTTAAGTTTTACCTTACGCATTAGTACCTAATAAGATTTTTGTTGAAGTAAAATAAACATGTATATCAAAAGTTATCAAGAGTTTCTTTTTTTTAACAAATCGTTAAATTCAGTAACAGCCTCGGATCTGGATTTGTGTCCGGTTGATGGTAATAGGCTCGCCCCCTATTACATGGGACTTGAAACATATCTGGCGAAATGTGGGTGCATTAATGGTCAATGGATACACCTCTGCCTAACCCTTCGGGGATTACAGGCGTGTTAAGCATGTTACGTGTGTTCATGCGTTAATTTGACACCAATTCATTCGGTTTTTTTTTTTTGTAAATTGTTAATTATAGTCTACATTATTATTTTATAGTTATTGCGAAATAACGGAACTTATTTAGGTACATTAAAATAACGATAGCTTTTTAACTTTATACTATTTTCTAATATTATATTGCATGAAGTATGGACTCTTGAAATAGCGCTTAAAAACAACAAACCACTTATACGTACCTAGGTATTATATAAACAGAGTCAAGATTCCGTTAATTTATTAATACACATTGAGTCGTCAACATGTTCAGACCGTTTCATTTTCTTGTCTTGTTTATCTGCTGTAGCGGCTTGAGTGCGGAATTCAATATTCTAACAAATGAAAAATATCCAGGTAAGTGCTTTTACTTATAGGTACTGATACTTAAACCTACTCATACTAATACTAGAAGTCAAACTGTCAAAGTCAAAACATTTATTTTAATTAGACCATTTACAGGCACTTTTGAATTGTCAAGGAGTCGGTTAGTTAGTCCGAAAGCCGAAGATTGATAGAAGATATATGATAGCGGTACTTCAGTATCAGCTAAATCTCTTTAAAATATTAGTTTTTGCACTTATGTATTGATTTGATCAGTACCTATCGTTACCTTTTTCAGATTGTGGGCCTAACGAAGTATTAAACCGATGCGTTGGGTGTCCTCCCGAAGATTCTTGTTATGATCGCAATCAGATTATCTGCCCAGCCGCGTTCTTACCTTGTTCAGCCGCATGCGTTTGTAAAGAGGGTTTCATTAGAAAGACTCTAGACCTCGAATGTATACCAAAAGAAGAATGTGGTAAGTAAGACGTCGGAGTACTTATAGGCTCTCTTTCTCAAGCTTTAGATAACAAATTAAGTCCTCGCTTGCGAAGCAAGGGCGGATATAGGAAAGGTTTATGGGGGTCATGAGGGGGTGACCCCTCATGACCCTGGGCTTAATACTTATTTCCATTTATTTAGAATTATTATTGTAATCGAAACAGAGCCTGTTCTTACTAGACCTTATTATATGATCCACCCCTCTGACAGGCTGGATTCGCCCTTGCTGCGAAGTAGATATAGGGGCGGAGATAGAAGGGACCGGGAGCGGTGCGGGCGGCGAACGCTCGTAGCGTGATACACAAGAGGCGAAATATATGCGACGATACAATAATGTGACGTCACAATGGTATATAATTATTTATTTACAGGCAATGACTCAATTAAGCAGTTTAGCTATAAATCATTTACCCCCATTTCAGGAGGTCCATGCGACGCATTTGAACATTATACGGATTGCAAAGAGTGCTCGAACGAAACCTGCTCTTCAATTAAGAGTCCGGTGAAATGCGATAGCAAAGCGCCATGCACACCGGGATGCACTTGCTGGGATGGATATTACAAGGAAGATAAAAATTCAGCATGCCTACCGCGCTGCTTATGTCCTGAAATGGAAAAATCGCCCGATTGTGCGTCTTGGAATATACCATTCCTCGACTAACTTTCTGAACGCATTCCTTTTTATTGTATAAGTAGATGAAATTTGTTTTTCCCATAATATGTAATAAGTATTTGTGAAATAAAAATGCAATAAAAAAGTGCCAAGAGCTATTGAAGGTTTTATTTATTTAAATAATCCCTAATTTGTCCTGACCAACGTAAGTGCTTGGCTAGTCTCCGTTAAAATGGGCTGTCGTCACTGAAAATATATGAGGAATAAAGGTAGATTTTACTATCACACCTATTTATATAAGTACTTAGATAGGTGGTACAGACAGAATTAAGTTCTCTATCATAAACAGCTTAAGACGTGAAAATTATCACTTATAAAGCTGAAGTGTTTGTTTACTACGCGGTAATCTAGGGCCATAGGGACTAGGGGGCCGATTCTGAAAATTATTTCGTTATAGGAAACTACGTTATCCCCGAGTGCTGATTTTTTAATTTAAAAAGAAATTAGGATCCGTAGAAAAGTTTACGCGGCCGATCGCGAACAAAAGCTAGTGTAATACTTTGCTTATTCGATGTTCGGATTACAAAAAATATTTCGCTTATAGAAAATTACTTACACTATCACCGAATGTCTGAGGATATCTTTTATTTATGGTCCCGATTTTCGTGCCGACCAAGTCGCGGGCAAAACCCAGAGCTCAATAAAGTAGGTACCTACTTATGAATATCAAATTAAATGTTAGAAGGATCCCTAAAAACTGCCTTTGAATGAACTATCTATAAATACCCCAAGACAAGTCTTCGTTTATCAATATACATCAAGTCGTCAACATGTCGAAATCGTTCAATGTATTGATTTTTTGCTGTGTGGGGTTCAGTGTGGCGCAGATGTTTTCTGAGGACTACATAGAAGAGATTACTGAGATCCCAATTTGGCCAGACTACTTGTACACTCCAGGAGGCAAGTATCGTCGTGTAATTACGTCTTAACTTCTAACAGTACTTACTAATTATTATTATTTGTTTATAGATAGGTAATTTTTTTTCTGATTGTCTACTTTTATTACTCGTACTTCTGTTTCCTTTTCTGGTTTTGAATTTTCGTGAAGTCTAGTAGATATAATTAAGTTCTAGAATTTTTAAATGTCAGGCCTGTGGACTTCGGGGTTGCAGAACGTCTGGGGTTGCGGGATATCATAACAGGATACCGTGGCCCCGAAACGTAAAGGGCAACAGAAGGAACAGGGTGGTTTTTTAGTCAGTAAAAGTCTGGGCGGAAGGAATCATTTGATGCTTTTTACCACCTTAAAAAAAAGGACTTAGATTAATACGTAGGTACTGATCCCTATTAGTACAGGAAGTTCTTAATTTGGGCCCTGGGTTACCCCTACGAGTTGCCCCCTTTTGGCCTGAAGCTACACAGCTTTTGGCACAAGGGGGGAAACTTGTAGGCGCATCTGTATACGGCATAGACACGACAAAACTCGGGAGTTTTTAGTGCATTAGTTATCGGAACCCAATAATAACACATAGCTCATTACCGTGAGGAAAATGGTTGCATTTTTTACGTTATATTAATAAAAAAGGGGAAAATCTCGCAAAGTTAAGATGAAACGGAAACAAAAACTAATCAAACAAAAAAACCGTTACAAAAACTACTTGATGCAAAAACCAAATCAATTGAATCGCAGACACAAAGGCTGAACATGTACTAGACAAATAGGTACCTAATTAGATAGTACATAGGTGTACATTAAATCATCTAACCTACCTATACATCTTTACAAATTAATAAAATTGAAGTGTCTGTCTGTTTGTAATGTCAAAATAACACCTTTTTACTAAATGCATATTATTATGATTGTTTACACAGCACTTATACATATATACCAAAAATTTTTGTCTGTTTGTCCCCGCTTATCTCAGAAAAAGCTCAGCTAATATTGACGGGACTTCACTGGCTGAAAGCTTGTTATAAGAAGTAAGTAACTAAGGCTAGTTTTATTATAATAAAGGTTTTCGCGCAAAAATAAATGAAAGCCCGCACATACCCGACATTCACACAAAGTCGCGGGCATAACTTAGTAAATATTAAATAAATAAATTAACAGGGTGTTAAAAGGATCATAAAAAAAAGTATTAAATAAGAAACAAAAATATATTGACTGAATATTCCTTTTATATAGAGTTAACAATTAGTTACTTAGTAGTAGAAATGTGATAATACTTTTTGTCTTCTTCACTTATACTATTTGGGGCACCAGATAACGGGTCTCGCCCATCGTGTGATTTAGGGAATGCTATAACTTCCCTAATTGACTCCGCATCACAAGCTAACGTCACTAGTCTGTCAATACCTAACGCAATGCCAGCATGCGGTGGGCACCCACACTTCAATGCATTCAAGAAATGCGTTAACTTTGAAGAATCAATGTTTAAAATCTTCAATATTTTTTCCTGTAATTCGGCATTGTGCACTCGAACTGATCCTCCACCAATTTCATTGCCATTCATAACAATGTCATACGCTAAAGACCTCACTTTTAGCGGTTCAGAGTCCAGTAAATGTATGTCTTCTGGGTGTGGTGCTGTGAATGGATGGTGGCAGGTTTCCAAACCATTTTCGCCTTTTATGAATAAGGGGAAATCAATGACCCATAATGGTTCTACATTTTTTTTTACTTGAAGCATGTTTTTTGACCTTAATAATGAAGCCATCATTTCTCTTATTTCTCCTAAACATAAGCAAGAGTTTTCATCATCACCTAAAACAATGACAGCTGCGTTTAAGTCTCCTATAGCACTTTGTATCCTTCTACTGGTATCAAGTCCTAATTCTTTTGAAATATTCTCATTTAAAACGACTTTGCATGAGTATTTTTTGGCATATTCTCTGATTTTTTCTTTATATTTTGTAGTAAACTTTCCAATTTCCCTAGTGTATGGTAACGCATAAGCACCAAAGTTTTCATCATCGGATTTTTCCGGAAACAAATTCTTCAGGTTAAAAAATCTCAAGTCGTAGGTCAAATTTGGTTTATCAGTGCCATAATTTCTCAAAGCATCTTTGTAAGTCATTCTTCTAAATGGTGGCTTTGGAAGCGTTTTAACAAATATGTTGAAGAGCAACTGTTCAATCATAGTCAAGACTCCATCTAAGTTGGTAAAAGAAAGTTCTATATCCAACTGCGTAAATTCTGGCTGTCTGTCCGGTCTAGTTGTCTCATCTCGGTAGCACCTTGCAATTTGAAAATATCTGTCGACACCACCAGACATTAGCATTTGCTTGAACTGCTGTGGGCTTTGCACCAGAGAGTAGAAGAGTCCCTCATGATGTGTAGGGACAACAAACTCTCTAGCACCACCAGGAGTCCGACAGAATAAGGTAGGAGTCTCCACTTCAACAAACCCATGATTTTCAATCAAAAACCTTCTCATATTATGAAGCATGTGTGAACGCACTCTCAAATTATTCTGCATCTCAGGGAACCTCAAATCTATGTACCTATGCTGTAATCTTAACTGTTCTTTAGGCTTCTGGTAGTTTCTGAGGTTGAAAGGCAGCTTTTCTACAGTGTTAAGTATTTCCAAGTTATCCATAATAACTTCAATTTCACCTGTGATCATGGTTTTGTTGACCATGTCTTTAGGTCGCAATGCCACAGTACCATAGACTTTTACAACTGTTTCTAAAGGAATGTCAGACAGATTTAAGCTGTCTTTACTTACCACACACTGAGTTAGACCATAGGCATCTCTAAGAAGGAGGAATTTAGATAATCTTGAGTACTGAACCCAACCACAAAGTGTGACCTTTTCTCCTTCCTGTTCAGGTCTTAGTTCTCCACACGTATGGGTTCTGTATGTAAATGTATTATAGCCTTCATCCTCCTTTACTTCTTTCACGCGTTGTTTAGTTTCGTGCAGTTGTTTCTTTAAAAAGTACGAATGGTTAGAGGTTATGTTTTTATCTTGAGGAATAGCACAACCACTATCTGCAAAAGTCCGCCGCTGCTTATTAGCATGCTTGTTTTTTAAGCAGCATGAATATATTGAGCATAACTTTAATGAATTTTTATATAAACACAAATTTCTGGTTAGCATTTTTGCTTTCGTAACTTAAGTCGTACTGTAACTTAAGTAATTGAGTACTTGTAACCTTTTACATTAACACATAAACAGGTCTAGTAATTATTTACTTTTTCTAGTCTTCATTTAGCTCAAATTATGTCTAATTCCTTTATAAACTATTTTTTTGTGTATTTATTTATTTTCTTCCAAGTAAACTTTTAAACTTTGACATCGGTACAGCATTGATATTTGACGTGACATTGATAGTGACAACAACAACTGACACTGACAGTACAATGAGTGGTAGTTTCTTTTTAAAATCTGTTAGTAAATTAATGAAACCCTAATTTTCAATTTACAATTTACTTTTTTTTAATTTTTACTATTAGTTCCTTGGTTGACAAACTGCAACGTTGATAAGGAAGGCAAAAATAAATTGTTTATTATCGATTTCACAATAGATCATTATATTTTATTAAACAGGCAACATAGTGTAACTCATGTCAATGTCAGCCTGTCAGGTCAAAGTTCAAACAACAAACAAAAGCAAAACAAAGGTTCATTTCGTTTGGCTCCGAGCATGCGGTAGAAGATATCGTGTTATTTTCGTGTGCTGTAATATTATTAGATTAGACTTGTTTAAATAACGACTTTGGCTACGCATAAACAATTTTTACGGTTATTACTTTGAACGAAACCACACATTTAACTTAGAAAAATCACCTACTAAACTTCAATCAGCTTCATCTGATTCGAGGAATAATACAATGAGTGATCAATATGCTCAATGTTTCAACTGCGGCATAGTTTCTTGGCGGCGCAACCCTTCTATAGGATTATATCAAATCCAAGACGAACGCATTCGTTCAGTAATACAACAATGGGTTGTACCTGAAGTGGTAAGTTTTGTAAACACCGTCTTTTTCTGTTTTTTTTATTACCTACCAGAGCTCTGCAGTGGCCACTGATTTGTGCACCTGCGATATTCTAGTGGAGTCTCACAAAATTCATGTACTTATATTATTTCTTCCCGAGAACTGTAAATAGGTACCTAACAAAGTAATATTGTTATAGGTCAAAATTACTCATGATATTTGCCAAGAATGCAGGGATTTAGCTATAAATTCTTTGGGCGAGCAGATCTCATCATCAACAACTGGACATCGTCAAGTGTGTGTCAACTGTGAACGTTCAGTGTTGCGTGCAATATCTCATTTACTGCATACTGACACTGAACGAGAAAAAAGGATTCGTACAGTAATTTGTGAATGGGTCTCGCCTCGTACTGTAAGTTTTTGTTTGGACTTCGTTTATTTTTATTTTTACAAGCTTTTATTTAGCTTGGCACTGTTTGTTCGGATGTATGTAAGTTGTCCTTTCAAAATTTGCAAACCATTTTTCTACCATTTTAGGGTATCTGATTGAGCTAAAATTTTGCATACACCTTTAGTTCTGATGACAATACAATGTCCAATACTCAATATTGTAATATATATTTTTTTTTAATTAGTTTTTTTACTACTGTATGGTTATGTAATATAATCAGGCAGTACAAATAAATACAAATGATCACTTTGACCTTGGTTGGAATACTTTATAAAATATACATTATAAATATCTGTGCCGCCTGTGACAGAAGATACAAGTGAAAAATCAACACTTTTCAGGTGATCTAGTTCGTGAACTCAATGGTAGGTAAGGGCAAAGGCGTGATGTACATCCAGATTTTATCAGTTGTATTTCTCACACAAAGGCTTATTATAAAATTATTGTTCCAGATTTTAAGTAACAGAGCTCTCATATGCCATAGGTGCTGGGTGAGAGCTGATAGAGAAGCCAAACGTTATATATCTGTACCATCTGGATTCTTGGCATCCTTAGCTTCTGTAGATGAAACAACCAATCAACAATCTGCAACCCGGCCAATTGAAGCTTCTATAGAGCTAACTGATTATAAAAGGGCTGTGGAAACGGAATCTCGCTGTTTTATTGAAGGTTGCAAGAGACGAGAGAGGAACAGAGTTCCTGCTGCTTCTAGGAAAATGTTGTTAGATCTGCATAAATTATATGTCCCTAAAAATAATAGATTGTGTAACCATCACATCGACACACAATCTCCAGATTTTCTTACTGAAGCATTAAAAAACTATGTTAATGTGTTTACAGCTATGCACATTCAGGACATGCTGGAATTAAAAAGTCAGCCAAATTGTTTATGAAGTTGTTGTTTTAATTCATACTCCCTCTGCTTTTTATAATTCAATTATCAATGATCTCAAACCTCTAGAGGTTTAAGATTAACACGTCCCATACAAACTTTGCCCCCCTTTTGGGGTAGAATTTCAGAAAATCCTTTCTTATCGGCAGGCCACGTCATAAAAAGAACTCATCAACGTTTCTAAGGTCTCTACGATCAGCGGTTTGGGCTGTGCGTTGATCCGTCAGTCAGTCATTCAGGACAAAGCATTTCATAATATACATAATTATTTTTAGATATTCAATATCCAGACTGCGGGCCAAACGAAGTATACGAGTGCGCGTTACCATGTCCTCCTGAACAAACATGTAGAGATCGCACAGAAAGCATAGAATGTGTGGAGGAAGTCCAGTCTTGTGAACTCAAATGCGTTTGCCAGTTTGGTTTCTATAGAAACACCGAGGACGGCGTTTGTATATCGGAAAAACAATGTGGTAAGTTAAAAGTAGAATGGTCACAGTGCCTAGACATAAATAAATAGAATGTGAAATTATAATCTATTTTAAACATGGCAAGACAATTCGAAAAGGTACCTATAGTTAGCAGCAAAAAGGAATTTGACCTTGGATACTAAATTAGGCTGGTTTTACTGTCACGCTGATGCGTAGGTGTAAGCGCTGACGGCGAAGCGGTGGTCGGCGCTGAGCCGTGAGCGACGCTCGCGCCGTACATACAAATTGAGCCGTCAGCGCCGACCGTCAGCGTGACTCAATATTTCTCATAATACATTGTTGATAACTCATAGATTTTGACTCATTCATCAACTTTATACAAAGCGACCAATATCCTGGTAAGCTCAGGCGAAGGTGGCACATGAGCTGAACTCTTCAAACGAACTCGTTCGATAGACTAAGATTAACCTAAAAAGGAAAGGGAACAGCATCTCTTTTTCCCTGTAGAGAGAAAATAATAACGATTCACATTTTTTAAGGAATATGTGCGATAAAAGGCGTCCTCATTTTTCAAACCCTTTTGCCAAGCGAAGACCACACACGGAACAGTAGTTACCTTTATTATTATTATTATTATTATTTTTTATTTCAGCGAAATGTCCAGGAGCTCATGAACATTACGCATGCGGTGATCCATGCGATAACGTTTGCAACACGCTCCATTTACATAACAGGACAAGCTGTCCTTATACATACGCGGACTGTAATCCCTCCTGCTACTGCGATGATGGGTACGCAAGAGACGATGGCGGAGTTTGTATACAGATTTCTGAATGTCGTGAGTATTCTGTAATTTATTAACATTCTATGTAGGTACCTAACGAAAATCGATATTTTAGGCGCGCTTAAAAGCTACAGCGGTTACATATCTTATCGCCTTAGCTTAAAACCTAATTGTACGTCTCCTCTCAGCATTAAACAGGGCCTTGTGTAGAAGCCTTTACGGCTCGTACACAAACGCGATAAGACGTCGCATCGTGCTACGACGCGGTATAATCTTGGAAAAATGTACCTATTTACTAAGTTTACGCCGCGTCGTAGCACGATGTGACGTCGTATCGTGTTTATGTGTACGAGCCCTTAGGGTAGGTTCAGATGACAAGCGCTCAACGCGCGTTTTGATAACGCGCGTTTACAACTACATACATTTTATTCAGGCCGTACACATGCTAACGCGCGTTTTAGTAACGCGCGCGTTCAACGCTGCGCTAGCGCTCGACTGTTGTCAGCGCGCGTCAACGCCGCTTTGAGATCATTGGTTTTCTATGTTTCCGTTCAGTTGAGCGCGCGCTTTCGACGCGGATAGACGTATTTTAGGGTTCGTCAACTCAAACTGGCCGCAACAACGCGCGTTTAACGCCTGACAAGCGCGCACCATGTGAACACTATACAAAAATTCAACGCGCGTTCAACGCGCGTCCACCTCATTGAGCCGCTCATAGCAACGTAGCGAGGTTGTGCTGCCTAATGAATGTACACAGCTCTATAATGAGAGCATCACCAGGCATCTGCTTGGTTACAAAGCCAGGCATACATTTTGTGGGCAGAGCGGCCTGACATGGCTTCCCAGTCAGTTAGGGCTCAAGGTGGGGAGTACCTACCCAATTTTAATTGTTGCACGTTGCTTTCCAGCACCCCCCAAGTGTGGCCAAAATGAAGAGTATACAGATTGTAAACCATCCTGCTCGAAAGAAACCTGCTCTTCAATAGTGAGTCCACCGAACTGAGACAGTGAAGAGTCATGCAGTGCAGGATGTAAATGCAAGGATGGCTTTTTCAGGATAGAGGAAAATGCGCCGTGTATACCACGTTGCGCATGTCCTCAGATGAACGATTCGAAAGAGTGCTCGACTTCCAAGTTCAACAGTAAATTCTCATATTACATGTATAAGTTACTATTTTTGTAAAAAACGTTCAATAAAAACAATTTATCATTATCAATTTTTTTTATTTTAACAAATTCTACCAATTTATAAGGATTATAAAAACTTATTATTTATTTAAAGCTGATAAAGTAAAATCATTTTATTCAATTAGATTAGACCATTGAATGGGACTTTGAACACCAAAGGTGGCATGCACATACTTAAACCTAATATAATGTCCTTAATGCAGGCTGGTTGAAAGGTATACAGGAGTTTAATAATCTGGTTTAAAAAAAAAGCTGGTTAAGTTTCAAAAAAATATTTTTATTCTACAAAATACATAGAAGTCGATAGAAAACCAAATAAACGTCAAAGCAGTGCGTTCACTCTGAATATATTAGGATATAAGCACAAGGAAGCACTGAATAGGCAGCTTTACAATCGTAAATATAGCCCTAAATAAAACTATCGAAAACAAAAACGAAAATCAAAACTTGTAAGTACCTAAATTGCGGACTAATTACTTTAAAATTCAATTTTAAATTATTAACGCAAGTCGCAGTTCAGGTACCTACTACTGATTAAACATTATGCCTTGCCGCAGATCGGCAACACACTGCAACCACAAAATCTCTAGCCGAGATTTCTAGCTGTAGCAGTTGCCAGTCTGCTAGAACAGCGAGGCATTTTAATACAAGAAATAAGTTAAATATTGAATCTAAAAATAACAAAAATAAAAACCGAACGTCCGAAACTTCTGTCGTCAAAGGAAAATTACTGCGATTGTGCGTCCGATATAAAGAGGTCAAAAATATAAACTAACAGTCAAAATAAAGGAAACATGAAAGAGTAACTTATATGAAGTCGCTTAGCCTAAAACACTTTTTCCCCAACAACAAAATTTTAAAATACTCATTAAAATCTTAACTGCACAACCAATAAATTGCCGTTATGATTTCACGAGCAGCAACAGCGAAAGGTCACAAAAGAATTCTCACCTTATTGTCTCAGGAATAGAGTGCAGAATTCTGAGAATGAATACCTAAATTGAATTATGAATAATATAATCAAACGTTTCGCCAGAGAGGCATAGTGACAGGCATTGGTCTAGGTTGGTAGATGGCCGTTTGTGGGTTCATGTAGTCATATGGTATGTTGATGCAGTTCGGCATTGGCGACATGATGGTAGGGTAGACCGGCGCGAGGGGCGGTGGCGGCATGGACTGCTGAATGAGGTCAGCTTTCAGCATCTGTAACAAATAAAAAAGTTAAAAAAGAAATGCCAAAAAGAACCAAATAAACTAGTCCATTATTGCCAGAAAATCACCTTGATATATTCACATACTAGCTTTTAAATCAGACTTAAAGCATTAATTACTAGAATCAGGGAGCTGGATTATAAACAACCACCAGTAAACCTCAAATGGTTTCATTGAAAGTTGGAACTGCAAGCAGGACCAACATTTCATGAGCAATCATTTTGTTCAGGCATGATTGAGTTACCCGCATCATGATTTTCATCAAGCATTGTACAAATAGTGCGCAAGCTTTTCAAATAGACAACAGCCAGTACAGTTACCAGTAACTGTAATGTTAACATAAAAATGTCATACCTTAATAACTTGCAATGCACTTTCAGCAGCCTCAATATGGGCTTGTTGCATGGTCAAGCAGGGTCTAGTCGCCAGTGGTCCCAGGCGTCGAGGCACACTCAGTAAGGGCATACCAATGTGGGGCAGCTCAACTCTTCCTACCCATATCTCAGTGTTGGTGGGGTCTATGTACTTCTGGTAGTTGTAGACTGGAGGTGCCCACATGTATCTAGAAAGAAAAAGCATTAAGTAGTTTTGTTATTTCATCATTATTCGAAATTGAAGTTGCCAGCAATTCCATTTGCCTCTACTGGAGGCGCCCTCTATACTTACAATCGGTATTTATAAAGACTAAAAGCGCGCGGCGGCTGACAGCCCGATTTACTGTCATAATTGAACTCACAATGCACCTGGTAGATCTAACACTAGCATCAGCAAAATTATAAATATATTTATACTTAGCAAGTACTTACATATTATTTAGTAAAGAGGATCCATATGAAATTTGGAACAAAACAGTTCAATATTAACTTACCTCTTGCACATTGAATCAAGCTTAGCGGGAGCCAATGAGTACTGTTCTTTTGACATATATGGGCAGGTAGCAGTATTGATATCCGATGGCGACCCACAAGAAGACTCGCCTGCACACCCTGAACCAATGCCTTCATCTTCTTTAGCAGAAGATATGTATTCCTTTTTCTCCAACTGTTGCTTGTACAGCAACAATGTTTGTGACAGGTTAAAACTATTGTTGAATTTTGCATTCCCTCTGTTCATTTTTTGGATGCGGTAAATTTCACGAACAACCGGTTTTGCCCATCGTATCTCCACTATACTTCCATCAATTTCAGCATTTTGCAACTTCGCCATTGCTAACTCTGCATGCTCACGTTGGTAGAAATGGATGAATGCATAGTCATAAATCTTTTTAACCCGCTCAATTTGATTATGGATGGCTGCTTCAAATACAGATTGGATGGTTTCTGGTGTAGTCTTTATTTGAAAGTTTCTTACATAGAGCACCTTTACCTGCAAGAATATGCAGGCTTTATTAATTATAATGTTTATGATTGGCGAATAAATTTATAGCAGGTGTCGGTTCATATTGGTATAAATAAACAATTGCTATAGGACACATCAGAACACCTGCTGAGAGCTCCAACTAGGTGTTGTTAAGCAGATAACATAAACAAAAATGGCCGTAGCAGTTACTGGTTGCATACAAAACTCGCAATGGGCAGAAATCATAGAGAATTAAAATTTGGCTGATAACATAAATTGCATTAAAAAAATGCAGTCATCTGAACACCAACGTCGCAAATCAACAAAAGGAATTATTTCGCTACGCAACATATTAGAATCTGCTTACCCTTTGCATCTGCTCATCGTCAATGTCGGGCTCCGGTTCCGCCCAGTCCACCATCACCTCCTGGTCCCATATCTTGACGCAGCCAGGAACAAGCGCTCTTCGTGCCATCGCCGCCGCCCGGTGAGAAGAAAACTCCACAAAAGCGAAGCCCCGGTTCAGCCTCTTGTCATAGCAGTTCTTGTACAGGATCAAGTCCACTATCCCACTCACACGCTTCGATAGCTCCTCCAATACTTCTTCCTTAGTTTTTGTCTTCGGAATATTGCCGACGAAAAGGCGACAGTTATCGACAGACTTCACGACGCCAATGTGTCGCCTCGGTCTGATCTCGATGCCGTTTAGCTCCTTCACAGCCCTGGAGGCTTCGGACTTCGTCGTGTATGTTACGAAGGCGTAACCCCGGTTGGAGCCAGAGAAATCCATCATGAGACGCATTTCGTAGATTTTACCCATCTTCGAGAACACTGGAACCAGTTCATCTTCGAAGATTTCTCTGGGAAGCTTGCCGATGAAGACTTCACAGCCTTTTGGGGGTGGAGGGCCTGTCCAGTTGGGAGGCGGACCGAACTTCCTTTGGCCGTTATGCTGCACCAGGGGGTACCCTGTCTCCTGCATCAGGTCGAGGAGTTTCCGCGTCATACACTTGTCCGTCTCTGCCATTATAATGATTGGAATAATCAAGAACGATCAACTGATTCAACGCGTGCTGCAAATCAACTGAATTCTGTTTAGAGAAAAAGCGGCAAATCAAAGTGGCGGCTCCCTTTATAGTTGGGCCGACATGCCGACAAACATCGCGCGGCGGGTGTGACGTAACAAACGATTTGAATTTGCCGCTGATTTTGTGTACGTTTCTTTACTAATTATTTGAAATACAATACTTGTACAACTCAAATTGTTCTAACGAATTATTATGTAAGAATAATTGAAGTTTTATGCCTTTATTTCTCAATATTTATTTGTTGTAAGGCTAATTACAATAAAATTAGGCATACATTTGAGTACTTATCGTCACCAATTCAAACTTTTCAAAACGAAGGAGGGGAGGTAGATACTCACGAATAAAAGTTCAATTTTATTACGTTATTTACATGTAAAAACAAAGGATCATCAAAAGAGTAGATTAAATTAAAAAATAAATAATGAATATCCACAAGAAGCAAGAAATTATTTTTTTTCGATAAAATAATAAGTAGATACTTGTGTAGTACGGGAAGCCTACAGTTGGTAATTTTGTGGCTTTAAATAATTGCTAATTTTATTTTAAACTTACACGTTTAAAATTAGTGTATTTAAAATACTAATTATCACTTTAAAACTAAATAATCACATTTTGTAAGAAAGGAAATGAGTAATTTCATAAAAAAATTCGTTTCTGTGCCAATAGATGGCGTTGATACCAATCACATCAGGATGTTGAGAAAATCGGGAGTTCCCCACTGAATAAAGTATTTATTTTTCGTTAAATATTGTTACAGTTAATACAATTTACTATAGGTAAATAGAAAATACTGATCTAAAAACAATTTTACGCTTTGTTTATAGTAGGAACAAGATTAATTATTATTATAATTTTTTTTTTTTTTAATAAATATCTTGGGACAACTCCCACTCGGCTATCTGATCCCAAGCCAAGCAGAGCTTGTGTTATGGTAACCAGACAACTGATATACATACTTATATTGTTTATAAATACATACATATTATAGATAAATCA
The DNA here is from genome assembly GCA_949774945.1 of Hoplodrina ambigua. Lineage (NCBI taxonomy): Eukaryota > Metazoa > Arthropoda > Insecta > Lepidoptera > Noctuidae > Hoplodrina > Hoplodrina ambigua. The sequence continues at coordinate 11,775,605 of OX458967.1, forward strand.
CACCCAGACACAGAACAAACAATCATGCTCATCACACAAATTTGTCCTGGGTGGGAATCGAACCCACGACCTCCGGCTTAGCAGTCTGGGGCGCTAACCACTAGACCAACGGGCCCGTCCTACATTGCTGATACGACAGTAGCTACGCGCTTGCTCGTGTGCCACGCGTTGACGAGTACTGAGTAGACGTCTAGCGACGAACCGGTGATGGTCGATTGCCGAGTTGATCAGCGAGCGATGAATCTTATAGAGATGTATGAACCTACAGAAGAAGACATGATGCGCAGACTAGCAGGAAAAGTGACGAGGGTTGAAGCCGAGACAAAAAATTTAGTAATATTTTGTTTATACAGAAATAAATAGAAAAATCAAATGTGTATGTTTTATTTATAAGTTTTATCTTTAGGGGAGGCCTATGTCCGGCAATGGACGTCGTTTGGCTGATATGATGATGATGAAACGTGCTATTGTTTGTAGACCACAAACAGTTAAAGTACTTTAGGGATTTAAAAAATTTTAGAAATACACATCATGTAAATTCAATAATTTTAATATGATCTGATATACACAACACGTACAAAATAATTATATCCTTAATCAGTACACAAAGCATTCGGTAACATTCAAAGCATCATTACATAGAAAACGGTAGTTTGAGTAATCTCTAAAATGAATTAGTTTTAGCTACATGATTTTAAGGTTGAAATTAGATTGGCACGATTTTATTGGGAATGTTTGCAAAAGATGAATTTGATTCCACTATGCAAGTCCATATTATTAATTTCAACTTTAGGTTTTAGGACCGTAGGAGAAATCCAATTGTATTTCTAAAGACGGAAATAGACTTATAATACGCTACGCCATCCCACGCGTGCATTGACCAAAGACAAAGTGTAATTTCACGAAATAAAATGCGACAAATGAGTACGCTTCACTGACGTTGCGTGGCGTAGCGTGTTATAAGTCTATTTCCGCCTTTAAAGGTCAGGACATAGGTTTTTTTTCGCAACGTCATAACTTTAAGCTACAACAAAGCTTAGCTGAAATATCTAAGAATTTCCGTTTTAGCACCTATGCATTGAGCACCAAGGGTTGGTGCCCTTAGAGTACCGCATTAAAATATTGATTGGTGCCCTAGGTGCTAAAACGGGAATACTTCATAATATATTATCACATAATTGAAGAAGTTACAAAGATGCTGTATTTAACTTAAAACTAAAATTATCACAATATTTTATTTTATTTAATACATACAGGCAGATCTTTGATATTTGAGATGATAGATGATGGTAACACTCGACCTCGCCAAAAGAAAGTTGATATAGTTATTACATTTCATGGGCGTGGGCATTGCAATTTAAGCCTTACGTTAAACTACATAAAAGTCATAATTGCAGACTACACAAAATTATTATTATTATAACATTGAACGGATAATGATGAACAATTAAGATTTTAAAACATCTTCCTTTTTTTGCAATAGACAACGAAAACTATATAGTAGATTGGTCGATTTCACACTGACACAGGTTTTTAAAAAAATAAACAAATATACAATTACATCTGCGTCTGCGTCATTATTTAACATTCGATATCACGAGTACATAAACAATATAATTCTTGTCACTTATAAATATTTACACCAAAGAGTATAATTGCATAAAATAAGGTAGATGACACCACTAGTCAATTAACGTACTTTTATGAGCTGTCAAAACCCGTTCTCCTATATATGTTTGTATGGCAAAAAACTACTGTGATGTCACTTTTGTGCCGACTCAAATTACTGAATTTGAAAGCAATTATAAATCAAATTTATCAATTTTTTGTGGTTTTAAATCAATAAATAGTTAGTCAATTGAGTTGCCCAATTACGTTCGATATTGCCATACAAAATCTATGGAAGAATCACGTTTTGACAGGTCATAAAAAGTACGTCAATTGACAGGTGCTGTCAACTAGACTACTGTACAAAAAAAAATATACATTTATAAATGGAATGATTTTTATAAGGACGGACGGATAGGCAACATTAAAGCTTAAAATATAAAAAAAAGATTAGCAACGTATGTGAATATACTACAATTTCATTGAATCAAACAAAAATAGGCAAAAATATCTCTAATAAACACTAAACTTAGTTTAACATAATCTAATACTATACAAGAAGGCATACAATGTTTCAAATACGATTAAAGATCAACGGTTTTTTTGGTCACGTAAAGGCGCTCACCGAGAACTGTTACAATACACATCGTGTTACACAGATCAGGGAGCTTACTACTACGCCTTAAAACAGTATTATTTTAAGATTACTCTGCCATGCACTCCGTTGGATTTTCAACAATCTGACAAGCGACTTAAGGTTGAAAATCTAACAGTAAAAATTACAAAATAATATTAAAATGATATTGTTTTAAAAACTTGTAGTATGCCGCCGGATTCGAGTTAAAAAACGTATAAAATTTTAACATTATAGGGGAATAATACTGCCGATGAGGGAGCGCCTCAGTCAAATTAAAAAAAAATATTACAGCCATTTTTGAATTGTCAAGGAGTCGGTCGGTTAGTTAGAAAATTGAAGCTAGTTGGTCGTTCCAAAACGGAGGTAGGCCTCTAGAAGAACGAGCAAGAAACTCCATGGAAACTCTTTTCAATTAGGTTTTACAAAAAAAATTGATTACATTATTCTAGTTGCTTCTATGTGTGAAAACAATGATGATAAATTTAAGCCTTTATAAATACATGCCTTCCTTGTATTGGGCCTTTGAAGCATTGATGAAAGGCTGATATATTTTCTATGCAATTACATGTGAGCAATATAATTGTAGGCATGTAGTCTTTTATCAAATTACTAGGCGCGATGTACACAGAGGGACGTGTAAAAAGACTAGTTACGGACGTTAATCTACACTAGAACGTAGAATATAGATCATACTACCGGACTTCGCCTTTAAGTATATAGATTAAGCTTGATCCAAACATATCAGTGAAATCATAGTTCCGGCACCGCACCGTACCGTATGAGTGATAAATTATTCTGTCATACATTTTCTATGAACTCGTTCAAGCTTGTCAGTGTCAGTGGCAACACAGTGCTCTCAGTGTCAGTGCCGGCGCGTTCATAGATAATGTATGAAAGAATAATTATCACTGATACGGGACGGTGCCGGAACTGTGGCGACCTAAAATCGTCTTTACATAAGATGAAATTTCCATAATAATATTTAGTACCTTTACATGTATGGCAGTACTGTCTTCTGTGTGTATCGCGCTATAAAAACATCTTAGTACAACTTAAAAAACAAAATACTATCTACAGTCAACAAAACAATATTCACACAACACTCAAATACAACACAATCATAAAACATTTCAATTATCACAATTATATTACATTTCCGAGTTCTGATCTAAGGCTTTGTTATCGTATCCCCTGGCCGTGGTGACTGAAGCGCCATCTGTGTCGAAGCTGGCGTCCGTGTCGAGTTCAACGACCCAGGGCTGTAGCTCCGCTGAACAGAAGAGACCGTACACTATGGCGCCTATTAGGTAGATGGCGCTGGATATGAAGAATACTATGCGCCATTGTTCGGCAGTCTGAAAGAAATAATAAGGTAAATTTTAGCAAATGAGAAGGAAAAAATCTGCCTTTTTTACCACACTTTTAGTACACCGCAATCTGACCCCAAAACAGTTGTAATAAGAGCCACTTTACGAGCAAGTGTATTGAAAAATTGTTTATAACAATAGATTATTATATTACTATGTGAAGAATTTCTATATGTTAAGAAATAATTCAAGCAGAGCAAAAACTGCACGTCACTAAGTATAGAGTTGAAAATTGAGTGCAAGATATATTCTCATTTGCATTTATTATCTTACATGCAATTAAGCAATTTCGAACTTTATCTGTGACGTGTTTAAGTGCATTATCAATTACACAGTGAGAACAGTACAAGGACTGCCCTATCTACGCTGATTCGTAGTTTCTTTGTTTTTATTTTTCAAATACCTTATCAGTAACAATGGACCCAGCAAGCGGCGGGCTTATGATGCCGGGTAGTGTCGCAATCGTATTGGACAGACCCATCAGTACACTGGCGTGTGGCGGCGCAATGTCCAGGTGGTTTACACTGAAAATATTTACAAAATTCATTGGTAATCTACATATTATGTATATAAAATGAATCCCTATTTTCCTTGGTCACGGCATCACGCGTGAACGGCGGGATCAATTTCGCTAATTATATAATTGTTACATAACATAACATCACGCCTGTAATCCACGAAGGGTTAGGCAGAGGTGCACCCATTAGTACACCCACATTTCGCCAGTTATGTTTTTTAGTCCCATGTAATAGGGGGCGAGCCTATTGCCATCACCCGGGCACAAATCCAGACTCCGAGGCTGCTACTGAGATATTCCTGATGGAAAAACCCAATAACACTTTGCCCGACCTGGGAATTCAACCCAAAACCTCATTCACAGCAGTTGCGCTTGCGACCACTAGACCAACAAGGCAGTTATATAATTGTTGTGTTTGTTATTGTAAGGAGAAGAACTTATAAAAGAAAACTATAAAAAAAATTTGGAGCTACAAAGTACCCGCCTGACTGCCTCGTTGGTCAAGTGGTCGCAAGCGCGCTGCTGCTGTGCATGAGGTCTTGGGTTCGATTCCCAGGTCGGGCAACGTGTTATTGGGTTTTTCCATCAGGAATTTCTCAGTAGCAGCTTCGGAGTCTGGATTTGTGCCCGGTTGATGGCAATAGGCTCGCCCCTACATGGGACTAAAAACATAACTGGCGAAATGTGGGTGTACTAATGGGTACACCTCTGCTTAACCCTTCGGGGATTACAGGCGTGATGTTATGTGGAGCTACAAAGATCGCTGGGTCCAGGGTCAGGTAGTTGAGATATAATTATAGTGAACTAACCTGTCTGCAGATTATGCGTGGACTTCATATTTAGGTGTTTAACAGTGAAAGAGTAACAAACATCCGTTCATTCATCCACATTTCCATTAAGACGTCTTTCACCCGCTGTCTTTTTTTGATACTTTCGATACCTTGCAATAAAAAATGTCATACCTGAATCCTGACCAGGCGAAACCTCCCAGCCCGACAGCGATAGTAAGGAACACGATACACCCCGTCACCGTCGAGGAATACGCCGCTGCTACCATGAACACCGTCTGAAATAGTTCAAATAATCATCATAACATTACCCCTGTAATCCTCGAAGGGTTAGGCTTTTGTCAATTATGTTTAAGTCCCACGTAATAGGGGGCTCGCCCTCTATTACATGGGACTTAAAAAACATAACTGGCGAAATGTGGGTGTACTAATGGGTACACCTCTGCCTAACCCTTCGGGGATTATAGGCGTGATGTCATGTAATAGCGGGCGAGCCTATTGCCATTAACCGGGCACAAATCCTGATTTCGAGGCTACTAAGCTACTACTTTCCTGTTGAAAAATAACACTTTGCCCGCCCTGGGAATCTTCGAAGACCTCATGCTCAGCAGTCGCGCTTTATGACCACTAGACCAACAGTAAACCCACCATACCATTACCATTATCTATGGTATATGAATTTATGTTTTGTAATTTATGTGTATACATAAATTTTCATTATTTAGTACTTGAGTACGTTTAAATTTATTTAGATAAATAAATTCTCTTTTCTGATTATTTTCTCATGTACATCATGTACATGTTATCTCTTCACTACCTTTGGTTGACTGGTAGATAATGCCTAAGGCATTAAGTCCGCCTTTGTACCTTTTTGTTGCATAAAGTTTAAATAAATAAACAAACGTAAAGTACATATTAGAAACGTAAGCCTTTATAAAAATAAATACAGACCTGCGACAGAAAAGCTCCACAGTTGAACAGCTTCCTGATGTTAGTCCTGGTCATGACGCCGCGCCGCAGCATCCAGTCGGCCACGTGGCCCGCCACCTGCAGCACCACGGCCATCGCCAGGTACGGCACCGCGGACAGCCAGCCTGTCTGTGACGTCTCGAACTTAAATACGTCTGGAAAATAGAATGTCATTTTTATTTTAGCCATTTGAAACCTTATTCGTATGGGATTTTTGGTGTAAAATTCTATAATGATTATTTTGTATTTACCAGATTAGTTTCGAAGTCAGTTCTATTAGTGACGACGTGATTAGTTAAAGCAAACCAGCATCAATTTTTCATTTTCTCTTGCCTTTACTGTTACACTCCTGCGCAAGGGAAGCCTTTGCTATTACTTCCACTTCTCACAATGTTCATGTATATCATGTATGGATATAAACGAAATAAGCTGCAGTCAATGCAAAATGACGTTAGCCGCACATGTTTTTAATAAAGGCGATTTAAGAGTGGTTCAAACACTGATCAGTATTTTCCAGTAAATATCTTTATGTATTTTTTGGCATTAAAGCCTTATATCCACTTGACTGAGCATGCTCAGCCTGAACGTGCTCAGGCGTGTCCACTTGACCGGCTCGGTTAAATGAGCCGCTTATTCGCCTGAGCATATCAAGCGGATGTGGCTTCGAGAAGGCTGATGATTAGCATGGATAAGGCTTTAGAACTAAATACATTTTTCAAGAGCGAGCAGTTCCTTTTTCACAACTTACGCTTACCAACGGACTTTTCGCTCTAGTCAATTACGTCACCAAATGAGAAAAAGAGATAGCACTATTTTTTTTTTACCCTGCATAAATGTCGGCAAGAAGGTCAACAGCGTGTAGAATCCCCAATTCTCACTGAAGTGCGCCATGACGATGGCCCACACGGGCGGTGACGTCAGCATCGCCTTCCACGGGTGACGGATCTTGGAGCCTTCCACCGCTTGAGTGCCGCGGGAATCCTGGAAAATGGGAAAATGAACTTTATTAGGTAGTCCTTAAAGTAAGTATTAGAGTTTTGAGCTTTTATAAGATAATATTTTTCTTTCTGTTGAATTTTTCTCAGATATATTTTTTAAATTTATTTTTCTTCAAGGCATTAATAATAATGACCCTGTTCCAATTGATAGTTGCTCTTGAAGGCACTTACATAGTGGATATCCCTGTATGCACTATGTAAATTGAGAACTTGAGAATGATGATTATCTCTATATTCGAGAAAGAGACAGACAGAGTCCCAAGATAATTAATATATCTCGGGACTGTCTCGTAAAATAATAATAATACCAGCCTATTATTGTTCTTATACAGGAAAAAGCCTCTTTTTATGCAGCGAGCATTGATCATCACGCTTGCTGAAGGCGGATTGGCGAAGTGTCTTAATAAATCAACTATTTAGTACTGTACTTGATCATCAAGAGTATACCCTTTCCGTTTTAATAATGTATTATTATTGCTGCGCCAACCGTGCCAACAAATCATAAAGATTAATAAATAAATACCATTGTCTGAAATGGTATAATTTTTATATAAATCTACTATAAACTTCTGTTTGAGAAATTGCTCAACCCGGCCTTCTTACACGCCATCTTACAAAGTCTATCTTACTTGTATGTATTTGAGTTCGGCCGGTGTTATGTGCGGATCCTTTTCTGGTGATTCCTTCACTACGAGCCACCATATCGTTGTCCATACTAAACCCGAAAGGCCTGTAATAGAAAACAAAAAGAATATTAATAAGATATTCGACTAATCCTTATAAGGAGTAATGTGTTACCCGCTGTAACAAGGTTGTAGAGGTCTGATAGGTAGTCGCTTCGTATTATCATTTGCCTAGCCTTTTTTTAGTTATGCTATTATTATTTTTTGTGGTGATAAATATCATGAGAGAATCCTTCCGCTTGGGTGGGGCAGAAGGGACTGTCAGACTTTTACTGACTAAAAAACCACCCTGTTCCTTCTGTTGCGCTTTACGTTCCGGGGCCACGGTATCTTGTTAAGACGTCCCTCAACCCCGACTTCCAGCTATGCTGGGGTCGTTTACAGTCTAGCTAGATACAACTAAATACTAGTGTTGAAGAATGCCCTTTATTAAAAATTTAGCTATTTAGTTAAAATTCAATTTTAACACATTTACTGCTGGGCCTAAAATGTTGATGGTCAAACCTCCCCTAGCGTCAGGAACAAGTACCGGATAATCGGCTAATGGGTTAAAGAGTAGGTGCATTAAACATTAAACCCTTGCAGGGACTGGACTATCTAGCGTGCATCGAAAGAACTTTTAAAGTTATTTTAAAAGTCATGAAAATATGGTTAGTCGGTATATCACTTACCAAAAACATAAAATATCCCGGGCCAGCCAGTGTATTTCGCCAGCAGAGAACAGACGGGCATGGATACCACAGTGCCGGCGTAGCTGCCGCTGAACGCGAACGTGGCCAGACGCGCGCGCTCCGACGCGGGCGCCCAGCGGGACCACACCGCGTGGATGCATGGGTATGTCACGCCCTGAAGTAGAGTGGGAGGATAAGAAAAGTGATAAATTGTGCAGCAAAATAAGCTTGCTTGTTCTTCGATAATGGAACTGCTTTAATTTTGTTTGTTCATAAAGGGGTATGTACTTGGGAGAGTATTATATTATAACTATCCCATATTACAGCCTCGTCGGTCTAGTGGTTGCAAAGCGCGACCATGAGGTCTTGGTTTCGATTGCCAGGTCGGGCTAAATGATATTGGGTTTTTCCATCAGGAATTTCTTAGTAACAGCCTTAGAGTCTGGATTTGTGCCTTATGATGGCAATAAGCTCGACGTCCTTTCTACCCGTTACAATAAACTACCCCTGTCATAACAAACCACAGTAAAGGGACGTATTTGAATGTGTCTAATTAAAGCAGAGGTCTGGCACAGAAATCAAAAATATAATGAAAATAAGACTTACCTCAAACAGTCCTTCGACAACCCTAACGGCTATCAATAGTGCTGTGCTGGTGTGCGCAAGCGGCGGCGTGAATAACGTCAGCAGAGATGTCGCGCCGATGCCTATTGCGAATACCCTAAAAAAAGAGGAAAATAATTAATTACAATTAGTTATATAGGTACCTAGTAGTTATAATAAAATATTTAAGGGAATCACATTTTTTTTCCAGGTAGCACGGCTTATCTAGCTAGCTTTTGGCTTTACGTGTATCTTATTGTGAAATGAGTGTAAAAAGACAGTTAATGGCGCCGACATTTTCTTCGAGAACAAGGTTTAAACATAACATGTTTAAACGCCTGTAGTCCCCGTTCAGTTAGGCAGAGGTGTAGCTATTAGTATGCCAGTTATGTATAAGTCTCATGTTATAGGGAGTGAGCCTATTGCCATGAACCGGGGACAAATCCAGACTCCAAAGCTGGTTTAAACGGTAGAAATAAACTTTTAATACAACAGTTGTATTGTTGCATGCAACTGTAGACGTAATGGTTTGCGTGCATTACATTGCGCGCTAAAATAAACAGAGCATTCCCAGAATATTTAGCCAGTTTTTAGACTCCCAGCAATATAATTTTTGTGTAGTTACTTAGTTTGATCCAGTATGTGCTATTACTACTATATGATCTGTCTTTTTACACCCCGTATGGTTCTATAAAACGGAACGAACCTGTTACCTCCTATTTTAGCCGCAAGCCAGCCGCCTGGTAGCTGCGTGATTAGGTACCCGTAGAAAAACGAACTCAACACCAGACCCTTGGTTTGAGAGCTCCAGTCGAATTCTGGGATCTGAAAAAGATGTTTGACAATTTTGTAACTAAAGACTTTAGGTATACGCACTAAAATTCGGTGCACAGTCTGCTTTATATATTCTCTAAAGTCTAAAAGAAATAACGTGAAAAAAAATATCACAGGTTTAATTCAACCGGTTGTCTTTCTAGTGTGCGTCCGACACATCGGCATGTATCACTCGTCTCAACAACAATTTGAATGCTTCGCTATCAACTACAATAGTTAAGTTGAAAGTAATGCTTTCACCTTAACAGAAAAAAGCTAAACAAAAAAAAAATCCGAGAGCAACCATTGCACTTCCTCTGGAATTGATCAACAATTTCTCCACTTAATGAACTATTTTAGGACAGCTTTTGCAGCCACTAGAAACGTCGAAAAAAAACTTCATTATAAAAATAAGTCTCAAGTATAGTCTTCATACCAGTACACGGCAACGCAAAAGGTAAATAAACCCTATTGCTATTTTCAATTTTAATTTTAAGTTTCAAGGTTGTTTAATTTTGTACTGACGTCATTTTCTGTATTAACTAAAATGGCGTGGTAGTATAAAGTAGGTAATGGTGCGTATCTCCTAATTACACATTTTTTTGGTTACACAAATGACAATCGGTGAAGGAAACTATCGTAAGGAAACCTAGACACAAAAGTTTCAGATCGCCAATCTGCCATGAGCCAGCTTGGTGATCAATGCTCGTTCTTTATCTGTATTAGAATAGGCCTCTTCTCTGTTGGATAATAATAGGCAGGTATTTATCTTGTTAATCGGGTTCCTAGGGTCTCGAAACTTTGGAAGTCGTACGAGGGGCCGAAGTCAACTCGCAGAGGCCCCCAGGGCAGATGAAATGAAACAATAACCAACAATTATCCTTATATCCCCGGTTGATGCAGGACTATTGCAGGATATGGCAACAAAGGATGGGAGGTTTGGGTGGCTCAAGTGGACTGGTTACTCGAGACTATGGAAAGACTATAAACCCCCCCTTTTTTAGTGGCGCGGTGGAAATCCTCATGGACTTCGCGATTCGTATAAGCATTCACCGCTCCCCCGGTAGTGGACTATAACCTCTACCTGATCAAATGCATTGGATAACCTTCAAAAAAACATTAAAACGACCAGTGCTTAGTGTGAGTTTTTTTACAGATTCAATCGCGTTAACTCGTAGTCATCCACTTATGTCAATTTGAATAGATGAATTGTAATTCCCATTGTTGTTACTAAACGTTATGTCAGTTTCAGTAAAAAAATGTTTATGCACGTTAACGCGAACGAGTACGAATAAAAACTCACACAAGTAACGCTGTTGTGATAAGACGTAAATTTATTGACTTTAGGTAAAAACATGACTTCAATAGTTCCCAAATACAGTTCTTACATTTAGGCTAATACAGCTAATACTTATCAAGCTATTCAAGTCGTCCTTACTGCGAAGATAAATGACATAACGTTTCATTAAGTAAGAGCTTCCAACATAATATGAAACAAATAGTAATTAATACTAAATATACGAGTATTAAAAGCAGCTTAGGGTTCGTATATAGAGAAGCGGCACGTTGTCGTCGCGTCGCGCGACGGGGGAGCTCTTTTCGAGAGCGCATCTTCTTCTTTTCGTGTTGATGGTTCAAGTGAATCCTTTTCGTAATGAAATTACTTACGCGGCTTGCCAAAGGAGTTGACTGGCAGAAAACGGCACGTAAGGAAAAGGCGTTGCCCCCTCCAGGCGACCTTCTCCCTCTTTCTATCATAAACGAGAATCAAAATCTTCGTTGCTGACGGGGGTCCCCCGACAGTACATTTGTTTTTTGTTAGTTTAGCCCCAAAGATGATCCCTTTAATGCGGCATCAGTGGCGTTTTGAAATGTCTTTTAAACTTCAGATGTAAGGACACTTTCTAAGAGGCGCGTAAAACGTGGCGATGCCAGTGACAGAGCAGAACCCTACTTCCTCACCTTTCTTTACGTAAACGCGTGTGACGCGGCGACTGACGGTGCATATCAAACGCTTCTGCATGAGCGCTCTCATACAATGGTCATACGTTTAAATTAATTGCGAGTTAATCCTCTTCATAAACAAGCCCTAACTGTCAAGTATACACACAATTAGTTTGTATCCAATAAAACTAAATGGTTGACTAAATTCTGGATGGGATGATACTATTTGGAATTAAGACCTATTCCCAGTAATTTGATGTCCATGAGGTATTCTTTTCAAGCCATTTCAAATAACCCGCATAAGGTTTTTGTTAATTTGGAACTGACTTTCTTTTCTGTAATTCGGAACTATATTGAAGTCGTTTAAAAATAAGCATTTCAAACTTAACTGGACAGGAATAGAAGCCAGTGGAAATTAACACAGGACTCCACGTTAAGCAGACGCGCTTACGACCAGACCAACGGGGCAGTTGAACTACAAAAATAATCTTACTACTATTATAAATGCGAAAGTTTGAATGATGTTTATTTGTTACTTAATAGCGCCAGAACGGCTGAACGGATCTAGATGAAATTTGGCGAAGAGATAGATAATAGTCTGGAATAGCACATAGAATACTTTTTATCCCAGAAAAATGTGCGGTTCCCATGAGAAAATAAATATCAACGTAGACGTGAACGAAGTCGCGAGCAGAGGCCATGCAGTACTCACATAAACTATGGTCCCATTATCCAGCTTCGTGGCCACAGGTTCCGTCATGGCGACCACAGCAACGGACAGGTTGACCCGCAATGCGTACACATTGAAGAACCCGAAGAAAGCCAGCAGCGCCACCACCAGCCGTCTTCGTCGCCAGAAACACCATGTCATCTGATGGTCTTTTGATTGTTCCCTGGAAATGAAAGAGAAAGGTGGTGAGAATGGAACTGTGAAGTTTATTGACTGCTTGTTGAGCATGAGGTCATGAATTCGAATCCCGGTCGGGCAAAGTGATATTGGATTTTTCCATCAGGAATTCCTCAGTAGCAGCCTCGAAGTCTGGATTTGTGATTGATGGCAAAAGGTTAAAAATAACTGGAAAAATGTGGATGTACTAGCAGGTACACCTCTGCCTAGCCCTTCGGGGATTACAGGCGTGATGTGTACCATATATTGAAAATTGGCTTCACATCTGACCCACTTACATCCACAAATTCTAGAAAATGCGATACCAACGTAAGTAATTTATTTACGACCGCAAAACCGCCTGCTAAAGTGATTAGGTAATTAATTTACCTCCCTCGAGAGATAAGGTGAAAACCGTCGGAAGTTAGTGTAGTTTTAGTTGTCAGGTATATAAAATATACTACGGAAATCTGATTTAGAAACGTATGCGTAAGGCCGTGGTACAATTAAGTACGTTATTAGAGCTTAACGTGTACGACTGATTCAGTACTAACAAGGAGCTGCGATGCTCAAAGTTATTTGTGTTGTTCAGTGAATGGTTTCAAATGGAAGGGCATCGGATAATGTTTAGTCGTATGGACGTAAATTAAATTAGTACAGATGGAAGCGAAGTGGTATAATTAAACAGAGGCATAATCTGGATATAACTGTTATATTTTGAGAAAACACAAGGCACCGTTGATGTTTTCGAAATTGTTTTGTGACTGTCAAAGTGAAAGTTTAATCGTTTATTTATCAGACCATTAAAAGGCACTTTTGAACGTCATAATTTACAAGAAAAATAAAAGCGAATCTTGATGCCCCTTCCAAAATGTAGTTTCATACGGAGAAAAAAGGATAAATCTTTAAAAAAAAGTGTATAAAAGTGAGTGACGATTACATGTTTTTGAAAATAAGAATTAGATATTCACATTCTAGGGATTAGTTAGATTAATAAGTGAATAGAACAATCTACTAAGAATGCTTACAACGGATCGCATTGAATAAGACCCCAATGGTGGCAGACCGCATGGTATCAAAAGCTTAAGTTTGAGAAACGTTGTACTAAAAGTATTTGCCAAGTACTGAGTAATGGTGTCGTATGACACGCCTGCTTCATGTTACAAAGAACACCATTTATGTATTGTCTGTCTGTCTATATCCATCAGACATCGGTTTGTCTGATAGATATCAATCTTCTAATCAATTATATATTCAATTGGGCAGACACGAGACGTTGCGTATTGGATTATGTAAAGTTAAACGATAACAATGTTGATATATTTATGTACTGTTTATCGATTAGGTTTTAACTGATTAGTAATTCTATTTACGTTTTGTGTGAATGCTAATCTGAAGTTTAAATGTGAGTAAAATAAATATTTTCATCACACCTTCGATGTATGGTTGGATGGAGAAGCTATAGGCAAAAGGAAAAGCATAGATGATATACGGTCGAAAATGGTGCGAAAAAAACGAATCAAGATTAAAATAAATAGCTTTTAAACTAATTTGTACCTACGGTGGAACGCAGGGGGCAATTTTTGCGTTTTAAGGGCCGTTCCCATTCTAATATTAGTCTCAATCTCAATATGTTAAAAATACCTTTATTTTTTTGACAATGATGTCGATTCCCTTGGTCACAAACTAAACTAAAATTAACCTATTTCCATCTTTTTCTGTCCAATAAAATAAGAAAGAGACAAGACAAATAAGAGCTGTCAAATTTTGTCAATCTGACACATCCATACAATTATAGTTGACATCTTAAAACGTATGGATTAAAAATATAGAAAAGTTCAAGGCAAAACTAATTTGACATCACTAACTTAGTTCTTTAATGTCACCGTCCTTTCCTTCCGCTGTATGTTAGTAAGAGATGTCAATTCTCTAAATTTAGTCTAGTTTGTGATCAAGGGAATCGGCACCAGTGATTGACGATTAGACGAAATTGCGACTAAATTTTAAACAGTATGAAAATGAATGAGAATGGTGAAACAAAATTGGTCTTTTCCATTAGCAGTCTGGAGATTGTAAGTTGGTGGTGTGACATCCCTGCATCACGGAAAGCACGTACGAGTAGAGAAAGCTCTTCGTTCTGCAGCTGATCTCTCCCCGGTCGTGACGGATTGCCGTCCCATCGGACTATGAGAGTTAGGGAAGAGGGAGTGCATCTGTGTTTGAGTGTACTTGGCTAGACTTCATTGGGATTCGCCGTGACTAAAATTCGTCCGGGAGAATATTATTACATTAACTTTGAATACCTAACGAGTGGGTTCATGTAGGTTTGTATATGTAGAATTCTTGTGGCCAAATGTAATTTTATCCTAAACAAGTTCGTTATCTACGGACTGCGTGACTAATTCTTTAGTTAATTAGCTAACTAGAGTAAACAAAGTATCGATGACGAATGCTTTCTGCATTATAATTAACTCTCATTTTCTAAAGAGTGTGTATTCAATTAAAATAGGTAAAAAGAAAATGGCTACGCATTCATTTCACGGCAATTAACACTGGCATGTACTTAATTAAATTGAGTTCGTTTTGGAGTTCCCTTACTAAAAAACAAAAATAGCGTTGCTCTGAAATTCTTTTGAAAATGTTTAAAGGCTTTTGGAATGCCTTAATTGACCCTTTTCACGTGTTGCTCTTGTTTTCAATTTCGTTGAACATAAAACAAAACTGGGATGTCTGGGAAAGACATTTTAATATAGTATTTTTGGACAAACAAACAAAACTCTTCAGCTTTATTATATTAAGTAAAGATTGACATTGATTGACGCTGAGACGAGATTGCGGCTAGATTAAACGTCTGACATAAAAGGCACCTAAAAATATGTCAATGAACTTTAGATATTACAAAGAAAAGTTCTCATGGAGATATTATCGGCGTCCTGCGACATTCCATCCACCTCTGGCATTGACATTACACTCACGTTGTTAAGCAATTTATAACATTACTACAAGGCCCGTAGGTAGGTTATACTTTACCTTGCAATTCGCAATAACAACGTAGATATTACACATATGTAATTTGCAATTCAAAGTAAAACTTTTATATACGTAAATGTAGGCAGATGCATGTAATTGCATATTTTGCGTAAGAGGTCATTTGCCTAAGCCGACCGTGACCACAAAAATTTTTGATCTTCAATGAATTAAGGTTAATGATTTCTTGAAAGAACAGGGCCCGAACATTGGGACTTGGGTACCTACCTACTATGAATTAATCTTCTATTTGGTACTAGATTTTCAGGTACAGTCTACAAAAGAGATAGATATGCAGGGTCGTCAGATTTAGTTGAAGTTTTCTTAGAAACCGATGGATGTTTTCAAATGTAATTTATTTTAATTAAGTTTTAATCTACATACATCCATAGGATTCTAAGAAAACTTCAACTATATGTATCTGACGACGCTGGATATAGCTATTTCTTTTGTTGACTCTTTAGGGGAGTGTGCTGTCGCAGGACAGGCCGTCCACGGTAAAGTCTATGGCGGTCCAATACCAGTCAGGGGTGCGAATCATGCGTCAAGCGAATACCGGGCTCCGGACTCATAGTAGCAGGAGGAACTTTGGGGTTTTAGTCGGTAAGAGTCTAACATAACCCTTCGTTCTCCTTAGACGAAGGGTATTCATGAAGATTTCCCCAAGTAAATTATACAATTTTGAATGGTTTGACGAAAAACCGTCTTAAAAATCGTTTTAATTGAATACGTTTTAAGACTTTTGACTCATTAGTAGGCTTACTCTTGAACAAAATCGAGAATGAGATTGGAATCGACATTACATGTACATCCGATCCAGTTTCAATTCCAATAAATATAAGAAGACATTTATTTATGGAATTAACGAGTTATTTAATATTTGAAAATTTGGTAATTTACGTTTTCATTTGTATGGCAACCTCATGTCAATCGCTGTAGTCAAACATGCAGTCGATTCCAATCTCATTCTCGATTTTGTTCAAGAGTAAGCCTACAGATCTAACTACAGACAGCTCTATCAAACAAATCATCTTTTCCTTCTATACCAAAGGTATTTAGGTTGCAGCTGCAAGTACCTATCAAGTAACTTGCATTCCGTAACCACAGTAGTTGTAAAACAGGAAAATTGGTAGCGAGCGGTAGTTATTTGGTTCGGTAAAGTAATAGAAATGGTTAGGCAAACCAGTCAGTATAAATCGAAGATAAGAACTCGTTTTGATTATTGCGTTTGTGGTGTAAAGAATAATGGTGTGTTTATGTAATATATCAGAAGGGCAATTCTAACAAGTTTAACAACGATCGCATTTTAATGTAATAATCAATGAGTCAAAAATAAAATTAAATACCACGTCTGTAATCCCGGAAGGGTTAGGCAGAGGTGTACTCATTAGTAACATTCACATTTCGCCAGTTATGTTTTAAGTTTCATGTTACAGGGGGGCGAGCCTATTGCCATCAACCGCACACAGATCCAGACTTCGAGGCTGCTACTCAGAAATTTCTGATGGAAAAACAAAATAACACTGCCCAACCTTGAATTCGAACCCAAGACATCATGCTCAGCAGTCGCGCTTTGCGGCCACTAGACCAACGCGGCAGTCAACAAAATACCTTTTATTTACCTACATTTCTGTTACCTAAGTTTCTTACTTTGATTTGTCGCCGATATGAGATTGCGACTGGATTTTCAACGTTTTTAGTTACAAGAATTCGGCCTCGACTAGATTGCGACCTGAATTTGAACGGCTTATTTGGTAGAATTGGCCTATTGCTAAGTTTTCTTTGACCACCACTACAGTTATATGAGAGTATAATAGGAGTGAAGAGTATCTATCAAATTAAAACAGTCTATTAGATCTGCAATAACCATTGTATGAAAAAATCAATACTTCGACTCGCATTAAAGTTACAACAGTATTAGAGTCGTTTATTAAAATTATTATGATTTGTATGAGAATTTTAAAAATAGAATGCCTAGAACTCAAAACATATGATCAGCTAAGTGCAAGGTGGGATTCACGAGAACATTATACCTAGGTGTCGAGTAGTCTAGGTACGTCTTGACTTTAACTCAAATATTTGTCTTAGAAACTTTTATGGACCTTTTCTAGGATCCCTCTAACTACGAAGATATTGAAGGTCCAACTTATTCTCGTTCTTTACAAAAAGCACCTTTAAATGTTTTAGTTATACGTACCTACTTTAAATACCCCCATGACTCCTGTACTGTTGCTTGCACGCATAACCACAATATTTTGCGTGCGTTACATTAATTACGCGCTACCATTAACAGTGATTTTTCACACCAAAATTGAAATTCGTTTTTCAGTAACAATTTTTGCCCTTTGTTACTTAGTTGGAAGGGCAGTGTTAGTAGGCTATGGTATTACAAAAGCGAAGCCTGCTAGCAGCTAACTAGACATAAGATCTCGGAAATTAACCGGCCCCCTTCCACCATCGAACATCTAGACGCACTGCATATTACCATCCCTGCCTTGTTAGTATTCCACCAATTCGCACTAAGTCGCGCAGCAAACGTCTTTTATAATGCGCATAGCAAAGAAGTGGAACTCTCTACCTGCGTCTCTATTTCCGAACGCATTCGAACCTAATATCTTCAAAGTTAGAGTGAACAGTGCTTCTGGGTAAGCTTACTCCATCGTAGACTTTGTTTTTGTTACCTCTGACCTAAACTAGATTTAAGGCAAACCCATCGCAAATTAAAAAAATTATAATAATTGACTTATGAAGCTGAGCCAGTTATGTAGTTTATCGTAAGGAGTCGTCAGCTAAGAACGGGTTTAATTTTGATTGCCACGAAGACAAAGTCACAGGCAGAAGCTATTTAGGATAACTTCCAAGGCAATACTACGGGATGGCATCATATGAAATAACCATTATTATGTTAGCCTTATACTGACCTCTCAAAAATTAACATAAAAGCAATTTTCCCTATGTACCAATACGTTTACAACACAAATAACCATCTCGATGGCTAAATAAGGATAAACACTCACATAAAATCTTCGCAATTCACCTGCACTGACTCCAAAGAGTTTGTATACATATTCTTAGAAATAACAACACTTTTTCAAAGACCACTTTTCACAAGCACTTTCGTGATTACATAAAAACACTTCAAAACTACATATTTCGTGCCTTTCGGACTGCTCCGCAACCTCGAATGCCATGACTGAGTTATTTCTGTTGGCGACAAAACGAAGCCTATTAGTAGGTACAGGCTATATAATATTTATAGGTAAGTAAGTGACGCCGCCAATGCCGTAGAAATGGAACGAAATTCGCATTTGTATTACATATATTCTGAAGGCCAATTCTCGTAACTAAAAAACGTTTTAAATCTACCTCAACGACAAACAAAAATGTACGCAAATTAGAGGTATTTTTGACAAATTGAGACTGAAATGAATGTTGATAATTGATGATTTGTAAAACTGCAAGACGACAGCAACTGTCTCGGCAGTAACTAAGTCGAAGCTGGTTAATTGTCGACAAGCCAAAGAGAAAGGATCATAATTTCATATACCTATTGCCTATTGCATACGAGGAAATGTCGATTTGTTTTCTTTCAAAGCAGGCTGAAAAGTTGACTGATAAGAATATTACCTGCTAAGGCAGCTTATCCACCAGGGATATGCTAAGCTGTGTAGCACAATAAATCATATATCAACCAATAAGATAGTTTTAATTTCATAGAGTAGAATAATATACATATAGAAAATATTTTACAATAAAAACATCATCTACATTTTTTTTTTTATTAATTAAATATTGTTGTTTGTCTTTCAATGAATCAGGACTGACGCGCGACATGTGTGGACACCTTTTGAAAACCCCTTCCGGACGATCCCCGGACGCCCTGTGGATTTTTTTATTATTTACAGGCAGCTTAAAACTGCGTCTTAGTAACACCTAAATACCAATCGCAATAAAGTAGTCAAACAAATAATCAAGTTCAATGCCGAGCCCATGTTAGCCTTATCACTCAATTTCATTATTTATTACGCGTTATATTGGTATTTCATTAAAATACCACTTTATATTATCAGCTAGATTGGTCACACTAAAAATGGGGAAAATACGTCAGTGGTCATTCCGTACTTAAGTTAATGTTTGATGTAGGGGGCTTATGTTAGATAACGGTTTATTTGACGTTGATAACGAAAAACCATTTGGTAAAAGTTTGTTGGCTTTGGTAAGTAAGTAATGACTAATTTTATTTTATGGTGTTTGGGAATAAGAAATTCCGTAAACAAGAGTGTTGGTATTGTGTGGTAACGTTAAAATTCTAAATAAATACTGTTGTTTTTGTTATAAATTTATTTTTTACAGTTACTTGATGACTGATAAATAAACATTTTAAATTATCATTTTGAAATACTCTTATTAAATCAAAGTAGGTACCAAGCACCTATTTTTTCCCTTTCTTTCATCTAACCATAACAGTCTATTTGGTATGATAAAAAAAAAAACAGCCATAACAAGAATAGGTAGGTTTTTAAATGCAACATTCAAATATGTAAAGAGTTTTTAAGTTTGTTTGTGTAAACGCAATAATTTCTGGGACTACCAGTCGAATTGGAAAAGTAGATATGATACCCAATTACATGTGGAATAGTATAGATTGGATACCATCACGCTACGACCTACGAAAGCGGAGCAGTAACCAAAGACATATTATCTTGGTAAAAAAAAGCACGCGGTCAAAGTCGGGGGACAGAAGCTAGTAAATTTTAAACGTAAATATAGGTACTTGTACCTTTATAATTAGGTATATTATATCAGTGAGTATAATTGTTAATTTTAAACTTGAAAGAACGTGAGTTAATTACAAAAAGCGAAAGTACAACATAACTGGAGGTCGCCGTGAACTGTTAATTTTGATATTTAATACGACGCGTTCGTGGACTGAACTAAACCGTGTAACGTAAGAATTGGGTTAACATTGGGTAGGTAGGTACCTATTGAAACAAGTATTTGATACAACGTGTTGTGGGGTAATTTCGGTTTATTCCCATCTCATCTCATCCCACATGATTTTATACCTACAAAAATTACATACCTCTCACTCCTGGACTAAATCTGTCAACGGTACAGTCATAAACGAAAAAAAAACAGGCAGTGAAATTAATATCATGTATTAAAAATTAAAAAAGTAAATATTATTCTACGTTAAGATCACCAATTTAAAAAAAAAATACAATTATCATATCAATAAGCCCTAAACGGAAAAAAAACTTAAGCAGTGGAATTAATTTATATTACCTATTATTCAAAATACACACACGCGACCTGTTGTATAAATGTACAACTGACCGCGTGGCAAAAGGGGCTAGGCATAGGCCAAATTCTTACCCATAAAAATATAGTAGGTAAGAAATGTTTAAAAAAATATAGTAGTTCCAAAATAGGTACTTTATTTCTTAATTAAATGAATATTATTGCTTAAGAGTTTGATGCCTTTAAAATATAGTAGTTTCGCCTACTATATATTTTTCTCAAAAATTTAGTAGGCGGGGGCTCTAATATAGTAGGATACTATATATTAAATAGTAGAGTTGGCAACCCTAGCTGGGCATGCGGCCGCGGCCAACCGCTCGCAAGCCGCGTCATGACCGTTTCAACTATGTAGGAACAGCAGAACAACAGTTTTTCTCATTTCTAAGTTACCTCACAGACAGTTCAAAGACGGTACATAAAAATACTAAATGCAGAAGCATATTTTGCCATTTGTGTGTTGGCATACAAATATTTCTAAACAGTATAAAACAAAGTTGCTTTCCGCCGTCTGTACGCTTAGATCTTTTAAACTACGCAACGGATTTTAATGCGGTTTTCATCAATAGATAGTGATTTAAGAGGAAGGTTTATACGTATTATCTACATTGCACCCGTGCGAAGCCGGGGCGGCTCGCTGGTCTTCTATACAGGGTAATTGAAAATATAATATAATATTCGCTGAAAGGCACGTAGATAGTTATTATGACGTAGACATGCGCTAAGAAAGGATTTTCAAAAATTCACTCCCTCCGATTAGATCGCCATTTAATAATTATAATCGATATTTACGAGGACGAAGTCGCGGACAGAAGCTAGTTGTACGGAACCGCACATTATTTGACAGACTCACGCGCCGTGCATTCTATGCGCTCAGCATTTCATTAAAGTTGATTTGTATAAGCAACTTAAATCAATAAATCAGTGTTCAACGGACATTCGCGGTGGTCGGTTTTATTTCATCATCATCCCAATAGAACCTCCCCCGGTATCATCACTAAGTGCAGGGATCCCCTACACTAGTTAAGAAATAAAATGTAGATAAACTTAGTTAACAATTCTTCACAGGCATATTTTATGTTAAACTATTATACAATACAACATATCGCGCCTGTAATCCCCGAAGGGTTAGGCAGAGGTGTACCCCACCTTTCGCCAGTTATGTTTAAGTCCCATATAATAGGGGGCGAGCCTATTACCATCAACCGGGCATAAATCCAGACTCCGAGGTAGTTATACAAATCCTCTGAAAAGCCGTAGTTTTATTACCGTCAACAATAAACAAACAATATGTGGAGCAGTGGAGCGCACGGCTGTTCAATACAGCCGGCACCTATACCCATTGAGGACGATAGCGTCATCTGCGAGGCAAATCTCTTATTGATTGGCTGTGACTTTGTGAAGGGACAAAGGGTTCTTTTGTAATTTACAGGTGATTTATTTAGTATGATGATATTGAAATATCTAACTAGAAATAACAATACTCGTACTTTAGTATCCACTAATGTTATTAGGTACGCCACGCCAAACGCAAGTGCGGCTAGCTACCAATGTTCGTGTGTTCGCCATAGAAAAACACATACGGTGTGTATGCGCCGCACTCGCGTTTTTTAGTCGAAACACAACGTGTGTGTTTTCCCGCAGTCAATGAGTTAATTAAACGAGACTATTATTGTCCCACTGCAGGACACAAGCCTTTTTACAAGCTTTTATTTAGCAGTTGTCCTTTCAAAATGTGCAAACCATATTTCGACCATTTGTTGCTATCCGAATGAGTTGAAATTTTGCATACACCTTTGATTCTGGTGTCAATACAATGTTCAATAATCAATATTGTAGAATTTTAATTAAAACTTGTTTAAAAATATTTTTTTAATTAGTTTATTTCAAACAATGAGGCACGAGCATTTCACGATTATTATTTTTTACACACTGATGTCAGTAATGTCCAAGATTATGTGAGAAAGTTCATAATGATGATTTAAAAGAGTCACACTGATACTTGATCGGAATCAGACGCTTGCGCCTCATACATGAGATGATGAGAGGCACTTTAACCACTGGGCATCACGACTCTCGACATACAAAAGAGTTTTTCTATTGGTTGATAGAATTGTACAAAAGAAGTCTCAAGGGAACTTATCGAATAAATTGGTCAGCTCTGTACTACTTAATAGAGTTTTATTCCCATAGTTATAACAATGATAGATAACTTGAACGCTGTTACTTTAATTATTTTATGACATGAACATTAATCGATAGAGACAATTGATGGGACGAATATATTGTCTAGACCTATCGGACGCGCAACAACATTCAAGAGAAGGTATTGGTGTTGCTCTAAGGAATGATGCTTCATGGACTTGTACACAATAAATTTGACTGCTCTAATTTGATACATAAAATTTACTATATTGTACCTAGAACAGGACTGAGACGACAGGCGCGCTCGTATCCACTACACATATAGTATATATATATTGTAATTGAATAGTAAATAACTTGCCTTTCCATATAACTCACGATCACTTCAGGCTTCATATTTTGAGTGAGCACTGTCTCCCAAAATACAGGCACTAGCCTAGTTTGGGAATCAGTACTAGTACAATAGTAATTAAGTGCGTCGTAAATAAGTCTCACCTTGTATCTATGCTAAATTGTGACAAATAAACTTTTATTATTATTATTATATTATATTATTGTTTGCTACAACACCCTGTCGTACAAATGCAGGAAAGAGAGCGCCGCTCCAGAGATAGGTTCAAGCTTACAATAATCACTTTATTGATGTCGATGTATTTGCCATAACTAAACATAAATTTAAAAAACAAATTGTTATGCACCTTGCTCAAAACTTTTAATTTAATTATTTCCTTTTTTCATTATTTAATTATTAGACAGCAAAAATTGTCTTGTTGCTTTTTATTCTTATTACTTAATATGTGGAAACGTAGTGGATTCTACATTTACTTATATCATACTGTGTATCTAGATGTAACACTCAGTGTATGATTGTTTGTTTCCCAAATAAAGTAAAATAAAAAAAATAAAATGAGAGTAAAATAAAATAAAATAAAATGGCACACCGGTAAATACCTCATTTACCGGTGTGCCAACACGACATGTGTTATAATTTATTGTTCTTAATAAGATTGGAGTTAAATGAAAGGCCTATGGGATTGTGAAGCTTAAGAACATTCGTATGCCTTTTGAGTGTCTTACACCCCAGGTTATTTTTAAAACACCAGAAACCTCAAAAGGGGTCATTGTACTCATCATTATGAACAACTTTTTCTACGGGACCAACCGTGACATTATGAAAAAAAATCAGCTGTTTCACACATTATAATTGTATTATTGTATAGAATTTTTGTAGGAAACAGCTGCTTTTTTTTTTGGTTTGGTTGGTCCCGTAGAAAATGTTGTTCATAATGATGAGTATAATGACCCCTTTTCAGGATTCTGGTGTTTTAAAAATAACACCTGTATAATAAAAGAAAACGCAAAACTCAAGGTCTCTTTCGATCGTTTTCAAGTCTAGCACTACTTTCTAGCAAATGTGAAAAAGCTAGGTAAGTAACAGTATTTGCCTACGTACATAACGGCACATATATATTCAAGTAAATGAGTATGTAGGCAGTACCGTAGGTTTAATTAATTAGAACGTCACAGTTACACTTCTATGTGAGTGTGTTTATCCTCTAAGATTTATCATGAAAGCGCTAATTAAAGCGGTGAAACTTCGCAGACTGATGTCGTCAGGCGATATTGCTTTGTTAGGTTTTCGCAATCTGCCCATAAAAGACGGGACACATGGTTGAATATTTTGTTCCAAATTTCAAAAAAAATGATTTCGATATGACTTTAGATCACCTCATCATCATCTGCCTAGCAATTTCCCAACTACGTTGAAGTCGGCTTCCAGTCTAAACATATGTAGCGAATACCAATGTTTCATATGAAGCGACTGCCTATCTGAACTCCACCAATAAGTAACTAGGTAACTCAATACGCCTTGATAAGACTTTCAGGCTTCTGATTCCACGTAACGACTGTCAAAGATGTACGTACGACAGCCGGGACCAACGGCTTAACGAGCTTTCTGAGGCACTACGGCATCACACCACAAACCTCTAAAACTCCTCTTTGCCCGACCCGGGAATTAAACCCAGGATTCAAGCCCTGCAGTAGTGCGTGTGACCACAAGACCAAAGGGACAGTTAAATGACCTTTGAACACCTATAAACAACTAAGTATTTACCCATAAAAAATCTCAGTGTGAAATATATAGGTAAGCCCGGTTTTATCCCGGATTGACCCGCTTTATCCCGCAGATGAACGATTAAATGAAGGATTAAAGGCCCCCTCTGGCCAAGGACAGAAGGCTATTGGTTAATCAGGACAATTGACCATAAATTCCATTTAACGATCTTTTTTTAAAAAACAAACAAATTAATAATGATTTGCAAGGGACAAAATGCTTTATGCAACTAACGATAATTGGGTTTAAATCGGGCAGAATGAGTCAATGTACGACAAAATTTGTCCCATTGTTCCAAGTAATTGTACTGAATTTGGATATTCGCTGATTAATTTTAAATCTATTTTCAGCATTCATTTTGGATGTGCATATTGCATTAGTTTGTTGTAATTCATTAAATTATTGAGAGATTGTGAATTAACTCGTTTTGGCAAAAATCATACATACATAAACTCACGCCTTTTTCCAATGGGGGTAGGCAGAAACTACAGAACGCCACCTGCTACGATCCATACATACTCTGGCAGAAATCAACCCAATGTATACTAGTATTATAAAGAGGTAAAGTTATTTTTTTTGTCCGATTACAAAAATTCGTAAAATATTCGACTCAGACGCGGCCAAAGCCGTGGGCAGGAACTAGTTTATTATATTGGCAAGCTTATCAAAGCATAACTAAGCAAAGAACAGCTGGTGCTACCTGTGGTAACCATGAACACGAACCTGAAAAGGTTTTACTGATTTAGTATGTAGATTGAGATCACTTTTATACATAAAGCATTATTAATTCCATACAGTGGCTTCGGCTTTGTATACGACGTTTTTATACATATAATAACGGATACCTACGAGTATAATAGGTAGGTATATAACTGGATAAGGAAAATAACAGTATTGTTCAGATCTTAAAGAAAAATAGTGGAAGATTTCAACTGAATATATCGAAATGTAGGTACTTTAAGGTTTGAACCTTGAAAATAAGGCTATCACATAAGATTTAGAAATGGCCAGTTTTAACAGACTGATATTAAACATAGTTTCGAGATGGTCGATGGTATGAATTGAATCACAGCATAAAATAATGTAATTGGCCACTGGCCGTTTTATGTTAAAGTAAAGTAAAATAAACAGCATGAATGTCAACCGAGACGTTATTTAATACACGAAATAACAATATAAAGATATCTTTTGAAGTAATACTAGAAAGACTAACGAGAAAACAGCTCTAAGAGGCATGACTGTGACTCAAAATATACAACGTTTTGTAATAAAAAGGCGTATAGAATCAACATACTTTATTTTAAACATTAAGTACAACAATTTTTAATTAAAACAGAAATCTACTTTATTGTAATAGCCAAGAGCAACCGTTTACCTGTAATACCTAGTTAAATAAACACAATGACAACATAGAAATAATATTAACGAAAAAAAAAAGATAAAATGAAGACAGACAGACTCATCAAAAGAAAACTAGATCAATCACAGAAACAATGAAGACGAACAGAGGAAAAAGATCACAGTCTCAACTAACAAACAAACTCTCATCAATAAAATTACCAGCAATGACGTAGACATAGTACGTGGGGAAATAATAACAAAAACCAATCAACTGCCTAACGTATACAATATAATCAATTTGAGTCATTCGATTAACGAAAAATAGCAACAACAGAATAACTTTCACACCACAAAACTGAGTGACCATAAAATCTTGGCGGTAAACAAAGTTTTCAGGACACTCGTCTGAAATTTTCCCCTCATTCATGGCCTCATGGCTTATGTCGTTAAGAAAACTCCCTGTGGTAAAATTAATTCGATGGGAACCATAAGATGTTCGACACGGGTGTCGCATTGGCTATGACCTAATTAGGTTGTGACCCAATTACTATTTTAAAGGGTCCCATTACCAGAAATCGTTTGATTCCTCAGATTGATGCATCATTTTATAGAAATCGATCGTGGTTCAGATCGTTAAGTTTCCTTTAATGATAAAGGTATTATTGTGTTCAAAGGTACGGTAGCGATATAATCGCAAAAGAAGTCAAGTCAAAAGTCAAAACATTTATTTCAATTAGACCATTTACAGGCACTTTTGAATTGTCAAGGAGTCGGTCAGTTAGCCCGAAAAATGAAGCTAGTTGCTCGTTCCAAAACGGAGGTAGGCCTCTATGGAGAAGAACGAGCAAGAAACTCCACGGCATTCTTTTTAAATTAGGTTTTTACAAAATTCTGGTTACAATATTCTTGTTGAATCTATATGTGAAAAACCATAGCAGTTATGAGATGACCAATCCCAACTGACAGCACTCGTTCACGAGCATGACGCAAAAAAATTTAGACTCCCTAGTAAGTAGACAATTATTGATTACTAGTTTCCGCCCGTTACTTCGTCATTTTATCCGACAGGAACCGTAATTTTTTCAAGGATATTAAAGTAGCTTATATGCAATTCCAGATTATAATCTGTTTGTTCTCAAATTCATCGGGATTCCTTCAGCCGTTCATCCAAACTTCGCATTAGTAATTTAGTTATCACAATCTAGTTAGCACTTGGGTGAAGACTTACTGGCACAAATTAACTTATTGTCTTTGAAAACAATCAGTTTATTGTCCTCATTTTCAATGCCAGGTTAAGTAATCATTCCGATAAGGTAATGTATTAATATTTCGAGTGATGAGTTATCAATTAATTCAAATAATGTATTAGATAGTGGAAGTGGGTGGTTTTACCAAGATAGAACCAGAAAACCCCCACGAGGTGGACCGACGACCTGGTAAAGATCGCGGAAAACCGCTGAATGAGGACCGCGTAGGGCCGGTCATTCTGGATATCTTTAGGGGAGGCCTATGTCTAGTAGTACACAGCGTTGATGCATGATACTGATGATGACAACCAGAACCTTATGGTGTACTTAAGCTTATCCTAACTAATATTAAAAATGCGAAAGTAAATTTGTTTGTTGCCATTTTACGCCTAAGCCACTGAACCGATCATCCTGAAATTTTGCATATACGTTGCCAGATGTAGAGGAACGAGCATAGGGTTCCTTTAATCCCGAAAAAAAGTACTGTTTCCAAGGGAAATCACAAAAACCTTCTTATGATCACAGATGGCGCCACGTGTCGTTTCGAATCATGATTTTTACAAAATAATTGAAATGACAGGACATGGGTATTTTTTTCCGCGACTTCGTCTGTGCCCGGAATAACAGAAATTTAAGCGGATGAAGTCGCGGGCAAAAGCTATTTGACTATAAGGCAGGGTTTCTGATTTTGACAACGTTAGATTAGAGAGAGAGAACACTTTTCCAATTTTCAAGATTTC
This sequence comes from Hoplodrina ambigua, assembly GCA_949774945.1. Lineage (NCBI taxonomy): Eukaryota > Metazoa > Arthropoda > Insecta > Lepidoptera > Noctuidae > Hoplodrina > Hoplodrina ambigua. Next base: position 11,804,003 of record OX458967.1, read on the forward strand.
ATAACTTTTTAACTGCAAAGCGTGCTATTATCAATTAGGTAGGTATCTACATTAGCAACACCTTTCACATTCGAGGTTGAATCGGACACACATTAATAAATGTTGTCTGTACAACTGTATACCGTGTAAAATGTCGAGTTATGCGGAAATAAGAAAATCTTGTTTTGCTACTCCAAGATCTATAATAATAATAAAACTGAAGAGACTTTTTGTTTGTTTAAACGTGCTAATCTTCTAGAGATTAGCACGTTTAAACAAACAAAAAATAAACTTTAAATCCGACTGGTAGTTCTAGACTACCAGTCGGATTTAAAGTTTATTTTTGTATGTGATAGCCAGATTAAGTATTTAAGTTAGCATAAGCATAACATCACGCCTGTAATCCCCGAAGGGTTAGGCAGAGGTGTACATCCACATTTCGCCAGTTATGTTTAAGTCCCATGTAAGAGCCTATTGCCATCAACCGGGCACAAATCCAGACTCCGAGGCTGCTACTGAGAAGTTCCTAATGGAAAAACCCAATAACACTTTGCTCGACCTGGGAATCGAACCCAAGACCTCATGCACAGCAGTCGCGCTTGCGACCACTAGACCAACGAGGCAGTCAACAGTTACCTAGAGATCTGTTTCTGCTTTATAAAATAAATGTAGTAGGAAGCGTGTGATTAGGTACTGAGGATTGTTTATGCATCACGACGAAGATAATTGTAACATAACATAACATCACGCCTGTAATCCCCGAAGGGTTAGGCAGAGGTGTACCCATTAGTACACCCACATTTCTGTCCACAATAATTTCGGAAGATTTCGTCATTTTCATAATTTCTTGCAACAAAGGTGCACTTTGGTTTCAGAGTCAGGATGCGAGCTAATTAGCAAGACAAGATCAGTTTTATTATTTGTGGTATCATGACTTTTGCAAGACTGGTTGGCTGGCAGCATTAGCAACCCCTAGGGAAATATGACTTGTAGGACGGTCTTGCTTATGAGAGTGCAATTGCTGCTTCATATAATTTCTGAGCAGCCTTACCCACACAACGCACGGAGTATTTTATATTACGTAATAGCTTATGCTCGCATTTTACTTCGCGTGAATGACGGGGTTTTATTAATTTTGCGCCGAATCCTTATTCTTTTTCTAAAAAGATCACCGCCTTCAAAAACCACAAAATAAAAAATAACTTAAGCTAGGAAGTCGGCGGCTTTGGTTTTATTTCTTGTTATGTAGGTATTGCCACCGACTTCCAAGCTAAAGTTATTTTTTATTTTGTGGTTTTTGAAGGCGGTGATCTTTTTTTGTAAAAATGCTTTTTATTTTTCACTTTTTAGTGCTTGTGTGTTAATGTTTGAAATCCTTACATAAAGCCCTTTCAAACAATACCTAACACGATATATTTAATTTTGGAAAGTGGTAAGAGGGGGGTTGACGTACCCCCTCCCCACTTCCTTCAGTCAGTCATCGACTACACGTATAAACAAAGCAATTTTTCTTGTTACGGCGGTTCTGCTGTGATTTTATAAGGAGTTCCGTTCCATATCTCCAAAGTTCATCATCAGATCATGACAATATTCCTATGGGACCTATTCGGGACCATACTCTTTCAAACATAAAAAGAATGATCCAAATCGATTCATAATTGGCGGAGTAATTGTAGAACAAACACACAAAAAAAAAAAAAACATACGCGTCGAATTGAGAACCTCCTCCTTTTTGAAGTCGGTTGAAAATAAAAGTGATCTAAGTAACTTCCTATAATAGCAGCTATATCCCAGTGAAAGTCTCAACAAAATTGATACAGCCAGCAGTGTCTCAGAGCTTAGCTGGAACAAAGAGACAGACTCACGGAGACAGACAGACAAAAAATGTTATTTTCTCATAAGTACCTTGTAAACATTCATATTTATTTTGTAAAATCCTGTTATTTTGATATTACAAACAAACACCTCAATTTTATTTTTAAAGAAAGATATCCTTCCCCTCTGGGAAGAAACGATGACATACAGTTTTTTGCCGCTATTGTTATCAAGGCGGTAAAAAAACAGAAAAAAGAAATATGGAAAATTTTCTGTCGGACAAGTACACAAGTATAATTTACCCAAGAACGAGAAGTACATTCGTTCCGCATTTTTTAAATGGATTCGTCATGGAGTCAGAATAACTTACACAAATACCAGACTACGGACGGAGTAAAGTAAATATGCGTAACAAAATAAATGCTCTTATCAGTACCTCGGAAAATGAAGCTTGGAGAAGGTAAATCTGTGTTTGTAGTTTTCAATGTCTTGTTAAGGTTAGACAACCTTGGTTTTTTAAAGACCATTTAACGATAATCCTCATGGATGTCCCCTGCCCTGGGTGGGACAGAGAGGTCATTTCGTTGCTATGTCCTCATGAACTACTCCGCCTCGGTGAAAGCGGGCTGTATCGATATTCTACCGACTGAATTCCCACAGTATTCCTTCAACTACCTTTGGCCCAAGTACGGGGGTTGCTCTGAGCATTCTTCTGCACAGCAGATGGGGCGGAGCGGTCTGTCAGACTTTTACTGAGTCAAAACTACCCCGGTGTTCGTATCCTACACTAACAATGAGGATATCGCGGGAACATACGCGCTTTACGCGAAACGATCTATGGTCTAAAACAAGGAAGAACGTAAAGACCAGCCTCCAACATTCTATATCAAAATAAAATTCCACTAAACATGGCAAAAAAAAAAACAATCTCGAGTTTACATAATTAAGCACTATCACCATCTCTAATACCTTCTACGTAGATGTTATAGTCAAACAAATGTTCATGCTACCCGTATTAGCACCGAGTCGATGGCGATAAATGGCTCACGTTCGTAAAACGTCAACTAATCAGTATGACAAGATCAGAATCGTTTGGTAAACGAATGATAGCATTAAATGTAAAGCTGGGACAAAAGAAAATCGACAACAATGTAGCAATGTATCTTAGGGCTAGATCTATACACGTATAGGGGAAGATATGGGATTAAACCATAATAACGCTTTTAATCTTTTTGACTGTCCCATTGGCCTCATATTCGGAAAGTTGGTGTGACACCCCCATATCGTAAAGCACGTAGCCGTTGGTTCTGCGCCTGATCTCTCCCCGATCATGTTGGATAGCCGTCCCATCGGACTATGAGAGTGAGAAAAAGAAAGTGCACCTGTGTTTGCGCACACAATAGGGATGTTGCCTGGGTAAAAATAAATCGATTCGATTTAGTCCCTCAGTAAGATTATTAATAAATATTGAACACATATTTAATATGTGTGTACACATATTTTATTTAATTTTTTGTTTTATCAATTAGATAAAAAATTACAAAGATATATCACATCAAAGTTTAGAAGTGGGGGGCTTTGACGTAATAACGTGGTATAATTTGTAGCACGGCGTGACGTCATACGAAATTTCCAAGCGCTGTATCATAGTAATTTTTTGTTTGCCGAACAAAAGAAAAAATACGTATACAATATTTTTTAGTAATCTAACTGATGGACTAAATATATTTTCTTAGTCAACTACCCTATACTATAATATCTCTTGCACACACGGCAATTCCAATATGGAGTTATTGGGATTGACCGAAAAACGATCGGGAGGATCTATTTAAAAGTCACACTTTCAAAGCCACTGGTGCTATCATTTAGAACTCTCCAAAAACTTATGACTTAAAAAACACCCAACAAATTCCAAGTCTTCCAGATTTTTTCCAGAATTGAGATGTTATAAATCAAGAAATGTGGAAATTTTCTAAAAACAATTATCTATTTTGATTAATGTATGTATTCAAAGAACCGGTCTAGCTAACGACGTGTTCTTACAAGCTAGTTTAGCTTTAAGAGTTATGTAACTCGTTATTTAACTTTGTATCACGGTAACAGTTCTACGAACTCTGACCTCAACAGTTTCGTGTCTGCAGGTTACATTTACAGACAAGATCTTGAACAAGTGGTATTAATCATACTACTGTAATGTCGGTGGTTAAGGCACGTGTATGAGGTAGCGGATTCGGGCAAGTACCAATGTGACTTTTTCAATTCATATACTTTGACATACTCTTGGACATCACTGACATTGGTAAGAGTAAAAATCGTGACGAACTTCTTCCGCTCTGGGCGGACCAGAAAGGAGTGTCAGACTTTTACTGACTAAACGCATACGTAATCCTCCTAATGCTCTTTGCGTTCTAGGGTCGCGGTAACTCTTTCGAACAAAATTCGTAACAGTGGAACGTGGCCAGGAGTGATATTTAATATAAGTCTGAAATTGAAAATCCGCCTTTGATTTATTAAGACACTTCGCCAATCCGCCTTCAGCAAGCGTGATGATCCAATGCTCACTGCATAAGAAGAGGCTTTTTCCTGCAGTAAGACAATGATAGGCTAGTATTATTATTTACAGTTGTATTAGTAATCGTTGTACTTGTTGTAGTTGCTAAAGAGACTTTCCTAGTACATCTGGGAAGTGAGCATGGTATAGGAATACCCTATCTTCGTCTTGCAAAAGATACCAATTGGCGACTCATTGAAAACGGCAACAAAACAAGCGGCTTTGGCAAATATTTGTATAGTTTTTTTTTTGTAATCTATAAATATTTCGCGTTGACCACATCACTGACATTACCGGCAAATCTGGTTTTGTCAATAGCAAAATATAGTATGATCGTCGTTTATTAATAGATTTTCTACAAAATAAAATTTGGGTGACAGAATTTTAGAAGTCCCTGAGTACTTCTTTTAGTCATTCTGTTTTACCTGATGAATACTTATTGCCTCGCCGGCTTTACTTTATTTGTCACTTGTTTTTGCCCGCGTTTTCGTCCGCGTGATTCTTTCCACCCGGGTTACTGCTCCGCTCGCATGGATCGTAGCGTGATGTTATTCAAGTTGTTGTTAGGCAAGCTGATTCAATTCGCTGTCAAAATATACCTATTCGTTAACCAAGCTGAACAAGTCTGCTTCTCGGGGTCGAATTACTTGTGTGACAGATGTCAAACACGTCAAATTGTCTAACGTCAGTTGACCTCTTAGGCTGGGCGCACACGTCCGGTTTCCTGATCAGGAAGCGTATATGTACATACACACACATACATATATATCTTAGCCTTAAAGCTTAAATACAAGAATCTGGCTAACATATCACAAACAAATTCGACTTGCAGTTTTAGAGATCAGCGTGTTTAAACAAACAAAAAGCTCTTTAGCTTTATAATACACGCATAGATTTCAAAATGAACGTAAGTCCTAAAAAATACTCACTGTCCTAATGATATCGTATCCTAATTCCTCTCCTAAAGATAAGGGTCCAGTATGAATAATGCTGGCTTTGTGTCTGCGATAAGCGTTCCGCAGTAAAATGGATCATTTGTTTTGATATCTTTAACAGTAGCCGGAGTTACATTTGAAATGGAGTTATTTAGCGTCACGCTTTGGTAGTCGCAATAAGATATAAGCTAAAAGTGTTTATTTTATGGTGGGTTTAAGGTTCAGAATAGGGTAAACTGTTAGAATAATGTTAATGTATTCAATGTACAACTACCGTATAGGTATGTCATTAAAAATAGCTTCTGCCTGCGTAGATTAAATTAGCGTAGGAATTCCTTAGTTATCTCACGGGAATCCACAAATCGGACTGACTACGTCGTTGGTCTAGTGGTCGCAAAGCGCGACTCGGGCAAAGTGTTATTGAGTTTTTCCATCAGGAATTTCTCAGTAGCACCCTCAGACTCGCGATTTGTGGCCGGTTGATGGCAATAGACTCGCCCCCAATTGCATGAGACTGAAACATAACTGGCGAAATGTGGATGTATTTAATGGGTACACCTCTGCCTAACCCTTCGGGGATTATAAGCGTGATGTTATGTTATGAATCCAAAAAACGAATCAAAAATCATCCTGTGTTAAGCTAGATCAATATCTGAAAGGAATAATTCCTTCTAGCCGTTTACCTATTTTATAACGTTTCTTCGTTACTATAGCTGCCATAGACAATATTAAAGATGTAGACAATATTAAATACCTGCTAACCTGTTCAACTAACTTTAGAGCATAATAATTGAGGCTTAACTTCTACAACATGAATATTCTCTGCCTTAAGTATAGGTACCTAACTTGATGTAAGGGCTTGTAGGATAGGTAAATATTATATCTTCTAGTTGCCTTGCCTAGTAACAAGAATATCATCCAACAAGTTCGACTGTTCAACATTTACGTAATGTTTGAGAAAAGGTATTAATTATTGTATCTTGAAAACTTAATAGTACGGTCGCGATTTTTCCTTGACGTTTCGTTAGCGCCATATATTTGACAGATTATTTTTATCCTTATTTGAAATTTCATAAAGCGTCGTTAGCGCCATATATTTGACAGAATATTTTTATCCTTATTTGAAAATTCATAAACCGGTGTGTGAAACGCATCTGTAAGATATAGATGTTCAGAATTATACGGATTTGTTCAGCGGGGCAATTCTATTTTTAATACACATATATTGACATTTATTATGAATTTTATTATTATTGTATTCTATTATATTATGTTGTTAGTGTGAAATGTTCTGTAATTTGACTTCTATGGGCCTAGTTACCCAAAAAAAAAGAATTTTATTTATTTTAATAATTCTACTGACTTTTCAGAAGGATGGCAATCTAGTCTTAATCTGTAAAAAATGCCCCTAACACGGGTTGATCTCCATTACGCAATAATTTAAAGACACAACTTCTCACTCCATCGTAGATTTCATCTCTATCGCCTCTGACCTAAGACCTATAGTCAAGAGCAAACCCATCTTATCTTATATCTTATAAAAAACGCACTTTATTTCAGCCCTGAAAACCAGTTGAATTTTCAATTATTATAACTTGTATAATTAAAAAAAAACTCTCTTCATTTGAATACAGAGGCGCTCTAACAAGCGCGTTGACTTAAAAATATTCGATTTGAGTGTATTTATAATTGGAAATACGACTATACCATTGCATGTATACGAAAAGCATAATTAGTGTGTATCATCCATTGATATGAATATTCGAATAAAGCCTTCAAACTAAATAAACATTATGTGCGAAACGGGTATTTCCAATTAAAAAAATCTATTGAATTTAGGTTACTCGTCTCGTAGACGAACATTTAGTAAATTCGTGCAAGTTATTTGCTCACGACTTATATCAGCAAGCGTCGTGATAGCCCAGTGGTCAAGGCGCAAGCGTCTCATGCATGACGTTGTGGGTTTGATACCGAGTAAGTGCCAATGTGACTTTCTAATTCATAAATCTGCCTCGTTGTTCTAGTGGTCGCTAGCGCGACTGCTGTGCATGAGGTCTTGGGTTCGATTCCCAGGTCGGGCAAAGTGTTATTGGGTTTTTCCATCAGGAATTTCTCAGTAGCAGCCTCGGAGTCTGGATTTGTGCCCGGTTAATGGCAATAGGCTCGCCCCCTATTACATGGGACTAAAAACATAACTGGCGAAATGTGGGTGTACTAATGGGTACACCTCTGCCTAACCCTTCGGGGATTACAGGCGTGATGTTATGTTATGATATGTTAATTCATAAATTTACTGTAATTAACTTGGACATCAGTGAAGGAAAACATCGTGAGATAACGTGGACTCACAATTAATGTAAATCTGAAATTGCCAATCCGCCTCGAGCAAGCATGGTGATCAATGCTTTTGGACGGGCCTGTTGGTCTAGTGGTTAGCGACCCTGACTGCTAAGCCGGAGGTCGTGGGTTCGATTCCCACCCAGGACAAACTTTGTGTGATGAGCATGATTGTTAGTTCTGTGTCTGGGTGTGATTTATCTATAATATGTATGTATTTATAAATTATATAAGTATGTATATCAGTTGTCTGGTTACCATAACACAAGCTCTGCTTAGCTTGGGATCAGATAGCCGTGTGTGAGTTGTCCCAAGATATTTATTTTTTATTTTATTTATTTTAATGCTCGCGCTTTCTCTGTATGAGATGAAGCCTTATCTATTGGTCTTATATACCAAACAATAAGGCCAAAAATCGACATAAACGGCTTTAAAACTTGGTATTCTTCAGAAAAAATATCAAATCTCTTCTCACGCGTTTATCGGCTCTCAACTTTCAACTCAGCCCATCAAAGTGTCTGAATAGGACCTATTTCGAAGTTTACGACCAAATTAGAGCCTTTTTCTATAAAAACTGGTAACCCAAGTTCCAAATTTATTGCGACCTTGGCAGTAATCTTATTCTACAGTTCCGTGAACACTTAGTATGAGCATACATTAATGCAATAAACCACATGAACAAAAAGGTCTTAGCACCTCAAATAGTTTTGTTTATACTACATTAAGTATGAGCTGATGATAAAATTTTGTCGCAGTACGTAAAAAATTGGTTTTCAAACAATTTATTTTGCGACTATATTTGCCCGCGACTTCGTGCGTGTGGTAGTCAAGTATATGCCATAAAACATAGCCTATGATACTCGGCAATAGTGTAGCTTTCTATCAGTGAAAGAATTATTTTCATCAGACCGGTGCTTCCAGAGATTACCTCAAACAAACAAACTTTATCTCTTTACAATATTAGTAAAGATTTAAATGGGTTTGTGCTTTAAATTTAAAATTAAATTAAGATGCTATTAACGATATCAAGAATGTCATAAGGCTTCCGCCCGAAATTAATAATTAATGCACTCAACCATAATCTTCCCGCACAAGACCTTCGCACAAAATCAAGAGAGATGTAAGTGTAAACCATTGTTACTAACCAATGGCAATACTGCAGGATTAAGATACATTATTATAGTTTTATAATATTCAGGTTATGCTTATTATACCAAAAACTGACAATGTGCAAGTCGGACTCGCATTTAAAAGGTTTTAAAATGTGCGCATACATACATAATACACTCACACATGTAAAAAAAATGTACGTATTGTGTAATTTATGTATCTGTGTGTATGTACATATACGCTTCTGGAACGGAAACCTGATTCGGAAACCGGACGTGTGCGGTTTGTTTTAATTTTAACTCGACACTCGATTTTTAGTTTTACTTACTTTATTTTATGTTGTTTGAGCGGCAATAGAAAAACACACTCCGTGATTTTTTTAATTCTCTATCTATTACGGTTCATGATATACAGCTCGCTGACAGACAGACGGACAGGCAGCTTAGTAATAGGAAGCCAAACCTTTGAAGTCCGCTGAAAACTTTACTCTAAAACTTTTGATAGGGAGATATGTAGTTAAATTAAAGACAATAGACGAAGACGGGATAATTTGATAATAATAATACCTCTAACTAATTAGCTACTGAACTTTAGGACTAAGCCGTGATTTTAAAATAACATCCTGTGTTTTACACTACGTGGTAATTCAGACTTTTTTACCTTCGTTTGAATATTAACGTTATACCACCATAACAATTAGCTTGTTATTGTCACGAATCCCAGAAATAACAATTTGCATGAAAACAAACACTCTTTGTTAACTGCAAATAAAAGAAAATATTTCGAATTTTAATTTCGCAGACCATTGCACGGGAATGCAGCATTCGCATTCCGTACCAAAATAGCAAAGCGGAAATGTACTGTGATTGCTACAAAAAACAATAAAGGCTTAATAAAAATGGAGGGGGGGGGATGTCCCTAAGGATTGGTGAGTCCATGTCCTCGATTAAGGACTGATGGAAAACTAATGGGGCCCATTATGGAAGAGACACGCGATCAGCGTTCTTCCTTGGGAACATTTTTAATCCGTTTGCGATAGCTTAGAGGAAACGCGGGTGGTCTTTTCTCTATAGAAACGCTCTTGTTCCTAAATGGGTTATGATTTTAAAGCAGTGAGTTAGGTAAGTAAATATCAAGTATTAAATCAACTATTAAAAAAAAGAAGGACGTTCTCAAATCATAGTTTGTTTTTTTTAAATAATACACTGTTTTTATTAGCACTAGAATGCGCAGAAAATGTTTCAAAATTGCTGCAGTGAACAGCGACCTAGTGTACGAATTTGAAAACTATCACTAAATGAAAAAAGAAAAATATAGGGACACAATATAAATCCTTCTTATACAAGATATAAAATATCTTTTAGATTGGTTGAATATTAAAGAAGGAAATAAGCGAGTGCTTCACTCCGATTTGCGATTTTTTACTTGGGCTATTCAGTCGGATCTGCAGTTGTCCTTTTCGCACGCCGAGCACTCGACGGCGACAGCGACAGTTTCATCTAGTACCTAATTTTCAAAAATCTCTTCACCCACGTTTCCTCTAATAACTGGCAATTAAACGCCGACGGATTACGACATTAGTGAAATATTTCTGGTTTCCGGCGTTTGTTCTGTGTTTATTTTCGCATAACCACAGAGAATTACCTCTATTATTAAGCATGTAATTTTGTTAGTCACTGAGATTGCGGCTGTGAAAACTAGTTTATTCGTTTTATTTATATGTACGTCTCTTTATGCATATGCAATATAATAAAGCTAAAGAGATTTTTTGTTTGTTTGTATATTTAAACGCGCTAATTGCTGGAACTACCAGTCGGATTGGAAAAAATCTAATTGTATATGATAGCCAGATTTATGAGGAATAGTATAGGCTTTAGAACATCACGTTTGGACCCACAGGAGCGGAGCAGTGGGGCTATAGGTAGAATTATATAAATGACGTGTAACCACGAGTTTAAAAAAGCAATATTCTTTTCCCCTCTAATAACTGGCTTTGCAGTAGTCGGGTAAAAATAACCTCTTAACTGTCATTACAGAGGTATGAAACTAGGAAATGCGAAGGTCGCGGAACCTGTGTGTGAGAGAGAAATAAATTAATATTAATGAAGTACAGCAAACACGTGTCCAATGTAAAAAAAGAACAGGTACAAATTATTTTTAACAAGTAAGTTTTTTGATCGTGTCTGACTAACCTATTAATATACATATTTAGATGGAATTTTATTTTTATTGTCTGTTTACTAAGATGTTATTATTTTTAATTTAAATATCAAGTACCTATAGCGAGTTAAATATTAAATCGTTATACCCGACAGTGTCCATGTGTATTATTTAAGATCTTCTAAAACTCAAGTGCTTTGCTATAAAGGATTGAAATTGTAATTTAATAGGTAGGTTTTATATATGGTATATATGAGTTTATGTACTTGTGTACGTTTAAAACTTGTTTAGATATTTGTTTTTAATGATTTTAAAATTTCATATTTGATTATTTTCTCATATACAATTTTTTGCACCTGCTTTGTTTATCTCTTCACCACCTTTGGTTGCCTGGTAGAGAATGCCTAAGGCATTAAGTCCGCCTTTGTACTTTATTTGTTGCATAAAGTTTAAATAAATAAAGTAAAGTAGTAAGGAGTCGTGGGACGTCTTAACAGGACACCGTGGCTCTGGAACGCAAAGGGCAACTGAAGGAACAGGCAGGTTTTTTAGTCAGTAAAATTCTGACCGTCCCTTCCGCCCCACCAGTGCGGAAGTCATTTGAAGCGGACTCATTTGATGATTTTTACCAACAAATAAAAAAGGTACCTACTAAATTATCCTGGCAACATTGACAGAAGAAAACAAGAAGATGAAGATTGTAGCTAATAAATTGCGATTGGTTTCTGTCAAAAGCTTAAACTGACTGCGAGAATTCAAAAATAACAATAAAACATTACTGAACCAGAAATAACTGCACCAGACGCTGTATAAGTGAAAGTCGTTGACCTTGACTACCTGTTGTAGGTAGTAACAGTGACTTGGACCCTTTGGACCTTGAAGTAAAGTCTAGAGAGATACCGCAATAATGCGGTCCAAAAATTGAGGGGATATTGGATTCTTTAGGGATAATCATCTATATTAATACGTATTATAAAGAGATAGTTTCTTCTTTTGCTTGTATGTTTATATTTTTGTTTTTGTTTGTAAGGGTAGGTAGTCTCTGGAAGTAGGTACTGGTCTGATTTGGGGTGAATTTTTAAAAATCTTTTCTTAGCGGACGTTTACTAACTAAAAACTACCTCCCTGCCTAATTTCATCTTTATACGTCGAGTTGTTTTCGATATTTCGTTATATGTGAGTGACCTTTCGCTTATAGACATGTCATATGGGTATTTAGAATCGACAACCACGCGAAAGAATTCTCAGGAAGAAGGGTAAGGCTGTATATTTTGCTACTTTGTAACATAGGAACTTCTATGGTAACTTAAAAACTTCTATGTTACGGTAACGTAGAATTGCTTGTAAGTCACGTGTTTACAATATTGTGATTAGATTGTGATCATAGACGACACTCCTAACATTTCAAAAGATAACAAATCAGCGTGCGAATCGAAATTACCAAATGTAGAATTAATTTTAAAGAAAAAATAAATCAACATAAATTATAATAAAATAAATGAGGCATATTATTATAACGCGAACTCAGTCGCGGACAAAAGCTAGTAGTGGTCAAATGTCAAACGGAAACTAGCGACAGATGGCCGTGGACAGATGTAGTAAGAGTCCATTTCAGGAAGTAGAAATCTATGTTAGACTAAATTATGCTAGTCACTCAGGTCAAATCAGGAAATATTTAAAAAAAGAATAACCCGTTCACTTTAAGAAAAAAAAAACTCGGCAGGAAATATTTTAATATACAAAGTAATACCTACTTGGCCTTTGTAATTATTTATTCTTTTAACACACTGGCAACGGTAGCCAAAGAGTTCGTGATTGGTTTTTTATTAGTTATTACACACGATTATGAACAAACAATGTACTTAAATGTACAGTCGACGAAAGAGATAGGTATGCGTATGCAGGCTCGTCAAATATAGTTGAAGTTTTCTCAGAAACCGATGGATGTTTTCAAATGTAATTTAATTTAAAAAGTAGATAATATACACTGCCTCAGTCATGTGGTCACGAGCGCGACTGCTGTGCATGAGGTCTTGTGTTCGATTCCCAGGTCGGGCAAAGTGTTATCGGGTTTTTCCATCAGGAATTTCTCAGTAGCAGCCTCGGAGTCTGGATTTGTGCCCGGTTGATGGCAATAGGCTCGTCCCCTATTACATGGGACTAATAACATAACTGGCGAAATGTGGGCGTACTAATGGGTACACCTCTGCCTAACCCTTCGGGGATTACAGGCGTGATGTTATGTTATGTTTATGTTATAATATACAGTTCATTAATCAAGTTTCAATCAAAGACATTCACAGGTTTTTAAGAAAACTTTAACTTTATCTGACGACCCTCCATTCCTATCTCTTTTGTTAACTGTACCTACCTAATAAAAGCTGATGAACAACAATTAAGTACAAGACTGCGTAATAATTTTATAACAAGCAGATTATTTCAGCAATAAGATTGAAAGCAAATGCATTAAGAAATAATAATAGTCGTATTTTTCGAACACTTTTTATTTACAAAGAAACTTGTATCTATAAATTCCACCTTTGGACGCATTTTTTTGAGACTAGACAACCTTCGTTTTTTTATTGTAATTATCATGTTTTTATAGAATAATGAGACGTATTTTAACAACTTAATGCATACTCAATACGTATTATATTTCATAGTCACAGGCCATCGCCCGATTGATATACCCGTTCCAATTTATTTATTAAGAAAATTAAAAAACTAATTTAAAAAAAAAATTTATATCTAAACATAGTCTAGATTAAGAATTCCCACCTGCAAACTGTGTAAATAATCATCAGAGTTTATAGCAGGGATGGCCAACCGGTCGATCGGGGCAGGGCAAAAAATGACATATTTTATACGTATAACTATGCGCAATGTAATGTGTAAATTTATGTCATTTCTCATAAAAAAAATACTAATAAATGTATTTTATAATTGTATACTGAACTACATCCGCACATGGTTTTGTCAACAAAGTCGATCTTGGGTCTAATCAAGTTGGCTACCCCTTGTCTATAGCATACCTTCTATATTGAGAACGGTAAGATATTTTCTATTAGCATCACCTTTCATAGCTGTCATAAGGCCTGTAGAAAACAATAGCAAATAGTTTAATCCCCAAGATACAGATATACACCTAGTTTGGGAGACAGCGTCTTTTAATTATGTAGAAGATGTATTTTATAAGCTTTTATTTACTTTCTGTCGTCTAAGGTTAAAGTTAAATGTTCGAACAAAAAAAAAATATTCAGGTAAAACAACCACAATAAAAAAAAAATTAAAGCTAAATGGCATCAAAAAATTCTTTCGCAACAACGTCAACTGGTTAAATGTGCCAAAAAAACTGGCGGCACTGCCACGTTGGATGGCAATGCGTAGCCTTTGGCCAAGGTAATACGAATAGCCAGCCCTTGGGTTACGGGAAAGCGTCAAACAACCATTTAGACAATTCCCAGAAAGGGCTATAGGAACACGAACCTCAGGACCCGAGGTTTTCCGCCAAACGGCTCGTAAATATAGTTACCAGTAAGAATAGGGGAAGCCTATACCAAATTGCCCAGCAGTGGACTGCGATGAGTTGTTTGATAACACCAGTTATGCCCATAAACAAGATATCCGCTCGTACAGACAAACATACCAAACCATTCTGTTTGTTTTGAAACAATTGACCATCTGGTAAACCGTTTAAATTATGTAAGAGCGCGTTATGGATCTCTTTACCGCTAGAACTGCCATTTGATGAGCGACCTACGTTATTATTTACGACTAGCTTCTGCCCGCGACTTCGTCCGCATCAAAGTTAATAACTCCATACAAACTTTGGACCGCCGCGCGCCGATCCGTACCTACTCTTTGGGAAATGGGTAATATATTTTGAAAAAGCGTTACTTAGCGGACGTCTACTAACTAACATAAACTACCTCCCTGCGAAATTTTCGATATTTCGTGATGAGTGAGTGAACTTTCGCTTTTGTATATTTATTTAAGGTATATTTAGATTACCTCTTTCCAAAATATTATGAAGTGGTATCAAAATTGACTTATTTCCCATCCCAAACCATTGAAATGCAAGTTCAATACACTACGGTTTTAATACTGTACCTCACATTGTAGCTTCAATTATTTAGATATTGGATTTGATAGAGCAACTGAAATCAGAATCTGACTTTCATGTTTTTGAAAGAAAGTATGAGCAAAACCCTGTAAACATAGACTTATTTGAAGTCTAAGCAAAGTTTTACCGTTTTAAATCACGATTCATCGATGATTTTAAATATTATCTTTTTTAGGGTTCCGTACCTCAGTCGGCAAATACGGAACCCTTATAGAATCACTTTGTTGTCCGTCTGTCTGTCTGTAAAGCCCCTTTTCTAAGGAACGCGTGGAGGTATCAAGCTTTAATTAAAATGAAATACTCAGGTCTCGGGCACGCCGCAATCGTGGCGGTAAGACCACTCTTTGAGGAGTGGCTGGAGGAGTGGCTGGAGGAGTGGCTGGAGGTGCGCCACGGCGTCCTCGCGTCTCGCTTGACGCAGGTCCTCACCGGACGCGATTGTTTCGGGAGGTTCCTGTGTTGGATTCAGCGGAAGGAAACGGCCGGGTTTCACCACTGTGTAGACCGCCCGGAAGACACGGTAGAGCATACGGTGTAGATCTGCCCCGCCTGGACAGAGCACCGCCGTGTCCTCTCGCGTCCGGGCCCTGGTTCAGGCCTTGGCCAGGTCTGAAGCAAGAGGGAATGGGAAGCAGTAACCTTCTTCTGCGAAGCAGTAAACCTAGCGAAGAAGGAGGCGAAACACGTGAGGAGAGGACATCCTCCACCTCACGCCCCAGCCACCGCAGGAGACCCCCAAGGCGTCGGACGTTGCGAGACGTCATCCGGCTACCGTAGGCGCAGGTTTACGGACGGCGAGTGATGGGTAGCTTGTCCAATCAAGGACCAGGCCCAGATCAACAGCGCGTTTTGTTCCATGCGCGTTTCAAAGAGCTGTCAGCACAAAAGAGCTGTCAACACAGGGACGGGGCCCCGACAGGGCCAAACGCCTGCCAGAGTCGCGGGAAGTCTTAACAGGATACCGTGGCCCCGGAACGCAAAGGGCAACAGAAGAAACAGGGTGGTTTTTTAGACAGTAAGGTCTGACAGTCCCTTCCGCCCCACACAGGGCAGAAGGGAAAAAACAAAATTTGATCTGCAGCCGTGAAAAATGAAAAAATTATATTATTATATACGCAAACTAAAGATAAGGACGTTTATGGCGCATATTTTGACGCTCGCTAGGGAATCAAAAAAAAATATAAAGGAAACTTCCCGATGACCTAGAATCATGAAAGTCAAGAAGCAATGCAATGTAGACATAATAATTACATTTTAAGCGATTATTAACCTTTTTTTCTGTTGTGTTAAATATTGTATGGTGTAACGGATCCCTTCGTGTGAGAGTCCGACTCGCACTTGGCCGATTTTTTTCAATATTTTTCTGGCCCAGTTGTGCCCAAGTGTTTCACGGCCGCTGTAGTAAGTGGGCCATCATATAAAAGGAATACCACACTTGCCCTATCACTCCTCATTTGGCTAGGTTACGTTTGCAGCGGCTTACATGAGTGCGCAGTCCATTAAGCGCTTTCCATATAGGCCACTAAAGATCTCAACAGAGTGCCATGTGTTCCTGTGGTTGAACTCTTTTTGGTGGAAATTGTGTGATGGTGGGTGTCGACCTGGTCCTGTATGGCCTGTGTGCAAGTATCTAACCTTCGAATGAAAGGTAGTGCAATTCCAGCCATTGGTAAAAGCTTATTGAGCAGTCAGTTTCAGGCAGCCCCGATATAATTTTACACGTCTCGTTAAGGATGATATTGCTTTTTGTTCAATGACACACTGAACACGCAAATTCACCAGCAGAAGGAGCATAAAGACGTAACAGTTATGCGAAAAACATCGGGTGCTGCTCCCTAGTTGGTAGAAATAAGGTGTCGTAGCAGATGATTTTTTGATTGGTGTTGTGGCAATGTAGGTATATAAAAAGTTAGTGCTCTGTCCAATATAACATCAGGGTACTTAGTGATCTTCTAATACTCTGCGTAATTTCCTCGCCACGAAATACTAAATGTCCTGTTGGCGAATCTATTGTAAAGATGGAAAGATTCATGTCTTACAGCACAGTCGCGGTAATAAGTAACCTAAAAAATGTAATGCCATTTAGAAATTCCATTTAGAACTCTTACTGCGATCACAGTCGCTTCATCAAATCAAGTACCCAGAAAGCTTGAAGTCTGTGAGACATTCTGCGACAGGAGAATTACTGCTACAGATTTTTTAATTGATTTAATTGATTTTGGTACACTTCTGGTTGTTGCCAAATTCTTACTATTATATTTAGCCATTGAAATAAAAGTATTCTTTTTAGTACCTAATCACTCATTTTTCACTAAGATCTTTTTATAAAATAAAGCTTTTTTTTATTTATAAAGGAAGCGCAACGAAAAGAATACTAATTACTACTGCGTAAAAAAATAACACTCGCCAATCCTTGCTAATTTATCGTCCGCTGGTACTCCAGTAGTATACTTGGCAGTATTGTTGTGTTATGATTGGCTAAGCTGAGCCCAGGTAATAAAATATTGTATACTTAAAATATTTGCAGATAGGCTGCCCGTCACTTGTTGAGCTTTGAGTAGCTACTTGTAGTTATAGCGTAATGATTTTGATTTCAGAGAATAAATTATAACTAATACCTAACTGTAGTATTGTATGTAACGTTGGTGTCGTTTTATAGCAATCCAGCAGTAAAATGATTAAGAATAATAGCCATAACGCGATAACCCTTACCTACACACATTAGTTATGTTTAATCCTATGTAATAGGGGGCGAGCCTATTGCCATCAACCGGACACAAATCCAGACACCGAGGTTGCTATTGTGAAATTTCTGATGGAAAAATTAAATAACACTTTGCCCGACCTGGGAATCGAACCCAAGACCTCATGCTTTGCAGTCGTGCAAACATGCAAAAGTTCTAAAGCAGCTGATTTATGTGTTGTGTAACTATGTATAAATATTATGTTCTACATTAACATTTAAAAATACGTTAACAAATCAAAGTTGTAGTAGAAATATGCACTCCTGCTTTTATTTTTAATTTTTTTGTAAGGAAATCTCATTAATCAATTAAACAACATTCAAAACAATATTAGAAAAAACACAAAAAGAAAAGCTGACTCTGGGGACCGAACTTCCGCCAACAGTTTCGCAAGGCGGTCGTAGAACCGTTAGGCAATTTGCTTCGATGACAAAAGACTTCAAATAGCCGTTCTAGTTTTCCATAATTCACTACTTAGCTCCTTGCAGGTATAGCGTGATAATAATTAGTTAAGAACTTCAGTTTGCACCTATTTAAAATATTGTAACATTTTGTCACTGAGATTTGCATAAAAATATGAACATAATGCATCATAGCTCACCCCGCAAAGCCAATAGCGTGATAATTTATAGCCTATGTTCTAATTTGGAAAATGTGGAATATATATACAAAATTTCAACAGAATCTATCCGGCAGTATTCGCGTGATGCTCTAACAAACATACAGACAACCAGACAAACAGACAAAAATTCTAAAAAAAATATTTTCGGCATCAGAATCACTCCCCAAACTCATAACATTTACTCTTTTTCAAAAGTATTAAATGTACAGTTTTGACTTTTCTACGATTTTATTATATGTATAGATAGATAAATGGCTAAATTACGATCACCAACATGTCATTTCATGGAATAATGAGGGTGATTAGTGTAGATGTATGCTGTTTCCTGCTGTTGCATGACCGAGGTTAACTGTGGAAAGTTATAAATAAACTGGCAGTTATGAATTATGTTTACTGCCTGAACAATGCCTGAAGGCCAAGTCCCGTAATTGAAAAACGTAGTCCAAAATCTAGTCGCAATCTCATCTCAATGGCAATTAATGTGCCTGTAATTTTTGACAGATTAACACTAAGATAAGAATGCGATCTTCCTTAACATAACATAACATCACGCCTGTATTCCCCGAAGGGTAAGGCAGAGGTGTACCGATTAGTACACCCACATTTCGCCAGATCTAGAGAAATCCAGACTCCGAGGCTGCTACTGAGAAATTCCTGATGGAAAAACCCATTAACACTTTGCCCGACCTGGGAATCGAACCCAAGACCTCAAGCACAGCAGTCGCGCTTGCGACCACTGGACCAAAGAGGCAGTCTTTCTTCCTTAAAAATACGAAAATCATCGCTTTGATAAAACTAAGGATTTTTAATTGGAATTTATCAATTCGATTGCATGTTATTGGTTTGATGATAATTTGACACATTGCGTTTTTTAAGTTACATGATGTCACTCTAGCTATAGTAGGGTGTCTCAAACATGTGAATCTCAGGCATCGGATATTAATTTGTCCGTTAGGCATACACTATGGATTCTGCCTATGGATCACAAAGAAGGCTTCCAATAAGATATGTTTGAGATCAAAAAGTATTCATTCTTCTTTTTATTTACAATAGCCCATATACGGGCTAAGTTAAAAGGGATTACAATATCAAAGTTTTCTCTTGCAGCTATCTCAAGGTTAAGCATTTCACAACCGCGCCATTACAGCATTTTTCAGGAAAAAGTTATGACGTAATATTACTTCGCGTGCCTTGAAAAATCCATAAAGTTAATTTTATTACGAACGAAATCGTGTTCTTGTATGTCATTAAGTGTTTTACAAGAAACGTTTTTGGATGTAAAATTTATTTTACAGAGTAGGTAGGTAGCCCTATGATAGGTAGGTTGCTGCTCCCTGCAATTTTATACGCGTGGTATTTTTCACCTATTTAATTTACGTCTGTGGTTACTGCTCTGCTCCTGAGGACTATAGCGTGATGTTATATAGCCTATACTATTTCTCATGAATTTGGCTAACATTTATACCAAAAGGAGTTTTCCAATATTTCTGGGAGTTCCAGAGATTAGCGCGTTTAAATAAAAAAATAAAAAAAAACTCTTCAGCTTTTTGAATTATATAATTTATTTATTTATTATTTATTTATTTATTTTTAAGGAAAGCTTACAGACTAATAACAATTATAAATATCTTTTATAAATAAGGACAATTGCTAATGACAAGCTTCCACATATAAATGTCCATTTAGTAACAAGCCCTTTGCGTTGGTCGTTGGTGACTCTAATTAATTAAATGGTTACAAAAATTAACTACTTACTATATCAAGTCGTGCAACATCAAAAATAGAATTTAAAAGCTATTTGCGACTATCAAAATATTCATTGCTCAAAATTTTTCTAATTTTATGTGCGCTGGAGCAGAATAAGTCAATTTCCAAGTGAGGTGGTAAACTATTAAAGGCTATTATAGCACTACGTATACAGAAGGCGTTACGCCTGTAATTTGTCTAATAATTGTTGTGATAATTGTTTAATATATATTATATTACATGTTTAGTATAAAAGTATAGGTATTATTATGTGAGCTCAAAAAAGTAATCAATGCTCAAACAAATGATGTATGCTGTGAATATAATATGACGGAGAATTTTTATTAGTGAGATCATCATAATATCGAGCGTGTGTCGATGACCTAAGTATTGCTAAGATGGCCTATGCAAATGTGCTAAGATTATATTTAGGCTTTCAATGTGTAAAACAATAAGTTTCTTCAACTCACCTTAAAAAATGGGAAGGCAGAAAATGTTAACCGTATACCGTTGTACTAATACGTATAATAAAACTAAAGACATTTTTTGTTTGTTTCTTTATACGTGCTAATCTCTGAAACTACTAGACTGATTGCAAAAATCCTTTTGGTATACGATAGCCAGATTCATGAGCAAGACAATAGGCTAGCATCACGCAACGGCACACGGAAGTAGAGCAGTAACCAAAGACGTAACATCACGGGGGTAAAAAAAATGCGGTAGAATTCGCGGGCAGAAGCTAGGAATTAAATTTCCAGTATAATAATTAAGTTATTTAAGCACACCGGCTAACATCGGTTAGGTACTTGATTACTGTTCTCATGTGAATTTAATTGTAAATTTTCACGAGTATGTTCAAAGGTAATTGAGTTGGAAGCCAGCAAGGGAATGCTTCGAGGATGACGCCATTTTTAATTTTGTTGCCACTGCAAAACGAACTGCATTATTTTTCTCCTGGATTGCCAAATACATGCTTGCAGAACATTGGCATAAAAGCTCATTTAATTCTCATAAAATAATAATAATTTATTGAAGAAGTAATTACCTGAGTAAGGAAATATTATATTATCAATACAAATAAAAATTTAAGTGCCTGTTTGTAATGTCAAAATAACTAAATAGCTTTTAACTAAATAAATATTAATGCATTTTTACACGGTATTTACACCAAACAACCAATTCATAAAAATATCTGAGAGATTTGTCTGTTTGTTTTGGCTAATCTCTGAAGCGGTCCGACTGATTTTGACGGGACTTTCACTGGCTAATAGCGTATGTTATAAAGTAACCTAGGCTAAGTTTTTGTTAGAAAACTAATTAAGGTTCCGCAAAAAGATAACAAAAACTCCGTAATAATCGATATTCACAAGTGTATTATATTCTCAAAGGTGCAAAAAAATAACAAAAACTCCGTAATAATCGATATTCACAAGTGTATTATATTCTCAAAGGTGAACACTGCACATGCTAACCAGTTACAATTCACAATGAAATTCTAATTTTAGAAGCTGATTAAAATTTCGAACAGCTCGCGTGACCGTGTGATTTTATTTTCACGTCTCGCAACACGGACCTGTCATTTTGAATCTGTAAGTAGATTTCAATACGAAGCTCATGTTACTGGCAGCTTGAATAACCACAAATGTGGTCTTTTAAAACTAGGGCAAATGGAAGTGGCAACATCAAAGTATGAATTTCATGTGGTTTATGAATAGGTAAAATAAATCACCCAACACAACATTTAAAAATAATAATAAAATTATAAATTATGTACAATTTACAAAAGAGAACATTTGTATATAATTTTAACATTGCCACGTTGTAACGACAATGCTGATTTTTTGGCTCAAGTTGACCAGTAGAATTAAATAGCATGAGATTAAATTAGCAAGAGTCGAAAGCTACAACGGTTTGGGATTACAATTTTAATGGCATGATTGAATTTATAATATGACGCGGATGTTTGAAGTGAAGGCACTCTGGCCAAGCTAGAAAATTAATACTGATTTTTGCACGCGATTTCGTCTACGCGGATATCAGTATGTAACCACAAAAGATAGCCAGTGACAATCGGCAACTGTCTAGCTTTCTATTAGTGAAAGAATTTTTGTTATCGGACCAGTATTTCTAGAGATTAGGTACATCTGACAAACAAAAACCTACCTTTTTATAATATTAGTTTAGAGCAGAGTTTCTTAACCTGTGGTCCATGGACCCCTAAGGGTTCCGTGTAATGAACGCCAGGAGTCCATGTCAGCCTAACTACCTAGAAGGTTGGCTCTAGTGGGTCCATGACTCGAAAAAGGTTAAGAACTCCTGGTTTAGAAGATTTCGAGATTGCATATTTATTTATTTAAACTTTATGCAACAAAAAAAGTTCAAAGGCGGACATTACGCATTCATTAATTTAGGCATGTTGGTAGTACTTTATAGACTTGCCCAAAAACTTAAGTCACTTATTCAATGCGTGTCTAATATCAGTCTTACGTCAAACCCCATACATAAATGTCAAAAGGTTACTGGAGCTAGAATCTTGTTTTTTTTTTTCAAATGCACGTGGATTGACAGCTATCGTGCACGTGAAATGCCATCCATTAAGTATAATTGACGTCATGAATGCTGCGGCATTGAATAAAATAGATCTTTGTTGTGCACCATGGGTATAATTTTAACTAGCATAACATAACATCATGCCTGTAATCCCCGAAAGGTTAGGCAGAGGTGTACCCACATTTCGCCAGTAATTTTAACTGGATATGTCAAATTGTGAAATATTATTAAATAAGCCAGCTTTATAAGATCTTTGGCTTTGTTGATCGTCGTTTTAGTTACTCATGCCTGCATGGCATTCTAGGTCGATATATCATCTGAAAACTAACATTGTAAAGAATTACTGTAGCGTGATTTAGAGCCTCGCTATTACACACAAAAATATTTTTTCCAATCCGACTGGTAGTTTCTGAGATTAGCGTGTAAACAAACAAAAAACTCTTCAGCTTTATTATAGTAGCATAGATCTATATCCTCTCTAGTCGTCAATATTACCCATTGACGCATTCAAAGCGTAAGTAGGTATGCAAAGACAATATTCTCCACCTCTTTGGTTGGATGTCGAATAATCTTTATTGCCTAGGGCAGGAGTTTCCAATCTTTTTTATAAATTGCTAGTTTTGTGAGGTCATTCTAAAATAATATATTTGAGTGTAGCTCTTACAGACGTTAGGATTACTTTATTTATTTATTATTATTTTTATCTTTGAACGGGAAGGATGGAAGGAGTGGAAGGAGGCCTTTGCCCAGGAGAGGGACAAAATAGGCTAACAAAATACAATAATTGTAGTACAATCAATGAAGAGGACATCGCGTAACGCCCCCAGGATAGCTCCACGACACCCCCCAAGGCGTCGCGACCCACAGCTTGGGAACCAGTGGCCTAGAGTAAGTCGCGATTCGTGTACAGCTAGTTTTATGGCGATTTCGCTACATTGTTCAGTTTTTGCGATAAATACTAAGTAAGCTCAATTAAATGCTGTCGGTTGACATCGTGCTTACTTTTTCATAGTGATAATTGGTCAATAATCTGCTAAATGTCGAGAGAGAATTTCTTGGAATGATCATTTGAATGATCTTTTGGCTAATGGATAGCTGAAGGGTGTTTTCATTACAGTACAGTTTACTGTAATGAAAATTCCTGTTTTTTTTTTTCTTTTTAAAGTTCGTTACCCAAAGGATGCCAAACGGAATCCTATTATTTACTAAGACTCCACTGTCTGTCCGTATGCTGTATCTTTTAAACCGTAATAGTTAGACAACTTAAAATTTTCACAGGGTTCGTACTTATTACTATGAAAACAAATTAAAAATATAAAAAGGAAAAATTTAAAGAAATAAAGGGAAAAATATACAACTTGTTTTTTGGCGATTTGCAATTTTGCGACTAGCACTTGGACGGTTTTTTAAATTAGTCTATATTGACGGTAAACTTGGATGTTTTCACTAAGAAAAGCAAAAAAAAAGTACTAAAAAATACATACCTACTGCAGACGATACAGGGTTTTTCAATGTTCAGAAAAAAACGTTATTAAAATTATACACGTCAACCACATAACGTTTTTATTATAAACTGTGTATTTACATCCTGTATTTTATAAACTTTCCGTTATTTAATATTGATAATTAGACTGGAACAACGTTGAAGGCCACAATTATCGTTGTTTGTTTGATAAAAAACTAAAACCGAACACGAGTATGTACATCATTTCTTTTATTAATATTATACACTAGTTAGTCTTGGTCTGTAAGTTTGTTATAAAACGGCCTAATTGGTTTATTAATAGCCTAGCTTCTGCCAGCGACTTTGGCCGCGTCAAAGTTGATATAATATTGTATATATTCCTGTGATCCCCCGCGTAAATGTGAGAACTTGGAAGGGATCACTGGGGTGGTTTTTAGTCAGTAAGAGTCTGACAGACCCCTCCGGCCTCCCCAAGGCGGTGAATCTCCATGAGGAGTTTCATGGAGTAAATCCACTGCACCAGAATATTGTATACATCTACATAATATACATATAGTGACTAATCATGTTTTATCTTTTTACAGTTACTTAGTTTACTGATTGTAACACCATACAAAGTTATGAATCAGCTTAGTTTACATAGTTTTGAAACAGATGTTTACTTAGAATTGTCAAGTTACAGTAAATGGCATGTTTGGTCAATATTCAGGTCGACCCAGATAACGACGTCCAAAAGAAAAGTTTTGAAAGTCTTTTTCCATTGGCTTCCCCCATGTACTTGTGTTCTGCTATTTTTTGTTGTTTTAATATTTTTTTACACGACTGCCTCAAAAAGAGCAGTATTCATTTGGACCACGCTGTAGATAATCTTATTATTTTCTGTTTCTAGATTTTAGTAAATTTTATTATGAATACAATTGAATTGGGAAAGATAATAAAATACTCTTTATATTATATATTTTTTTCTTTATGAAATAAAACTTATTATTATTTATATTTTATTCTTTCATGTCGTCCGGGTCATTTTTTTACCCAGTGGCAGTCAACTAATAATACCTTTTATTGGCTTTTATTTGTATGTCATGATTTGTGTATGTCTTTTGTTGAAAATCCAATTAATGAACAATGAGAAATTCAATAATAACAAAGCCATTTACAAAGATTAATGGACAAATATTTAACTTAATTATTGAATTAGAGGATTCAGGAAGGCACGGTAGTGGCTGGCAACATTGTAGAACTATCAAACAAAATAGGTACAACCAGTTGAAGAAGCATACCTACCTCAGGTAAAAAAGCGTTGAATGTAAGTAGCCTTGACTTCACTTCTGAAGAAATCAATAGAGGAAAACCGCAATTTTTAACGAAGTAAGGACTCTATATCGTCTTTGTTCTTTGCAGTTTTTGTATGAAGGTAAGGTGCTGCATTGCATAAAGATTACCTAAAAATATGACTTGACTCACACTTGACACAATACCTATGTAATATTAAGAAAAAAGTTTTTCTCTAAACATAGGTACAACGAATGTTTTAGGTTCCGTATGAATATGAATGTGGATGGATGGAGAGCAAGAGGAAGGCCAAAGAAAAGATGGATGGATTGTGTGAAAGAAAAGGGAGTCAGTGACGCATCACAATACTGAAATTTCAGTCTTCGTATCGATAATCGTGTCTAGGCAATAAAGGAATCGTAATAATGTATCGCATTCGTCCTATCATATGTCTCTATCGATTATTACTTGTTCAAGTCATAAAATAATAAATATAACTGCGTCCAAATTATCGACCTCTAAAAGAACTATGGGAATAAAACTCAATTAGAGTGGAGCTGACCAATTTATTCAATGAGTAAATTCCCTTTGAGACTTCTCTTGTACCAATGACCTGTATCAATCTATCAACGAATAGAGCAGGCTTTCCAAAAGTGGGCATTAACGCCCCCTAGAGGCTCCGCAGGCCTAAAGGGGGCGGTAAGAGACCCAGAAAAAAATAAGCGCGTTGTGAAGAGGCTTGGGGAGCGATTTGTAATTTCATCTACTAGGTGGTTTTTAAGTAGATGAAAAAATGGGGGCGCTAGGACACAATTTATTCTCAAAGTGGGCAGTAGACAAAATTAGTTTGGGAACCAATGGAATAGAGAAACTTTTTTAAACGTTTAGCAAGAGGTTGTGGATTCAAAACTGGGTAAGTAGGTATCTAGGTATAAATTTACTTTTATCAATTCATTATGTTCTTTTTAAGTTATCGTGGACATCACTGACATCGATGAAGTAACTTGGACTGTTGGACTTAATAATATAAAGCTGACGAATTTGTTTATTGGAACGCACTAATCTTTGGAACTCTTAGTCGGTTTGGAAAAATTCTTTTTATAGGCACATGATAGCCAGATTAATGAGGAATAGTATAGGCTATATAACATCACGCTTCGACTTTTGAGAGCGGAGCAGTACCTAATGCTGTGCCTTATCTATTTGACGGGCCTGTTGGTCTAGTGGTTAGCGGCCCTGACTGCTAAGCCGGAGGTCGTGGGTTCGATTCCCACCCAGGACAAACTTTGTGTGATGAGCATGATTGTTAGTTCTGTGTCTGGGTGTGATTTATCTATAATATGTATGTATTTATAAATTATATAAGTATGTATATCAGTTGTCTGGTTACCATAACACAAGCTCTGCTTAGCTTGGGATCAGATAGCCGTGTGTGAGTTGTCCCAAGATATTTATTTATTTTATTTATTTATTATCTGTATGAAAAGTGGCCTTTCACCTTTGCACTGTACTGAGACAATAATAAACTTAGATATCGAGTAAGTATAACTTAACCTACCCTAACTGAGCAAGACGTCGCGGTCTTATCGCTCATACAACATTCCTACACGATGTAGTAGGTCTCCAAATATTTATTTCAATAAATAGCATACCTAATCATTACGTAATTCGTGTACACAGAGTAGTGTCAATTCATTTCGATCATTTGTTTGTCTAAACAGTTTACCGAATGTCGGTTATCGTATAAGGTGACATTCTTTGGTCAATGTTTAGAAAATAATTATTACTGTGGTGTGTGTGTGTGTGTACTAGTGTTGCCAACCCTACAGGGTAATTGAAAATTTGAAAAGGGGTCATGTACTCATCATTATGAACAATTTTTTCTATGGGACCAACCTTGAAATCATGAAAAACAATCTGCTGTTCCCTACAAAAATGCTACACAACAAGATCATAATGTATGGATCAGCTGTTTTTTTTTCATGATTTCAAATTTGGTAAGTTTTCAGTTACCTTGTAAATTAGGGGCCCGTTTACTATATTTCTGAAAAAGTGTATAGTAGTTGGTCTAGTGGTCGCAAAGCGCGACTGCTGAGCACGAGGTCTTGGGTTCGATTGCCAGGTCGGGCTAAGAGTTATTGGGTTTTTCCATCAGGAATTTCTCAGTAGCAGCCTCGGAGTCTGGATTTGTGCCCGGTTGATGGCAATAGGCTCGCCCCCTATTACATGGGACTTAAACATAACTGGCGAAATGTGGGTGTACTAATGGGTATACCTCTGCCTAACCCTTCGGGGATAACAGGCGTGGTGTTATGTTATGTATGTTTTATGTGTATAGTAGACTAAACTACTATATTATATTTTAAGGGATCAAACTCAAAGCAATAATATTCGGTTCAAAATGTATAAGCGTAACACGAAACAATAACTATTTCTGAACATTATTCTGGTATGTCTGTTGACAGGTTCCCTACGTGAAATCGAATGACGTAAGACCGAACAACACTAGCTCGAAAACGTTAGCTTGATGCATCAAAATCTCGAATGTCCAAACTGCTGAAAATGCTCTTATGTAGGTATAGGTATTCAGCATTATATGTCGCCACTGTACTGAAAACTTCCTTTCAAGTTAAAAAAAAAAACTAATAATACAAGTGCATTTAATTCTTCCATTGTTCGATAGTTTGTTATTGTCAGTCTTTGATACGAATATTGAAACCAGGTCGCCTTTATGCGTACGTACAAAAATTACGTCGACCAATTTTCGTACAATAGATTAGTTCGACAAATGAGCCCTGTAGAACTATTCAACTAAACTAAATAAATTATTATATGTGGCTGTAACTAGACCTATTTATTTCATATTTTCAGGATTCCGTGAGGTGGAACACTGCGATGGTTTTAGCCGGTACGAGTCCCTCAAACCCCTCCGTCGCCCCCACGACGGAGGATAAGCAAGAGGATATTCCACCTCATGGTGCCCAATGGAACCCTATTCGCTCGCGTTGGTCCGTCTATCACAGGGCTGTATCATGTACCTATCCTTTTAACATAACATACATAACATCACGCCTGTAATCCCCGAAGGGTTAGGCAGAGGTGTACCCATTAGTACACCCACATTTCGCCTGTTATGTTTTTAGTCCCATGTAATAGGGAGCGAGCCTATTGCCATCAACCGGGCACATATCCAGACTCCGAGGCTGCTATTGAGAAATTCCTGATGGAAAATCTCAATAACACTTTGCCTTATCTGGGAATCCTATCCTTTAAAATGAAACGTAATAGGAAAAGTACCAACCTAGACCTGTTTTCACAAAGTGTATGCCTACCTACTTATGGGCGCTATAATAACAAATAATAAAAATAAATTAAAGGGAATTTTAAACTGGGGGGCAGTTCTTCTAATTTTGAAACGATTGCAATCTAATTTCATTCTCAATCGAGCAAAATTACCTCTCATTTACCCACCTGCTAACACTTATAAAACAGCTGACAGCTGTCAGCTGCACAATAGTGATGCAGATGCTTGGGATCAAGTGATGTTATTTCCACATGAGGTTATCCTAAATGTCATGATATCATCCAATGTTAGCTAGCTGTGATTGTAAGTGCAGCATTGTTAGAGGCTCGTAACTATATCGTAAAACCACACATGAATAGGTTCAATATAATAGCTGTAACAGTCATAAAAAAAATTGGCTGCATGGCTTTGTATGGTGAGATGCGGAAAAAGGTTTTATATAATAAGAATAAAATACATACCTAAGTATAAGTATAGATATAAGTACCTACCTAGCGATGTTTGTAAAAATAATAATTGAAGGTAAATAAAGAAAAATGAGGTAAAAAAAAAACATAAATAATGTTTTTTCTTTGAACGAGTGCCTATCATATTCTGAACTAAAATCTAGATGCTCTTAAAATAACCCTCAATTAGGCATGTTAATGTTATTGCAGTCAAAACGTTCATTCAAAAAGTTATAATATGGAACTATCGATCATCTTAATTGGCAAACGTACCGGAACTTTTTTTTCACGACACGTATAATACGGGCTTCAATATGCCGCACCATATTTTTCTAACACCGAACCGGCTATCAAACGAAAATAAACCTTATGTAAAGGAATTAAAGCAATAAAAAAAAACATCAAATGTAGTAACACTCGCGACATCCGTTGGTAGATTCAAACAATTGCATGTTTTCGCAATAAACATTATAAACTAACCTTTGTGTGCTGTTATAGAACATTGCAGCTTGCCTTTTCAAATCGTCCGAAACGGTATTGTCTTCATTCATTTTCACAACACTGAATTCACTGGGTTTCGGCAACGGGGTCACTACACCATAAAACCGGGAAAACGAGATTTGAAAAGAGACTTTCGTTTCAAGAATGTAAGGTTGATTTTCCTTTGTTTTACGGTTCAAAGGTGAACGTCGGTTGGTATTTGGAGGCCGGCAAGTCAACGTTAGACGCCCGCGCCTCTCACTGTGAACTGACACGACAATCGACTTAGATCGCCCACTCACGCGGCCTGCACCCCCCACTTACATGTTGTTCCACTGTTTCAGACGATACGACACGTTAAAAAAATTATACGTACAAATAATAGTACCGCTTGTTATTAGGATTATGGAATAAAAACTTATATACGTAAGCAAGTGTTATGTCAACCAATAACAACAACCTACCCACTTTTTAAACATATTAATGAGATGTATATTCTGTGTAATATTTTACAAACTCACAACTGTCATTTGAATTTGGTATATTTATTATCCCAAGAAATAGAAACTTCCAGGGTTCCAGGATAATATGAAGATAATAAAATTCTTGTAACTTTTATTAGTGACCACCTGACTCACTATCTCTCTCTGGGCGAGGGAGTTAAAGTACACCTATTTTATATCATAAAACACAGTCTAAAATGTTTTTTTAGTCTATTACTCAAGAAAGTATTTCTGACTGCTATACACCATTAGCACTAGATAAACAATGGTAAAATAACAGCAGCTATTGTCGTATGCATTGTATTTAGAACTTTTTTATTTAAATACATGGCTTCATACCTATTTATAGTGAAATAACAGAGCTTCTTAGATAAACATTTAAATAATATTATTTTTATAAAGTTCTATTGAATAAAGTGGAGGATAGTAAATAATTCTGACTAACATTTTTACAAATTATTTTTATGTACTTTTTTCCATTGTGCAATGGACACAAACGTTAATCAGAGAGCAGAGAGCAGGTAGTTTTGTTAGCCATAATAAACTGTGATAAGTTGAACTACTGCCTTGCTGTCACTGCAAGCATTTTGTTTACAATATGATTAGGCATATGACACATTGTTTAATTTACATTTTGAGGTTTGTTTTCACATACATAAGGAGAAAACTAGACATAAATGAAGTAACAGGTGGAATAAGGGACAAGACCACAAAATGAATGGAATAACTGATTTTTTTGTTCCCATTGACCTATATATTAGGGGTCTAAAATTGTTTAATGCATCCATGGTAAAAAAATTTGTTACAATGACCCTTCCGCTGTGTACTTGCTTTTGTTAAACTATTGTAAAAAATCACTTGAAAGACAACCAGTCTTACCTAAGGGTATCGTATTACCCAGTTACTGGGTTGTGGAGATCAGAAATAAGCAGTCGCTCATTGTAAAACACTGGTATTCAGTTGCATCCGGTTAGACTAGAAGCCGACCCCAACATAGTTGGGAAAGGCTAGGCAGATGATGACCTAACTATTGTAAAAACCCATAAACGGTATCAATAAGTGTGTAATAAATGACTAACCAGTCATTCAGGTATACATATCTAAAGCTAGTATTAGAAAAACATACTCAAGAAGAGATCTTACTTTGTTTAAAGCCACTTGATTGGATGAATCGGGTTTTATGTATCAAGTTGGGTTTTTTGAGCATTGTTCTGTAATATGAGCCTTTTAGACTTTAGAGGTGTAATTTGCATGGAAAATCTATATTTTAAAATAAAATAAATCAATGGTTTCTGAGGTTGTTGTTGAATATAATATCATATTCAAAAGATTTAAAACAAAAAAAGACTACACGGAAACAGTTGGTAGTATGAAGACTTTACTTAAAGTAAATATTTAAAATCATTAAGAATATGAAATTGACATGATTATTATCTTACCGAATAAACATGCCTAACCAACAAAACTTGGAATTTTTTGAGGTAGGTACACCTAAATTACTTTAATATTTGTTTGCTGTGACAAAAACAAATGAATGAAGGGAAAAATACACTCAAATTTATTAATATTAAATTTTCAATGTGTGGGTCTGTAAATAGATGAGTAATTAATGATACAGTTGTATGTCAACGGTGTAATGTTGTATTTGAAGAATATTTTAATAATGCCATAACTGTAATGAGTTGGCAGAAGAATTTTCCAACAGACAGACAAAGTAAGATTTCTTTTTGTTTATGGATCTTTTTATATAGGTAGTAAGTCACTTATAGTCAAGTATAAACACTTTATCAAACAAGCAACAAATAAAACTAACAAGAATTTGACAATAAGTTTGTATGTTTTGTTTAGTGAAAGTTGGCACTTATTTTTAATAAGATAAGGTTAATTTTGTATTTCCGTAGCTTGTAAACAAGCACAGTGTTGAGCAAAGATTTTCTTAGTAGTAGTGAAAGAGTTCTCATAGCATTCCAACAAGAGAACTAGGTAATAATAATAAGGCACGAATGTCATTCTACGTAGGTACGCAAACTGGAACCGATACCAGAAAAGTAATAAAATTCAATAATCTAGGATTCTTAGCCTAAAGCGCGGCAATACGGGTTAGGAGTTTTTATTTAGTGAGAATAACTGAAATAAAAACTTTAGCTTAAAAAAGAACAAAATTCCTACTTACTCATTTCCTTCCCATAAGGGAGAATACATGTAATCGTATTCTTGTTTATTCGCCATCTCTCACACAACTTAACACTCTTTTACTTTGTATATATTTTTTTTTAGAAAAACAGCGTTAATAACAGCATAATTTGCAATTATTTACATCAACAAACAAACCAATTTATTTCAATCTTTGACAATATTTTGACTACATTGACAGTTCTGTTTGGTGTTGTCAGTTCATTATTTATTTTAGAGAACGTTTCTTTTAGCGCTAAATACAATAAAAATATTAATTTATATTTGTTATTATGTCTAAATTAATAATAGTATTTTTAGGTGTAAAGTTAATGCAATATAACTCATAAGATTAACGCGCCTGCTAGACTTTATTTTCTATATGGAATTCAAGCTTACAAGTTGTGCTCAAACTATTTTAGTAGGCTCTTGAATAAAATAGACTGGAGGCCAATTCAGATAACCGCACAATAATATTTTAGTGTTTTTCAAGTTCAAGGCAAAAGGCTAATTTCTAATACTCGTCGAGGTTAAAATATTATTTATTTTTCTTATGTTATAATGAATTTACTACAGTCATCCTCTACTATAATAAACAACTTTAATGAACAAATAAGAGATTTGTTTTGAAAAAGCACGGCTACTTAATAAATCTCAATTCTTGGGGTGCTTAGTGCGTAGTAAGTAGATTAATATTTAACTCAAAGTAAAAACAAGCGTAAAATGGGTTCAATAAAAAAAAATGCTGTACCTATTCATAGATAGCCCGAGTCTGATGATGATTCTATCCTTAACCCTTTCTTTATAAGCGGTAAGGGCCCGTCACCGAAGTTCTTTTTATTCCTGATTGGTCCAAATGTACGTAGAAAAAATGAAGTAGAAACTATTACCTTATCGTCATTTGAAGGTAAGTAGGTACTATCCCAAAATTGATGAAGGACTGAGTGACCTCTTCGTGACCTTATTGGCTATCCCAAAGTCCATCGGAGTGGAAAGATTTTTGGCGGAAAAAATGGCAAAATCAACAATATGTCCCATACGTGCCGGGCCTGAAAGCGCACAGTATATGGGTGACCTAATTTTTTCACAAGTTATTACCCAACTTATTATGGGAAGTCATGGCGTTGCATTCTACAGGGATTTGGTTAAGCTGAGTGAGTTTGAGCAGGCACTTTTTGTTGGAGATGCGAATCAATTTACTTGTTTGAGGGACACTGATATTCGCACGCCGCATAAAATACTTTATGGTCGAACTTATCGTTGTCGGGTTAAGATATGAGTGTTTTTTTTTACTTGGCAAGTATAAATTGAGTAAGGGTCCTATTAGAACTGGAAGATCCCTCTGTCTCATGGAATGCAAGTAGGTACTGAGACTGGTACTTGAAGTACCAATGGTATCTACTTAAAATAAGGGTACAAGCTACATGGAGTACACGAATAATAGGGTATATTTTGCTGTATGCGGCAATTTTGATGAATATTATTATTATTTAGGCTAGGTATCCCACCTTCCTAGCACGACGTGCTGTGCTGGTGCCGAAAACCTCAAACGGCGCAAATATAACAACCTTCTTGGAAGTTATTTGTTTGAACTGTTTGGGGTTGAAACACTGGGGCCATGGGGTCCGAGCGCTCACCTTGTTTTTCGGGACATCCGGACATCGCTAAGCGACTGGTTGGCCTTTTCTTAGGTCAAAGAATCAGCATTGCCATACAACGTGGTAATGCTGTCAGCCTTTTGGGCAATTGACCCATTGACAGCGACGTGGACGAATTTTTTGATGCCCTATGAGGTTTCTCCTGCCTTTTTTTTTAATTGTACATATTTTACATTTACTTTAAGGCTAATTAATCATCTCTATTAAATCATCAAAATTCGGAGAATAAAAGCTCTTTCAATTATATTTGACAGATAAAGAATACCTAGGTACCTATTTATTTGATACTGGCACATGACTACCTACCTAATTACCAATTCACAGAGTCCCTACCTAAGGTCTCTAAAGCGTAAAGCAATGTTCATGACGGTTCATTTAGCCATTTTGGCCCCTCTGTGTAGACAGTGCTGACGGGCAGCATCATTCTGCAATTTCCAATCCGTCTGTCGAAAATGATTGATTGACGGTACTGTCCCCGATGATCGTTCGTAACAGGAATGGCTGGGGCCCAATTTCAATTATCCACTTACCCACGTCCAGGGGCCAGTGATCTTTGATAACTAGGGGCTAGTGGTCTGGCATTTTATGCTGGACGGGGCCTGTTTGGGAGCTTCTATGGGGCACAAAATAATGTTTTTATTTTAATTTTTGTTTTTTCTTTTAATTATTTTTGTGTGCACATGGGCTGTGTGAAATAAACCTTTTTTTCTTTCTTTCTTTTTCATTTCTACCATACCTAATATGTCTAGAACTGTTCCATTGAGACATTTTTAAGTGTCCAATTAAATGTTAGTAGGTAAATCATTATGCCCTCAGCTGTTAGGTACTTTGTTATTTTTTACATGGAACATAATCTACTTCTGTTTTTTAGCACCTATTTATTGTTAAAGCTCTTAACATCATGGTTCATGAGTTAGGTACAGCCTGATGACAGACAGACGAACGGACAGCGGAGTCTTAATAATAGAGCCCCGTTTTACCCTTTGGGTACAGAACCCTAAAATTGCACGTAAATTAGACGTATTATTGACAAACTGAAACTAAGATTAAGATGGCGATCGTTCCTAAAAGTAAGTTGAATTCAAGCTAGTAAAAACTAGGTATATTTTCTTTGCTCTATCTACCTATTATAAGAAAAATAGTTTTGCTAAAATTACATAGATGTCTTGGCTATGGGCTTTCGGTCTATTACTTACATAAATTAAAACTATTTCAAACCATTTAACTGAAGCAAATAGAGACTTTTATTATAAACCAAAAGTTTTACCCAAATTAATTATCCCTTGTTTGACTTTCGACATTCTACGGTCTTACTACTCCGAAACGAGGGTCACAGAAACAATTTATACAAATAATTAGTTCATTTACTAACTACAGTGTAACTTGTACCTAGTTCATTATCTACGTATGTGACTATTTTCTTCTAAGAAGTTTGCCGAAATGATGAGGTGAAAGGAGTATGTAAGGATCGTAGCAGGTGGCGTTCTATAGTTTCTGCCTACCCCCATGGGAAAAAGGCGTGAGTTTATGTAAGTTTGCCAATGTGTTTCAATTATATTTTTTCTTTATTTATAACATTATGTGCAACTTCTTACAGATTACTCCAAGACAATACTATACACACAAATTAAACTCGCCATCAAATACCGGCGCAAAACTGATTTTTATTTAATCTATTTTTTTATTATTATATATGTCTATGTTATCGTTCGTCTGCCTGAACTGGGAATCGTCACAGATCGGGCAGTGTTTTTTTCCATCAGGAATTTCTCAGTAGAGCCTCCAAGATTGAATGTGTGCCCGGTTGATGGCAATAGGCTCGCCTTTTATTACATGGGATACTTATAACTGGCGAAAATGTTGGTACACCTCTGGTTGACCCTTAGGAAATTACAGGCATGACATTATGTATATCTATTATTTGGCATTATAACTTTCAAGACCAGGGGCGTAGCTACCGCCGTATCTGCCGTATCAATTATACGGGGCCCCCGGCCTACGGGGGCCCCCAAAGTGCGTAAGCAAAAATGAATAAAAACTTCCCAAAGAAGTTTCTCGAAATTAAAACTGATAAAAAATTATTTAAGAACTTCTATGGGACAGGAACGCCTGTCAGACCTGTCACTATTGTCCAAAGAGGCAGAAACTTAAGAAAAACTAAAGTCATCATCAGCTATGAATGATTTAATTAATCAGTTTGCCGAAAAAAAGGCAAGGAGAGTTAATATTTAATTTGAATTGTTTTTAAAAATATGACAGATAGATAATTATGATGAATAAATATTTCTTTTAATTTTATGGAAACATTTTTTCTTTTTTGAGAAATATTTACCCTTTCTAAGGGCCCCCAAACAAATTTTTATACGGGGCCCCGCCAAGGTACGCTACGCTTCTGTTCAAGACTAAAAAGAAACATAATTTCCCTAATGATAAATATGAGATTTATTTACGAAGACTTTGGTTACACTAATGATAATTATAAAAATATGTTATCATTCGCGAATTAAATACTTTTGGCCCCAAATTTTAAAATGAACCATTACACAAAGTTTGTCCTGGGTGGGAATCGAACCCACGACCTCCGGCTTAGCAGTCAGGGCCGCTAACCACTAGACCAACAGGCCCGTCAAGTCTGGGAAGGTATAGAATATACATAAGAGTAGGTACTTAGTGCCCGTCAAAGAACAACGTTTTCTTTCTAAATGACTGCCATATACATTGAAAATATCTTGACAGTTCCATTTTCTCCATTATCTACCTGAACCTTACATTATCTCGTTATCTCCACAATTTCTCCCGTATCGGATTACTGTCTGTAGTAATAAGGGGTCATCCATCTTACAGCCATTCAACAGTGTACGTTGGTCTCATGTGTCAGTTTACTTTGGTGGCCGTAAATCTTTTGTTATCTATACTAACATCATGCCTGCAATCCCCGAAGGATTAGGCAGAGGTGTACCCATAAGTACACCTACATCTCATTTTATAGGGGGCGAGCCTATTGCCATCAACCAGGCACAAATCCAGACTCCGAGGCTGCTACTGAGAAATTCCTAATAGAAAAACCCAATAACACTTTGCCCGACCTGGGAATCAAACCCAAGACCTCATGCTCAGCAGTCGCACTTTGCGACCACTAATCGAAGGAAGCAGTCAACTATATTTATATGTATACTCTGGACAAGCAGGTCCGATTACAATTCTTTCACTGATAAAAAGCTGTAGTCCTTTCTCTCTGAAGAGGCAGCGCCGCGCGCCGTAGCGGTGAAAATAAACAAAAAACTATAAGCAAAACCTTCCAGTTTCGCAGGTTTTATTGAAGAAATCGCATATATAACAAACATTTATAAATAGAATTTGAACCAAAATAAATTATACTAGGAAATTCACGCACCCCTATGATTTACGCCACCATTGAGTAATACAGGCTTTACAAAGACGAATATTTCCAAAGATAAAGCACAAATCACGAGGAAAATCACCATTTATCAAAATAAATTCGATGCAATTTGTTACAGTGACTTGCAAATACCTTATTGATTTACCGCGTATAAATATTACCGATTCGTAGAATACATTATCGGGTTATTTACGGGATTTCGACGTTATTTTTGTGCCTGAAGAAGTATTTTCCGTAAATAGCTGCATTAGGGATGATTCTCATTAGAACGTGCCGTGCCCGGGACGGGGCCCGGACGGGGCACGGACGGGGCCAGGTTTTAAATCTGTTACATATATTTTGTATGAATCAATTTATATTACACAGTGCATTATCCGTGTCCCGTCCGGGCCCTCTCGACGCACTTCAATACCACGTCGGCTCGTCCACGCCCCGGCCCGTGCACAGCACGTTCTAAAGAGAATCATCCCTAATGGGTAATTTGATCGTATTTGTTTAAGGTCTCGATGTGAAATGTTTCTTGGAGGCTGGAGTTTTTTTTTTTACGATGTTTATAGATCCAGTACCTTTCTTTTTGTTCTGGGTTGGAAATTCCTCATGGATGTTCACCACCCTGGTGGTGTGTCAGACTCTTAGGTACTGACTAAAAACCACCCTGGTTTTCCATTCGTACACTTACGCCTCGATATAATACTTGAAATCTCTCCTACTACCCCAATATCACGTTTAAACATAAGATTTTTTTTACTATAAATGTTTTGTTAAGACCAAAAATGGCCAATTTACAAAAATTCACCATCATAATTTTTCTTCACTCCTGGACATAATAGGCTTCCCCCTATCATCGCCACAAAATGATACATATTATAGATAAAATTGCAGTCTGAAATCTAAATGAAACTAAAAACAACACACAATTACTGTTATGTTTCTTTTTCAAATAATCCGAAATCCGGAAAAATTGGAACTTAACTTATAGCAAAAAAAAATTCTAAAAGCACCACTTAAAAATTCAATAGAAAATAAGTAATGGTAACCTAACCTCAACATTTCAAAGTTCTTGGTACTTTAAATGGCAGATAAAAGCATTTTTAGTGATTTGGGAAGCATTAAACCTAAATACTGCCTAGACCACACCACTAGAGCTATAACATGGGACCTAGGCAAGAACATACTAGGCATTTAAGTGCGTAGGTAAGTACTTACGTAAAGAAGCGATTCCATCTAATTGCTATGTTATGTGCGGCATATTGAACCTTGACGGCGCCGTTAAGATACTTGAGCCAAGTACCTCTTCATTTAATTATGATAAAAGCTTTACTGTCTCCACGGTAATTCATTTGGTACTTAAGTACGCAAATGCGGTTATAAACACAGTTATTGATTTAACTTAATTTGGGGTTGACCTAATGAGTAGAAATTGGTGGTTGTTAGGTCATCTTATTTATTTAATTCTGTAAGTAATTGGTCGGCAGTCGTTACGGGTCGTCTTCTAAGCCCGAAAATCGTACAACGAGTCTTACTAAGGGGTATCGTATTACCCAGTTAAGGGTTGTGGAGGTCAGATAGGCAGTCGCTTCATGTAAAATACTGGTACTCAGCTGCATCCGGTAAGATTGGAAGCCGACCCCAACATAATTGGAAAAAGGCTAGGCAGATGATGAATTGGTGTAAGTAATAGTGAAAAGTTTTGACAATATCTGAAGAAACTATCCCTCAACAGTTGGGTCAAGAGTCAGGTGCAAATGGCGATTGTCGTGGAAAGGCACGCATTGTGAGGATGTTCCTCACTCCGGATCCCTAACCACCGTCAGCTTGGGTGTTACCACAATGCTGTGGGCGAAGCGCTATGGCTATTATTAAAGGGCACAAGAAGGAACATGGATGGGTTTTAGTCAGTAAAAGTCTGACACTCCCTCCGTCCCGCCCCGCCCAGGGCGGGGGAAGTCATTTGAAGATTTCCCAACGGTAAAAAAAAAAAATGCACAGGTATTTAAAAAATATATACATGATCTTTCTTTTTTAAAATTTATGTACAAAAATAAATTAAAATAAACTTGTCAATATCGTATAAATTATTCTGCAGGCTTAAGCAGCGAAATCAGTGGCCAATGAGGCTGAAAGAATTCAGATAAATGTATGTAATTTATATTAGATTCCGCATCAATGGTTTGTTCGGTTGTACAAAAATAAAAGAACGTTATTTTCGTTAAAACAAGCGTTTGACCGACTGACCTCTGAATTCGTTCGGGAAAACAGGTTTATTGTGGGTACTTATGAGGCTTTAGAATTCCACTGCGGAATCCGATTTTCCCGTAAGTTACTTGTGTAGGTACTCATGAAAATGTTAATTTATTATTTATTTATTTAACAAAAACATAACATAACATCACGCCTGTAATCCCCGAAGGGTTAGGCAGAGGTGTACCCATTAGTACACCCACATTTCGCCAGTTATGCTTTTAGTCCCATGTAATAGGGGGCGAGCCACAAATCTAGACTCCGAGGCTGCTACTGAGAAATTCCTCATGGAAAAACCCAATAACACTTTGCCCGACCTGGGAATCGAACCCAAGACCTCATGCACAGCAGTCGCGCTTGCGACCACTAGACCAACGAGGCAGCCATTATTTATTTATTTTCCAACTTTCATCTATTATTACAGAGAATCTTATAGTGTATTGCTAAAAGCAACCAAACACCTATGGGCATAGGTATCTATTTCCGTTTTAATAGCTTAGCCGATAGTCCCATATAGCAAGTCCTCCCTCTTGTGTCTTCTCCTTTCTATTCTTTATTAGTTATGTATTTAATATGTATATAGATATATATAAATAAGTATGTATGTTTATTCTATGGTATTTTTATAGTAAATATGTAGTATTTTAAGTATTTTGTACTTATGTACACTTTATTTTATGTAGATAAACACGTTGTGTTTTTATTTTTTCAAATTTATTTTGCTGCTTAGCGTTTCTACATTAATTTACACCTACCATGTTATCTCTTCACCACTTTTAGCCCACTGTTAGAGACTGCCTAAGGCATTAAGTCCGCCTTTGTACTTTTGTTGCATAAAGTTTCAATAAAAAAATAAGTCGAACCAATGCAAAACAACCTTTATTTAAAAAGCAATAAAGCAGTAACACAATTCGCCATCTGATAAAACTGACATCTTCACAGTTTTCCGCGAAAACTTCACGCAAAATATGGAAACAGGCCAAAAAATTCGATACATGCCTCATATCAAAAGTTTTATCAGATCTGAACTTACGTAGTTGGTCGTTGCTGGTAAGAGATAAGAAACCCGGAATTTGTACCTACACATGACGACATATCAAGCTGTACATTTATCCAGTATAAAATGACCTCAGAATGACCTAGCCTTCTGCACAATAAGAGGTCATCTTCCATTAGAACTGACATACATATCGGCTTGATATGTTGTGTGTACGAGAGGAAAAATATTCGGATAAAATGGTATTAAAGTTTCGGATATATTTTCGTGAGAAAGTATTACTTTTTAGTTAAGGGTTAAGTTTTTTCGTAAGAGGATTTAATGTGTTAACTGGGACAAGATTGACAATTCCAGCTTTGAAAGGTACTGAAGAATGATATCCGATGTTTATGAAGTTTGTGACAGCTGGTACCTACATTCTCATTTAAGCTTATGGGAATATTGCATTTGTATAGGAAATATAAGGACAAATGCGTGGACAAATGTCATTTCTTTTAGTTGTGATGAGAGAACTTCGAAAGTTATGCGATCGAATAACATAACATCACGCCTGTAATCCCCGAAGTGTTTGGCAGAAGTTTTATTATACACACACACATATATCACCAGTTATGTAAGTCGTATGTAATGGGGTCCGAGCCTATTGCCATCAACCGGGCAAAAACAAACTTATCTATTAAAAGAATTTTGGTTCCGCGCAATAATATTAAAACCATAAAGTCGCGGCCTTAAGCTAGTCTAGGTATACTAAAAGGCGCCGTAGTACTCGTGAGCTAATTCTCTAAGAACGTTGGGACTTTGCTGTTTCAGTTCCATCTCCCCCGGGATGTCTCATGAAGGGTTATACAGATGAGAATGCAGTGTGGCCTCGCTGTTCAATTAATTAATCATACTAAACCATTTAAACTTATTTCTCTAGAGAAAACGGTTGCTTATTCTCTTTTTAAAAGCCTTTTTTTTTCTTTTTTGTTGATACAGTATTCATTGTTTTGCATAACTTAGTTTCGACGATTTTAATTTTTGATTTTCGAACGAGGTTTTCTGTGGTCCTTTCGGTTTGTTGGGTTCACTTGATACTATGTAAGAAAGTTGAAACTTGCCATATTGAACGATATGAGCAACTACTCGTACTTCCAGCGAGCACTCTACTGTCTCATATGAGGCTGGTATTACATTCCAGTATAAAGAGCAATATCAAGATAGATTTTGTACCTTCCTACTAACAACGCATTATTATAAAATAATAAATACAGGCTCCTATAACTGAATGCACGTGTAGAAATAACCTAGCCAAGTAGGACTTGCACACGAAGAGTTCCGTACCACCGTAACGTTTCTTGTGTTGATTGCAAACTTTACACAAATGACATCAATGAAGGAAAACATCGTGAGGACACCTAGACTTATAATTAAAACATACATACACATACATAACATCACGCCTGTAATGCACACCCTCACTTCGCCAGTTATGTTTAAGTCCCATATAGTAGGGGGCGAGCCTATTGCTATCAACCGGGCACAAATTCAGATTCCGAGGCTGGTACTGAGAAATTCCTGATGGAAAAACTAAATAACACTTTGCCCGACCTGGGAATCGAACATAAGACCCCATGCTTAACAGTCGAGGTTTGCCACTACTAGACTATCAAGGCAGTTATAATTATCATAAGTCTGAAATCGTCAATCCGCCTCAAGTAAGTTTGGTGATTAATGCTCGTGATTTCTCTGTATGAGAAGAGGCCTTTGATATCCTATTTTTGTTCAAAAATAGGACGGTAACTACAATTATTTAAACAAGAATGTTCGTAAAAGTTTTTCGTAATAATACCTAATTGAGGAAAGTCTAGGACTCTTATCTAGGTTTATCCGAACTAATATTATAAATGCGAAAGTAAGTTTGTTTGTTACCATTTTACGCCTAAGGCACTGAACCGATCATCCTGAAATTTTGCATATACAATGCCAGGTGTACAGGAACGAACATAGGGTACCTTTCATCCCGAAAAAAAGTACCGTTCCCGAGAGCAATCACAATAACGTTATTATGATGATAGATGGCGCCACATGTCTTTCGAATTATGATCGAATTTTAAACTTAATTTGCGAGCGAAGCCGCAGGCGAAAGCTAGTTAGAAAATAAAAGAAAAATGAAATTGAACCTAATGATACCTACGTCACGTTTCACTTTTAATTCTTTGTCCACCACTGCTCACATTTAGTCTAGCCTGTTTTGTTTGCCTACGTGCTCTGAGCCTGGAGGTGTAGGATATTTAATTATTTAGACACGTAAATATATTGTGGGTATTATGTTTAGGGGTTTTTAAGCCTAAAAGATCGACTAAAGAGCTTTAGATAGAGCTTTTAATGGGTAAGTCTTTGTTGAGGTGGGTCATACG
This sequence comes from Hoplodrina ambigua, assembly GCA_949774945.1. Lineage (NCBI taxonomy): Eukaryota > Metazoa > Arthropoda > Insecta > Lepidoptera > Noctuidae > Hoplodrina > Hoplodrina ambigua. Next base: position 11,847,012 of record OX458967.1, read on the forward strand.
TGTAATACTAAAGGACCAAAGGACCAAATGTCAGAGCGATGAGTTAAAGCCTGGCTTATACTGGAGCAAACTACTTGCAGGTGCAGTCGTGGTAAAATAATGCAGTAGTATTGTATTGGTATTGACGGATCCAGTAACCGTGGCCGCAAGCAATCCGTTACGGTATGACCATGTCTTTATTAGGTCCATTTGTAGACTTGAAGATATTATTGCAGTGTTCTTACTTAGATCTTGTGCGAGGTGAGACAGATGCCCAGCAATCAGCAGTATTTGTATTCACAAATAGAAACCCCATTAGTTTAAATATTTATCATTGTATCGTTCGAATTTTTTTAATGATACTTATCTTTACCTAATAAGTATGTAAAATAAAAATAGGCTTTTATTAAAAAAAACTCAGTCGGAATAAAAATCGTTATAATTATGTGAAGTTGTGTAAATATTATTTTCTTCTTTTTATTTTATGCTTTAGTTTTATTTATATTATTACTAGCTGTGTCTTCAGCTTTACTTACATGGATCTTTGGTAACATAGAATTATATTGAATTACGTCACAATTAAAGTTAACCTAGCTAGTTTACTTTTTTTTTTCATGAAACTAGATCGTTTAGAACCATCAACAACAACAGTAGTAGGCGTTGGGATCGCTCACGTTTGTGAAGTAACACAATCATGGGGTACTCTGCGTGTCTGCCATAGCAAACAACATTGAATGACCCATCGAACTGACCTTTAGTTTATTAGTTTATGCTGATGTTCCCATGAGACTGGCCCACAGTTTGGCAATGTAGTAAAGAAATAAAATCATTTAATCATTTGCTGTTACATAGGTTGTGTTTTTTTTTTCTGTTATTTACAACGGGGTTTTTATCCAATACGCCAACCCCATCGTATCATAATCATCATAATGGACACCCACACAACATTTTATCAGTTATGTTTAAGTCCCATGTAATAAGGGGCGAGTCTATTGCATCGACCGGGCACAAATCTAGACTTCGAGGCTGCTACTGAGAAATACCTGATGAAAAATCCCAATCACATTTTGCCCGACCTGGGAATCGAACTCAGAGACCTCATGCGCAGCAGTTGCGCTTTGCGATCACTAGACCAACAAATAAATAAATGTCCAACTAAATCCTCCAGTCCTAATAAAACTCGAATAGTATACCTGACCCTAGTTACATTACATCCCTAATTCCCTATTACCCACGTAGCATTATAAATAATTCCGGGAGTGGAGACCAATTAGTGACAAGTTAGTATCACCATAAAAGTAAACAGCTAACCTATATTTCACGAGGGATACATTAACAAGCTTTATCGATATGCTAATTTGGTTAACGTTTTTCCTGATTGCAAATCGGGATTACCGATAACAAATGAGCTGGGACTTTGACCCAGGAGTTATGGTGGTTGCGTAATGACTGCTTCGTTGTTCTCGTGGCGCGGCTGCTAATAGTGTGGTGTTGAGTTTAATGCCCAGGCCGGACAAAGTGGTACAGGGTTTTTCATTTTAGTTTCCTTGTAATTGCCCGGAGTTTGGATGTTGGTGGTGTGACACCCCCGTGTCTAGGGAAGCACGTAAAGCCTGTGGTTCGGCGCCTGATCTCTGCCCAGTCGTGTCGGATGTCTCATTGGACAATGAGATTGAGGGAAGAGGAAGTCATCTATTTTTGGCACACACTTGTGGACTATAATATACGTATATATCCTGCGTATTTGGCTAGTCTCTCTCTTAATTTTAGGTGCTTTTCTTTTTTCTCCTAAGAGAGAGCAAAGTGGGAATGCCCCTGTTATTTTTGTACAAGCACTTGTGTACTATGATATCTTCTGCATTCTTGACTAGAATTAATAGAGATTGGAGACATCCAAGATACAGGTCCTAGTGTGGGGTAACACACCAAAAAAAATAAGAGTTCTTTGGATAAAAGTATAGGTATCCAAATACAATTCTACCACAAAAATTCTACAAATACATAATTTTGTCATCGAGCCAAATCTAACCTTCGCACTTACATCCCGCTTAACGTAATACGCTACCCCATAAACCCCATTATGATTGTTCATTTTCCATGTATCGCCTACTTTGTATCGAGGCCGAACACATTTCGACCCCCATTAGGTTCGGGAGCGATTTCAGTTGGCCGTCAACGGCTTGGTGAAAAAAAATCTTCGATTTCGGTATTAGTTATTGGGGAAAAGAGATGGAGAAGTGATAGAGTGAGATGTGAGACTGAAGAAAAAGTATTTTTTTTTTGCAGAAACCTGGGAGATGCTGTTTATTTGTACTGGAGATGAGGTAGTTCCTGTTTTAGGTGATTTTATTTGAAATCGCTATCGGAAAATTATTTTGAATGTCTTCGTAATATTAAGTAACGTGTTGGAAAAATCAAAGGAAAAGGTAAATAAATTTACAGCAAATTGAAAACTCACTAAAAAACTAAGTTTTTAGGATTTACGGTAAAGACTATTTTTGAGCGAAAACAAGCATAAGTTGTGCTTTTTTATTTGCTTAGTAACAATATCATCAGCATCTGCCTAGCCTTTTCCCAACTACGTTGGGGTCGGCTTCCAGTCTAACCGGATGCAGCTGAATACTAGTATTAACACATGGAGCGACTGCCTATCTGGCCTTCACAACCCAGTAACTGGGTAATACGATACCCCTTAGTAAGAACAACAACAATATAGATTATTTATTGTAGAAAAATATTATTACGACAAAAACTTTCAAGTTTGGGTAAGTCTCCGTTGACAATAATAAAATTACTTGAGAAGACTCTCAAAATCGATATCCAGAAAAACATTTAAAAGTACACGAAAACTCGCTTCACCCACAATCAACTTATACTAAGGAGAAAATCGTGTTTTAATTTACCTTTGCCGCTTGCCCCTCTTTTATACCAGCTGTTGCTACGTGACACGTCCTTTATCACAGAATAAAGCGTAGCTGGAAGAGCTAAACACATGTATCTACCTATCCTAGTACACAAAGCCGCGTAAACAACTTGCATTACCCACATTCAAGCTGCCAAGCCAAACGGTGCGGAGTTGTCAACGTTGTTGATAAGTCTCGTTGTCTCCGTTGACTGGTCTACATCATCGACTTCAGCCTTTAGTAGTCTCCTGTTGCTGTTGGACATAGGCTGCTCAAATAGCATAACTTATAAGTTCTTCTTACGAGGCCAGACGCCTACCGGCGAAAAGGGCAACAGAAGGAACAGGGTGGTTTTTTAATCAGTAAAAGTCTGACAGTCCCTTTCAGCCCCACCCAGAGCGGAAGGAGTCATTTGATGATTATTACAACCTTAAAAAAAAGGCTTGTCATATCCAGCTAGTTGCTATACCAACCATCCTACGACGCGCGATTACTGTAAGAAAGAACGAAAGAAGTTTATTGTCACAGAAATAGTACGTGCATATAAAAATAAAACTTATAATAGATAAGTACCTATAGGATTGAATTTGGTTGACATACAGTATTAGGTTTATAGGGGACCACAGGCGCTGTTCAGTGGTGGCCCAAAAATTAATGTAGCCTTTTACATTTGGACAGGAGAGGAGAGGGAGTATCGCTTCTATTATTTTTTATTCTACGTCTCTAACAAAGGGAGTATGTTTTTATAGGCTTCCTCTATGAATGTGTGAGTTAAGGGTTTTTATGAGCGTCTCCCGTGACGGCATGAGCTTGAGCGGAGTTTGTAATGAAATAAATTCAGCTAGGGATATAAAGGGAAACTGTTGTCAGTACATAATGAACCACAGTGCCTTCATATTGAACGTTCATTGAACCGATTTTCTTTGTGTTTTTCTTTTCTATATTGGACTGGCTTGCGTGAGTAAGTACTTCATGTCAGTCTTAGTTATTGCATATGAGTCAAGTGCAGTACGTATTGAACCATGATATACATATATTTTTTGCTTCTAGCTAGAAGGAGAGGTGGCAGTAAACTTTGCCTTTTTTTAAAAACATACAATTTTGAACAATGACTTTTGATCAACACTGTACAATTTTACAAACCAGTATCGTTGTAGATGTTTATTTCAAAGCAGTGGCCGAATATGAAATATATTCCCTATAATTAAAGTCTCAATTCAAATGCACCCTCGATATCCTACACTTGAACCTGAAATAAAGATACTCATGGATCCTTAAATAAAGAGGAGGAAAAAATCCCTTCAAGATCAGTAAGTGGCCTAATCAAATATGGCGGGAACGCGCAAATGATCCCACATTTACATATTCAGTTAACTTTTTACATGAAAGCAAGGAGATTTCCGCAGTTCCGTTTGTAAGGACAAGGTCATCATTTTAGACGCCATGTTTTTTTGGAGGGACATCTTTAGCGGAGAAAAGGATGTTCCCTAACCAAACAAACTGTACCATAATAGTCCCTGGATTAGTTTACATAGTAATTATGGCTTCAGACAGTAGTACTTTTAGTTTGCAGCTTCAAATGTGTTCGCCATGTGTGAAGACATTCGATATTGACGGCCTGATTGCGGTGTAACTAGTCTAGACTACATCTTTGTATATCCGTCTGGGAAGGTGTTGCAAACGTCAAAAATTATTACTTTGCTAACCACAGTTTAAAAATAAAATGTTTGTCTTCTATATTATCTCGAACATAATTTTGTTAGTCTTCGAGTCTTGAGGCATTCAGTTGTTTTTTTTCTTAGATTGTTCAACTAGACATTAGTTGAATTTGAATTTGATGAATGAAAAGAAACACTTTTATTTCATTGCCAAAAACTTGTGAATGCAACCAACTCAAATTATTGCTTTTTTCAAACGCTTATTAAATCTTTGTTTTCAAAGAAAAAACAAAATTGAAAATTAAATTCTCACGCCAGAGTAAAATCAAAGAGTTATCAAGCAAAGAGATTCAAAACAAATTGACGAATACGATATAAACCTCGTTTGACATCTTCGAATTTTAAATTGTTGCCGCCATTTTGCAATGATACAAAGATCAAAACAAGCTGTAAACGTTCTCTCTTGAACCGATTGCTAAGATGAACGATCTTGAACTTAACTCCGGGCAGATAAAGAAGATATTAATGTTAAGGTTAGGTAAACAGTTGAATATACTGTAAAATCCTTTCATATTAAGTACGTTTTGACTTTGACTTTGACTACCTGAATACTTATGTCTTTAGCCATATTTGCAAAACAAATTACCTTGTTGACTTATTCTTGAGCTACGTTCCTTAATTCAGTGTATTATGTGATTACTTTTTCCACTTTAAGACATCAAAATACTTTTGATAATGTCTCGTAAGTCGATCTAAGGATGGAAGATATTTATCATTTATTTTTCAGACTTAGAAAATAATCATCAAAGCGATACAAAATTGTTAATTTTTTTTGTTTAATTATTACGGTTAGGGTCTCCGCCCGTCAGACAATCGGTGATCGATATTTCGAGAGAAATGGAAATAAATACCCCCAAATAAATTCCAATCACAGTACTTCAGATCAGACATACCAATAAAATCTTCGTTCATTCATTATCAAATAGCTCGTTTGTGGAATTAAAATCCAACAGATAATTAAGTACAGTCAGAGTGAAGTACTGGGGTCTTAGCGAGTGCATCGGTGCGACAAAGAGGCAGAGCAAATAGTCTGTGCTTTCTGCTGCTGCTTGGGGCTAAAAAGCGAGTCCTCAATTAAATAGTACCACGTAATGTTTTGCAGGCTATAGTGAGCTGATCTCATGCTCGCCTTACCTCTAGCAAATTGTATTTGAGGCATCCTAGTAGAAGTTTCATCTTTCCGCAATCCGCTACAAGACAAAAATCCGCTGACGATTTTTAAACTGTTAATATAACGCACTCAATGACGTCATCCATGATATAATTTTACCACAAACTTCACATATTTTCCGGTTGTTTTTCAAAACAGACGCTCGTAAAGCTATTGTGAGTGTTTATGTTTTATGTTGTGTAATGTATTGAAAATAGATATTTCGGGAAACGTGGGTGTTGTACGTAAGATTATCGTGCATAAATAAATCTTCGAGATTCGTGAAGTTTTATTTATGTATTCGCAGTCTTACATGAGTGTTCGTAGACTCATAGACTGCTATGGGCGGATATTAGGATTAATTATAATTACTATTCCCCCCGGATCTATCTGAATTGGATTTCTGGCATTCGTGTATTAAGCAGGCAGTCCAACGTACCATGTTTGTGCCAGGTGGTTGTTCTGGGTTCCAAGTTTTATACTTGAATGGGAAAAAAGAATCCTCTTAGTATACAATGTGATTGTTTTAAAATAGCGTGCTCGCATTCTAAGCTGGAGCATCTCAGGGCATCAAAAAACTCGTCCTCGTGGCTGGCACTGGGATAAGTTCTTAAAAGGCTGGCAGCATTGTCGAGGGCGTAGCGAGGTACGGGCAGCGGAGGGTGCTGAACCCCCCAGAAGAAGGTCCTCCTTCTTCATAATTTATCTTAGATATATTCTTGGTTCGTCTTTCAGTCAGACTTCAGACAGTCAGACAGTCAGACTTATACTGACTAAAAAAACCACCCTGTTCCTTCTGTTGCCCTGTACGTTCCGGGGCCACGGTATCCTGTTAAGACGTTCCGCAACCCCGGCAGGCGTTGGCCCCGTTGGGGGCCCCGTCCCTGTGCTGACAGCTCTTTGAGGCGCGCGCGAACAGAATGCGCCGTGGACCAGGGCTTGGTCCTTGATCGGACGGCGAGCTACTCATTACTCGCCGTCCGCAAGCCCGCGCATACGGTGGCCGGATGTCGCCTCGCGACGTCCGACGCCCTTGTCGTCTCCCGCGGCGGCTGGGGCGTGAGGTGGCCCTTAACAAAATTGTAACTACTCCCTTGAGCATTGTCATGTTGTAATGCACTGCTGATTCTTTGGCACAAGAGAAGGCCAGCCCTCTTGTCACGTGCTCAGGCGACCAGCTGCTTCAGTAACAGCACAACATTTTCACTCCAGACTGGAATCTACTATAAATCTTTATCAATAGACGTGTATCAAGAAATATTAAGCTATTAAACGTTTATTATAAACACGTGCTTTATCTCGAAAATTTTCCTTCACGTTTAGTCCATAATGTGTTCAGAATACCACGCGTAGCTAGCTCTAGTACTCGAGATCCTAAAATAAAACGATAGAAAAGGAATGTTAGGAACAATCGACTGTTTCATTCATGGAAGACTGTTTTAAAAAATGCGGTCTGTTAAAAGAATTCCTTGCTAAATAACTATTCAGGACAATTAAAGGGCTAATGCCGGAGTGCGCGGAGTAAACGTAATGTAAATTGATGAATTTTAAGGCACATATTTCTTGTTTACTTTTTATTGTGATTGTTGCATAAAATGCTATAGGATAGTCGTATCTCCAATTTGAGGATCGACTCGAAGAGAATGCTGAGTAGTTCCAGCGATATACGCAAAAACAAAAACTCTACAGCTTTATTATTAATTAAGTATAGATAGACAAATCTAAAGTAGAACCATTGTAGTGCGTAATATATCAAAACTATACCGTAACTAATTGTCTATAAGAACTATATATAAATAGGATCGAGTCACTGAGTGCGAGGAGCGACATTCATACAACTTTCGGGACTGAATTAAACTTGCCTTGTTTCTTATTAGTTTTTATTACACAACTGCCCCAAAAAAAGAAGTGTTATGTGTTCAGGGTTAAAGAATGTATGTATGTATGTGAGTTTCTTTATTCCACCATAACTTTTAAACGCCTGAACTGATTTAGATGTATGGGGTATCGTTACAATCCTTGCATCGTTCCGAGTAACATAGGTTAGTGAAAAATAAAAAGAAACCGGTGTGGTCACTTTAAAACGTAAATTAATACCAGCCTCAATTTCTTTTTTGAATCTGGTCGTGTCTATGTTTATCGTCTAGAATTTGAAATGTAGATTTAAAAAATATATAACACTGTTAATAAAAAAAGTCGTAAAAAAAACCTGACGAGTAAACAAAGTATAAATATGTGCAATTTTTGCAGTCTTGTTTTTTAATTTTCTAATTCTAACCCCGTTAGCAATTGTGCTATGTTGTTTATCAGTAAATTCGATCATGCAATCAACGGTTTCGGCTGAAATTCAGCATACAAGATTCTGTAGAAAAAATACCAACGTTTTTATAAAAAATGGCCTCCATTAAAAGATATGAGCCTTCAAGTCATTATTATGAGGCTTTTTACTTGAAATATAAAATAATTTTTGATATTACTAAATTCTAGATGACATAATAACTGAATATTTTTTGGTAAAAAGGTCTATGCCATTATTTTTTGGAAACTTAATATTATTGTTTAGTTAGACGTAGAAACACTCTGTCAAAAGAGGTCGGAAAATTGGCTCCGACAGGCCAAACAGCAAAGAAAGTCTTGCTAATATCTACTCTCTATTAATATTATAATGATGTTTGTTTGTTTTTTATTTGACCGCACTAATGTTCGGAACGAATAGTCCGATTTTAAAAATTCTTTCGCTACTAGGAAGCTACGTTATTCCTAAAAGGTCGGTTAGTTGTCAAAAAAAAATAGAATCAAAATATTTGTTTAATTTGGCGTGCGTTGTGAAAACTATTGTTGATACACAAAAATAATGTACTACATGTTCATAGTATTGTTCATTATCCACAAATAGTCCGTGAGACTATATATCTATTATAGTTACGTTAGTTAATATCATGCGGACGAAGTCTCGGGAAAAAGATAGTAGAATAACAAAACTAAAGAATTCTAAATTATTTTTCTAAAAGCCTCCACAATTGTCAATTTGCTACGAGAATAAAGAGAAAATTCTTGAAAAGCACTCAGCACATAAAGAGAAACATTACGCACACTTTAGAAGTCATGAACGGTCGTATGTCCGTTATAAGTACCTATGCTAGTGATTCTTAACTGAAATCAATAATAAATTAAATAAGTATTTTTTTAGAAGTTGATTTTAGATTTAAAATCTTGCCATCGGGTTCAGGCAGAAGGCGGGGCTGCCCGACCCTTCGGGGATTACAGACATACATAAACAGCTAAAAGCATAAGTATTTATTAGGTGGCGTAATTTGATTTGATTATTCATGTCTTTTATATCAACCTCCTGAAATTGTCAGGAATGCAAAACTGTACCTTACGGCAATAATTACGGCAAAAGAAACAATATTGGTAGAAGGAGTACAAATATTTAATAACTTACCTGAAGACTTGAAGAAGTGTGATAACTTAACATCATAACATAACATCACGCCTGTAATCCCCGAAGGGTTAGGCAGAGGTGTATCCATTAGTACACCCAAATTTCGCCAGTTATGTTTTTAGTCCCATGTAATAGGGGGCGAGCCTATTGCCATCAACCGGGCACAAACCCAGACTCCGAGGCTGCTACTGAGAAATTCCTGACGGAAAAGCCCAATAACACTTTGCCCGACCTGCGAATCGAACCCAAGACCTCATGCACATCAGTCGCGCTTGCGACCACTAGACCAACGAGGCAGTGTGATAGTATAAATAAATTCAAAACGAAACTCAAGAAGCATATTATATCTACTCTGTAACGTAACGTCACCATAAACCAACACCCTGGCGGCAAATATTATATAATTTAGATATAAGCTTTTGTATCTAATTTTAAGTGAACTATTTGTAAGTTCTTATGAGAATAAAATTCTTTAAACCTTAACCTACCTTATGTTTTAGTTCCATAGTTCAACACTAGATAGCTTCATTGAATCTCACTAAAGTTCTGACTCAGTTGAATCGACAAAGAATCTCCGACGCATTTGAGTTATGTGTAAGATTTCAGTATTTCATGATGAACCATTTGCGGTTAAAGGAATTGCTTCTGAAATGTATTACTTTCAGCGTTTGGCTTGAGTTCATATTTTTCCTTTGTTTATATGATGTACTCATTTTTATTGGCTCGGGAAGATTGATTGAAGAGTTTAGTACATTAATCTTTCAGGAGTATTTTTTTATGTGGCAGTGATTTTAAGATGAATTGGTGGTTACCATACATAACATAACATCACGCCTGTAATCCCCGAAGGGTTAGGCAGAATGGTACCCATTAGTACACCCACATTTCGCCAGTTATGTTTTTAGTCCCATGTAATAGGGGGCGAGCCTATTGCCATCAATCGGGTGCAAATCCAGACTCCAAGGCTGGTGGTTACCAAATACTGAAATAATATTAATATCTTCGCAAATTTCGGTCACAGTAGCCAATCTCAATGGAGACAGGCCAATTAGGCAGGAGACATTATAGTGCACCAATGTAGGTAAACATAAGACGGCAATTCGATAGAACCGGGTAAAAATCGGGTCTAGGAGCATCGGCCTTTTATACCTATGCTTTCCAAAGCACGGGGTGTTTCTGACCACCAATTTTCAAACTTCGGGCTGCTACTGAGAGATTGCTAATGAAAAAACCGAGTAGCACTTTTTGCAACACGTGACCAACTGGATAGTCATAAACTGTTAAAACGTAGTACTCGAATTTCAAATATTAACACAATTAATTGAAAAAATCCTTAACCATCAGCCAACCAGCCAGCTGCACCAACTGCTGCATCTGTGAAGTTTCTTAAAACTTAACCGACGTTCGACGTGAAGTGACGAAGTCGCAGGTATTAGCTTGTATTTAATAAACAAAATTGTTCAATTACATAAATAAACAGTAAAGATTTTATTAATAAATGCATGTTCCTTTTATAGGAATTTATTTATTGTAGCAATAATTTTATCCTATTGATTTCATAGTTTAATGGTACTGGCTGACTTGTCACAATACGATAATGTTATTTATTTTCAACCGACTTCAAAAAGGAGGAGGTTCTCAATTCGACGCGTATGTTTTTTTTTTTTTTTTTTTTTTTTTTGTGTGTTTGTTCAACGATTACTCCGCCAATTACGAATCGATTTGGATGATTCTTTTTTTGTTTGAAAGAGTATAGTCGCGAATAGGTCCCATAGGAATATTGTCATGATCTGATGATGAACTTTGGAGATATGGAACGGAACTCCTTGTAAAATCACAGCAGAACCGCCGTAACAAGAAAACTTGCTTTGTTTATACGTGTAGTCGATGACTGACTAAAGGAAGTGGGGAGGGGGTACGTCAACCCCCCTCCTACCACTTTCCAAAATTAAATATATCGTGTGTGGTATTGTTTGAAAGGGCTTTATGTAAGGATTTCAAACATTAACAAACAAGCACTAAAAAGTGAAAAATAAAAAGCTTTTTTACAAAAAAATATCACCGCCTTCAAAAACTACAAAATAAAAAATAACTTTAGCTTGGAAGTCGGTGGCAATACCTACATAACAAGAAACAAAACCAAAGCCGCCGACTTCCAAGCTAAAGTTATTTTTTATTTTGTAGTTTTTTGGTTTCTGTATTATTAAGATCGAATTTGAACCGGGGTGGGTACCTACCTACATGAATTTTACATTCTCATGAATAAAAACATCGAACATAAATAATGAATATTGATCAAGATCAGGCGCAGAGATGGTGAATAATTGATCAGATACATCCAATTTTCCAGTTAACTAAGTATTGTATATTCGTGATTTTTAGGAATCAATGTTAGTTTTAGTATTCTTGTAAAATCTTGAAGGAAATAAGAAATCTGTTCTTCATTGGAAATAGTTAGTCGACTCATTTCTTTATTAGTCATGGTCATCGGAGAACAGAAATAAAAATTTACCAATACATAGCACGGCTGTGTCATACCAACTTCCAAACTACATGCTGCTACTAAAAAAATATTACTGGAAAATACCAATAACACTGCCTGACCTAAATGAACCCAAAATCTCACTCTCAGTAGTCGCAAGAGCAATCTACGGTCAAATGTGACGTAGATGAAAATAATACAGTTGAACCACGTACCTTATAGTAAGACTGAGAAATTACTGAGATTATCGTAAAATGATGCCTACCTATAACATCACGCCTGTAATCCCCAAAGGGTTCGGCAGAGGTGTACCCATTAGTACATCCACATTTCGGCAGTTATGTTTTTAGTCCCATGTAATAGGGGGCGAGCCTATTGCTATCAACCGGGCACAAATCCAGACTCCGAGGCTGCTACTGAGAAATTCCTGATGGAAAACCCCAATAACACTTTGCCCGACCTGGGAATCGAACCCAAGACCTCATGCACAGCAGTCGCGCTTGCGACCACTAGACCAACGAGGCAGTCAAAATGATGCCTACACGTTATATTTTCATCTTTCTTTCTATTCTAGGCATAATAATACTACTTGTACTGCGATGCCCACTATTTACGATGCCTAACTATGATGTCTGAGAAGTGTGTGTGAGTGAGAAGCGCGATACGAAAAGGACAAGAATATTTCGACTGTTAGTCAGGTAACTTAAAGTAAAGTAAAGTAAAAGTAAAAGTCTTTATTTGGAACTTAAAAATATACATAACAATGTTTATATGTAACGATGATGGCTGCAGTAGTTAGAAACTGTGGCGCAACCATCAACGCCCACCTTCAGAAACAAAAGCGGAAATAGTTCCAGATTTTGACTAAAATAAAAATTAAAATAACAAAAGAAATTAATTAAATGATGTATTAGTGTAGAGTGTACGTGGTTAGTGTGTATGTGTCTATGTAGTGAGTGTGGGGTATGTCTATACGAAGGAGTGTGTGTAGTGGTATAAAGTTGTTAATTTATGTTTCAATTAGTTTTTCAGTTTCATCATAGGTTTTTGATTGTAGCCATTCTATTATTTTTTTCTTAATAACAATTGTTTTAAAGGGGTAAATTTTTATTTCCTTATTTATTTTATTATATAGCCTAGAGCTAATGTGTCTAAAACTACGACTCACAGCTACGGTTCTACAGAGTTCCGTAGGACAAACTCTTTCCGCACGACGCGCTACAGTGGCACATTTTGAGTCATAGTGCAACTGTCCATGTTTTCGAGTAACCGTTTGCAGTATGAAGAGCTGTCTAACAGTCAGAACTTTGCAGAGTAGAAATAGGTCTCGGGTTGGGAATCTAACTGGTTTATTCGTGATTACCTTTAACACTGCTCTCTGCGCTCTTTCGACTCGCAACATAGTTGTTTTAAGGGCACCCCCCCAGGCGGTTAGACAATATCCGAGGATCGATTGAGCAAGTGCATAATAAATGATAATCAGGCACTCAAAATCCATGACTGATCTTAATTTCCTAAAAATGTATATTAATCTTCTCACACGCGTCACAATTACGTCTACCTGGATTTTCCAATTTAATAGACTGTCAATATACACGCCAAGGTACTTAAGATTGTCCACTCGCTCAATGGGAAAGCAATTACACGAGGTAGTATTGATGAGACAAGTGTGCGCTTTGACTTTGTAGGATAAGGGCGGTTGGCTACCAATTCCAGGAGTGAAGGGAATAATTTTACTTTTGCTAACGTTTAGTGTGAGAAGATTTATAGTGAGCCATTTCATGACTATCCTAAGGGCGTTTTCTGCAGCTTTGAAGGTCTCATCCCAGTCCTTGCCATGAGTTACCAGGACGGTGTCGTCGGCATAGGCGATAATTTTGGTGTTTAAAAGGGATAACCGACACAGATCATTTATGTAAATGAGGAAAAGGGTGGGCCCGAGTACGCTCCCTTGGGGTACGCCAAAAGATAATCCCTCCTCTACGCTAAGGTGGTCACCAATTTTTACAGCTTGTCCGCGGTTCGTCAAGTAACTGTGGAAGATATCAAGGACAGTGCCACGTATGCCAATACCTTCTAGTTTATTTAGTAGCAGGGGGATAGAGACAGTATCAAAAGCTTTGGATAGATCTAAAAATGTTCCAATAGTTTTATATTTTTGATTGAAGTTAGAGGTGATTGTATCTGTAAGCTCCAGAACTGCATCTTCTGTGGACCTTCCAGCTCGAAAACCATACTGATTTTGAGCCAGAAAGTTATTTTTATTTAAATATTTTATTAGTCTATAATTAATTACTTTTTCGAAAATTTTTGAAAGGGTAGAGAGAACAGATATTGGCCTATAATTAGCTACACTGTCTCTATCTCCCGCTTTAAATATTGGGTGGACAATAGCAGTCTTAAACACTTTTGGGAAAATGCCTAAGGACAGGGACAGGTTAAAAATGTGAATAAGGACAGGGGTAATGCTATGCCGAGTGGCCTTAATGACGGTTGTTGATATACCATCGTGCCCTATAGCACAGTTGTCCTTAAGGCTTAGAATGGTAGTATCAATCTCGGCTTCATCCACCTCATACAACACCATAGATTCAGCAGGGGAAAATAAAGAAGAATTTGGTTTATCCTTGTCTCTAGTGTTTGAAGCGTAGAAGTTCGATTGTGTAATTTTAAAAGCTAGATTTTTACCCACACTTGCAAAGTACTTGTTGACCCTGTTGACTGAACAAATAGGATCCTCATGACCTTTTATTAGTTCTGTAGGTGCCTTTTTATTCTGATCCAGGTTACCAATCTGTTTGATAAGACGCCAAGTAGATTTTGGATTACGTGAGGCCTTCCGAAACTCAGATCTTTCGTATTCACGTTTAACTTTTTTTAGGATCATGTTGCAGAAATTTCTATAGCGAGAAAAAATGAGTTTATGAGTTTCGTTTTCTGGATACTTTTTGAATTTTTTGAACAGTTTGTCTCTATGGCGCATACATCTCAGAAGACCAGGCGTAATCCAAGGCTTGGTTATGCGTTTTCTGCTGGGGATGTTTGTCATGCGAGTGTGTGATTTGACAGCCGTTGATAAAAGAGAAACCAAAGTTTCAGCAGCGAGATTTGGGTCTTTTATTTCGAGAACAGGGGAGAAATCCATGTGAGTTATATCGGAGATGACCCCAGGGATGTTAGTTTTTAGGGTAGTATACTTGGGTGTGCGTGTAGTAACGGATTGTTTGCAGAACAGAACAAGGGGGTTATGGTCAGTAATGGGGCTATCCAATACTAAGGTAGTGGCGGGGTTCGGGGCTCTTAGTAAAATATGGTCAAGACAGTTAGCTAATCTTGTGGGGAACATATGAGCTGGGAGTAATGCGTGTGAGGCAGCAATATTTAAATACTCGTCAGAATTCAAGTCACTATTTTGGGAACCTATGTTGATATTAATGTCTCCAATTAGAGCAACTGTCACATATTTAGATAGTTGGTGTAAAATTTTATCAAAACTGCTGAGAAAAGGTGCTAGATTCTTGTACGATGGAGATCGGTATAGTGCAACAAGTGCCACTCGGTTACGCAATTTAATAATAATACAGTTAGCATCATCGAACTCTGGAATTTCCACCGACTGTTCTAGTTCGGTGCTGATATAAGCAACAACCCCGTCATTTTGATTTTTGTGAGAGGTAGATTTTGTGTTATATCCCGGTATCGAGGGAATATGTGGACATTTGCTTAGCCAGCACTCGGATAAAAGAATTACATCAAAAGAGTATGATATTCTGCTCAATAATGCCAGTAGGTTAGCAAAGTTACCATTTATACTTCGAATATTAGTGTGGAGAATTTTAAGGGTGTCAATTGCCTGTACTAAGAAATTGTGACTGTCCTCAGGCGTGCAGATAAACGAATTTGATACAGAAACTTTCTCGACTTCACTATTTATCATGTTAATATCATCCATTTTTTGGTGACAATGTAAACATAGGAAGCCGATAATATAAGACTGAAAGGTCAGTTTTTAAATTAACCAGTAATAACTGGCTCATTTTATTGTTTTCATGGCGTAAAATAGCTACAGTATTGAAACATGAAAGGTGTGTGAACGTGGAAAAATCTGAAAGTTGTGTAATATATTTGTGATTAAGTGTTTGTGTATGGTGGAGTGTATGATACGTATGACCAGGTATAAGTAGAAGTGTGATGGTACAAATCAATGTCATCTTAAATAGTAATATCATGCAATTGAGAAATATTTCAAAAAAGAAAAACTTAACCATAGGACCTAAACAAGTTAGACATATACAGCAATGTTTTAAATGATGAGGAATAAACAACAACATTCGACAAAATACAAGAATAGCAACTAGTCATATTATAGATTTAGTAATTAATGAGAGGTCCGCTTCGGTTTTTACGTGAATATGCTTGCCTCCCTCTTTTTCACGGACGAATATCTTGCCGTGTTTGACCCAGCAGAATTTATAACTGTTGGTATTGGCCGCATCACGAGCCAGGAAAAACAGTCTTTTGTTACGTGATGACAAGTTCTCAGAAATAAAGATTGGTTTCGCTGGGCCACCTATTTTGAGGTGTTCAGTGGTTAGTTTAAAGCTATTCAAATTATGCTTACGAAACTTCTCTAGGAATTCCTCTTTACGAAGAACAGTGGTGAAATTAACTATCATAGTCTTATGTGCCGGATCTTTAGATTTTATACGGAAGATGTCTTTTATGTCGTAAGAATTTACTTCACATTTAATTATTTTACTAGTATCTAAGACGGTTTTCAGCAATGTGGACTTGATCTCAGTTTTTTCGACCGGAATGTTGCGTATTTCCACGCATGTTGATCTGGATCCTTGCTCAAAATTTTCAATTTTGTTTTCTAATGTAGATATGTAGGACATAGTTTCTCTACGCTCCGATTCCAAATGCTCGACTCGTGAAGTCAGACGGTTGAAGTTCTCAGTCATCATATCAAAAGTAACACGAAGGTCATCCATTTTAGAACATAACATGTTATATTTGTCTTCCTGCTGTTGTTTAAGGTCGTTAAACATTGCCCTCAGGTCCGTCATAAAAGTAGATAGGGAGTTCTCCTCGTTTTCAGCGCGCTTTCGTTTGACATTTCGAAAGGTAATAGCAGGGGACGTGTTACCGGTAGGAGAGCTCATACTTGTATTTAGGTTAGGTTCCGAAGAGCAATGCGGTGTATATAGTGGTTGCGGAGTGCTGAAGAGAGTTGTTGGCGTCGTCGGCGTGGTCGGCGGTGGGGGCGGCGAACGTTCAAGGGGCATATTGTTCTGTACTAGAGCTCAGGTACCAGGCTAGCAGCAACGTGTATGAGGTCAAAGACACACGTACTTTTGATGTTACGGAGGGCTCAACTTGAACTGGTCGCAATCGACGCTTTAGTACAAATTTGGTTTCCGTCTAGTATAACTGGACTTACATTTGAAAACTATTCAATCATTTCATACGTAATTAAAAACCTCGTACAAGAAACCGCTTGATGATGCGGGCAGCGCAGGACCAGTCATTGTTGTATATTTAGAAGAGGCCTATGTCCAGCAGTAGACGTAGTTCGGCTGTTAGGAAAATGAACCATATTTAAAAACCACTACCATTTTGAGATAATTTGACGAAAACCTGACTAATTCACAACTGTAGGATGCTAGTATTTATATCCATCTACAAAATTTCAATAGTCAGATATCTTTTATCCAAACAATAAATATAACATTTTGACATAATTATTTTCTATACAAAACCTGTCAAACCGCCAAATACACATATATGCCTCCGACACGAGTTATCTGAGCTTTGAAAAATTAGCCCTAAAAATAAACAGAGTCATAAATACCTATAAATCCCTAAAAAATCCCTAATCCTATAGTCCTTTTATCCATCCTCTCCTATCTAATGGTCTCTCCTGAGGTTTTGAATTGGTTTTCTTCCTATCTTCGGGGGCGTCAGCAGTCAGTTCTGGCGGGAAACTCTTTTTCCAGCTGGCGTGATCTTAATGTTGGCGTCCCTCAAGGCGGTATTTTATCTCCACTTCTTTTCTCTATTTTTATAGATCTTATTACTACCGAGCTTCAGTGTGCGTATCATCTTTACGCTGATGATTTGCAGCTATACAGTCAGGCAGGTGTTGACAAATTAACCGACGCAATTGAGGAGCTAAACCGGAATTTAGCAACAGTAAAAGATTGGTCTGATCGTTTCGGAGTAGCGGTCAACCCGGCCAAGTGTCAGGCTATCATTATAGGGAGCGCCACTAGCTTGAGAAGGCTTAATGGCTTAGTGTTGCCGCCGGTTACATTTGATGGCACAATCATTCCGTTTAGCTCCGACGTCAAAAATCTGGGTTTGCATGTTGACACTTGCCTGAGCTGGCGTAAGCAGGTCGCCAATGTGAGCAAGAGAGTCACCGGGACGTTGCGGGCGCTTTATAGATTGAAAAATGTTCTTCCATTACACATAAAGGCAATGCTAGTACAGTCCCTGATCTTTCCCCTTCTCGATTATGGTGATGTGTGTTACTATGACCTGAATGCAGATCTCCTCAATAAATTAGACCGACTTCTTAACAACTGCATTCGATTCGTTTTTATTCTCCGTAAGTATGACCACGTGTCCGCGCATCGGTCACTCTTAAAATGGTTACCCATCAGACAGCGCAGAGCGTTAAGGGCTTTAACAACCTTATTTTCTCCCCTAGACAAACCTAGTTCTCCTTCTTATCTGACTTCTCACTTTCAATATTTATGCTCTGCGCACAGCAAGAACCTTCGTTCCTCCAATAATCGTCTTCTGCGATGTCCTTCCCACCGCTCTGGTTTTCTGAAATCCTCTTTTCCTGTCCAGGCGGTTTTCTTATGGAACGCACTCCCTCTGAATATCAGGATGGCCACCAATCGGTTCACGTTCAAGGTAAAAGCTCGCAAACACTTACAAAAGAAGTTGGCAGACTCGTCCCACACTTAATTTGTTGTACTTCAACATCTATGTATTTTATTTCTCTCCCCATTTTATATATATATATATATATTTATATATATATTTTTTTGTATGTATGTATATATGTATGTATTTTCTGTATCTGTGCACCTACTTTGTTTTTGTTTCTGCATCACCCTAAGGTAGACTGGTAGAAAATGCCTAAGGCATTAAGTCCGCCTTTGTACAGTGTATTTTTTACATGTGCATAAAGTTTAATAAATAAATAAATAAATACTTAGTTGGTATTTACTTTACTCTAAAAATTCATTGCTTTAAAGTAAAAGAAAGAAAATCGACAAGAGCGTTTACGTGGAGAGGAGACCACCCGCATTTGCTCTTAAAAGGCACTTCCGACACTTTACGTCTTATTTTGTCAGCTTCGCAAAGCGACTGTCACCAAAGTCAAACGATTTGCATTACCCAACCAGAACATTCCCACGATATATCACTGAGAACCCGATTCATAAATTTCTATAAACAACAAAATACACACAAAAATACACTTTTCTTTGTTTGTTTATATCATAAATCCTATATCAGTGTGTAGGTACATCGTACTGAATCATACCAAGCCGTTTTAGATTTACGGATGCGTTTCAGTGATTTCAGAAGTTATTTATTGCCAACATCATGGAAATAGCTCTTTCAGATAAGTGTGTCTGCACTTGCTGAGTCAACCTGTCGTGTTCAATGCAGTTTGGCGCATAATTGAACCGCCTTTGTGAATTCGATTGCTTTGTCGACTTTGTCGGTAGATTTATGTGGAATGGGGGTATGATGACATTGAATTATGTGTTTTTGTTGGATTAGGTATTAGAGAAAATCAAGAAGTGATGTTAATTAACTATATTACCATACTAAATCCATGTTACCTATGGTGGGGTAAGCACGGCACGAGCCTCGGACGCCTATCGAAGGGGCGCGAAAAAACCGCTAATTAAGAATCCAAATAAACCATTTCATGAATATATTTATAGATTTTATGAAAATATGTTTATTTTATTTCACACATTTGACATATTGACACATTTAGTGTATCTCTTGTTTGTATTAAGATAATTTACGAAGGGACGCAACTATTACGCGTGGCCTAGGCGTCATTTTCTATTGGTACGCCCCTGGTTATAGCTCATAAAAAGTATGTCAATTGATTGTCAATTGAGTGTGTACTACCCTATTGCAGCTAAAGAAAAATACTACTCTTGTAATGCAATAACTTTCGCCTGCGAATTCGTCCACGTCAAAGTTTATATTATACCACAGAAGCCGTACATTTTTAAAAGGCAATCAATTAGGCATTTTCGGGCAGAAGATAGGCTGGTAGTAAGATTTTGAGGTCGATATTAGCCAGTTAGCATTCGAACCAATAAATAATATATTTGAAAAAACCAGCCAGTCCCACTGCACGACAAAGGACTCCCATACAGAGAAGGCCCTTCTCTGACTTCTATAGAATTTGATTCTATAAAAGTCTCTGTTCTATTCTGTGTGTGTCGTGTGTTGAAGTTTCTGTTTCTCTTGATTTGAGACTTCTATAGACTGAAACGAATAAAAACTGCAAAAATACTCGTGCTAACTCCAGAGAGACTAGAACCTCGGAACTATGAAGAAATATAGGATTGGAATATCTGTCAAGTTATATAAAGGATTTTATTTGATTCTGCAGAGTCCACAAGCGAATGAAAACTAACTTATAAATTCTGACATGCTGTGTCTCCACTTTGCAAATCGATTCCCTTATGTGTTTGCGTTCGCAGGAGCTCTTTGATAACTTATGCGGTCTGGAAAAGCTAGAATTTATTGAACTTGTGTGATAAATGAGTTTAATTTTGTGTGTGGATTTTATCTTGATTGCCCATCTTTTTCAGAGTTGATCACGATTTAATGATAATTATGAAAAGTTTTATTTCGAGTAAAGGGAGAGATTTATCTCTGTAGAAGGTATTACTTAGTAACGAAACTAAAATTTAAAAATTAATTTGAAAACGTGCTTGTATGACGAGATGTATGAACGTAGATGAGGCGAAAGGAGTATGTAAAGATCGTAACAGGTGACGTTCTGTAGTTTCTGCCTACCCCCATGAGAAAAAGGCGTGAGTTTATTTATGTATGTGTGTAATTTATCTACCTACCTACTCAAATCTTATGTAAAGCCTATGCGAATCGCATTAGGAGACTTTCCAAAATGTTTTAGGATCCACTTCATGAAAATTATTCCTCAATCTCCCCTTAAATAATGTAGGAGGTCTTCATTTTCGTTGCAAGTAAATATATAAAGGAATTATTCTATTATTATTATGTTATGTATCATTATAATTCATGGATATTCCTAGCACGTAGCGAAGAGGATAATCTCCGGAATGGTTATTCAAATACTAGATAAGAGAACAGAAGGTCAAAAAACCCGCCTCATTTATTAAAAATAAAACAACATTTATCTGAAAAATAAAACAAGAAGAGATGTACAAAAAAATACTGTCACGAGTCTGACACGATAGTCTCATGAGTTCAGTTATAAATAGAATATCGTATCAATAAATTTAGAATGCACCATGCATGTTTGTTTACATGTTCGATACTTAAATGTGCAAATCTTTTATTATAAATTTTGTATATTTGTATTATAAGCTTCGTATTAGCGAAAGAATTTTAAGAATCGAACCTCCGTATATTAACGCGTCCAAACAAAAAAAAACTAATAAAGAATCCTACAGCTTTACACTTACAACTCAAATTAATAAGTGTGCCTTCTGATCTTTAATATAAGGTGGTTTTATCCGTGCAAGCCGAGGCGCCATGCATGCACGTGTAGGCATACCAAAGACTAGTCTGTTCGAGCCCTTACACCGTGAAATTACTATAGCTGTTGGTGAGTCATGAGATTGAGATACATCTTTGATACTGCATCAGTGTGAGAATCTAGAGTGTGGAAAAATTGCAGATGCAGATTTCGTAGGTCCAAACAAACTACTATAGCCCAAACATTGTAACAGTGCCATGTGTGAGTGCCCCGTTGGTCTTGTGGCCGTAAGCGACTGCTGAGCTTGAGGTCTTGGTTTCGATTCCAAAGTCGAGCAAAAAGTGTGATTGGGTTTTTTTCATTAGGAACTTCACAGAAGCCGCCCGGAGTTAGGGAGTTTGTGGAGTAACGCCCTTGTGCTTCGGAACATGATCTCTCCCTGGTAGTATCAGATTGCGATCCTATCAGACTATTTATTATAAGAGTGAAGGAAGAGGGCGTGCACCTGTGTTGATGCAAACAAATATGCACTGTAATGTCTCCTGCGTAACCTACCTATTCCATAAATCGTGTCGTTGTACATTTTTGTATGCAACAGCTGATATATTCTTTTTATACATATTTCAAAATTATAGTGCCTTCTTTCTACTCCTGTGTAAAAACAAAAACATGTTTCTTACTTTTCTCAGCTTTCTTCACCAAGACGTGACATTAAAGAAAGCTATTCAAAAGTCAACACGTAAAACCTTTAATGCATCACATTGTTTTAAAAGAAAAAAATACGAAACAAAAGTCCCGGAAAAGCACTTTGAGTTTCAAAGTACTTACATTTTCTTGTCAAAAGGAACCTTCCCACGCTGCGTTACCCCATGGGCGTTAAGTATTATGGTGTCCCTTACTGATGGCCTTGGATGCCATTACCGCCCACTCATTTTAATATTAGGACTATTGTACTTCAAATAATGGAATAGGTATGGTGCAGACGTGCTGTCGTCTTGTTCTGATTTCAAAATAGCTATTGTTTTTTTCGGAATTTAATGGCCTAGTAGTTGAGGTGCCTGTGTTTATTTGGGATCTGGATTCCGATTAGCTGTTAGTTAGGACTGGCCATCTCTTAGCTGGATAGGTTTATTTTTTAATTTATTCTGTTTTCTGTTCATACATATTCATATTATTTATTTGTATTTCTTGATGTGTGCACTTATGGGCTCTGTTGGGGCACAGCGACATAGTTTTATAGATTTTACTTCTATATCTACTAATATTATAAAGAGGTAAAGTTTAAAGCTACGCTACTATTGCAGTGCCATTGGCTACATATTATGTTATAGGTACTTGCCTTCCATGCTTACGAAGTCGCGGCAGAAACAAATGCAGCAAAACTTTATTTCATTTAATTCACAAGTAAATTACTCGTACTAATGGTAAAATTATTCATACCGAGTAAATTATATACAAAATTCAACAGTTTCAGTCATAACAACAAATCTATAAACACAATACAAAATACGATTAACATCAAACCGATACTTTAAACAAACAGAAGGTATTTATTAAGTAAATCATTCACAAAGTACTTCCATAACTTCTTTGGTTGCAATAAAGGCACGCAAAATAATGAATTAACGGCCGCTTGCACCATAACACAGGTTGGCTAACATGAGGTTAAGTTACAAATTATATATGACATTTGTGATACATAATTTGTGACTTAAATGTCTTGGTAGCCCATTGCAGTGGTTGAGGCGCCCGCCTCTTATGCACTCAGCTGTGGGTGCGTAACTTCGCAAAGGCAAGTAGGTACCATTTTCCAACTCTTTCTGTTTTTTAATTAATTTCTAAGTGTATCTTGGACATCACTGACATAGGTGAAGAAAAATATCGTATGGAAACCTCGACTTGTAATTACTTAATATAAGTCTGAAATCGCCAATTCGCCTTGAGCAAACGGGTGATTAATACTCGTGCCTTCTCTATGTGGGAATAGGTCTTTGCCCTGCAGAGAATCAATAATGGCTATAGATAACTGGTATTAATATTATTCGTAGGTAATTTAATGTCGTGCTCTTCTACATACTATCTATTTATAAATAATTTGACATTGACTTTGCAACTAACCCTGAGTTACGTTTTTGGTGCAATTGGGCCCATGCCAGATAATAAGCATAATGGAGCACTCTATCACTTACAGAATGAATTAAATCTCGGTTTAACATCACAAAGTACAGAGCTTTCTCGGTTTTACAATTTCTTATACAAGCTGTCTGTAGTTTTTCTGTTTCGTTTAGTTCTTTGACTTGTGGTCCTTTGGTTTAGAGCTCATTGCAAAGATATTCGCACAGTTTAAATAATTATAGTATTATGACTGACAAGAAAGATCTTCACGAGCGAGTACCTACACTAAAGTTGTCTTAATAAATAATTATAATTTTCTTAATGGAATTTTTAAGAAGCTTTTATTTATTTCACATGTCGCGATTTCTGTTTGTCTCTGTCATGTTTGTTTGTCACCAAATCTTGCGAGTTAAATTTGATCGACTTCCCGGTTTCCGATTGAGCTGAAATTTTGCATGTGCATACCTATCGGAGAACAAATCAATATTATTATGATATGGAGCTTTTTTTGTAACTAAAATAAGTCTACAGCTAAACTGATTATTTTAATATGAATATGAGATTGTACTTTCTTCTTTATAGAAAGGATGCTGTGCATACATTACAGAATACATAACACTTACTCATAAAATATTAACCTACTATTGCAAGATTATTGTGTAAAATGCTTTTAGCTCGCGGTCTAACCCACTTGAACCAGGTATGAAAATTTCACCGGAACTATTTTCTAATCTTTATTAACACTATATCGCGATGCATCCCATCTCAGAGATATTATTAGAATGCAGAACCAACGAAGTGTTTCAAAGTAAAACAGAATAATGGGAGAAGTTCAGGTTTGTGTATACAGATTGTGAATGGCGATTGTAATTGTTAACTAGCGTTTGCCTCCGACTTTGCCCGCAAGAATTTTTATGGTAAAAAGACAATATTTTTGAAATATCTCATTTAAAAAAGATAATTAGAAATCTCTGTTTCTATGGAAAACTTAAAAAAGATCAAATTTAGCTGTACTACAATTTTTGGAAAAAATATCTTATAACAATTTTAATGTATGTATTCTGTTTATGCATAAGAAGTTTCATTAAAATCGGTTTATTCATTTCGAAAAATAAGGATAAGGTGGCAATAGGCTCGCCCCCTATTACATGGGACTAAAACATAACTGGCGAAATGTGGGTGTACTAATGGGTACACCTCTGCCTAACCCTTCGGGGATTACAGGCGTAATGTTATGTATGTATGTATGAAAAATAAGGACATGTAAGTTTGTATGAAATGCTGTACGGCGTAAAAGTTTATAAATAAATGAACAAACAAGCTTCAGCTTTATAATGTTAGTATAGTATAAATTATCCGATACGACTTATTTATTGTATGTTTTTGTTTCAGAATGGAGAATGTTTATCTCATACCAGGATGTGAAATTAATTTTCAATGTTAAACGTTAATTTTAACTAGCTTTGTTTGGTGAGTCAAAAGCCCTGATTTTAACTCTAAATACACACACGTAATGTGTACGTTTATGTAGTTAATTCTGAGTTACTGTAAAATAAAAACACTGTTGTCACATAATGGGACAACTGTAAAAGAAAAGTAATATTGTAAAATATTATTTCGAAAGTAACCATGTCTGTCTGTCACGCTTATACGACTAAACCACTGAACTGATCTTGATAAAATTTGGTATGGGGTAAGTTTGAACCCCAAGAAAAAACATAGATTACTTTTTATTCCGTGTTTCGTCTGCGTCCGCTTTAACCGACATTTACATATTATACAAGTTGACTGTTAGAGAATGCCTAAAACATTAAGTCGGCCTTTGTACTTTTGTTGCATAAAGTTTAAATAATTAAATACATTATTATTTTTTATTGTTAATTAAAATGGTCACACCAATTACATTGATCCGCAATTTCATGAAGTCGTGGGCAAAACCTAGTAGGTAGGTATTATTATAACTATAATATTATGTATTTTAAAAGTCGGACTTCTGCTATATCTACACAGCATCATTGATGTGGCAGCTACAAGTGCGATACGATTGATGCAAATATTGCCTTCAAATTTCCAGCGATGTACGATACGAACACTCAATTCTGAAAACTAGGTTTATTTTGTATCAGCCTGTCTGTTGTTTGATGTTTTTAAATGAAAGTTTGAAAATGGAATATTTGATTTTCATTCCAAGGGAACGCTTTTGAATTTTTTTTTTTGTTTTTTGTTAAGTTAATGGCTAACTGTGGTCTACAACAGCTGAGGCCGTAATAGTTTATAACTAGATTCAGCTCACGACTTCGGCCACATTAAAGTTCAATATAAAACATTGTCTTAAATTAATCTTGACATAATTAAACTTACATTACTAGGTAACTATAGAATTGATTTAGGTATATACTTTTTAAATAAATTTAATTAAATTCATTTATTTCAGACTAATAATGTCCATAGTTGTTAGTTACAAAGGTCATAATACTATGTTAGTCAAAAATACTAGAACTCAAATCAAATCAACAAAAACTCAATGTAATAAAATCATAAAATCACAAAATTCTATAATCATAAAATCAAAAAAAAAACAAATAAAAAATCATAATGTCAAAAATATTACAAACAATAAAATAAAATAATACATGTCAACAAATAGAATAATTATACATAGTGTCATTTTGTCACATGAAGCTGGATAAATCACCTCAGCACTACTGACTCAGGCCTCTCTGAGATCATCCTTATCATCTCTCTGAGATTCTACGATACTAACGGGTCTAAAGGTGGATGTATATTTGACGAAAGGTGCGATTAATGTATCTTCATTAGGACCTACGCTTGACGCATTGGCGCATCATCACGTGTGGAAGGTTGAATGTTTTATAATTATGTTTGACTGTTTTAGCGATGTGCAACATACGGTGACGATGCGTATTAGCTATCTACGTCTTTCATCACAATACATACATATGCGTCCGTGGTAAAGGCTCTTCTAATTAATGCGTTTGTGGGCGGCCTGCTGCAGCTCTGGAGGAGTGTGAATGTCAAAGTGTGCAAACGGACGGTTGTTGTCTTTCATTCAGTTGACACGTTACGTTGTCGAGTGCGTCGTATGGCGCTCTCGACGAGCCAATTGTATGAAAAAGACAACTGTCCGTGTGCAGTCCGACACTCGTACCAAACGCATATAAAAGAGCCGCATTTAAAAGTAAAAAAAAATATAATGAAACACTCGATTTATAAATAATAAAGTCGATGTCAAGTTTTTCCAATTCTAACAATAAAGCAAGCTCTTTGAGTAATCCCTAGAAACACAATGTCATTTCTAAGCTATTTTAATGCCTAAATAATAAAGCTTTATTCTAAGACTAGACAAAGAACTATAAACATCAAATAAACTAAATGTGTCTTCAAAGACTAACAGTAACAAATAGAGACTTAAATTGATTTATGTTTGCTGAAATGAAATGGACTTTGTGTACATAGGAGTACGAGCGGAAATCGCAACCGGAAAGTGAAAATTACTTACGATGCCAAATACACAGAGATTGAAATATAATAAATTGTTAGCAAGTTTTTTTTTGTTACTATAGAAATGGGAACGAATTAAAGGTAAATAAAATAACAAATAGAAACGGTACCATAACGGGGTGAAATCGGGAGAATAGGAATACAGGGGTGAACCCGGATGAATCTTCAGAAGGAATTTAACGTCAAAATAATAGTTTGTAGCCAATATACTTAAACGTAAATTACAATTTAATATAAAAATTATACTCCTTTTTGAACACAAATTATATTATTTCAATATTAAATCCCTTTATCCTTTTGTTTTTCCTTGATTCTCCCCTGCATACTTATTAACCCTATTTTATTTACGATACTGATTTCAGTTCAGTAATAACTATGTACGCACAACTTAGGGAGAATATTTAAAAAGTTATTTAATATTCCTACAATATATAATTTGGGTACAAATTTGCAATTTTTTTTTCTCTCATTCATGAGGTGGTGGGTTCCAATCCGGGCAAGTACCAATGTGACTTTTTCAATTCATATGTACTTTCTAAAGTTTATCTTAGACATTACTGACATCATTCCGTGCCTCGGAAAGCACGTTAAGCTGTTGGTCCCGGCTGTCATGCGTGGATCTTTGACAGTCGTTACCAGTCGTCAGAAGCTTGAAAGTCTGAAAACCAGTCTTACTTAAGGGTCTCTTATTACCCAGTTACTGGATTGTGGAGGTCAGATAGGCAGTCACTCCATGTAAAATACTGGTACTCAGCTGCATCCGGTTAGACTGGAAGCCGACCCCAACATAGTTGGGAAAAGGCTAGGCAGATGATGATGACTTTGGGTACAATTTTCACCATTGTCTATTAGAGCCCAACACACGATGAGCGTGACGTGAGCGTTCAGTGTGTGAACATCCATATAACGAGAAACACAACCCGACCCGACACGCTCACGTCCCGCGCCCGCTCTCTGTGTGTGTTGGGCTTAAGTGCGACTTTGATGAACTTTCCTACGCATCATCAGGATACATAGGTCTAGAAACTAAGACAAGTTGAAAACATTTTTACTTAATGTCTTATTTAAAAAAGATGATTGGAAATCTTTGTTTCTAGAAAACTTAAAATCAGTCGAAATAAGATGTGTCACAATTTTACGAAAATGTTCTCAAGAAACTTTTAAGACGTATCTATGTATTCTGCTTACGTGTACGAAGTTTAATTAAAATTGAGACTTGAAAGTTTGTATGAAATGTTGTTAGGCGTTTTAAACGCTTTTAACACATACATACATACCTGTAATCATGTTCTTAACATTATATCACATAAGTATTGTAAAAATTGTGCACACCTTTCAGTGACAACGTCCCGATAGTACTAATTTAAGAAATTTTGTATATATTATTATGAATGTTTTTGTGGCATTTTTGTTGAAGTGCCACAATAAATAATTAACATACTTACATTATAGAAAGTAGGTTCGATAGAGGTGTACCTATTAGTACACCCACATTTCGCTAGTAATGTTTAACTCCCATGTAATAGGGTGCGAGCCTATTGCCATCAACCGGGCACAAATCCAAACTCCAAGGCTGCTATTAAGAAATTTCTGATAGAAAAACCCGATAGCTCTTTGCTCGACCTGGGAATCGAACCGAAGACCTCATCAGCAGTCGCGCTTTGTGACCACTAGACCAACGATGCAGTCAAATAATTAACATAAACATAAAAAAACATAACATCACGCCTGCAATCCTCGAAGGGTTAGGCAGAGGTGTACCCATTAGTACACCCACATTTCGCCAGTTATGTTTTTAGTCCCATGTAATAGGGGGCGAGCCTATTGCCATTAACCGGGCACAAATCCAGACTCCGAGGCTGCTACTGAGAAATTCCTGATGGAAAAACCCAATAACACTTTGCCCAACCTGGGAATCGAACCCAAGACCTCATGCACAGCAGTCGCGCTTGCGACCACTAGACCAACGAGGCAGTCGAGGGAGTTATAATTAAGTAAACATTTAAAATTGCATGTACAGTCAGCAATAAAAGTCTTTTAACAATGTTACTTTTTTATATCATTTAAACAGACACTAAACACATAATGAACAGGCTTTCAGAATTTCAGACAATAGGTAAGTGTTTTGCGTTTTACTTTTAATATTATACTTAATAATTAGAATTTAAAAATCATAAATGTTAATCGACTTTTGTTGCTGACTGTACAAATTGCTAAAGCCGGAACAACTGACTGACTTAAAACAATATGAATATGTATATTTTCTTACAATCTTCTTTCTGCTTTCCTCTTCCTACCAAGTCCAAGTTCGGCTTTAGTCATAACTACCTTTCCGCCCACCATAGGCGCGGGCTTGTGGACGGCGAGTAATGGGTAGCTCGCCGTCCGATCAAGAACCAAGCCCGGGTCGACAAGCGCGCGCCTCAAAGAGCTGTCAGCACAGGGACGGGGCCCCCAACGGGGCCAACGCCTGCCGGGGTTGCGGGACGTCTTAACAGGATACAGTGGCCCCGGAACGTAAAGGGCAACAGAAGGAACAGGGTGGTTTTTTAGTCAGTAAAAGTCTGACAGTCCCTTGATGTCTGATGTCTTGAGTCATTTGATGATTTTTACCATCTTAAAAAAAAAGTCTTAACTACCTTCAATCGGTTACGTACTAAACTTTTCCCTTTATACATAGTTTGTCAACAGCAGTGAAAACTTTACCTGGAAAAAACACGGCTATCTATCCAAAGTTTTCGAAGCCATTTTTTCGTCAAACTTTTGTGTTCATACAAATGCTCTGAATATGTATGGATTCCTGTTTGTTCACAAAACAGAACTACCTATGTTATGTTACCCTAAAAAAGCTTAGGACAGGAGATTTTTTTCTTGTTTTCGTACAATTTTTTACCGTACGATATTGAGAAGGAAATCATCGACAGGAAAGGCCATTTGGGAAACTATATTTTCTTGTTTTTCAGGGATCCGAAAGGCGCTAACTGGACCCTATTAAGCCTCCGCTATCCGTCTGTCAGTGGGCTGTACCTCATAAACCGTAATAGCTAGAGAATTGAAATTTTTACAGATTGTTCATTCTATTGCCGCTATAACAAAATATAAAAGTTAAAATTGAAAGGGGGTGTCCCCATACAAGAGACTATTGTTCTTTTTTTGCGTTTTTGTCTCGATACGGTACCCTTCGTGTGTGAGTTCGACTCGCACTTCGGTATTTTTTTGTCGGCCTAGATAAAAATGGACACAGGTAATGGTCCCTACTTAAGTATTGTAGGATAAATAACGGTCACAGTCACACCTACTGTCGTCATGTCGGGTTATTTACTTCATGTAAAGAGAAATATGTGGTGAGATACGATATGTGGTTTAATTTCCGACTTCAAACACTTCTAAGTTTTAGATTTTATTGTTTAACTCAAAATTGAGTATTTGTATTTTAGCTGTAAGATCATTGTGTATGATATAAGCATTTATGGTCGATAGGCCCGGCCCAGAAAGAGGTGGCGACTTAGTTATAAATGCGAAAATTTGGATGAATGGATGTTTGTTATTAAATTACGCCAGACCGGCTTAACAGATATGGACGAAATTTGGAACAGAGATAGATCATATTGTGGAATAAATTTGTGCGAGAACAATGTACGGTTGGTAAGTGTTTAAGACATATTTTATCTTATTAATATAAAATTGATGTACTTATTTAGCTTATTTTAAAGACGAGTACCTACGTATTAGTTCAAGGTGACACGGGTAACGAGTACCTGGATAGAACTTGGGAGCGTCCTTGCCCAGCAGTGGGACAAGGCACGCCATAGAAAAAATATGAGAAAGACCAAGTTTTATTTATTTTTAATTACCTATATTATGTCTACCACATATTGTATTAGTATAGTTACGACACATGTAACTCAATTTGATGTAACAGGTATAATTATTAACATTTTACGTACAACGTAATAGGTCGTAAAAATGACCCAGAGGTAGTAAAACTTGACAGACGAATTAGCTCTCACCAGACATCCAATTAGATTGATGTTCGCCCACGAGTGTATTACAGTCAGGGGCAAAAATATCTAAACACCTACCCTCTCTACATCTCTTAAAACAGTATCATTTTAATTTTATTTTACTTTGCACACGAATTTTCAACGCTCGGCTCAATGCTGAGGGTTGAAAATTCAACAACAGGAATTATACAGTCATATTTTAAAATGGTATTGTTTTAAGTGGTGGTGGTAGACGCCTTGTCCTAAAATTTTGACATCTAGTACCTATCTGCCAATACAGACAATTATCAAGGTTTTTATGAACAAAAAAATCTGTGCATTTATTTATTTTTTATCCTTATTGTACCCTTTTTTTCGTGGGGTAGTCTTTATAACCTCCGTCTGGGGAGAACGGAGGGTCATGTCGAACTTTTACCGAATTGGTAGTCCTGTATTCGCTTAGGCCTTGGTTGTACCTTAGAATCAACAAAAAAGATAAGCAACCAGGGTCGGCCGATATAGTAGAAGCTTTCTTAGAAATCGATGGATATCTTCGATTGAAACCTAATTTAATTAGTGTTTCTTATCTACTATTTAAACATCCATCGGTTTCTCAGAGAACTTCAACTTTATCTGACGACCCTGATTACCTATCTCCTTTGTTGACTGTACATGAGCAAGTAGCTTTAGGGTTCACGTTTGAAATTAAGACGAGAACTAGAACTAATATTACAACCTGAAGATATTTATTTAGGACAAAGTTTGAGATTCTAGGGAAATTGAAAACTGCTTGATAACTTATTTTATGTGACGTAGGTACGGGTTTGTTTTGCAAACTTCAGAAAATAAAGGGTAGGCAAACATTATTTATTAGGTACCTATCCCTAGGTATTTTGAAGGAAACTATACCTGTATTAGTTTTAATACAAACATGGAGGAATAAGAAATTGAAATACTGAGAAAAGGCGATGGAACAAATGTAGCTGGCTACATTTTGTTTATTTTGTGTTAAGCTATGCTTGCCGGGATTGGTCCGTGGATCGGTGACCATCTTTACACAACGAGACTCCTCTGTGCCTCGGATAGCACGTTAAGCGGTTAGTCTCGGCAGTCATACGTGGATCTCTGAAAGTCGTTACGGGTCGTCAGAAGCCCGAAAGTCGTATGAACCAGTCTTACCGTTGGGTACCGTATTTCCCAGTCTTACCGTTGGGTATCGTATTTACCAGTTACTGGGGTGTGGACGTCAGATAGGCAGTCGCTACATGTAAAACACTGGTATTCAGCTACATCCGGTTAGACTGGAAGCCGTCCTCAACAAAGTATAACAAAGCGCTAGGCTGATTGGATTGGGCTTGAGATGATCTGTCACTAGCATTAGATGAGATGGTAACTCATCTCATCCTGACATCATTTAGTTCATAGATACAGTTACAGATACAGTTTATAGATAAAGATTTTCACAGAATACACTGGTTGTGCTGCGCATTACACTGTAAAATTCTGACTCATTCAAGACAAGGAAGGAAGGAAATGTACGTTCATATAAACTGGGACAGTATTACTGAATCAATGTCGTGTTGCAAGGCCATTGATAAAAACTTTTTTTAAATACACTGTAATGACAAAACACGCCCTGTATGCTCTTATCTTAGAATTCGCGTAAATTGTACGCGACATATCCTCGTGGATAAAAATAATTTTATTACAATTCATTCATCGTTTTAAGTGTAATCAAATGTCCGTTTTCCTGCACGTTTCTTGGAAATTCATGAACATTTGTTGAGGAATGTTTTGTTTGGACTGCTTTCCGCCTCGGCAAATATTGTTTTGGGAAATTGTCATGATATTATTTTAGTTTTCATTAATGTGGAAATTCTCATGGTTATCTCTTTGTGTGGGAAAAATTGAGGGTTTTATCGGACTCTTCCCGACTAAAGCTCCTTGGCACCTTCTACTACTATGAGTGGGGAGCATCATCAACATCATCTTGATATTCTTATAATTATTTAATTAATGTGCCAGGCAAAATTCTTAAACTTAAGAAAAAGGAAGAATAATTCTGAAGTTTCATCGTCATTCTTTACCTCTCAGATATATTTTTAAATTTGTTTTTAATTGTTTAATTATTATTGAACTGAATAATTTGACTTGGACTTTATTAAGAAAAATATGTGAAATGTTGCTAGTGTCTAGGCTGGTCTATTTCTACATCAACTATTATAAAATGTTCGGGGAAATGTGAATATTGCCACAATTACTATTCACTTCTGCTCAGTCCTTCGGGGAATATAGAACCGAGCGTGTGTTCAATTTGCCTTAACAAACAATTTAATAATATGACCCAAAATAAAAACCGTCATTTTTCGTTCAATATACTACGAGTATAATCTTTTTGTGACAGGTGATTTTCATCTTTCTTTCTAGATTTCTATGTATGGCTTCAAATCTCAAAGGTTTTATTCTTTAAAAATATAGAGAAAAGTGGGTCCTTTTCACTAGAATAAAATTATATTTAGATAGGTATACTAGTCCAAGATGCCAGAGCTGCCAGACTTATGTCATTTTAACATAGCATTTAATATTTTAAGAATGATAATTAGTATAATGTAATTATGTTGGTTTATATAAAATATCCTATAAAACATACCTAATGGATTAGAAAAACACTTAACAAAGCCGAAAGTTGTGTTCTTCCCTCTATGGCAATATATTTTTTTGTAACATACCTGGAACTTGGGATCCTTCTGGTTACATATACAAATTCTGGTATTTTGTACTTGTTACCTTAAAAATAAGCATTGACATTAGCAAGTTGGTACTGTATACTTTCAACACTATTTATTGCGATATTTATTCTCAAAATTTTTACCATTTTAAAATGACGTAGATCTGACAACACAGGTACCTCAGACTATATGTCAACTTATAATGAGAAGGTCGGGATTGTGAACTTCAAGCCTTATTGGCTTTATCGTCCGAACGCTTCTTTATTCATACAATTCTCTTTGATCTGTCCCTTTTTGTTGAAATGTTGTAAAGTAAGTAATACAATAAAAGCTCTCTGGTGTTGCAATGTTCGTTAAATATCAATGAAGAAAGCTATTTTTAAAGTTATTTGGTAGTTGACACTATTAATTATTAATTTCAAGACAGAGACACGACTTCTGAAAAAAAAAACCACTTTATTTCAGTAGAAATCCGATTAATTTTAATTTTACTATAAAATTAGATTTTTATAAATAAATATTAAGTCAATTGAGTTGGCAAATAAGTGACGTCACAGTTTGATTTTATTTTCTTAGCCCATTCTGTCCCACTCCTGGGCAAAGGCCTCCCTCCACTCCTTCCATCCTTCACGATTCAGTGCCTCATCCCTCCAGTTTTAGAGAAATCCATCCAGTTCATCCCGCCATCTCCTTCGTGGCCTACCGCGGCCCCGACTCTCTGTTTCAGGGCACCAGTTCTGCGCTATTTGAGACCACCGTTTATCCGACATGCGGCAGACATGTCCTGCCCAGTCCCATTTTAGATGAGCAACCTTTTGAGCCACGTCAGCTATCCCTGTTTTAGAGAGCAGTATAGTGTTTGGAAAAGTTTGATATTAACATACTAAAAATATGGGGAATTGCGTTTTGAGAGTTAATAAAAAGTATATCAATTGTTTAGCCCTCGGGATCCCTTCAGGATTGTATGAAATGTGCTCCCATACCTCCTACGTTCCTTAAATGTCACCGTAATATCTTTCTTTCCGTGTTATTATTATTATTACTTTCAAACTCTATTTTTGTTTCTTTCCGCACGGTCCGAGCTAAATATCTTTGATCATCTCTATCACGTGCTACACGTACTATAAGAATCGTGATTTACTTTTTTTGTTACCAAAATGCTGAGTGTTCAGGCCATTCAGTAGTACGAGCTTTTCTCAAAGATACTACAATTTCAAGTGATTCTCTAAGGAATAAACCTATTACAGTTTTTTTTATTTGACAAAAATAAAATGTTGTAGCGGATCCATTCATCTTTTGGAGTATACCCTAGAGATTGATGTCAATAAACTCATGAATGAAAAAATCTTAGTTTTATGTTTAACTTTGTGAAAAATTCTAGTTAAGCGAAGTTGACTGTAGACGTTAGAGATAACATGATGCAATCATAAGTAATAATCAAACTGTGGTAATCTTTGTGTACTAGAATAAGGGTGTATTAACGTAAATTAGAACTACTTCAAGGTCGGGCAATTAAAAAATATTCAATAAGGTTGGAAGTTGGTACTAAGGCTGGAAGGTTTTTAAAACCTTAAAATCTTAGCAGGAATACAACGTACGCAGGAGATATTATAGTGTACAAAATTATGTATGTGCAAACACAGGTATACTCCCACCTCCCCTCACTCCCATAGTCCGATGGGTCAGCAATCTGACACGACCAGGCTCTCACTGGCGCCAGATCAACAGCTTTTCGTGCTTTCCAAAGCACCCCCAGTGCTTTCCACCAAATCATCCACCAAACGCCAAACACCGTCCACCACCAAACAAACTCCATCCATCAAACTCCACCATCCACAAACACCGGGCTGCTACTGAGAAATTCCAAATGCAAGAAGCCAATAACACTTTGCCAGACCCAGGACTTGTAACCGCGAGAACAAAACGAGACAATCACACCACTATTACAACTGGTCAACAACATTGGAGAAGTAGTGGAAAACTTCGTTATGCCTCACACTTTGGAGACCTTTTAACAAGGTCACGCAATGGTAGTTGACAACAAAAAAAAAAACACTAAAGCTTTTATAGCAAATAAATTCTAGAGAAGTGCTAAATTCTCGGGTAAGCCAGGTTCTTATCCTAAGTTTTGCATAGACACGCATATTTTTATGTGTACTAGTAAAGATAAGGAGACAAGTAGTAAAATGGTAAGAAGAGGTTATTACCTACATAAAATTTCTAAAATCTAAGATGTTAACGCTACCTCGTGGCCTAAGTTAAAAGTACGAATATGTTCGAGTAGTCCCCTATTATGCGGGGCTTAAACATGACTGGCGAAATGTGGGTGTACTAATGGGTACACCTCTGCCAACTTCGTGAATTACAGGCTTGATGTTATGTTACATTCGAGTACTATTTATTTTAAAAAGACTTAAAATTATTATAAGACAGAAATTGACAATCCGCAATTAGTACAATACGCAATTGAGCAAGCGCGGTGATCAATGCTCGTGCTTTCTCTGTACGAAAAGATGCCTTTCCTCTGCAGTGGGACAATAATAGACTGATATATGATAATTGCTATTAGTTCCAAGTAAAGCCATCGGGCATTATAAGCTATCATCAGAAAATCAGGTGTACTCTATGAAAACATCATTCATTTTGACTTTATCTGTGTCTTTAAAGCTTTTGTATATTATAGTGTTGAAAGCCAATGTTTTTCAATTCAATACAAGATATATTTGGCAGGCTTTTTACGACCTTCGATCCTAACTTATTATTTACGAGTTTATTATTCTCCTATTATATTCACGCCACAGAAATAAGATCAAAATATCGTAAACTTTATGTCCTAGGTGCGAAGGTCAAATGTTTTGTTTATAGTTTCTGTTTTATTTTACTAATTTACGACCAAAACAATGAAAGCCTAAAGTTTGAATTTAATCAATTATTTTGAAAACAAAAGCGTTCGAAATATCTCTGAGAGTGTTCAAAAGAAATATCATTGGTATTCAGTGAGAGTTGGATGAAATAAATCATTTTAAAACTTGTAAGGGTTATTAAATGTTTGAAAATAAATATTACCCTTTTTTCTTTTGTTTCTAAATTTTGTTTCTGAAGTGTAGGTACAAGCAGCACTGAACTGTACTAATTTTGTACCTCAAGACTTATAGACTTTTTGGTATAGCTTGAGACCTTTACTATAAGCATAATGGTGTACCACGTTTTCATTATATTTTCACTCAAATCATAAAAAGTGCTGTTGCGATTGTCTACATTATTCCAGTCATTTAGAAGATGTGTAAAAACAACGGTGCTAATGATTTACATTCCAGTGCCAGTTTACTTCATTCCAGTGGCATTCCAGCTCTGGTTCCGATTCCAAGACTGGTATACTATTGAACCGGGCATAATATAAGTCATCATCATTATTGTATCAGCCGAACGACGTGGTGTATTTGACAGAGAGTCTCAAGACGAAAGTCTTTAACCAGTGTGAGTTGCCAGTGATGACATATGGCGTAAAACTCGGTTCCTAACTATAGGCCCCATAAGAAAGCTTAAAGTCGCTCAGAGAGCAATGGAGACGGCTATGGTTAGGGACTCATTGCAAAATTAAATCAGAAATGAGTAGATCCGCAGAAGAAATAAAGAAAAATACCTAAGTACCTTCTGGCATATTTTTTGTAAATAAGGTAGAACGAAAAGAAAGAAAACGCATAAATTAATTTAAGAGCAGTGCGGAAAATGCAGGCTTTCAGAAAATGTTTTAATCCAATTTTTCACGTGACGAACTTATAGGTAGGACACAGCGGTCGGGGACGAAAATGAGAAAATGGAACTAAAATGGAAAAATGCCTCCATTTTCCACCTGAACGATTAATAAATCAAACGGTTTGATTTACAATCGGGGAACTTCGTAAATCCCGATCTCCTGTCGGCCATCCCTTAGAGTTTTATAGGAAAAAGTCAAATGTAGTTTACGGTGATTATGGAAAGTATGTTATAATTTATTGAATTTCTTTGAGTGCTTTGCTGTAGGTATGAAACTTTGAGTGTTTTGACAAAAAGTTTATAAGCGTGCAGTTTATTTTCAAATGGCGTACAATGTACAGCATTCTGAATACACAACACACATATCAAAACATCACGCCTGTAATCCCCGAGGGGCTATTTGTAAACAATGTAAGTGAAAGGTATTTTAAACCAATAAAGATTATGCGCGATGGTAAAGTCAGTAAAGAGATGACCAATCTCAACTGATAACGTGATCACGAACATGACGCGTGGATCAGCACCATCATTCTACTTTCATTTATTTTTTTCTTATATTTTTACAATAAAGACATAGTTACCCTTCTATTCATCGAAAAACAACCAATTTAGTTACTTATTTTCTAAATATAATGACATCACCAAAAATAAAATAATAATAGACACTACACAATACACGTCACTTCAACATCTTCATAGACAAACGTCAGCTGTCATTAGGACATTGACCTCCAATACAGTTTCTTTAACAAAATAGTGCGAACATGAATAGACCTCTGATGAATGATACTCATCAACTTGATGTCGCTCTTGGCATATGCTTACCTACCACCTACTTATAATCAACAAAAAAAACGATCAAGTGTGAGTTTGACTTTGGACAGAGGGGTTCGTACTCTTAGGTTTTTTGGTCAGAGGGTTGTCATTTGTTTAATGCTATATAAGCGGCGGCTGCGTGATTGTGTGTGCCTGGACTTGAGTTAAATTATTGCTCGGGGTAAGGCGACTCATCACGAGGCGCCTGAAATGAAATCACAGGTTTAGCATCTGTCCAAAATTACGTGACGGAATTTCTGCGTACTTGTTTCATTTTAATGGCTTGCCAATAGGGTCTTTTATACTTTTGATATTTAAGTAGTATACAATTAGTGTATTAGCCTCGGATTTTTAGAGCCACTAATCATAGGCCATCGCCATGTCTAAATAAGATAACGCATAGAGAAATAAACCGAACTACCTATTAACTCTAGGAATAATTAAAAAGTTATATTTAAAAATTTCAATGAAGAACATAATTTTTATTATTACCCCGTATTTATGTTTTCCATGAAAAATTACGCGACACAATATATTTTTCTGATGCGTCAAACGTAATCTAAAAACAGTGCAATTGCATATCGTAATTAAACAGATTACACGACGAAAAGTATCGGGTTGTCGAAATATTACAAAGGCTGCTATTACAAGTCCTTACTGAGTCAGTAACAGATAAGTTCTAAAACTTTTTAACAACTGTCCAAAAAATAAAAAATATTCTCGACATTTGCAACAAAGATTTAAAAGTTTCCGTACATCGCCAATTAAATGAATAACTTCAAACAGATGTCCACGTGATTACTTTAAAGGTTTACTCATTGAACTTTTTATTGCGGAACTCTAATAATTATTAGTTACCAAAGTGTGTGTCCCAATTGACATACAGTTGTTTACATCAAGGTGATCATCGACCTGTGTGTGAACGCGCCCAAAAGCGTGTTTTTGTATCTCAGAAGTATGTACCAGAGATCGGAGGTGGTCGTGTCTAAGTAATAACAGCCGCACGGGTCGATCCATCAGGGAATTCGGTAGCAGTCTCGGAGTCTTGTTTTGTGTCTGGTTGATAGAAATAGGCTCACTCCCTATTACATGGGACTTAAACAAGACTGCCTAACCCTTCAGGGCTTACGGGCGTGATGTTATGTTATTTATTTTTTTAGGATACCCAGCAAAGGATACGCTATGACGCATACGCATTCGGTACAACTTGTTTGTGTTACGTGCGCTCCTTCGATTATAGGAGATTAAACAAAAAGCCTTATATAAATAAGGTCTTTTAAATTAGTAAACATTAGTTATGTAAGAAAAGGGTATTTACCTACAATTTAAAAATTAACTACCTACTACTTATTATTAATTGACTGCCTCGTAGGTCTAGTGGTCGCATAGCGCGACTGCTGTGCATGAGCTCTTGGGTTCGATTCCCAGGTCGGGCAAAGCGTTATTGGGTTTTTCCATCACGAAAAACCCAATAACGCTTTGCCCGACTCGGTGTCTGGATTTGTGCCCGGTTGATGGCAATAGGCTCGGCCCTATTACATGGGACTAAAAACATAACTGGCGAAATGTGGGTGTAAGTACTAATGGATACACCTCTGCCTAACCCTTCGGGGATTACAGGCGTGAAGTTATGTTATGTTATGTTTAAAAATCAATTTGATTTACGTCACGAATTGGTAAATAATAACAAATTTGTTCTTGGCTTTTTGTGACAGTATTACTTTTCATAACGATTAGATTGGCTTGCAGATTTATGATAAACTAGTTTCTGCCGCAACTTCGTCAGTTATCGTGGATGCGGACAAAGTCGCGGAATAAAAGTCAACCTATGTACTTTCTTGGAGTTTAAACTTGGTACCTAATTTTAGTAATCAGTTCAGCGGCTTAGTCGTAAAAGCGCAGCAGACAGACACACAGACGGAGAGACAAACAGGCAGAGTTAAACTAACATTTATAATTAGTATGGATAATAAAATTGAAAATTTAAAGTAACAAGCAAAATAATTTATTAATACAGCATGCAGCGTTCCTAAGCTTCAACAACTTCGTTTAAGTTAATGTAAATAGATTATAATTATCATCTTAATTGGGTTTAGTTCTACCAAAATGAGCCAACCCACGTCAAAATTTGGAGAGACATTTTGACGTAGGTTGGAGTTGTAATGATTCTGAATATTTAACGCTGATTAATTTCTGTATATGTATACATCTATACTTAATCTTATGTAGCTGAAGACTTTTTGTTTAAAAGCACGCTGTTTCATTGTTGGTTGAGATGTTGAGAGTGGTCGTCTACAGTTCCAATATTTGTTAACATTCACACGATGTAACTTTAAATCCATATTTTTACCATGAATTCCTAATTTGTAATATAAATTATTTTTGTTTTTTATATAAGGTACATTGCATTCACATGTAATTACGCATGACTCTGTATACAAATAATAACATTGTAAAACGTTGATTTTAAAAGAGTATGTATGAAGTTTCTTGCCCATTCTTCTCCATACAAAACTACCTTTTGGAAGGGGCAACTAGATTCAATTCAATTTTTTTTTTCATGTAGTGACGTTCAAAAGTGCCTTATAGTGGCCTAATTGAAATAAATGATTTGGCTTTGACTGTGACTTTGACTTTAATCTCTGGAACTACCAGACAGATTGGATTTTTTTAAATAAAATAATTATGTTAGCTAGACTCATGAAGAAAAGTATAGGCTATATAACATCACGCTACGACCCACAGGGCCGGAGCAGTAATCAAACACGTAACTTAAAGCGAAATTACGCAATTTAGACGTAAAAAACTATAGTTAATTACAACATACATGAACTCACGCCTTTTTCCTATAGGGGTAGGCAGAAACTACAGAACGCCACTTGCTACGATCCTTACATACTGCTTGCGCCTCATCTACGTTCATACATCTCGTCATACAAGCACGCCGGTTACGAGTACTCCTCATCTGACCTTTCTGAAGGACCTCACCAATAAGGTCAGTTTATTATTTTTTATTTTTATGTTCATTCATTATTATTATCCGGGTGATGGATAGGCTCGCCCCTATTACATGGGACTAAAATATAACTGGCGAATTGTAGGTGCACTAATGGGTACAGCTCTGCCTAAGTCTTCGAGGATTACAGGCGTGATTGAAGAGATTGTAGTGTGGTGCCTTTTGACAGAACTAAGCTAATTACCACAGGTCACCTCTCAACCCTTTCCAGTGACAAGCCGAAGAGTCAGCCACGATTTATTCAACCTTCTATTTTGGGGTCACCCAAGCCTCTAATAGGATCCAGAAAAGATTAATTGGACCAATTCCAATAACTAACCAGGAGCGTTCATTAACCCCGAAGCTCCAATTAATAAAACTTCTGTACCGGGCCGATGTGACAAAGAATTTAGAGCAAAGCGTTTTAACCACGTAAGTGATAAACGACAAGTGGTTAGCAAATATTGTGTTATCAATGTTCTGGCCGGCTCATATGTTAATTTGATAGGTACCTACGTACATGGTGATAAGATTATGGTGTCAGATGCACTGTCAAATGTATATTGAGGTGTCACGGCGAATTCCATACATACCTATCTGGTGTTAAAAGCTTCTGGTGCTGGGCGAACGATATTGAAATCTAGACGTTGGTTTTAGGT
Organism: Hoplodrina ambigua; assembly: GCA_949774945.1. Classification (NCBI taxonomy): domain Eukaryota; kingdom Metazoa; phylum Arthropoda; class Insecta; order Lepidoptera; family Noctuidae; genus Hoplodrina; species Hoplodrina ambigua. The sequence goes on from OX458967.1 coordinate 11,889,000, forward strand.
TTCAAAGGAGGCAGGGAAATATGAAATCTTTTGTGTTCTTCTGTAAATAAAACCCTCGCTAAAGGAGACGCGGATTTCTAGCTCAGCTTGGTTTGTTATTTTGGATAAAAAAAGAAAGAAAAAAAATTTCATTGACAGACTATGTACTTACATATCTTTAAAAACAAGCTTTAATTTAAAAATATTACAATATTGAGTATTGTACATTGTACTGTCATCAAAACTTAAGGTGTATGCAAAATTGCAGCTCAATCGGATACCAAAAAATGGTCGAAAAATGGTTTGCTCGAAAGGAAAACTTACATAATTATGTACCTACATACGAACAGTGCAAGCTAAATAAAGGCTTGTAGTAAAAGATCGTAATATAATGTCAGTGTCAATGCCTAAATGAAAAAAAAAATGCCTTTAATTTACCTTAATTTTATGACATTGACTATCGCTGAGATTAGACTGCGACTACATTTTGAATGTCATTAATTAGTTGATTTGGCCTTCTGAAATAAATTGGATACTATTTTTAACTGAATTTCAAATGAAAATATTTCCATTTAAAATTCAGTTCAGTAGTTCAAAGTTAAAATAAATATTATTATTAAATAGGCTTCTAAGAAAACAGTACTTATTAATCTTAAGATTGGATTAAGAACTTAGATACTATATTATGCAATTAGCTGAGTAGTTAATTACGTAAGAATGAGAAGAATTTTGAAGAATTTATTGATCAATTTGAAGAGCGTTTTAAGGCGCTGTTTTATTTATTTTTGACAGTCAAAAAGTGTCGATTTATACTAATATTATAAAGAGTTATTTGTTTGCTGTTTTATTCTTTTTGTTTGTATGATGTATAACTCTGGAAGTACTGGTCCGATTACAAAAAATTTTTCACTGATTATATGCTACTTTATCGTCTAGTGCTATGTTTTATGATATACTTTACTATTATGCGGACGAAGTCATAGGCAGAAACTAGTGCTCTATAAACGATAGCCTATTTTGATATTCAAAGTTCTTTGATTGTGACAAATATACGCTTGTAAACCTTCAAAGTCTCATTTGTTAATCGAAATGTAAAACAGAAAATTTTTAACAGTCACTTTGGGAATTAGGAAATTCTAGATGTTAACCGATTGCGTAAATTGAAATCGAAAACTACTAAACAGACCTATACATGTATATCTACGAGACGAATAAAATAGATGTCCTGTCTGACAGCGACTTTGCACGCATGTACGTTAAGTACAATATAAAATAAACTCCATGGTACTAAGCAATAGTGTAATTTCTATCAGTGAATTTTAATTTTTTAAATATGTCTGATTTTACCTCTTTATTATATTCGAATTGTCTTTTAATAGAACTTAAGGGAAGTTTTTGCCCAGCAGTGGGATATTAGGTACAGGCTGAAAATAAAATAAATAATTATAAATTAAGTTTAAATGAACTATAAAATAAGTTAGGCGATGGGTCTCTTTAAATGGTGAGAGATATGAAAAATCCCTGTACAATATGGACTGAATATTGGCTTTTATACTGGTAATATAACCAAACTAAAGAGTTTTTGTTTGTTTGTTTAAACACACTAATCTCTGGCACCAGTCAGATTGGCAAAATTCTTTTTGTATATGATAGCCAGATTCATGAGGAATAGTATACGATATATAGGTAACACTGACACAGCTAATATCGGTAATGGAAAACCTGAACTTTATAGTTAATATACATATCTCTGGAATCGCCAATCCGCATTGAGCAAGCGTGATAACAATGCTCGATGCCTTCTCTGTATTGAATAGGTTGGAATTATTTATAATTTAATTATAATTTTTGTTGTTATAAAACATCACGCCACTATCCACGGGAGCGCGCGAAAAAACGCGGACGAAATCGCGAGCAGAAGCAGATTTTTATATAAATATGTATTTGGGCATATTTATCTTTATTGCTAGTAAAAAATCCTTTCATGTTTATGTATGGTAATTCATCTTGTTAGGCTTTTATCGTATAGCCTCACAAACATATTATTAAACTTATAAGTTTCTTCGGCTTTACGACCTAGTGTAAGGTAGGTACTAAAACTTTACTCATTTTTCTGAATGCAGTTTACACGTTTCATATCAACGGAATGGACTGTAAAAATATGAAATTTGTACAAAATTGAAATGATGTTTTGTAAAATGTTGGAGATAAAACCTAATGAAAAACCAGAGGGCTCGCCTTTTCTTAGGCCAAAGAATCAGCATTGCCATACGACGTGGCAATGCTGTCAGCCTTTTTGGCACTAGCCCTATTGACAGCGACGCGGTCGAATTTTTTGATGCCCTATGAGATTTCTCCTTTCTTTCTTTTTATAAATTGTTTTTACTTAATAATTTTATGATTAATCTTCAGTTTTGTGTAAAGTTTAATATAAAAGTAACTCGGACTGCCTCGTTGGTATGGTGGTCGCAAAGTGCGACTGCTGAGCATGCGGTCTTGGGTTCGATTCCCAGGTCGGGCAAAGCGTTATTAAGATTTTTCATCAGGAATTCTTCAGTAGCAGCTTCCGAGTCTAGATTTATGCCCGGTTAATGGCAATAGGCTCGCCCCCTATTAATAATAATAATAATAATATAGTTTATTTATCCAAATAATACACACAGACACAGTTCAAAATAGAGGCTAAATACAATATGGGGCATATTATTATAATTTTGTGCAAAGATGATTTATGACGACAATTATAAGTCTATGCATACCAAAAAGATTATGAACGCTGACTCTTAAACTAGGAGACCTGTATCTTAAGAGTCAGTGATCGGCCATGTTCGAGTTTAATAAAAGTGAAGTTCACTAGAGTGAAGATGTGTCGATGTAACATTTTAAATGCATTTTAAAAATGGGTACTTATTTATTAGATAATATGTGTGTGTTAAGTTGTGAGTTGTGTCTGAGAAGGAAGTGGGAGTGTGTATATGTAATGTGTGTGTGTGTGTGAGGGTGTGAGGGTGTGTGTGTGTGTGGATAATTGTAGAGCTTGTAGTTTAAAGCGGCAATTGTATCAAGCGATGATTGACAGTAAGGATTCTGTTATTACATGGGATTTAAACATAACAGGCGATATGTGGGTGTACTAATGGGTACATCTCTGCCTAATCCATCGGGGATTACAGTCTTTACAAATATAAATATATTATTAGGTATATTATGTACATAAAAATAAATATATTTGATGTCTAAATCAAAAAAAAAGAAAAAAAAAGCTGTTCTTTATTCGTAAGCAAAGTGGGTAATGTCGCAAATTGAACTTTTTCGTTTTGTGAATGTTATTCTGAGAGAAGCCTAAACAATAAAGTTGTGACATTTTGTTAACTTCCAGTACATTTGGTAGGTTTCCTGACCCATTAGGCAATAAGCTGAAGAGATATTCAAGGGAATAACGTGTAAAGACTATACTTTACTGATAATATAAGACGAGGCAGGGTCCTCGCGGTTGTTTTTAAAAAACGTGACGTCAGCATTGCTGACGTCACTAATATCCTGGTCAGGGTTGCTGCTCATCTTGGATAATGAAAATAAACACAGTAAATGCTTTCTGTAATTTATTCTTCAACTTACCGAGGAGGTCCGATCGCTACGACGGCTGGAGTAAGAATGCCCGAGTCCGGCGAGCGCTCGGCTTTTTATAGTAGAATTGAGTGTGTCATTCATTTGAACAAAACACCCACTTCCGCACAATAAAATTAGTTTTTACATTATAAAATGTTACTATTTTATAAACAAACGTTTTATAACATTTTTAAATCAATTAACCTGCGTAAATCTATTTTTAATGTTAACACTTGGTAAAATAATGACCACGTGTTTTTATTTTTGAAATGTAGTTACTCATCAACGTGACATACATTGAAAATAATCTGTATTCTTATAAGTATTACTAATTTCATAATTAAATGATTTGAAATACCATTTTTGACTTAGTTACAATCAACAAATCTGATTTGATTTTAAGGTTATTCCGGAAACGTGTTTTTATTTGTTATCGAATTGTGGCGACCCGCCGCCGCCGACACGGCCATTCTGACAGGCGGCGCGTGCTCTGCGTCTGACTGCGTTGTGAGGTTAGATGCCTGAAATTAAGAAAACGTTTTCCTTTGAACTAGGTATCCGTTAGCAACCTATGTTGCTTATTATTATTATGATTATTGTTGTAAGCACAGTACACAAAGACGTCTCTCGTGCCCTGCCTTGTTACTTTAGAATCTGTGGTGTATACGTGTCTACCCATGGTTCCACAAGGTGTTTCAACAGTATCTCAGGGTTCACTAGTGGATGCATCAAGGACCCATAGTTAGCTCAAGGGTAACACATGGTTTAGCTCAGAGGTATCACTCTCCAGATCTTTTATTCTCGTAGATTGTTAAAGATATTAGGGTTGAAAATATTATGAAAATAATGATTTTTAACTCACCGGTTTTAATCCGATGATAAGTTTTCGTCGTCGTGAGCTACTTGAACTGGCTGGCCAGCTTGTGATGTGGATGGCACCGGATCGGGAGCGGTTGTAATGTTGTTTAGCGGTGTATCGAGATCTTCTCCCGCCGACACGGCACCTTGGTCTCCCGGTTATGGCGCACGCCGAAGTTGGTCATGAGCAACTTTTCGAGAGCGTCCTCTGCCGACCACCTTTTTGACCATATAGCGGTCATTTTCAAGTACCCTGATAATTTCGTAGGGCACACTGAATTTGAGATCCAGTGACGTTTGATTGCGTGGATTGTTCTTAATCAGGACATAATCTCCACGTTAAAAATTATTTATTTTAGCCTTGCGAGAGTTGAAGCGTTGTCTGTCATATTCAGCGATTCGAGTCATTCGTTGCTGTACTTGTCTGGTCAGCGCTTCTATGTCGACTGTTTGGTGGTCAATGTCAACCAGTTTAAGCAGTTCTGGTGGTACGCAATGCGTTCGTTGCGTGATGAGCGTGAGTGGTGCTACTCCTGTCACACGATGTGCTGTGCAATTCATCGCTAGTTGTAGCTCTTCAAGGATGCTGTGCCACTGTTCGGTCTCGTAGTTCTTGATCATTACCAGGGCATTTTTTAATGTAGCTACCACTCTCTCCACCTGGCCATTCGCTCGGCTGATGCCTGGTGCTATCGCATGAATATTAATGCCAAACCGTTCACAAAACTGTGCGAATTCGCCAAAAAATTCCCTTCCTCCATCCACAATTATTTGAACTGGTGTTCCAAATAAATGTACTGTACGTTTTAAGGCGGCAAGCGTACTGTGTGGGGTTTTATCAGTAGCATGGTATAAGAGTACGTATTTTGTGAAGGCATCCACTGTTACAATGACGTACTGTTGGTCTTCTTGGGTTCCCAATTTACCTGTGATGTCCATGTGGATCACTTGAAATGCACATGTTGGCTTTTCAATTGGATGAAGCTGTGCCTGTGCTGCACCCGATGTGCCTTTACTAGTTCTACACACCACGCAGTTATCGACGTGTCTTCGGATCGTGGTGCTCATCTTATCGAACCAGTAGGTTTCTTTAACTTTCTGTAGGGTCTTCTCCCAACCTGGGTGCTTGAGTGTAGTGTGGAAGGAATTAATTAAACTTCATTGGAACGACTTTGGTACTACTATTCGTAGTTGTTGGCCGGAAATCGGATCTAAGACATACTTCTTCAGTACCCCGTCTTCCAAGGTAAAACCTTCTACCGGATTGTTGTCAATCAGGCTATTCTATATTGGTCGAAGTCCGAGGCTGCTCGCGTCTGTATACAACTGTATCGGTGCTCCTTCTTGAAAGAGAGTCAGCACTGGAGACGAGGTGATGCATTGAATTATCGTCGTCCTGGCTTTCTCGTGTCGGTCACCTCATTCCCATTTAGCTCCTTGTTTGGTCAACTTGTACAGCGGTACCATAATGCGTGAAAAGTCGGGGATGTACTTCCTGAAATAGCTCGCAAGCCCATTGAACTGCCTTACTTGCTTGACAGTTTTCGGCACTGGTGCTTTGACCAGAGCTTCCACTTTTCTTGGGCTGGGTCGTACTTGGCCGTCTGATACCACGTTGCCTAGATATTCGATGGTCCATTTAAAAAAAACTGCATTTATCGGCATTAATGGAAAAGCCAGCTTCTTGTAAGGCTATTAAAATGCGTTCAATGTTAGATAGCCCTTCGCTGAAGTTTGTACTTTTGCTCAGTACGTCATCGACGTACACCTGTGCAACTGTTCCCAAGAGTGGGTACAATGCTCTGTTGATGCACCTCTGATAAACGAAACAGGCATTGCTCAATCCGAGCGGCATGGTAATGTATTCATACAAGCCGTCTGGTGTTACAAACGCGGTCTTCTCGATGGACGTTTCTGCGATGGGTATTTGATGGAACCCTGCCGCCATGTCAAAGCTGGTGTAATAATACCCATTGGCCAATTGATCAACTTGATCAGAGATGAGAGGTAGCGGGTAATGGTCGCGCAATGTGTTCGCGTTGAGCTCCCTGTAGTCCACACATAGCCGATCGTCTCCATTCTTTTTCTTTACTAAAATTATAGGACTTGAGTAGGGAGATTTGCTTTCGCGTATGATGTTGTGTTCCAACAAATCCTTGATGATGTCCCGAACCTTTTCTCGTTCCACCGGACTGAGTCGGTAAGGTCTCCGCTCGACATATTTGTCTGCATTCTTCAGTCTTATTTCGAGCTCTCCCGTACTAACGCGCGTTTTTGGATATCGGATAAATAGGTGATCATATTTGACTAGTAACGTGCGTAACTGGTTTAGTTCTTCAGGATTCGTCAGGTCGCAGTCTAATTTGTCAAAGATGATGCTTTTTGTCGTTATATGATAAACCATTTGCTGGTGCATCAGTCTGGTTCCATCTGTCGTTATCACCATGCTTAAGTTGGTACCATGGATCAAATTCATACCAATTAATACATCAGTTGACATCTCATGATCAGGAATCACGAAGAATAGTATTTCTATCCTTATGGAGTCAATGGTGCAGACAGTCTTCATCTCGATTAATGAAATTACCGGGAATCTGCCAATCCCCTTGAGGTGGTTAACTGCAGAGCGTCGCTGGCCCGGTAATTTTGCAGCAATTGATTCACGAAAAAATGAACACTCTGCTCCACTATCGAAGATGGCACGTATTGTTGTTGCACCAATTGTAACAGTAATGGGTGCTTGATTGGTTCCAGTTATGCAGTTCACGTTTGATGTCAATGCGTTTTGACGCTTGTAGCATGTTTCGAAAGTATGGCCCGTTTTCTTGCAGAATGAACAGGTAATCAGACCTTTAGACGTCTCCGTTGCTGTAGTATTTGTCTTCTGCGGATTTGAAGTAGATTCCGAAGGCTTGAACCTACACTCGTTAGTGCTATGATTCGTCCTTTTGCATATTTGACAACGTGTTGTAGTATCTGAAAAACGTGCACGTTTTGGCATCGACGTAATAGGATTTTGATGAGGGCGCTTCTTTCGTAACGAGGAAGCCACAGAGATGAGTTCTGGAACCGTATTTGCTTTTGCGTTCAACAGCTCAATGCGTAGGCGCTCATCATTTATACATCCTATCACTGCTTCCACTGAAAGTTCATCATCCAGTTTGTCTTTTGTAATCCTTTTCCAGAGAACCCAGGTGCGGGACAAAAATTCAGATATATCCTTGCTTGAGTCGTAGACATGCTCCCGGAACTGTAGTATATCGCGAGAGTATCTATTCTCGGGCTCGAATGTGGTGATCAACTTTTCGCGAAACTCTTCCCATGAGGATGTAGTCACCAACCAATTATCGATCCACATCTTAGCACGTCCCTTCAGTAATCCACACATCTTAGTGCGTAGGTACAGGTCGTTTAGTTTGTAGTTATCAGCTGCTTTATCAATATGCTGGCACTATTCCCTGATGCCAACATGACTGTCCGGATCGAACGATGGTAGATAGATGTCTTTGATCCTGATCCGCGGTTCTGGAGGAGAATACAACCGTTCGTACATTCTCTGCATCATCTCCATCATTTGCATCATAAACTGGGGCGGAAATCCAACTGTTGGAGTAGTTGGGTACCCCTGGAGGATATAGGCTCCCTTGATTGTACGAGGTCGATGCCATTGACGTGAATGGCATCCCTGCGAAAGCTGGTATTTCCGGAGCAGTTGGCATTGCGGTTGATGTATACGTCATGCCTGCGGGTATTCCCGTCGCGGTGGACTGCATGGCATTGAAGTTGTTCGCACCAATTAACGAGTGTGAAACGTTCAATGAGGCAGGGTTTATCAACCTGGTACTGCCCTGCACTGTTCCAGACGTGAAAGTTTGAACCGAAGCTGCAGAGGAAGTGGTTTGAATCAGAGCTTGTTCTGATCCCACTTCTGATGACGAGGAAGGGTCCTCGCGGTTGTTTTTAAAAAACGTGACGTCAGCATTGCTGACGTCACTTATATCCTGGTCAGGGTTGCTGCTCATCTTGGATAATGAAAATAAACACAGTAAATGCTTTCTGTAATTTATTCTTCAACTTACCGAGGAGGTCCGATCGCTACGACGGCTGGAGTAAGAATGCCCGAGTCCGGCGAGCGCTCGGCTTTTTATAGTAGAATTGAGTGTGTCATTCATTTGAACAAAACACCCACTTCCGCACAATAAAATTAGTTTTTACATTATAAAATGTTACTATTTTATAAACAAACGTTTTATAACATTTTTAAATCAATTAACCTGCGTAAATCTATTTTTAATGTTAACACGTGGTAAAATAATGACCACGTGTTTTTATTTTTGAAATGTAGTTTCTCACCAACGTGACATACATTGAAAATAATCTGTATTCTTATAAGTATTACTAATTTCATAATTAAATGATTTGAAATACCATTTTTGACTTAGTTACAATCAACAAATCTGATTTGATTTTAAGGTTATTCCGGAAACGTGTTTTTATTTGTTATCGAATTGTGGCGATCCGCCGACATATATGATGAAATTGAATATTTTATGCTATCGGTTGTTCTTTTTGCTTATGTTTTTATCTCTGACTAGCTTTTTTTTTTTTAATAGAATATACTTATAAATAACATTGCTTTCTCTTAGGAAAATAATTTTCAGAATCGGACCAATAATTTCAGTGATTAGCGCGTTCAAAAAAAAAAGCAAAAACGATTTACTAAGCTTTGTAAAAGTAGTATAAGTGAGTGACCTATTTACTTAAAAGAGGTTTTCAATGCTCCCGATTAACAAAATCAAAATCAAATCATTTATTTCAATTAGACCATTAGAAAGCACGTTTGAACGTCATTGATAAAAGAAATAATATGAATCTCGTTGCCCATCACGGCTATACACACGGCTAATCCCTTCAACTAAAGAGCTAAAGCCTGTATGTAATGACCATTTACACATCTGACAGAACATAATTTAGACCTTATTTTTCTACACTTAAAGCTCTCTATTTTCACATAACAGACTCGTTTTCAAAGACACATACAATTAAAAGGATTTATTGAGTCGCGGAACTTTTTCAGACCGATTTAGACCTTTTAGAGATAAACTACAAAAACAGGGCGCGCCCTTCCACAATTCAAAACGTTTGATAGTGTTTGTAAAGTATTTAAAAAGACACACAACGCATGTGTGCGTAATGAGACGGCTCTCGAAACAAAACCAAATCAGCGATTTGTTGCTAGACTAACGGTGTCATTAATTACTCAATACTAGTATGGCGCTGCACTGACAAACTCTATAAGAATGACAGTTGCGTTGTCTTGTGCGGTCGGCTATTTATAATTAGTTGACAAGCAAATCTACTGGCCTGCTATTGAAGACGATTACTTACAACTACATACAAACTCTTCCAAACGTATGTGACAAAACAAATTGAAATAGTAATATGGAGGGGCGCGCCATATTATAGTAGTTTATCTCTACGTATCCTGGACTCAAAGATTTATTAGGTCTCTAAGTACTCGTTAAACGATAGGAGAAGGTGATTTCAATGTTTTTGTTTTTGTGTTTTTGTGGTAGCTAAGGAAAAATATCTTGTTGTTGTAGTCAGATTTTTTTGTTACTGTTCAACAACTGTAAGATACTATGCATTGAATGCGAAAACTGTCTGTAACTGTCTGCGGAAGTGTCTGTTTGTCTGTTTATTGCCATACACTGCTAAAATCGCTGAACTGATCATAATATTTGACATATAGGTAGTTTTTTTAAAGATGGTAACCATCAAATAACTTCTTCCGCTCTGGGCGGAGCGAAAGGAAATGTCTTTTAGTGACTAAAACCTCCTGATGCCTCCTGATCCTCCTGAGGTCCTCCTAATGCCCTTTACATTCCAGGGCTACAGCGACTCTTTCGATCAAATATCGCAACCCTGGCAGACATAATATAGGTTGCTAGGAATCTGGATAACTTGAAACCTATACTTGTTTTTAATATATTATTAACGTGATTATCAATGTTCACGCAATCGAAAAAAGCAAAATGTACTTAATATTTTTTGACTTAAATAGTTAAGATTTTTTGTTTTTTTTTTATGTCTCCGTGTGTGCTACGATCATGGAAAATAGTTTAAAAAAATAGCTACCTAGTCAGTTGTATGACCAAGTGCTAAATGTGCATAGATTATACTTACTTCTTATTAAGGGTTAATTTAGTCAAGGACTATAAAATATAACCTTTGAGTAATATATAACCACAGCACATTATTATATGCCTTTTTGTTGAAATTATACTGTATATACCTACCATACTCACATGTATTTCATCCAGACAGTTATGAATGAGTATGACGTCAATGTTGTGCGTCATCTATGCGATGCTTTCAACGTTCGAAAGAACCCTAAAATCATTCATTAGATACGTCCTCTGTAAATGCATAAAACCATAGAATCTACCTACCCCTGAAAACACACGCACCTGAATAAAGATTTTTATTTTGAACGCGTAGGCAATTGAAAGAGATAAAGAAATAAAAACTGTTTATTCACGCGAAAGTGATGCACGTAACATAAAAAAATATTTATATAAGCAAATCACAAGTTGCAATTAAATCTAATAAAATTAAATATAATTTTCGTAGACGGAAATATATCGCCAATACCGCGAACTGTTTGAACTGGGTGTTCGAATCTAACCTTTCCGAGTCGGGGTGTTCCCATTCCTATCTTATTCAATTAATCCCGCTTACCGTAACAAGCGTTTAATTTCATGTGAAAAATATTTAATAGATCTTAAAATAAATGACGGGTGATTTTTATTTGATGTGCGTCACTTTAAATATATAGCCATAGGCTATATATTTAAATAAATATATAGCAATTACGTGACGTCACACTACGTCACTGATTTCCCAACTCAATTTATTAACTATTTATTTATTTCAAAACAACTAAAAAACTAATTTTACTGTTAATTAAAAATTAATCTTGTTTTTAGGGTTATAAAATAAACTGTTTTTCTAAAGAAGGCATAGCAATGGCAACCGATAAATCCATAACCGATTTGTGACCGACTGACTTTAGTCAAATGTTAGATTTTGTTTAGTGTTGCGTGTCAGGTCAACCCAAACAGAACAATATTAAGCTCGAGATGTTTTGATTTATTAACTGATAACTGATATGACTGATGGCGGTGTGATGACCAGCGGTTAAGGCGCCCGCCTCTTGTAACTACCGATGTGATTCATTCACTTCATAATATGTAAGTACTTTCTAAGTTTATCTTAGAACATCTTTGACATCGGTGAAGGAAAATATCGTAAAGAAACCTGGACTTGAAATTAATATAAGTTTGTTATAGCCAATCCGCTTTGAGCAAGCGTGATTATCAAAGCTCGTGTCTTCTCTGCACGAGAAGAGGCCTTTGCCCTATAGCGGGACTATACGGTTATTTTTGTTATTTACTGATAATGAACTAAACTACATCACAAATAGGGTAGAAAATTAATTGCAGTAGGTATTACGCGTGTCATTTTTTATTTTGCGTACGAATAAGCGATTCTCTCAACTCTATTTCTATTATAGATTAAGTTCATTGTCACTTGATAACACCTCAAGCATATTACTGATCTGTCTGCGTAAACTCGAGCCGAGTCTTAGCTACATTCAGGCTGACTTCCTCTATGCTCACCGATTTACTGTCGGCCCAATGATAATCGGTCGTCTGCACGCCCTCACCTCGTTCAACAGACTTCAAAAGGTCATAAAGGTCATCATTTAAAGTCTTCGCACACATTTGTCACGTCAGATAATCTTTTCTGAAAGATTTATTTTCTTTGCTTCCCGCTTGACTATATTATAGCAACTACCATTTATCGGCAGAGGGATTAATGGAAGTGTGTTCAAAGGACTGTTTTGTTCGTTGATTCCGTAAATTAGACGGGTTTTGATCATGTGGGTTTATTAGCCCTATCCTAGAATCAGGGTTACCGACAACTATAGGTATATCCTTAGTCTTGTTAGCCCTCGTGAGTGCCTCGTTGGCCAGTGGTCGCAAAGCGCGAATGATGAGCATGACGTCTTGGGTTGGATTCCTAGATCTTACTAAGTGTTATTGGATTTTTCCATCAGGAATTACATAGTAGCAGCATCGGAGTCTGGAGTCGTGCCCCCGTTTGAGGTCAATAGGCTCGCCCCCTATTACATGGGCCTTAAATATAACTGGCGAAATGTGGGTGTACTTATTAGTACTGGATTACAAGCATGATGTTTTGTGTCCTACTGTATTAGAGGCCTGAGTACCTATTATATTTCTGAAAAAAGTATTGTAAATATTATAGTACTTGTAGGCTAAACTACTATATTTTAAAGATGCCATAGTCAAAGCAATAATATTTGTTTTAAAATGTATAAGCGTAAAACAAAACTTAAACACTTTTATGTCAAGTTGAAAGTACGTTCACTTTTTACTTACCTACCATTTTTTTTCTTCACCATTTTCGCTTTCTTATATATTTTTTAAAACTACTATTTGTGACAGACAAGGAGTTGGTAACCCTAGAACAACGTTATAATGATTCCCCTATTTAAATGTTTTATACGAAAATTTCGTTAGATCTATTATAATGTAATACTTCTGAGGTAACGTGCACTGGAGCAAGATTGCTGTCTTTGACAATTGGTAAAGAAATTATAATTATAGTAGGTAATAGCCATTTATTCCAAAGATTGGGTTAATAACTTTTACTCAAAGGAGAATGGGTTTTCTGGGCCTGCGTTGCAAGTAATTAGTTGAGGGTTTGAAGAAAGATTTATATTTTACTGTTTCAAAATATTTAAAAAGGATTAAAGTAGACTGCCTCGTTAGTCTAGTGATCGATAAAAGCGCGACTCCTGAGCATGAGATCCTGGGTTCGATTCCCAGGTCAGGCAACTTGTTATTGGGTTTTTCCATCGGGAATTTCTCAGTAGCAGCCTCGAAGTCTGGATTTGTGCCCGGTTGATGGCAATAGGCTCGCCCCCTATTACATGGGACGGCAAAATGTGGGTGTACTAATGGGTACATCTCTGCCTAATCCTTCGGGGATTACAGTAGTGATGTTATGTATTCCTGTATATGTATTCCTATTACATGGAACTTAAACAAAACTGGCGAAACATTGCCAATTACATGTTAATTGCATGTATGCTAATGCTCGTGTGTATTATTTTTAATTAAAGCTTGTTTTTAGATATATTTTTTTGAATTATTTTATAATTCTATCTTAAACACAATAATAAACATTAAGTTTAAAATAACTTAATATTTGACAGATTCAAGTTAATTAAGTGTTAACAACTTTATAGCACATGTTTCTGTAACAGTAACGTTATGGGCAATAAAAGTAACAAACTATAAGATTTTTTTATCAACTGGAAATTACTTTGGTCTTAATATCACGATTATTATGAAGATATAAATGGAAATATTTATTCGATAACTGTTACTCAGGTACTATAATATATCATGTGTTTTTATCAGTTTTTCGAAAGTAATGATGTGTTAGTGAATGTTGTTTAATATGTAAATTGACTAGCATTTGCCCGCAACTTTGCCCGTGTGCTTTTTTTAGTGTGATTTCTTGTGTTGTAGATTCGATCAAATACATAGATTTGTTAATTATTGGCGGCGAATTATTCTGTCGCGTGCCATCATTGGCACGAGCACGACTCGGCTAGCAAAATTTTGTATAGTATGTGAATTATACAACTAATTTGTAAAGGTTTTATTATAGTTTTGTAGCAGTACAGTTTTATAGCAGTGTTAAAAATTGGACGTTTTAGTTAAATGTATATTATTAATATTGTTAGTTGAGGAGTGCCATTGGTTTGCCATCCCTGGCCTGACCTATAATATTTTTCATAAATCAGGCTTTAAATACATCAATATTTTTTCAATCCGAGTGGCAGTTCCAGACATAAGCGCGTTTATACAAATAAACAAACATACAAAATCTCTTCAGTATTATTACCTATATTAGTATAGATTTTGATGTTGTTTTGGGACATGCGTTTGATAGAAAAATAAGGTACGGGTCAGTGATTTGTCGATTTGTATTGGTCGGGTCAATGTTTATGAGGGAATTGATTTCGCCGTGCACTCATCTGTGGACGTCGAGTTTCTTGCACGTTCTTCTCCATAGATACCTCTACGTTTTAAAACGACCAACACTACTGGTTGTCGCCGTTTTTACAAGCTTTTCTTTAGCTTGCACCGTTCATATGTGTCCTTCAAAATTTGCAAACCATTTTTCGACCATTTGTTAGCTGAAATTTTTCATACACCTTTAGTTCTGGTGACAATACAATATCCAATACTCAATATTGTAATAATTTTAAATTAAAGCTTGTTTTAAAAAAATACTCTTTTTCTGGAGTGATAGTGAGTAAAATAAAGTACCATTTAAAATGGTTCGTAAAAAATGTATTTTTAATTGCAATTACTCTGGAGTTTTTATAATTAATTGAAGCTAGAAAATAGCGGCGGGCTCGCCCCCATGACAAGGAATTTTATTTCATTATCGGGGTAAGTAGGCGTGGAACGTACTCATGTCCTTTGGGAATGTAGAACATGAAGGCAATTATTTTTCGTTTTTGTAAGCCGCACAACGTCTCTTTTCATGCTTTGCAGAATTTATGGGTCCAAAAATACATTCTAATAATGCAAAAGTGAATTTGTTTATTTATTTGATTGTGACGATTCCAAGGCCAAGTTACTGACTGAATGTGTAGGTACTGTTATTTAAAACTGAATAAGATATTTATTATGAAATGTTACTATAGCTAAACTAGCTCCTAAATATTGACTTCTTCTTCTTATCGTGTGGGTAGTAAGGCCTTACGACCCTACACAGTCTAGTGTCAGAGTTTCTAAACCGCCTCCAGGGCCTCTGACATGGTTTGAGTGGAACAGTAAGTCCAGGTTTCCTCACGATGTTTTCCTTCACCGATGCCAGTGATGTTCAAGATAAACTTAAGAAAGTACATATGAATTGAAAAATTCACATTGGTACTTGCCCGGATTTGAACCCACAACCTCATGCATGAGAGGCGGGCGCCTTAACCACTGGGCCATCACGACACACAAATATTGACTTAAAATTGTCGACAATTTCATTTAATTACAATATAATTTTTATATGTATACAATAATGTACTCTTTCTTAGCATTTTATAGACTAACAATTTTTTTGTATCTTTATTTTACATCCATTTCCTTTGATAAATATTGTCTTCAATAATTAGGATGTAAAACACGGCTTTTGTTGCTGACTGTACTATAGCTACATCTCTATCTAATCCTTTTGGAAAACAAGCTTGGAGTTATGTTCGTCATGTTACTACAATACGGTCGGCATAATTAGGGTGAGGCTCAAAACAAGCCGAAATAGTGTTTCAGTTTTAAGGCATTTTAAACTTTATCTCCATTTATAAAATACATAGTATTGCTTGAATGGCGGACGCAAGACTGCTCGCGATGCTGCGGGCAGCCGCACAACCCTTTCCATTAAGCGATACTAAGTGTTTTGCAGTGGAGATAAAGTTTAAAATGCTTTGAAATCGACACTGCTCGCCGCTGCCCTAATAAAATTTAGGTGTGTTTTGAGCTTAGAAGCAGTAAGGTCTCCTATAAACGATGCCATGCATTTAAAGTCTGATATAAAAACAACTAAATTAATTGAATTCAAATTGTTTTGTCAGTCCGTATTGTATAATCACATTCAAAATTACTGCAACGCAAAGGATGTTAACCAGTTTCATAGGAAATTGATAGTTGTACAATAAAACCATTGATTGTTTTTAAGTAGTTTCGGAAGTCGGTGTCAACAGAGCTTTTGGCAAATACATCTGATCAAAGGCACTACCGATATGGTTTACAACATTTATTATATTATAATTAACTTTGTAATAGTTCGCTTGCATTTTTCTCTATTCAGGTCGAAACAATATTTTACGCAAGTCGAGTCAAAGATAAATCATTCTTTTATTAATTTTCCATGTAAGATTTAAAAAAAGCATTGCCCGGCTCTGCAACATAAAACTCACACCTATAGGCTATACAAATATTTGTTCCGTGTGGGAATCGAACCCACGACACACAACGCAAATTCTACTCTTTCAACCAAGGCGCTAACCGTGTCGCGGATTTTAATTACACTATCATAAAACACTTCTAGAAAAAAAAAAAAAAAAGATTTATATCGCCTAGTCTACCCAGGACTTGGGGCCGCCACTTATTTTTAGTTGTAAATAGTAAAATAACAATACCCGACTTGGGATAAAATCTAGGTCTTTACGCTCAGCCAAACCAACAAGACAATGGTGCCGATTCCCTTGGTCACAAACTAAACTAAATTTAGAGAATTGACATCTCTTACTAACAAACAGCGAAAGGAAAGGACGGTGACATTAAAGAACTAAGTTAGCGATGTCAAATTAGTTTTGCCTTGAACTTCTCCGTATTTTAAATCCATATGTTTTAAGATGTCAACTCTAACTGTATGGATGTGTCAGATGGACTAAATTTGACAGCTCTTATTTACATTAGTCTCTTTCTTATTTTATTCGACAGAAAAAGATGGAAGTAGTCTAATTTTAGTTTAGTTTGTGACCAAGGGAATCGGCACCATTATTTACATTAGTCTCTTTCTTATTTTATTGGACGGAAAAAGATGGAAATTGTCTAATTTTAGTTTAGTTTGTGACCAAGAGAATCGGCACCAATGGACACTTAGACTAAGCTGTATGTGTTAATGTCAGCTGGGTAGGTAACTACCTACACCTATTATGTACCTAACTAAATACATAATTTTGATTAATTTAGACACTACACGACACACTTTCAAGTCATAATAACTGTATAAAAATAACAGGATTTAAATAAAAAGTTCTAAACAAAATTATGACACAAGCAGTAGTTACCGATAATTCAGGAAGTTGACAATTTGTTAATAATTACATGATAATGTAGTTACAACACTTGTTAGCGAGTTGTTTGTTTTACTATCTCCTTCTCTATAATCAAGTTCTGACCTTAATAAATACATACATACATACATACATAAACTTACGCCTTTTTCCCATGGGGGTAGGCAGAAACCTGCACAGAATGCCACTTGCTACGATCCTTACATACTCCTTTCGCCTCATCTACGTTCATAGATCTCGTCATACAACTTATGCTCCGGCTCACCTTAATACATTTTATAAATGGGATTTTTAGCTGTTTGAAATCCTAAGTTAGAGATTTTTTGAAGACTGAATTCTGTCTAGTATTTATTGTTCAGGCGTTCCCTCTAACTTATGTGTGCGTCCCCTTTCTAAAAAGAAAAGATCCACGTTCCGCTGCCTAGATAATATAGGTCACTAAAGATGTAAAAAATCTATTAAGTTTTTAATTACACAAGAATTTTTTTAAATATGTAACTTTTTGGAAAATGGAATTCCTACTTCCGTAGGCCCGTATTATTGTCCTACATCTGCTTGATCCCAAATGAGGATGAGGCTGTCATCCATGATACCAGAATAGCACTAAAGAGTGTCACCTAGTCACGTCTACGTAATTATTTTAATATTCATAATGACCAACCGCGCTAGTGGTTTTCGCGGACATGTCTTTCGCGCAAGTATCCTGCTACCGGCTTTTTGCGATATGTTTTTTTCTTGTTTGCACTGAATGAATGTTCGTCTTCTTTCCATGTTGATGATACATCTATATTGAATTCAACTATTTGGGCCCAGTAGCTCACCATGTTTACTGCCGCGTCAGAAGCGTTTTTAAGGGTGGAAGTCAAAGTCAAAACATTTATTTCAATTAGACTATTTACTTATGAATTGTCAAGAAGTCGGTCAATTAGTCCGAAAAATGAAGCTAGTTGCTCGTTCCAAAACGGAGGTAGGCCTCTATGGAGAAGAACGAGGAAGAAACTCCACGGCACTCTTTTTAAATTAGGTTTTTACAAAATCCTGGTTACAATATTCTTGTTGATTCTATATGTGAAAACAATGAAGATAAATATGAAACAGTAGTAGTAAAACTAAAAATAAAGATGTAAGCCATAGCAGTTAAGAGATGACCAATCCCAACAAACAGCACTCGTTCACGAGCATGACGCATGGATCAGCACCACCTTATGCTCAGCTCAACCATCATGGAGGTGAACGGACAATTGGGACACTTCAGCAAATGGGATATAGTCTAAACTGGAGCTCCACAATCGCATTAGGTGTCGGACGGGGCGATAATGCCCCATTTTGCTAAATTTTACCGCGGCCAAACGAATGTTCTGCCTATCTATCTATACTAATATTAAGATGAAGAGTATGATTTTTTGTTTGAAAGCACTGATGTCAGGAACTCCTGTTCTAATTCTGACAATAAGGAGCTACGTTCCACGTTGGATGATGTATTTATATATTGCATTTTTTTATTTTCTTAACTCTAGTTCCATTTAAAAAAAAACGAAATTAATTTGGACGAAATCGCAGTTAAGAGCTAGTCTTTCATAATTATGTTTTTAGACTAACAACCACTTTACAAAAGCAGCGCCAATTAATACATACAGTCAGTAACAAACCCGTTTTAAATTAGAGTTCAGTTCCATGACACGTGGTTTTCTGAAGTTCAAAGGTAGAGTTACAAGTTTGGAGCCAATCAAACTTGACAAATTCCTTACATAACGTTACGCCATTCTTCTGATGTCACTTTGCCTTAACAAAAGTAATTAAAACAACCCCGAAGCAATCGGGCGAACTTATTTTCAGCTTTATAAAATTAAAAATTAAATATATTTTAGTAAATCAATTTTGGAACGAGTTCTAGTATTTTTCCAAACTCAAAAATTATTTGCTTTTTTAAAAACTTTTCAGAACGTTAAATGAGTTAAATTGTTTCCCAAAACTTCATAAATGTAGTATAAAAACTATAATGAAACTGCTAAAAACAGTGAAATGAAACAAATAAACCCACAAAGTAACAATAACAAACAATATTTTACGAGCAAAGGAAAGTTCAACAAACAGACATCAAGAACACAGAATTAAAAGTATACAGGTAATCGTGGAATGCCATGAAATTCTATTAAAATAAATGAATGAAAATAAACAACGTCTTAAAACCGTCCCTGTTTAATTAAATCCTGCACAGAGTTCACACTTTTGAGATGGTTTGAGTGCGAGCGAAAATAAACCCAAAAGAAAAATCATTGCGGTAGGTAAAGGAAATGCAATCTTATTTATGAAAGAATGTTGACGTTCAAAAAGGGTACTTAACCTGGATATGCCGCGGGACAGCTTAAGGATTCGAAATTCGAACGAAATCGGCCGACCGTTAGAGTTCAACTGATTTTAAAATGGCCATTCAATCTAAGTGTAGTAATCTTCCTTAATTGACTGACACGCAACCGTTGCAAAAAAGATGGGATAGCGTTTGATAGAGTGACGAACCTGGGAGCGTTCCTCGTTCATTTCACTTGTCGACTAACTGCGGTTGCGAGCGAACGCGCCCGCAGAGCCCTCGCAGATTCCCGCGCTCGGAAACTTTAAAAATATATTTTCAAAAAAGGAAAATGAAAATGTTCCAAAACGACGTTACTTAAAATTATTGAAGTTTATGACAGTTTAATTTTTTTTTAACTATTTTTTTGTGTGAAGTTTAGTTAAAGTTTTGTTTGTTTATTTGTGAGTTTGAACTGACAACGTCTATTTGAGCAGTGAATACAACAGTTTCGAAGTCAAGGCGGCAAAGTGTAAGTAATTATAATTAAGTATTTAATTTACTAAGAACATTGCAATTTAAACCTTTATGATCAATTTTATATTACCTGAACTCCTTGAGTTTATGAAGTTGTTGTTTTATTACACGGTAATTATAAAATGCACTTAGAAAGGTAAAAAATAATATAAAATATTGTCCTTTAAAAACACTTAAAAGTTTTTATTTCATACTGTAACAATTAAAATTTTTCTTTTTGATACGATTACGGCTTAACACAAAATATTTCGCATGTTCTCGTAAAACAAATTGAAAATAACAACTGAACCACAGAATAATTTATATTGTTTGAATGGAACGAACATAAAAAAGCTAAGATTTAAAAATAAACACGTTGAGCGCACATAAAATCACTTTGATATTTACGGGTTAATAAGTGTGTTACTGCCATTTATTTATGTTTATTTAATTTGATTTTATTTATTCTCTTTTTGATGCTTAGTTATGGGTCTTTCGAAGTTAAAGGATAAGTTTTGTTAAGTATGTAATAACTTAATTTTCTCTTTGGCAAATTATTGTTTCAGTTCGGAAAACTTTCGACGTAAGTAGGTACCTACTTAATGTAGTTATTAGAATTGTTAGTTATGTGGCGGCAGTTTATTACTGTATTGGGTTTTACTAATTAAGTCATTTACATTTTATATTAACCCTTTCTTTTTGTGAGCCACACATATTTTTAAAACTTTGTTACCTACAGGCATAAATAATTTGTTAATTAATAAAAAAAAAACAGTTACATTATTTTTTTTATCATTTATTAAAACTTTATGCATGTGATGTAATAATATACAAGAACAAAGGCGGACTTAATATTATCTTGGGTATTTTCTACCAGTCTAACTTCGGGTGATGCAGAAACAAAACATAGTAGGTGCATCCATATTTACTGACTTATAAAAAAAATGTATAGGCATTTTTTTTAAAGATCCTGTAAATGCTAAATGTATTTATTTTAATGTAAAAAATTATATAAATTTAATTTAAGTTAAAATAATACTAACATTATAAAGTATGTATATAATTTATAAAAGATATCTGCTTCGAAATTGAGTTGCAGGATTCTACCCGAACAAACATAGTCACATACATACATACAATGCAATAAATAAAAGCTTGTAAAAAAGACAGGATCGATACTGATATGCGTAATTTTAATTGCTCTTTGAATGTTATTATGAAGTAATAAAAATAACAGGGACATCACTAAAAAGACAACCGCAAAAATAAAAGCGTTGCGTACATTTTCATGTACGAATTCTGAGCACAAACTTTCATGTTAGGTCTTTCGCGTAACAATATAATTATACACTTGAGCTGAAATGTTTCATCAACATTGTTTTCAGAACCCATTAAAATGTTAGAATTTAAATGAAAAGTTTTTACACAGTATTTAGGCCTAGACGTCGGGTGTAGGCTTATAGTACTTTTAGGCTTTTGTTATAGCCTTTTGGGAACTTTGTAACATGTCGTTGTTTATAGGTTGCAGTGACCACTTAACCATTAGGGACAATTGGGACACTACCACTTAATTCATTTACTTTTTATAACACATAACATCACGCCTGTAATCCCCGAAGGGTTAGGCAGAGGTGTACCCATTAGCATACCCACATTTCGTCAGTTATATTTAAGTCCCATGTAATAGGGACATTTTATAATTCGTCAAAACGCGATTCCCCCATACAATTTGTATTTGTAGTAATTGTAAACTGCTACGTCACTTTTCTACTAACTCAATTGACTAACATTTTTTTTACTTCAAAGCAACAAAAAATCTATTTTTTCAGTTAAATGATTTTTTGGGTTTTTGAGGCTAATAGGTACAGTGTTTCTTAAGGGGAGTTACGAGGAAGTCTTGAAATTATTGGTTCATAGTGTTTAATCCCTAATTCCCGTATTATTAGGAACGTATACGTTCTATAATTTTGACAAGTTTTTAACCGTTTTCGCTAAAATGACATTTTACTAATTTTGAGGTATCGATCGAAATGATCGCAATTTAATCTTAGTCTCATTCTGGCTAAAATTGACATGTGTTTTAACCTTGCTTGTGTACTAATAACACTAGTTATAAAATACTAATACAATTGACTATATTAATAAATGAATTAAATTAAAATTAAAAATACCTTTAGTAAAGTTTTTGAGAAGTTTATGACAGTAGCTGAGTTGGAATTGCGCCTAGATTTTTAACGTTTTTAATTACGGCAATTGGCCTTTAGATTGACTGTAGGCTTGTTCGCCATCCAATCTAATAGAAAAAAATGGACCTGTCCCATAAATCTTCTGAAAATGATATACTTACCAGCCTGGCATTTTAATGCGTTGAACATACTAGAACAGGAATATAATTTCACTCGAAAAAATCCGTGTTTTCGTACAGAATTTCAAGAGGTAAATAAACAAGAAATTGAAGTGTTTATGTGTCTATTTATACCTATATTTTTTTTCGGTTTACTCTGTCTACGTTTTATTTCTGGAAACAAAGATTTACGCACTCGCTGTTTAATAATATTATACTTGGAAAGATAAACGGATTGTGATCGATGTATCGTACGAAGTGAATTTTTAATAGATTGAATATGTATTTTGGCAAGATCGAGCGTAAAGTCGTGATAAATGGAAGAAATGGAGAAGGCGTATGCCCAGCAGTGGGAGAGAACGGCTAATTATAATAAATTATATAATATGTTTGTATTTTTATATTAATATTGAAAAATGTAATTTACTGGTGATTGTTGTGAATATATTTGATTAGTTATTGACAATAGTTTTATTTAAATACTAGATTTTGCCTGCGACTTTGCCCGCGTGGATGTCGGTTATCGACGGTGTTTTTTTTTGTTCGGAACCCTATTACTTTTTCATTAAAGTATCTAGCGTTACTTCTTATAACATTAGCTATCCGCCAGTCAAAGTCCCGTCAAAATCGGTCCAGCCGTTTAGGAGATTAGCAGAAGCAAACAGACGGACAGACAACGCTTATTTAAACGCTTTTTTGGTTCAAACATTGAAGTGCATCTAAATAATTCTAATTCTAATATTTAAAAAAGCTTTAACCGTTTATAAATACATAACATAAGATCGTTATAAAGATAAAAAAAAACTTCTGAGCTCTAGCCTAGCCTTAAAAATAACGGAGCAATTTTGTTTATAGTGTCGTAGAATGTCGATTTTTAATAGAGCAAGCGGTGTTATTAAAATCAAATTAAACGAGAATATTTTTTTCATCAAAATACAACATAACTTATTTTTATTTTACATCGGCTCTCCACATTCTTAAACTATCGATAATAATATTTAATTGTGACTTGTGACTTTGGAAATGATAAACGGCTAGTATTTTGTAATTTATGTAATAAAACGATAACGTTGGTTGTAATGATTATAAGTTATTTTTGTGTTTTATGTTTTTATCATACGATCTACGTGACGAACGCGCATATATCGATACATTTTTAAAAACTACTAATTAAATTAAAAATAAAAACTTAACTATAAAAAAAGGAGTGTCTCAGTTTGACCTGTATAATTATCCGCGATTATTTCGCGTTTGGCTGAACCAAATATGATGCAGTAATATTTCTTATTTTTGTTTTATTTTAAACTTGCGTTTTAAATGACTAGGTTCATCGATCACGATGAATTTATCTTCCATAGCTTTTACTATAAGCATCAGTTTGTTGAACCATCTTGAAGGGACCCGAATAATCTAACGCTCGCCAAAATGAGCGAGAATTTTGAGTGAGCATCGCGGAGTAACAGGCTATTGCCTGTCCTTTCTTAGAGTTCAAACTAACCCCGTACTAAATTTCATCAAAATCAGTTCTTTGGTTTAGTTGTGAAATCGTAACAGACAAATAGACAGACTAGTTACTTTCGCATGTGTAATATTAGCTTCGGAGTCTATAAAATTCATTGAAGTGAGGTAGGTGCCTACCTATACAAACATACAGATACAGTACACATATACTTACTTTGTATAATTTATAAATTATCATTATTGTAGATACCTATATTGATTGTTTATTGTTATTGGTTACGCGGTGAGTATGACGACTGACGAAACTATTTTTAGTTTTAATTGTTATCATCTGATTGTTTGTTGCGAGCATATAAAATTCCAAGTAGGTATATAATGCTTGTACACATATCATTATCCATTAATTTCCAGTGTAAACTGACCTGGCGTTGAGTAGGCATTTCTTGCAATGATGGGTCAACTTTTATTAAACTCGCGTCTAAAAGTCAACTTGCTCGCTGAAATACTAATGAATGATGGTAGTTATAGCTTCCGCCTGAGGTATTCGAGCCCAGACAGGGGACGGTGAAGTTATTATATTAATTAAGACATTTCTAACATGTTATCCTGAGATTTATCTGCCAAATCAAATACCTTACGTGCATCTTGTCAAACGCACCCTCTCCCGTCTCACCGCTCACATACCTCAGGGGGTGACTAGCACTTGCGCGCGGAATAGGTATAGTACTTCCCAGAATAACCTTAACAGGTACTTGTATGGGAAAGGAAATACATAACATCACGCCTGTAATCCCCGAAGGGTTACGTAGAGGTGTACCCATTAGTACACCCACATTTCGCCAGTTATGTTTTTGGTCCAATGTAAAAGGGGGCGAGCCTATTGCTATCAACCGCGCACAAATCCAGACACCGAGGCTGCTACTGAGAAATTCTTGATGGAAAAACCCAATAACACTTTGCCCGACCTGGGAATCGAACTCAAGACCTCATGCACATCAGTCGAGCTTGCGACCACTAAACTAACGAGAAAATGAAAATAATTAACAATATTTATAACAACAACAATGTCCATTATGTTTATAATGTTCTGGTCTCACTACATTAGGTAATCTGGTCAGGGTGAGGTGATCGCGAAATTTTCCTTGTTCTTCATAATTATCGTTCATAAACCTTGTTCGCTTTGAGATTTGTTTTGAAGAACCGCCTTGATGTGATAACGTAGACCGGTTTGTAAATCCTTATCCTTCTTAATTTTGCAAACATAAGTTTATCTTATTTCCTTTCCTTGCCTATGCTGTCCCACTGTTGGGTAAAAGCCTTCACCATGTCCAAGACCTCTTTTATCCGCGTCAATACCTTTTGCCTACTATTTTGTCCACCGGGATGTTTTTTACGGAACCCACTTAAAATATATATATTTTACTGGCTGATAAAGGGTTTTCCATAGGGTAAATAATTTCTATAATCGGTTAACCAATTTTTGAGATTATCCATTACAAACAAAAATACAAATCTTTTCTCTATATAATAATACAAAAAGAAAAAGTCAACAAAATCTGATGTAAGGACGAATATAACATCCTAAAAAAATATTAAAAATCGTCTAGCTCCTTAACCACAAAAAATCGTAGAACATACATGGGGGTGGTCTTAATAGTTTAGTCTCTTAATAATAGTCGTTTTTCAAGTCTTCAAAATATGTTAACATGTACTTAGTGCTTGTCGACATTCTTCAAATCTCACTATATTTTATTGATATATTCTTACATAATTAATTTCATAAGCATCTTAGGTATTACAATCATTGCAAAATTGTTTACAGACAAGTTCTCAGAAACTGAAAACCAGAAGTCAAATCTAAATGTACTGTTTACACCAATATTGAACGAAAAGCGAACATCTAAATTTTCTGTAGACACAAAAATATTGTTACACAATAACGCCACAGAAAAATAAATAAAAAGCGTCCATTCTGTAATCAATTATCAAGGTGCTAACAGCCACTTACGAGCTTCTGTAAGTGTGAAAAACAATGAACAAGATAAGACTGATGGCGGCACTCGAGAACACACAAACATCGAAAGTGCAGCCATACATTTATCAACAAATTCATGGAAAAAACAATTGAGTTTAACAGCTTAGATTAGTGTTAAAGTGCGGGCGGTTCATTGCAAAGGCTTAAAACGAGATAAACTGGAAAGTGAAACCAGTTTTAAGATAACAAACATTGTTACACGAATCAAATAGCGTACGTAGATAATACATTGCTAAGATCACACATAAAATTATGCAATAATTTTCTTCAGTGACTGTAGACTGCCTCGTTGGTCTAGTGGTCGCAAGCGCGACTGCTGTGCATGAGGTCTTGGGTTCGATTCCCAGGTCGGGCAAAGTGTTATTGGGTTTTCCATCAGGAATTTCTCAGTAGCAGCCTCGGAGTCTGGATTTGTGCCCGGTTAATGGCAATAGGCTCACCCCCTATAACATGGAACTAAAAATATAACTGGCAAAATGTGGGTGTACTAATGGGTACATCTCTGCCTAACCCTTCGGGGATTACAGGCGGGATGTTTTATGTTTCTTCAGTGAATTTTGGAGTGAGTGTCTTATTATCTAATGCTAGGAATTGATAGCTCTCCTCCAGTTTACCTCACCTAAATTTATCGAGGAATTTTTACAGTACAACACTGCTCATGAGTATGACAAAGTTTCCAGATAGTCATATTATAAGATCCCATTATAAAATAATAGCTTTTGCTCGCGACTTCGTCCACGCATATGTTGGTTAAAGCAGATGCAGACAAAGCCGCGGTAAAAAGTAGCCCATGTCAATCCTCGGGGTTCAATCTTATTACACGTACCTATCCTGAACGTTGGTATAGTCGTGAAAGCAAAACGACCGATAGACGAATAGATTTACTTTCGCATTTATAATATTAGTATGGATATACCAAAAAAGTAAAGAAAAAAAAATACTTCTTCACCAGCTACAGCAGTTTTTCAGGTAATGGAGATAAATCAACGAAACACGAATACTTTTAATCAGACAGACTACTTCAAGAAGACAGATTTACCACTGGACTCCGCGATAAAAGGAAACACTAATGACACAACACTTTTCAAAAATTTACCGACAACCCAAAACCTCAATAACGATCTCTTTAATAACACAATCTTTCAAAGAGTCAATCTGTATAATAAACAAGACAGTTACTCACGAACGAGTATAAAGAAATCACAAATAAATAAATATAAATAAGTAAATATCTTGGGACAACTCACACATGGCTATTTGATTCCAAGCTAAGCAGAGCTTGTGTTATGGTAACCAGACAACTGATATACATACTTATATAATTTATAAATATACATATACATATTATAGATAAATCACACCCAGACACAGAACTAACAATCATGCTCATCACACAAAGTTTGTCCTGGGTGGGAATCGAACCCACGACCTCCGGCTTACCAACAGGCCCGTCAAGACAGATTTGCCACTGACAGCTGATGATGATGACTCCGCGATAAAAGAAAACACTAATGACACAACACTTTTCAAAAATTTACCGACAACCCAAAACCTCAATAACGATCTCTTTAATAACACAATCTTTAAAAGAGTCAATCTGTATAATAAACAAGACAGTTACACACGAACGAGTATAAAGAAATCACAAATTGCATTAGCATAAACCTGTGTGGATCTCAGTATAATTAATTTTGGTAACAATTTATATGCAATACCGTTCGCATTACCATCTGTAATACCAAAGGAATGTGATTCCATCAGAGGTGAAACTCGCCGATGTAATACAAACATCTGATTCGATATTTTTGTATTCAATGTCGCCTCCTTTATCCTGATGTTGTTTTTCATGGGGTTTTAGATATGAGTAGATTTGTGAAAGAGGGGTGTTAGAAACAGCATTGCAACTGGCCTGTTGGTGACCCTGACTGCTAGGACAGAGGTCGTGGGTTCGATTCCCACCCAGGACAAATCTTTGTGTGATGAGCACGATGATTTGTTGTGTGTCTGGGTGTAATTTATATATAATATGTATGTATTTAGAAATATATAAGTATATTTATCAGTTGTCTGGTTACCATAGTACAGGTTCTACCTAGTTTGGGATCAGATGGCGATGTGTTGGTTGTCCTAAGATATTATTATTATTATTTAGCTTTTAGACTGCCTCGTTGGTCTAGTGGTCGCAAGCGCGACTGGTGTGCATGAGGTCTTGGGTTCGATTCCCAGGTCGGGCAAAGTGTTATTGGGGTTTTCCATCAGAAATTTCTCAGTAGCAGCCTCGGAGTCTGGATTTGTGCCCGGTTGATAGTAATAGGCTCAGGGGGCGAGCCTATTACCATCAACATTACATTACATTACATTACATGGGACTAAAAACATAACTGGCGAAATGTGGGTATACTAATAGGTACACATCTGCCTAAACCTTCGGGGATTACAGGCGTGATGTTATGTTTATGTTATTTAGCTTTAGTCTTAACTGTATCAATTGTCTCGGCTTTAGTCATTCATTGTCATGGCATGAGGGTTTCTAAGGTATGAGTGCAATTCATCTATTTTTGTGAGAATGTTTGCATTTTAATCTTAGTTTCAATCAGTAAAAAACACTTCTATTTACCTACATTTTTGTCAATGACCACAGCTCAGGTGAGATGGCTACTAAATTTTGAATGTTTTTAAACCCGGGATTTAACTTTCTGGTAATCAATACTGCTCTCAAATTAAACTTAGTATTGACATTTTTTATGTATACCCAGTACAGTGACTCCACTGCTAACACCTTCAAGGAACATAGGCGTGATAGCTGTAATTATTAAAGGTAATCTTTCTAATTGTTATTTCAAGCATAGGTTAATTAGCCTGAAAACTGGAAATGACATTTAAAAACTTATCAAAGAAACTCGTTAAAGGTCACTTTTGAATTTAGAAGTCCGATTATTCACTCCAACGACAATAGAGAACTGTCGTCACATAACTTGCACTCTGGCTGAGAATATTTCTTTTGTTATTTTTTTTTGGCCTATAACTGGGATTTACTTGAGGATATTGATGACCTTATGAAGCTGGCAATGATGGATCGTTTCAAGCGCAATGGTCGAGAACGAGTCACGGACGCTTGCTCCGAACTCGTCCATTGCATGATAATAAATAGAAAAAATGCAAGGACGTAACAGGACACTGTTTACCGTTAACCTGTGACGTCACGTATCTTAAGAAATGTCCAGTGCTCATTTCGCCTCTCGTATCACGCTACGAGCGCCCGCCGCCTGCTACCATGTATCTTCGAAGTAGAAATTGATATCATGATTTGTATCTACCCGGATTTATTTATTAATTTATTATTTATTTACACTTTATGAACATGCAAAAAAATACACTGTTTAAAGGCGGACTTAACGCCTTAGGCATATTCTACCAGTCTATCTTAGGGTGATGCAGAGACAAAACATAGTGCACAGGGACAGAAAATTTCCAAGAATAAAATATAATTACAAATACATTAAATACATACTGTATACATACAAAATATACAAAGTAGAGAGAGATAAAAATAGTGAAGTATAATATATTAATTGTTGGACGAGTCTGCTATATTGGTTCATAGCTACATGCAATTTGAGCTAAGAAGTTGTTATCCCATGTATTATCTTTTATATTATATCTCACATGACTCAAAATTGTTTTAGATTTGTTTAAATTGATCGTAAAGTTGTTTCTACGAAGAACGAGGATGTTCGCTCAATGGATCGTAATTGACGCTTGAGACAAACTGGTAGTAAATCATTGAAAAGTATCTCGCTGTCGTGCGGTGTTATAAAATGTAGATTTCGTTTGTTTTGTAGCAATCGAATTTGAATGGAAACCGTCAAGGCTAATTCCCGTAATTAAAACGTTTAAAATCTAGCTGCAACCTCATCTAAATTTGACTAAAAATGTGTCAAAAACACCTATAAGTTAATCATCGGTATTTTTGACAAATGGAGTCCGAGATTAAAATGTGAACGTTTTTAAAAATGTAGCAATTGCCTCTCTTATGTTTTTTGTATGTTGTGTTAAATCTACACTAATATTATAAAGAGGAAAGATTTGTCTTTTTGTGTGTTAGTGTATGTTTGTAATGAATAAACTCAAAATCTACTGAGCAGATTTCAAAAAAATTTCACCGTTATAAAGCTACTTTCACCCTGAGTAACAAAAGCTATATTATATTTTCTATAAAGTTAGGGATCTGTAAGGAAAATCACGCGAACGAAGACGCGGGGAGAGTGTTAGTATTATAAAATATTACATTGTACGCACTTGGTTTTTCGACAGTTTAAATAGGATTGACTGCCTCGTTGGTCTAGTGTTCGATTCCCGGGTCGGGCAAAGTGTTATTGGGATTTTCCATCAGGAATTTCTCAGTAGCAGCCTCGGAGTCTGAATTTGTGGCCGGTTGATTGCAATAGGCTCGCCCCCTATTACATGGGACTAAAAACATAACTGGCGAAATGTGGGTGTACTAATGGGTACACCTCTGCCTAACCCTTCGGGGATTACAGGCGTGTTGTTATGTTATGTTAAATAGGATTCATCTAAATTCTAGAATATTACGAATATGATGAACACAGTTTAACAAACAATAGCGTACTATTCTATATAAAATTATGTCATACCTCCCTCCCTCCGCTTTCATTTGGCAAAATGCTTCGGGATCCTATTCAGTAGGGATTTGGTTTCAAGCTGTATTTGCTTTGCTCTGTATTATAAAACAATGTAACGTGAATCTTGATTGAAACCTAGATTTGAATCTAGATTAGTATCAAATCTGTCAGTTTAATCTTAACTCATGAGTAAGTACTTATCGTTCTAGAATTCGGGCCTTGATTTAAAACTGATTATCTTGTTAATACAAATAAATGGACAATGGAATGCCATGCCATAGGACAAGGGGCAAGGGCAGCGCAGGGCTGGTTTTTGTGGGTTATCTTTAGGAAAGCCCTATGTCCAGCAGTGGACATCGTTCTGCTGATATGATGATGACGATGAGGGCAAAGGCCTATTCTTATATAGACGAAGAGAGAGAAGGCACGATCACCACGCTTGTTCAAGATGGATTAGTGATTTCAGACTAATTATAAGTCCGATGTTTTTCTTCGCCGATGTTACCTATGTCCAAGATAAACTTAGAAAGTACATATGAAAAAATCACATCGTTTCTTGCCCGGTTACGAAACCGCAACTACATGCATGAGAGGAGGGCATCTTAACCACTGGGCCATTACGCCATTTTCTTGTTATGAAGCAAAATGTCCATTTCATCTCAACTTTGAGCATTAACTTGTTATCATGATCACTGATACTAAAATAACTAATTGGTCGAAAGTTCAAAACTTTTGTAGTAAGTAAGTCAGAACAAGCTGTTGACTTTACACTTCTTAATCATAAATATCACAACTTATTCGCTTTACTGTACAAGTATTACATAAACTTATGTCTTTAAGTGTAACTTAGGTTATATATTTGAGTGATAACAACTTAAGTGGGCATATTGTTACGTTGCAAGTTTGTATGTGTATTAAACAAAAATTAAATAAATAACAAACATTGTTTAATTGTCATAAAAGCAGGTTACAGAAAAATGTGAGACCCCAGCTCTTGAGCTAGGTTGAGTACCTGTATGTCAGAAGCCAGAATTATCAAATATTATCATCATAACATAACATCACGTCTGTAATCCCCGAAGGGTTAGGCAGAGATGTACACATTAGTACACCCACATTTCGCTAGTTATGTTTTTAGTCCCATGTAGGGGGCGAGCCTATTGCCATCAACCGGGCACAAATCCAGACTCCGAGGCTGCTACTGAGAAATTCCTGATGGAAAAACCCAATAACTCTTTGCCCGACCTGGGAATCGAACCCAAGACCTCATGCACAGCAGTCGCGCTTGCGACCACTAGACCAACGAGGCAGTCATCTATCAATATTATTATCATTTATTCATTTACTGGACACAGTATTATAATACATTTTTAAATATAAAAAGAAACGTTAAAACATTTATATATTGTTTCATTTTCTTTATTTTACATATTTTTAAACATATTTTCCTTAAAAAAACAAACAATATAGTTAAAAAAAAAATATGTATAAAAATAATGCTGCGCCCGCAAGGAGGTAGTAAAACCCAAGCTACCGGCGGTTAGGGATCCAGAGAGAGGAACCTCCTCACTATGCGTGCCGTGTCCAAGGCAACCGCCTTCTGCATCTGACTCTTGATCCAGCCGTTGAGCGAAAGTTTCTCAAGGTGTTGGTCGAAACTTTTCGCTATTAAACCGTTCACTGACATGACAATCGGAACAATAATTGTCGAGTCCATACCCCACATGCTGGTCACCTCGTATATATATATTGTTATTATTATGAAATTAAGTTTTTGAAACAATCTTTTGGACTCTGCTGCTGTCGGGTAATAAAAATGATACAAGACTATTATTGGGTCACTGTAGGGCAAAGGCTTCTTCTTATACAGGAACGAGCATTAATTTTATCACCACGCTTGCTTGGCAGATTGGTGAAGCTTTTTTAGTTAGTTTTTTACTACTATTAGTTACTAGCCTTGGCCTGCGAATTCATCTGTGGATCGCGGATTTTCAAAAGGAAGCCCTCTCTCTGATCTACTTTATAAAAAAAAACAGAATCGGACCAGCAGTTCTGGAGAATATCTTTAAACAATAAATCAAACAAACGCTTCATTTTTATAATATTAGTATAGACAAGTTCAGGTTTCCTCATGATATTTCTACTTTTATTTATTTATTTAAACTTTATGCAACAAATGTACAAAGGCGGACTTAATGCCTTAGGCATTCTCTAACAGTCAACCAGAGGCGGTGAAGAGATAACATGGTAGGTGCAAGCAATTTTTACAAGAGTACCTAAAACAACAAAATCAGAGATTTAAAAAATAAAAAAGTACTAAAATATTTTACATAATAAAATAAAGTGTACACAAGTACAAAATAATTAAATTCTACATGCTTACTATATTACTTACTTTTACATACAGATAGTAGATACATACCTACTATGCATTGGTAAGGTCACATTGGTACTTGCCCGGTTTTAACCATTGCGCCTAAAATAAAAGGTTTAGGTTCTTAAAATATTCTGTCTTGATTTACAAGATAAACAAGACGCGTACGGGAAGTTGACTTCCTGAAATATTTTTGTTATGATTTCATGAGTTCAGAAATGTTTGGCAGCATCTGGTGGAAATGTTTTACTGAGAGTAAGGAAAGCGTCGCCGTCGCAGAGCAGGAAAAGCCGTTTAGTCCTACTACTATTACAAACGCAAATATTTGGATAGGAGGAAGGGGTGGATGGATGGATGGATGTTTGTTTATTACCTACTCTTTCACGCTCCGTTTCCAGATAATTCATAAAATTCTTACCTTAAATTAGCTATTTGGTACACATATAGATATTGATCTGGCTTAGTTTGGTAAAATACCGGATTTTTAATAAACGGGCATTGGCTTAATTTTGAAGTCTAGTTAGACGAAATCGGAAAAGCTAGTCATTTGCAGTATTTATATTGGTCGTGAGACAGATTTTTTTGCTAATTTCGTTTAGTATCTGCTATTTGTGAAATAAAATGTACCTAAATTGCCGTAGACGAAGAATTCTGCTGTATTGTGAGTGTATTTGCCTAAGACATGTACAAGTTGGTATTTTTAACTAAAACGTCACAATATTTTTATGCACAATATTATTATTAAACCATCCTCTTGAAATACTCTATCTATTGATAAAAACCACATTAAAATCCGTTGCATAGTTTAAAAGATCTAAACGTACAGACGACAGAAAGCGACATTATTTTTTAACTATGTAAGGATTTGGTTTAAGATTACTGCAAATCCTTGATAGCAACAACATTTCTATCCAAATAACATATAATTTCCAATTCTGTAACTTTCCTAATATCACTTTGATTAGTTTATCTTTCAATAATTATTTGATATTATGTAATAACAATCTTCAACTGAAATAATTCATTAAATTCAAGGCAACTTATAATTGCTTAATTTAAATTAAACTTTAAGTGGTTCTCGAGTTATTTAATCATCGTGAAAACTTGATCAAACGGCAACATTTGTATTTTGACGAAGCATGGCTTAGTAAGCCGTACGTAGCGTACTTAGAGACGTCTATTTTAGTTACAAAGTTATGACTATCATAATTAAAAAAAATAAAAATGGCGTTTTTTTTAGTAGAATTAGTAGCGTATTTCAATTCTTATAAAATCATCTAGCTGTCTGCCAAAAAAAAAGTGGCGTCAAAATCAGTCTAGCCATTTGGGAGGTACCCAAAACAAACTGTCAGAAAAACATAAAAAAAAATGTTAAAGTATTACTATCTAAGTCACCAGTATACAGGCTACTAAGTTTTTTTCTTTGTGGGCCTAGCTAAAGAATAGTCTGTAATAGGACTAACATGAATTCTGTCCAATTTCTTAACATAAAGACTGTTACATACCGTTTACGCCCGCTTGAAATTGCTAGACCAATGAAACATACAAATGAAACAGTGCATACAAATCTGAGATCAAGAATACGCTTCTGCCAAACGATTGTTATCTTAGAGTTCATTATTCCAAAGTTATTTGATCATGTAAACTCGTTCCAATAAGATTAGCCTTTACTTATTCTTGGCACTAACTGTGTGTATCTACAATTATTTTGGTTAGAATTTTCACATTGTACCGGGATTTTGTTAGATGACGCACAAGAGGAATTATGGTATAACAGCACGGCTCTTACAGCACATAATTTGCTATTCAAGTAAGGGCTTTAAGTCTTGTGTGTTAAAATATTTTTTTTAAATAACAAGACAATCTATTATTATTATTTTTTTTTGGAAATTTTCCGTACTTGTCCACTTATGTTTTAACTCTGCGTCACCCTAAGGTAGACTGGTAGAAAATGTCCAAGGCATTAAGTCTGCCTTTGTACAATGTATTTTTTTTTACATGTGCATAAAGTTGAATAAATAAATAATGTGCTTAATTAACGCTTGGATTTTTAGAGGCGATATCGACTGGGCAGTTGTCATTCTGAAATTTAGAATACCCCTTTTATAAATAATACTCGTATTTGTTAAGTGTAAGTAATTATTTATTAGCATTTTAGGGTTGCTAAAATAAACGTCGTAATTTCGTAATTTCTCTCATATTTCGATGGAATTGTAAAAAAATTAAATGATTTTGAATTTATATCGCTTATTAATTTCAAATCTATTCCAACATTTAAAGATGTACTCGTACAACGAACTATTATTGCAGGGTAGTAATTAAACACTGACAGACGTGGATCGGCTTGTTTTGACAGAATTAAACCATGTGCTTGTCGTGTGAAAATAAGCCTTAATACTCGTATCAAGAAGGAAGTATTTGCAATTTAAAAATCGACTAAATCGTTTCTTTTTTTTTACATTAGTAAAGTCATGCCAATATCATTTATGAAGATTACCAATTTTAGAAGGCTTTTAATCTAGAGCCTATTAATATTAATTTCATAATTAATAAAGGTACTTTTTAGCGTGGGAGTATGTTTCTAGAATCAATATTTAAGCATAAGTAATTTGGTTAACACCTTTCTAAATTCGTTTATTTGTGTGGGTTTTCGTTAAAGCAAAGGTCATAATATAAGTGTGTTTATAATTCGTTATCTTTATTGAAAATATTTGTAATCATCCCACTTATGTTGACGGTGAAGACGGTTTTAATTAAATGTCATCCATTATAAAAAATATTAAGGCAACTCTTCACTTTTGAAGTAGAATGTCTTGCTACGCTTATCTGTATTGTACAGTTACTTGTTTTTGCTTTGTGTCGGACTCGGAACTTAACATAACATAACGCCTGTAATCCCCGAAGGGTTAGGCAGAGGTGCACACATTAGTACACCCACATTTCGCCAGTTATGTTTTTAGTCACATGTAATAGGGGGCGAGCCTATTGCCATCAACCGGGAATAAATCCAGACGTCGAGGCTGCTACTGAGAAATCGGAACTCATCGGAACTCGAAACTTATTGTATGTTTATTTTTTTCTAAGACTACTATAAAATTTATAATTAAAAAAAAAATGTATAGCTTCTTGCAATCCGTCCAACAAATTATGTACTTATAGTTTTAAGATTCAGTGAATGTATATTCTTATGAGAATAAAGTTATCTCAAACCAGAATGTATCACGAAGTAACATTTTTTTTCTCTGACAATATTTGTTAATGCAACGCGTATATATTATAAGTTTATTTCGTTATGTCATATTTATTACAAGTTTTTTTCTTTTAAGTTATAAAGCTCTTGCAACTCGATGTTTGGCCGAGATAAACTCTGGAACCGAAAAATTCCGCAGCCCAGGCAGAGGCCTTTGCCCTGCAGTGATATAGTAACATAGGCCTCCCCTATAGATTTCCAATAGAACCGGTTGGAAGTGGCTTGCATCCAGCGCGTCCTGTGGTCTTTATCAGATCGTCTGACCACCTTGTGGGTGTACGTCCTATGCTGCGGAATGGGAAAATAATAGGTTGACATTATTACTGAACATCTGTTATAGAGTTTTCTTGACGCAGATAAAGTGCCAAGCGCTGTAACAGACAGTCGTTTCAGGTTTTCAGTACTCCGCGAGAAATATGAGTGCCGACAGTTTTCAATTTAGCGAAACAAGTTCTATTGAATTTAGTGAGCTGCGGCTGCTGCAACAGGACCTTGTCATCCCATGATGTAATCATTTATTAACTTTTGCGTTTCGTTATGGAACATTGGTCGGTAGGTTGAGAAAGATTGTACGAAAGTTTTTTTATATTATGCCATTCAATTGTGATACAAGTCATCTATCACTCTCTGCATAGATAACGCGTGCACGCCTACCGAATCGACAATTTATGTTACAGCTTAAAATTCGGTTGATATTATCAAAAGGACAAAAAATGCTATTATTTTGGGAGTTTTGTAAAATAAGATCTTTATTTTACAAGTATAGGGCAGATGAAAGCAGTTACAAAGAGCTTATTTGACCACTCCTAAATAGATACATAATAGTCATCAGTTATATTTAAAAGTAAATCTCCACATTCGTTCTCAAAACATATGTTTACACATTTATTTTAACACACTAAAAAAAAAAGGAATTACATATTATAATATACATTTTTAAAAGTACCCAGTACCAGTACCCCCTCGTAATTACCCAGTTACTGGGTTGTGGAGGTCAGATAGGCAGTCCCTCCATGTAAAATACTGGTATTCAGCTGCATCCGGTTAGACTAGGAGCCGACCCCAACATAGTTGGGAAAAGGCTAGGCAAATGATGATACATTTTTAAAAGTATATATACCTATTATTTATATTTGTTTATTATATTAGTTTACCTTGTAGGTAAGGGGAATCTTGGCGGATTTATTAAAAGATGCAGCAAATTACACGGAAGACGATCATGAAACACTAGCGACAAATCCATTAAAAAAATCGTACTTGACAGTGCGTATAAGGCTTTAGGGGAAGTCGTAGAAGTATGCATTAGCGAAAATGTTATCTGTTTTGTAAATAAATAGCACTATTTCAGTCAAACATGAAATAAACTTAACCCACCCGTGCGTAACCTGTCACTTTTCGCTAGTTTCGCTACGACAACGCACGAACATAGAATAGATAGATACAGAAGATAAACTCCACGCATACATTGACAAGTAGGTAGTGGCAATTGTCCGTCTTTAAATGTTTTTTTTTTAAATTTATTTAATACTTGTGTTTTGGTTTGAGCTTTTGAAAACATTTTTTTTTTTTTTATGTTATGTGCGCCGCTTTTTCAAGAAAAATAGTTTTTCTTTCTTTGAGTGCAAACGGTAATCTCAAATTATTTCAAACGTATTCTAGGGAGCTTGCTCTTGCGATTTAAGAGCCATCACATACATAATCAGGCTTTTTTGTTTGCGTGGCCGAATTATTCGGTGTTCGGCTTCTCATAAGATTTTAATATTAAATTCGTTACAAGTAAAAATTGAATTGATTGTGTGGATTGACAAAAATTAAATACAATACAGTTACTATTTAAAAATTAAGACATAAAATCATTCTTTTTCCCCCTTTTTTTACTCAAAAGTCCGACTTAACCCCTATCTGTGTGTGTCCGTACGTTTTCGCTCTTTGCATAAAGTGGTCTTTCTGTCCTTATGTGTACTTTGCATGAACGCCATCATTTCCAACAACGCATTCCTGTTTCACGAACCATTGACCGTGTTAATTCGTTCACCCCTCTGTTCTGTTATTGTTTACTTTTCATTCGTTCGTCCTATAGTGTGTCAACTGGGATGTTCGTATCGATTGCGCTCGATTCTAATACGATTTCGATTCTAAAAATAACGATACTAGAATTTTATTTTTAGGACTTTTGATTCCGACTGAGCGAACAGTTTGCTTCCTACGAGGTGGACTGACGACCTGGTGAAGGTTGCGGGAAACTGTCAGATGAGGGCAGCTCAGCTTTAGGGAAAGTCTATGACCAGCAGTGGACGTCGTTGTTAAACCTTGTGTGGAAAATTACAACGAAAAAAGAATCAGGCAAATCAGTACAGCTGTTCTCAAGTGCACATAGGAACACATTTAGCCTTTCGGTTTTATGTATAGATAAATTTAAAAAAGATTTTAAGCTAGTTAATATTATTTTTTTTAAACCGCCTTGTCAGCCTTCGTGGCGGGACTGTTAAGTTTTTCCAATTTAGAACAGATTTTATCTCATAAGTATAAACTACTCAAATAAGGTTGAATGTGGCTAAACTAGTCTCTACAGGGCCGCGAAGTTTTTCAAACTTCGAAGGTCTCTTTATAGAACATTTTTTATCCAAACTTCAACAAAGGACAACCCCGAAAACTTACAAATGATCTCTTCCTTACGGTTATCGATAATGGGATTATCATAAAATACGGTTGCTGCTAAACTAAGCTCGGATGTCAGATATTGATCACGTTCGTGTCATTGGCAACATCTGTGACGTCATTGTCCTCTTGGTTAATGACAGACTGTGATATTGTAAGTTTCGGGTCATTGACAGCTGGATGTAAATGAGGGTTAAGTGGAATGTAGAAAGAAGAGGTGGATTTTGTGCGTTTAGTTGGTATTTTGTTTTATATCGGTCTTTGGATACGCGTAGAATATTTAGATGAGAAGCTTGAACGTTCATTGATACATAGCCAGAGAAAAAATAGTTGTTATGATAAAGTATTGTTCTTTTTTACAACACAAGTAAAATAAATAAGTCATCGTTTAAAAAAAAAACTACGTTAAAACAAAGTAGAAAAATATAAGAAAAGAAAATAAACTTTCAAAAAGTCAACCGGAAAAAAAATCTAAAAATGCATTTTATTCAGCTTCAAGTATAGAAGAAAATTTCTGTGTATGTAGTATTTGGTCCTTCGTTCCATAAAACAGTACACAAGGCCCAATATCATCGTAAGTTCAGCTCATAACTGTGCATAAGTAATGTTCGACCCATCGTATGCGAGGACCGCAATGACCTAGTTCGCTTTACTGACTTTTACTGTTAGTGGATGATACGTTGATAGTGTTTTGTTTTTGTTTCATTCATTAGTTTGTTTACTTTTCTTTGTTTTGTTTTTGTTTTTTTACTTTTAGATGGACTGTTGCCCGTTAGTGTGATGTTTTATTTAGACGTTTATTACCCCGAGCATGAAATGTGTAGTTTTATGAGGGTTAAAATTAGAAATAAACTTTTTTCGCATCGCAAGCTTGGAATATATGTGTACAGTGCTTTCTACTTGCTCATAAACCTAAAAAGGGGTCATTTTGAACAACTTTTACTATGGGACTAATCTTGAATACTCAAACATGACCCTTTTTCTTGTGCCCACAACTATGTTAAAGTCAGTAAGTAAAGTTCTAGGTTAGGAATCATAAAACAGCTTCTAGCACTACCCAATAGTGGAGCTATTTATTCTCGAAATATTTTTTGTAATCAGCTACTTACAGAAAAATAATTTTACTTCTTGAAAAATTGGTATTAGACTAGTTTAAAGAAAATATTAACGTTTCCTACTATTTTCAAAAATTATATAACAAAAATACTGTGTCTTCACGTAAACCGTTTTTAAATTGCTTTCAAACGTTGCAAAGAATTGTTCTCAATGGAAATTCTTCATTTCGGAAACCATTCGTGTTTGGTGCCATGTTATTATTTTGTGAATCGTTAACTTATAAAAGATTTCCTGTTTGTAATAACCTTGTTTAATAACACTAAAGACGTTTTATTATTTACATCTGGGGATTTGGTAAACATTTGAATGGAAAAGAGTTTATATTGAGCAACTGGGTTGTTTTCGTAAAATAATAAAACGGGTACTTTTCAGTATGGTATCTAAGACTCGAGAATTTTAGAGCTTATTTGAATGCCTAGAAAATGAAAAGCCCAATAATAATTATATAACCGGCCTATTATTGTCCCACTGTGCACATAATGCACGAGTATTGATCATCAAGTTCGCTTAGGCGGATTGGCAAAAAATAAATCATTTATAAGTTCAAATTTACTCACGATTTTTAATACACCCTGTCTGTAATACCTTGCAGTGGAAAAATAATAGGCTGGTATTTTGATTATTAATTAGAATTTTATCTCATTAATTTTATCAATACACTAATTACGTTAATTAAGAGAACAAATCTCTCTTCCGTAAACTTATTCACGTAGAAACAAAATAAAGTAAAATTGAGTCATTAAATTACGACAAAAATGACCTTCCGTTTCTTTCAATTATAAATATCCACGTGATTGCACTAATTATCGTAATACGAGATTAGGGAATACTTTCTATCTTCGTATCTAGTTACTATTTTCGTATCCAATTAACCATGTCATCCTGCTTTTTCAATTATTTTTTTCAATATACGGAAAAATTTCATCGCGAGTTTTTCCGTATATTGGGAAAAAAATATGACATGTATTTTTAAGACTTAGGAAGGTAAAATTTCATGACCTAACAAACTTATATGTAATTTGGCAGCTTCGAAAGAAAATGATTTATAATTGATATTTCATCCCTGAAACTTTTGACACCTTTTCACCCAGAAATTAATGTGTCAATATTGTACGTAAAAAGTTTTGTACGAAAAAAGTCAAGGTGCCGTGGTAAGTACCTACCCTTTTAAAAATACACAAAGCTGTGAAGATCGAAATAGAGTGTCATCTTTAAGCGAAGCTTTAAAAAATACCTATTTTTAATGAAATACGCAAAACATATATCATTGTCTTATGTTACTCTGCCTAGTCCTTCGGTAATTACTGGCGTGATGTTATGTTTATGTACTCTTACCATATAAAATCTCAACACCTTACCAAACTTGGAAAATCCCACATCACATTCATTTTAATTAAATAAATACTATTCGATTGACCTTGTTGTGCAATCGGTTTGATTCCGCGCGAAATTTCAAGCCGCGTCCTTCGATCTGTCCTTCAACCAAGGATGAATCCTTGGCTTTTGGGCATGCAGGCTTAGGGACCACGTGAAACATGAATGGGAGAATGGAATTGTACAATTAAGCTTCGTTTTGTAAATACAAATAAATCGATAATATCTCAATTATTAAATTAATCACATCAAACTAATTTAATATACTGAATATGTTTCATTACTATTCAGAAATAACAATTAAATGTACGTTTCAAACTTTTACTAACAATGGATTAAAAATAAATCAGCGTTATAATAATAAATATGGAAGAAATTTTAACGTGTGTTGGACGTTTTTTTTTTTTATTCTTTCGTTCGCTCTTTGGTGGTTGCTTATAAATGTACATATGTAGTTCGGAGAACTAAATACAATATTAAGGTTTTACATGGTCGTAGGAAAACCCGACCTTTGCTTTACACGGAAAACGTTTCAGCTGGAATTTGTTAAAGCTTATCACATGCCCTTGCGGGCCCGAAGGACCAGTAATATTGGTATCCAGTATTATTATTACTTTTTTGGTCCTTCGAGCCTGTTGAAATTATCAAAAGAAATCAATATCTAGGGTGCAAATTTGGATATTCAAGTAAGTATTGTGCGAATAAAAATTGGAATAAGGTTCGAAAGATTTCTTGACTTGTTAGTACTTTTAATGTGATTGTGTGAAACCTTTCTTAAGGATTCTTTGTGATTCGAGACGAGGAAAAGGATTGTAATATTAACCACGGTCTGGTGGTATTGTAGGGACCTCTTGTGAGAAAAACGATTTATTTGGAAGGTAATTTCTTTTTTATTCACTAAAATTACTAGGACTGTAATACTACATTTATTTTATTAGTCATACTTAAAATGCGGATGTTACACCATCAACCAATAAGGCACAACTTCTGTTCTTTATTATATTTTTTCCTAAAAACCTGATTAATTTTTAATTTAATTTACGACTGTCTATCTGACCTTCATAATCCATAAGTGAGTAATATTATCACCCCTTGGTAAAACTGAGTGTCAGGCTTTCGGGTTTGTGACGATCCATAAAGACTGTCAACGATCCGCGTATGACAACTTAACGTGCTTTCCTAGGCACGGTGGAGTCAGGGTGTGTAAAGATGTCTACCCATCCACGGACCCACCCTGGTAAGCGTAGCTTAACCTGATGGATAGACTTGTACGGCTGTTATTACTTAGCCATGAGCTGTTAAATCACTAAACGTGTACGAAATTAATTTCTGTACCTACGGATTTTTCCAAACAATTTGACTTTCACGAAACTCGAGCCGATTGATCTTCATTTGTCAACATCAGATTTGCATTTCCAATTTGTAATCTACAAAGCCTTCATTTTTGGGACTACTTAAAAGGTCTATTGTTGAAGCTTCGAGTCGAAAGTCATTCACCATGATTCTTGCTATTCTCAAGGGATTCTTGCAGACAAACAATTTTTTGCCTACTGAATTGGAAAGCTAAAAATAGGCAAGAATATTTTATTCTTAAATTTTTATTTAAATGGTTATCTAGAATGTGCTGATTTGCATCCAAGTTAAATTCAAGGTGGTAACTATGCTAGTGATTCTCAATACGAATAAATCATACAGTAAAAAGTTTTTTTTTTAGTTTATAATTTTTGAATTCAAACTAGCCATCTTGTTGCACGCAAAAATTAATATAGGTATCGCGCGACACCGCCTACTTCAGACGCAACGGCGCGTTGGTTTTTGTAGATGTAATACCTATATAGTCGGGGGCGCGGATCATTTTTCAAATGTATACCGGATTCTCGACTCATGGTAGCAGGGGGCTTAGACAAAGTAACATCGCTTCGTCGATTGACCACGTGACTTAACGCGGCTTATGTCAATCCCATACATTTTAGTCTTTCATGTAGTCATCGCTTCGTCGATTGACCACGTGACTTACCGCGGCTTATGTCAATCCCATACATTTTAGTCTTTTCTAACTTTGTTATCGTTTTGAAATTGTTACTTTGTCTAAGCCCCCAGGAAGTACCGTGGAGTTTTAGTCGCTAAGAGATATTTTTATACTGTGCTAAAAGTTCGACGTAACCCTCCGTTGTTCCTAAACGGCGAGGGTATCCTTAAGAATTTCCACGCAAGAAAAAAAAAGTATGAAGCAATATTAAGATAACATTATGTAAATAGTAATAAAACTCTATAATCAATAGTTTATTATGTACTGTCAGATATTTCAGCTGAGCTATTTTTATCTCAACTCAAATATTTAGATACAAGAAAAGAGATAATTGTGTCGCACGAGACGATAGTAATAGGTACAACGTTATAAAGTTATTATTTTTAACTCCGAGGCACGTGTAGAATAGACCACGCCTACCTATCTATACAAACAAACAAAATTGAAGCGTCTGTTTGTAATATCAAAATATCAGGGTTAATAAAATAAATGAGAATATTTTCACGGCACTTATAGGAAAAATATACATTAAAAAAAAGATTTCTCTGAAGGCTATTTGCTCCGAAAAGACTAAACTGATTATGACGGCTTTCACTGGCAGATAACTGATGTTATAAGGAGTAAGAAAGAAAGAAATAAAAAATCTTTATTGACATAGACAACGTCCTCACAAAAAAAAATAGGAATAAAAATTATTGTGTGCCCCAGAAACTTGGCTGTTATTTTATTAAAAAAATTATAGTCCGGTAGAAAAAAAATACCTCGCTGAAAACTGACATTCACGCGAACGAACACGCGGTCTTAAGCTAGTTGTTTGATACAATTTAATTCTGCTAGGGGCGAAAAGACAAACGAAGTTTTAATTGCTTGTATAGCTTTTTAACAGATGTAGGAAAAGGCTTAACGTGTTTTTCAGTGAATTTAATCCTATTAAAATTTCGGAGTAAATATTTAGGTGGTGTGTCGATGTGAATTTGAAAGCTTTTGTAAACGTTAAATGTGTATGTAATTATTTCAGCCTTTGTCCCCCTGCAGGACAAAGGCCCACACTTGCTTAAGGCGGATAGGTGATTCAGACTTATATAACTATGAAAGACCAGCAGGCTTACTCTTGAACAAAATAAAACGAGAATGAGATTGGAATCGACTGCATGTTTGACTA
Organism: Hoplodrina ambigua; assembly: GCA_949774945.1. NCBI lineage: Eukaryota > Metazoa > Arthropoda > Insecta > Lepidoptera > Noctuidae > Hoplodrina > Hoplodrina ambigua. The sequence goes on from OX458967.1 coordinate 11,933,653, forward strand.
CAGCGATTGACATGAGGTTGCCATACAAATGAAAACGTAAATTACCAAATTTTAAAATATTAAATAACTCGTTAATTCTATAAATAAATGTCTTCTTATATTTATTGGAATTGAAACTGGATCGGATGTACATGTAATGTCGATTCCAATCTCATTGTCGATTTTGTTCTAGAGTAAGCCTACAGGTATTATCCTTGCGATTTTTTCGTCCACCGATGTCAGTGATGTATTTACCTACAGTCACGAGCAAAAACAAGTATACACTTAGCTACATTACGAAGCTATTTTTTTCGACTATATTGATTGAAATGTCATGTTTTTAAGAATATACGAGTATTATTTTGAATTCAATACTACTATGAAATAGGTCTTTCTCACAAAGCAATGGATTATCACTTTTAACTTACGACCTTTCGACGCCTTGTGCGAATTCTTGTAGGTACTGTTTTTATGCATATTATTATATAAAAAGATGTGAAGATGATGTACGTCCTGTACCGCGTGTTCACAGCAATTCAAACCTTAGCATACTACTGCATTTATGACCGCTTACTGTACATTGAATCGAGCATTTAAAAAAATCCAATTACTTAACTGATTCATAATTTTCATGAAGGAAATGAAATTTCAAATTAACTTTTATTACGGTCGTTGGTACAATTTCGTGCGCGCTTTCCTGTGTGATGTCATATAACTTCAACATCTGTTGCTCCAATATGTCATTAATATGTGGATCCAGACGTCTGACATCGCATAAACAATTGCTGAGGATGTCCGGCGCTGGCGCAAACTCAAAGAGAACTTTGTTTATTTAGCATTGATATTGCCAATTGGAATTTGTTATTGGGTATATTTCCTTTGATTATAGCGCGTAATGAGTGGATTATGTGGATTAATTTGAACGGAGCTTGTGTGTTATTTATGAGATTATTTGAAGATTTTAAAGAGACTTCTATAATTAATTATTCGATTTGATAAAACGCTAATTGCAATCGCTATTTTTTATTTTTAATAGTAGGTTTTTAATCAACCATCTTATTATTTAAGTATTTATCCTATTTTGGTCTGCTGTTGTACTGATTTTTGGTGTTCATTGATAAAAACTAATATTTCGAGAACGAATTGTATTGTTCGATTATTTTAGACAAACGCAATCATAAACATCATAAGCATTGTATTGTTATTTTTTTTTATCAGTTAGAAATATTTATTTTTGTTTCTTTTTTGTTTTTGTAGTTATTTTTTGTGTATTATACTTGTATTATAATCCATACTAATATTATAAATGCGTACGTGTGTCTGTCTGTCTGTATGTCTGATACCTCTTCACGCATAAACCGCTGAATCGGTTTTTAGACCCGGGGAAGGACATAGGCTACTTTTTATTAGACTTCGACTTCTTCTGCGTCCGCGTTAACCAACATTTGCGCGGACGAAGTCGCGGGCAAAAGCTAGTAATAAATATACACATACATTGTTCAATGCTATCGAATTAGAAGAATATTTTAATAAAATACCTATCTGTATTTATCAACATCGTTATTTCTAATACCCTTCGCCATTATCCTCCATACTTCATTACTTATGCGTGGAAAATAAAACGGGAAAATCAGAAATGTATAATAAATTCCCGTACGTTATTTGCCGCCATTTTTCTAACAAAACTGTTAGAGTACGGCACCGCTAAGAGCTTCAATATCCTGCATTTAGTGGTTTTGATTTACTTTATTTCCCTAAAGAGAATAAGGAGTTTTCCAGTTACTAGAGGAAAATCAATAGCTGATTTGTTTTGTTTTTGACCCCCGACGATAAAACGATGGGGTGTAAGTTTGACGTGTCAGAGTGTGAGGGTGTGTATGTCTGTCTGTGGCATCGAACCACCTAATAAAAGTCCAAGTTTCCTAACAATGTTTTCCTTCACCGATGATAGTGATATTCAAGTTCAAGTTAGATTGTACAGTCAGCAAAAGAGATAGGTATGCAGGGTCATCAGATATAGTTGAAGTTTTCTTAGAATATGGATGTCATCTTTTTAAACACATGGTATGCAATAAATAAATATGAATATGAATATGTCTTAACTGAATTAATAAAATGTTTATTAACAACTTTTTTAAATAAATGACATTTGAAAACCTCCAGAAAACTTCAACTACAGAGTGTTAGTGTAAACACCGTTATCCTTGAAACCAGTGGTTTGGTTTCACTAATAGAACGTAAATTCAATGAAAAAAAAATTTTTTTTTTTAAAGTAAAGTCTCCATTTTTCCTCAAAATTATTTAATCCTGTATTACAATGATGTAATTAGTTAAAACTTATGTAGGTAGTTATAACAGACGGCCAGTGCAGCAGGTCAACGCCCTTTGCGGTGATTACGTAACTCGGGCGCATAGTATCCATGAATTTATGGACTGTGTCGGACAGTTTTTTTTTTAATTTTTGAAAGTAAACTTTGTTTGTTTATTTTTAAATTCAGATAAACATTTTTTATAATAAATCAAGTACCTAGGGTTTTAGTGACAACGGTATTTACACTAACAGTCTGTATAACTGACCCTGCATACCTGTCTCTTTTGTTGACTGTACTTATGAATTGAAAAAGTCACATTGGTCCTTGGTTTATGGTATTCTATTCTTGCCCAGATTTAAACAACCTCATGTACCTACCTGCGTAGGCGGGTGACCTAACCACTGGGCCATCACAAATACTTATTTTTTAAATAAATATTATTCAGAACTAGGTTTCGATAAGCTGTCAACTACTGTCAGCTCTATGATATTTATCAATATTATCGAGTTGATAGAAAATCCTAGTCAGTAGTTGTGGTTGTCGCGTATTTTAATATTCAGGTTAAAAAGGTATTAGGTTCTGATACTTTAACGTACTTTTATGGCACAATAACACTAGAGTAGTGATAACAAAGTAAATAATAGTAGATAGTGCTGATTCACAATGATTACGAGTAGGAATATTATTGAATAGAATAGATAAATTTAAAAAGGGTTTATACAATATTAGCTTTTGCTTGTGACTTCGTCCGCGTAGATTTCAGAATTCAGTCAAACTTCTATACTATCGCATGGGAACAGAAAAATGTTATAAATTATACTATAGATCAATATCTAATTATGTGCCATAACTAATTTCAGTGAGGATTAAAAACTTATTTCATAAAACAAAATAATTTATTTATGTATTGTTTATTTATTCATAAATAACCAACTTATATTTGCACCAGACATATAAGTTATTGGCCAATAAATTAATAACCTTACTTAATAACTAAACACAAAAAACATAAAAAAGAGAAACATAAAACATACAATTTAACAGAATTACAGTTGATGAAACAAAACTAGAAAAGGGTAAAAAGAGGCTTGTACCAAGGAGGGCGACAGAACTGGCTATAAATAAAAGAAATAAAAAACCAGAAAAAACATAACATAACATCATAACATAACATCACGCCTGTAATCCCCGAAGGGTTAGGCAGAGGTGTACCCATTGTACACCCACATTTTGTCAGTTATGTTTAAGTCCCATGTAATAGGGGGCGAGCCTATTGCCATCAACCTGGGCACAAATCCAGACTCCGAGGCTGCTACTAAGAAATTCCTGATGGAAAAACCAAGTAACACTTTGTAACACCCGACCTGGGAATCGAACCCAAGACCTCATGCTCAGCAGTCGCACATTGCGACCACTAGACCAACGAGGCAGACCAAAAAAACATACTAAATAAAAAAATAAATAAAACAAATGCGCAATCTTCTTATGCCTCGACCAAAATACTCTAAAACATTACAACGCTATACGCTACATCAAAAGATTTCAATTCGGCGAAACACCCAAAATTTTGGGGTCAGAATCCCTCTATATGGCTGAATATATTTCCCGGAGATCTCTCGTGGAAATGAGTCCTTTTCCAGAGGCCACTTGATTATAATAATGAGACTAGCGTATTAGGCTAGATCCTTGCAAGAATAATTACGGGTGCCTTTTAGTCTGCAGTATTCTTTTAAGTAAAATGTTTGGGTTTTTTGTAGCGGTTGAGTTTGTATCGTGTTCTTTTGATTTTTTTTTGTCAACTGTTTCGGTCCTGAAAGCCAGTTCCTGCAAATTAATTAGAATATTTTTGCCAGATTGAGACTTAAAATTAGAAAGGGAATGTACCTAATTGACAATACGTAAGTTGTACGTTTGTAGTTGCAAGAAAGCTCAGCGCGGAATTTTTTAAAAATCGAATCTGCGAACATTTTCATGGTTGATGATGAATTTGGTTAAATTGAACCACGTCTAATTTCTCTCATTTTTTAAAGAGATTTTATTGATTCTAAGAATAACTTTTGAATGTACATTAAACTGTTATTGCTTATTAATAATGTGACAAAATGAACAAACAAAATAAATGGGTAAGTCTAACATAATTAATGTTGTTGAGTGATAGTAGGATAACTCGTTTTGGCAGAATTCAGTGCAATTCCTAACTTAGAAACACCTTGTTATACTAGATTATATCTTGTAAACATAAATTACGACACCACAAACACTGTACAAACATAATTTTCGTCAAACCTGCAATCATTCCGTCGAATAGTCGTAAAACCTCAATGATATATGGCGTTGAGCTAATTAAAAGGAAAACAATGGTTCTGACATCTGTCACTATAGTAAATAACAAAGGTAAATAAGCATCAGTTGTTAATATACAAGTCAAGGTCAAAGGGGCAGCGTGGAGAGTGTGTTTGACTTTCTTTTGTTATTTTTTTATGGGAATACATTAAGTAATGATAATTAGATGAAGTCTGTCAGTTACAAACTTAGAATTATGTGCAATTAAAGGCTACTGAAACAAACGCCTTTTCAGTATTTATATTTCATGGTGGCGAATCTCATTGGAGATCAGTCAGGTACGCAGGAGATATTAGTGCACAAGTATGTGCGCAAAAACAGGTGCACTTCCTCTTCCTCACTTTCATAGTCCGATGAGACGGCAATGCGCTACGATTGGGGAGAAATCAGGCGCAAAAAAAAAACAAAAAAAAGGGCTCATTGCTTTATGTGCTTTCCGAGGCACGGGGGTGTCACATCACCAACTTCCTAACTCTTCTGAGAAATTTCTGATGGAAAAACCCAATAACAAATCCTCATGCTCAGCAGTCGCGCTTTGCGACCACTAAACCAACGAGGTAGTACGTATACGGACTAGGTTATTTTTAGTTTTATTCCGAAGTCTACGCAAACGAAGTCGCGGACAGGAGCTAGTAGTAGATATTTTGATATAACACATACTCAAATATCCTTGTATAAGGTTTTAGTAGTACTGTAGAATAAGCAAATTCCTTAGAAGTACTTGCGAATCAGTCATCGATCACGCAACCCGAGTTAATAATAAATTTCAAAGGCATTCGCTGAGAACTGAGGGAATTATAACCACCTGTCCCGTTCAGTATATTATAGTCTGAGAGTCAGGAGTCGCTAGACCTACGTCATCTAACTATGGCTGAAATTTTAGAAATAGATAGAGGGATATGTTCGAATTAGGGAGCAATTGTACTAACTTTTAGGAATGATTGCAGGCTAAAATAAGATTGCAACTAGAATTTGAACGTTTTTAATTAGTAGATTTGACTTTCAGGTTTAAAAGACTGTAAAAGTGAAAGTTTAAGTGAGACGACCGACTTTTATATTTCTTGTTAAATAAAAACCAGGCAAAATTTCAGGCAGACACTTGAAGAAAGTTATCCACGAAAACTGTGTGGCAATGATGAATAATGACTCGGCATTAAGTATGTATCCTTATCAATGACATACTCCTTCTTGTATTCTCAAAATTTCAGCCATGTTAAGATGACGTAAGTCTAACGACATTGGGGTCTTGGACCATTTTAAGTGTTTAGTCAAGCTTACGTTGCAATTGTAAGCGTATAGAATTATCCTGCAAACCTGAAGGTGTGTTATGATATTGTTCTTGAAACAATTACATTGTTAGTTTGCGAGTTGCAAAAGTATTCGTTTATGAATTGAATAATTGATTATGAACTAAAACTCATAACAAATAGAGTTGAAATTTGAATGCAAGATCTTATTTCATTTGAGATTTTTTATCTTGAACGCAATTATGCATTTCGAACTCTATTGCTGTTGTGTAAAGGTCCGCGATGATTGATAGACTCTCATGTGAGTAGTTTTGAAAGAATCTCAAGTTTTTGTTAAAATAATGTGACGAACTTTTTATTCGACTACGACGAAGCATAAAAGGACGGTTATTTGTTTGATCTGTTTGTATGTCCGCTCGTAACTATTCAAATGCTTAACCGATTTGGATAAATGATGAGTGATTACATTTATGGAACTAAATAGAATTGACACTAGAATCTATGGACTATGTCTGAAAACAATGCTTTACTATTATTACTCGTATTATTAGACATGTCTTGATAGCGCGACATTTAATTTAAAAAATCTAAACAATTTCTAACAAAAGTGTTTCCAGATTTTTCCGGAACATTTTAAAAATATGATTAAAAAGCGTATGTCTTCGTTACATGCAATCTATTTACAATATTATGCGTCATTGAAAGACGAATTCAACCATAACATGTTTGTTGGCGAGAACATATCACATGATTTGTAAAAAAAAATTGTAGTAGGTACTAAAATAAAATATTGTAAATGCTCTATACGAAAGTTCTACGAAGAGCTGTTGACAATCTGGCGATGACATGGCTTTTGGTTATGGATGACTAACTTCCGCCTGCGGCTTCGTTCACGTGGATGTCAATTACACTATGAAACATAGCCTATTGCACTCGGCAATTATATTTTTATTGCCGGAAAAGTACTGTAGGTACTTCAAATAAAATAAAACAAAAAACCCATTTCTTTATAATATTACTAGCTTCTACCCTCGACTTCGTCTGCGTGGTTTTTATCACTCCCGTTCAGTTACATCGATGGTTATTCCGTTTCCGTGAGACTTAGCGTGATGTTATATATTATTCTATTCCACGTGAATCCGGGTATCATATACCTACCTAACAAGATTTATTTCAATCCAACTGATGATTTCAGTCAGTAGCGCGTTTAAACAAACAAAAAAACTCTTCAGCTATATTTTAGATATTATAAAATAATAAATAGAACCTCCTTATAGCGAAACCTAGTTGCTTAAGAACATTCGTAATTCAAAACAAGCCGGATTTCATCATCCGCGTTAATTTCCTTCATTGAACCTAATCTCAAACAACCCGTTAATTGGCCGTATCATCATCCTGTACATCAATATTGGATAAGTAAACAAGATGATTTAGAAAAACCCATATCAACGTCATCCATTTTTTTTTGTATCGTTTGATATAAATATGAAATACTAGCTTTTGTTTGTAACTTCGTCCGCCGGCTTAATTTCAACTGCGTTTTTGGTTACTGCTCTACTCCAGTTAGTCATAGCGTAATTTTATATAGCCTATACTATTCCTCATGAGTCTAGCTATTATAATACATCCGCCATTTTACAATTATTTTTCTACATTATTTCTATAAAGTTTAATAAATAAATGTACAAACATTTTTTTCCGACCCGACTCCTAACATTAACGCGCTTAAACAAACAAACAAAAATCTCCTCAGCTTTATTATTTTAGTATATACAGATTTTACGCAGGTAATCGAGACGGCTTGGATTTTGTGACACAAATTTCAGCTGAGAAGAAAAAGCTTTGACTTCGTAATACAAGCAAATCGTGTCAATAGATCAGTCATTCAGATTGATTGAGCGTAGTAAAATATGTCTCCTCTCAGCAGGATTGTTTTCAGGTAGATTCGATCAGGAACAAAGTTCGTAAAAGTTCCTGATGTTTGTAAGTTGTAAAATACCTAATAACTCAGCGGCAATCCAGTTTGACTAACTCTAATATTTTCTTATTCATATTTCTCATACAAAAATATTTGATCTAAGTAAGTTCCATCTTTATCACATCCAGTCTTTCTACTTTATGAAACGGTTTTTATTGTTAATAGTTTTAACTTCGCATAAATTGTCACTGGCCAGTTGGTTTGAATGACGTAAATGCAGTTAGGAAATAAAAGTGTTGTAAGTACTAAAAAATAATAGTGCAGCAACATTGTTTTTTACGTCATTCTATTTTTAAAATAAGCATCTTAATGTTCCGCCATGTTTTAAACTATTTGATTCTATTTTTAAATTTGTTTGGGTGAGTCATTTTTGCTCACGACTTTTTCCGCGTCTCGAGGGTAAGCTTAACCTTTTTTTTTAAATATTATTAGGTTTTTATTTGTTAAAGAAACCTTATTATGGGTGTAAAACAACACGTTTCTTCCATCGTCAAAGTTCCTGAAGACTAAACTAAACTTTTATTACCTCCACGACTTCGTGTTGACGACCCCCTCACGCATTCGTAAGTACAATGTTTTGAGTGCGTTACATTGCACGCTACCATAAACAGTGTCTAATTTTTCACATCATCTTCTGCCTAGCCTTTTCCCAATTACATTGGGGTCGGCTTCCAGTCTAACCCGATACAGCGGAATACCAGTGTTTTATATAGAGCGACTGCCTATCTGACCTCCACAATCCAGTAGGTGGGTCTTACCCCTTGGTAAGACTGGTTGTCGGATTAACCTAATTTTTCACGTAAATTTTCTAAAAATCGGTCGCAATCCTACATTTCATTTTCCACCCTTACTGGGTAGGTAGCAAGCCTTACCGCCATGTCACACGTATATCCCCACATCAGCACTCAAGGAAGAGCATACTCTTGCACTCTTAACCCTCCCCCGTTCAAAAGTCCCCTTAGTATAATACGTACATTTGTGGACTCACACACGTAGACCGGTGGCACTTGATGGTTTTATGCCATTTATCAAAAGTGATTCAGCTTTTAATGCCAGCTGACAGTGGAGAGAAAATGGCGCGCAGTTGGAATATACGTATAATAGTTTTGGGATAGTTCCGGGTTACTGACTATTTGAATGGGACCTTCCCGTTTTAGATAGGTAGGTACTTACTTGCATAGAAGATATTATTCTTATAGATTGCTAGCTTTTGCCCGCGATTTTGTCCGCGTTAATGTCGGTTACTGGCAATTTAATCTTGTTTCTACACGTAAACTTTGGACCTCCTTTCATACCCTTTTTTTTCGGTGGTAAAAATCATCAAATGACTTCTTCCGCCTATGGTGGGGCGGAAGGGACTGTCAGTTTACTGACTAAAAAACCACACTGTTCCTTCTGTTGCTCTTTACGTTCCGGGGCCACGGTATCCTGTTAAGACGTCCCGCAACCTCGGCAGGCGTTGGCCCCGTCCCTGAGCTCTTCGACGCGCGCGCGAACAGAACGCACCGTCGACCCGGGCTTGGTCCTTGATCGGACGGCGAGCCACCTTAAGGGGTGAATTTTGGAGAATCCTTTCTTAGCGCATGCCTACATCATAATAACTATCTGCGTGCCGAATTTCAGCGCAAACCGTTCAGTGGTTTGAGCTGTGTATTGACAGATCAGTAAGTCAGTAACGGTTGCCATAAATATATAGAAGATAAAAAGCAACGCCTCTTTGTGTTGTCCGTCTGTTAGTGTGCTTTTAATTCAAAAATTACTGACTTGATTTATGTGGTTCTTCTTTTATTTCATAGGAGTATTCTCGCGATGGATTTATATGTAATTATAATAGTTTTAACTTTGTTAGACTCAAATTTCAGATTAAAGAAAATGAATAGCCTTAAAATAGACTATAATATTGAAGTAGAAGAAGACATTGATATCCTTGAAATAAAACACGAAACTATTGACAATTAAAGCAAAGTAAAGTAAAAACAGTTCGTTTTATAAATTTGCCGAATCTTGTGTTAAGTTTACAACTTTTAAGAATAGCCTTGAGAATATATACCTATTAGATAATAAAACTAGGAGGGCTCGAAAATCTGACAACCAGTCTTACCAAGGGTTATTGGGTTGTGGAGGTCAAGTAGGTAGTCGCTCTATGTAAAGTAGGTACCTACTGGTGTTTGACTGCATTCGGTTAGACTGAAAGCCGACCCCAACATAGTTGAGAAAAAGCTAGGCAGATTATGATATAACTGGGAGGGTAAAATATCCTTCTACCATGTCATACAATTAATATACATGTGAAAGGTATGGACGGATGAATAAAGGGATGGATGTATGGATAGATGGATGGCTATTTTTTGAAATCAGCAGGCAGTAGCTAGACGTTTAGTAACATTTTGTTTGACCATCAGTGATGAAATCTATTTATATATCTCCTGCCCCCGGCTTCGTCCGCATGGCTGTCAAGTATACCATAAAACATATCCTATGGCAATATCCCAGTTCCTTTTACTAACAAACAAACAATTTTACCTCTTAGAATATTACTGTAAGTAATATCTACTTTTTGGTTGTTTCAGGTTAAGCAGATGAATAAGTAGTTGTTGATTATGAGCAGACCTGACCTATGAAGCCACATTCTGCAACAAATCGTAAGTGACGATTTATATTTAATTCTAATTAAAAGATTTTTTAGTTGTGTATTTAAATTGCCAATGGTGCCGATTCCCTTGTTCACAAACTAGACAAAATTTAGAGAATTGACATCTCTTACTAACATACAGCGAACGGAAAGGACGGTGACAGTAAAGAACTAAGTTAGAGATGTCAAATTAGTTTTGCCTAGAACTTCTCCGTATTTTTAATCCATACGTTTTAAGATGTCAACTATAATTGTATGGATGTGTCAGATTGACTAAATTTGACAGTTCTTATTTACATTAGTCTTTTTCTTGTTTTATTGGACAAAAAAAGATGGAAATAGTCTAATATTAGTTTAGTTTGTGACCAAGGGAATCGGCACCACTATAAAACAGCCGTTATTGCCTACTACTTGGGATTCACCTTCTTAAGATAACATCCTCAATCGGCTAAGAACAGCCTCAAGATAAGGATTGAAATACATTATTAATATCGAGCGTAAAAGATAAGGTATCCAAGTGTATGTTCAGTAAGAGATCATTCACTACCACCTGCTTATTATCACCATAATTTCAACGGCATAGAGCTATTTCGTTACGTGACCATTTCTGCCAATAAACTTCTACCACATAGGAAAGGCCGCCTGGAACACCGTAACGCTTTCTCCTAACGTGACAATTTCTGCCAGAAAACTCACACAGTAAGCAGTGTTAAGGAATTTCGATCCATAAAGTTTAAAATTAAATACTCGCTCTATTCGCTTTTAAATTGTTCACTGTCATGGCTGTCATTATGACAGCGTACAGGTTTTTAGTATCCTGTGATGTCCGCAATAGGTAATATAGACGTTCGCAACATTTCATCAATAAACACTTAGCTATTACATACATCTGCGAACGATATGATTTACGTAACGAATGAAGAAATAAACAGTAGCTTCCGTGTTTCTTTGAAGATTGCAAAACAAGAAACATTAGAAAAAATAATATAATAATCATTATAACAGTTTAGAGTACACATAAAGTCGCGTTTATTTCAGTATGAAATTCAAAGACATCTTACATTTGGTTATTTTCTGTTTTTTTTTGTGATGATTTCGTTTGATGATATTATAAAATATTAATTAGAGTTGTATTTTATTTGACGGTAAAAATAAATTGACAAGCTCAAACATATGGAAAATGACGTCGATTATGATTGGTCGTAATTCGTCATCTGAAAAGACGATGTCTAGGAAGTGATGTTTAAAAAGGATAGTATAATTTTTATTAACTTACATTACGCGAGAAAAATACATAATAAAAGAAAAATAAAATGAAACCAAGACGTGCTTTACATTGTTTTTTAAATTTAATTCGTTGGATAATACTTAAATTTTAATAAAATTAAGTAGACAACGTCATTTTAAGTTACTTGTAACGTAAACACAAACATAATAAGAGCTACTTACTGGCTTACTTTAATGTTCATGAGCGCATATATTTACCTAGTTTAGTAAATTAGTGTGGATAAACATAAACCTACCTCGGACCATATTGTACTAACTCCAGCATTTGTTACATCAAAATTACTAGCGAGAAAGCTTAGCGTTCATTGCGGGATTTTAGTCTAATTTAGTCAACAAAAAAAAAAACAGTGTTCCATTTTTAAATTGACTTACTTGCATAGAAAAAGTAAAAAATACCAATTCAAGCCAGCTTATTCCGTAAAAAGCTCTCAGCCTACTAATGCTTGACTCGTCACTTCAAGGTCGCTTTTCTTATATATCCACCATGGTATAGTTTTACAGAATAGCGCTGCAGTTCGCTGACACAGAACGAGGATAGAATTTAAAACAAATAGTAGATACTTTTAAGATTCATATTCCAGCAATTGTATACTGAAACAATAGAATCTTCTATAATTAGGGCAAAGAAACAAATGTTTTATTACCACGTTTAACTCTTATATTTTTAGGAGAAATTTAATATGGTTATAACTATAAGGTCTATAAAAGCATGAAGCAAAAATTTGACCTCGTTTACTACTAAAAATTCAGCTCAGCCCTTACTAAAGCACAACAATATTTTTCAACGCCAGCCGTACAAGCGGCTCACTTTTATCTTCGCAGATAAACAAAAAAGGGGCTATGAATAACGCGTACCTACTCCAAATGTTGAGCGTCCCTGATGATGACAGAAACTTTCTCATATTGCACACATAAATCCCTGGTGATAACGTTGGCAGCAAATGGGACCAATTCGGGCCACATTCGTGTTTTATTGATGTTTTATTGTTTGTAACCCCTGGCAATTATGTTTAGAGGTGTCAAAAGCGGTGATTGGTTAAAAATGTGTATGTTTTATTGAAGAAATAATTCATCTGTAGCTATGTTTTTTTAATAGCTGATAGAAGGCTGTTCCAGATACGATGAAAACTTGTTTAATTCCATGCGCATTTTCATACACCAAGAAATGTCTATACTTCGTCTGTGTCCTCGATAACCGACTATTACGAGGTCGAAGTCGCGGTCAAAAGCTAGTATTCCTATAAAAAAAACCCCTATCCACAATTACCAACTGTTTTCATTTAATATTCGCCATATTTTCATACGATATGCCCTCCAGTAGGCGTAAAAATTTAAACGAGTCAAATAAATTATTTAAAAAACCGTGGTTTGGACGCGAAAAGGGCAGTTATCATGAATGGGGATTATTGCAAGTTGTTAAAGGGATTTATTACCACCTGGGGTGATCATTATTAGTACCCTTGGGGTAAGGTTTTGTTGGGTTCAAATTAGGGTAAATTGGGGGAATATCAATTTGAAGAATTGAGGAGGCACGAGCATTGATCACCACGCTTGGTCAAGGCGGATTTGTGATTTCAGACTTAGATATAATAATTATAAGACTAGGTTTCCTCATGATGTTTTCCTTCGCTGATGCCAGAATTATATTTATAGATCAATTTATTAGTTTCGTTTAGTTTTCGTAACAAAAAATTCCTTATTATTATACACGTGCCTAATTAGAAGGAAGGTTAGTTAATTGTTTTTTAATGGAATCGCTTCGAATGAATTTAATTAAGTACACTAACATTGGGTAAAATTGTACCACAAACATAATTTACGCGTCAGTGCCTAAATACTAATTATTCAATATTTTTGCGGAATATTATTCTAGGTCTTATAAATTATAATAAATTGACTCAGTTTATATACGATTTTCTACGTATTTCAAAGAATTACCGAAATGTGCTTTTTGTTTCTTTTCAAATCAGAAAATTTTATAATTTATCAAAGTTAAAACACGCTTAAAATCATACTCACCATTACTTAACTCCATTCAAAATTTAGGGGAGTAAAAGGGTCTTGCTAGAGTTATGGATTTTGTTTGAAAGAATCATCGCGACCCTGGAACGCAAAGGGTGTTAGGAGGAACATAGATGGATTTTAGTCAGTAAGTCAGTCTAACACTAACTTCCGCTCCGCCAAGAATGGAAGAAGTCATTTGATGACTTACGTGGGTAAGCCTTTAAGCTAAAGGAGATTATATAATATAAAAAATGGTGATGTTTTATATTGATAAATACAGGGAAAGTTTGTTTGTTTTTATGTTCGTTAGAGGTAATCTCTGAAAGTACTTGTCTGATTACAAAAAATATTATTGAGTGACACAGCCTATATTTTATGGTTCTCATGTCTCCTTCGCAGACGAAGCCGCGGACAGAAGCTAGTATTTTATATATTGAAAATAAACGAATCAATGTGAGTTCAGAATAATTACCCTCTTTGTTCTTCAATACCTAACAATCGACATTGAAATACGTCAACTTCATATGAAGTAGGGTCAGACAAACAAGCATCCCATTCGTAACACATCTGTTTACTGAGAGCCTTCGTATTACTCGGACCTCTCTCAATTTTTTTTATGTCTGTACAGGTTTTGAATAGAGAATACAGCGGTTATTGTTCTAATAGAGTTCTCTAGACAATCTGAAACGACTTTATATACTTAACTTATTCTGTAGGTATTTTAAAGGTTCAATTTTTGAATTAATTTATTCAGGGATAATCATATTATGCTCTAGTCTATAAGTATATACCTTAAAATATCTTTAAATATTTTTTTCTCAACTGAATTTCAAAGGAGACTTACCAAAGTATGGAGATATTATAGTGCAAAAGTGTGAACGCAAACACAGATGTACTTCCTCTTCCTTCACTCTTGTAGTCCGATAGCACGGCAATCCGATACGGGAGAGATCAGTCGTAGGACCGACGAGGCATGGGACCACAAGGCTGCGAAAAATTTCTAATGAAAAAAAAAAATAACACGTTGCCCGACAAGAGAGTCGAATTATTTATTTAATGAAAAATTAATTATTTATTATGTTTTATCTGAATGTTCCAGTCTGTAATCATCTTGATCCTTGTATTCTAAGTTCAATACCTAATATTTAAAAAAGCCGTAATTAAATAAAAAAAGAAAATCGATACTTCTTAGTATATTTTATTGAACCAACATATTGGAGAGGTACTTAGTTGTCAAGCGAAAATCTACTTAAAAAAATATAAAAATAATTGAAATCTTTTGTGACGTATTTCTTTAGAAAACTGAGCGTACTATGTTAACGATTTTTAAATCTTATTACGTACATAAAAGATGCTTTTCAACGATATTGTATAGAATAATATCATGCATGAGTTGGCATATCACACGATCACTCTCACACTGTGAAACGATAATGTAAAAACAATTTTAAAAACCATGTGCTTTTGATCTAAATTGGATTTTAATCGTATGATTGCCTTAATCGATGTTTATAAGTATCAAGACTTTTAGTCATAGTCACACATTATAAAATAGTCTACTTTTTCTTTATTCATTTAAAAAACTTTATGCAATAAAATATACAAAGGCGGACCCTAATGCCTTAGGCATTCTCTATTAGTCAATCAAAGGAGGTAAATAAATGATAGGCAACTGCAAATTTTTGCAATTAATTAGTATTTCATAAGATCACGCCTGTAATCCCCGAAGGGTTAAGCAGAGGTGTACCTATTAGTATACCCACATTTCGCCAGTTATGTTTTTAGTGCCATGTAATAGGGGGCGAGCCTATTGCCATCAACCGGACACAAATCCAGACTCCGAGGCTGCTACTGAGTAATTCCTGATGGAAAAGCCCAATAACACTTTGCCCGACCTGGGAATCGAACCCAAGACCTCATGCACATCAGTCGCGCTTGCGACCACTAGACCAACGGGGCAGTCAAACGATAATTAGATAATTATTACCTATTAAAAAAACTCAAAACACATTAGTTTATGTGCTCCTGCATCGATAAAAGTTTCCAAGCATTTTTAAAAAGTATTCACTCGAACACCGAACCATAAACGGCTTGCAAATTTTCACGCCTCGGAAAAACCCCGTAATAGGTAGATTTGTCACTCCCACACGCAGTTTAAAATACACAGAACCTTCAATAAAATTCGTGTTCAGGCATCCGCTCCGAGACTTCCGCAGATCCGCAATGGACCCCGAAAATCCAACATCGTAATTCGTCGGGTTGAAAATATTCGCTGTAGTGACGTGCACGCCGAGTTCAATTACGATTTGTGAATACTATGCGATAAAACGTTTCGATTTCACGGCCAATGTTACGTTAGGATCTCGATACATGAACGCGATTTTCAACCAGATTGTTATGTAGATTTTTTAGGGTGACATTTTGTTGCTACAGGCTTATTTGTTTTAAGCCCGAAGTTAGCAATTGACAAAAAAGGTTTTTGATTCATTTCTGGTAGGCGTTTGTTTTGATATCGAATTTTTGAGCCTTGTTCGTCTTATGCCTAAAGGTCAAGATTGATTCAGTGTTTGATCAGAGACAAGATTTTGTAACGCCAATTCTTAATTTAAAATTAGACGGTAAAAACATCTAGTTTGATCTATCAATTTCTATTATTGGTAGAAATAACTTAACACCCACTCGTTTCCAGTCGGTTCCAAGTCTTAACCGAATTCGAAATCTTGTTATTTAAAAAAAGAACTCGAAGTCGACTCCAAGGAGTTACGACATTAAATGAGACGAGTTCCTTTTTTAAATGGAAATCGAAAACCCAAATGGGTGATAACTTAAGTCATGAGCTTTTGAGACGCAAATGTGAACACGTCCTTATAAAACGTTTGTTTTATTTGCACTTCTTATCATCGACCGAAGGAATGTACGCAACATCGTGTCGACACGTTTTGGTAATCTTCTTGTTATTTTTGGTACGATATACTTATGAACAAAGAATACAATAAAAATCGATTTATTTGAAAAATACAAAATTCCTTCGGAGTTTTTATTTTGGTCCTTTAGCTCGTCTCTGATTAGGTATTGGTATTATATTGTCTGTGTTAATAGATCATTCCAACTTCTTAACTTCGACAAACTTGTCCGTCTGTCCCAAGAAATTGGTCCTTCATCCAGATTATTGGTTCATATTTTATTTTAAAAAGCCCCTTTTTAGAATATTTTTATGAACACTTTTCCTTCCTTGGGGAAATCGAATTAGAGGGTCCAATTTCAAAGTATTGGATCTAATTTCATTTGGTGACCTCATATTTTGTCGTAATCATTTATTTTTAGGGGCGTTATTTGATTTTGCTGTTACGTGTCGAGGAGTATTCAGAAATAAAATCCTCATGACTTCTCTGATAGATAAATGAATCTTTGATGTTTATTTCAGATTGAGCACTTTGAGTATTGTATCGTTGTGTAATAGACTGGGCTTATGATTTGAAAGCTAATGCCCTTAACGAAAAACGTTCAGAATATAGTCAAAACCTCACCTCAGTGACAATCAATGTGTAAAAAGTGTCAAAAGAATATTGAATTAACTATTCGATTTTTTGATATATTGAGAATGAGATTAAAATGGCATCGCTTTTAAAAATATATTATGATTCCGACGACAAATTAGAACTTTTTTTCTCATCTTTGCGTTTATCTAATGAAAATATACTATTATGTAGCTATGCGGAGCCATGCGACACTCAAGAGTTTATGGACTCTTTAACATTTTTCCACAAGTATACTGCTTTTCAGTTACGATTTTAATGCATTAAAAATCAGCATAAAACCCATCATCATCATTTACACTGTCAAATCGCACTCACAGCATAAAATAAGACTTTTTATTCGACATTAAATAATTCACATTACCTCGTAACTTTTGTACATTTCGTACGTTTGTAATTTCCGTTTAATTTCGTGTTTTACGCTAAATCGCGGTCATGTGCTGGTATTATCTGCTAAGTAGGTGTAAAATATTAAGCTTCTTTTTTGTAGATTTTGTTGTAAAATATGATTTTAAAGATGGAATATCTGCAGCAGCCATACTCTGTGTTCTATATTTAAATAACATAACTTTCTCAGAGGTGGAAATGGTACAGGCGAAAAAGAAATTCTATATTATTTCTACATAATAAAAAAGCTTTTTTACAAAAAAATATGACCGCCTTCAAAAACTACAAAATAAAAAAAATAACTTTAGCTTGAAAGTCGGCGGCTTTGGTTTTGTTTCTTGTTATGTAGGTATTGCCACCGACTTCCAAGCTAAAGTTATTTTTTTTATTTTGTAGTTTTTGAAGGCGGTCATATTTTTTTGTAAAAAAGCTTTTTATTTTTCACTTTTTAGTGCTTGTGTGTTAATTTTTGAAATCCTTACATAAAGCCCTTTCAAACAATACCTCACACGATATATTAAATTTTGGAAAGTGGTAGGAGGGGGGTAGACGTACCCCCTCCCCACTTCCTTCAGTCAGTCATCGACTACACGTATAAACAAAGCAATTTGTCTTGTTACGGCGGTTCTGCTGTGATTTTTTAAGGAGTTCCGTTCCATATCTCCAAAGTTCATCATCAGATCATGACAATATTCCTATGGGACCTATTCGGAACTATACTCTTTCAAACAAAAAAAGAATCATCCAAATCGATTCATAATTGGCGGAGTAATCGTAGAACAAACACACAAAAAAAAAAAAAAAAAAAAAACATACGGGTCGAATTGAGAACCTCCTCCTTTTTGAAGTCGGTTGAAAACAAAATCGCTTCCCGCCCTCTGAATGCTCACATCTTGTAAACTACACAACGAATTTTAATGCAGTTTACATCAATAGATAGTGATTCAAGAGGAAGGTTAATACGTATAGTTAGTATCTGCAGTGCACCCGTGTAAGCCGTGGTAGGTCGCTAGTATTCTACATAAAGATAAATTTACCGATAATGTTACTGCTTGTATGTTTAACTTATGGTTTCGAGGCAGCGACACTTTGGCTTACGCTGAAATCCAGCGCCGTGGTTTCGTGGTGGCGCATATTTCCGTCTAGGACAATTTTTATTTTCAACCGACTTCAAAAAGGAGGAGGTTCTCAATTCGACGCGTATGTTTTTTTTTTTTTTTTTTTTTTTTTTTTTTCCAAAAAAATTTGACCGCCTTCAAAAACTACAAAATAAAAAATAACTTTAGCTTGGAAGTCGGTGGCAATACCTACATAACAAGAAACAAAACCAAAGCCGCCGACTTTCAAGCTAAAGTTATTTTTTATTTTGTAGTTTTTGAAGGCGGTCATATTTTTTTGTTTATTTTCTTTTTCATTTAGTACCAACTTGTTATTTGTTTTGGGCTTTTGTAAACAATATTTTTTATTAAGTGCGTCACTTTCACGTCAATAAACAGTTTTTTTTTTCTTTCTTCTTTTTATGTGGGGATGGCTTTAAAGATTGTCAGAAGTTACAAATGTTTACAAGTCTTTGTTATCGCTTTCTAGCAAATAAAAAAAGAAAAATAAAGTCTCACACCAAAAATGATTTCACGCAGAAACGTCTGCAATTAAAAATAAAAATAGTGTATCTGGTTCACAACACTGAGTGATACATAGTGATGCCAACAAATAGATTATGAACGTCTGTTTTCGAAGTGACGTCACATGGAATATAGGCGCCGGCGCAGATCGGAACGTCGAGTGCTTTCATGTGATGGGACTGCCAAAAACGATAACATTTTTTTTTATCAGACTATTATAGACAGATCCGTACGTGTTAATGGTAATCGGACCAAAATAGGCACATTGGGCAGTAATGCCGGATGAACTTGAATTGATATCGTTTTTATTGCTCAGCGTGTTACATTAATTCGAGCTTCAAGAGGAAACACAGCCGGAGAGATTAAAAAAAAAATAGTTTTTATAAGAAACTATCGCTGTTGCCTGCGAGCGCTCGGTGTGTGAAAAGGACAAGCACTATACATTGCTCTTGATATAGTAATATATTTATTTGCTCTAAAACATGGTATACATAGATCTTACAATTAAATGAACGATTTTTGAATACTGTGTCCCTATGTGTTTTTCTTTTTTCATTATATTTTTCTTTATACACTATGCCTCTGTTTGCCTTATGGTTTATTTACTATTGGTTTAATTGAATGGTGTTAAATTCAGAAATATGAAGTTGTGTAGGTACCTTTTTGTCCCTATCAGTTTCTCAGTTTCCCTTTTATAGTAATTAACTATAAAAATTAACTATAGATTAATTTAAAGAAGAAAGAAGTAAAGATACAATTGCAATGATTTTGAAATTACTAACTGGATACATAAAAAAAAAAAACACTTTCTCATCACTTACAAACGTGGGCAGAATAAAAAAAAGTTCTGGCAACATCATAATATTTACAAAGCATATTTTGGATCGTCAACTTTTGGCGCCTAGTTGAAATGTTCAAAAAATACGACAGTATTTTTTTCGTTTCATTTGTTTTTATGATATCAAAACATGCGGAAATTCAACGGAAGCGTGTCTTTTTATATTGCACTTGTTACAGAGTAAAAAATCTCAAATTATCGCATCATATTTCACATCATTTGACAGTTATAAACCAGAAATATACCGAGACTACACTGTCATATTTATTTGATCTCTGGTTTATTTATTATTTTAATTTGTACGAAATTATTTCTTATGATGATGTATGCATGGATGTGTAAACTACGTGTTTACTACACGTTCGGTGTCACATCAAAGATTCAAGTTTTATATTTGATATTACATAACTTTTTGAAGTTCATTCGCAAAAAATGACCTTTGGTACGCAAATAATTTAAATACAGACGCATGTTATGAAATATTACCTTTTTTTTTTCGTCATAACTTTAATTTTAATATCAAGTGAGAGTCGTATTTAAATATGGACGACCTTTATCACGTCATCGCTTTGAGTTATATTTTTACTGTGCAGTTTATATTTCTTAAATGTGTTCGAGATATAGGGTGACCAGTTTTTCTTGGTCTTTTGTGGCGGCTGTTTTACTGAATACGATGTTAGGAAATTGGCAATTTGTAATGAATCGTCATTGATAGTTTGTCAGTAATTACCACGTAGGTATAAAACAGTGTTACTTTTTGGTGGAAAAAAAATTAACAAATCTCATTGAATTTCTTTTATTTTCCAGTCAGTTTTCACCAGTCACTATAAAAATGAAATGATATATTTATTTTTCTGATAAATTTAACATTTTGCCACGGATCAAGATACACTGGTCGCCCTATAACTCGGTCGAAGTTTTGTTGTACTTTGACATTGACATTTAGATTCATTTCGTAAGTTTAAGGGCAATGTCAGTACCGTGTAATTTATTCTCCATTAATCTACTTTTGCAAGAATTTTTTTGATGAAAACTTTGGACTACTTATCATAAATCATTTTAATATTTGCATTACTTAAATGATGTAATTAACGAGTTATAGTGGTATAATTTGGAAACATCCAGCAGCTACCTGTTAACGTATAACGTGCAATTGGGTGGTAATTTTTGGGTATAGTTTTGATATTTTAATTGAAATAATATTATTTTCTTATTTATTCGCAAAAATATAAGTACGTATAAATAGTACTATAATATGTTAAATATAACAATGCTAGAATTCTGTCATCCTCTACCAGATGTCCAGTGTGCAAATATTAATCGGCAACGAAGGTCTAATAAATATAGTGTAAAATATCTAGAAATTACCTAATAACATAATATTGTCAGCCTATTACTGTGTCACTACAGGGCCACAGCCTTTTCTCACTCAAAAAAAAATCATGTTCATTATTTTATCACCACGGTTGGACAAGGCGCGTTGGCGACTTTATACTTGTAAAAATTATATAAGTCTAGGTTTCCTTACGATGTTTTCCTTTATTGATGTCAGTGATATCCAAGATCACCTTAGAAAATGCATTAGAATATTGGTACTTGCCTCATTAAAATAAATATTATTAGGAGTAAAACAAAACAAAAATTAACAGATCACAATTCTATTCTATTCTATTCTTCAATTCAATTCAAAAATCAATCAATTCAATTCTAATTTCAATTCTATTCTTTTAGTCTGAAATAAATGCATTACTGATATTGATATGCGTCGTTATTCGCACTGAATGAACGATTTCAACAAATCTGGTTGACCCAGTAATGAAATTACAATATTAATAAAACGTTGTCTTGTGAAAATTGCTCGTGAATTACTAACATAAATTACTTTTCCTGAAAAAAGTAGAGCGGCATTTCTTTGATAGTATAATTTAATGTGGACACGTGTTTTAATGTATCTATATATTTATTTGATTCTGAGTGTTTGTGGAGGTTAAGACTAGAATTGTAAATTATCTTAATTATGTACTACCTACTTTTAAAAAAATCCTTCTTGATTTTTAGTGTTTTTCTTCTCTTTGATATCTAGCTTCATGTCTTAAAGGAACATGGCAGTAATAGTGCTTTTAGCACCATTGTAACTGATTGGCAATCATAATGAATGGTGAACTACTCAGATAAATAAATAATAGACAAATCATATTTATTGAGTTATAATATTTAAAAACAGCATTCGTAAAAAACTTTACAATAAATAGGAACAACATGAAACTTTTGGCATCATAAAGTGTCTTTTTTACCAGTTATGATATTGTTGCTTTATTGGTCTAAAGACGAGAAATGATTACTATAAAGTTCGATGTACTAATTCTATAAAAATAAATAAATATAACCTTGTACTTGTCTTGTGTTTGACTTACTGTTCAAGAGCAAGAGGTCAATTGAACAAAGTACACTAAAAACAGAACAAAATCATTAAGTTTGCAATAAATCTTAACCAATATTACAAAGAGAAAAGATTTGTATTTTTGTAATGGATATACTCAAAAACTACTTAACCGAATCAAAAAATTCTTTCATCTATGAATAGCTACATTATCAGCGAGTAACATAGGCTATTATTATTTTAAAAAAATTAGGTCGGGCAAGTCGCGGGCGAAAGTTGGTATTTAATTTTCTATTATCTTAAAGCATCTGATTGTTTTCTAAAAAGAACTTTATATCTAGTTAGTAAAAAAAAGTCGATATCCACTGTATCAGCGGACCGAAGGACCAATCGAGGTACGTTAGTATAAAAAAGCTTGTAAAAATAAACAGACAGGAAAAACTGAAGTATTCATCATACATTCTTCTCTGAATACTATTTTTATACGTAGTACATCTATTTCTGTTATTATAAGTGTTTTAGATATTTAACTGTCCAACATTTATCACTACTTCTTAAAATAAATACGTACACGGAAATGTTTTGATAGGTTTAATGGATTTTAAATGTTGTTTATTATTTTACGTTTTTGCTGCCTAAAAGTTTTGGTCTAAAGTTGTATCTTTTTGCATGGCACACCTGTGTGTGGGTAGCGAACTCGCTATTCCATATTGTAACCTAGGTTTATCTTGCTTGAAAGTTCGCATTGATTATTTGTCGAAGGTCACCGACACTGTTTATGCTGATCATGAGTATTTTTTTTTTTTAGGTTTCTGTACCCAAGGTTCCAAACCGAGTCCTATTGCCCTCGCTCATCTGTTTCCGTTCTTCCGTCTGTCTGTCTATCTGCCAACAAGTCTGTTTCTCTTGAACTATAATAGGAAGACATTTGAAATTTTCACAGAGTGTGTATTACAATGGCTGAGATACAGCTTTCTGACAGACAGACGGATTTAAGGCTTAGTAATAGGGTCTTGTTGGCAATCTTTAGGTACGGTACTCTAAAAAAACAACAAACATTGACCATACATAGTTACCTGCTCCCTCCTAAAACACAAAGGAAAAGGCAATTTACTTGTAAGCAAAAGAGAAAACCCAAGTATACACCGTAGATTTTTTCCGACAGTAAGAAATTACTAATCATTGTTTACATGACCGAGATTTTCTCCATTAACTGGTCTTGTGCGTTCAAGGGTTTAAGGCTGCTTGACCCCAAATTAATATTAAGCCGCATTGTGGTTCGTTAAGTGGTGAATGAGGAAAATTGTTTCTAGGGTTGCCAGTTAGAGGAAAATATTTGTTTAAGATGGGTAATGTATTTTTCTGATGTATTTAGGAGTGTGTCAGTGTTTTGCTGACGTTATTAATTTGTTTGGAGATGTGATTTGTAGTCTAGACTGTAGTTATTATTGACATTTTTTTTTGGTTGTGCTGCCATGGTTTTTGAGTGGTGACAGATACAAACAAACAGATTAATATTTTACACCCAACTGATTTTTCCGACGATGTAGGTATGTACTAGTATTAATACGTAAAACGAAACTTAACTTCGGTACCATTCGGTACCGTACCCATAAAATATTGGTCTTTAAATAGAAATTGTATAAAACCTTTATTTTACGCAACTAATATGAAATCAATAGACATTCAAGTTTACATTTAGTACCAACGTACACTTTAAAAGCCTTTGATCACTTTTGCTTTATTTTAAGAACTCATGTTTTTCCCCAAAAGGGGTATTAGAAGTGGAATAAAATTTTCAAAGCCTATAAATATTTTAAGAAGTTGCACGTTTTTCCTCTTGATATTTAAGATTGTAAACTGGTTTTAACTTAAGAGGAATTATGAGGAAAAGCGTGCAACCCTATGGAAAATATTTACTAACGTTCGAAATTCAAAGATTCAACAATTATTGATTTCATAACGGAGTCGACAACAGAGAAAGGGTTAGATAATTGTTATCGTTATTAATTGATAATAATAATGCTTTCTCATTTTATTTAGTTATGAAGACTTTATACAGGGTCATTGAAAATTTACCCGAAACCTGAAAAGGGGTTATTGTACGCATCATTGTGAACAATTTTTAATATGGGATCAACTCTGAAATTATGAAAAAAAATCAGCTGTTCCCTACAAAAATGCTACATAACAAGATCGTAATGTATGGATCTGCTGTTTTTTTTATCCTGTTTAAATGATAACGTTTATAAATTCTCCTCTGGTTCCGGTGGTCCAAGTGTAAATTGATTATTAGAATAAAAATAAATATCCTTACCTTTAAATGAAGGTTTCAAACAAAAATTCTGAGCAATTTCTTTTCAACAGTAATCTTCATTTCATTCACGCTTTCGTTCACTAATTACTCCCTAATTGGACTGAATGAAAACGTGCTCTTATTCGCAAGGGACTTGGAATTACCCTATAAGGTAGCAACAATGTGCTAATTACAAAAGAATTTGCAATTATCATTCACTTGTGGGCGGAAGATTATTACACGACTGCCTCAAAAAAAGGAGTGTTATGTGTTCAGGGTTAATGTATGTATGTATGTATGTATGTGAGATTCTTTATTCCACCATAACTATTAAACGCCTGAACCGATTTAGATGTATGGGGTATCGTTACAATCCTTGCATCGTTCTGAGTAACATAGGCTAGTTAAAAATAAAAAGAATCCTGAGTGGTCACGTTTAAAACGTAAATTAATACCAGCCTCAATTATTTTTTTTAAATTATCTGGTCGTGTCTATGTTTATCGTCTAGAATTTGACAAGTAGATTTAAAAAATATATAATACTGTAAATAAAAAACGTCGTAAAAAAAACTGACTAGTAAACAAAGCACGAATATGTGCAATGTTTGCAGTCGTGTTTTTTAATTAATTTTTTAATTATAATAGCTTGTTTTAACATGATAAGGTCAATCTTTCTATTTTGTTTAAAAGGTTCGTTGGTCTAGTGGTCGCAAAGCGCGACGGCTGAACGTGAGGTTTTGGGTTCGGTTCCCAGGTCAGACAAAGTGTTATTGAGTTTTTCCATTAGGAATTTCTCAGTTGGTTGATGGCAAAAGGCTCGCCCTCTTACACGGGACTAAAACATAACTGGTGAAATGTGGGTGTACTAATGGGAAAACCACGCGAGCAGAAGCGAAGAAAAAGTTTTACGGGTCTAATATAATTTTCAAAGAAAACCGTGTCAATATTACAACCCAAGTCTGATACACAATAAGCAATTTAGATGATTCCGATTTCATATCTTAGTTTGAATACAAATGTGAGAAGTTTCTTAGGCCGTGGAATCAATGAACATTTAACCCGTCGATAACTAGCATGCTTCATTTAATTTAGGCTTGAACTTCGAAAACTGTTGCATAATTTAGCGATATCTGAGACTATTGAGTTGTATCTGTGTCGTGTCGAGTTGATTAGCATTATCATTAACTAACTTCTGCATGCGAATTCGTGTGCAGAATTATGTATAATGTACGTTATCTAATCTATGAAAAAGTTTAATTTACGATGTCCTTTCGATTGTGTATATTATTAACTAGCTTTTGCTCGCGATTTCGTTCGTATTAATGTCGGGTCACTGGGTTTACTCCTAAGTTTTTCCATACAAGCTTTGGACCCTCGTTTCATCCCCATGGGGGGTTAATTTAAAAAAAAACCTTTGTAGGCAGATGTTTACTAACTATAAACTATCTCCCTGTCTTTCTTTATTTGATATTTCGTGACTGACTGCCTCGTTGGTCTAGTGGTCGCAAGCGCGACTGCTGTGCATGAGGTCTTGGGTTCGATTCCCAGGTCGGACAAAGTGTTATTGGGATTTTCCATCAGGAATTTCTCAGTAGCAGCCTCGGAGTCTGGATTTGTGCCCAATTGATGGCAATAGGCTCGCCCCCTATAACAAGGGACTAAAAACATAACTGGCGAAATGTGGGTGTACTAATGGGTACACTTCTGCCTAACCCTTCGGGGATTACGGGCGTGATGTTATGATGTTTTGTGACCTTTCGCTATCATACTATAATTAGATTAGATTATCTATAGCGATTGCTTTGGGACAAAATCTATCTGGCTATACCAAAACCGTCAACACTAAATTACTATGCAGCCAGAACTGACTGGAATAATTTAAGTCTGTATGCAGTCGAAATACCACAAACATATTGACTGGCCACACGTAGAATGAAAAAAAAAGAAACAAAAAATTCGCAGTTGAAAATAGAATTGAAGCGACCAATACTGGCCAGCTAGTTTAAAAACGGAACTGTATCTATTTTTTTCATATCGCATTGTCGATATATCTACAATGGATAAAGTTTCACACAATTTATTATACATGCTTTAACGCTTTACTTTTTATTGAATAAAGCGAATAAATTATTTTACACAAAAGGTTTTTCGTCAGTGATTTCTTACTAAAGTAATTGTTTACGAGTTTTTTTGTAGGCCTCAGAAGCACTACAAAAAGGTTCGAAAAGAAAATAATTATGTATGTTTTTAGATGACAAAAGAAACTTCAAGCACGTACCCACTAGAATAATTCCTTTTACGTTTCAAAACTACGCTAGAAATTTCTTATATTTCGGGAATACATATATGCTGGAATGGACTTGCAATCCGATCTATAACTATCAACAACACTCCGCTACTGCACCGTTCGCTCCGTCACAGTTTTTAAAAAATATTATAAAAGAATTAGTTTGAAGTTTCTTCCCATTCTTCTCCTTTTGGAAGAGGCAACCAGATTGAATTCTTTTTTGTAAATGACGTTTAAAAGTGTCTTTTTAATGGTGTAATTAAAATAAATAAAGTGACTTTGACTTTCATTTCGTCAAAATCCACCTCAAGTGCATTCTTCAATTTTAACGTTTCAAACAAATTGCACTTACACGTATCTCTAGTTTAAGTACTCAGCTTTCTAAAGAAGAGCTTAAAAAAGAAGCCTCAAGGGGATTATGTACTCACATTTAACTGGAAAAGGCTTTCAGTGCATCCCTTATTTGCGGGGTCTAGTACTTAAATTGTTTCGTTGAACGTGGACAAAAGCTTCTTACATTATTTTTTTAAAAAAGAACATGAATTTATTTCAACCGCAATTACATGACCGTTATTTTCAGATGAAACACGACAGGAAATTGTCTTTTCTTTTTTACATTAATAACGTGCATCGATCAGTTCGTAAACAAAAAGTCCATCAAATACCAAAATAAATCCATTAGAGAACGGATTAAGGTTTTTAAATTGGTCCTTCGGTACAGACTTCGTAAGGACCAAAACAAATCGATGATCGATTTCAATCAATTCTATAATTTCAATAAAATAAATTGAAGGCTTACTCATGTTATGAACATTGCTGATTTCCAATTACTTACGAACCGTTATTGGTTTTTTTTTTAAATTACAACTCCTGGGGAAATGTAATCAAGCCTGCTTGAAGACGCTTCCATCTTGTCTGAATATTTGTTAATTTGATGTCGAATATTAATTTGGAGTTATTCAACAAGATCAGCCTCGAATAATAGTCATAGAAATAAGCAGTAAATGAGCTTAGTGTTTCAAGCTACAATACCAGACATTAAATAAATTAAGGACTAAAAAAAGCAGTCCAATTTAAGTAAATGAGACCGATTTTTCTTAAAACTTTCTTTTCTTCTGAAAATAATAAAACCACGAAAGACAAAGTCACTGTCCCCCGTTAGTCTTGCAAATTAAAATAGAGCTTTTATTATGCAGAACAAGAATTCCTTCACTATAATCCGAGAGCTCGCTTCACCGACATGCATCGCCCCGCAGCGCTGCCTGCGGTTTCGCAATTAATACCCGCAGAGCTCAACGTCATATGACGTCATATGTTTAAACGGTTATTGTCTGTTTCTGGTTCCCTGGTCCTTTTGGTATTAATATGACGCGATGCAATATAAGCTGGGGCTAAGAATTCATATGATAATATTAGGTTTATAATATTTTCATACTTATGCCCGCGACTTGTTCGCGTGAATGTCAATTAACACGGAGTTTTTTTTTCTTTTTTTTTGCCTATCTTTTATTCTTTATCTGAAATAAAGTAGCCTTAGTTAGGTACTCTTATATAACATCAGATATCTTCAGAAAAAATTGTCCAGCCGTTTCGGAAATAAGCGGGACATTACAAACAGTCATTACAATTTTATTCATGTTAAGACGAAATATGAAAGTTTCTAGTAGGTATCTACTCAGAGCTCCTTGTGAGAAGGATCATCCGGGCAAATGTTACCATCATCTGGTTCTGACTTCGTTAAATGAGATGTGAATCATTCTATGTATTTCAAGTGAGCCTAATTCTGCCAAAATTAACCAACTACCAGCTAATTTCTCCTGTTTTTTTACTCGTATTAAGTTCCGTCTTTGATTGCTGCACCACTTTCGTATGTCCGAATGTGATGTTAAATGCTATATATGGCTCATACTATTCCTCACGAATCTAGCTATTAAATCCAAAAAGATTTTTACCAATCCGATTGATAGTTTCAGAAATTAGCGTATTTACAAACAAATAATTCTTCAGCTTTATAATATTAGTATACAGTAGATTGTTAGCAACAAAGCTTTCATTGTCGCTTGTAAGTGAAAGTGATTGACAGAGTTTAACTCAGTGAGTAATTACAGAGTCGAAGTCTGTCAAACTGTTTCCTTGTTCCTCAAAATGTATCATTTGACAAACACTTAGGCCATCAATCACGTGGTAATATTTGTGTGTTTGTGTTTAGCCAATTCATCATTGTCCTTGCGAACCAATTAGTGTTTCATGGCGTCTTAATGAACGGATTAACGTCGTCTTTACGGTTACGTCATAGAGCAGACCAGAAGATCTAATACATACAATGAGTGAAAATCCACACACCATGTAATAATATACATACGTTTTTTGTACATTATGTTTAATAAGGCTTTGTCGGTGAAAACTAGCGTGCTAGCTAGTTCAGGCAATAATCGTGGAAGGCGCGTACGCTCCCGGAATTCTTCAGCGTGTACCTAGTCGCTTAAAAGTGTTTCAGCCCTGGTTGGAGGCCTTAATTTTTAAGGCACCACAGGAAAGTCTCAATGTCAAAGTCAAAACATATATTTCAATAAGACCATTTACTGACACTTTTGAATTGTTAAGAAGTCGGTCAGTTAGAAAGTAGAAGCTTTAAGCTAGTTGCTCGTTCCAAAACGGAGCTAGGTCTCTATGGAGAAGGACGAGCAGGAAACTCCACGGACACTCTGGTTAAGCTGTTCAGCTGTCAGTTAGTCAACTTATAACCTCCTCGGTTGAACTACGAGACACCAATCCGAAAAAATATTATACTCATACTCGTCTATATGTGCGAACATGTGTTTCAAATCGTATATATGAACTCGTCCTTCTATTATATTCTGTGGTTTCGAGTCGGGTTTAATAATCGTGGCAGTAAACTAGTCAACTAGAAGCTAATAAATAATTGCTGGTTTATCGCAGAAAGACGTTATTAGTTAATGGTTTCCTTTAATTGATATTTACATGCAATCTTTTATTGTTGTTGCGGTTTTTATGATTGTATCTGCGTTGGGCGGGAAAGGTGGCTCGAGTTTAATGTTTAGTGGATATTTATGGGCTGTTGTGCTATTTTATTTACTAACTAGCGAACAGTCCCGGGTTTGCACAGACAAATTATACTACAGACAGATACAAAAAAAATGCTAGTATTATTTTGAACGATAATCTCGAAAAAAAAACAAGTTAAAAACTTTTTTGTTCAACACTCGATAATTGTCTATTAAAATAATTAAAAACAGCTATCAAACCACAAAGTTTGCAGCAAAATGAAAGAACATCTTTAATTTTTCATTCTTTGTTAATAGTTTGAAACTTCAAAATAATTGTATCAAGAATTTCTAATTCTATTTAAATACCTTTCTTAAAATAGACACGAAAATAAATTACTTTATTACACCCACATTTCGCCAGTTATGTTTTTAGTCCCATGTAATAGGGGGCGAGCCTATTGCCATCAACCGGGCACAAATCCAGACTCCGAGGCTGCTACTTAGAAATTCCTGATGGAAAAACCCAATAACACTTTGCCTGACCTGGGAATCGAACCCAAGACCTCATGCACAGCAGTCGCGCTTGCGACCACTAGACCAACGACTGACCGAGACTATTACATGGGACTAAAACATAACTGGCGAAATATGGGTGTACTAATGGGTACAGCTCTGCCTAACCCTTTGGGGATTACAGGCATGATGTTACGTTTTGTTATGTTATGTTAATTAATATTTAATAAGAGACCAAGTTTTAAAACGACGGTTAAAAAATCTTTTAAATAAAACCGTGGCTCTAGTCATCGGAAAAACAATTAAATGGCCATAGTTTTAAAACCCAAAATAATTTAAACCATGTACTACACTCTTGTTATGTCACATTCGAAAGTGGAACAAATAAAAACGTAATGTATGAATAAAATAAATGTCCCTATTACTTATAAAAAGCATAATCTTATGACCATTCTCATTTCCGAATAATAATTGCCCTGAAAATGAAAATAATAAAATCCGTCCAGAATAATGCTATGCTGTATATTTTTAGTCGAGTGTCATTAACCCCCACAATATTGTGTCTCCGAACACGCTGTATTTACATTTATACGTTCGGAATCGTCTGCATTCTTAGAATAACATACATATTTGCTGGTCTCCTCCCTAAAGTGCTGAAATCTAGATGCAAAAATAGATTCCAGTTGTCTTTGTCGTTAAAATTTGCATTTGTTTTAGTGTTGAACATTTAGCATGAAAAGAAGTTGCTTTGTTTTTGTGCAGTGGGTATGTAAATAAGAACAAACAATATTTGTGAAAATATGTAATAGAAAGAAACAGAAAATGTTGTGTGCGTCAATTTCGCGTGAATAAACAGTTTTTCTTTCTTTCTTTCTAGAAAAAGAAAGAGAGTACGGTCGCCTTTAGGGGGCATAACGCTTATTCCTTACGTGACAATATCTGCCAGTTAACTCCTACCGTAAACCGCTTTAAGGAACTTCGTTACATAAACCGTTTTTGAAAAGGTTTTAGGTACTTTGTACCTACATTAATTAATGTCATCGCTTATAAAATGTGCAGCACGGCTTTGGTACAACTAATAATTTGCCATTCAAGTTAGAACTTTAAATCATGTGCGTTAAAATATGTTTTATAATAACAAACTAAAAAAGGTAACCGATCGACGGCGGCGCGCTGGCTGTTAAAAGACGGCTTCTTTTTTAGTCAGCCGGTGCTGTAGTTATATACTTAGCATTACTCAAAGTTAAAGTCAAAGCATTTATTTAAATTAGATCATTTACAGGCACTTTTGGATTGTCAAGGATATAGCTATATAGCTTTGCTATATGTAGGTCTAGTATCGTGAGCAGCTCCCAAATATACAACGTCTAGTCTAACTTGAACATATAATATATTGTAAACACAAACAAGTTGTATTCGCCATCCAGCCTGCAAAGTAGACTACTAAGCTATCTCCTACACTAATCATTGTCACGTCTTTTTAAGAACAATACGGGTAGGCATATACGGTACAGTACGGGTAGTTATAGTAGGTAGGTACGGTCAGCAACAAAAATTGATTAACACTTCATTGTACATATCATTTAAATAATACAATCCACCTTTTCTCAGTATTTCAGGTAATATCTTAGAGTTTATTTTCCATCCATTTTGCATTTGATATTTTCTCAATAGTAAAGATTTGAAATTCTGAAATGTTAATCGACTTTTGTTGCTGACTGCACCACCGATCAATTGACAAACTTTTTATGAGCTGTCAAAACGCGATCTCCCCATAGATTTTGTATCCAGTGGCTTACCAGGAGTTGGTAAAAACCTAATTTAAAAGAGTGCCGTGGAGTTTCTTGCTCGTTCTTCTCCATAGAGACCTACCTCCGTTTTGAAACGAGCAACTAGCTTCAACTTTCGGACTAACTGACCGACTCTTTGACAATTCAAAAGTGCCTGTAAATGGTCTAATTGAAATAAATGTTTTGACTTTGACTTTGACTAAAACAAATTGTGACGTCACTTATTCGCCAACTTAATTGTCTAACTATTTATTGATTACAAAGCAACCATAAATCTAATTTTACAATTTATTAAAAACTAGTTTTAGTACGCGACTTCGTCCTCGTAAATGATGGTTATCGCGGACGCAGACGAAGTCGCATAAAAATAGCCTATGTCTTTTGATGGGGTTCAAACTTATCCTGTACCGAATTTAATCAGAATCGGTTCAGTGGTTTATTCCTGAAAGCGTAACAAACAGACAGATTGTAATATTATTTTCACATTTGTAATATTAGTATGAATTAATACTACTACTAATTAGGACTACCTCGTTGGTCAAGTCGTCGCAAGTGCGACTGCTGTGCATGAGGTCTTGGGTTCGATTCCCAGGTCGGGCAAAGTGTTATTGGATTTTTCCATCAGGAATTTCTCAGTAGCAGCCTCGGAGTCTGGATTTGTGCCCGGTTGATGGCAATAGGCTCGGCCCCTATTACATGGGACTAAAAAC
Source organism: Hoplodrina ambigua (assembly GCA_949774945.1). Classification (NCBI taxonomy): domain Eukaryota; kingdom Metazoa; phylum Arthropoda; class Insecta; order Lepidoptera; family Noctuidae; genus Hoplodrina; species Hoplodrina ambigua. The sequence continues at coordinate 11,966,802 of OX458967.1, forward strand.
ATAACTTGGGAAATATGGGTATACTAATAGGTACACCTCTGCCTAACCCTTCGGGGATTACAGGCGTGATGTTATGTTAAGTTACATCTAGGAATTGTTGGTTAAAAATGCCTATATGCCACTGAACATTGAACTCACACAAGATTCGGCTAAGAAAATACAATAAAATCCAAAAACTTTTCCACATCTGTCAGACGCTCCTCTAGATAGACTTGTTACAAACGAACTTGTTGAAATATGTCTTATAAACGCCGAGACGCACAACAATTACAAACAAGAATAAATAAGCAGAGATTATGGTACTAAGTCTTCATCATCGTTAATTTTACAAATTGCGTCAAACTTTTCTTAAGACAATTCCACTGAAAAGACAAATGAGATTAAACTACAGTCTTCAAGAATCCCATTATTTCTGTTTAATATGCATTAAATTCTTTCTTTGGTGTAGAAAAAAATAATGGTACCCTGTCTTGACTTATGGTTTGACTTAGGGATGTCTCTTTATGTTACGGAGCGATTAAAATCAGAAGGCAGAATATTATTAATGGCTCTGCCAAATCCTGCTGTTTTTTTTGGTAAAAAAATCTATAAAATATGCAGCTGCTCTGCTCTATTAAGTTACATCTTTGGTTACTGGTCTGCTCCTGTGGGCCTTAGCGTCTATTATGTGGCCGTGACTATTCCTCGTTAATCTGGCTATCATTCAATAAAAGGATTTTCTCAATCAAACTGGAAGTTACAAAAATCAGCGCGTTTAAAGCAACAAACAAAAAATCTCTTTAGCGTTATTGTATTGTATATGTATAAGATAGATAATAGATATTATAAATAGATAGGTATATATTTCTTTATAAAACATTAGTATTTAAACGTTAGGTAACCAAATCATATCAATTGTTTCAAATAAACTATTCAGACACTTTTGAATTGTCTAGGAGAAGTTCAGTGAGTCAGAAAGTAGATACTAGTTGCTAGTTCTAAGCAGTAGGTTTCTACGGAGAAGAATGAGTAAAAAACTTCATGAATACTCTATTAAAATCACTAATATTTATATTACAATAAGTTTATTCACGTTATACAGGTACAATGTAAGAACAATGTTACAAGTCGTGCACGTTAAAGAGGTATAAAACCGCCATGTTTTTTCATACATTATGGCGTACAAAGTGACAGTTGCTAAAACAGCGAACACGAGTAGAGTGTTACAAAGATTTACCTGCCTAGACGCTAAAACGTTCCTTCTTTTTTATTGTTCTATGTAATTATTGGACATCATGTTATCTGGATATAAAAAATTCTATAAAAATCATTCAATTTGTAAAAATATGCTCTACTAGTCACTTATAAAGTTCAGTTTTGAACAAAAGTAATGGCAGTTCTCGTAAGAGTTCATAAACCCATAAACATAATAGTACAATAATATAAACACCATAAGCTTTCTTCTTATTACCTAAATGTTTCCATACAATCATTAACCCTCTTTATCAAAAAGGGTAACAACCTTATTCGAGTGCTTTGTTTATTCTCTCTTGAACCATGGCATTGATCTAAGTGGTAATTAACCCTGATTTCCGAACAAAAGGCCGTGGGCAGACATTAATATCCATATTATTCTATTAGCTGAACGATAAACGACACGCCTTTACATTACTTTGTGTAAAGATTGTGACTCATTTTTAGGTCCTTTAAGTCCCAAACCTCGAAGGACCAACTATGTATATTTCTCAATAGTTACCCGAACAATTCAGAAGGGTATTGAAACTATTCTTGCGTATAAAAGGGAAAATATATTTTACCTAGCTTGCAAAACACCCGTCCCCACAATAGACTTTATCTTGTTTATATTCACATGTTTACCGTCAGAAATTTTAGAGATCCTTTAAGATTGTAACCATTTTACTCCTACCTTAACATAATTCGTCTCCTCCAAGGATATCAGGGACTTCACCACAACTTGAAGAAGCTCGTAATTTTCAAAAGACGACGCAATATTTCATTCAAGGCCGGTACCTTAAGTAAATGTCCGTGACGTCATAATATGAGTGGATTTGGGACCAGGCTTTGGAAGGCAGGCCAAGTTAATAAGGTGGAATGACTTAGGAACTGAAAGCTCTCTGAGAAAGCAAGGGATTAGGAAACTAATCTTTGTTTTTTCCGGGCAATATAAAATGTCTATTAAAACATGTGTGAAGGTCCATCTACGGTTCCTGATTCCTGCGCTCCGGATATATCTTAATTGAGGTCGTTCCGATGGTAGTTGGATCGCTTAAGCTCTACAATTTTCTTGGTCCTTCTACTCACGAGTAGCTTGTTCTAAAACAATTTCTATTAATTGATATGTTAATTTAATTGCTATTTAATCATCATCTTTGTGTACCTATCTAAGTATCTACTTATTCATTAAGAAAAAAAATTGAAGCGTAGTAAGAGTAGGTGCTCAGATTATTGACTTAGGTTTAAAAGAATAAGAGCTTTAATAACTAATAAAACAAGGCTCAAAATAGATAAATATCATTCCCACATTTTGATATTTCATAAAATTTTCATATTAACAGTTAATCTTTACGTTAAGCACAGCTGTAAAGTCATCAAACATCCTTATCACACCAAATAAAACGCGAAAACAAATAAACCTCAGACATTTATTTACCGTTTAACATTTTATGATGTCATAAAATTATAAATACATTTTGAGATAAAAAGCTTCATGCATCGTTGGTTTCATTTCTTTGTAGGCACAAATTCACTACTTTTTATTGGACGATTTCCCCTGGCGTCCACTTGACAGGAGAATGTCGTGTTCACGGAGAAATGTATAAAGAGACAAACAAAAGAATTGTATTTTAATACGTTTTGTGAAGAATGTCTTTCAGCGTTATTTATAATCGACTTCCAGCCCCTGTGACATTTTTTGAGACTCTTTTCGACAATCTTCTTTTTTATCGTGTGGGCAGTAAGGTCTTACGACCTCACACACCCTAGTGTCGGAGATTCTAAACCGCCTCAAAGGCCTCTGATATGGTTAGAGTGAAACAGTAACAGTCGACAATGTCAACAATAAAAATAAATTTAATTACATTTTTGAGATATATTATCCTAAAAACACAAAACGGCTCGCAAATATAGTTTGCGGCTTTTAAAATTGTCATAATTTACGATGACAATTTGTAATACGCAATGATTACAATGTTTAATGGTACACGAGTGACGAACGAATTTCCTTCCTGTAATAAACCTAAATACATTTTTTTTGTGTTAAGAATCCTTAAAAGCAAATTAATCTCTTCATCTTATTTTTGTTTATAAGTATGTAGGTATAACAAGTGTCAAAAGACAAGCCGAAATTTACATACATAGCGCTTTCTCACACCAACAATAAAAGGCATTACCCAGGAATAAATCATGTTTATAAAGGCGAAAGGTCACTCACTCACTCATTCACTCAGTCATCACGAAATGTCGAAAACCGTTTGACGTATAAATATGAAATTTGACAGGCAGGTAGTTTATTGTTAGTTAGTTATATAGGTAGTTCAAAGTTTGCATGGCAAAACTTAGGAGAAAAACGTAGAGAAGTAAACTAAATTACCCGAATTCAACACGAGCGAAGCCGCGGATAAAAGCTAGTTACCAAATCGACGGTCCCTACGTATATAAAGACATGTTTAAAGGAGTCTCTTTTGACATGTCTTTATGTACGTAGGGACCGTCGAAATATTATTTAATTTGATGGGCACGTACAGTATATGTTGTTAATGGGTATATGGTATGTCTTATTACACCCCCTATAAATAACCAAGAAATACCCATTAATTAGTACGAAAACTGCATTAAAGTTATAAATAGATCATGTCATAAATTATACTAAGGACTACAGCGGTAACAAAGTCTCAGGGGTGCAACAAATTGTAAGATTATTCCAAGAGTTTGTGAAGGTTGCACCGCTTTAATGGCCAACCAGTATATTATACCTAATATGTAGAAATGTGTCTATGTGACTGGGGATAGTTTTCGAGTTTTTGTAAAAAAGTTATACTGAAGATAACTTGATATAATTCTCTCTAAGGTACAATCATTGCCATTATTTATAAAATATATGCTTTTAGTGTTTGGTTTGCTAAAAATTTGCCCTTAGGGTAAATTCGCCCGGGGTTGCGGGACGTCTTAACAGGATACCGTGGCCCCGGAACGTAAAGGGCAACAGAAGGAACAGGGTGGTTTTTTAGTCAGTAAAAGTCTGACAGTCCCTTCCGCCCCACCCAGAGCGGAAGGAGTCATTTGATGATTTTTACCACCACAAAAAAAAAAAAGGGTAAATTCGCGGTCTAGCCCCCTCAAACGACAATCCTGGATCCGCCGAAAAGGGTGGTGTTTGAAAGTACCCATATTTGAACAGATGAAGTCGCGGTCAAAACCTAGTTGCATGGTAAAATTAATGAATGAGAGTGATGACGTACTCATCCTAATTATTAGCCACACAAAAACAAAATATCATGTACCCATGATTGTGTATACTATGTACGGTTGCACAAGCTATTTGGTTTGTAGACAACAAGCAATTATTATCTTTCTGCTACATTATTATTGGTGCCGATTCTCTTGGTCACAAACTAAACTAAAATTAGACTATTTCCGTCTTTTTCTGTCCAATAAAACAAGAAAGAGACAAATGTAAATAAGGCCTGTCAAATTTTGTCAATCTGACACATCCATACAATTATAGTTGACAATTTAGTTGTCAACTATAATTGTATGGATGTGTCAGTACGTATGGATTAAAAATACGGAAAAGTTCAAGGCAAAACTAATTTGACATCGCTAACTTAATTCTTTAATGTAACGGAATGTCACCGTCCTTTCCTTTCGCTGTATGTTAGCAAGAGATGTCAATTCTCTAAATTTAGTCTAGTTTGTGAACAAGGGAATCGGCACCATTGTCTGTTATGTTCACTTTTAAACTTATAGTGACTAATCATTTTGAAACCTGTTTAGAGTGATTTGAAAGAAATCACACACTTGAAACATTGTTTAAAACATAGTATAGTAGTAGAAACAGTGTATACCAAATGCCTTGTTGAACTGTACACTCTCTTTTCAGCTCAATCACGTTGCAGCCGCATCGTAAAAAGTTGGATTCTTTTCAGACATTAACGTATCGGTGTATTACTCAGTGTTGCATTTATTTATTGCCCAGCCAACTAGTGTGGATCCCTCGTACCTAGACTGGAATCTAGATCATTCGGTGAATTAAAATAGTTTTGTTTTAATTTATGAGCAGATTTTTATTTTATTGGAGAAATAAAATTTTATGATTTGTTTCCATTATTTTTTAACATAGGGTTGATTCATTGGTTTTAACGGCAAGTGGTGAAAAATATCATGAATTTAATTTTATAGCAATTTTTTGTGAATACAGATTTTTAGAACCTGTTTGTGGGGATAATGGTACTGACCTACACCTGACGTGTTTTTTTGCTTAATATACTCAATACTCAATACTTTATTGCATTCCATAATGTATACAAGGCTGGTAGGTAAATTATAGAGAAACAATTATGGACCCTGTCGGGCACAGCAAGTTAGTTTTTAGAGGAGAGGATGAAGCGCTTTTTGTTTAAAAACATAATAATATTGAAATTAAGGAAGTAAATCTTATATTTAAGTAGATATTATTTATGAGTAGATTTATATTAATTTTGTTTATTATTAATATTTCTATATTTATTTATTTATTTATATATTTATTTATTATTAATAGATATTTTCTAAATTATATATTAGGTAATTATTTTATATATTTATTTATATATTAGCTGTGCTGTTAGCTGCTGCTGCTGTTAGCTGTTTATATATTACTGGTGGAAGGTAAAAAGTTGGCTGTTTCCAACATTTTCACCATTTAGGTGTTGCATTTTTAAATGTAACAGTTGATATTTTTAATAACCGACGAAAAATTCCATCTTTGGAGGTTTTTCTTCCAGCTCGTATTATAATTTTAAACTATTGACAAAGTATAAAGTTGGTCATGAAAAATATGTCACATTATTCTCTAGATACCAAACCGTGTCCTTGCCAAATTCCATGGAAATTAGTTCAGTAGTTTAGCCTTGACAGAGACACAAGACAGAAAGACACAACACTCTAGCATTTATTAATATTGCCGTACTCCAAACAAACTATTAATCACCTCAAAATTTAAAATAAAATATTCTAACAGGACAGTAAAAAAGTGTATAACATTGTAAACGAAGCATTAATAACTTTACGAGCGGTCGTAGAAAGATAAATATTAAAAATGGCGACTGAAATAAAGTTTGTTCTAATTTCAATATCCCGGTTAGTGCGGGCTGAGTTATTGATCTCTATTCGAATGATCATCAGAATTGTTATGATTTTATGAGTACTCATGATGAGTTTGAGTTAGTCATTTGAGATAGTAAGGCTTATAAATAACTGTTAATGTTTCTCAAAACCACTGCTTCCGACAAAAATGTTTAATTTTTGACACTATAAATCAATCATTTATAAATGACACTAGCTTTTGCAACTTATTCTGCATTTTCATACATCGTGCATCTTTATCTTTATAAGTCAAGCGGTTTTCGAAATTCTGTGATGAGTGTGTGAGTTACCTTTCGTTTTTGTATATTTAAGATGATTTAAAGTCAAACTATTTATTTAACTAAAAGCACTTTTGAACGTAATTTACAGTAAGAAATAAAAAAATTAATTGCCCTTCCAAATGGTAGTTTTGTATGTAGAGAACTGAGCAAGAAACTCCCTACTTATTCCATTAGGTGATTGATGTGTATACTTTCAACAAGATAATATTGTGTGCAAGCGTGGTTCAAAATTGCAATTTAATTAAAAATTTGAACAGTCTTTCCCCCCCCCCCTCCCCTTTCTCATAAAATAAATAACCTTTCCCCAGTAACCGACACAAATAATATCTTCACATGAACTATAAAGTTCAAAGAAAAGGTTGCATCGAAGATGCGCTTGGCAACAGGGATATACCATTATAAAAATACCACATATACTGGAATTTCAAGACCAAAGGGCGACCTAATAATATCGGCGATGTAAAAGGGCCAAGTTCAAACGGCTACGATATAATTAGGAACCGTGGGACAAGTTCAATGACACGGCGGGTAGTAGGTGATGTGGATTTAGATCAAACGAGTTTTACTGAAGCTGGTACAGTCGAATAAACTATTTGGTTTACAGGCAGCTAACTTGCAACTACTTTTAACGCATCATCGGTTATGTGTGTATGGTTGGATATTTTATTATCTATTTGACTGTTTCTGCGTTACGCGACTGAAGATACGCGGCGTATCTTTCATCTGATACGTACCGGCGCTTAGGACGCGTTCACACCAACGTAACGCCTGCTGACAGTCAGCCGTCACAGTCAGTAAATAAATCGGCGGCTGACTATGATTGCTCATAGATTTTGGCTTTAGAGCTCATCGTCAGCGGCTGGCTACGCGTTTGGTGTGGACGCGGCCTTAAGCTCCTGTGCAAAAACGGCGGGGTGTTAGAAGCTTGACGTGTCTGCGTGAGACAATGTCTGTCTGTAGCATCGTAGCTCATCGAAAGCTCCTTTTTTTTGTTTGAAAAGTGAATTTGTTTTTATGTTGTACTAATGGGCACACCTCTGTCTAACCCTTAGGGGATTACAGGCGTGATGTTATGTTATTTATGAATTAGTCGGGACTGTTCTTAGCTTTGTTTAGTCGGGGGTTTTTTAAACAATGTTTCGAGTATGTCTTTAAAATCACTCTTATTAGGTTACAAAATTATGACACCACAATCTTAAAAAAAATAACACAAATTAAGAATGAATGGCAATGTAGCAGAAAGATATACCTACTTATTGTTGTCTGTCAACCAAAAAGTTTGGTCGACTGTAAAGAAAACGAAGAAGGAGCAAAAAGGTCATCTGAAAAATAATGTCATTAACTGTCAGAACAATTAGTTACTTTATGGCCTTAATTACTGTGCTATTATATTAATTAATATTAATTTATTGTAATACTAGCTTCTGCCAGTCATTTCGTCTGCGTAGACTTGATAATTAAGCCAAAGTCCTAAATTATCCATGTGTTAAGTCACTGCTCTAAATAGTATAAAAAGTCGCTTCCCACCGTCTGTACGCTCAGATCTTTTAAACTTTGCAACGAATTTTAATGCGGTTTCATTAATAGATAGAATGATTCAAGAGGAATGTTTAAACTACATTGCACCGGTGCGAAGTCGGGGCGGATCGCTAGTTACCTACATATATGTATATATGTGCTCAGCTGATACTGTTTAACCATTTAAGCGTGAGAGAAAAACATCCATTCATTCATCCATTCATCCACCCATCCATGCTAACAACTAAATAGTAATAGGATAGGATTGTAAATATAAAGTCAAAAGAGTCAGTATATCATTTCCAATACCATAATACCCATTATTAAAAAAAGGAATAAAAAAAAGAATCTATTTTATCTTATGACAAAAATACCACCTATTCAGTCAATAGCAAGAAAAGAAAATAGTAACAATTGTTGACAGCTCATTACAAAAGTAGTTCATTTATCAGTCGACAAGTCTTTAGAAATAAAATACCGAAGAAAAATAACCAAATGAATGTGTTTATTGTTAGAAAAATAGTGCCAACATATTTTAAAAGGGTCATTTTGGGAACGTGACTGAGAGTCGCGTTGACATTAGCCTGCCAGACACATAGAATGGCGCCAAAGAGGAAATAATTTTTGAATTATGAACACATATCTCATATCTTGTGGTGAATCAGAAAAAAAATCATGGTGAGAAAAATATTATAGAGAAGACCTTATTACGTTACTATAACGATGTAAAAAATGCAAACGGATTTTTGAAAAATGTATAATTATTATTTTTTATTATTGTACGTGTGAAATATAAATCACTAGATTGCCTGCTTAATAAAAAATTACGGTACTATGTTTGTGATGGTTGAAAAAAAAAAAGGTTTAACTACTAATTTTTTTAGTTTTAAATATTGTTTGTGAAATATAAAACACTTGTTTATGCCCACGACTCGTCAGCATGGGAAGTCAATTATACCATAAAACATAGCCTATGGCATTCGATACTAGTGTAACTTTACTATCAGTGAAATATTTTGTACAATTTTATTAGTCCAGAGTAAAATAAAATAAAATAAAAGTAAAAAACAAAATCTGACTGCCTCGTTGGTCTAGTGGTCGCAAGCGCGACTGCTGTGCATGAGGTCTTGGGTTCGATTCCCAGGTCGGGCAAAGTGTTATTGGGTTTTTCCATCAGGAATTTCTCAGTAGCAGCCTCGGAGTCAGGATTTGTGCCCGGTTGATGGCAATAGCCCCCTATTACATGGGACTAAAAACATAACTGGCGAAATGTGGGTGTCCTAATGGGTAGACCTCTGCCTAACCCTTCGGGGATTACAGGCGTGATGTTATGTGTTAAAAAACAAAATCAAGCAAATACCTCTTTCTAATATTAGTTTAGATTGTATTTTAATAACAAACTTCTATAAAATAATATTACAATAATAAAATTCAAGACACGTGTCAATTTTTTCATCGTAGGCTTGTGTCGGACATACGAGTACCTTCGATGAAAAATTCATACCTACAATCCTACAAGATTCCAAGCGAGTCCAATTTTCAATATATGACGGCAATAATTTACAGTCCGCGTATTAAACATATGTCTTTAAGGACGTTGACCTTACGAAGAAATAAAATGAAAAAGCCCTTTGATTTAATGTCATAAAAGGTGATAAAAAAAGGAATTTTATCTCTTTCTTTTTATTTTCGTTTTCTTTTATTCTTAGGTTACACTATTAGGGGAGTGAAACTGAATACTTTTTTTAAATACTGAGTTTTGGAGTTAAAAAAATATGTTTGTTATGTTTAACCTCCTGTTGACTGCCTCGTTGGCCTAGTGGTCGCAAAGCGCAAGTGCTGAACATGTGGTCTTGAGTTCGATTCCCAGGTCGGGCAGTGTTATGTGTTATAAAACTTTGACTTTGTCATATTTGGCGCACTCCTTTTTCAGTTCATTTAATTTAACAAATTTTTATTTTCAGGTTGATGCATTCCTGTCGTTAATAGGTAAGTCCCTAATTAATAATAATAAATAAGAATAATAATTAACTTTGGGTTCTTCAAAGAAAAAAGCTACAAATAATATTTATTATAATAAAAAGATTTATTGGTTACTGTTGCCTATAGACACCTACTAGGTTTATAGGTGCCACAGACCTTATAGATGTACCATTTCAGAAACAAAGGTAAAATTTCTCATGTGCCTGCAATTACACCAGCCCTTTAAATCGGTACACAGCAATGCTGCAACAAATATATCGGCATAATATGCCATTCTCATGATCTCGTGCCGATACAACATTCTCATTATGTTGACGAGGTCGTCAACATAGTGTTAAACGGTAACTTCAATAAATATTTCAAATGAATCCACTGGGGAAATTAAGCCAGGGTAATTACCCTTTTATAAATTGAACTACGAAGTAAGATCGTTTAAATCTGAAAACCGTAATCGTTATTTTATAACCCAAACGTAATTTTCTTGTTTTAATGGCTCTATTTAAATTCGAATCATCATTTATAAGATCTTTGATAGACATACCATATTAAAAACATAGCTGTGCTACTATTTCTTTTTCATAGAAGATAATTGAGCTAAGTTCTATCAAAATGACCCAACCCACAATCTCTCTATGATTCAATGAATAAATAATCATATATACATACATAAACTCATGCCTTTTTCCCATGGGGGTAGGCAGAAAATACAGAACGCCAACTGCTAAAAAAAAGTTTAAATATAAAAAAAACCCGAATAAATAATTATATTAATATTTTGTCAAATGTCTACTATTGATGCCTAATCGCCGGTATCGCTCATACCGGCGATTGGAGAGTCCGTGCCCGTTGATCCGCCACACTTCTGCACTCCAAGAGCATTTGCACACATTATAATATGTATTAAAGATGTTACGCTAAAGACCAGTTTTGCCTTGAGTTAGATTGTTTTAGCAGATCTGCACCTAATTTATAAAAGGGACACTCCTCTAATAAAACGTTATGAAAAAAATACATATATTATATATTATATTATCAAAGAAAAATTGACTTTTTTTCACAACTTAATGTTAACACGTCTCATGGGACAAACACAGGTGAATTTCGAATTGTAGACTATTAAGTAAAATATTACCTACGATCACGCGATCGTAACGGTCTAGCGAATTGAAAAAGTCATAAAAGATTTAATGCTGTTATTACAAAAATGGGCCTCATGTCGTTTGACATAACGACTACATTTATTTTTAAAGTTACACCTTAGATTACAAATGATTTTTTGAAACGCGTGCAATGGATGCGGCATCATTGTAACGTTATTTACTTAGTATTAGTATTTCTATTATTTATCCGAAAGTTTTTATAATTGTTACATCACGCCACATAACATCACGCCTGTAATTCCCGAAGGATTAGGCAGAGGTGTAGGTACCCATTAATACACCCATATTTCGTCAGTTTTGCTTTTAAGTCACATGTAATAGAGGGCGAGCCTATTGCCATTTAACCGGGCATAAATCAAGACTCCGAGGCTGCTACTGAGAACTTCCTATTGGAAAAACCCAATAACACTTTACTCAACCTGGGAATCAAACTCAAGACCACTAGACAAAGAAAACAAAAAGAAAAAAAAGACATATGAAAAAAATATTGAGGAATTTTGACGTTTTTATTTTAGCAAAACTAAACTTAATATAAAAAGTCATGAAATATAAAGTACCAAATACATCTAAAAACTGCCATTAGTCATTCCTTTTAGGCACGTTCAAAGATGGCAGAGAAATGAAGTTCAATTACTGTGATATCTGCCTCTGCTAGACAGATATTCATAAATTATACACTTACCTATAGTACTTACTTACGTAAATATATACTTAATGTTTTCTACTCAGAGCTGTATATTTTTCCCAAATTATACAAGCTTCTGTTCGCGACTTTTCCGCGTGGTTTTTTTACCCGCGTTAAGTTACGGCTTTGGTAAGGTTAGAAAAAGCACTCGCTGTCAGATTTTCAGTCTTCTGACTACAAGTCAAAGGTCTACGAATGACTTCCGATACCAACGGCTTTAACATGTTTTCTGGAGCACAGAGGTATCACCACCTACTTCCAAACCCCGAGCTACATATTTAAAGACTAGCTTTTGCCCTCGACTTCGTCCGCGTAAACGTCGACAGACGAAGTCAAATAAAAAGTACCCTATGACGTTTGTTAGGGTTTAAACTTCCTCTGTATCAAATTTCATCAAAATCGTTTCAGTGGTTTGGTCGTCAAAGCTCAAACAGACACACTATTAGAGTTACTTTCGCATTTATAATATAAACATGGATTGGTCCAAAACAAAAAAATGGTCGCTTTCACATCAACACGATAAATCGAAAAGAATATAGCACAGAGACCTCTCTATCCTAGATATTTGTAGGTGTAACAAATCAGTTGGGAATAGGTCGAAAAGAAACTAGGATCACTGACCTAAAGATGTGAAAAAAGGGCCCGAGCATTCTGAAAGTAATCCGTAACTCAACGACTCTTGTTAATCAAAGTCGAGGAAAATACAAGAACACTTTCGCGCTATTTCTTTTTAGGGTTCCTTACTTTAGTCGGAAAAACGGAACCCTTAGCGTCACTTTGTTGTCTATCTATCTGTCTTGATAGACGTGTCAAGACCCTTTTTCTCAAGAACGCATGGAGGTATCAAGCTGACATTAATATCAAATACTTAGGTGTGCGATCCCTTGGAGCAGTTAAAAATATTAAACTTCTGAGTCAACGCAATCATGTCGTATATAGCGCATATTTTGACGGTCGCTAGGGAATTAGAACCTATAGGGGAGTTCACATTGACCTACAACAAGAAGCAATGCCATGTAGCACAATTAAAGGAATAAATCCGGAAACGTTTTGTAGTTACCTACATCACAAAAGAATGACTATTTTGCGATTATAAACTTATTTTTTGTATGTTATGTTAAATATTGTATGGTCGTACGGAACCCTTTATGTGCGAGTCCGATTCGCACTTGCCAGGTTAATTTTTCTAGAAAAAGTATTTACTCGCTTTGTTTCCAAGTTGAATAAAGTAATACTGGCTTGATAGTAACTTATATTAGTGATTTGATTAGTCCCGCCGCTGTCGCCGCCCGTGCCATCGGTAAATTAGTTTGTAAACATTTAATTAACACTGAAGTAATAATAAAGGTCTGTCGTTTGTTGCTACGCCATATTGTACGACTATTAACTAAGACATTGCTTATAACCATTATTCATCTACCACCTGCAGCTAATATGGAAAATGGTGACGTCATATGGATGTTGTCGCAATGGATTTTATTTGAAAACGACAAGAATATTCCACAACTCGCCAACTTGTTGGACTCGTCCCACAATTAAATGTGAAGTCTCATTACACATCTTCAATGTTTCTCGTAAAATTTCTTTAAGGCGCTTTCCACACAGAGCAACTATTGCAGCAACTGGCAACTAGCTGGCAACTAGCTGTTTACATACATTTCAATTGGACTGCGCACACAGAGCAACTCGAATTTCGAGTTGCGGCAATCGTCAACAGTTTTCAGTTGCTGCAATCGATGACTAAGCTAGTTGCTAGTTGCCGCAACTAGCAATTTTTAAATATTGTACCGGTTTTTATAGCTGCCGCTTTCCTCAACCGTCAATCGCAACGCTTCGGGCGATTCCACACCCTCCCTTCCTCTCCGTCTGCCCGGCAATGCCAGTGTCGCTACGGCAACGGCATACGGCAACTCGGCTATGAAAGTTGCTCACAAATTGCCAAAAAGTTGCGGCAACCGGCAACGTCATAGCAACTATCAACTTTTACAGGAAACTTTTAAAGAGTTGCCAGTTGCCTCAACTTAAGTTGCTCCGTATGCAAAGCGCCTAAACCCTTTCAGAACATCGTGTAACTTACGACATAAATTATTTCCTAGCGATATAATCCCTATACATTTATCACTTTCACGTGTCGAATATAACCCTAATTAGTGAAAACCGCTTAATTTAGTACCAAATAGCCATAAATCTGAATAAATTTCGGCAATAGTAATTTGATCCCAGTTTCATTAATTGCTAAACTTTGTCGTGGTTTTGTGTAAATATAAACTTACAATAATTAGTACAAGTGATATTTTGTTTATTTTTACCAAGGGTATTAGGACTGGTCATTGTGGCTATCTTTAGGGTAGGCTTATGTCCAGCAGTTGTCGTCCTTTGGCTGATATGATGATGATGATTAGACTATATAAATGTACAAGTGGTCTAGTGACGTTGAATTCTATGTAATAGTTTCGATATAAAATGTTAGAATATATAAATCTGTATGTTTGTTGATCAATTACATCCTAACTGCTGTACGGATTTAGATGAAATTTAGAATACGGTTAGACTCAAACGTTACTTAGAACATAGAATTTTTTTTTTGACAATATCTCTGAATTTGTGTCAAATCGTGCGAATCGCCCAATTCACCCTGTACAGTTGGGCAGATGATATCCACCCGTGAACTCCGATAAGCTTAGTTGATTGATAGGTTTGTTTGGGTTGATTAAGGATAATTATGATTGATGTTTCCATCTTAGGAGTCCCTTGTTTGGACATAGATGACAGTAACTAACTGATATAGGTGTTTAGGCTCACACGTTGAGAGCCTATAGCTGTGTAATAGACAATCGTATTGCCTTACGTTATCTGTGAAGTGGTGTGTGTCAAAAGTATTAAACGTCAAATTTAAAAATGACAAAATGTTGGTCTAGTCGTCGCAAGCGCGACTGCTGTGCATGAGGTCTTGGGTTCGATTCCCAGGTCGGGCAGTGTTATTGGGTTTTTCCATCAGGAATTTCTCAGTAGCAGCCTCGGAGTCTGGATTTGTGCCCGGTTGATGGCAATAGGCTCGCCCCCTATTACATGGGACTAAAACATAACTGGCGAAATGGGGGTGTACTAATGGGTACACCTCTGCCTAACCCTTCCGGGAATAGAGGCGTGATGTTACGTGTAAAAATTGACAACTTCCGGAATATGGACTTACTTCACTTGCGGTGATACAATGGCTCCGTTTGTGGTAGTATTGCAAATGTAAGAAATTATCAAAAATTCACCGTATTGAAGAAACTAAATTCTCGATGATTAGTCCTTTATGTCGTAATAGACAATAGGTACCTAGTAATATTGCTAGGTACTAACCCAATATTACTTTGCCCAGTAGTTAGGCGATCGCCTCTCATGCATGGGGTTGACGTTTCTATACCGGATAAATGCATATGTCTTTTTCAATTTATAAGTACACTATCTAAGTTTATACAACATAGATAATACTTTTCTTCTTGATTTGTAATTCTTTTTAAGTGTTATGATTTAGTAGTTTCTATATAAGATACATTGCATTTCCGTGCCACTATGTATGACTTTTTAAGCAAATATAATTGTAAACATTGATTTTAAAAGAGTACATAAATGTAGTTTCTTGTCCATTCTTCTCCATACAAAACTACCTTTTGGGAGGGGCAACTAGATTTAATTCCTTTTTCTATTGTGTTTGACGTTCAAAAGTGCCTTGTAATGGCCTAATTAAAATAAATTATTTGACTTTGACTTTGGTAACTAGCGAAATGGAGGTATACTAATGAGTAGGTACATCTCTGCCTAAACCTTCGGAGATTACAGGCGTGATGTTATGTTATGTTTCTAAGTTTAACTTGGTCATCACTGACGACAATGAAGGAATATTTCGCCAGGCATGTTTAAGTCCCATGTAATAGGGGGCGAGCATATTGCCATCAACCGGGCACAAATCCAGAGTACAAGGCTGATACTGAAAAAAAAAATTGTCTGAAATCGTTTTGAGTAAGCATAATGATAAATGCTCGTGCCTTCTCTGTATGAGAAGAGGCCTTTGCCCTGCAATAGGTCAATAATAGGCCGGTTTAATATTATTTTTTACTTGAGCAAGAATAAATCTTAGCAGTACTCTAGAGATTAATTCAAATCAAAAAGCCTATACGAAAATCGTAAAATCTCTAAAATAAAAAGATCGTTACCCAGTCCTTTCAATATAAAAAGCAACGTTAAAGCTATTTAGTACCTACTTTACTTTAGTTTTACTACGTGCAATCCAAAAGTGTTTACAAAAGATTTATAGTCTAGAAAGAAGTACCTAAGTTTTGTTTCAAGTATCAAGTTTGTTTAATTTGGCTTGAAGTATAGTTTTATTTGCAGTAAAACAAAATTATAAGATCGTAAAATTTAATGTGTACTACTTGATGTTAGTTATGAATAACGAGTAACTTCAGGATTAATAAGAAAGTAATAATATTGGTAATATTCTCGACCCCCTCGCCCTCTATTACATGGGCCTTATACATAACTGGTGTTCTATGGGTGTACTAATGTGTACTCACCTCTGCTTAACCCTTCGGGGATTACAGGCGTGATAAAATAATTAAATCAACGTATTATTGTCTGGCCTCTTTTTATACTGAGAAGGTACGAGTCTTGATCACAACGCTTACTCAAGGCGTATTGGCGATTTCAGACTTATATCATTTATAAGTCCAGGTTTTCTTATGATGTTTTCCGTCACCGATGTCAGTAATGGTTAAAGTTAAACTAAGTACACATAAATAAAAAAGCTGCAATGGTACTTGCACTTGTCCGTTGTCAAACCCATAACCTTACGTAGGCGGGCGCCTTAACCATTGGACCATCACGGCGAAATCATAAAAATAAAATATAAAAATTAATTGCATAAGACTGTCATTCTTATCTTAATTCATTGCCAATGTTATCGTGTTCCGTTAGATTGATCACAAGAAATTATCGGACGGACCCAATTAAGCAAAACGAATTTAAATTTTGCACCTGGATAATATTTTGTGAAAAGACGGTAATGCGATTTCATTCATGTTTCACATCTCTTATTTAACTATAAAATATTATCTATCAAAATTGCATCGGCATCATCCTCATCACTTAAGCCAAACTGCGTCCACTGCTGGACATAGACCTACCCTAAAGATTGCCCTGATGACCGGTCCTGCGCTGCCTTTTTTTTTTTGCATCCAGTATTTTTTGCGACCTTTACCAGGACACCAGTCTTTCCACACTGCGCCTTCCGGTCCTTAAAGCTATCGAGTCCTCCTCCTCCTCGCGTCGTATTCCTCATTACTGAGGGTCGTAAAGATCCCGTTGGCTCAGCTTCCACCTGATGGTGCCTTGCCATCTGTGTCGGTCAAACTTTCGAGTGACAGCCACAAAATTACCTATAGCCATAAAACCGTACAATTTTTTCCGCGCCACAAACATTATAATTAAAATTTTATGCGTCCAACATTCGGCCATCGCCTTTCACTGCTCTATTACTCGTAATTGGTTCTGATGATACGACCAAGCCAAGTGCTAGGCTACATTGTGATTTGATTGGGCATAAAAGTCAGTTCACACCTACGGATCATAAAAGGTAAGGAAAAAATGCGCGCAATATACTGTGGCTTATATTACGAGCGGAGGCGTTAATGGATTAGGTAATGGGCGATTTATGAACAATCTTGATACTAAACGTGCTGTGACGTCTTTCGGAAATTAGTACCTTAGTCTACATAACAGTCTATAGGGTGACTAATTGGAGACCGATACTTAAACACATGATAGGAATATACGAGGAGGTCGTTGCTAAGTAATAAGAGTCACACGAGTCGATCCATCAGGTTAAGCTACGTTTGCCGGGGTTGGTCTGTGGATGAGTGACCATGGTTTACACACCAAGATTACTCCGTGCCTCGGAAAGCATGTTAAGCCGTTGATCCTGGCTCTGATAAGTGGATCTGTGATAGTCGTTACGGGTCGACAATCCAGTTACTGGGTTGTGGAGTTCAGCCAGGCAGTCGCTATATGTAAAATATTGGTATTCAGTAAAATACTGGTGTTCACATAGTTGGATGAAGGCTAGGCAGATTTATTGACTTAAATACAATCATGATAACGAACAACTTTCTCAGAAAAAAAATGTTACACACGACTTTTTCCCAATGGCGTGCGTGCGATTGATAGTCGAACTAAAAATAAATAATGCATAGTAAAAGTTGAAAAGTTTCGTTTGTATAAAAAAGTAAATGAACAAAAAGTAAAAAGTTTTTTGGGAAAGTTGTTTTTTATGTTTGACAATACGGGATACTAATTACCAGATATAGCCCTTTGTTTTGTTAGTAAAGCTAAATAAAAAAAAAATATTAGTTTAATTCTCTGTATTTCAATAATTTTGGACGTATTAATAGACTAACAACGCGATTCGAATTTAATTAATAAAGTTGTTTTAATATCAGATTGTATTTACAGGGCAACGTTTATGGGAGCTCCCTTTACCCTAATTATGCCAGCCGTATTGAAGTAACATGACTAACATAACATCACGCTTGTTTAGTCTGAAGGGTAAGACTGAAATGTACCTACTTATAGTACCGACACCTCACAGGATCTCGTCCACGTGGCGAACGCATTACCATTACAAATTGAAATAGATATTCCATAGCCTATTTTTATACCACAAGTGTTATTCCAGTCTGAGTCGAATTTATTAATCTAGATTATCGATATTGCCCTTTATTATTACTGCACAGTCACAAACGAAACGACAGCCATTTTCAACACACGCCATCGCCTATAACTTGCTCCCTTTTATTGAAAGCTTTTACGATGCGTCAGCGAGTTACTGTGTCGTTACGTCAAAGAAATTGATCACTCCCAATGTCCTGACTTGACACGATCGTTATTAAGAAGGTCAAGTTATAAAAATATTTTTTATTTGTTCTATACTGAATGAAAAGTATCAAAACAGTTGCTCCGCCTACACGGAGCCTATCACGCGTCAACAATACGTCATATTGGAAAATAGATTGCGTTTTGTTTTTGTTGTATTAATTTTATTTGAATGGTGGAGAAATAACCGATTGTAAACAAGTGAACATCTTGATAGCTTGTAAAATAATACAAAATCTGCTTAGAGATTTTTAACTGCTGATTTTGATACAAATGTTATAAACATTGATTTTAAAAGAGTACGTATGGAGTTTCTTGCCCATTCTTCTCCATACAAAACTACCTTTTGGAAGGGACAACTAGATTCAATCCTTTTGTGTATGACGTTCAAAAGTGCCTTATATTGGCCTAATTGACATAAATAATTTGACTTTTACTTTTGACTTTGACTGCATTAATTACTTTGTTGGCTAGTTGTAAATATGGTGCATGCTGTATCATCGTATAAGTGAAGAAGTACACAAAAATAATACCTTGGGTTGAACATTATGTATGATATGATTTGTATATCTCCTTTCTGGGAGATCCTTATAACTAAATGGTATGAAAACATATGGTCAAAGACACAGACATCTATTGGTGATAACTTTTCTAATCGAAAATAATTTGAGGGAACGTAGTATTTTTTTTTGTTATTCTAAAGATTTTAAAGGGATATTTATCCACATGGGTACGTCAACCCCATTGTACCTTATAACTATTACATCGAAACTTAGGTACCTATTCCTGTAAACGATTTAAAAGATGAACAATCTTCGGACCATAGACTAACATCATCCAGAATAACACATACATGCATACATAAACTTTTACACATTATTTATTAACATAATTTTTCCCATGGATGTAAGCAGAAACCATAGAACCACCTGCTACGATCCTTACATCCTTTCGTCTTGTCCACTTTCATACATCTCGTCATACAAACACGCCGGTTACAAGTACCTATTAGTAGTGCATTTTCCTTTCAATAAAAATAACCCTATTTTTGGGTAACAAGAACTTCACAATAGCATTAAAGTATCGAATTCGAGACGGAAACTTGTCGAAAGTTTCAGTGGTAAGCTCGTTTCGAACAAAGTACGTCTTCAATAAGTAGTTTAAAACTATTAACTAGGTTATCAAGAGATTTATGCCATGCTTAATTCAATGACAAAGTACTTACTAAAGTTTTCGAGTAACAAGACTTAGATATGTTTCCATTCTTACTTAGTTATAACTTACAAAAAAACGAGCTTCTAAACCTGTACTTAAAATAAAAAAGGTAAAATTTGTTTAATTGAAAAGTACAAATTTATAATTGACTACCTTCTACCCTCGACTTAGTCCGCGTAGTTTTTTTCACCCGCATTTTCACGTTTTTGATTACTGCTCCGGTCTCATAGGTAGTAGCGTGATGGTATATAGCCTAAACTATACCTCATTAATCTGGCTATCATTGACTAAATGATTGGTTGAATACGACGTTCAGTTCCAGAGATAAAACGCGTTTAAACAAACAAACTAAAATATTGTCAGGTTTATTGCATAGGTATATAGAAACAAAGCAACACTATTGCCAAGTGCCACATGATGTCTTATGGTAGGTATATTTGACTTCTACACAGACGAAGTCGCGGGTACAAAATCCCATTTCAGGAAATAATTACTAAGGAATACAATATTCCAAGGTTATTAGGTAATTTCGTATTTCTCACGATTTTATTCGTATACCTACAAGAGGCCTCTCTGATGTACGTAATTTTCTTAATTTCGATCAGATAATTATTTAGGAAGCCATACAGTTTACTAAGCTAGACTGTCTGAAGATTGGTTTGTCTGTGTTTTTGTTACTCTGGCCTTGACCGTCAGTTTTATCAATTACAGTTACGAACATAAATATCTACACATTTTATGAGATTCTAAAGCATATAAGAAAATATTCTATAGCATTATTAGGACCTATCATTTATGTGACCATTTCATGGTCGCAAAGCGCGACTGCTAAACAAGAGGTTGGGCAAAGTGTTATTGGGTTTTTCCATCAGGAATTTCTCAGTAGCAGCCTCGTAGTCTGGATTCGTGCCCTAGTAATAGGCTCGCCCCCTATAACATGGGACTTAAACAAAACTGGCGAAAAATGGGTGGGTACACTTCTGCCTTAACCCTTTAGGGCTTACAGGCGTGATGTTATGTTATGTTAATTTACACATTCGATTTATATTACTGCTTGGAAGGCAACTATGCTGACCATTAAACCACCACATTAACTGGCGAAATGTGGGTGTACTGATAGGTACGCCTCTGCCCAACCCTTCGGGGATTACAGGCGTGATGTTATGTTACATTTATATTACACGTGCGGCCATAATAATACAGACGCCGTGAAAGTCTATCTGTTACGGTTCAAAAGCTACGGTTCTGTTACATACGGATGAACAGACTGACAATGGAGTGTTAGTAATAGGGTTCCGCTTGGTACCCTTTGTGTACAAAACCACATTAACAGCTAGGTCTAGCATTAATGCTAGTAACTACACATTCATCATCAAGGTCTTTTATTTTTTAAGCTTTGGAAATCATCAAATGACTCTTTGGTCTAGTGGTCGCAAGCGCGACTGCTGTGTATGAGGTCTTGGGTTCGATTCCCAGGTCGGGCCGTGTTATTGGGTTTTTCCATCAGGAATTTCTCAGTAGCAGCCTCGGAGTCTGGATTTGTGCCCGGTTGATGGCAATAGGCTCGCCCCCTATTACATGGGACTAAAAATATAACTGGCGAAATGTAGGTGTGCTAATGGGTACACTTCTGCCTAACCCTTCGGGGATTACAGGCGTGATGTTATGTTATGCAAATGACTCTTTCCACTCTGGGCGGAGCGGAAGGGAGTGTCAGACTTTTACTGACTAAAACCCACCCGTGTTCCTTCTAGAGTCCTTTGCGTTTCAGGGCCGCGGTAACTCTTTCGAACAAATTCCGCAACCCTGGCAGGCACTGGTCCTAGCGGGCCCTGTCTTCTATCATTAAAGCTTATGATCAGCAGTGAACGTCCTACGGCTGATATGATGATGATGATTTTTAAGTACCCAAATTGCTGTACATCTCAAGATAGTAAGATCTTGGACTATTAACGACGCTACAAGGAATGCATTGATCAATCTGATCAGACTGCTTTATTGTTTTAATCACCGTTCGAGTTACGAGGCGAGGCAACTTTGAGCTCGTGTTGTCGTAAATTAGCATACTGAATCAAAGGCCTGTCGATCCGTTCAGTTGGAGTCACACAGAACCGATCGTAGAACGAATACGTTCAATATTGTTCATTGAGCGATTTTGGAACGTGCAACCGTTTTACAATTGTGTTAATTACCTTACGTAATATGTTGTTGTGGACTCTCTCGTTGGCCTAGTAGCCGCAGGGCACGACTGCAGAGCATGAGATCTTGGTTTCGATTCCTAGAACCTCGAACAAGTTGTTATTGGGTTTTGCTATCAGGAATTTCTCAGTAGCAGCCTCGGAGTCTGGATTTATGCCCGGTTAATGATAAAAACACATGGGACTTAAACATAACTGGCAAAATGTAGAATTGTAGATGTGCTTATGGCTGCACTTCTACCTAACCCTTCGGGGACTACAGGCGTAATGGTATGTAACTTGCTAAAATTTGATGAGGATGCAAAAACTGTATCTTTTATAGAACACCGTAGTGATTATAATTTTTAAGCGTACCTATCTCCCTTTCAATCGTGATAAATCTAAGTATAATTAAAAAAAATGTGTGGTTTATGAAACAAACACCAAATTAAATGCAGAATCATCAGAATAATAATAGTGGTTTGATAAATTGATAAAATTAAATGAAATCAGAAACGATTGGGTGATAATAACCCCTTTGATTGCTGCTCAACAAAGCTCTCTGTTCGTTAATTAATTATTCAAATTAGGTACAGTTTGCGGGTTGAGGTTATTCGTATTAGTAGTTTTGAGGATAAATGCTGAATAATTGTAAAATTAATTTAAAGTCTCGTCAGACTTTGGAGTGGAAAGCATTTTAAAATTAACTGACGAGACTTTGGAGTTGAAAGCATTTTAATTATTATATTTTTATTTTCATTAGACCATGACTCAGCACTTTTTAAATGTCAAAAATTCAAATGACAGCTTTCAAGACGTGAAAGATTTTCATATATTAAAAGGTATTTCTAGAACTAAAAATTAGGCTATTTGTTTAAGACTAGCCTAACTGATTAGCGCGGGTAAAAAAATCTGACTTTTCCGAGGTATTTTCCAAGAAGTTTCTTTTATACAAATCTTGTCCTAACAATTACGAACACGATAAAAAAGAATTATCCAATTTGTATCTAATACCAAAAAAAAATGTGAAATCCATCAAAAAATTCACGCAGGCGAAGTCACGGGCAACAGCTATAACAAGAGCTGTTAATTAATTCGTTCATTCATTCTTACATCGAGATTGGATTTCACGATCAAAAGTTTAGGAATCGATCAACAAAACCGTTTATTCAAAGGTGCTCCCTCACCGGGAGCATTCACGTGTATTGTAACATTATAGATTCAATTTTGAGCATTACATTACAATAATACCTCATTGACTAACGAGCATTTGCGTGTAATGTAACATATAGATTCGACTTTGAGCATAACATTGGAAGTGGAGCGCATTGATGTTACAAGTTGTATCAAGATATTACACATTGTATCATTACAAGGTGCGCATTGTAATGCTCGGTTCTCCTCCTTCACTGATGTAATGCTCAAATCTGTAACGTTACATTACACGCGAATGCTCCCGGTGAGGGAGCACCTTTATGTTCTGACCTATAGTAGTCGTTCTTGACATTAAATTAAGCAATTTATCGTCTACTAGCTTCTGCCCGCGACTTCGTCCGCGTCAAAGTTGATAACGCCATACAAACTTTTCCGTTTTACCCCCGTTTCATACCTACTCTTTGGGAAATGGGTACTTTATTTTGCGAAATTTTCGATATTTCGTGATGAGTGAGTGAACTTTCGCTTTTGTATATTTATTTAAGGTAAATTTAGATTACCTCTTTCCAAAATATTATGAAGTGGTATCAAAATTGACTTATTTTTCGATCCCATACCATTGAAACGCAAGTTCAATAGCTACTGTTTTAATATTGTACCTCACATTGCAGCTTCGATTATTTAGATATTAGATTCGATAGAGCAACTGAAATCAGAATCTGACTTTCGTGTTTTTGAAAGAAAGTAGGAGCAAAACCCTGTAAACATAGGCTTATTTAAAGTCTAAGCAAAGTTTTACCGTTTTAAATCACGATTCATCGATGATTTTAGATATTATCTTTTTTAGGGTTCCATACCTCAGTCGGCAAATACGGAACCCTTATAGGATCACTTCGTTGTCCGTCTGTCTAAGGAACGCGTGGAGGTATCAAGCTAAAATTAAAATCAAATACTCAGGTCTCGAGCACGCCGCAATCGCAGCGGTAAGACCCCTCTTTGAGGATTGGCTGGAGTGGCTGCACCACTCGCCTGACGCAGGTCCTAACCGGACGCGGTTGTTTCGGGAATTTCCTGTATTGGAATCAGCGGAAGGAAACGCCCGGGTGTCACCACTGTGTGGACCGCCCGGAAGACACGGTAGAGCATACGGTGTAAGTCTGCCCCGCCTGGGAAGAGCCCCGCCGTGTCCTCTCGCGTCCGAGCCCTGGTTCAGGCCATGCTCCGGAGCGAAAGGGAATGGGACGCAGTAACCTCCTTCTGCGAAGCAGTAATGCTAGCGAAGAAGGAGGCGGAACACCGCGGGAGACCCCCAGGGCGTCGGACGTTGCGAGACGTCATCCGGCTACCGTAGGCGCAGGCTTGCGGACGGCCACTGATCGGTAGCTCGTTGTCCAATCAAGGACCAGGCCCTGGTCAACAGCGCGTTTTGTTCCACGCGCGTTTCAAAGAGCTGTCAGCACAGGGACGGGGCCCCGACAGGGCCAAACGCCTACCGGAGTCGCGGGAAGTCTTAACAGGATACCGTGGCCCTCGTACGCAAAGAGCAACATCTTTGCGTTCCTTCGAACAGAGTGGTTTTTTAGTCAGTAAAAGTCTAACAGTCCCTTCCGCCCCACCCAGGGCAAAAGGACTCATATGATGATTTTTACTACCCAAAAAAGAAAATACTTTGGTCTGCAATCCCTCAGAGCAGTGAAAAAATTAAACTTCTAAGTCAACGCAAACTAAAGATAAGGTCGTTTATGGCGCATATTCTGACCCTCGCTAGGAAATCAAAACCAAATATAATGGGAACTTCCCGTTGACCTAGAATCATGAAAGAGCAAGAAGCAATGCCATGTAGACATAATAATTACTTTTTATGCGATTATTACCTTTTTATTTATTAACGTTTTTTTCTGTTGTGTTAAATATTGTATGGTGTAACGGAACCCTTCGTGTGCGAGTCCGACTCGTATTGGCCGATTTTTTGCAATATTTTTCTGGCCCAGTTGTGCCCAGGTGTTCTGCGGGCGCTGTAGTAAGTGGGCCATCATATAAAAGGAACACCACACTTGCCCTGGGTATCTGCGGAATCTATAACTCCTCAATTGGCTAGGTTACGTTTGCAGCGGCTTACATGAGTGCGCAGTCCATTAAGCGCTTTCCATATAGGCTACTAATGATCACAACAGAGTGCCATGTGTTCCTGGGGTAGAACTCTTTTTGGTGGAAGTTGTGTGATGGTGGGTGTCGACCTGGTCCTGTATGGCCGGTGTGCATCGAAGAAAACTCTTCCGACTCTTCAATCTACCCAGAGCTACTGCATTTTGATAGAGGGGATGTAAGGAAGCGGATTCTTGATTTTGTTTCATCTGTGTATGCTACATAGATACCTTCGAATGACAGGTGGTGCAATTCCAGCCCATGGGAAGAGCTTATCGAGCAGTCAGTTTCAGGCAGCCCCGATATAATTTTACACTTCTCGTTAAGGATGATACCTACTGCTTTTTGGTCAATGACACACTGAACACGCAAATTCACCAGCAGAAGGAGCATAAAGACGTAACAGTTATGCGAAAAACATCGGGTGCTGCTCCCTAGTTGGTAGAAATAAGGTGTCGTAGCAGATGATTTTTTGATTGGTGTTGTGGCAATGTAGGTATATAAAAAGTTAGTGCTCTGTCCAATATAACACCAGGGTACTTAGGGTTCTTCTAATACTCTACGTAACTTCCTCGCCACGAAATACTAAGTGTCCTGTTGGCGAATCTATTGCTAAGATGGAAAGAATCATGTCTTGCAGTACAGCCGCGGTAATAAGTAACCTAAAAAATGTTATGCCATTTAGAAATTGATTTTAAAGCATGTGGAATATATTTCATTTACGGTGCCTATGAAAAAAAACTCTGCCTGCGATCACAGTCGCTTCATCAAATCAAGTACTCAGAAAGCTTGAAGTCTGTGAGACATTCTCCGATAGGAGAATTACTGCAACAGATTTTTTAATTGATTATGGTGCACTTCCGGTTGTTGCCAAATTCTTTCTTTTTAGCCATTGAAATAGAAGTAATATTTTCAGTTCCTAATCACTCATCTTACACTAAGATCTTTTTATAAAATAATTCGGAAGCGCAACGAAAGGAATACTAATTACCTACTACTGCGTAAAAAAATTACACTCGCCACTCCTCGGTAATATACGTCCGCTGATATTCCAGTAGTATACTTGGCAGTATTGTTGTGCCATGATTGGCTTAGCTAAGTCCGGGTAATAAAATATTGTATAGGTACTTAAAATGTTTGCAGATAGACCGCCCGTCACTTTTGTGTGTTGAGCAGCTCCTTGTAGTTATAGCGTAATAATTTTGATTTCAAAGGATAAATTATAACTTATACCTAACTGCAGTATTGTATGTACCGTTGGTGTCGTTTTATAGCAATCCAGCAGTAAAATGTTTAAGAATAATAGCCATAATGCGATAATCCTTACCTATACACATTTATATAGTTGTATAGTTTAATCCCATGTAAAAGGGGGCGAGCCTATTGCCATCAACCGGGCACAAATCCAGACTCCGAGGTTGCTATTGTGAAATTCCTGATGGAAGAATCCAATAACACTATGCCCGACCTGGAAATCGAACCCAAGACCTCATGCTTTGCAGTCGTGCAAACAGGCAAAAGTTCTTTAGCTGCTGATTTATGTGTTGTGTAACTATGCATAGATATTATTTTCTGAATTAAAATTTAAAAAATACGTTAACAAATCAAAGTTGTGGTAGAAACATGCACTCTTACTTTTATTTTATTTTTTTGTTAGGAAATCTCAATATACAATTAAAAAACATAAAAAAAAAAATAGAAAAAATACAAAACGTAGTGGTAGAAACATGCACTCCTACTTATATATTTTTTTTGTTGTTGGGAAATCTCATTATTCAATTAAAAAACATTCAAAAAAAATTAGAAAAAATACAAAAAGAAATGCTGACATTGGGGACCGAACTTCCGCCCACCGTTTCGCAAGACAGTCGTCGAACCATTAGGTAATTTACTTTGATGACAAATGACTTGAAATAGCCGTTCTAGTTTTCCATAATTGACTGCTTAGCTCCTTGAAGGTATGGCGTGATAATAACTATTTTAGAACTTCAGTCTGCAGCTATTTATAATATTTTTACATTTTGTTTCGTCTTTTTTACAATCCTTTGGTGAACTGTTGTAGTCTGCTAATCCCCCAAAGCAAATAGCGTGATAATTTATAGCCTATGTTCTAATTTGGCCATTGTGGAATATTCATTCAAAATTTGAACAAAATCTATCCGACAGTTTTTGCGTGATGCTCCAACAAACAAACAGACAAACAGACAAAAATTAAAAAAAGAAAATTTTCGGCGTAAGTATCATTCAAAGACCCCTAAGCACTTTTTCTTTTTCAAAAATATTAAATGTACAGTTTTGACGTCTCTACGATTTTATTATATGTATAGATTTAATTCCCTTGTCTTCTTAGTAATATATATTGCTTGCTCAATGAAATTCTCCAAATTCGCGGCCAAGTTAAAGAGAAACCAATTTTAACGGGAAGTAATTTGGTATTTAGTGAAAGCAATACCATTCTTAGGGGCTCCCACACATAAACATGTTACGACGTTGCATCGTGCTATGACGCGGCAAAATCTTGGAAAAAAATAAATGACGAATTTTTATAGCATTAATCTTGTCAATATAGTAATATAAAAATTCTGATATTTTTATTTATTGTGACATAATATTACTTGGACATTTTGATTATTTTGACATTATATCATATTGACACTTTAATTATTTGACATTTTATTTGTATTAAAATTTAATTGATCTCACTTTGTAGTTGTATGTTTTATATTGTTGTGTCATTTTTTTTTTGTACTGAAAATTCTAATTTGTAATTATCAGCAACAATAGCACCCCATATTTGTACGCATCCAGGCATAACATAGCGCTCTGTTCATTAAAATTAGATCTGAATTCTTTTTACCTATGTTAACAAATAAATACATTATTATTATTATTATAAAAATTATTTTATTTTCTAAAAAACTATTTTCTAAGTTTACGCCGCGTCGTAGCACAATGCGACGTCGTATCGTATTTGTGTGGGAGCCCTTAGGTTTATTTTGTTAATCTTTACGAAGTCATTATAAGTAAATGCCTGTGGTTTAGACACCATTAATTACTAATTTGAAGAGACAACCTCATCAAAAAAATATTACATAATAGCTCTGAAAACCGGATTAATTTTCAATTAACTGTTAAATAAGATTTTTAATTACATTGGAATCATTAATTTCGTACAAGCTTTCATTTAGCTTGCACTGTTCGTATGTATGTAAGTAAGTTGTCCTTTCAAAATTTGCAAACCATTTCTCGACCATTTTGTAACCCCCGACGCAAAGAAGACGCAAGAAGGGTGTTACCTATTGTCATTTGAGTTGCCAAATAAGTGAGTACTTAGTAAAGATTTTTTTGGTAAGTAAGTATTTTTTGAGCTTATCTATTACAAACAAAAGCACAAATCATTTTTCTTTATACTATTAGTTAAGAAAAAAAAAAAGAATGTTTTCGCAATGTTCCTAGCCAGTATCTTCATCCATACTACGCGTCTCGCCGCAACGTCATTTAAAGGATTTATTTCTCATATAATATCACCTCGATATTGCTTTTTAAAATCCCAGAGCACAAGTTTACGTTGCTATCTATGAAATTTTGAAATTAAATTTTCAACTTGCATCAAGTTAAAGGTTTTAAATTTGTGAACACGCGTACACAGGTCTCATTGTTGAGAACTTCTAAATTGTGGAGCAGCTGTTCCCAAATTTTGGTTTGTTTGTTTAAAGAAATTTTTATTACACCTTTTTACATAAAAAATAATAATAACAAGCCAATGCTGCCCCACTGCTGTGCCCAGCAGTGGGGCCGCATTGGGGCCGCGTAGGCCTCCCCCATTTCTTCATGTAACTTAAAAAAGACATCACATTTTTTTTGGTTAAATATCGTGCGACTCCTGCAACGAAGTGGTCAGACCCAAGCTGACGGTTAGGTTTTCAGTGAGAGGTACCTCCTCACAGTGCATACTAATACTAATTTAAATTTTGTTTTTTTATGACAAAATATATTAGCTCGAGCCAAACAGTAAGTTCAATCAAGAAACTCCATACAAATTCCATATCGTAATCCAACTGTAGTTTATAACCCAGTTGTGTTTAACTGTGCAGTAACTGTAACAGTTAACTCAGCACGTGTTACTATTATAAATTATTCACAGTTTATAAGTCAAAGGTTCCCTGGATTCCGAAGGCTGGTGTAAAAGCCACATAAATCTCCGAGTTTAGCCGAACGTTGCCGATGTTTACACGAGGGCTCACTGACAGCGGGTTGTACTGTAGTTTAATTAATTGTTTTATTAGTAGCGTTGGTTTTTGCGAAGGAAATAGCTTCTTGAGTAATTAATTATCTTTTGTTCTTAACCTATGAATGGGTCATTGAGACATTAGAGGTAGATTTAATAAGAAATATCAGCATATTTTTTAGGTACAATTGACCAATTGAAGGAGAATAACAATAGGCTCGCCCCCTATTATATGGGATTTAAACATAACTGGCGAAATGTGGGTGTACTAATGGGTAGACCTCTGCGTAACCCTTTGGGGATTACAGGTGAAAAAAAAGAAACGCCAGAAAGACATAAAAAAAGAAAGAAAGAATAACTATTTATTTAAGAGAATATCACGCACATAACATAAAAGAAAAATTGAACACTAAAGCAAAATAAAAACTAGCTGATATTAAATATGAAAAATTAAAAACAAGTAAATACAATTTAGAAACATGCGCCACTGCCGCGCGAAACGGTACAAAACACTGAAAAATTAAAAATTCACAAATTCGCTACCACTTCCGCCATGCGCAATCGCACATCAACAAGTTGACGAGTGCTTTACTTCCACCGCATACAAAAGTACAGAGCAAATAATAATAAACACATCAACACTCCATAACATGGAAATAAAATACACGGCATTTGCTTCAGATCCTTTCCAGCCAAAGTAGCACGTCATTCATTTAATTTTATACCGAATGTACATAACATCAAAGTTGACTTTCACATGTTTAATTATTTTAATTTTGTAAATGACACTGGCGGTTGTCATTTGTTTTTCTTATTAGCCAATTCATTTTTGACCAGTTCTTGGCGTAATTTATCTTTCAACTCATTTGCTTGTAAAATTGCTCTTATTGCACCGCTTTAAGGGTCACAATGCGGTGTATTACGCCCTTACCTTGGGCTTGGGCTGCATAATATTATAACAACTTTTACGTTTTATTTTCACATTAATAAAACTAAAAACACCCACCACCACCCACCACCCACCGTCTCTTCACCACCTTTGGTTGACTGGTAGAGAATGCCTAATTCATTAAGTCCGGCTTTGTACCTTTTCGTTGCATAAAGTTTAAATAAGTAAATAATATATTTAATAGGAAACCTAAATTTTAACAATGACAATGATTGTTAGACCTTTTACGAGGTTTTAAATTATTTATCATTTAAAATTCATGTTATTTGACGAGAAAATGAAATTAATAACAAGCTATATTAGTGCTCTTATCCTACTATAAAATTTCATCGAGTTTTATAACTTACTAGCGGACCGCCTCGACTTCGTACGGTTGAAGCTTTCAGACTGTTCAGGTGGATTTTCCAAATATTTTCTCTTATATAAACTTTGCCCGGGAAATTATGAACCGAACAGAAAAAGAATCAGCCAAATCGGTCCACCCGTTGTCGAGTTTTGCGCTCAGCAACACATTTATCCATTCATTTTTATTTATATAGATAGATAGATTCACAAAAATCCTTAAACTACCTTTGTATGAATCGAGCTTTTGGGAAGTCCTCTTGAAACTGACTCAAGCTAACTGTCACAATCCAATATAGATATCTAAGTAACTGGTCCAAAGAAGTACAATAAAATATCCACGTAGCCACCATAGTTCATTCCTAATGCGATAGAAAGCGACTTGCTATCGCCATTACAACTCATGCGCTTTAATCCTCCATATTTCTTATTCAACTTTCTCCCCGTTATTTCCTAGACGTGCAAGAACTGTTTCATCTGAAACCCACTTTATCTTTGTCTCACGTAAGTGCATTGGGAAAGTTAATCTCCATCAGGACTTCCTATTTCTGGATGGAGCTCTGTTAGATGTGCCAGCGGTTAGGATCAACCAGGGGGACTGCCGCCATGTCTTAAAACAGTACGACTTTAATATTACTTTACAATTTCTGTTGTTGAATTTTCAACTTTAGGCGCTGAGCCGAACGTTGAAAATCCAACTGTGCACCCGGCAAAGTCATCAGACAAATATTCGGTCAGTGTAGTTTTCAAATAATACTGTTTTAAGAGATTGGTTTGGGCCCCCTGATCAAGTTTATCCCTATGTCACTAGCCGCGCGTCACTTAGGATATTTGGACAAAACCTGCCGAAAGTTCAAGCTGTACAGCTAATAGAAAATGCAAGTGATATTTTCTCCATAGAAACAATCTTGCTTGTTTTTTTATGACTTCAAGCAATGAGCACAAATTTTAATCCTGGCTAGTAAAGTTACAAAAACAGAAAAGGCTTAGAATAGAGAAAGAAAAAAATGGAATACGTAAAAGATTTTCCGATTTCAAATATAGAATTGATCAGCCATTCATTTACAAAATATTTGTGACTTTTAAAACTTAAATAATAATAATACCAGCCTTTTGTTCTCTCAATGCTAGACAAAGACAAAAACTGAAGAAACAATATAACAGAAACGGCAAAGAAAGAATAAATTCCGAATAGAATTGCTTTCGAAGCAAGGAAGAATCTAGAGCAATAGACATCGAATTACCAACAAAAGAGAAATACATAGAAGCCGGATATAACAAATGGTTGTCTAGTTTTCTACTCAATAGACTTTGATTTCAATACAGAGCATATTACGTTACTGAAAACCTATATGGAGTCGGATGAATGAATGCACTGTTTTAGAAATAGATACTGCACTTTTGGAATTCATTTTAAATGACAGCAATGGAGTTGTTTATTGCTAGCAAATTGAACTTTGATATGAGGCTATACAAGTGTAACTTTGTGAGTTGTGAGTCGTGTAGGTAATTTACATTTAACTTAAACTGACAACTCATTTTGCGTTCGCGTGTGGCTTAAACTGGATTTTTGTACAAAAAAAGAATGCAGCGTAAATTCAGCATCTAAAAATGTGACACCATTCATAAAATGAAGGTTCGCCATCTCTGCCTCATTACATTGGGTACCTTGCAGACACCATTTACCAACAATTTCAAGTCATAACTTTTCTAAAGGAAAACTTTATTTTAGTCCTAAATCCCAAATAATTTTTAATTAGCTGTAAAATTCGATTTTGAGTTCATCGATCAGTAAGTATAGGTCAATTGTGTTTGCAAAAAGTGACATCACAATATTCACAATTGCCGTACAAAAAGCTCCAAAACAAAATGGCATCAAAATATTCCCTTGCATCGCTGTCAGCCGGAAATGTAAGCTTATACTAGCTTGATGTGTCACCGACGATAACAATTATTATTAAAGATTTGACTACTCAGCCAGCTCAAAACAAATAATAAAATTGATTTTATTATCGGCCTGCATACTAATTAACTTAGTCAACGTGATGGGAAAGTCCCAAATTAAATGAGGAAAATTCTGAGTTAGGCTGTGAGCTGTGTCATTTGTTTGTCCATATAACTATCGCTGCAGCAGAAAATGCAGGCTGTTTGCAGTTCTAATATATAGTGCCGTTGCTAGGACTATCTCCTATAACGTGAATCCTTACTTTGGTGATTCTTGGTAAGGTGATCCTTTCACGCTTAAAGTACTTACTGCAAAAAGAATGCTTAAAAAGGTTTTTATTTATTGATTACAAGAACACACGTGCTACATAACAGACATATCATTCGAGTAATTGCAGTGTAGGTGCAATAGAAAACGAAAAGAAACATAATTAATTACATTTTATTTATTTATTTTTATTTAGGAATGCAACTGTTTACTTTTACTTAAATAGGTATCTTTATTTCGTCCAAGCAAATTGTAATTTATTAAATTTATATTACGTAAGTAGTATAAAGCCTTAATTTGAATTATTGCGTTTTGTTATTAATGCCTTGTAAATTAGGGGTCTTTGTGGCTATCTTTAGGAGGCCTATGTCCAGCAGAGGATGTAGTTCGGCTGATATGATGATAACGATTTCGAACCATACTTGCATGTTTTAATTCGCCTATCCATTGGTATAAGTACCTTGGATTAACTCCAAAGTTCCGCACCTTGATCATAAATTCTGTTTCAGCGCTAGTTGACTGATTTCACTTAAATTGAGGCGAGAAGGCCGGTACACAGCCTACAGCTGTTTAGCGCTGTAAATGGCGCGCGAATGCCGAGGATTCTGTTTTGAATTGCTAAATTTCTGATCGTTCGTCATTGATTGCAAAAGCCATAGGTACTGTGGAGATTCTGGCTAGTTTAGCTATATACAGCCTTATTTAATATTAATATTACTGTGATAAAAAATCTGTTTAAAAAAAAATATGTCAGTCTTGACAGTCCGCTACGAGCGCTGACAAGATGATTATATTAGATTAAATTGTAATCTATACTAATAATATGAAGGGCTTTTGTTAGTTTTTTAGGAACTACCACTCTGATTGGAAAAAATCTTATTGTATAATTATGATGGCTAGATTCATGAGGGAATAGTATAGGTTAGGTTAGGTTAGGTTAGCTGGGCTGTTTCCGCACTTAGCCTCTTTATTGGGCCATTGTACGTAATAATAATACGTAATAATACGTAATAGTATAGGTTATTTAAAGCCACGCTTTGACACATAGAGCAGTAACTAATGACGTAACTTAACGCGGGTTAAACCACGCGCACGAAGTCACGGAATGAAGCTAGTATTATAATAGGCCAATATACATACATAAACATAACAACACGCCTGTAATCCCCGAAGGGTTAGGCAGAGGTGTACCTATTAGTACACCCACATTTCGCCAGTTATGTTTTTTAAGTCCCATGTAATCGGGCACGCCGCAATCGCGGCGGTAAGACCCCTCTTTGAGGAGTGGCTGGAGAGGCGCTACGGCGTCCTCACCTACCGCCTGACGCAGGTCCTCACCGGACACGGTAGTTTCGGGAGGTTCCTGTGTCGGATAGGGCGGGAGGAAACGCCCGGGTGTCACCACTGTGTGGATCGCCCGGAGGACACGGTGGAGCATACGGTGCAGGACTGCCCCGCTTGGGCAGACCACCGCCGTGTCCTCACGGAGGCGATAGGCGGCGGCGACCTCTCGCGTCCGGACCTGGTTCAGGCCATGCTCCGGGGCGAGAGGGAATGGGATGCAGTCACCTCCTTCTGCGAAGCAGTAATGCTAGCGAAGGAGGAGGCTGGCCGCGTGAGGGAGAGAACCACCTCACGCCCCAGCCGCCGCGGGAGACGCCCAGGGCGTCGGACGTCGCGAGGCGACATCCGGCCACCGTAGGCGCGGGCTTGCGGACGGCGAGTAATGGGTAGCTCGCCGTCCGATCAAGGACCAAGCCCGGGTCGACGGCGCGTTCTGTTCGCGCGCGCCTCAAAGAGCTGTCAGCACAGGGACGGGGCCCCCAACGGGGCCAACGCCTGCCGGGGTTGCGGGACGTCTTAACAGGATACCGTGGCCCCGGAACGTAAAGGGCAACAGAAGGAACAGGGTGGTTTTTTAGTCAGTAAAAGTCTGACAGTCCCTTCCGCCCCACCCAGGGCGGAAGGAGTCATTTGATGATTTTTACCACCTCAAAAAAAAAAAAAAAAAAAAAAAGTCCCATGTAATAGGGGGCGAGCCTATTGACATCAACCGGGCACAAATCCAGACTCCGAGGCTGCTACTGAGAAATTCCTGATGGAAAAACCCAATAACACTTTGCCCGACCTGGGAATCGAACCCAAGACCTCATGCACAGCAGTCGTGCTTGCGACCACTAGACCAACGAGGCAGTCTAGCTAGTATTATAATAGGTCAATATACATGAATAATAATATAAAAAGTATTCCTAACACATAGATTGTCTGAGCTCACTACCACGATCACTTGTACAATCTCATCACAGTATCTACTCACCTACTTGTTAATAAAATGATAATAAGAAAGTGAACTAGCCATAAAACTCCTCACCTAACAGACTTTACATCGCAAAATCGTGCAGGACTCATAAAACCACAATACACTTCCCACTTTCCAAGCTCATAAAAGGATCATAAAATAACCAATAGACTTTTTACCATTCACATTGCAAAATAGCATAGGAATTGATCTAAAATAAGCAAAGAACAGCGAAAAATTACAATTGCTAATGCTAACGGGGAACGGAAGAAGGTTCATGGTACCATAAATTAACTGAAGTTAGTCGAATTTGATCAGTATGCGTTGGACGCCACTTTATTAGCGTAAACGGTAAGGTTACACCTTAACCAGAGTTAGTTGGCGATGAAGTACGACTCCTCTGTTATTTTCTTAGGGTGTGGTGCAAGTTACAAAAGTTTGCGGCTTTATTTTGATATGACTTGTATTTTGTGTTGGTAAAATAGTTGATCGTTTTTTAAAAGCTTTTATTTAACTTCACCTGTATGTATGTAACTTTGTATGTATGTCCTGGAATTTTGCAATCAATATTTCATCCACTTCTACTATAGCTATCGAGCTGATTTTTTTTCTAATAACTTCATATTTGGTTTGTCTGAGCATTACTGTACGAAGTTCATGTTCCCTGTTATGGACGATATCGATCGAATTGCCAACTATTACAATAACAGATTTTGTACATCTCTACATAGTATAAAACACAGTCGATTCTCGTCATCTGTAAGCTTAGAACTTTTAAATGGATTTTAATGCGGTTTTCATCCACAGATAGATGGAAAGGTTTACAAGTGTAGTTTAATATTGTGTTTTGATAATTTGTTGAAATTTTAAAGATTATTTAATGCACCCGTTTAAAGCCGGGGCAGGTCGCTAGTTTGTACAAAACCCAATCTCCCACAAACACTGCTACATAAGTAATTCATGCTGCAAGCTTGCAACTTGGACCACAGAAGGAATAAACAACTAAGTTAAAGTTGGACAATGTGGTGTTGTTGTAATCACGAACTGACGGAATAAATATGTGAAGAGTCGGTTTTAGAACTAAAAGCTCGTGAGAATTTTATTCAATCCATACTAATCTAATTAAACTGAAGAGATTTTTGTTTGTTTATTTCTAGAACTACCAGTTGGATCAGAAAAGTCTTTTTATATAGAGTAGCCAGGTTCATAAGGAATAGTATAGGCTAAATAACATCACGCTACGACTTCCGAGAGCGGAGCAGTAACCAAAGACGTAACTTACCGTAAGTGAAAAAAAAAATCCACGCGGAAGAAATCGCATGCAGAAGCTAGTACTTCATATATGAAATGATACAGGCAGCGGATTAGTATGTAAGGCGCTTTAAATAATGGATCAATACGTTAATAAATTATTGACAGGTATCCGGTATGTGTGGTCTTTGAACGTTTATGTTTAGCTTGATTGACGGCTATGGGGATCTCGCTCGTGCATGAGTCATCGCTTTATTAACCGCCTTAAAAAAAGGAGGAGGTACTTTATTTGTTTTTTATTTTCCTTTATTGGCCAACCAACAATTGTTTACACTGTAAATAGTTAATGTTATATCAAATAAAATATGATCATTTCTTACAGGTTAGCACCGCATGCCCCTTAAACATATTAGGTGTATATATCTTTTACTTTTTTTTTATTTGTTTTTTTTTTTGTGTTTTTATTATGTGAATATTACGTTGCCTGTAGTGCTATTCTGTTTAAATCACTCTCAGTGAATTTGGGTGTGGTTGAGGTGAGTTTTAAATTCCTAGCAAAACAACTCACCTTTCGAGATGTTTACAGAATAGACCAACTGTAGCCATTTCAGAGAGGCAATTCTTGTATTTTTTAAAAACATTCGCATTTCAATCTTCGTCTTTATCTGTCAAAAATGTTTTTATTTTACCTGCATTTTTGACAAGCTGTTTGTCGCCGAAATAAAATTGGTCCTAGATTATCCTTCCGATTTCTTTATAAACGTTTCAAGAAACGATCGTGCAAAAAATATAAAAAGGAAACTTAGTGTTTTCTTACCCTAATATTCCCAAAGGGAAGAAGATGCTGCTGTAATGTTCCATTAGCACCATCTTAGCTACGAAAATAAAACCTACAAAAATACGAGTATATCCGAAGCGGTACATGCTTCGTACATTCTTTAAACGTTGTGTTTTAAGGTCATTGCTCATTAGGACTTGTGTCAAAGAATCAGCTTTGCCATAAAACGTGGCAATGCTACTCGTCGTTTGGACACTTACCCTATAAACAGCGAGGCGGATTTTTTTTTTTATGCGTTACAAGATTATTCCGTTTATTAGAAACAAATTGTACATACCTCGTTATTTAATTATTATTTATACGTTTTGTGTGAAAATAAAAAATAAAAATAAAAAAAATGAGATTTCGTCAAACTCATTTAAAAGATAGGACATTTTCCATAATGACAAGATGAAAAAGGTGACAGCTTACGGGCGGCGCGCTAGTAGTTAACGGTTGGGTTTTACGAGGCGACGTCGCGTCGTCGGCTGGGCAATTCTAATGGGTGATAACCATTACGCTTCTATAATTGAACAAAGCTTACTAATAAAATTATTGTCTACCTCGTTTGTCTGTAGAGCCCTGGGTCGGGCAAAGTGTAATTGGGTTTTTTCGTTAGAAGTTCCTTAATGGCATTTCGGAGTCTGGATTTGGCAAGTCCATTACAATGGGACTTAGGTACACTTAAGTGGCGAGAGATGGGTTTTCTCTCGTCGAAGTGAAATTATATAATGTATGTTGAGTAGAAATAGTCATAGCATTTTTAAGGAATTTATTGTCCAAACGCCAAACGGTCTTCTTATTTATCGTGTGGGCAGTAAGGTCTTACAACCCCACACACCCTAGTGTCAGAGTTTCTAAACCGCCTCATGGGCCTCTGACCTGGTTTGGTATAAGTCCAGGTTTCCTCACGATGTTTTTCTTTACCGATGTCGGTGATGTCCAAGGTTAAACCAAGTGGTTAGTTGACACTTCTCGTGACATAAAGGCTGGCTTTTACCTGGGCCAGAGGTCATTGCCATCCAACGTGACAATGCCACCAGTCTTTTGCGCACATTTCCAGTTGACAGCGATGCGGAGATTTTTTTTGATACATTTTTATATTTTTATTTGTTTTTAACAGGTTATATATTATTAATTTTATTAGGTAGATTGACATGGCAACATGACAGGTTACATTTGACCAAACCTCTTAATTTATTACTGTTAAGAACCTTTTATTTTATGAATGCAGATGAGGCCGTGATCATTACCTCGCTGCCGATATTAACATCTGTAAATATATTTCGAGAATAATTAACACCCCTTAAAGGGGTATTGAGTGGACTCTATTAGGGTCGACAAAAAATCGAATAAAAACTGTTCGAATTGTTTTCGATTGAGTGTGATACGTGACCTCGAAAAGTGTAACACCGAAATATGAGAATATATTGACAGATTGGTTGGCACACGTCGATTTTGAAACTTCTTCGTGTAAAATTGATCATGATTTCTAATTACAACTTATTAAGGATAGTCATATTAAGTAATTATTCGTTTAATTTGTGCTAGATAATGCATTCATCAAGAAGGATTCAATTTTAAAACCACACATTGTGCTAAACTAGGTAATGAATAGTAAGTAGGTATTTTCTTAGGCCTACTTACATTACTAATCACTAAAATTATTTTAAACATCATTCTATCTCGTTCAACTTCAAGCCATTGGCAGAAATGGAACGATGTTTTAAATTCGTTTAGCACTAAACAGTATTTAGTGGTTTGTGATGCAAATGAGCCTTAGTACTTCCTTGTTATGTTTTGTTTTTAGTTATTTAAAATTGACCTTTAAAGGCCTGAATAACAAACATTTTTTTTGTTTTTTCTTTAGCAATTTAAAAAGAAACTGAATAATAAAAAT
This sequence comes from Hoplodrina ambigua, assembly GCA_949774945.1. NCBI lineage: Eukaryota > Metazoa > Arthropoda > Insecta > Lepidoptera > Noctuidae > Hoplodrina > Hoplodrina ambigua. The sequence goes on from OX458967.1 coordinate 12,006,376, forward strand.
GCAATCATCGCCTCTTTGTATTATAGATACATATTTCCATATTTCTTTTATCCAATTTAGTGGTAAATTGTTTATTCATGTTAGTTTTACGAGGTATAAATTTATGTATTTATTTTTACAACCCCTGGCTTAGTGAGTGTTATGTTATTGACAATAACAATACTAAATAAGTAATCCATGTTTTTGACGAACAAAATTCTATTCACAATCAATCTGCCTACCCTTTCTCCGACTATGGTGGGGACGGCTTCTAATCAGATGCAGTTGAATACCAATATTTTACAAGTACATGTAGCGATTGCCTATCTGACTTCCAAAACCGAAGCTTCGCTTGCCGGGGTTGGTCCGTGGATGGGTTACCATCTTTACACACCGAGACTGCTCCGTGCCTCGGAAAGCATGTTAAGCCGTTGGTCCCGACTGTAGTAAGTGGATCTTTGACAGTCGTTACGGATCATTAGAAGCTCGAAAGTCTGTCAACTTACCTAGTATCTTACCTAGATCATAATCTTACCTAGGGGTATTATCCAGTCAGTGGAATGTGGAGTATCCACCATGTAAAATACTGGTATTCAGCTACATCCAGTTAGACTGGAAGCCGACCCCAACATAATTAGGAAAAGGCTAGGCAAAATCTGGAAATTTTCAGTAAAATACTTTAAATTAAAATAAACAAATATCGCCCGCTGTTCTCCTTTAAAATATCGAAGAGTTTCAACAATAGCCTATCTTTTTGCAAAACGTGTTCTGCGTACAAATAAGTAGATAATTTCCTGACGATGCCGCAACTATTTTACATAATTACACAATAAATATATCACTTAGAACAGATTTCGTGAATAACAACTCTGCACTTGGAAACAGATTAATTGCAAAACTATGTGCATTGTAATGAATAGTTTTGTTTTTGTATTGCAGATTGAATTTGTATTACCCACATTAAAGGAGAGAAAATCTTTAAAAAAAAGTTTTATCTTTGCAAAACTTAGTAGGTACCTACTTTTAAAAAGAGTATATCTTGCTGTTTGTGAATCTGTAATACCCACTTTCACCAGTCATAGTTATTTTTAGAGTCCGAGGTAGTTATAAACACTATCTCATTATAAATTACACATATATTGAATTGTTCATTTTGTTATTTTACCTAGGTGGAAAAAAAAAAGTTTTTGATGCATGTGGGCCTAGAATTATTTACTCTTAATTTATATTTCGGCTATTTAACTATAGGTCATTCAACTATAGGATATTTAACTATCGGATATTTACCTACTAACATAAGAATATTTTTGGTTCTATAACTAAAAGGTGTAAAACAATATATTTTCAAGTAGCCATTAACCACGTCTACGGCCAATTAAATTATGTTACATTGAACAAACGTTATTGCTAGGAAAAGGCTATTATTTTTGGCGTGAAAAATACCTATCTGATTTTGATATCGTATAACGTTAAGTACCTAAACACTAGATTTAAATTTGTTCTATTGATACGCTTATGCTAGGCCCTCAGAGTGTCATCATCATCTGCCTAGCCTTTTCCCAACTATGTTGGGGTCGGCTTCCAGTCTAACCGGATGCAGCTGAATACCAGTATTTTACATAGAGCGACTGCCTATCTGACCTCCACAACCCAGTAACTGGGTAATACGATACCCTTTGGTAAGACTGGTTGTTAGATTTTCAAGCTTCTGACGACTCGTAACGACTGTCAAAGTTTCACGTATGACAGCCGGGACCAACAGCTTAACGTGCTTTCCGAGGCACGGAATGATGTCAGGCCCATGATGTGTAGGCCCTCAGAGTGTATAAATGGTTAGTTAGACGTACTTGACCTTTACTTAAGCTTTAAATTTTGTACTTACTAAACTAAAATAGTGAAAAACACAATTATTTCATACGAATTGATGTAAGTAAACGTTTACGTTATCATAACCCAATAGGCTAAAAAAACTCCCACAACGCACTTTGATCAGGAACTAATCAGACTTTCAGTACCGGAAAGCCTGGGGGCGAGCCTTTTAGCTTATTTGGCGTTCAGATAAAAGGTCGATGAAAGATTTCCAAATATTTATCTTAGAATATATCCATTATCTCAACGGAAACAGATCTCCAAATTTTCCGAATTAACTACGTAGTATTACAATCGTAAAATCTGACTATGTATGTTTAGTAAGTATTATATATAAACTAACTTTTGCCTGCAACTTCGTCCGCGTAACTGTCGGGCCTCCGTTGCATCCCATTAGGGGGTGACTTTTGAAAAAACTCCGCGGGAGACGCCCAGGGCGTCGGACGTCACGAGGCGATATCCGGCCACCGTAGGCGCGGGCTTGCGGATGGCGAGTAATGGGTAGCTCGCCGTCCGATCAAGGACCAAGCCCGGGTCGACGGCGCGTTCTGTTCGCGCGCGCCTCAAAGAGCTGTCAGCACAGGGACGGGGCCCCCAACGGGGCCAACGCCTGCCTGGGTTGCGGGACGTCTTAACAGGATATCGTGGCCCCGGAACGTAAAGGGCAACAGAAGGAACAGGGTGGTTTTTTAGTCAGTAAAAGTCTGACAGTCCCTTCCGCCCCACCCAGGGCGGAAGGAGTCATTTGATGATTTTTACTACGTAAAAACAAAAAAAAAGTGGACGTCTACTAACTATAAATTACCTAACTGCCAAATTTCTTCGTGATACGTCAACGGTTCTTGATATTTTTTAATGAGTAATCGAGTGAGTGAAATTTCGCTTTTATGTATTTAGAAGATTAGAAGATTTAGAAGATAAAATAATAACAGCCGATTAGTGTTCCACTGCAGGGCAAAGGCCAGTTCTCATACAGAGAAGGCACGAGCATTAATCACCATGCATGCTAAAGAGGGATTGGTGATTTCAAACTTATATCTACTACCTATAAGTCCAGATTTCCTCGCGATGTTTTCCTACACTTCACTAGCCAATATTAACTGTTTTAATAATATCCTTTACACTGATTTATGTCTTCTTCAAGAAGTCATTAAATCATCGATAATCCCGTTTGAGTCATTTCATTTATTTGCTGAAATTTAACACTTGCCAAGATTTTGACACGGTAATCTAGATTATTTGTAGCTGTTCTGTAATATCGTTATGTCACAGTAGGATTGGACAGGCTGTCACATACCATTGGTGCTGCGAGCCAACATAGCCGCTGCGGAGCCGTGGACCGTGATGGAGATGGTGGAATGAGCTGGACAGATTGTAGGTTAGCCAATACTAGCTTCAGATCGAAATGTGTTCTAAATATTGAAACTGATATTAATAATATAGCTGAAGAGAATTTTTATTTTGTTTAAACACGCTAATCTCTGGCACTATCAGTCGTATTAGGAATATTAGTTTTGTGTGTGATAGCCAGATTCATGAAGAACAGTATAGGCTATGTATCATCACGCTACAACTTACGAGAGCTGAGCAGTAACTAAAGATGTAACTTAATGTGGGCAGCAGGGCAAAGGCCTCTTCTCATACAGAGAAGGCATTGATTACCACGTATGCTCTAGGCGGATTATTGCATATTTGCTATACGTCTAGGTTTCCTCACGCTGTTTTCCTTCGTCGATGTCAGTGATCAATGTTCAAGACAAAGTTAGAAATTAAATATGAATTAAAAAAGCCACATTATTTCTTGCCCGGATTTGAATCCGTAATCTCATAATATAAGGGCGCCTACACCTGATGCCTGGGTACGTGTATTTATAATAATCATTTGGTTTGATCTTTAATGATAAATAAATACGGTCTAGTTTTCCAGCGCCTTAATCTAGTATTTCCAAGTCAAGGTATAAGATTTGAAGTGCTTTTATGTGTTTACATGTAATTTAGACTAAAATAACAAGTTAGAGATTCGGGTCTTGGGATCGCGACTGTAGGTATATACTTCACATAAACAGTACATTTGCTGGCACTGTAAATTAGAGATTTAGTTCTGTGTGCTACTTATCTACCTTGTTATATTAGACTTAGACCTAGACTTAGTTATTTAAGTATTAAACTATAGACTGGTTCCTACCTATACGATTGTTTATGATTTTCATTCATAACTGACCGACATTATTGTACCTACTCATGATAACAAACAACCTTCTTTTTAAAGCGTATATTTCCAACCACCCTAAAGGCGTTGTAAAATATAAATAGTTTTGTTTGTAAAAAGGGGATAAGTAACTATATTAAATCACAGATAATTGTGTGTTATTATTGATACTGAATATTTGTACCTAATATTAAATATTGTTATGTGGTACGGAACCCTTCCTTTGCGAGTCTGACTCTCACTTGACCGGTTTTTTAATTAAATTATTAAACGGGAAACTGACTAACCACAAGCCTAGATACCCTTATCCTGGAACAATTTGCAAACTTTCATCGAGATTAATTACTTATTGATCAAAATATGACTTGATTATTCGGCTCTTGACTTGTGGGGTTTTTGGGGTAAGGGGTTTTATTCGATTTTACAAACAGATACTTCAGTTTTATTTGTATCAATTTATAGATTCATAATTGAATAATTGTTTAGCTTCTGCCTGATTTCGTCCGCGTCATGCTCAATATAATATCAAACGGGAACCGTACATTTTAGAATCAAAAGTGGCCAATGTACTACAATAAAATCACGCCTCTAATCTTCGAATGATTAGGCAGAGGTGTACTCATTAAAACACCCACATATCGCCAGTTATGTTAAGTCCCATCCAATAGGGGTCATAGGCTCAACCGGGCACAAATCCAGACTCCTAGGCTGCTACTGAGAAATTATATCCAATCATTTTTACTATTCCAGATTATAATCTATATCGGTGCCAAATTTCATCCAGATCCGTTGAGGCTTTCAGGCGCGATCGTGGAACAAACATCCATCCAAACTTTCGCATTTGTAATAGTAGCTAGCCACCCGATCCGGCTTCGCACGGGTGCATTGAAGATACTAACCTTTCTCTGAAATCATTCTATCTATTGACGAAAACTTCATTAAAATCCGTTGCGTAGTATCTAAGCGTACAGACGGCGGGAAGCGACTTTGTTTTATACTATGTAGATATCAGATTACAATTAATTCTATTTCTTAACACAATTGCACAGTATATAGCTGTAAACTTAACCCAATCACCGAAGGATACCTTAGAATCAATCCAGTCCGGCCTTCCGATACCTATTTGTCGAAACCGATTGAAACCGTGTTTGGAATACGTCCATATTAATCTTCCATCTTGTTGGGATTTAGATATATTATCTCCATAGATACGGTTCTGTGACGTCATAATTTATAAGGGTCTACTGTTCAATGTTCATTCGCTAATTGGTACAAGTGATAGGGTTGATGTTTATCAGGAATATAGATATATATGAACTTGTAACAAGATACGATACAGTTTTGGCCACGAAGTTACCCTAATATCTGTCTATTCAAAGATGGGCGTCTCTCGTATCAATGTACCTTCTTAACTACTTAGAAACTAGAAGTTTGTATGAAGTTATTTGACGAGGATCATGAAGGCGTAATTAAAATTGTTCGTAATTAAATGTTCAAAATCTAGTCGCAATAATAATTCCAGCCTATTACTGTACCACTGATGGGCAGAGAAGTCTTCCCATAATGAGAAGGCATAAGCATAATTATCATGATTGCTCAGAGCGATAGTTTACGATAGTTTCCTTCACCGATGTCAGCGAGATCCAAGGAAAACTTAAAAAGTTCATTATGAATTAAAAAAGTCACGTTGGTACTTGCCTGCAGTTATGGAACCCGCAATCTCATGCATGAAATTTTTACGAGGAAATCCTAAAAAGGCAATCTCTATCAGTGCAAGAATTTTTAAATTGGTCCAGCCGATTTAAAATTTCTTACACTAATAGAAAGGTAAACTATTACTGAGTATCTATCCGTCCTATGTTTAATGGTATTTACAACTTTTTATTTAGCTTGCACTGTTCATAATAGGTACCTATGTAAGTTGCCTTTTCAAAATGTGCAAACCATTTTTCGACCATTTGTTGGTATCCGATTGAGCTGAAATTTAGCATACACCTTTAGTTCTGATGACAATACAATGTCCAATACTCAATATTGTAATAATTTTAGATTAAAGCTTGTTTTTATAACAAGTTACTATAATTAAAAAAAATCAAAAACACGACTGCAAAAATTGCACATATTTACTACTGTACTTTGTTTACTCTTCAGTTTTTTTTACGACGTTTTTTATTTACAGTGTTATATATTTTTTAAATCTACTTGTCAAATTCTAGACGATAAACATAGACACGACCAGATTCATTAAAAAAAATAATTGAGGCTGGTATTAATTTACGTTTTAAAGTGACCACAGAGGATTCTTTTTATTTTTAACTAGCCTATGTTACTTGGAACGATGCAAGGATTGTAACGATACCCCATACATCTAAATCGGTTCAGGCGTTTAAAAGTTATGGTGGAATAAAGAATCTCACATACATACATACATACATTAACCCTGAACACATAACACTCCTTTTTTTGGGGCAGTCGTGTAAAAATATTTTTTAACAGTTAACTTTTTTTTGTCCTCTATGCGGGCGAAATCGCGAGTGGTAACTAGTGTGTTACATAATGTTAATTTGAAAAATAATTTTTTTAGGTACCTACCTACTTAAGTATGCCGTCTGAATGTGCATCTAATCACAAAAATAGCAAGCACATCCCATTTACGAGCTGCGTCGTATTTCAAGATAAGCTAAATAGAGCAATTCTATGAAATTCTCGTGTATCTAATCCTCGCGCCAACTAGCGATTTTCCGTCATAGAAAACGTAATTGCATAAAGATATATACCAGCTTTTATGCCATATTACTTTTTAGTACGTTATTTTATATACAGGTTTAAATTTTTTAATCTATCCTGGAGGGCAAGTAGGTACTCCAAATACATTTTTTATAGATTTTATTTAAATAGCAAACATTTCTTTAAAAAAAAACATTCCTTTGTTTTTAAAAAGAAAGAGATAACAATCCAAATGTTTCCGAAAATTAGCTTGCTGGGTCGATTTTAATGATATGTTTTTTTTATGTGTGTTTGAATTAGACCCTGGATGGTTTAGAGTCACAAATGGACCTGGTTATTGGTGTTGCAAGCCAAGTTTTGGGTAGGGCAAAGTCTGTTAAGTCCGCTAGTTACGTATGAAATTATTAGGATTTTCACTTAATTAATTCCTTTTTTTTTTAACGGAGGTTTTCGTCCAGCCATGAGACAGTTTTACTCCTGAGAAAGACTTCCACTAAGCCCTTCTGAGTAAACTCTTTCTGCGCCATTTTGAACAATTTAATCTACTTGCTGCATATCTCAGAGATCGTCGTAAATATTTCCTTCTCTACAGTCCTTAGGCAAATAAAATTGAAACGTATCTAATTCTTAATTGCAAAGCTTCCTTAAACACCATTACAAGTAAAACGTTTACTTAAACGTTCACGTACAGACTCGCTCGTCTCAATTTATGCGAGAGTAGTTCTGGCATTCAGAGACGCGCGGTGATTAGAAAACGTTTGACTTCGAGATCAAAGACCAAATGTGTGGACTGTGGTGTGAGGCGGTTCACGTGTCATGTATAATTGCAACGTAATTTTGTTGTTATGTTTGAGGTTGAAGTGTTAATACTATACAATATGGACGCGACTGCTGAGCATGAGATCTTGGATTCGATTCCTAGGTCGGGTGAAGAGTTATTGAGTTTTCCATCAGGAATCTCTCAGTAGCAGCCTCGGAGTCTAGGTTTGTGTCCGATTGATAGCAATAGCACCGCCTCCTTTTACATGTGACTTGGCGAAATGTGGGTGTGCTAATGGGTACACCACTAACCCTTCGGGGATTACAGGCGTAATCAGGAGTTGTAAGATATAAATTTTTTGAAATAAAATAGTCATATATTTTCATAAAATCATGAAGTAAATAAGTAAAACAGTACGAAATGGTATATTGCAGTGAATTTTGATTTTAAATTTTAGTTATTGGAGATTTTTGCGCCCCCCTTTGGTATATGCCCAGGGTTTGCACTACTTGTACCACCCTAGATACGCTTCTGATTACATCTCATCTCAAGCTTACTTTATCACAGTTTCCCAAGGCAGATACTTACAGAATAGACCAGCTGAAAACTGCATGGAATTATGGATAAATGTTTATGCGCAAAAGTATATGATGAGAGCCAACATTTGTTAATAAAATAACTTATTTAATTTAATAAATTACCCATTCATTGTTCGCGTATATACCTACATATAACCGGATTGAAGTAGGTACTAAAAATTCGGGTGTAAAACTTTTTTAATCTGACATACCTTCTTATTTTTGGGTTGCAAAGTATGCGGGGTCCATAAACATAAATCGTTAGAGTATTTTGACAAAGTGAGAATTCTCATTTGAGTGGTGAATACCGCCAATCAATATACCTACATACTTTTTATGAGCTGTCAAAACATTTTGCAATTGTTTTGTATGGCAATTGACGTCACTTATTTGTCAACTCAATGATTGCCTTACTACATTTTTTTTAACTATTTTAAGGAGGCCCCCGAATGCCCGTAGACCAGTTGATTAGTCATAAATCATTTAGGTGAATGCCCGACTACTTTTTGTTTAATGTTCTCCATATTATTTATTAAAACATAGGTATTTTTACACGACTGAAAAAAAGGAGTGTTATGTGTTTAGGGTTAATGTATGTATGTGAGTTTCTTTATTCTACCATAACTTTTAGTCATTATCGTTACAATCCTTGCATCGTTTCGAGTAACCTAGGCTAGTAGAAAATAAAAAGAAACCGGTGTGGTCACTTTAAAACGTAAATTAATACCAGCCTCAATTTATTTTTGGTCGTGTCTATGTTTATCGTCTAGAATTTGACAAGTAGATTTAAAAAATATATAACACTGTAAATAAAAAACGTCTTAAAAAAATCTGACGAGTAAACAAAGTACAAATATGTGCAATTTTTTTAATTATAGTAGCTTGTTACACACACTTTTTAAAGAAGAAATAAACAATATAATTGTTATTTATTTATTATTATTTTTTATTCTTTTAAGGAGGATCGAAGGCCCGTAGACCCGCCGGTTGGACATCACAGTTGGATCACTGCCATACAAAACCAAATAAAATAATAATTTAAGACTAATCGAGTTTTCAATGCTAGTTGTGCCTTAGAATTATTGGTAAATGTCCAACTACCCAATTTACACGTATTGACTGTAAATCATGAACCAAGTAATGTTTTGAAGTATGCGACAGACGCACGCATGACTTATGGCTCGTCAAACTTTTTCGGCTATGCGACTAACTGCCTAAGTACACGGACTTTTAGAATGAATCATGGCCGAAAAAGTGATTGAGCTTTCAGTTTAAGAGGAAAGATCATGATGCCCCGGACTGCCTCGTTGGTCTAGTGGTCGCAAAGCGCGACTGTTGTGCATGAGGTCTTGGGTTCGATTCCCAGGTCGGACAAAGTGTTATTGGGTTTTTCCATCAGGAATTTCTCAGTAGCAGCCTCGGAGTCTGGATTTGTGCCCGGTTGATGGCAATAGGCTCGCCCCCTATTACATGGGACTAAAAACATAACTGGCGAAATGTGGGTGTACTAATGGGTACACCTCTGCCTAACCCTTCGGGGATTACAGGCGTGATGGTATGGTATGGCCATACTTATAATAAAAATGCGAAAAATGCAATGCGAATGCTCTAGTTACTTTGTAAAATATGCAATGTTGGTTAAGTTTCCTTCAAATTGAACTAAGCTTAAACCTCACCAAGCAACCGAACTCTCACTTCGCAATTCCCGCACGTCCCCGTCCAGACTATAAAAATAAACGGCAAGGCTAAATTGTTTCTGAACAGCCTAGTTGGAACGGAAAAGCTAGACTCTCGTAGAATATTTATTAGCCTCATTGGATCCAAAGCGATGTATGGAAAACATATAATTATGACTGTTTAAATAGATTTCACTAATGCTTTTAAGGTTTATGGCGAGGAAGGACTGTTTGCAAATATTATAAAACATTGATTTTAAAAGAAGACGTATGCAGTTTCTTGCCCATTGTTCTCCATACAAAACTACCTTTTGGAAGGGGCACCTAGATTCAATTCATTTTTTTTTTGTTATGACGTTGAAGAGTGCCTTATAAATGGCTTAATTGTTATAAACACGCCCACAATATAGTAGAAATTCTTAGTGTAGAAAAAAAAAATTGATTATTTTTTATGTAAAACTGTCTTACGTCTTTCTTGTCTTCCTCTAGCCTCCCACCCATTTGAAATCTTCCCAAAATCCCAATTTTTTGCCTCGTCATCTCTCTTACTCACACCATAACATATAGCTATTTCGTACAGCCATGCATCATTAAATCTTCCATTCCTATAAACGTTCCATTTCTAAATTCAAGAAAAAAGTAATTAACTAACTATTATAGCTAATAACCTTACAACATGAAAACCTCAGACCTCAATATCCGGTGATCGTCCTACATTGCATACTATTTAAGGAACTTGCGGTTACAGTAACATTTTTCAATGAAAATGTTTACAAACACATGTTTTATGTAACACTCTGTCATATTAATAAATATTTTTCTCTGATACTTACGAAATTCGTGTGTGTTTGCTTGTTTGGTTGAATCAGTTGAGAATTTCTTTATTTGTTTGAACGAAGTGATTTGTTTCATTTGTAAGAAATAATTTCTAAAGTTATTTTTCAATTGAGGAAAATTGCGTCGAAATTCTTCAAGTTTTCAAATCTATATTAATTAATATTATAAAGCTTTTTTGTTTGAACTTTTGAGTATTTTTGAACACGATAATTTCAAGAATTACTGGTCAAATTTGAAAGAGTCTTTTTGTGTTATTCTGCCTATTTGTTGAAGAAGGTATATAAGCTAAATAACGTCACTCTACGGCCGTACGGAGCAGTAATCAAAGACATAACTGACCATGATTGAAACCGCTATATTGCTAATAAATTATCACTTATTCTACTAATAACTTGTGGCCGCGCAATATTCGCGAGTATACATTAGTCATTAAACATCAGGCATCAACAGTGCCGCTGAACTGTTCCGCCTTGCGAAGGACAGATTGAAGTTTTCAAAACTGACGGACAACCTTCAGTAGGTAGTTCAAGAGGCACTATTTCAAGCGTAATTTTAATACATTACGGCTTATTCGATCAGCTACAGTACAGAAAAATAACAGCGTAATCCTTAATTTACAATAAATAAATAAAATCTTACATTTTTTATATACTTTACACAAATATTTTTAGCAACATTTGTTCAACCAAAGGTAGTTTACTGAAACCAAATAAATATTCACAATATACAAATCCTTTGGGAATATTGCAATCCCTGTCAATACGGTATATTGAATCCTTTGTAAGCGTAAGTAAATAAGCGAACAGTGCCATGTACCCTTGTAAGCCTATCGGCCGAATATTCTGAAAAGGGTAAAAGTCGAAACGTTATTGGTACTTTTGTAATTTGCGTAGAAACAGAGATTTCGTTTTAATTTTGCTGTTAGGAACAAACGAAATTAAATACGCCTGTTGTTTTGTTTTTAGTTGTATTAAAGTGGTTGTTGGGTTCGGGAAGTATTTGACCCTTTCTGCCTATGTGTGAAGCCTTAAAACCGTTGGTAACCATGTTAAAATTCTAAGGTCGTGAGAATTTAACTGTTGCTATGTTATAAGTTGTGCTATTCTGAAAATGTTCCTGCCATGTCATCCCAAAGATAGCCCAAAGATAGATAGATAGATACCTTAAACTCTCACTTCAACGAGGAAGATGGTTGCAGATTGGGCCAACTGATGCTATCGATTGACAACTCTTATCAAACTCTCTTCACCTTCACCGAAGGATCGTTTTACAAAATACACCGGCTATTGAAAAAACCTCTTCGTTTGTACTAGCTTCGTAATGAACAATCTTATTAGTACATATAAATTTTTATATAAGCTCTAGGATTTTTCTTGCAACTCACAAAGCATTCTTCAGTTAAAAACGTAGTTTTCAATACGTCTAACGGTCCAGCTACACCAGAGCGGACAACTTACGGGAGGCAGTAACGCGAGAGCTGCTAACCGCGTGCTACTGCAGTAAGTGACCGCGACATGTTGTCCGCTTTGGTGTGACCGGATTTTAAGGGCGAATTTCACCAATGATACTGATTATGTTCCAATGAACCTGCATGAACCAATGAACTCAACTCTTGAAAATGGTTTCTATACCTATGGTGCCGATCGCGTGCAGTTGCATTAGTGAAACTCGCCCTAAAACGGTCGATTTACGACATTGCTGACGTAAGTCTTGTATCGTAATGCAATTTCCAATTAAGTATGAGGTGTACCGAACATTGTTTCATAAGGTTTCAAGTGTTTAAGAGTGACATACAACTCCGCTCTAGTTTTGCTTGAAGCCGCAGAACTTAAAGGCAATATCGGTAGTTCTAAGTGATTTCTAAAACTTGCGCGAACGTTTTACGTCAAAATGAGATTAGTTACGGAACGTTGCCGCACAAATATTGGATAGATCTTGTATGTGCAAGTGTTTGGTTATCAAATTAAAGATGCAACGAGACTACGGACGATGGAAGACATCATGATCACGTTTTGTGACATATTGACTTTTCCTTTAATTTATTTTTTTACCCATTTACTGATGCGCACACATAACCGTATGTGTTTTTCTATGGCAAACACGAACTGCGTAGCCAGCAGCACTTCGGGCTTGGCATAGCGAATATTCGCCGCCGCGTCAACGTGTTATATTCTTTCAAATACTTAAAAATAACGTAAGAGATAGTGCTACGCCTGCAGCGAGGTAGTAAAAACCAAGCTAACGAGTGTGGCGCGTCTAAGGCAATTGTCTGTATTTGACTCTTGACCCAGCTGTTGAGCGAGTTTTTCGTGCTGTGAGTCCAAACTTTTCGCTTTTACTGCACCTTCAAGTTGCAGTCACACTGGAGTGGACAACTTGCTAGGAAAATGAGGGCGTGACATCTGACAGTACCCGCGCAAAGTTCGCTCCAGTGAGACCGGACTTTTAAAGTATGTTTCATAATGGAAACTATTTCAGTAAATACATCAGCTATAAATACATATCGCATCAAAGAGTCTAGCTCCAAAAACGGATATCGAAGTACTAAACAGTATTTTCGGAGACAAAAATTCTCTATTTTTCCGCCACAAGAACTAAACCGGCTGTAACTAGATACAGCCGGATATTTCTGTTAAAATATGGGTCAAGAGACGAAACGTATAGCTGTTTTTGGGACTTGGGAAAAAATGTGTTATTGCATAGTATGACAAATGTAAATCGCTTCTCGAAGAAAAACAGTCATTATTTCTAGCATATCAATAATGTTACTTTGACCCTATAGCTATGTAGTAAATCTGTCTTATCCATAATGGACTGAGATGTTAGAGTCGCTAAGCCTACATCATTTTACTATGGCTGACATTCAGAAGATAAATAAAGGACATTTCATTAAGAAGGTACTTATTTGGGTATCAGGGGGGTAATTGGTTTGCCAAAACTTTTAGATCATCGATCGAACTATCGCTATTTAAGCTGAGTCTTACTTTGTCAAAAATGTCTCTAATTTTCCTACTGTTTTGTCATTGACTGTTGCTGATGACTAGATTTTTTCTTGTTTCTTCTTCTTCTGTCCTTTGGACCAAAATTTTGTCCAACCACTATTGAGCAACCTGTACAGCTTTATAATTGGCCTCGTTAAGATCTTGGAGGGTGCAGGTGGTTATGCACGACGAGCAACTGAGAAGGTAGAACTGATCTCCAGTTACAAAAGACATTTATTGCATAGGTATCTAAATCTTTTGCAAGATAAAACAAAAAAACCATAGTTTGTTATTGCCATACATTTCCCGTTAGATATAACAAGCCAGATAGAACTTTTAAAGTTATTAACGACATCATTTTTCTATTTCTCCTTAAAATTCCAGCCATGTTAAATAAATTAGGTCTATCGACTTCCAAGATCTTGAACCATAATATATCTCAATATCTACTTGATATTGTTTGTTTTTATAGTTTTAGAAAAAAACGTAACGAAAAGCCTAACCGTTTTTCCAAGTTTAGCTCGGTTTTTACTACCCATCTAGTGCCGAATTTTAGTGTTTTACGCGGAGAGAATGGCATCTAACCTCTACATTCCAATTACTGGGGACAACGATAGGCAATAGCCTAGCTAGACTTACGACCGATTGTTAGGTTTTTGACTGTTGGTAGGTCAATTGTATTTTGGGAATCTATGGGTTTTATCTATAAGTAGGCAGGTAAAAGTTGTGGGTTCTATCAAGTACCAATGTACTTGCTAGAACCTTAGTAACCTTTTTAATTAATTTATGTACTTTTTAGGTTTATCTTAGACATCATTGACACTGGTGAAAGAAAATGTCGTGAGGACTAATTCATAGTCTAACGTTGCTAATCCACCTTGGGCAAGCGTGGCCGTCGATGTTTGTACCTTCTCTGTATAAAGCCTTTGCCTTGTAGTAGGACAATAATAAAAGGTCACTCACTTTCAGTAAAATACAAAATACAGATGAGGGGAAGTTATTCCTTAGAATAGCGACATCTGTTAGACTATATAAAAACCACATAATATCTGTATTGATTGACAAAAGTAACCACTAGTCGAAGTTATAGATGGCGTCATTACTGCGTAACGCATCAATTTCAGAAATACAAAATATTTATTTATTCTAAAGGCTTTATTTATATCAAAATGTGGTGCATAAATTTGTCGTTTATAAATAAACCAAAATGCTTTAGGATAGGAACTTTATTTCTAACACGAAAATCGTCTCGAATTGAATACTTTCACGTTAGCGGGCTCGTGCTGGGCCTAAAGATGGCTAAAGAAAACCGTTTTGAACCACGTGACACCGCAAGATAGACAGGAGTTGTTTTCTGGAGGAATGTTTACCTTCTTCAGGACCGTTCATTGTGAAGATGGAGAACTAAATTTCTTTTTCCAAAAATGAGGAAGAGATAAACTGATACATAATGAATATCGCTATCCCTTCTCGCAACGAGACAATTGCCTTTAACACTTCATTGAACAGGCTCAGGTGTTTCTCGAAACATTGTTAATGATCCTATTGAAATGAGTAATTGACAGATGCGATATAAGGGTGAATAACTGTATAAGTATAGATTGAGATTGGTGTTCCAGAAAGCACGTAAAGCCGTTTGTCTCGGCTGTATTTCGTAAATATTTGACAGTCGTTTTGGTTAGTCAGAAGGCTGAAAGTCTGACAACCAGTATCACCTATGGTTGTCGTGCTGTCCAGTAATTGGGTTGTCGAGGTCAAATAGGCAGTTGCTCCATATAAATTTCTGATATTCAGATACATCCAGTTACATTGGAAGTCGACCCCTACGTGAATAACTTATTGCGGGTGAAAAAAAAACACGGCCGAAGTCGCGAGTAGAAACTAGTTATTATATAATATATGAGTATATTATAAGAGCACTAAAGTTTTTGTAAGGAGAGAGTTGTCGGGAATGTTCAAGAAACAAAAATATTGAACATTTTACACTAACTAAGTATTCGCCAAGTTAAATACTCTCCGCATTTCACTAGAAATAGCTCATTTTACTTTGCAGTATTAATGTTTGTTTCTTTAGAAGTATTTTTGTTGAAAGCAACTTAGATATTTTTAAACAACTTTGAATTTTAACACTTCTCTTGTTAAAGTTTTTAATTAAAACGTGATCGAACTTGTAGGCGGAGAAAAATTTAACAAGATGAAATAATTGAAGCATTGATATGCTTAAGTATTTGCAAACGAAACTTATTATTAAAATGGAGGAGAAACATTGAAGTGTTGTGAGATGAACTATGGATTTAAAACTGCTAGATTTGACTGATTTTCTTAATTGTATTACAGGACCATGGGCACTTTTATATGAAACCTAGGCCGTTTTACAACATTGCCCAAAAGTGATGAAACTCATGTCATATAAAAACTTATAGAGTGTACCTACTTCATTTCATTTTATAGTCCTTTGACATCAATCCTAGAGTACCATTAGCTTTTTCTCTTGTGTCATTAATTACCGTCCTATTGTTGTCCCACTGCAGTGCAAAGTAATTTTCTTAAAGACATTTTTCACCACATTTGCTTAGAGCGTATTGACGATGACAGACGACTAACAAAAGACATTAGTATCTAGGGTCGTCAGATATAGTTGACTTAATTTAATTCCTATAACTCTTTATAATCTACTTTCTAAATTAAATTACATTTGAAAACATCAATCGGTTTCAAAGCAAAACTTCAACTAAGTATATCTGGCGACCTTGCATACCTATCTCTTTTGTAGATAGTACTTATAAAATTTAAAAGAGGTAAGTATCTACTTTACTAATTCTTCGTGTATGAAAGCCTACAGCCATGTGCTTAAAAGGCAGACCCCTTAGCCCGACCTGATGTGTCATAATGAGGTTTAAATCCATTGAATTTCGTCACGACCATTCACAGTAAATTTTGGGTTGATATGATAGACTTTGCTATACATTCGTCTTCTTTATTAGCAGCATGACACACATCTTTTGCATTTACATAGGTACTATCCTTTGAACGATAATTTTAGCCTCATAGACTTGCGTCCATTTAGACATGCCGACGTAAATTATCTTGCTACATTATTATGTACCCTGGACAAATCACCGTCCTTGCCCAGGATTAATTGGCACTATGTTATGAGCTGCCTTTCGTGGCCTGCCTTAAGGCTCATTTACAGAGACGCGGGACGTCGCGCGTCACGTGCGGCTTGGCGTCAAGCGGTGCGAAAATTAGTACGTCAAAAATCGCTTCTTCGTAAACGCACTCATACAACGCCATTTATGTTCATAATTCAGCCATAATTCAGTGCGGGCCGCAATACGCGATGCGCGACGCCCCGCGTCTCCGTGAATGAGGCCTTATTATGACAATAAGGTATTTTTTATTCTTTTACTTCATTATGTGGCCAGTGTGATTTTTTATTACAACCGTCATTCTCTTAGAAATATAACCTTTTTTTTTAGGACTTCTCTGAATGTTTAATGAAAGATTTGTTTTGTTTTGTATTTTTTTTTCTTTATTTATTATCTCGGTTGTTTTGTCATTCCTCACAAGACAGTGTCTTTTTTTTTGTGGTTACAGACAATGCAATGAGTGAGTTAATATTTACAAAAATTTTCAAATGATATTTCATACAATTGGGTAGACACCAATAAGCAAAAAAAAAATCCAAGTAATAACTTCTCTAAAGAAACACTTTATTATAGTCCTGAAAACCTTATACATTTTCAATTAAATGTAAAATAATATTTTTTGTTGCTTTAAAATCAATAAAAAGTTAGTCAATAAAGGGATGATTCTCATTAGAGTGGGCCGTGCCCGGGCCGGGGCGTGGACGAGCCGACGTGGTATTGAAGTGCGTCGAGAGGGCCCGGACGGGACACGGATAATGCACTGTGTAATATAAATTGATTCATACAAAATATATGTAACAGATTTAAAACCGTGCCCCGTCCGTGCCCCGTCCGGGCCCTGCCCCGGGCACGGCCCGTTCTAATGAGAATCATCCCTTAGTTAGCAAAAAAAGTGACAAATCTATGGGGGAATTAAGTTTTGACAGATGATAAAAAGTACGTCAATTGAGTGGTACTGTCTAATACCCATTATGGAAATTGTCGCAAACAAAGTTATTTTCAGTTAAACCTCATTTTGCCTAAGTTTACCTAAACTGTTTGCTGTAGGTATTTTTAAACCAACTGTGTGTATCAGCAATCGATTGTTTGTTCCGATATTGGCCTTTTTTTAGCCGTTACCGTATCAATAACACCCACGTTCTCGCTGACGACACCCTTCCCCGACACAAGCCTGCATAATAAAATTTCAATATAGTGAAATACAGATCGCTCGCGTCCGTGTTTATTGTCGCCCCTTCATAGATGGCGATCTGAAAATAGATGTGACATTGGGTATAGTGCGATTGTAAAATAATGACAAGTGTAATGTGCATTGGGCTTTTGTTTACACATGAAAGACTTTTTAAGCTAAACCTAATTCTATTTACAGCACAGTAATTAAATTAAGTAGAAAATGGAAAATTACAACTTTCTACTTATAAACTACCAATTTTAGATAGTCCAAATAGTTATTTAAAATTTTTAGTTCTTTTTTTTTGCTGTGACGAAATCAACTTTCTAGAACTTTATTACTTTTGTCTACGACGTTTGGGAAGTAGGTATGCTTCTTTTTTACTTATGGAATACAAGACCTGTTCTATTGAATGACTCCTATTTTATATCTACACAAGCTCATATAATTCTGGGGTACAGCCCCATATAAATGTTGGCCATCTCTATTGTCTTTTATTTTTGTTTACGTGTTTTCTTGAAGTACTAGCCCGATTACAAAAATTCTTTCACTGTTAGAAAGCTAAACTATTGCCAAGTGTCATAGGCATGTTTTATGGTTTATACTTGACTTCAACGCAGACGAAGTTGCTGGCAGAACATAGTTGGTCATATGTTTGCTGAGATACATATTGGCTCGAAAGAAGTCAATGAAGATGTAGTTACTAAATCTTATAGACGGGGAACGGATGTAAAAAAAACGCAGGTGCTATGAACTGGTAGTTTAATCTAATTACACAAGTAAATAATTCACAACTTAACATAACCAAATAACTAAATCGCGCGCACACGTTCGCGGGTAGCTCGAATTCAACCAGCCGACAACTACTGTCAGATCTTTCTAGAACATTGCGCGGGCGCCCGGGTAACCACTCTGGGTTGCTAGTGAAATATTACTCTCTGCCGCACGCTATAATCTAGATTTTCTTTTGTTTCAGGATTATGGCATTAGACACCATGATTGAAGAGTTTGAGCAGCAGACGACGCCTCGCACCTCCTACTTCACGGCCGTGTTCACCCCAGATGACGACCATGGTCCCATTAAGAATGCCACCAACGGCACCACGGAACTCAATATTTATTACTTTTATGATGTAAGTATTATTTTCAACTTTTTTTCTATTATGTTATGGTCAATTTATTTATTATATTATGGACTGTCTTGTTGGACTAGTGGTCGCAAAGTGTGCTGAGCATGAGGACTTAGTTTCAATTCCCAGGTCGTGCAAAGTGTTATCGGATTTCTCCACCAGGAATTTCTCAGTAGCAACCCCGGAGACTGGATTTGTGCCCGGTTGATGGCAATGGCTCGCCCCCTATTACAAAGGACTTAAACATAACTTGCGAAATGTGGGTGTACTAATGGGTACATCTCTGTCTAACCCTTCAGGGATTACAGGCGTGATGTTACGTTGTTGTTAGATAAACTTTGTCAAAGTCAACATAACTCTTAATCGTGTGACTGTGATATTAAGTCGATGAACCTGGTTCTAAATATAAATAAGTTTTGATAAGCCTGGTATTAACTAATCCAAAGCTCTTTACAGTAATTACAATATTTGATAAGCTGTAGATAATATTCGCATAAGTACCTAGGTGTAGTCAACAAAAGAGATGGATGATTTATGTCTGTGACTGAAACTTAATTAATGAACTGTTCATTATCTACTTAGATACTAACTATATCCGGGGTTGCGGAACGTCTTAACAGGATACCGTGGCCCCGGAACGTAAAGGGCAACAGAAGGAACAGGGCGGTTTTTTAGTTAGTAAAAGTCTGACAGTCTGACAGTCCCTACTCAGGGTGGAAGGAGTCTTTTGATGATTTAACCACTTAAAAAATAATAATAACTATATAATAAAAATTAATCTCTAAATGTGTTACTAGGCGCAAAACTCGAGAACGGCTGGACCGATTTGGCCGATTTATATTTTGTTGTGTTCGTAGTTTCTTGGACAAGGTTATTATGAACATTTATTTTGGAATTTCGGCTTAAAAATCCGAAAATTTGCACCCGTGCGAAGCCGGGGCGGTTTGCTAGTATTATAATAAAATCATAGCGATGTGAATTTTGCTAGGTTACATAGTAACCTGTATTAAGGTACGCTATCCGGATTTCCAAGATAGGATTACAAAATTAATGAAGAGACTTCCTAGAACAATGATATTCTAAAACAAATTAAGTTTGCCATCTCTTGCGAGGCGTGTAAAGTGTAGGTAGTTATGTACGTGTTTTGTATGTTTGCGTGTGGCGTGTGTGTAAACGAGGGGAAAAAAAACATAACATCATCACGCCTGTAATCCCCAAAGGGTTAGGCAGAGGTGTACCTATTAGTACACCCAAATTTCGCCGGTTATGTTTTAGTCCTATGCAATGGGGGGCGAGCCATTTGTCACCAACCGGGCACAAATCCAGACTCCGAGATTGTTACTGAGAAATTCCTAATGGAAAAACCAAATAACACTGCCTGACCTGGGTATCGAACCCAAGCCCTCATACTCAGCAGTCGCGCTTTGCGACCACAAGACCAAGGAGACAGTACGAAGTTAAATGAATAGGTACACATTATGACCAGGAAATATTAGGCCTTACATAACGATAACGCAAAAATATTCTTTATCTAAATTATTATGTTGCATCTAGTCCGCACTACTGTTAAAAGCCTGAAGTATCGTCGTGTTTGATAACGCTATCGCGACAGGCTCTCTCCGTATTCGATGACGTTAACCCTAAAATATCCATTACATGATTAAAACCTTTCACGAATTATTATACAACATAATCCGATAAAAACAGATGTGGGTGGAACGAGATTTGTTAGTTGTTGTTTTCAATTACTACTATGTTCTGCTGTGGCTTCTCTTTGGAATTGATTTTCTGGTTTTCTATGCTCAAGATTTGTCTTAAGGACCTCTTATTATTCTAGGACTTTACATTGTATGATAATAATAATAATTTGTGATCAAGGGCTTGAGTCACAAAGCAGTACTTCTGGACATGGCCCGCATAGTTAGGAAGTTCGTCTCTTCGGAGCCCTAACCGCCGGTGGCGTGGACCCTGTTTCCATTACCGATGGGCTATTATTTTTTATATTTCAAATGTTTTTATTTTGATATTAATATTTAAAAATGTTATTTATATGTATATTTAATGAATAAATGAGATAATAATTTATTTCGCTATCAAAGTAAAACAAAAACTTAATCTATGAATTACAATTTATAAGGATGTTTGACGGTTGTACACTATATACGAAATAGATCTACCAACTCCCGAACAAAGTCAAGCTTGTATTTTAAATGTTGGTGATTCTTTAGGACGCCGGTGTCGCAGGACCTCTTAACAGGATACCTTGGCCCCGGAACATAAAGGGCAACAGAAGGAACAGGGTGGTTTTTTATAGTCAGTAAAAGTCTGACAGTCCCTTGACTCGAGGACTCATTTGATAATTTTTGCCACTTCAAAAAAAGGGCATAGACACAATCTTGTAGCCTGGAATTGAGCCGAATTGAATTGTGCCAGAGTTACGGATTTTTTTCGAGAGTCACCGCGGGCTTGGAACTTAAAGGGCATTCATTAGGAGGAACACACAGGGTTTTATGCAGTAAGAGTCTGACAGTCCCTTACGTCTAGAGTGGAGTCGAAGTGGGAGCTCATTAAATATCTTTTCATGATTTCCCGTCCATAAAAGTAATGATATTCAATTCAACTCAATCTCGTATCTACACAGGTTGCTTCGAGTTCATTTGGATCCTTCTCAATTTGCATGTATGGGATAATCTCCGAGTCAGCTGGATTTTGATACAATTTTCACTATGGCTTAAAACTTAGACGCAAACTGTTGCAATTTACATGGAATGGATTACTTGATTAAAATGGAGGTCGTTTTCTCTAAGGATCGTATCTGCAGATTGCTTTACTTATTGGTATTAATTGCTTGGGGTATTTTGTTAAAATACACTCAGCTAAATCAAAACTTTTACATAATATTACCTACCGCTGCGTAAGGAATACAATTTTATGCTCGTTCTTTTCTTACAAGGTTTCATATCCGAAGGGTGCCAATTGGGCCCTATAACTAGCCTTTGCTATATGTCTGTTTGTCTGTTAGCAAGCTGTATCTCATGTACCATATCATTCACAGAGTTGAAATTTTCACAGCGTGTGTATTACTGTTGCTACTGTAACAATAAATATTTTTATAAAAAATCTACGTTCATACAAGAAACATATTCGTTTTTTAATTTTCTGGTAAATATTATATGGTGGTACGGAAACTGCTCGAGTCCGACTCGCACTTGACCGATTTTCGGTAATCCTACGGTCAATGACCGAGTGTCTATCAATAAAATATACACTTACGTATAGCTATCTACTTTTTTTTATGTAAAGACTCGATAAGAGGCGTTAAGAGCCTCCTAACTAAACGTGAATTAATTTTCTAACGAACTTTTTGAAGGCAATGATTAATGGAAGCTTACTTTTTTATTAAATTGAATTGAATTAATTCCTCGTTGCCAGACGGTGATAGAACGCTTCAATAAAATTATTTGTTGAAAATGAAAGTTAAGTGAAATGTTAATTTGGAAAATGTATTGGGAAATTGGTATTTGAAAGTTCTGTCGTAAGCCTTAAGGAAGGAAACTGAAGTGTAGGTACAGACAACAAAAGATATAGGTATGCAGGGTCTTTAGATATAGTTGAAGTTTTCTTAGAAACCGATGGTGATTTTAAAATGTTATGGAATTTAAAAAGTAGATAAAAAAACAGTTCATTAATTAAGTTAAGTTTTCAGTCGAAGACATGTATTAGTTTATCAGAAAACTTCAACCATATCTGTGTGTGTTGTGTCGTGATGGCCCAGTAGTTAACGCGCCCGCCTCTCATGCATGAGGTTGTGGGTTCAAATCCGGGCAAGTACCAATGTGAATTTTTCAATTCATATGTATTTTCTAAAGATTATCTTCGACAACACTGGCATCGGTGAAGGAAAACATCGTAAGGAAACCTGGACTTACTGTTCCACTCAAACCATATCAGAGGCCATATCATATATTGAGGCGGTTTAGAAATTCTGACACTAGGGTATGTAGGGTGATCCGGCAATTGGGACTCGAGGTGGCATTGCACAAATCCGAGGCCATGTGCTTCCATGGTCTTCGGAACGCGCCACCGTCGGGTTCCCAAATAACGGTGGGAGGGGTTCACATCGGCGTCGAGGCGACGATGAAGTATCTGGGTCTCGTCCTCGACAGCCGGTGGAGCTTCAAGGAGCATTTCCGACGTCTGGCTCCGCGATTGGACAGGGCTGGGGCTGCTTTTTGGCGGCTCCTGCCCAACCTCGGGGGACCAGGCGCCTCCTGCCGGAGGCTTTACGCCGGAGTCGTGCGGTCCATGGCCCTCTACGGGGCCCCTGTGTGGGCCCCTACCATCAGGCGGCGGCCACCAGCCAAGTTGGTGGCATGCCAGAGGGTCATGGCCATCCGGATGATCCGGGGATATCGCACGGTCTCCGGCGAAGCGGCAAGCCTCCTTGCCGGATTGCCGCCGTGGGATCTGGAGGCAACAGTCCTCCAGCGCGTCTACGAGTGGCGTGTGGACGCGCAGCGCCGGGGCGAAACCCCGCTGCCGCGGCAAATCGCGGCACTGCGGGGTGAGCTCCGGTGCGATCTCATGGCGGAATGGGAGATGCGACTGTCGCAACCCAAGTTCGGGCACGCCGCAATCGCGGCGATAAGACCCCTCTTTGAGGAGTGGCTGGAGAGGCGCTACGGCGTCCTCACCTACCGCCTGACGCAGGTCCTCACCGGACACGGTTGTTTCGGGAGGTTCCTGTGTCGGATAGGGCGGGAGGAAACGCCCGGGTGTCACCACTGTGTGGATCGCCCGGAGGACACGGTGGAGCATACGGTGCAGGACTGCCCCGCTTGGGCAGAGCACCGCCGTGTCCTCACGGAGGCGATAGGCGGCGGCGACCTCTCGCGTCCGGACCTGGTTCAGGCCATGCTCCGGGGCGAGACGGAATGGGATGCAGTCACCTCCTTCTGCGAAGCTGTAATGCTAGCGAAGGAGGAGGCGGGCCGCGTGAGGGAGAGAACCACCTCACGCCCCAGCCGCCGCGGGAGACGCCCAGGGCGTCGGACGTCGCGAGGCGACATCCGGCCACCGTAGGCGCGGGCTTGCGGACGGCGAGTAATGGGTAGCTTGCCGTCCGATCAAGGACCAAGCCCGGGTCGACGGCGCGTTCTGTTCGCGCGCGCCTCAAAGAGCTGTCAGCACAGGGACGGGGCCCCCAACGGGGCCAACGCCTGCCGGGGTTGCGGGACGTCTTAACAGGATACCGTGGCCCCGGAACGTAAAGGGCAACAGAAGGAACAGGGTGGTTTTTTAGTCAGTAAAAGTCTGACAGTCCCTTCCGCCCCACCCAGGGCGGAAGGAGTCATTTGATGATTTTTACCACCTCAAAAAAAAAAAAAAAAAAAGGGTATGTAGGGTCGTTAAGACCTTACTGCCCACACGATAAGAAGAAGAAGAACCATATCTCACGACCCTGAATACCTATCTATATTTTGTTGAGTGTACTTACTGTCACTCTGTGAGAAATGTATGTTACAAATGTCAGGATACACCCATTCCGAATGTCTCTATGTCTCTATCATAAATCCACTCGAAAAACGTGCTGACTATTTATTTTCTGGTCGTTTATAAGGGGTACCTACTCTTAAAAACGATCAATATTTAGTCTGAGACCAACTAGGGAAATGAGAAGACAGATAGGCAAAGACACCTTGGCCAGAGGCTAAGCATTGCCATTCAACGTGGCAATGCGGCCAGTCTTTTGGGCACATTTCTGAGAAGAATTTTTTGATGCCTTTTAGTATTAGTTCCTTGTTTTTTATTCTGACAGTTTTTTTGTTGTAATTAAGTCTGTAGATATTGGTGCCGATTCCCTTGTTCACAAACTAGACTAAATTTAGAGAATTGACGGTGACATTCCGTGACATTAAAGAACTAAGTTAGCGATGTCAAATTAGTTTTGCCTTGAACTTTTCCGTATTTTTAATCCACACGTTTTAAGATGTCAACTATAAATGTATGGATGTGTCAGATTGACTAAATTTGACAGCTCTTATTTACATTAGGCTCTTTCTTGTTTTATTGGACAGTAAAAGATGGAAATAGTCTAATTTTAGTTTAGTTTGTGACCAAGAGAATCGGTACCATTCCACAAATTATCAAAATACTAAATAAAGGACGTAGGTCTTTTGAAAAAATACATTATTATGTACGAAACGTGTAAAAGAAACCGATCTAATTTTCGTTACGTTCAGGTACTTCGCGCGCGAGTGCTGTATCCTCTACTCCTCTGTATTTCGATTTTCTTAACCGTATACTACTCACGTGTCTCACCCAACCCTCTTTATCTTCCAGTCGATCCAGTTCACGGTAATGTGGGTGCTATTCGTCGCGATAGTGGTGCTCAACGCGTCAGTGATCGCTGCGCTTCTCTGCACTAACGCCAGGAAGAGCCGCATGAACTTCTTTATCATGCAGCTTGCTATCGCTGGTAAGTTATCGTGAAGAAGTGAAGTGAATATTTTTTTCACTTAAAATATTTGAAGTGAAAACATCGTGGCATGATTTATTTAGAAAACTTTTGCATGAGCTGTTATGTAGTTGTTTATTTTCTGGTTGTTGTATGTGAGTTTATATGTTAGTAAACGCATCTACGATACAGAAAAAAATTCTAGTGTAGGGCAATGTTTACCGAAAAGATTATTTTACTTCAAATATTTTATGTGAAAATTCGAATTATTCATCTGATTTTGTGTGTGTCGTTATCTTGTATACTAATATAATAAGGCTGATGAGTTTTATGTTTCTCTAGTAAACACGCACTAATCTTTGAGACTATCAGACGAATTGAAAAAAATCGTTTATCCTGTAGGTACTGTGACCCCCAGACGTGGGTAGTCACTTGTACCGGGATATATTTATTTATCAATTTACTTGATTGAAACTCTTATTATTCATCCAACTTCGTGTATTCACTTTTAATTAAATTATATTTGTTAATACTAGTTCTTAGTCTAGGCTTGACAGCCGCTGACACGCGGTCTGCTTTTTTTCTAAAATCAAAGTCATATTTATCTCATATCAAATAGTTTGCATATGGCTCAACCAGCCAGGGTCTCTATAGTACCTATATGACAGCCAGATTTATGAGGATTAGTACAGGTTAGGTTAGGTTACGCTACGACTCACAAAGAGCGGAGCAGTAACCAAAGACGAATCTAAATGCGGAAGAAAAAAATCACGCGAACGTACACGCAGGCAGAAGCTAGTATAGTACCTATTTGGATACATAAACTAAAGTTCCACTGACCTTTGCAACAAAAGGGTTTACCAAACTCATAAATAAATAACCCTACGGAAAGGTTAATGCAGTCCAATTCGTTTCCCATACGATACCTTAGTTAATTAACTGGGCCAAAAGTCGGTTAATTTATATTTAGGTGCGTTTCGCAAACTATACAATGTCATTAATTCAGAATGTTTATGGAAAGAAAATTAGGTCACGTGTTTACAAAAGAGTCTGAAGTACATTATTTTGGTCAATAAGAACTTTTCCTAGTCTACAATATTTCTTTCTTTTGTTAAAAAAATAGTCACACTTAGTCTAAGACAAGTTCGGTTCAAATGGTTCTAAATAGTCTATACTAGCTTCGCTTTACGGCTTCGCATCGACCTTTCAAACACCGTATATATCAGAATTTAATAATTATAATACCTAAGTACCTACTAATATTATGTTGCCATGCCCTTGCCGGGTTTCATGTTGGAACTTACGTGCTTCTAATATAGCAACTAGGTAACACAAGAATGCAATAAAGGGTTTGAGTAAGGCTGTTACACTGTTTTCTCTGGCTGGGTATTTCTTTATGCGATATCATTTTTTTATTTCATTCTTTACTTAAAACGTAACTGGCAAAACCTACCTATTAACTTAATTTATCCTAGCTTCAGCCTGTGACTTCGTTCGCGTAACTGTCGATTGTTGGCGATCTCCGCCGCGGGAGACGCTCCTGGCGTCGGGAGCCGCTAGACGACTCCCGGCCACCGTAGACGCGGGTCTGTGGGCGGTGAGCAATGGGTAGCTCACCGTCCGTTCGTTGAATAACGACAGACCGTGTCGACGGCGCGTTCGTGTTCCACGCGCGCCTCAAAGAGATGTCAGCAAACAATTGGAGGGGCCACTAAGGGCCGATGCCTGCCGGGGCTTCGGGTTGTTCGAAAGAGATACCGCGCCCCCGGAACGCAAAGGGCACAAGAAGGAACATGGATGGGTTTTAGTCAGTAAAAGTCTGACACTCCCTCCCGGGGAAGTCATTTGATGATTTCCCATCGGTAAAAAAATAAAAAAAATAAAAATCTTGCTTCTCCATATAGGTATTATATACTTTGGGAGTGAAATTTGGAAAATTATTTCTTAGCGCATGCCTAAGTACTTCATAATAACTATCTGTGTGCCAAATTTTAGTGCAATCCATTTAGTGTTTCGAGCTGTGTGTCGATTGGTCAGTAACGGTCGCCTTTTATATTTTTAGATTACAAGTTACAATATTATTATTATGTAAGTACATATCATCCTTCTAAGTCGACAACTCAGTTAAATTTAGCCAGATGCAACGTACATTTCGAAAATGTTGCCAGACTTTCCGAAAATACCCAAGCTCTCGCAGAGATTACTTTGTTAGTTTACCAAATTGATTATTTATTCGTGTGTTCATCAACTATTAATGATGAGGTTTCTTTACCCAGCTTGTTTGTGATGCGCTCAAATTCAACTCTAGACGTTACAATGATAACAATATAATTCTTAATTGCTATTAGGAATGTAGGGATTGTCGTTGCCTGCTCGAATCGAACATAAATCAAATAATTCATGTAACGTAACTTGATTATAGCGGACAAATGGTAGGAATGACAGTTGAATTCCAGAGTCCCTTTTGTTGTCGTTCAATTGTTTTCTAACTAGCTTTTCCCTGCGATTTTGTCTGCGTAGACTTTTGAATTAAATTGCAAATTCTAAATTATGCCAGAGGAATTGTTTATTTATTCGTATGTTCATCAACTATTAATAAAAACTTATTGAATATATTTTATTTTATTTTTCCGATTTGTTAAGCCAGATCAATATCTATGTGTACCTAGCTGATTCCGTTCAGCTGTAAGCGTGAAAAGTGACAAACCTACATACACAAACTTTCACGTTAATATTCGTAGTTGTTGCGAGACGTCTTAACAGGATACCGTGGCCCCGGAACGTGGCAACAGAAGGAACAGGGTGGTTTTTTAGTCAAAAAAAGTCTGACAGTCCCTTCCGCTCCAGTCCTTTACGCAACTTCTTTTTTTTTACACCCTGTATACAGTTAGAGTTATTTCAACCTTAAAGTGTAAACTCAATTATTTTGAATGTTCTATTATCACACTACATTAGGTTTAACCCTGATGGAAATAGTAAAAGGATTGCGTAATAAAAACGCCAGTTTAGGCAATAAAACGAAGTTATTGCTCTGAATTTTCAGGTTTCGATGTTTCTAGACTTTTGGCCTAACCGATTTAGGCACTAAATTTTGGATAGGGACTTATTTTAGTGATAGGTGCTAATGCCAAAGATAAACTCAAATAATTTATTTCAATTAGACGATTAAAAGGCTCATTTGATTGAACGTCAGATTAAGAAAAAAATATGCTTAAAAAAATATTATGCATGCTTCAGCCCGCGTCTCTCTTTTCTTCAGTCACGTCTTTGACTACTGCTCCGCTCACGTTAGGTCGTAACGTGATGTTATATAGCCTATATTTCTCATGAATGTGGATATAATAATGTTTCCCATCCGAGTGGTAGTTCCAGAGATAAGCGCTCTTAAACAAACAAACAACAAACTCTTCAGCTATTTATATATTAATTTATGTATGTTATATATTGGTATAGTACCTAACATAGATATATTTTGTATCTAACAACACGCCTGTAATCCCCGAAGGGTTAGGCAGAGGTGTGCCCATTAGTACATTTATATTTTATATCTATTCTGAAAATTACAGCCTTGCTAGAATAACACTTCGGGATGTTTGAGCGTAATTTGATGAAAGTTCATAGTTATACGAAATCTCATTTCTACATGCAATAGCCATCTGCAAGCAGCATTTTCCTTAAAATTAATTAAATTTCAGATTCATCAAAACATTTTTGACTACAAAATTTCTAGTTTGCTCCATTTTTCGGTACGGTTCGGAGAGTATGGCTGTCGGCAGTTTTTCAGTTTCATTTTATCGTGTGCAATCAACAGAGCACTGTTTGCAGATTGTATTGTGGTCTTCTGTTCATAGTGGGAAAGGCTAGCTATTGAAAATAGAAATGTGCAGTTATGTTGTCAAAAGTTTTGCTGTTTCGCATGGACACCACAGAACATTGATAACATTTTTTAACATATCCCTTTTTTGTTGTGGGGTGAAAAATGAGGGGCAGGGCGGGGGTAACTGTCAGGCAGGCAGATTGACATTAGATTGTGATCGTTTCTAAAAGTGACTAAATGTTTTTTTTTAAGTAGGTAAAAATCATCAAATGAGTCTTTCCACCCTGGGTGGAAGGGACTTTCAGACTTTTAGGTACTGACTAAAGTCAAAGTCAAAACATTTATTTCAATTAGACCATTTACAGGCACTTTTGAATTGTCAAGGAGTCGGTCAGATAGGCGCTTTGCACACGGAGCAACTTTTGCAGCAACTGGCAACTGGCAACTTACTGGCAACTCGCTGTTTACATGTAATTCAATTAGACTGCGCACACAGAGCAACTCAAGTTGCGAGTTGCGGCAATCGTCAACAGTTTTCAGTTGCGGCAACTAGCAACTTATTTAGTTGCTAGTTGCCGCAACTAGCAACTGTCAAATATTCGATTTCACACCCTCCCTCCCTCGCCCTGTGCCCGGCATAGTGTTGCCATTAACTTAGTGGTTTTTCCCACTAAGTAAACACTTCTTTTTGGGATACTGTGTAAAATGCTATAATAAAATACCTCTTGATATTCTTCAACTAAATGAGAGAAAATTTAAACCATGCATAAAACGCACACTATGTAGTCAAGCATTATTATAAGTTAGATGATTATATCACGGACAAAAATGCTTGGCTAAATGCTAGTCCTGCTCTGCTCCACAGCCACTCGGGCTTACTAAATAGGATTGTTTTTTAAGAGAATGATGTTTCTTACCCTCTTTTTTGTCGACCTGAATAACTTGTACCGTTATCAGTACGATTACTTTTTCTTTTTTTACATACTACAGTCATCTAACGGATAAGTACACTGAAAGTGTTAGTACTGTAAATTTATTTCAATTT
This sequence comes from Hoplodrina ambigua, assembly GCA_949774945.1. NCBI lineage: Eukaryota > Metazoa > Arthropoda > Insecta > Lepidoptera > Noctuidae > Hoplodrina > Hoplodrina ambigua. Next base: position 12,036,761 of record OX458967.1, read on the forward strand.
GGTTTTGAAAACCATCAACCTAAAACTTACCCACTAAAAAATCCACAAGCCACCAGATACAAATTCTGCCCACCAGATGGGGATCCCAATCCACCAGATCTAATGGTAATACCGCTAAGTTTGCAACACTTCAACTCGGCTAAAAAAGTTGCTTACAAATTGCCAAAAAGTTGCGGCAACCGGCAACTTTATGGCAACTAGCAACTTTTACAGGAAACTTTAAAAAATTGGCCAGTTGCCGCAACTTAAGTTGCTCCGTGTGCAAAGCGCCTTAGTCCGAAAGTTGAAGCTAGTTGCTCGTTCCAAAAAGGAGGTAGGCCTCTATGGAGAAGAACGAGCAAGAAACTCCACGACACTCTTTTAAATTAGGTTTTTATAAAATCCTGGTTACTGACTAAAAAACCACCCTGTTCCTTCTGTTGCCCTTTACGTTCCGGGGCCTCGGTATCCTGTTAAGACGTCCCGCAACCCCGGTGACTAAATGAGTGGATATAATACCTATTAAAGCAAGAAGTTTTAACATGATTACATTTCATTGTAATTATATTGTTGTCATAATTACAACGCTACACAAACCCATTCAAAATTGAACCGCTATAAGTATTTAACATTGATAAAAATATCGTGAGAAAATCTGGACTCTATGAGTTTTAGCAGGATTTTTAAAATTTAACAACATAATAATATAACGTCACGCCTGTAATCCCCGAAGGGGATTATAGGGGGCGAGCCATTATCATCAACCGACACAAATACAAACTTCGAGGCTGCTACTGAGAAATTTCTGTTGGAAAAACCCAATAACACTTTGCTCAACCTGCGAATCGAACGCAAGACCTCATGCTCAGCGGTCGCGCTTTGCGACCAGTAGACTAATCAGGCAGTCAACTGATAGTTAATATAAGTTTAAAACCGCCAATCCGCCTTGAGCAAGCGTGGTGATCAATGCTCGTGCCTTCTCTGTATGAGAAGAGGCCTTTACCATGAAGTGGGACTGTAATAGAATAAATAAATAAATAAATAAATTGTATTTTTAAAAGTCTCTTTTAATATGTACTTTTCAACCGAGAAATTCAGTAGGAAATTACTTTATAAGAATTCAAAATCAAAGCATGGCAATAGGAGATATTTATTTAATGATATCGTAATTCCATTTATGTTTGAGAATTCTTTGGAATGAGAATTCTTTCGCGGCTTATAGGTTTCTTTGATCATACGATAAACGATATGTTCAGTGTTCACGATATTCTTCAATATTTTTTCCTGGTAAGAAGATTAAAATGTGTATGTTATCTATATATGTATGGACGGTGAATATGGAGGCTTATGTCAGCTTATATCACCTCAATTTTGTCAGGAGGTCTTAGGCAAGTTGTTCTGTGGAAATTCTGATGACTATTGAAGTCGGTAAGCCTAGTACGAGCGTTCTAATGTCAAAGTAGGTATTTAATTTGAGTATATTTTCATTTCATTTTTTGAGTTTATTGCTCTGCTTATATGTGTGTGTATTATATTTATTTATTGACTACTATTTGCCCGCGTTTTCGGCTTCGACTTCGTAAATGTCGGTTATCGAGACGCAGACGAAGTCGGAGAATATAAAGTAACCTAGGTATATCCTTTCTTGGGGTACAAACTTTTTCCCGTACCAACATTTTATCAAATTCGGTTCTGTGGTTTAGTTGTGAAGTAGCAGACATACTGATAATGTTACTTTCGCATCTACAATGTTAGTATGGATTGGCTCATATTATGATCTTATTAGGGCTAACCGGGCTTTTCGACTTGTATGAAGGTTCCGTTCGACTGCCTCGTTGGTCTAGTGGTCGCAAGCGCAACTGCTGTGCATGTCTTGGGTTCGATTCCCAGGTCAGGCAATGTGTTATTGGGTTTATCCACCAGGAATTTCTCAGTAGTAGCCTCGGAGTCTAGATTTCTGCCTGGTTGATGGCAATAGACTCGCCCTCTATTACATAGGACTAAAAACATAACTGGCGAAATGTGGGTATACTAATGGGTACACCTCTGCCTAACCCTTCGGGCATTACAGGCGTGATGTTATGTTATGTTATGAAGGTTCCATTACTAATAGTAGTCCGCTAGTAATAGTAATAGAAGACAGGCCTATTGTCATTAACTGGGCATGAATCTATGTAATAATCGATTCATATATAATAATCGTTTTTTTTTTTGTAAAAAATCCCAATAAGCCGACGCGTTAGCTGCCACTAAAATAACAAGTCAGGTATTAAATTTTAATGACCCTAATAACCTATAAAAAGGCACTATTACTAAGCTATTACCCCATTACCTCCACTTACCCTTAAGGGGTAAAAAGCGATGTTGCCACACTTTTTGTCCGGCAAATGAGCCAAGTTACAAAAAATGTGATCCCCTTCCCATAAATTCCGTAAAGGAGGGTTAATCGCAACTTAAAATCAGACCTCACTCTTGTTTTCGTGAGGTTCCGGATATAAGGGTCTATGTCCACAGGAATTTTTTGAAAATTTACTCTTCCAAATAAACAAGGAAGTATTATATAAAAAAATATTGTAAACCTTGCCACTAAATAGGTACCTACACCGAATTATGGCATTCATGCCAATATTTCTGCCGCAGGAATACACATGCCGTACTTTTATTTCATTGGTAATTTCTTACAGTCAAAGTCAAATCATTTATTTTAATTAGGCCAATATAAGGCACTTTTGAACGTCATATACGAAAAAAGGATTGAATCTGGTTGCCCCAAGATAGTTTTGTATGGAGATGAATGGGAAAAAAACTCCATACGTACTCTTTTAAAATCAATATTTGCATACAGAATCTATACATATAATAAAATCGTAGAGACGTCAAAACTGTACATTTAATATTTTTGAAAAAGAAAAAGTGCTTAGGGGTCTTTGAATGATACTTATGCCAAAAATATTTTTTTTTTAATTTTTGTCTGTTTGTCTGTTTGTTTGTTGGAGCATCACGCAAAAACTGCCAGATAGATTTTGTTCAAATTTTGCATGAATATTACACAGTGGCCAAATTAGAACATAGGCTATAAGTTATCACGCTATTTGCTTTGGGGGATTAGCAGACCACAACAGATAACCAAAGGATTGTAAAAAAGACGAAACAAAATGTAAAAATATTATAAATAGCTGCAGACTGAAGTTCTAAAATAATTATTATCACGCTATACCTGCTAGGAGCCAAGTAGTGAATTATGGAAAACTAGAACGGCTATTTCAAATCATTTGTCATCAAAGTAAATTGCCTAACGGTTTGACGACCGTCTTGCGAAACAGTGGGCGGAAGTTCGGTCCTCAATATCAGCATTACTTTTTGTATTTTTTTCTAATTTTTTTCGAATGTTTTTTAATTGGTAAATGAGATTTCCTAAAAAAAAAAGTAGGAGTGCATGTTTCGCATTACTTTTTGTATTTTTTTCGAATGTTTTTTAATTGGATAATGAGATTTCCTAAAAAAAAATAGGAGTGCATGTTTCTACCACAACTTGATTTGTTAACGTATTTTTTAAATATTAATGCAGAAAATAATATCTATGCATAGTTACACAATTACACAACACATAAATCAGCAGCTAAAGAACTTTTGCCTGTTTGCACGACTGCAAAGCATGAGGTCTTGGGTTCGATTTCCAGGTCGGGCATAGTGTTATTGGATTTTTCCATCAGAAATTTCACAATAGCAACCTCGGAGTCTGGTTTTGTGCCCGGTTGATGGCAATAGGCTCGCCCCTTTTACATGAGATTAAACATAAATGTGTGTAGGTAAGGATTATCGCATTATGGCTATTATTCTTAAACATTTTACTGCTGGATTGCTATAAAACGACACCAACGGTACATACAATACTGCAGTTAGGTATAAGTTATAATTCATCCTTTGAAATCAAAATCATTACACTATAACTACAAGGAGCTCCTCAACACACAACAAGTGACGGGCGGCCTATCTGCAAACATTTTAAGTATACAATATTTTATTACCCGGGCTTAGCTAAGCCAATCATGGCACAACAATACTGCCAAGTATACTACTGGAATACCAGCGGACGTATATTAGCGAGGAGTGGCGAGCGTAATTTTTTTACGCAGTAGTAGGTAATTAGTATTCCTTTCGTTGCGCTTCCGAATTATTTTATAAAAAGATCTTAGTGTAAGATACGTGATTAGGTACTAAAAATAATACTTCTATTTCAATGGCTAAATTGAAAGAATTTGGCAACAACCGGAAGTGCACCAAAATCAATTAAATCCATTAAAAAATCTGTTGCAGTAATTCTCCTGTCGAAGAAAGTCTCACAGACTTCAAACTTTTTGGGTACTTGATTTGATGAAGCGACTGTGATCGCCTTCAGAATTTTTTTTCATAGGCTCCGTAAATGGAACATATTCCACAATCAAAAAATCATCTGCTACGACACCTTATTTCTACTAACTAGGGACCAGCACCCGATGTTTTACGCATAACTGTTACGTCTTTATGCTCCTTCTGCTGGTGAATTTGTTCAGTGTGTCATTTGTTTGGCATCCTTAACGAGACGTCTAAAATTATATCGGGGCTGCCTGAAACTGACTGCTCAATAAACTCTTCCTATTGGCTGGAATTTCACCATCTGTCATTCGAAGGTATCTATGTAGCATGCACAGATGAAACAAACAAAGAATCCGCTTCCTTACATCCCCTCTATCAATATGCAGTAGCTCTGGGTAGATTGAAGAGTCGGAAGAGTTTTCTTCGATGCACACAGGCCATACAGGACCATGTCGGCACCCACCATCACACAACTTCCACCTAAAAGAGTTTAACCCCAGGAACACATGGCACTCTGTTCAGATCTTTAGTGGCCTATATGGAAAGCGCTTAATGTCGTGAGTAAGCGAATAAGTGTCGTGATGGCCCAGCGGTTAAGGCGCCCGCCTCTCATGCATGAGGTTGTGGGTTCGAATCCGGGCAAGTACCAATGAGACTTTTTCAATTCATATGTACTTTCTAAAGTTTATCTTAGACATTGCTGACATCATTCCGTGCCTCGGAAAGCACGTTAAGCTGTTGGTCCCGGCTGTCATACGTAGGTCTTTGACAGTCGTTACGAGTCGTCAGAAGCTTGAAAGTCTGACAACCAGTCTTATCTCGGGGGATCGTATTACCCAGTTACTGGGTTGTGGAGGTCAGATAGGCAGTCGCTCCATGTAAAATACTGGTACTTAGCTGGATTCTGTTAGACTGGAAGCCGACTCCAACATACTTGGGAAAAGGCTAGGCAGATGATGATGGAAAGCGCTTAATGGACTGCGCACTCATGTAAGCCTCTGCAAACGTAACCTAGCCAAATGAGGAGTTATAGATCCCGCAGACACTCAGGGCAAGTGTGGTGGTCCTTTTATATGATGGCCCACTTACTACAGCGCCCGTGGAATACCTGGGCACAACTGGGCCGGAAAAATATTGCAAAAAATCGGCCAAGTGCGAGTCCAACTCGCACACAAAGGGTTCCGTTACACCATACAATATTTAACACAACAGAAAAAAAAGTTAATAATCGCATAAAAAGTAATTATTATGTCTACATGGCATTGCTTCTTGCCTTTCATGATTCTAGGCCAACGGGAAGTTCCCTTTATATTTGGTTTTGATTCCCCAGCGAATAAATATGCGCCATAAACGACCTTATCTTTAGTTTGCGGTGACTTAGAAGCGCGTTGCACAACAAAATATTTTTTTTTGGTGGTAAAAATCATCATAATTATGAGTCCTTCTGCCCTGGGTGGGCGGAAGAGACTGTCAGACTTTTGCCGACTAAAAAACCACCCTGTTCCTTCTGTTGCCTTTGCATTACGGGGCCACGGTATCCTGTTAAGACTTCCTGCGACTCCGGGCGTTTGGCCCTGTCGGGGCCCCGTCCCTGTGCTGACAGCTTATTGAAACGCGTTGTTGACCCGGGCCTGGTCCTTGATTAGACGACGAGCTACCCATCACTCGCCGTCCGCAAGCCTGCGCCTACGGTAGCCGGATGACGTCTCGCAACATCCGACGCCCTGGAGGTCTCCCGCGGCGGCTGGGGCGTGAGGTGGAGGATGTCCTCTCCTCACGTGTTCTGCCTCCTTCTTCAGTAACATTACTGCTTCGCAGAAGGAGGTTACTGCTTTCCATTGCCTCTCGCTCGGGAGCATGGCCTGAGCCAGGGCCCGGATGCGAGAGGACACGGCGGTGCTCTGCTTAGGCGGGGCAGACCTACACCGTATGCTCCACCGTGTCTTCCGGGAGGTCCACACAGTGGTGACACCCGGGCGTTTCCTTCCGCTAAAAACGGTAAAACTTTGCTTAGACTTTAAATAAGTCTATGTTTACAGGGTTTTGCTCATACTTTCTTTCAAAAAACGAAAGTTAGATTCTGATTTCAGTTGCTCTATCGAATCTAATATCTAAATAATCGAAGCTACAATGTGAAGTACAATATTACAGTAGCTTTGAACTTGCGTTTCAATGGTTTGGGATCGAAAAATAAGTCATTTTTGATACCACTTCATAATATTTTGGAAAGAGGTAATCTTAATATACCTTAAATAAATATACAAAAGCAAAATTTCACTCACTCATCACGAAATATCGAAAATTTCGCAGGAAGGTAGTTTATGTTAGTTAGTAGAAGTCCGCTAAGTAACGATTTTTCAAAATAAATTACCCATAACCCAAAGAGTAGGTATGAAACAGGGGTCCAAAGTTTGTATGGAGTTATCAACTTTGACGCGGACGAAGTCGCGGGCAGAAGCTAGTCATACATAATGACACGTGAATACAATGTAGCTTATATGAAAACTACTAAATCATAATGTGTAAGATGAATTATAAATTAAAAATTTAAAGGTTAAAATATCTTAAAATATACATAGTGTTATTTAAGGGTAAAGTAACCACGAATATGAAAAACTTTCACTACTGGATGATCCACAGAACATAATTATGTTCCAGCTGTTCTATCCATTGTATACATTTTGATTATGTCGAATTGTACTTAAAAAAAAAATAGCAATTTTTTTCTTTTAAATTTCAACATTGGCCTCGTAGTGAAACTTGTTCATATTCATGATATCACTCCCTGAAAAATTGCCAATTTGCCAATGAATAAGACTTAATTAACACTGAAATCTCGTTGCTTGAAAACTCGTAGAATTTTGTAGTATTCGATTCTTCGAAATCCGTAAGAATATTTTTTTGCATTTGTAGGTTAAACGATGAACAGTCACGAGCAAAAACAAGTATGCACTTAGTAAAATTCAAAACCGATTTCCTTGTGAAATAATGATTGTAACTTTGATATAAGATTCTTTCTTCTTCTTCATTTTATAGTAGTATTAAATTCAAAATAATGTATATGTCTTAAAGTAAATGTAAAATATGTACAATTAAAAAAAAAGAGATGAGAAGATCTAATTGAAATAAATGTTCTGACTCATAATGTGGTCAAAAACAATGCATTTCCATCAATATATTGGAATAAAATAGCTTCGTAATTTTCCTAAGTGTGTATACTTGTTTTTGCTCGTGACTGTACGTAATGTTCACAATGCAATGTGCATAAAATTCGACGAACGAACGACTGAGTATTATTTTATTTTATTTATTTTCCTTCTTCCTCAATTTTACCAGCATCTAATATGTACACACCTCTATATACTGCACACTGACACAGCAGATTTATGTGGTGTCCGCTTTCCAGTGACAGCACCCAGCTTGCTCGCTGTTTGTGCCAAAAAGTACAGTCGCATCAGAAAGTTATTCGACGTTGAAACTCGCTAACTTCAGAATAAAAAAACTAGCTGCGGTTATGTGATTTAACTTTATGCGATAACGTTCACGTGAATTAGTACTTTAGGAATTTGTGGCAGATCTTTTTATTAAAAATAAGATAACTGTGGTAATTGGAAAGACAGAAAAATGCTCAGACAGCAGATGTGGTGATTAGATTAAATTGGTATGAAATAGAACAATGTATTAAATTATTTAAAATAATTTAAAAATAAAACAATGCTCTGAAATCATTCTAGAATATTGTACTAAATCTATGATAAATTTTGTGGAACGATATCCCTGGTCCCCTTACCGTGTACGTTCTAATTATTATACTTATAATAATTAATATTTTAAATTATTTATCATATAATAATTATATTAAAATTATTAGTAACTAGCTTCTGCCCGCGACTTCGTCCGCGTCAAAGTTGATAACTCCATACAAACTTTGGACCCCTGTTTCATACCTACTCTTTGGGTTATGGGTAATTTATTTTGAAAAATCGTTACTTAGCGGACTTCTACTAACTAACATAAACTACCTTCCTGCGAAATTTTCGATATTTCGTGATGAGTGAGTGAAATTTTGCTTTTGTATATTTATTTAAGGTATATTAAGATTACCTCTTTCCAAAATATTATGAAGTGGTATCAAAAATGACTTATTTTTCGATCCCAAACCATTGAAACGCAAGTTCAAAGCTACTGTAATATTGTACTTCACATTGTAGCTTCGATTATTTAGATATTAGATTCGATAGAGCAACTGAAATCAGAATCTAACTTTCGTTTTTTGAAAGAAAGTATGAGCAAAACCCTGTAAACATAGACTTATTTAAAGTCTAAGCAAAGTTTTACCGTTTTTAGCGGAAGGAAACGCCCGGGTGTCACCACTGTGTGGACCTCCCGGAAGACACGGTGGAGCATACGGTGTAGGTCTGCCCCGCCTAAGCAGAGCACCGCCGTGTCCTCTCGCATCCGGGCCCTGGCTCAGGCCATGCTCCCGAGCGAGAGGCAATGGAAAGCAGTAACCTCCTTCTGCGAAGCAGTAATGTTACTGAAGAAGGAGGCAGAACACGTGAGGAGAGGACATCCTCCACCTCACGCCCCAGCCGCCGCGGGAGACCTCCAGGGCGTCGGATGTTGCGAGACGTCATCCGGCTACCGTAGGCGCAGGCTTGCGGACGGCGAGTGATGGGTAGCTCGTCGTCTAATCAAGGACCAGGCCCGGGTCAACAACGCGTTTCAATAAGCTGTCAGCACAGGGACGGGGCCCCGACAGGGCCAAACGCCCGGAGTCGCAGGAAGTCTTAACAGGATACCGTGGCCCCGTAATGCAAAGGCAACAGAAGGAACAGGGTGGTTTTTTAGTCGGCAAAAGTCTGACAGTCTCTTCCGCCCACCCAGGGCAGAAGGACTCATAATTATGATGATTTTTACCACCAAAAAAAAATATTTTGTTGTGCAACGCGCTTCTAAGTCACCGCAAACTAAAGATAAGGTCGTTTATGGCGCATATTTATTCGCTGGGGAATCAAAACCAAATATAAAGGGAACTTCCCGTTGGCCTAGAATCATGAAAGGCAAGAAGCAATGCCATGTAGACATAATAATTACTTTTTATGCGATTATTAACTTTTTTTTCTGTTGTGTTAAATATTGTATGGTGTAACGGAACCCTTTGTGTGCGAGTTGGACTCGCACTTGGCCGATTTTTTGCAATATTTTTCCGGCCCAGTTGTGCCCAGGTATTCCACGGGCGCTGTAGTAAGTGGGCCATCATATAAAAGGACCACCACACTTGCCCTGAGTGTCTGCGGGATCTATAACTCCTCATTTGGCTAGGTTACGTTTGCAGAGGCTTACATGAGTGCGCAGTCCATTAAGCGCTTTCCATCATCATCTGCCTAGCCTTTTCCCAAGTATGTTGGAGTCGGCTTCCAGTCTAACAGAATCCAGCTAAGTACCAGTATTTTACATGGAGCGACTGCCTATCTGACCTCCACAACCCAGTAACTGGGTAATACGATCCCCCGAGATAAGACTGGTTGTCAGACTTTCAAGCTTCTGACGACTCGTAACGACTGTCAAAGACCTACGTATGACAGCCGGGACCAACAGCTTAACGTGCTTTCCGAGGCACGGAATGATGTCAGCAATGTCTAAGATAAACTTTAGAAAGTACATATGAATTGAAAAAGTCTCATTGGTACTTGCCCGGATTCGAACCCACAACCTCATGCATGAGAGGCGGGCGCCTTAACCGCTGGGCCATCACGACACTTATTCGCTTACTCACGACATTAAGCGCTTTCCATATAGGCCACTAAAGATCTGAACAGAGTGCCATGTGTTCCTGGGGTTAAACTCTTTTAGGTGGAAGTTGTGTGATGGTGGGTGCCGACATGGTCCTGTATGGCCTGTGTGCATCGAAGAAAACTCTTCCGACTCTTCAATCTACCCAGAGCTACTGCATATTGATAGAGGGGATGTAAGGAAGCGGATTCTTTGTTTGTTTCATCTGTGCATGCTACATAGATACCTTCGAATGACAGATGGTGAAATTCCAGCCAATAGGAAGAGTTTATTGAGCAGTCAGTTTCAGGCAGCCCCGATATAATTTTAGACGTCTCGTTAAGGATGCCAAACAAATGACACACTGAACAAATTCACCAGCAGAAGGAGCATAAAGACGTAACAGTTATGCGTAAAACATCGGGTGCTGGTCCCTAGTTAGTAGAAATAAGGTGTCGTAGCAGATGATTTTTTGATTGTGGAATATGTTCCATTTACGGAGCCTATGAAAAAAAATTCTGAAGGCGATCACAGTCGCTTCATCAAATCAAGTACCCAAAAAGTTTGAAGTCTGTGAGACTTTCTTCGACAGGAGAATTACTGCAACAGATTTTTTAATGGATTTAATTGATTTTGGTGCACTTCCGGTTGTTGCCAAATTCTTTCAATTTAGCCATTGAAATAGAAGTATTATTTTTAGTACCTAATCACGTATCTTACACTAAGATCTTTTTATAAAATAATTCGGAAGCGCAACGAAAGGAATACTAATTACCTACTACTGCGTAAAAAAATTACGCTCGCCACTCCTCGCTAATATACGTCCGCTGGTATTCCAGTAGTATACTTGGCAGTATTGTTGTGCCATGATTGGCTTAGCTAAGCCCGGGTAATAAAATATTGTATACTTAAAATGTTTGCAGATAGGCCGCCCGTCACTTGTTGTGTGTTGAGGAGCTCCTTGTAGTTATAGTGTAATGATTTTGATTTCAAAGGATGAATTATAACTTATACCTAACTGCAGTATTGTATGTACCGTTGGTGTCGTTTTATAGCAATCCAGCAGTAAAATGTTTAAGAATAATAGCCATAATGCGATAATCCTTACCTACACACATTTATGTTTAATCTCATGTAAAAGGGGCGAGCCTATTGCCATCAACCGGGCACAAAACCAGACTCCGAGGTTGCTATTGTGAAATTTCTGATGGAAAAATCCAATAACACTATGCCCGACCTGGAAATCGAACCCAAGACCTCATGCTTTGCAGTCGTGCAAACAGGCAAAAGTTCTTTAGCTGCTGATTTATGTGTTGTGTAATTGTGTAACTATGCATAGATATTATTTTCTGCATTAATATTTAAAAAATACGTTAACAAATCAAGTTGTGGTAGAAACATGCACTCCTATTTTTTTTTAGGAAATCTCATTATCCAATTAAAAAACATTCGAAAAAAATACAAAAAGTAATGCGAAACATGCACTCCTACTTTTTTTTTTAGGAAATCTCATTTACCAATTAAAAAACATTCGAAAAAAATTAGAAAAAAATACAAAAAGTAATGCTGATATTGAGGACCGAACTTCCGCCCACTGTTTCGCAAGACGGTCGTCAAACCGTTAGGCAATTTACTTTGATGACAAATGATTTGAAATAGCCGTTCTAGTTTTCCATAATTCACTACTTGGCTCCTAGCAGGTATAGCGTGATAATAATTATTTTAGAACTTCAGTCTGCAGCTATTTATAATATTTTTACATTTTGTTTCGTCTTTTTTACAATCCTTTGGTTATCTGTTGTGGTCTGCTAATCCCCCAAAGCAAATAGCGTGATAACTTATAGCCTATGTTCTAATTTGGCCACTGTGTAATATTCATGCAAAATTTGAACAAAATCTATCTGGCAGTTTTTGCGTGATGCTCCAACAAACAAACAGACAAACAGACAAAAATTAAAAAAAAAATATTTTTGGCATAAGTATCATTCAAAGACCCCTAAGCACTTTTTCTTTTTCAAAAATATTAAATGTACAGTTTTGACGTCTCTACGATTTTATTATATGTATAGATTATTAATTTTATTCATAAACAACACATAGGTATTTGTGAAAACAACGATGCTTTTACGTCAGTTTGCGTCACGATGTTCTATCCACTGTGTTATAATTCATTTAATTAAGATATTAATAATGCTTTTTCGTATCTATGATCATGTTATGAAAAATCAGCAATTTCTTCCCAAATTATTAATATTAGCAGGTACCTAGCCCTACCTTCCACCAACATCCTTAAAACTGAAGATAGTTACAAACACTCAATCACTCAACTAATACTTTAATTCTCAGAACCCGTGACCCCCCCCCCCCCCCTCTTCACCAGTACGAAAAGTAGCTTCTACTGCTTCCTCGTACTTCTATTTCTACCATACATTACAAATAGTTCACAAACTTTGTTGTAAAAATGAAGAAAATGACGTGTATCTAAACAAATCAGCGTGTTTGTAAAGCTTAGGACCTGACACAATTGTATGTGCTGTCCAGAAAATAAATTTCGTTCTATTTTCAACCGTATTTTAAAAGTCATAGAAGTGTTGGATTATTTTCGTGGGTGTAATCAAAGTTGGGTTGTGAAAGAAAAGATTGATGATTGTCAGTCAGTCAGTGCATATGACTGTGTATAATAAAAGCGGTCTTCTGGTCAAATTAAAATCGCACTCGTTTCTAAATCTTCCGAAAAAAACACGGTAGGTACTAACATCGTGACCCATATACAATCTCTAATGCCGCGTACAGATATACGCAACGTAACAATCATGAATGAAAGAATTTGCAGTTCACATTAGTAAGAATAAGAATAAAAATAAATTTATTGGTTCATTAGTTACAAGACTAAACAAAATATAACATATCTTACTATAAGGACTTAATATTATAGTATGCTACTTTAGTTATATAACTATATATTTATAAACATGAGAAACTCATCAAAAACCTTAATGAGGCCAATGACAGAGCTGTACAGGTTGGTCAATATTGGTCGGACAAATTTTGAGTCATTCGACACGAGAAGAAGAAGAAGAAGAACATGAGAAACTGTAGGGTGGTCCCCAAACTAAGGGGCGCCTATATCTTGGGGGACAGAGTTGCAAATCACCGAGTTATAAATCAAGACATTTGAGAATGGGCAGAGTTATGCAATGTATCATGCAATGTAACACGCTTAATAACAAATTTTCATAGTCTAGATGCGAACGCTACGAGCATTTCAAGTCGTGCTCGGAGTGATCTATTAAAGATTGCTAAAAATCAAAATATTCTTAAGACACTGTACTGGGACGAGTGGACTGCATTTTGGTTAATAAAAAATTGAGACCGAAATAAACACAATTTAATGAATAAATAAAAATTCCACGGAATTATGGCAACGGAAAAAATAACAATGAAAAGTCAGTAAGAAAACAAAAGAACAAACTTCGAACGTCAAAATAAAAAATCTTATGAAAAAACAATAACAAACGAGTTCGTAATAGGCACACTTATAAATCCACGTAGCTTCTTTTAATTTATTGAACAGCCTGTATTAGATAACTTCTGCGTTCCAATTTTAAAATGTACCTAAAGGTAGCAAGGCGTACAGATGATACTAACTTCAAAGATAAACATCTTGAAACGCCTCTGAGAAAACCATTTTGCACCTTAATGCACATTCTTAACAAGATTAAGGGAAAAAGGTCCCTTCACAGCAAATATTGACTTTGGGAAAGAAAAACAAATAATGGGGTCTTCGGTGTGCCACGTTCTTATCACGATTCGCACTTCCCCTGTGCAAACGACTTGAGCAAATGCATGAAAGCTTGGGGTTTTCGATAACAGTCATGGGGAAATAGGGGTATGAGGTGTGACCCAGTGTAACGACCTCACGCTTGATACGTCATAGGCATCAGCTAAAACTCTGGCAAAGTGGAAAACTTTACGACGCAATGTTTTTAAAAGCTCTTCCTATAATGGAGACAGTAAAAAACTTAATGATTAATAAAATTCTGTTCCAAAGTAATTTATGACGAGTAATATTAAAAGTTGAGTACAAAAAATTATAAAAGGATTCTTAAATTATGAAAATGGAAATGAGATACGATTAGCAATTCTGATGACAGTAGATAACTTTGACATAATAAGTTTTAAGTAACAAGATAGTAAGGGGCTAAAACCACTGGTCCCAATTCTTTAGCGTTTCGATATCAAATAATGATATTATTTTAAATCGGTCGCGACTTTGCGCTGCGTTTTTTCAATTCTCAAGAAAGCCGTCCCAGTCATACTGCCACCCCTTCGAGGTCTACCGAGGCCCCGCCTCGCCTTATATAACATAGGTATATTTATCTACTTACGCTCATCTTTGATATCGTCTTTAGAACAAAATAATTTGTAATGCAGGTAGGGTTAGGTTATTTTAGATATCTCAATATTGACAGGTAGAGGTATTTTATTTACTTTTTAGTTACCTCTTAACCACTGCTAATCAAAGCTCTTTATCTCTCATCTCTTTCTGTACCTTTCTCTGTCAGTTCGTAATGTCATCGTTTACTGGTATGTCTCAATACATCTCGAAGACATCCACTATCTAGCGATCCTGGTTCATCAATCAGATTCTGTCCTAGTGCATTTGAGAAGATAATACCTGTCCAATACTACTTCAGTTTAAATCCTACTTTCTTTTCCAGATCTCTTCGTCGGCCTGATCTACGTGTTTCCAGACATCATTCAAAAGATAACCATAGCGTGGCTGGCCGGAGAATTTATGTGTAAAACGGTGAAATTCCTACAGGTCAGTAATTCTTTTTTTTTTTATAAATAGTTTCGGTTTGATCTAAAAAAGAATACATAACCCCCGAAGGGTTATGCAGGGGTGTACCCATTAGTACACACACATTTCGTCAGTAATGTTTAAGTCCCATGTAATAGGGGGCGAGCCTATTGCCATCAACTAGGCATAAATCGCGGCTCCGAGGCTGCTACTGAGAAATTTCTGATGGAAAAACCCAAGAGCCCATCTCAGCAGTCGCGCTTCGCGAACACTACACCAACGAGGCAGTCTAAATAAAAAATCCTAACGCAAACCATCGTAGGTTTAACAGCGGTATGTCAGACAGGGCAGTTGAATTGTGAATGTTTATAAACAAAAGCCGTCTGGGTAACTAACCTCAAAGTGGAAAAAAACAGAACTTCTATAATTTTGGATGTTTCTCGGATAGTTTTGAATATTGTTTATTCTGGCGATGCAGGTTCGTTGAATGTAATGGTTATAATAAATGAGGTTGATTGCAACCTACTTGCAACCAAGGTATGTTTGGGGCACGTGTTGTAAACATACAAATAGGTAAATTCATTTCATGGGAATTTACATTTCTAGGAATCTTTTGATATAATGATACTTATTTTACATGTATGTTTTTACTTAAATTTTTGATGCCTTATACGGTTCCTCCTGTCTTCTTTCTTTTTAAAAATTGTACCTACATTCTTTGTTATTTTATTAATATTCAGGAGCTTTGTGTTAACGTTAATTATTTTAAAGTCATGTACAGGTGTGTAAATAAAACTTAAAATATATGTGTTTTTACGTTTTATATCGTAAAATATTTAGTATTATTACTATTTAATAGTTTAATTATTATAATTCTAGATTCTACGCTTTCAAATAATATTAATATTATGTTTTAAATAATGTTAATGCACAGACAAAGTTTATAAGATGTAACGTCCACTAAACTACAATCAATCTTTTATCTCGTAAAGATGGTTCGGATTTAGATAGACATTTGGTTCACCTGAGGCCAAAATCAGTGTCTGTTTTTTGTTTTGTCTGTTACTATTGTATGAGGCGTCTATGATTTATCATGTCTTACTTAATTAGCGACTACTTTTTTTATAATTGTATTTAAGGTTATGCGATATGTGCTTTTCTTATTTTATAAAAAAGTAATCCTATTTCGGAAAAAAACGAGTTTTTCAACGTTTTACGAGGTTTTCACGCGTCACCAACGATAAAAGCTATGTCAAAGTTAAATTGCTTCATGAACGTGCGTTTGATTGTACAATCTCAAACACCAGATTAGGGTAGGCCCTAGTAGTAGGAGATGGTGGTAGGCCACCATCTCTTAATACAGTACCATTTTAATTTTATTTTGTGGTTTTTTGTTTGTTGGAACGTGCCAATCTCTCGAATTCTCAGTCGAATTGTAAACATTCTTTTTGTTAATGATAGCCAGATTTATGAGAAATAGTACAGTGGAAGCGGTGTAGTGACCAAAGACATGATGCGACAGAAAATAGTGATAAATAAATAATAAGAAAAAAATCAAAACGGACCTGACTGTTGTTACGAGTTAGCAACAAACTCGTAACAACAGTCAGATTCGACGAAAAATCATTACAATTTACAAAATAAAATCTTTCTCTACGTGAACTCGATCATGAATAAAATGTAGTAACAACATCAGCTGACTATAATCCAGTACTAAAAAGTTAATTCGACGCCAAAACAAACATGAAAATATTTAAATCCGTTAGCATGGGCGTTCTGGTAACAGATTATAATAATAAACAGATGAACTAACGTACATCTGTTGTAGTTTCTTGAAAATTGACTCATAATTAATGTTCAAACATATATATCTAAACAACATAATAATTAAGTAGCAGAAAATAATAAGAAACTAACGGATTGTGTGTTAAATGGTTTTTATTAATTTACTAGCTATTGCTCGCGACTTCATCGGTATAATTATCGCAAACGCAGACGAAGTCACGGAATAAAAAATAGTCTACGTCCTTTCTTAGGGTTCAAACTAAACCCGTACCAAATTTCATCAAAATCGGTGCAGTGGTTAAGTCGTGAAAGTATAACAGACAGACACAGACAGATAGTTACTTTTGAATTATAATACTAATAATATGGATGTTTATTTCATTCGTTGATTGCGGATAAAATGTTTAATGTCCGCCCAAAAAATAATCTTATTAAAAACGTAGTTTTCATAACTATAAGAAAGAAGAACTGTTTATTCGCGCGAAAATGACGCACAAATCATAAAATAAAAAAAATCGAATAGGTATCGTTCAAAATTGAGATCTTTCATTAACAATTTTTAATCTTTTAATTAATTGCAAAAATTACGAAGAGGCTGTGCAAAACTTTGACTCTGCAAACGCTAAGTTTGGACATTGAGATAATATTATAAGTGCACTAGTTCAGAATCAGTCTTTATGACCACACGTTAAATGGAGTTTGAAAACTAACGAAGAGTAAATTAGGGTACCTAGACATTAAGTAAGGCATTTGGAGCTTTTAATGGATATTAAACTCACGTGCAATGAAAACAAGACACTTGGCAAAATTCAAAAGTGATTAACATAGTAAACTTCTTTTTTATTTATTTTTTTACAATTTATTTTTTATTCATTTATAAACTTTGTGCAACAAAACTACAAAGGCGGACTTAAAAAAATAAAACAAAAAGTACTCAATAATTTTACATAATAAAATAAAGTGTACTGTTTATAAATTATTAGATTCGACGTCTGTGACGGAATGACTTTTAAGTTTTACCGAGTGGCCCAATTTTTGTGCACGCGAGTGTAATTATGATGTAGTAGCAAAATGAGAGGTCATGAAATTTAAATGTTCTACATGGCTTACAAATGACTTTCGCTATTTCAATCGTTTTTATTTAGAAGTTTTTTTTTTTACTGTAACTTAAATTCTTGTTGGCGTTTTCACGAATTTAAGTAGGTGCATAGAAGTATTATATAGTGTCACGTACTGGAAGGAGCAGTATGGGAAGGTCCCCCACGAGGTGAACCGAGGACCTGGTAGAGGTCGCGGGAAACCGCTGGATGCAGGCAGCGCATTGTGGCTATCTTTAGGAAAGGCCTATGTCTAGCAGTGGACATAGTTCGGCTGATATGATTGTGATGAACTATTAATGTTATACCTCTTAATTAACAGAATGTTTCCTTGTTCTAGGCTGTGGTGATGTATGCATCAACGTATGTGCTGGTAGCGCTCAGTATAGACCGCTGCGATGCCATCACTAATCCTATGAATTTCTCTGGAAGCTGTGAGTATAGCGTGCCCATAATTATCTGTCTAATATATTGGAAAGAATTATTTTACTATGTTCACCTGGGCGATATCAACTAACATAATTGGATACTTGACATCATTTAAATAAACACTTAATAAAATTTTAGCCCTGAATTCTCGATTAATTTTCTATTAGCAGCAAAATAAAAGTTTTTAACTGCTTTGAAATCTATAAATATTTGCCAGCTGAACATAGAGGAATAATCCATTACAAAAATGATGACTTCGAAACATGACGCTCAAATTGAAATATAGTACCTACTGAGTTATGTGATCTTTTATAAAAATGTTTGTTTAAGAGTGATAATAATTTTATGAACTTAGTAGAACTTTAATGAACTTGATAATTACTGGAGGAATAAAAACTTTGTGTAAAGAAGAGTAAATAAAGTAATAAAAGTATTAGGACGAGCCATGTTTTGAATGCTTTATTGACAATTAAAACTATCTTCTAACATTTTATTTTCAGCAAAACCCAAAGTCATAACCTAAGTATTTAACTATTTAAAAGAATCATTTAAAATTAACGGAATATTTGCAGATTTAAGAGAAATATCGAGTAGGTATAGATTAATTCTGTTAATTAGAGTCACCAACGACCAACGCAAATGGCTTGTTACTAAATGGACATTTATATGTGGAAGCTTGTCATTAGCAATTGTCCTTATTTATAAAAGATATTTATAATTGTTATTAGTCTGTAAGCTTTCCTTAAAAATAAAATAAATAAATAAATAAATAATTCATTTTTATTATGTATAGGTATTTTTGTAAAGAAACAAAATTATAAAACATTAAAATAGAATCTTTGACGTATAAGTACCCATAATATCGTAGGGAAGAAAATCTTTAATTCAGTTTTACGACCGTCAAAGCGACATAGGCTACTATCTACTTTTATTGAAAAAATGTATTGACATTTATATTTTTATTTAATTTCAGGGAACCGCGCGAGGGCTCTCATTGTATCTGCGTGGTTGATTAGCATAGTCTTCTCAATTCCACTTCTTATTTTGTACGAAGTGAAGGAAGTTCAAGGTGAGACCAATTACGTCAAACTTTTCCGTTTAACAGCAACTCGGAATGCGGATATTAGGAACTATTCGGATACTCTTTAGTATCCGAATACTTTCTAATATCACGTATTTATTTATCGTATTTCTCGTCTGGTTTTATTAGACCAAGTTTACAAATATTGTAATTTTCTGATCTTCTCTCTAATATCTTTCCTCCTTTTATCCAGTAACTAACGACCCGCCTCGGTTTTTCACGGGAGCAATGTTAATAACTTACTAACTAACTAACTATACCTACGTCTGAACTTTTCTCTGAATCACTCTATTTATTGATGAAAACTACAACAAAATCCATTGCGAAGTTACATTTAAGATACAGACGGCGGGAAGGGACTTAGTTTTATACTATGTATAGATGTCGCTTTTTATATTTATTAAATTAACCCTATAATACCGTCGCTCCGGAAAAATCAAACCGAAATGGGTCAGTTCTATTTTTTACAGTTGAACCACAAGAAATGAGAAAAGGGCCTTTATAGCAATAGCATGGTTAATGAAAAAAATGGTCCAGTTTCAAATGTTGACCCACTTTCGTATCGCTTTCCATCTCAGTAAACGAATTGACTTTTGGCGAGTTTCATTTGTCTTAATAATTTTGTGATTTTTTGAAGCCGGAATTTGTATTGGCAAAATTCACACAATTTATTTCTAACAAACAAAATATTTAGCTCTTTTCGTCTTTCAATTCCCATCAGTCAAACAAAAATATTTTTTAGCAAAGAGTAGGTATGTATGAAATTTCTTGCCCATCCTTCTCCATATGACTTTCCTAGGGTACCTTTTGAAAGGGATATCTAAATTAATAATCTTGCTTTTTACAGGAAAAATTAAAATAAATGATTTGCCTTTATTCATTTATAACACACATACACTATCATTACAGGTTTACTTACCTAATACAATAGTGTAGTAAACGAGATAACAAATCTTAGCCTAAAGTAATGTTACAAGTTGCGGCGGCGTTTCGCTCAGAGTACGTGTATGTGTATATATATTGATTTCATATTACTTCTTAAACAATTTTCATCAATTTCTAGGGCAGATGCAATGCTGGATAGACCTGGGAACCCCTCGACGGTGGCAGATCTGGATGTCTTTGATCTCCATAATGATCTTCGTCCTGCCAGCTTTGACGATTGCAGCGTGCTATGCCGTGATAGTCCTCACCATATGGACGAAGAGTAAAGCAGTCGTCATGAGTCCGCCTATTAATTCTAGGAGAACAAAGACTTTGAGAAATGGTGAGTACCTCAAAATAGATAAAAGAAAAATAGTTTATTGTAGTGAAGTGTATATATTTTTCTTTATATTAATTTACGTGAATGTTTTTTTTTTCTATGCTGTAACGCTGTAGTGTCGATAGGTGTTACTGTATACCTAATTCAATGTAATAAATACCTTTATGAAATTAATTATGCGGGGTATAAAAATATCCATCACATTGCCGTTAACTACGCTGATCCATTCATTTAAGGAATTTGAAAAAAAAAATGACTGGGTAACGCCTTTTGTTTTGGTGCGGAAAAGAACTGTTTGCGCGCAATGTTACGCAAGTCAAACATTGTACTTTTGTGTGCATGCAACAGTGCAGGGTCGTAGGGTATTTAAAGTATAGTTATAGAAGAAGGTTCCTAGGTTATGGTCCAAACCAAAAAAACATCGCAATATTGGGAAGAATAATGTAACTTTTGGCATCGTTAAGTGCTTTTTTACACCCGATATTCAGAAAAAGTAACATCTAAAAAAACAAGCTCACTGATAAAAGTTGTATTTTAGTATAAAACGTAATAATAAACACGCCGTTTGCTCGTAAATCAAACAGCAGCATATTTCCTCGATCATGACCTTCAAAATCGCTTACACTCATAAACGATCTTGAAACATTATTTTTATCTTTCCGCCCTTTCAAACACCACGACTGTTAACGGGCTCGTAACTAAAACTATCAATAAAACAAAAAAGCACTTAATCCGCCACAAAGAGTTACAAGAACCAGATACGGCCGACAGCTGCTAATGAATCCTCTAAATAGAATTCATGAGAATTAACATCTAGATTTAAATGTGGTTTATATTTAACTTTTCCAGGTCAGGTGGAAAGCGACCCGGATTCGAGACGAGCCAGTTCTAGGGGACTAATTCCTAGAGCAAAGATCAAAAGTGTCAAGATGACATTCGTTATTGTTTTCGGCAAGTATATTTAGACGATATAATGTATTTTAGTACGCTCTGATTCTTTGATGGTTAGCTCAAGTACGGTTCTGTCGGGGCTTTGACCGAGTTGTAGTATTGTACTCTATTTTTGTAAACTTTTTAAAATTATTTTTGTTTTTAAATTAGAAATACCGGTACTTTCGTAGATTTTTGACTACTTTACAAACATCAAGTTTAACAAAATACCTCTTCTCAAAAGGAGGAGACGCGAGTATTGTCATCCCATTTTAGGTTGATAGATTTTTTATTTTTCCGATGTCATTGATCCCCAATATAAATTTAAAACGTAAAAATTAATTTATAAAGTCACATTAGTACTTGCTCAGTATTGAACCTGCATCCTTATGCATAAATGGCGGGCGCTTTTACCACTGGTCCACGACATAATTACATATAATTATATATTTTGGATGTTTTATGAAGCATTAAAATACCATTACAATTTCAAAAGTCAATATGATTAAACAATTAGGCACCTACTCATTGATATTCGCAAAACTTTATTACAGCCTCATTAATAATTAATTAGGCTAACAATTCAAGCGGATGAAGTTCACATCAGTTGCTCAGTGAATTGTTTTGCGATAATAACCCAAATTTGTCGTTAACTGTTTTATCATAGTTAGTTACTGTTATGATTTCAGAACATTTTGCTTATGTAATTATCATACATTAGTAGATACTGGGAGAATTTTCAGTACGGACTATCTATACTTGATATAATAAAGCTGAAAAGGCTTTTTGATTTGTTTGTTACGGGCTAATCTCTGGAACTGCCAGTCGGGATGTAAAAAATATTCTTGTAAATGATAGCCATGTTTATGAAGAGTATTTAAAGTAATAGTGTAATTTCAGACACACTAACTGTAACTGTAATTTTAGGACTGCCTCGTTGGTCTAGTGGTCGCAAGCGCGACTGCTGTGCATGAGGTCTTGGGTTCGATTCCCAGGTCGGGCAAAGTGTTATTGGGTTTTTCCATCAGGAATTTCTCAGTAGCAGCCTCAGAGTCTGGATTTGTTCCCAGTTGATGGCAATAGGCTTGCCCCCTATTACATGGGACTAAAAACATAACTGGCGAAATGTGGGTGTACTAATGGATACACCTCTGCCTAACCCTTCGGGGATTACAGGCGTGATGTTATGTATGTGTAATTTCATTAACTGTTTCATTTGCATGACGCTGTGCCGGTGTGATATACCAAACTTAGGTATTGTGTTTCTCGCAAATAAATTCTTAGTATTAGCAACTCTAAAACAATTGGCACACTTGCATTACGCAGCGTAGCACGGGAGTGCGTGTTCTCATGTTGTTTTTGCAAGTATCTGTGTTTGTATAGAAAACACGCGTCACACACGCGCCTCGTTGGTCTAGTGGTCGCAAGCGCGACTGCTGTGCATGAGGTCTTGGGTTCGATTCCCAGTTCAGGCAAAGTGTTATTGGGTTTTTCCATTAGGAAGTTCTCAGTAGCAGCCTCGGAGTCTGGATTTATGCCCGGTTGATGGCAATAGGCTCGCCCCCTATTACATGGGACTAAAAAACATAACTGGCGAAATGTGGGTGTACTATTGGGTACACCTCTGCCTAACCCTTCGGGGATTACACGCGTAGTCCAACACGCGGAAATCGCATTTACGCGCAGTATTGCAGATCGCGCGCCTACATGCGGGAAACACGCACCCCCTCGCGTGACCATAACGTGACTAAACTGTAGCACCGCACGTTTGTACGGGAAATCTGCACGATAATACAGATTTGCACCCGCACGCGTAGCTCCGTCGCCACGCACCTCGGAGCGTAGCGCTGGGCAGTGTGTGAATAGCTTAACTAAACACCATGCCAAGTCAATACCCAGTTCACAAACAGACCGTGTCGACGGCGCGTTCGTGTTCAACGCGCGCCTCAAAGAGATTTGAAACAATTGGAGGGGCCACTAAGGGCCGATGCCTGCCGGGGGTGCGGGTTGTTCGAAAGAGATACCGCGCCCCCGGAACGCAAAGGGCACAAGAAGGAACATGGATGGGTTTTAGTCAGTAAAAGTCTGACACTCCCTCCCGCCCCGCCCAGGGCGGGGGAAGTCATTTGATGATTTCCCATCGGTAAAAAAAAAAACCCAGTACACAAACTAATGAACTTGATTAACTTTGCAACCTTTTATTTTACAGTTTTCGTGCTGTGCTGGTCACCATACATCGTGTTCGATCTCCTGCAAGTGTACGACCACATACCACCAACACAAAACAACTTGGCAATAGCTACTCTTATCCAGAGCCTGGCGCCGTTAAATTCGGCAGCAAATCCTTTAATATGCTGCATGTTCTCCCCTCACATTTATACTAGCCTCAGGTATGTACTTTATAATGATACAATTGAACTAAATGGTGTAAAAAGACACTAACGAAGCCAAAAGTTACATATTCTTCCTATTATTGTGAACATATTGATCTAGTTATGGAGATACTTAATGTCAAATTTTAAGTATCTATACATACAGAGTTGATATGACAGAAGGGCATTAAATTACACTACATATACTATACGTGTTTAGTATTAATTCGATACGGTATGAAATAAAATATCAATAAAAATGAGATATTTTTTTTCAAACAAACTAAATAGCTTACAAATCAGAGTAAAACCCAAACGCCCTTTGTAAATAAATTTAACTGACCTTAGATACCTAGGTATTAAAGCGGCAACGTACAGGACCTATGTGTATAGACATAATCAGCTATTAGGAAAGATACATCGTGTTGAAACGGGTCAAAAACTTAAAAAATCATTTGCGACTTAACTACTGCTCCTATTTAATTGATTCTTGGTACAGAGCTTGAAAAATGGTACCTAGTATAGGCAGTTTAAAGGAAAGCCCATCTGTCGTATCAACTTTGTATAATAAAATCGTTGTAACTAAACTTCAAAAACCTACAGACCATTGTACTGTTGCATGCACCTAGCATGCGTTACATTGCGCGCTACCATTGGAAAAACACCAAAAATATAAGTAGTTTCCCAGCAATAATTTTTGCCATAAGTTATTTTGTTTGATAAATAATATGCGTAATTTACGGCTATGTGATATGTCTTGTTACACCCTGCTTTATTTTTAGATTTATGATTCGTGAATGTTATAGATGACAGAAACAGTATTTATATTTATTTATTATTATTAAAAACACACTTAGATTTTACACTTGTATCTATTTTATCTATAAATAAAGTTTACTAAACAGCCTACTGTAGTCACAAAACCACACGAACTACGAAATACCACTGAACTATATAACCATAAAAAACATAACACTATATACAAATTCATACTCAAATTTCAGACGAGTAGCACCGTACAAGTGGGTATAACTTTGATTGCAGACGCGTTCCACCTTACAAATGGTTGTGGTGCGGCCGACGACGCAAACGTCATGCTCGAGGAACGGTCCGTTCAAGATCTGACTCGACAGCCAACTCCGATCTGCTAAGTTCCACTCACGCGAGAAGGTCACATTCTGTTGCTACGGTAAATATTAAATGCCTCATTGATGCCGATTCCCTTGGTCACAAACTAAACTAAAATTAGACTATTTCCATCTTTTTCTGTCCAATAAATTAAGAAAGAGACTAATGTAAATAAGAGCTGTCAAATTTAGTCCATCTGACACTTCCATATAGTTATAGTTGACATCTTAAAACGAGTGGATTAAAAATACGGAGAAGTTCAAGGCAAAACTAATTTGACATCTCTAACTTATTTCTTTAATGTCACGGAATGTCACCGTCCTTTCCTTTCGCTGGATCTTAGTAATAGATGTCAATTCTCTAAATTTAGTCTAGTTTGTGAACAAGGGAATCGGCACCATTGTTTTAGAGTTATGTAAAAAGAGATATTTTAGTCCCACTCTGGGCGCCAATTATCGTTATGTCGCTCAGCACTAGCTGCTGAAAATATATTCATTGCTTTATAGTCACATATAAAAGTCAACGTTTTCACTGTGCTCTGAACATTATTGATTCAGAATTTATTGTTTTTTGGTCCCACACTGGGCGCCACAAAGAATTTTGGCGCTCAACATGGTACAAATATTTTTGCAAAATTAAGCACTTATTAGCACTAGTGGATTTCATTTGGAAACTACAAATATTAATAAAAAAATTATATAATTTTACTAACTGCAGAAAAGCCACTTTTTGTTAAAATTTTGTTTTTAATAACATTTTCAGATACTGAACCGAGGCCGAAGCAGCAGCATGACCCGACCTCCAGTAGAAGCACGACGCACACAGTTGCTCGTGCTGGTATCAGCACGTGACTGACAGCGCGCCGTGCACGAGCATGCACCGGCACGTGACGTCATGCTCTAGCGCCAGTGCACGGCGTGTTCTCGTCTACACGCCGCCAGTGTCTACAGAGCGAGTAGCTAACTCTCTGTACGAAACATAGTATTAGCACAGACTTAAAGTTAAGTAAAAAGTAAATTCACTTCCTGTGTATGTTAGTGTTTTAGCATACAACGTTCGCTTTGACAGGCATAAATCTTCAGGTTTCGTTAAACATTGTTGTTTGTTATTCAGAACATCATCAAAGTATAAGTGTCTGTAGTGTCATTGTGTAAAAAGCTTCCTCTAAAAATTTAGGGGAATATCATCCTACTGAATTCTATGGATTGACAGCTCATCTCATGCTCATCTAAATTCACCAGGAGAGTTTTTATAAATTTTTTCGACCATAACACACTTAACTGACGTAACGTATTTTTGGTTTAAATTGACGAATTACTATGTATTTAAAGACACTAGAGAGTGTGTGTTTGCTGAACTTTCTTTGACTTTTCGAACAATGTGGTTAAAATAAAAATTCCCAAAAAATAAATTTAGTTCAGGACGAACGCTAAAAGAGGACTCATACAAATTGTCGTCTTTCAAAATGATTTGATTAAAAATATGTAATCATCAGTTAAAGTCTAGTCATACATTGTTAAATTATTTATTCTTATTTAAAATAATTATGTAAGGAAATATCGAAGCATTTATTTACTTTTTCATTTCTACTAGCATTAAGTTACACGGTAAGAACAGTCTGCCAAAAATATTAATTGACTTAAATATAAGTTATAAAAAAAAATGTCTCGAGTAAAATAAAGTAATACCTATTTATAAAATGCAAGATGTCAGTATCCTAAGATTTAACGATTAATAAAAATGGACTTGTCATGTCGTAGTATGCGTTTTGTGGTTCTGCCTGCCATGGGAAAAAGGCGTGAGTTTATTCGTTGTCATGACAAGTCAAATTGACAATTGACAGGTCAAAGAACGAGGCTTATGTAAGTGGAATTTTTCTATTAGAATATTAATGTTAAATGTATATTGGAATGAAGAATACGCTAAGAACTAAAATGCCAAATTTGAATCGGATAGTCGTAAGATAAATAATTGAGAATATTATTTAAAAAGAGTGAAATGTAAGTATAAGGAACTGAGAAATAAATGTAATTATATAAACTTAAGAAATATATTTAAGTAGAAATAATTAGTACCCGTTTAAATAAGTATTATCGAAATTTGTAAAATTATTATACATAGTTATATTATAAATTATAATCCTGTAAAGTAAAGAGGCTTTTATCAAATTGCGTAGTTAAAATGTACAATTATTTTTGTACTGTGAATAAGAAAATTATTGTAAAGAATATTGTTTTAAAGTATATTATTAGAAATGCTATTAAATGTCGTATCAGTGATTTTTTGTGTTTTATTTATGGTGTAGTAATAATACACAGTGCAAGTGACATCGTGACACAACATTATACTATGGATTCAGAATACTATGATCTTAGACCTTAAGCATTAACTTCAGCCCTGAGGGGTCAAGAATCCATGTACTGAATTAATGGCAAAAGTTTATGTCACAATGTTGGGATTCCACCGTTTATAATATTTAACACTAGTTTTTGTCCGCGACTTCGTCTGCGCAAAAATAGAATCAAATATAGCCTATGTTACTTGCAGGTAATGTAGCTTTCTAATGGAAAAAGAATTTTTATATTTGGTCCAGTAGTTTCCGAGTTTGTCCATTACAAACAAACAAAAATACATTTTTTTTCTCTATATAATATTACTAGCTTTTACCCGCGGCTTCGCCCGCGTTGGTTTAGAATTTGACAATCAATTCGGGCTGTACTCGGCTTGTTGCTCGGCCAGATCTAGAATTATTAAATACCTACGGACCAACAGACTGTGACTCATAAAAGTCGGTCGGCGTCCAGTTTGCATTTCTGCAAGAGAGGTCCTTCTCGCCTGCGTCTGTTCTGGAGTTTCAGTCGCTGTAATGGCTGAGCTTCTTCTCTGAGACGAAGTCGTGTAGTCATGTGTGTTGTGTGTCGTGTATGAATAGGCGTCTCAGTTGCTCTTACAGCTCTCTGACTTTCGGCTTGTTCCTCCAAAAGCAATTGCGTTTAGAAGGGCGTCTCAGTCACTCTCAGAGAAGCTTGGCGGGCGGACGGTTTAGCTTTCCAGTCTTTCCTGGCTTTAATAAAATGTCTCATCAGCTCTCAAATTTGCTTGTCGCTCCGGTTGTGCTTGCTTTCTTAATGCGGCACGAACGGAAGATTCCGGGGATTGAGCAGTAATTTTTGCTCGGGCTAGCAAAGAGCTTTTGCCTGACTTGGAGCTGTGAGACAATTTAAAAAAAAAGTAACCTACCTACCGTCATGCATACCTCTAAAGAAAACATAAACAGTACTGAGGGACAAACTTAACTTTGCCGTTGGAAAACTGCTGTCTACACATCTACATCGACATAGGTCACGGTCATAGTTTAGCAACTAACCTCTCCTTTCAGTCAGTCATCGACTAAACGCATTAAACAAAGCAATTTTACTGTTACGACAGTTCTGCTGTGATCCTATGAGGAATTCCGTTCCATATCTCCGAAGTTCATTTTCAGATCATGACAGTATTTATATGGGACCAATTCGGAAAAAATAAACAAAAAAAGAATCATCCAAATCAATTCACAATTGGCGGAGCGTGTTATAAGTTCGCCTTAATTCTTCCATGCATCCTCTATGAATGCGTTTACACCTGTCAGTGTCAGTGACGACACAGTGATGACAGTGTCAGTTACGCAGTTTTTCTGTATCCCTGACAACGTATATAAAGTGGGTCCCAGACAAACGCGAAATGTTGTGGCGGCCGCGTCAGTTGCAAATTTTAACAACAGGCCGCGTGTACTGCTTTGTAAAATGACACCAAATATGAAAATTGTAATAGAAATAGTTGAATTTAAATAATAATTTAAATTTAACCCACACTTCTCCATTCCTAAGAGTAATATGCGATGCTAATGATAATATAGGTAGAGATAAACTAATATAACCTCACACCACTCACCACCTCAAGTGTTTAAATAAACGGTTTTTTTTCTACCTTTTTTCTCATCATCTGAGAGGGCTAATGAGTCATGTGAGTAATAAGACAACGTTACGGTTAGCCATATTGACTGACGTCCGATTGTGGCACAAACATCGCGCTAATGACACTTCAGGCCGCCACTGTGACCGCGGTGGTGTGTTTTTACAGCGGTTGGAGCCGCGGCCTGCGGTTAGCCGCAACCGCAGGTCGGTCCGTCTGGTAGCCACTTTATGCAAAATGTCAGTATGCTCTTCAGCGGTTTTGGGCATAAAAAATGATTAAGCAAACAACTCCGTACTCCTAGGTTGTATACTTGAAACTGGTCTATCGACAGTCTAGACTCAAAATGTATTAGATGCTTAAGCTTAAAATTTGATCATGATTCGATAGACACGTGGCGCCATCTACTGTCATAAGGACGTTATTGTGATTTCCCTCGGGAACAGTACTTTTTTTCGGGATTAAAAGTACCCTATGTTTGTCCCTGATCACCTGGCAACGTTTATGCTAAATTTCGGGATGATCGGTTTAGTGGCTTAGGCGTAAAGTGGTAGCAAACAAACAAACAAACTTACTTTCGCATTTATAATATTAGTTAGGATATATATTAGTAGTGTAGATTGAGTGGAACTTTACGACCAAAATAAATACAAAAAGGTAACAGCAATCAAGCGTCAACTGTCAACTGCTGTGATTGACAGATTCAATTATTCCAATTAATAATGATTCAATAGCCAATCAGATCACTCAGCATGAGCTATATTTTGAACCTCGTTAGTTTTGGTCCAGTAAACTGGGTGTCTCTGCTGTCATCAAACTCACTCCTTAATTCTATAATTTGAGATATCATGCTTCTTACGCGGTTCAGAAGAAGAAAAGGTTTAATTAACTTGCCGTCTTCTTCTTAGCGTGTCGATTGCAAATATATATAAATATATGTTTTTTTGTTTGGCCCAGTATTTAGCTACCGTAACACCATCCGCTGACACAGTCATTAGGTCCTCACGTGTGCAGGTGACTGGGCACGCGGTGCAAGATATTAGGTGGGACATGGTCTGCGGAGAGACGCCGCATAGGGACTGAAGATCGGTGCCATCTGCGAAAATTGAAGATTGACCTTTGAAGATTCTCTTTGCTGCGGCCGACCTGGATGCGGAGTCTGTTTAATTTAACTCGCAGTAAAAGCGTAATGATTCACACTGGTTAAAAGTATTTTTTGTTGGTTGCACATTGTATTGTTATTCAAACAATAAAACCAGAAGTAAGAAAGTAGTTTATTAAAATGATGAAAAAACAACGAATGTTAGTTTTTTTTTTTTGCATTTCTTTGAAATACTACACGTAACGCCATCTGTCTTGTTGTCCCTGAACTAAGATAAAACAGTACTGTCTGAAGTAACGTAGATACTCAAAGCAGCTCCCAGTTTGTTTAGTTACCGAATACGGAAATGTTTCACTGACCACGCGCTGAACGAATTTTGATAAATAAGAAAATTAAAGAACTTCTCGATATCATGTATCCAGAACTAAAAGAAATGGTAAGTATAACTAAGGTTACGATTAGTATGCTAAACAAAACAAAAATTCCATAAGAAAGAACAAATTATATTACTTTTACAACAAAAAGTGCATCTCAAGAAAATTCTAACAGGCTCATCTTGAATAGGATGCGTTGTTTCTGAGATTTAGAGAATTGTTATAGAGTTTCAGTACTCAGAGGGAAAGCCGACCAGGGGTCACACGAATTCTTATCGCGTTCCAATTTAGGACCTAACGAAACTGAACTAGTGGTCGCAAGCGCTGCTGCTGTGCATGAGGTCTTGGGTTCGATTCCCAGGTCGGGCAAAGTGTTATTGGGTTTTTCCATCAGGAATTTCTCAATAACAGCCTCGGAGTCTGGATTTGTGCCCGGTTCATGACAATATAGGCTCGCCCCTATTACATGAGACTAAAAACATAATTGGCGAAATGTGGTTGTACTAATGGGTACACCTAACCCTTCGGGGATTACAGACGTGATGTCATGTTATGTTATATAAACTAAACTGTTCTTCAAATTCATACCATGATGATAACGATTCAATTTATGCCATGCCATTTGACAGCGATTTTCCCAAATTGAGTCGCAAGTTTTGGTTTCATTCGTTAAATTTGGGACTGTGATGTATGTGTATGAAGGTACTTAGAATTAATTATTATATCTTGATAAATATATCTAATAAGTGGGTAGAAGGAGTAAACTTGTTACTTGCGATTTCTTTGTATGTCAGTCCAAATATACGCATAATCGCGAGTTGTCGTTTTATTCCCGACTTCCGTTACCTGGTCCGAGAACTCTAAATATCTCAGGTACCATAACATCCTTAATCAGTTCAACTCAAACGCTCGACTGTCAATCTGCTATTCATTTTAACCTAAATTCAAACGTTTGGTGTATTATTTGCAAAAACAAAGATTTTCAGTGTTATTTTAGTGGAATTCTACAAAAACTATAAATGTAAGTAAACTTTAATCTTTCTCTGAAAGTCTAAGATACCTATTTTATTTACATTTATTTCCAAACGCCGCTTAGCCGCAAAATTGCGATCTTTTATTCGATTCAACGATTAAAATGCCGCTAAGCGAAGTGGACGTCATGTTCATGGTACGAATTTGAGCGATGCAGTTTAAAAACCTTAACTAAAATGAGTGCTTTTGAATCATTTTTAATTAGATCATGGTAGGCCTACAGGACGGTACTCGGTCGATCATCAGATCAGTTGAATGGTACCATATCATTGTATTGTCATCGATATAACTTACGTGTGGGATTCAGATTGATACATCGATTAGAAGTTGGTTAAATTCGACTTAAGAATTTTACATACATACAATAAACAAGTGAAACTAAACAAGTTCTATTTTTGATGTTTTATTTTAAATTACATTATTATCATGCAATTTACATTTGTATTTTAAATTCTAGCTAAGTCTAACACCGGGAAGTGGGTCAAATTACAGGTGAAAGTTAATAAAATCTTATAGAAATATCAATTTGAATTTGATATGTCATTCAATTTTGTATAAGCAATCCTGTATTTACTTTAGACTCTGTGTGAGGCTACCACAAGTCTAGACTCAATACACATTTTAAAATCCGGATTAGAAATGAAACTTAATACACACAAATATTTTATACGAGCATAAAAGTTTCGCCATAATAGTTAGGATAGTAGATGATAATAAAATATTTTATTAGTCGTGAAGTTATTTTTGGTATGTTTGATTTAACAGGATCTAATAAAGTTTAGATACAAACGATTTGAGTCCACAATATTTATAGCCTCCATAGGTATTTGCTTATTATAGGCAGGCCCCTCTTCTCCATTGGGCACTCGGGGCAGGGGGCCCAGGGCCCCAAGACAGTAACCGGCCTGCACTAAAAAAAATTGCTCTATTAGTTCCCGATTGAATGCCAAAATATTTGATTTGCAGTGCGACTTAAGATAAGTTTTTATTAGCCTTGGGCTTATGAAGTTTTATGTTAGGTACTTTTATTGATTTTATAGAATTCAATTGAGTACAAGTAAACATTGAAAGTGTCTTCTTTTTGCAGTTATTGTGAGACGAGTCTACTTCTAATACTGCTCTGGTACTCCGACACACCTTACTGGTTTTCCACGAGTATTATTTACGTAAGTAATTTTATTTATTCGAACTGTTGTGGTGGTACTGATATTAAGCAGTCCAGTAATATTATTACTGTCGGTGTCATGTAGAATATTAAATTGTAATTTTATTTTTTCGTTGCTTTTTCTAGGTGGCCAGTTGTTAGTTTTTAAATGTTTGATTTTAAGCATCCTTTGGTTCAGTTTCTTGGCAGACAACACCAAACCTTAATTTCATTTGCAAAGATGTCATTTTCATATAAATTATTTTAAAAGTTGTTGATAAGGTCTACTTCATTTGTCTAACACGTTCTCTATTCAAATCCGCCTTTTCTTTTTCTTTTTACTCTCGGTTAACTAATTAATTCTATTCACGTAACCGCCCGCTAGGTGGCGACGCCGGTGGCTGGGAATTCTGATCAGGAATGTAAATGTGTGAACAAAAATAGACAAGATCCGTGAAAATATGGCTTTAATATCTTTTTTATATCTACGTGAGATCTGCTGTATTTTTTGTCTCTAAGATATTCCTATTATTATGTTTTTGTGTAGAGGTCAACTTTTTTTCGATGCCATATATTTTTAGCAAATTATTTGTTTTGTTTGTATTTTATTAAGATACTTATTACCGTATTTGTTTTAACGCTTAAACTCAAAAGATAATTTGATTTTAGTTACAATAATTTATTTCAGATTTAAGCAAAATAATTTTAGTATTTTTTTGTTGTTTAAAATTAGAACGATTGGGTATCTCAACAATCTTATTGTCATTTTTATTGTGAGTTTTTACAAAGTCAAAGTCAAAAGTCAAACCATTTATTTCAATAAGACCAATTTTCAATTGTCAAGGGACATGCAACGACTGTACCATTTCAGTTTTTAATCAATAAAACTAAATAAGCTCCTCGTTGCGCGCTAAACCTAGCAAGCTAAATCGGTAATCGAAAATTCTTCTTAGAAAACTTATCAAACTTCGAACTAGGTAAGTTGCGAAGTTGTCGGGGCACTCAACTTGAGAGAATTTCAATTTAACTAGTCACATACACCGGGGATTGGGGTCGAGAACGACGTGCGACGCGGGATCTTGTCGCGTCGGTCGCGTCGCGCGGCACAGAGTTCAACCGAGCGCCTAACATGAGCGCGATTTGATTCAAGTCGATTTTTGCATTGAAAATACGAATATCCGTTTCGGTTTTTAAAATTGAATATGATACACCCAATGGAGTAGTACCAAACACAATAATCAATTGACATACTTTTTATGAGCTGTCAAAACGCGTTTCCCCCTTAAGTTTTGAATGACAGTACTAATTTGTGACGTCACTTATCGACGATTATGATTTACGACGTTATGTTTAGTGAATATGTTTTTAGGACACGTGTAAAAACACAACGTTTAAAACCTATAAACAATTTGTGAACACGTAAATAATAATATGTACACGTTTACAAATTGTTTATTGGTTTTGCCCTATTTTTAATACTCGTAATTCAGAATAGACATAACATAACATCACGCCTGTAATCCCCGAAGGGTTAGGCAGAGGTGTACCCATTAGTACACCCACATGTCGCCAGTTATGTTTTTAGTCCCATGTATTAGGGGGCGAGCCTATTGCCATCAACCGGGCACAAATCCAAACTCCGAGGCTGCTACTGAGAAATTCCTAATGGAAAAACCCAATAGCACTTTGCCCGACCTGGAATCGAACCCAAGACCTCATGCACAGCAGTCGCGCTTGTGACCACTAGACCAACGAGGCCGTCAATAACCAACGAGGTAGTTCAGAAAAGATTTCAATTAAAACTAGCTTCTACCCACGTCTTCGCCCGCGTAGAAGTTAAGTAGGTATAGGAATTTGTTCAATTTCGTGGGTTTTAATTTTTTGAGTAAATCCCTTATATTTTTCTTAATGAAGTCTAAGTTACAACCAGTGAAAATCTTGTCAAGATCCGTCTAGCCGTTTCGGAGAATAGCCCGAACAAATAGAGAGAAAAAAAAATCGTTTTAATGAGAAGGTACCATGTATCTCATTTTATTTTTTGTACAAAGCTGTTATTTTGAAAGTACAAACTAATACTTTGATTTGATATAGTACCTAACCAACCAACCAATTCATGTGTCTTCATCAAAAGTTGTCAAGCTTCTGACGTTTATGCTTCTACAGGTAAGTTTGCAACGTTGAAGTAAGTTTTCATACATTAGCATCTAAGTTTATTGTCTAAGTTTGAGTCAGACACCCATTTCACTATTTAATATATCGTTCAAGTAAGTGGAGGAGAAATCGACAGTCCTTAGAACTGAACTAGGGTTGTTAGTAACGGAACCTTGCCTCCGACTCCGTAAATGCGGAACTTCCGCAAGAAATCGTACCTCCGCATCCGTAAAATTTTGCGAGGTTTGTTTTAACACGACTGCCCCAAAAAAACGAGTGTTATGTGTTCAGGGTTAATGTATGTATGTATATATGTATGTATGTATGTGAGATTCTTTATTCCACCATAACTTTTAAACGCCTGAACCGATTTAGATATATGGGGTATCGTTACAATCCTTGCATCGTTCCAGGCTAGTTAAAAATAAAAAGAATCCTTTGTGGTCACTTTAAAACGTAAATTTATACCAGCCTCAATTTTTTTTAATGAATCTGGCCGTGTCTCTGTTTATCGTCTAGAATTTGACAAGTAGATCTAAAAAATATATAACACTAAATAAAAAACGTCGTAAATAAAAAAAACTGACGAGTAAACAAAGTACAAGTATGTGCAAATTGGCAGTCGTGTTTTTAATTTTTTTTAATTATAGTAGCTTGTTTTACCATAACATACAACGTGGAAGGATTCTAAATTTAGCTCTCATCGTTTGCTTTTACATATCGGCGTAAAATAGAATAATTTGCCTCTTCTTAATTTCGATAACCAGTAAAGTTTGTAAAAGATATAGTGTACTGTAATCCCCGAAGAATTAGGCAGAGGTGTACCCATTACTACACCCACATTTCGCCAGTTATGTTGAAGTACTATGTAATAGGGGCGAGCCTATTGCCATCAACCGGACACAAATTCAGACGGTGCTACTGAGAAATTCCGGATTGAAAAACCCAATTACACTATGCCTGACCTGGTAATCGAACCCAAGACCTCATGCTTAGCAGTCGTGCTCGCAACCACTACACCAATGAGGCAGGTGAGGCAGTCAATAAAGATTTTTTTACTTTCTATTTCTGATTAAATCATCATAAATCTTTTTTGAAACTCGGCATCCGCCTCCGCCTCCGCTAAAAAGGCCTCAGTCACAACCCTATTTAGAACGATATGTGCGTAGTTTGATAGCTTTATTTACATAGAAGAGCGATATTTTTGAAAGTTCTAAAGATAAGCGTTAGCGAATTCAGCGAAAGTTTTCAAACGGGTTAAATGTTTTAGGACTCATTTAAATATTTTGTTGAATTCAACTAAAAGTTTACGCTGGCAAATTTTCGATGCATGACGCGGAAAAAAGTGCTAACCTCAGCCTGGTGTATCATTGTCCTTCGTTTTAAGAATGCAGAACTCAATGATAATTAATTCATAATGTCATTATGTCTGTCTGTCTGTTACGCTTGCACGACTAAAAGAACAAGATTTTGATGAAATTCGATAGGGTCCTCAGGACTTATGCTATCTCTTTTTAACCGACTTCAAAAAGGAGGAGGTTATCAATTCGGTTCATCAAGTTTATAATTTTTTTTTTGGACTCCGATTTCTTTTACGTCCGCGGTAACCGGACATTTACGCGGACTAAGTCGCGGGCAAAAGATAGTTTTCTATAAAATTTCGAAGTCTAGCGTTCATTGTTCTTTTATGTAGATACCTCCAACTAGGTATAACTTTTACTTACGATTTACAAAATACTGACAAGAAATTCATAATTACGGTCACTCTCAAAATCGTTTGAATATTTAATAATCAATTTTAGTGCTCGCCCACTTTGTGACAAGAAGCTAATACAAGTTTTTAATTTCAGTAGTTTTCGCTGTAAAACGTCAATCAGGTTCTCCTTTAATATAGATTAGGTATAATCCAAAATAACTTTCACCAATTATCTCATCATACAAAATGTGATTCGTAAATCGTGCCCACAGCCCATGTTACCAAGGCAAGTGACAGCGGAGCTAACCCTCAGATTACGAGTAAACTATTTGAAATGGAGGCCCGACTAGGTCGTTAGCACCCCTGTCGGTTATGTATTAGATAAAACTTAACTGTAACGAGTTGAGTCACTTAATTTGTATGAGATTTAATGTGGTTTTTGATCCTGTGCTTACAAATTGTTGGAAGTTACGTACAGCATTCATAATACATTATTAAACTGTTTGTTTAATTGTTTGGTTAAACGCGCTAATCTTTGGAATTACTTGTCTGATTAGGAAAAATCTTTTTGTAAATAAGTAATAGCCAAATTCATCATGAATAGTATAGGCTATACAGGGTAATTGAAAAAATACCCGAAACCTGAAAAAGGGTCAGGGTTGGTCCAATAGTAAAAGTTGTTCATAATTATGAGTACAATGACCCCTTTTTAGATTTCGGGTATTTTTTTTAATGACCCTGTATAACGCTACGGCCTTCGGGAGCAGTACCTAACTAAAGACGTACCGAACTTATCGCGGGTGACAACTACTACCCGGACGAAGTCGCACGCAGAAGCTAGTGTATTAGACAAAATTTAATTGTAACTACATTTAATTAGCATGAAATTTTTGATCTGGTGCTTACAAATTGTTGACAGTACGGTACCTACAGAATCAATTAACATTATAGTATAATTCTATATTTTATAAGCTTTGAGTCTACGGAGGAATCAAGCGCCTCGAAAAACTATAATTATCGGTCGTATTTTTAGTAATAGTATACAAGTTCCCTAAATTAAGTTCCCAATTTAAAAAAATGTACAGCTTAACAAAATAAAATGCAAACAAAAAAAAATATTGACTTCAACAAAAAAAAAAATATCACAATATTTTTAGAACACAAATTCAAAAAAGCTTTTTACGAAATATTCTTTCACGAACACTTTCGCGCTTAAATGTATCGACTTAAAGAGAGATTCGGCAATAATTTATTGCGTTGCAATCAAACGCACTGGTTCAATCTAAAATATTGGCTGAACCCCGGTCAAATATGGCGAAACTAATAAATAACTTCGCGAACATTTTGCTGTAACGGTCACATTTGAGACAAATGTGTCCATAATAAGATTTATAGGGATACTGTTGGGAATCACAGACCGATTCACAGTATTGGATAAATCTTGGGAGGTTGTGAAATCTGGGAATTTAACGGGCAGTTTTATCAACGGATGGGCACTTTTAAATAGCTTAATTGCAACCCGCAACGTTGTCTGCGTGGTAGTCAATCTATATTACAAATTTATCAAAAGCTTTAGAGATTTTTATTTGTTTGTTAAAGTCCTTATCTCTGGTAACTGCTACCAGTCGGATTGAAACAAAAATTGCATTATTCCACATTCAAAGTCAAAGTCAAATCATTTATTTCAATTAGGCCAATATAAGGCACTTTTGAAAGTCATATACAAAAAAAAAACAAGTTTGAATCTAGTTGCCCCTTCCAAAAGGTAGTTTTGTATGGAGAAGAATGGGCAAAAAACTCCATACGTACTCTTTCCTTCATCATCCTCATCCTTTTGATTCATTCTTTGTTTCAATAAAATGCAATTTGATGCCCAACACACGCGACACTGTGACCACGTCATAGTTACAATGGTTACAATGCTGTAGAGACTCTGGCTGGTTTCCAACCTTATTTTGCATAAATACGAGTATTATTATGAGATAAGCTCTGTAAAGAATTAGAAGGGCTCGACAGTCCACCACGAGGACTGTCTCAAAAAGGTAAAACTTTGACCTTCATTGTCTTCGTAACCAGAAGGTACCCAGGTATGGTCTGGTACAAAAAATGATCGCAATGATTGAAAGAACATGCAATTTTTGCTAGGTCAAACGAATTTTTACACTCGTTACAATTGCTATGTCCACATCAATGCGTTTTCACGTAAATCTTGCCTTATTAGTTTGACACACGTAAGCAATAAGGCATGCCCTAAAACTAGATTAAAACAGACAATGTCAAAGTCAAAGTCAAAACATTTATTTCAATTAGACCATTAACAGGCACTTTTGAATTGTCAAGGAGTCGGTCAGTTAGTCCAAAAGTTGAAGCTAGTTGCTCGTTCCAAAACGGAGGCAGGCCTCTATGGAAAAGAACGAGCAAGAAACTTCACGGCACTCTTTTAAAACAACTAACTCTTTTCTTACAATGAAGATGAATTTAAAATGATGATGTATCCACTCGATGCAAGATGAATATAATGTTGAAGACGCAAGATGATCATGGAACCGCACTAGTATGGTCATAGCTAATACTTTTCAAAGTTCCCGGCAGTTTTTCAGTGGAACGTAATATGCATCCAATCGAACAAAATTGCCCAATATCTTGAAACCTAATCCAAGCCACTTATAGGTACAAAAAAAGGCTTTTAAAGGCAAAAGAATTAATCAAATCGTTATATTGCCTTCGTCTATATCAAACAAAAAATATCCTTTGTAATTGCGATACGAAATGTAATCCAAAAAACGTGTACAAATATGTAACGAATCCTTTTAACTCATGAACTCAAATCCATCGATCGCTTTGAGGAACATTCAATCAGTATCTATGTGTTACTGAAAGCTCCTAGAAAACTTATATCGAAATGTATGAACGAAAATAACATAACATCACGCCTGTAATACCCGAAGGGTTAGGCAGAGGTGTACCCATTAGTACACCCACATTTCGCCAGTTATGTTTAAGTTCAATGTAATAAGGGGCTACCCTATTGCCATCAATCGGTTACAAATCCAGACTCCGAGGCTGCTACTAAGAAATTCATGATGGAAAAACCCAATAACACTTTGTCCGACCGAAACCAAGACCTTACGCACAGCTTTGCGACCACAGACCGAAGAGGCACTCACAACGAAAATAAGCTGTTATAATAAACTAATTTAATAAAACTGAAGAGTTTTCTAGTTTGTTTAAACGCGCTAATCTTTGAATCGCTTAGCCGGGTTAAAAAAAATGGTTTGTTTGTTTAAACGCGCTTATTCCAGAAAGTACAGGTCCGTTAAAAAATCTTTTTGCGTTAGGTAGCTCATTTATCGAAAAAGGTTATAAAATCACGCTATGAACCACGGAAGCTGTGCAGTAATCAAAGACGTAACTTAACCCGGGTTCATCTACGGGGTTTTTGCTAGTTTGTTTACAAGTACAAACAATTCTATCTCCAAATTCAAATAAACAAAATCCAAACAAATCCTAAACCGTTTAACTTTTAATATAAACAGAAAAGTTTGTAAATTGATCAACTGTACCAAAACACCGTTACCAACTGAGATACAGCAATTGAAAGAAAACGATATTGGGAAACAGAAAATGTGAATGGAAATTGTCAGGAGCGGAATCCAAGATGGCCGCCGATCCAATTGACGGATCAAGTCGGTCCTTCAAATGTTCTGATAAAAATATCGTGTGATGAGATTACGTCTTAAATTGTGTGTATTTGAGTGAAATTATTATGTTTTTTTTTTTACTTGAACTCTTGTTGCTATGTATATAGGATATTATTTTATTTGGTCTGAGTACTTTAAGAATATAGGTAACTATCAATCTGAGTTTTTAATCACACATAGATACTAAGTAATTGTAATGAAACAGTTTCACTTTGTATGATTGATAAGTTGACCTTTTTAGAAGTCGAGCACTATTTTGACATTTTAGCTTTTTTACTTATAAGACAGTAAGTAGGCAAAAAAACAGTACAAATTGAAATATTATAAAAAAAAAATCCTGAAACTTTTGAATTTACGGATCCCGGTATTAAAGAGACCGATCTCATTATAAGTATTCTCACATTTTATGTAATTGTTACATAATTTGATGGAAATGGAAAGAGAACATAAACATAAGACCACGCTTGTAATCCCCGAAGGGTTAGGCAGAGGTGTACCCATTTGTAGGTGTATTGTGGGAAGAGAAGAAACTGAAAAACCGATCATTTGGGAATCGGACTCGTACACGAATGGTTTTATAGCACCGTACGAGATATAACACTACGTACTTTCTCATTTTGTTGTTTTGCCGGCAATAGAAAAATTACAAACTGTAAACATTTCAACTTTATCTATTACGGTTCATGAGATACAGCTCGCTAAAGACAGATGGACGGACATAAGAGGCTTAGTAATAGATTATCGTTGACCCTTTAGGTACGGGACCCTAAATTCCACTATATATCTAACGGTACCCATGTATCTCAAAGTTGATGTACTTAGAATCCATTGAGGACATGAATAGATGTAATAAAAATAACATCATATAAAGACAAGTTACTATTGGCTATTTGAGTTACTCCCAAATGGCTAATAATTCGAGGAAATTGTATTACTAGACGGCACTGACTGAAGAATTATGAATAACTAGCTCCTGTCAACGACTTCGTCCGCGTCAAAGTTATTAACATCTCACGGGAATCGTACATTTTTCCGGGATAGAAAGTAGCCCACGTGCTATTGCAGACTATAATCTATATATGTGCTAAATTTCATCCAGTTCGGTCCCGGTGTTTTTGGGTAAAAGAGTAACAAACATCTATCTATCCTTATAAACTTTCGCATTTATAATATTACCAGCTTTTGCCCGCGACTTCGTCCGCGCAAAAATACAATAAAATATAGCCTATGTTACTCGCAGATTATGTAGCTTTCTAATGGTGAAAGAATTTAAAAAATCGGAACAGTAGTTTTTGAGTTTATCCATTACAAACAAACAAAAATACAATATTTTCCTCTTTATAATATTAGTGTAGATTACTAGGATGAGAGAAAATAAATCTAGAATATTATCGGCTTTCAAATACATTATTTTCTTTCTTGTAACTGAGGGTTATGGAATAAAGTTCAATCACTGAATCATATTTAGAGCAATGGGGCAATTCTATTAACTTTTTGTAACGATCGCAATCTGTCAAAGAATTTCTTTAATTTACCTAGATTGTTTATACTTACTTATACCTAGTTTAATATATTCATGTGATACTTTATGTGTCGATTTTTTTTAAATAACATCACGCCTGTAGTCCCCTAAGGGTAAGGCAGAGGTGTAGGTACCCATGAGAACACCAACATTTCACCAGTTACGGTTAAGTCCCATGTAATGGGGGCGCGCCTATTGCCATCAACCGGGCACTAATCCAGACTCCAAGGCTACTACTGAGAAATTTTTGATTGAAAAACCAAATACTACTTTGCCCGACGTGGGAATCGAACTCAAGACCTTATGCTCAGCAGTCGCGTTTTGCAACCTCTAAACCAAAGAGGCAGTCGAGTTCCTACTATTTCCCTAAAAAAAACTGTTTTACTTTATTCAAATAACGTTTTTACACAACCAACGAAAAATTAAGTCATAAAACGTTCAATGAACGCCACACTTTGACCTTCGAGTTTGACCCTCTGCCCTTGGGGTAACGGGTTACTACTCAGAGATATCCGGGCTCCGGGCTATGTCATTACAATATTGTCAGCCATGCAACGGCCATTGTGCTGATAGCCTGATATCCTTCGTCCCTCTTTTGTCTATGTGATATTGAAGAGCTTGTGTTTGCGCGTCAGATTTCGGTTGAGTCATATATTATTTTTCTGTAGGTAGATATATGATAATAATAATAAAATAAACAATTTTTTTTTAATATTTAGAAATATAATTTTTATGTATATAAAATAAATAACTAAAATAATAATAATATCAGCCTATTACTCCCCACAGCAAAGCAAAGGATGCGATACTCCACGAAAAAAATGTTTTACAATAACTTGTACAAGTACCTACATTACGTAAATTATATTAAGATTGTGAAGAGGATGCAACTAAAATAAAAACCACTATTATATACTACAATAATAAAAAGAAACAAACAAGGAACAAAGTCTATGGCCCTGTTTTAAAACCATCAAATTAACAGAATGGTCATCAGGTAAATTTCAAAAAACCATCTATTTAAATATGATTATGATACCATTAAATAAAACAAAACAAACTAACATATCCGGAAACTTTTCCATAAACACAAAAATTAAAGTTAAAACGATTTTATGGCCCTCGAAACATCGTATTAATAATTTCAAATATTTTTATTGGCTGCTTCGGAGAAGTATTGCCAAGAAAATGTAGTATAAACAAAACGATTTAGCACTTTTATAGCCGTTTTAAACGTGCTTTAGACTAGCTGTGGTGGTGCTTAAAATAGCGGATATAATAATATTATAGATGATATATTTACGTTAACTATGGGGTGGAAAAAGACACTTTACATATCGGTTAGCTAGGTTTACTGCCCATCAAACTAAGTAACATTGCTGGGACTCTTATTTTTCCTATATAAATAACATCATGCCTTTAATCCCCGAAGGGTTAGGCAGAGCTGTACCTATTAGTACTACACCCACATTTCGCCGGTTATGTTTAAGTTCCATGTAATAAGAGGCGAGTCTATTGCCATCAACCGGGCACAAATCCAGACTCCGAAGCTGCTACTGAGAAATTCCTGATGGAAAAACCCAATAACATTATGCCCGACCTGGGAATTATACCCATGACCTCATGCTCAACCGTCACGCTTGCGATCACGAGCAAAGTGTTGTTGGGTTTTGGAAAACCTAACAGCACTTTTTTTGGAATTTCAAACTTCTTAGTAACTTGGTACTTGGTGGAGTGTATTTTTTTTTAATGTTTTTGAATGTAAAAAAAAAAACAAAAAAAAATATCTTTAGAAAAAGTTGAGCAATATCATATTTTAAGCGCAAAAACTATGCATGTGCAGCTGATTCAATTAGTCTAACTACATATAATTGATATAATAATTAGTAAGTATTTCTTAAATAGCCGCTCATTTCATAGCTCCATTTCAAGAAGTCACGTCGAAAAGTTTATTCCAATAAATTACTATATGAACGCAGATATATTATGGCTGTGAAACAATTTAACTTCAGCCATATTTTAAACTGGCAAAACTGCCGCGTTTTAAGAGGACTGAACCGCCAGCGCGCTCCATACAGAAGTAATCTAGTATTACCGACGACTAAGACCTATTGACTTAGACCTATTGACTAAGACTAATTGGTCAATAATTAATAAATGCTTATTTTGTTTTTAGTAGACTGCCTCGTTGGTCTAGTGGTCGCAAAGCGCGACTGCTGAGCATGAGGTCTTGGGTTCGATTCCCAGGACGGGCAAAGTGTTATTGGGTTTTTCCATCACTAATTTCTCAGTAGCAGCTCGGAGTCTGGATTTGTGCCCGGTTGATGACAATAGGCTCGCCCCCTATTACATGGGACGTAAACGTAACTGGCGAAATGTGGGTGTACTAATGGGTACACCTCTGCCTAACCCTTCGGGGATTACAGGCGTGATGTTATGTTATGTTGTTTTTAGTAGTTTTTTGAAAATATATGTATTTTAGAATACACTTCTTTCAAAAACAGAATCACCCCGTTGCACCTGTCTTAAACTATCGGAAAGATGTTTAGCTGGAATAAAAAAGAAACCAAATTAAAAAAAATCGATAAACTAGATAATTAAATGTTTCAGGAGAAAAGAGGTCAAATAGTCTTAAAAAAACGGTCAAAGACTAAGAGCTAATGTTTAAATCGTCAGATAACTCTTAACGGAAGGAAATATATGGCGGTTTGACAGCTTTTATATAGAAAATATGTCAAACTGTCATATTCAATCTTGGGGTTAAAGATCTGCAGCCCTAAGTTGTACCAACTTTTTAAAGTAAAGAAATATGATTGTGAAGTTATTATATAGAATAACAGATTACTTTTGTATGGAGCGTGCTGTCGGAAAAATCCTCTTAAACTTACAATTCTGGTGATTTAACACGCTGTGAGTCAGTTTCGAGGGATGGGATTTATAAAATCACTTGAGTGCACTTTTTAAAGATTGTGGCTAGTTTTAGTTTTGAAGGATTTATATTTGGAATGTTTTGACTTCGACGAATATTTTGATTTTTTGCAGTTTTGACTTTTAGTGCTCCTTAATTACATATTCCCGAAAATAATTTAAATTTCATAT
Source organism: Hoplodrina ambigua (assembly GCA_949774945.1). Classification (NCBI taxonomy): domain Eukaryota; kingdom Metazoa; phylum Arthropoda; class Insecta; order Lepidoptera; family Noctuidae; genus Hoplodrina; species Hoplodrina ambigua. The sequence goes on from OX458967.1 coordinate 12,081,533, forward strand.
CTATTCGGAAAATTTCAGCCTCGCGAAAATGACGTAGACCTCGCGGCTCTTGGATCTCAGTCCATTTAAAAGAAAGTTCTACCTAAGATTCTCCGATTATTCAGAACAATAACCATATCTCAAACGTCGTCTAAAACTAGAAAATAAGTATCATCAGTCCTAATTTTTTCACAGAAATCTCATTTAAACTTCTAATATAAAAACATTTATAACCAATTTTAACCCTAAATCACCATTTATAACCCAATCCAAACTGGTTTTAATAACCAATAAATTCTCATCCTTTTCTACCAATGCCTCTAAATTTTAACTGGCTATTTCCATAGCGATTACTTGGTTGAATAAAGACGCGCTTGTCAGTTGAGCTCTTGCCAAAATGTGTTCTATGACGTTGATTTATATTTTAAGTTAGTAGCTAGTTAATATTACTTACAACTAGCTATTTTTCCATACTGAGGCCCACTTGAGCTGAAAACTTAAATCAGAGTTTGCTCACTTAAATTTAATGTTAGATATGTAATACGAAAACATCGCGCGGAAACCAGGACTTAAACGAGCCTATTTCTGTTCCTCTCAAACCATGTCGGAGGCCCTCGAGGTGGTTTAAAAACTCTGACACTAGGGTGTGTGGAGTCATAAGACCTTTCTGCCCACACGATACAGAAGAAAAAGAATTTCAAATTTTATATGACTTATATAAAAGTCCAAGATACTTGCTGACATAGGCAGTTTTAGCAATACACTCGGAGTTAAAAGATAAACCTGGCTGGCGCAAATGGGCTAGAGGTAAAATACAATAATGATTGTCTTGTAAAAGTTAAATTACACTTTTTATTCAAAGCTGGTAGACATAACGTTTATTACTTGTAGTAGGCAGAAAGGAAATGTACACTTAATTAACCCAGGGACTCATTTATAAATACTTGACATTTACTACAAAGCCATAAAAACGTTTAATTATTTTTAATTTAACGAAGTGAGAAAAGAAAAAACAGCAGTGCTATTCCGTGAAATCTCGATCAGCAAACTTGTGAAATCTCGAACAGTAAACTTAAGTTGAAGTGAGTTCGAGGTGAGCTGGCAATACGTAGCTTTGATTGTTGCTTTCATACTAAGTAGGTAGAATATTTAACAAAGAAATCAATCAGTTAGATACAGGACATCCTAAACCCAGCCTGGGGAGATGGGTCATAACTTCGTCAGAGGACAGTATGGTCGGGGAACAAAAAAAAACAAAATTTTATTATTTAGTATCTAAATAAGCCATCGATGCGCTAAGTACTTAAAATAAATTATTTTATGTTATTTAATACTTCTCTAACGTTATTTATTTAAACTTTATGCAAAAAAAAGTACAAAGGTGGACTTAATGCTATTGGCATTCTCTAACAGTCAACATAAACGAACATTAACTAAATGATTAAAATTCGTTCATTCATGTATGATACAACGACTAATATCTTCTGGTAAACAACTTGGATTATTATTAATATTCGTATACGCCAGTGTAATCCTATCAGCTCCATCACTGAGACGTACTGTTGGTTAAGAGATTAGTGCCGTATGATTGATTTCATTATCCTTGTCGGTTGAATGCAGATAGTTGAATGGAATCTTGAGGATATATCATTATTAAGATTTAGTATGTATTTAGGTCTGTGTTTACCAATATTAAACTAAGTAATTACGTTTATAAATAGTTGTTTATTCCAAACTTATAAAATATATATTATATTACTAGCTGACCCAGTAAACTTCGTACCGCCATATTTGTTTATTTTTGTCACACGAAATTTCATAAAAAATCAGTCCAGCTGTTTCGGAGAAGTTTGGTAACAAACACTGCGACACGAGAATTTTATATTATTTAAATATAACTGTTTTTTAATGTAATTGATCGTGTAGCGTCTTAAACTATTCAAGTCGATGGGTAATGTTAATCCTTTTTATTAGTTCGTGTTCTTGGACTAGTATAACATTAGTGACTCGTTTAGATTTTTAGACTGCCTCGTTGGTCTAGTGGTCGCAAAGCGTGACTGCTGAGCATGAGGTCATGAGTTCGATTCCTAGGTCGGGCTTAGTGTTATTGGGGTTTTTCCATCAGGAATTTCTCAGTAGCAGCCTCGGAGTATGGATTTGTTCCCGGTTGATGGCAAAAGGTTCGCCCCCTATTACATGGGACTTAAAAACATAACTGGCGAAATGAGGGTGTTAATGGGTACTCCTCTGCCTAACCCTTCGGGGATTACAGGCGTGATGTTATGTTATGTCGTTTAGATTTTATAGTTTGTTACTTGGGCCCTACCCAAATAAACAACGGATGTCAGCTGGTAATAATTAAGACGCCATCTTTTGTCTCAGAAGTGTCATAAAACGTGAATTTTGTATTACGATAGGAGATATTATTTTTTCAATTAACCTTAAACTATATTATGTATATTCACTTCGATTCGTTTCTCAGAAGATTATTATTACACAATCGTGCCTGTTCTTATACTTTTCATAGAAAATCGACCTAAAAACTTTTTTAAAGTTACTTACTCAACAGCTATCGGTCCTCAATCCCTTCGCATAAATCCGCGCTAAAACATCAGGACATCGGCTACACGTCGTCTTGACAAAGAAAAACTCTTAAAGAACAGTTTGGTGACCCCCTCCCCCGCACACTCCTGTTGTCCCCTTCACCCTGATATGTTTGGCGTTGTCATGTCCTCATCCCATTCAAGAGTTATGGAGAGCCCATTTATAAAACTTGTGGACGTGTGTCGAAAGGGTGTTGTGTCCAGATTTTTATGGTAAATTATTTTAAAGAACATTATTTGTGTTGCCAAGCAGAAAACCCTGAAAAAAAAGTTCTCAATGACAAGATTATTACGATTGCTATATAATAAGTTCCCTGCAAACCTCGCGATAACCGCACTGACGGTCGGATAGCCTTCAATAAATTGTAACCGCTACGGATATTACTATTGACCTACAAGTGCTCCAGTTTACCAACATATTGAAGTACTAGCTTCTGCTCGTGACTTCGCTTGCACACGCAACACCACGTCTGTAATGCCCGAAGGGTTTGGCAGAGGTGTACTTATTAGTACACTGACATTTCGCCAGTTATGTTTTTAACCCCATGTAATACAGCGAGCCTATTGCCATGATCCGCGTACAAAGACTCCTAGGCTGCTACTAAGAAATTCCTGATGGAAAAATCCAATAACACTAAGCTTGACCCGGGAATCGAACCCAAGACTTCATTCTTAGCAGTCAGGCTTTGCGACCTAGACCAACGAGCAGTCAAATTAATTAAAATACTTCTGATAAAGGAAACTTTCGGCACTGTAAACATGCGTACGTGAAGCACGTGTATTCTGTTTGATGAAATCATCGTCTACATAGGCCTCTACCCTTTGTTCCTATGTTACCCTCGACCCTTTCCTGTGGCCTTTACCCTTATTAAGTATCTATGCAACTAATGAACACACGAACTTAAACCTGAACTAGAAAATTTAACATAGAATTTGCCACGTGACCAAAGGGCTGGTTTTTTCTTGGCCCAAAGTATCAGTGGCAATGCTGCTAGCCTTCGGGCACTTGTCCCGTTGACAGCGATCGGGTGAGATTTTTAAAAATAAACACTGAATTAATGGTTGAAATTGATCGTTAAATCGGATTCTGTTCACCATTATATGGGTTTTAATTTCAATGCGCGGAACACTTATCATTTTTCTTAAAAAAAATGTATAGTGTAGTTAAATAATACTCCTAACATCAGCTATCTGTAAGTGAAAGTATCGTCTTTGATTCAGCTGTTTCGAAAATGAGCCGGAATACACATACAAGAATATAAATCGTATAAGTATCATGAAAACATTCATATTTATTATGTAAAAACATAACCTTTTCCTTGCAGTCGGGTAAAAAGCTATTATTTTGACTTCAACATAACTGGCAAAATGTGGGTGTACTAATGGGTACGCCTCTGCCTTAACCTTCGGGAATTACAGGCGTGATGTTATGTATAAACAATTTAATTTTATTTATTTGCATTTAACATAGATAGATGATTTAAACGTTATTAAGCCACTTTACGTAGACGGTGGCTCGTCAAGTAATCTCGTCCTTAAATTAAATCCGGAATATTTAAAAGAGGGTAATTTGCAAATTTTTTCGCTTTAAATGAATAAGGGAGGATATATTACCAAAGGTTTTGGAATAAATCGTTTATATTTAACTTTCCATTACGTACCAGTAGCTAGGCAGTAGGACAGTTAAATAATTTGCTCTAATTATGTTTTCTTTTTACCGATTAGGTAAATGGAGTTGTTAATAATTGAAAAGTAATAAAGCTTTATGTCAATGTATTTATTTGGTGGTTATAGAATCTTTATTACTGAAAATAAATTTACTTTGTAAAGTCAACGATAAATATTTTAACCAAAGTAAAATTACGTCATTCGTGGGCCGAGTTAGTATGCTTATTAGTAACAGAAGACAACGTATAATTAACGTACATAACAAGACAGGAAAGCAGTGAACAATTCGTGTGAAACAAAAATACATTTGAACGGGTAGATTAAAATAAAAACCAGGGCCGGACTTAGATTTTGTGAAGAATTAAATATTTTAATTGAATTTTACGTGATTCTATCACTTCTATTATTATGTGTAATTGCATTATTTGTAAGTTCATTTAAAATTTATTAAAAAGAACACCTGCCTATTCGTGTTTGTTATTTTCGTATCGATGATAAATTATACTATTTCGGCCAATTCCTGCTACAAGGTGTGTTTTTCTTGAAAGAAACCTAAGCTTAAACCAAGCATAAACTGCCACTGAAGCATTTTAATATGGGCAGATGAGTTATGATAAACATTACCAGTAAGTAATAAATATTTATAAAACAGATGTTACACAGTAAATAAAAATGAAATTATTTTACTCTTTGGACAAAGACCAAAAAAACAAATCTATTTGTTTTGTGCTTGTGGTAAACTATTATTTTGTCGGTATTTTGCTTTATCATCTAGGCATTTGTATACCAAACTTTTTTGAAATATCACTTGTTTTTTACTTAGTTAGAGCTTCCACTTACGTCAGAATTTAGTGTTGTAGGAGCGACTTTTGTAGAACATATATACGATTGTATATTGGAATTTGTATGTTGCATTTCTCCCCGACAAAAAATCGGTCACCAGTTATCGGACGCGAGCAAAGGCCCTTAAGCTAAAAATGTGTAAAATACAATTGTTTATTTATTTCATGGATATAATTTTCAGAGTAATTTCAATGTTTTCTCTGGAAAGTTTAGTCTTACCTGAAAAAATATTGAAAAGAAGTAACTGCTCTTGTACTTTGTATAGTATTAATTGTACTCATTGATGGTTTGCAATAACTCAAGTTAATTTTCACAGTATTGCTTAACCTTGATTTAAAAGCATTACATAATATTTTTCGTGTTTTTCAAACTATAGCTAAAATTATGCATTTTAGCTATAGTTTGAAAAACACGGAAACTTTGATATAAATACCCAACAGAAATATTTCCCAACGCAAACCATCGGCGCTCCATGGCCTTTACCCATAAAAGGGCGATAACAAAGAAATTTACACAACAACTGTCTACTCTACCGAACTTTTAGTACCAAAGTTCATCAATTGATCTCGAGACTCTTGGGTTTTATCCAAAAGCAAGAATAAAGAATCCATGGAGCTGTATGAGAATGGGGTTGAATGCGGAGACGTCATGAATCAGAGTTGAAATACGTCTGTGTAAGAGATAAATCCTTTGGTAATGACTACGTAGGTTTGGTAGTGTCATAGACTATTGTTTTGTTAAGATTTATTGTAAAATTTTGAGTTATATGCTGCCAGTACGCGAATGAAAGATATTACATATCACTGCGATCTCTTGTTCGCGTTCGTTTTTCAAAAATATGTTGTCACGAATGACATAGCGAAATCCGCAGTGTAAAGTGTTGTTGGATTTTTCCATCAGGAATTTCTCAGTACCAGCCTCAGAGTCTGGATTTGTGCCCGGTTGATGGCAATAGGCTCGCCCCCTATTACATGGGACTAAAACATAACTGGCAAAATGTGGGTGTACTAATGGGTACACCTCTGCCTAACCCTTCGGTGATTACAGGCGTGATGTTATGTATGTTTATTGCGAAAACCTGGATATTTTCGTTTCTGTTCAATTTTGTTTAAAAATTTACTGTTTCATAAACTTTTTTTCCTTTTTTTTCGGTATGTTGATATTTCATCAACCAAAATTACGGTGAAAATGAGGCAGGCAAATGTAAATATACAAAATACGCCTGATCAAATCGCTCCCAAATAATTCGTTTCCCGCTTGTAACGCGGCTTTACAAAAATTAGGGATCACGAGAAATGTAATTTAATTCAAAAAGTCCACAACATTAAGCCATAAAGACTGGCAATAAAAAGATACAACGTACAATTCTACGACTTTTAGGAAGTTTGTAAAAAATATTCATAATGGATTTTCTTTATCAATTACTTAACTTTTGAAAGCTGACGAGTTATGTAACGATGGAAACATTGAACTAGGTAGGCTTGGGTTATAATAGGCTGGTACTGAAAAAATAATAATAGGGACTGTAAAGATAGATTGTTAAAGCAACCTTGCCGAAAAGTTTTTAAATTTTACCCACACATTCAAATGAATTCTAGAATCAATTCAAATTAAAAACAATAAGGGATGATTCTCATTAGAGCGGGCCATGCCCGGACGGGGCACGGTTTTAAATCTGTTACATATATTTTGTATGAATCAATTTATATTACACAGTGCATTATCCGTGTCCCGTCCGGACCCTTTCGACGCACTTCAATACCACGTCGGCTCGTCCACGCCCCGGCCCTGGCTCGGCCCGCTCTAATGAGAATCATCCCTAAGAGTTTTTTTTTCATACTGGTGCTGTTGTTTGTTCAAGCTCATACAGTGAGCACGTTACTTTGAACATAGTCAAATGCAAAGACTGTCGTTTAATCAAGTTTTTTTTTATATTTTCAGCCCCACACACACACATTTACATACCTAGACCCGTCATCATCACAATATGAACCCAGGCCAGGCTCTTACATTTTGCCAAAACACAAAATATGGGGTAAGTAGAAGTATTCACTAACTTCGATTTTTAAACGCGAATCGTGTTCAATCAACAAAAACCACTTCTTTTAAAACTGTAGTTATAATAAAAATGCGAAAATATTTTTTGTATTTTAAAAAATGGAATTTTATTGAAGTGTATTTCGGAAATGAATTCGAAAGGATTTTGCGGTTGCCACGAACAATAGTGTCACTTTTAGCGGGGAAAAGGCTGGCGTGTTTCCAAATTAACTGATAACTGAAAAGTTGTCAAATAAAACTTTATTGAAAATCCGTAGGTACTTTTTTTGGTAGGAATATTTTGTTGTAATTAACTTTATAGTAGTAATCGTTCACGGTGTTAATATCGACTGCTAAATACAGAGATTTCATTCGAAAGAAATTCGTTAAGATTTGAATAAGATTTTTTTTTTATCTTAAATTCCTTAAAATATTATTATAATATTTAAATATTAATAAGGTTACAAAAACAACAAAGGTCAGGTAATTTTCTGCGAAAACTAGGGTTATATTTTTTCCAGTAATTTTTTTGGTAGTAAAAGCAAAATAACCGGCCCTCGAATCAGGACCGACAGTAAAACTGTGGTTTATCTCAAAATTAATTACATCAACTATATTACTTGCAGTACATCGTAACTCTTAACACCTCTATCGCTGCGGGATACCTCCTAATTGCGGGAAATGAACGAAAATTTTTATAGAGCAGTAAAAGTCCTTGTCGTAATAAATTGCTACAGTTCATTGCACTCTCAGTATTTGTGATAGTGCTTTTTTTTCTCTACTTCTTTCATCGACGTTCTTTTGTTTTTAGCCTCCGCTACTGCTAGAGGGTTGATTAATTCGGCGTTCGGTCGTAAGAAGGAGAAAATCACTTTATTAGAAAGATCGAATCTTTATTTTATGGATGACTAGCTTTTACCCGCGGCTTCGCCCGCGTTTGTTTAGAATTTGACAATCAATTCGGGCTGTACTCGGCTTGTTGTTCGGCCAGATCCAGAATTATTAAATACCTACAGACCAACAGACTGTGACTCATAAAAGTCCGTCGGCGTTCAGTTTGCATTTCTGCAAGAGAGGTCCTTCTCACCTGCGACTATTTTAGAGTTTCTGTCGCTGTAATGGCTGAGCTTGTTCTCTGAGACGAAGTTGTGTTTGATTGAAAAGGCGTCTCAGTTGCTCTTACAGCTCTCTGGCTTTCGGCTTGTTCCTCCAATAGCAATTGCGTTTAAAAGGGCGTTTCAGTCACTCTCTGAGTAGCTTGGAGGGCGAACGGCTTGGCTCTCTAGTCTTTCCTGGCTTTAAGAAAATGTCTCATCAGCTCTCAAATTTACTTGTCGCTCCGGTTGTGCTTGCCTTTTTAATGCGGCATGAACGGAAGATTCCGAGGATTGAGCAGTAATTTTTGCTCGGGCTCGCAATGAGCTTTTGGTTGTGTGTTGGACCTGCGAGATATTCTAAAATTGAAAAACGTAACCTACCTACCCTCATTAAAACACACCGGAAATACCTCTAACGAAAAAATAAACAGTACTGAGGGACAAACTTAACTTTGCCGTTGAAAAACTGTTGTCTACATACATCGACATAGGTCACGGTTAGTTTAGCAACTAACCTCTTCCTTCAGTCAATCATCGACTACACGCATTAAACAAAGCAATTTTACTGTTAAGACAGTTCTGCGCTGTGATCTTATGAGGAGTTACCTTTCCATATCTCCGAAGTTCATCATCAGATCATGACAGTATTTATTTGGGACCAATTCGAAAAAATAAACAATAAAAGAATCATCCAAATCAATTTACAATTAGCGGAGTAATCGCAGAGTATGCTTCATTGACAGAGCGTAGGTTCACCTTTATTCTTCCATGCATCCTCTATGAATGCGTTTACACCTGTCAGTGTCAGTGATGACAGTGTCAGTTACGCAGTTTTTCTGTATCCCTGACAACGTATATAAAGTGGGTCACAGACAAACGCGAAATGCTGTGGCGGCCGCGTCAATTGCAAATTTTAACAACCGGCCGCGTGTGCTGCTTTGTAAAATGACGCCAAATATGGAAATTGTAATAGAAATAGTTGAATTTAAATAATAATTTAAATTTAACTCACACTTCTCTATTCCTAAGAGTAATATGCGATGCTAATGATAATATAGGTAGAGATAAACTATTATACCTTGACGCTTCCCTCCATATTACCATTTCAATGTGTGTAGTCACATTCGTATGAAAGACTTTGTGAGTAATCGTCTTCAGTAGCAGGCTAGGATATTTTTTGTCAACTAATCATAAATAGCCGACCGCGCCAGACGACGTACCTCTCATTTTCATAAAGAATTTCAGTGCAGCGCCATACTAATAATAATAAGTAATTTTTGACGCCGCTAGTCCGACAACAAAACGCTGATTTGTTTTGTCTCGAGAGCCGTCTCAATACGCACACATGCGTTGTGAGTATTTTTAATACTATTAAAAACAAACGTTTTGAATTGTGGAAGGGCGCGTCATGTTTCACTCAAGTGTTTAAATAAACGGTTTTCCTACCTTTTTTCTTATCTTCTGAGAGGACTAATGAGTCATGAGAGTAATAAGACAACGTTACGGTTAGCCATATTGACTGACGTCCGATTGCGACGTCCGATTGTCCGATTGTAGCACAATCACCACGCTAATGACACTTCAGGCCGCCACTGTGACCGCGGTGGTGTGTTTTTAGAGCGTTAGGAGCCGCGGCCTGTGGTTTGCCGTAACCGCAAGTCCGTCCGTCTGGAAGCCACTTTATGCAAAATGTCAGGATACTCTTCAGCGGTTTTGGGCATGAAAAATTATTAAACAAACAACTTTCGTACTCCTAGGTTGTTTACTTGAAACTGGTCTATCGACAGTGTAGACTCATAATGTATTACATGCTTAATCTTAAAATTTAATCATGATCCGATAGACACGTGGCGCCATCTACTGTCATAAGGACGTTTTTGTGATTTCCCTCGGGAATAGTACTTTTTTTCGGGATTAAAGGTACCCTATGTTCGTCCCTGTACACCTGGCAACGTATATGCAAAATTTCAGGATGATCGGTTCAGTGGTTTAGGCGTAAAATGGTAGCAAACAAACAAACAAACTTACTTTCACATTTATAATATTAGTTAGGATGTATCAATTTAAAATTCAGACGAGTTTTTTTTGGGGTAGCGATAGAGGATTTGTAGAAAAATTTAGTATTAAGAAGAATTTCAGAAAGTAGGTAACTGTATGTTGGACATATCTGAACCACAATTTTGTTGTTCCGGATATGGCTGCCGGATATGACTACCTCGTCGTTCTAGTCGCAAGCGCGACTGCTGTGCATGAGGTCTTGGGTTCGATTCCCAGGTCGGGCAAAGTGCAGCCTCTGAGTCTGGATTTGTGCCCGGTTGATGGCAATAGGCTCGCCCCCTACTAGATGGGACTAAAAACATAACTGGCGAAATGTGGGTGTACTAATGGGTACACCTCTGCCTAACCCTTCGGGGATTACAGGCGTGATGTTATGTTATATGGCTGTTTGTGTATGTGACTTTATATGTCTGTTAACACGCTCACAATACAGGGGAAAAATTCTAGAATGGAGCAAAGTATTTTTGAAACAAAAAAAAAATGTCCATGGGTCACTAACCGGGAACTATAAAATCCCGAGTAAATTCAATCACATACTTTCGAAAAACTCACTGAAACTCAAAAATTGCTAGAAATCCTCCCAACTTCATTTTTCCACTGAACATAATAAACTTTTGACGTAGTTACGTATATTTCCATTCATAAATGAAACTCTAATCTGCGGTTGACAGCAAACATCTTATCTTATGTCCGATCTTAAGGGTCGACAGTGTTATGTGTTTTATACTTATAAAGGTACCCCTTGACAGTTATGTTCTTCTTTTAGTTAATAATATTTTCCCGACTTTATTTGAAATCAGTCTCAATGGTGTCTAGCCATGTACGCAGGTGTGTGCGCAAACACGGGTGCACTCCCTCTGCCCTCACTCTCTAAGTCCGATCGGATGGTAAACCGACATGATCAGGAAGGGATCAGGCGCAGGACCAACAGCTTTACGACCGAGATTTTCCAACTCCAGGCGGCAACTGAAGAATTCTTAATGAAAACCCCATTGATTCTTTGTTCGACTTTGGAATCGAACCCAAGACCTCACGCTCAGTAGTCGCACTTAGTTTACGACCATGAAACCTAGACAAGCACTTAAATATTTAAAAATATAATTTTTACATCAAAACAAACCGTTAAATACCAAAATCCTTTCCATAAAACTATGTAAAAATTCGCTTACGGAAACATTTTTCAAACCTCTAAAATGTCACTTAACAAGCATTATCTTAAAGGGAAGTTATGCGCCCTTAACCTTGCCCGCCCTTGACTTGCAATCAATTCTGTTACCCGGGTATGTTGCCAACAGGTTTTACGGTTCATTTTATTGCCCGGATTTGCCCGGGTCGCGGATATCCTCAAGCTTCCTTGTCGCCGACAAAAACAAGTTTTCAATAAATAAGACTGTTAGGGTTGCGTTCGATTCGGTCGGATTATGTTATAATGTAATGGTGTCGGGTGTATGAGGGTTAAGATGTTCCGGAACCGAGTGTTTTTGTCGGGTTTTGTCTATGTGAACTAGGTTATGGTTTAGTGATTATCAATAACTTATACATACGTGGTCGCAAATTGCGAATGAGGTTTGATTGCCAGGTCGGTGTGTTTTGGTGTTTTTCCATCAGGAATTTCTCAGTAACAGCCTCGCAGTCTGGATTTGTGCCCGGTTAATGGCAATAGGCTTGCCCTCTATTACATGGGACTTAAACATAACTGGCGAAATCTGTGTGTATTCATGAGTACACTTCTGCCTAACCGTTCGGGAATTATAGGCGTGATGTTATGTTATGTTAAGAGTATTGCTTATTGAGGTTATAAAAATAAACTAGTTTTTAAATTATAAGGGTAGGATAATATAAGAAACGCAATGTTAAAAATTGTACAGTTGTACGGAACCCTTCGTGTGCGAGTCGGACTGACAGTTGACCGGTTATTATTTATTATTAGAAATTCTATAAATCGAGATCAAAATTTTGTGCAACATAAGAAAATATCGTTTCATTCCCAATTCCACTTTGTCATCTCTCCTTCGGAAATGATACTGAGCAAATAATATCCACATTCGAGCAACTCAAGCCTTTCTGCAGGAACGGAGATAAGGTTGATCGAGAACCTTCTATAACAATTTGAACTTAGTACCTCGATGTTAGTAAATAATAGAAAAGGGAAGTTTTTTCATTTTCGTTTACTCTCGCCTTGAGTACAAGATTAGAAGTCTCGAAGGAATGATTTTGCTGTTAATATAAGTTTTAAAAAGTTGTCTCGTGAAGTCTAGATAAGTCTATAAATTGGGAAGAGAAAATAAAGAAAAGTTCATGCCATTTTTAATTGTCTTAATAAGCCCGTACTCCGTCGCTTTTGGGTAAAGATGAACCAATTACTATTTCCAGCACGAAAGATATTCGCCTACGCCCTTAGTGACTACAAACATAATCATTATGGACTGTTGTGTCAGGACTCCCACAGTCCCCTCCACTGTCACCTATCTTTTTTGATTTCGCCGGTGGTATCTTTTGGCGGGACGAAGGTGGTACAGAAATTATCAGATGGGGTAAGGAACTCTTTCTTTGCGCCGCCTCGAACCAATCCTCCCGATTTGCGTCGTTCTAGTCCGACGTCAGCGGTGTCAACAATCTTTGGGCACCCATAATTGGGATAACGCTGATTTTGTATTCAGTGTTCTTATACAGAAAATTAGGTTCTGTCCACTACTTCGTCCGCATGGTTATTTTCACCCACGTTTGGTTACTACTCTGCTCCCGTGAGTCGAAGCGTGTTGTTTTGTAGTCTATATTATTTCTCATTAATTTGGCTATCATATACAAGAAAAGAATTTTCCAATATATCCAATACGACTTGGAATTTCAGAGTAGCGCGTTTAAACAAATAAATAATCTTTTAACCATGTATGAACGATTTTACGACTGAGTGACATACGATTATTTGTCTATTAAATAATAACAATCGCTACAAGATACAAGCTAACATGTTGTTCCAACATTCTCGCGAATCCACGCTTCACGAAAATCGTGTCAACGCATCTAATTTCCAATTAAGCGAAAATGATTGTAACGTTATCGCAATCAAGGCTTAAACCGCAACGACCAACAGCATCTAAGCCGAACTTACCTAACTGAATAGTTTCAATCTCAAACGGGATTATCTTCAAACAATGGAGCCGCAGCTTCTTTGTAAATCTTGAGCGTTTACAAATCCTTATTACAAGGTTTGAATGAGATGAAGAGAAACTGCAAATCTAATGAAATTGTCTAGTGGTTGTGACGCGTGTGTGCATGTTTGGAATTCGTTTGTTTTATGAACTTAATTTTTAACCCCCGACGCAAAAAGAGAAGTGTTTTACGTTTGGCCGTGATGTGTGTATGTCTATCTGTGGCACCGTAGCTTTTAAACGGGTGAACCGATTTGGGTGCGGTTATTATATTTAAAAGCAGGTTTTCTAGAGGTGGTTCTTAGAAATCTTAGTCATGCTTATCAAAATCGGTTCAGTCTGTAATATACAGATTTTGATTTTGATTGATTTTAATTGATTTTGATAAACAGACTGCCTCGTTGTTCTAGTGGTCGCAAGCGCGACTGTTGTGCATGAGGTCTTGGGTTCGATTCCCAGGTCGGGGAAAGTGTTATTGAGTTTTTCCATCAGGAATTTCTCAGTAACAGCCTCGGAGTCTGGATTTGTGCACGGTTGATGGCAATAGGCTCGCCTCCTATTACATGGGACTAAAAACATAACTGGCGAAATGTGGGTGTGGGCACACCTCTGCTTAACCTTTCGGGGATTACAGGCGTGATGGTATGTTATGTTTGATAAACAGGTAATTTCCTGGGATACAAGATATTTCCTGTATCAACAAGCAGGCCCGCTGATTTAGTTATGAGACAATAATATTATAAACCCGACAGTTTGTAAGCATTAATGGCTGGATGGATGTTTGTTCTGTTTTACACGCTAAAATGGCTGGACGGAGTGACCTGAGACACTCATATTGGTGTAGCTTAGCACAAAATATTGGATAATTTTTAACTCGTTTTTTATTCTTTACTAAGGACCCGTCCCGGCTTTGCACGGATGCAATGCATACAATTTCTTCTTGAATCACTCTATCTATTAAAAAAACCCGCATCAAAATCCGTTACGTAGTTTTAAAGATCTAAGCATATGTAGGGATAGACAGCGAGAAGCGACTCTGTCGATAACGATGATGGATAATTTAAAACTTTTACTGAATTCTAAAGTAAACTCAAACGAAGTCGCGAGCAAAAGCTACTTACTATCCCCATATCGTAATTTAAAAAAACGTGAATATGAAATGAAAATGAAAGGCCGGTTTCCTTTTTACCCAAAACCATGAGTAGATATTAGAGAAACCCTTACAAAATAAAATTGCAGCCATCAAAACAAATGGATTCGACCATTTGGTAGCTACATCAATTTCTGTGAAACTTATTTCTGTAGATAACACAAAAACCGAGAGCTACATTTTGGTCAGCTATTACAAGATTTTTTCGCGATTTTGTTATTAATCCACACCGACATTCGTGAATGTAACTCTGTCTGTCTGTTCGTTGTCTTTTCACGGCAAAACACTGAACCGATCGTAATAAAATTTCGCAAAGCTGTAGCTTAAGATCTGGATGTAAAGCAGCAAAAATGTTGTAGGTACTCCTCCTTAATCTAATATAAAGGAGGAGTACCCTCAAAATTTTTGCAATAATAATTAAAAAATTAGTCTAAGTATTTTTTTTTTTATTTTTAAGTTTTATATCTTACATATTTTCTGTTAAATTATGTGTAGCAGTACGATGGGATTGACATCGTCACATAAGTGTACGAAAAATCATTAAATAAATAAAGATTAAAAAAAGATCTGGTTAAGGACATAGAATTTTAATTACGACAATCGACATTCACACGGACGAAGTCGTGATCATAAGTTAGTAACTAATTTGTATTTCAAAGCTTGATAAAAAAAATTTGAAGCTGTTATTTTTGTTAAAAAATGATGTGAACACAGATAACAAAATAATATATTTAATAGCAACTAGCGCCACCTGCCATGTATTTGTGTAATATGCGATGAACGCTATGTTTAAAAATAAAACTTCAGTTGATTCCATGATTCCTTTGTTTTAATAGGTTATGGGCCCAGTCCCGCAAAAAAATATTTTTTACAATAGTAAAAAAACGTGATTAATCTCAGTGTGCTCGTTAAGATGTCTACAAATTATTTAGCCAACGTCCCGAAATTAAAAGGACGAGAAAATTACGATGACTGGTGTTTCGCGGCGGAGAACATTCTCGTGCTAGAAGGAATGGCGGACGCCATTAAAGCACCTTTAGCGTCAGCGGCTACTCCGGCTCAGATAGCAGACGATTCGAAGGCGAAAGCAAAACTAATATTAACCATCGATAGTTCCCTATACGTGCATATCAAAAAGGCAACTACAACTTATGACTTATGGAAGACGTTGAAGAACATGTTCGACGATTCAGGATATTCACGGAAAATTAGTTTGCTAAGAAACCTTATAAGCATACGCTTAGAAAACTGCGAATCTATGACCAGCTATGTCAGCCAGCTCATCGAAACAGCACAGAAACTGATTGGTACCGGTTTTGAGATTAATGATCAGTGGATTGGATCGCTTATGTTAGCTGGATTACCTGAGAAATTTGGACCTATGATAATGGCAATAGAACATTCGGGTATAAACATAAGTGCGGACTCCATTAAAACAAAGTTATTGGACATGAGTGCAGATTTTGAGGTTAAGTCGGAAGGTGCATTTGCTGCTAAAAATTTCCACAGGCGTAATGTTGGCAGTCATATAACGCAGAAGCAACATGGCGCTGGAGTGAACGAAGCGTCATCTTCGTCTGTTAATGTCAGCAGAAGTAATATGACGCGGAACAAAAGAATTCGTTGTTACAAGTGCAAACAGATTGGTCATTTTAAAAATCAATGTCCGGATGCAGAGAAAACGAAGACAAATGCATTTAGTGCAGTTTTTCTTACGAAAGAATTCAGTCAGTCAGACTGGCACTTAGATTCTGGCGCAAGCACACATATAGTTTCGAATGAAAACTTATTGTCTAATGTTTGTTATCAACCGAAGACTAAGGAGATTATAGTTGCAAATCAAACAGTCGTGGAAGTATTATGCTCAGGAGATCTGCAGATCACGACATGTGTCGGTAATAAGGAGTTTACTATAAATGTAAACAATGTCTTATGTGTACCTAACCTCACCACTAACTTACTATCAGTGAGTAGAATTATTGCAAGCGGAAACAAAGTGATGTTTAATGAGCATGGATGTTTAATAAACAACTCACGCAACGAATGCATTGGTGAGGCAGTTTTAAAAAATGGTGTGTACAAATTAAATGTTGTGAAGGCTGAACAAATGTTAGCAGCAGCGGTGAAAATCTCAGGCACGACTTGGCATAGGCGGCTAGGCCACATAAATGCCAATGATTTGAATAAGTTAAAAAATGGAGCAGTTGAAGGTGTTAGTTTTGAAAAATGTGACACTAGTAAGGCCAGTTGCATAGTTTGTTGTGAAGGCAAACAAACAAGGTTGGCATTTCCTCACAGCACTACCAGAAGTCAGGAGGTCCTGGAACTGGTTCACACAGACTTGTGTGGGCCTATGGAAAATATATCACTTGGAAAAGGCCCATAACCTATTAAAACAAAGGAATCATGGAATCAACTGAAGTTTTATTTTTAAACATAGCGTTCATCGCATATTACACAAATACATGGCAGGTGGCGCTAGTTGCTATTAAATATATTATTTTGTTATCTGTGTTCACATCATTTTTTAACAATTTTTAAGTGATTACAGTGTTACTTGTTCCTCATATATTTATCACCAGTTGCAATTCAATAGTTATTAGTTTTTAATATTTAATCCAATAATTACGCCACGGAGTTCAAAAGACAATCCTGGGTAATAAATTAAAGGTGTACCAACCTACCTACGTAGCTGTAAGTGTAATTAAGTGAAATTAATCATCGCCATATCGAAGAATTAATTAGAAAGCTTTTAAAATATTCAAACGCGCTTGCTTCCGGATATATTAAGGTAATATTTTCTTAACCATATATTATACAAGCCTATATTTTATATACATTACTAGTTGTAAGAGAAAATATTGAGGTCAATAGTCGAGACAAAAACTATCCTATCTTTCAAGTTGGCTCAAACTGCACATGGTGTGCAAAAATTAAAATCGGTTAAGTAGTTTAGGAGTCCTTACCGGACAAACAACGTGACGCGTTATTAATATATATTAAGACTAGCGACCGGCCAAGGCTTCTCTTTGATACAATGTAGATATACAATAAGTATAAACCTTCCTCTTAAATCACTCTGTCTATTGATGAAAACCGCATTAAAATCCGTTGCGTAGTTTAAAAGATCTAAGCGTACAGACGGCGGAAAGCGGCTTTGTTTTATACTATGTAGAGATAGGAAAAAAAGAGTGTTTGTTTATTAACTATTTTTAGAATAATATGGTTAGAATGTTTAAGTAATAAATCACAATGTAAATAGTTCGTTTTATATAAACAGTGGATTTTGTAAAAGTTTCTTGTTTATCAGGAACTAGGTTATGCTCGCGACTCCGTTTCTGAATATCGTTTATCACGATTTTCATTTAACGAGTAAAACATTGTTTTTTTCTACAATAGAAATAGCCAGCCGTTGAAAGTCTCGTCAAAATTGATTCAGCCGTTTCTAAGATTATCCGTAAAAAATGTATTTTCGTGTGTCGTGTAAACATTCATGTTTATTTTATCCGTTATTTTGACATTGCAAACACTTCATTCTTGTTTATTTTTAAATATGCACTAATCTAACACAAAACAATAATTATCTACAATCTACAACTATTTAAAGAATATGACATCGAAAAAAATCATATAGTTAACATTAATTTAACAACTAATAATTATGTGATGAAATCTGGACTTTATAATTACCGTTCTTAAGTCTGGAATCATTTGATTCAACATTTGAGTACAGTGGGCATAGCATGGTCGCGATATCGTAAAAGTGTTAGAGTCAATTTTCCAATGATAATACGACTATCCAATATAGCATTTCGGTTTAATTTATACGACAAGAAATAAATTAATATTGCCCATTAACATGAATAAAGCCTTCAAACTAAATAAATAGTTGAAAGTTGATAGACAGTTCAATCGTTTCTCTGGGACTCGTCGAGCTTCATTGCCTCGGCGCTTTTCTATTAGTTAACACTATTTTGACTTTCAGGAGAAGTGGCTCAGAATAGTGCAGCTTTACAAAAAAAAAAACTATACTAGCTGACTCAGCCACGCGTTGCTATGGCTTGAAGTAAGTAAAGATATTGAGTACTAGCTTTTACCCGCGGCTTCGCCCGCGTTTGTTTAGAATTTGACAATCAATTCGGGCTGTACTCGGCTTGTTGTTCGGCCAGATCCAGAATTATTAAATACCTACAGACCAACAGACTGTGACTCATAAAAGTCCGTCGGCGTTCAGTTTGCATTTCTGCAAGAGAGGTCCTTCTCACCTGCGACTATTTTAGAGTTTCTGTCGCTGTAATGGCTGAGCTTGTTCTCTGAGACGAAGTTGTGTTTGATTGAAAAGGCGTCTCAGTTGCTCTTACAGCTCTCTGGCTTTCGGCTTGTTCCTCCAATAGCAATTGCGTTTAAAAGGGCGTTTCAGTCACTCTCTGAGTAGCTTGGAGGGCGAACGGCTTGGCTCTCTAGTCTTTCCTGGCTTTAAGAAAATGTCTCATCAGCTCTCAAATTTACTTGTCGCTCCGGTTGTGCTTGCCTTTTTAATGCGGCATGAACGGAAGATTCCGAGGATTGAGCAGTAATTTTTGCTCGGGCTCGCAATGAGCTTTTGGTTGTGTGTTGGACCTGCGAGATATTCTAAAATTGAAAAACGTAACCTACCTACCCTCATTAAA
Organism: Hoplodrina ambigua; assembly: GCA_949774945.1. NCBI lineage: Eukaryota > Metazoa > Arthropoda > Insecta > Lepidoptera > Noctuidae > Hoplodrina > Hoplodrina ambigua. Next base: position 12,100,790 of record OX458967.1, read on the forward strand.
ACACACCGGAAATACCTCTAACGAAAAAATAAACAGTACTGAGGGACAAACTTAACTTTGCCGTTGAAAAACTGTTGTCTACATACATCGACATAGGTCACGGTTAGTTTAGCAACTAACCTCTTCCTTCAGTCAATCATCGACTACACGCATTAAACAAAGCAATTTTACTGTTAAGACAGTTCTGCGCTGTGATCTTATGAGGAGTTACCTTTCCATATCTCCGAAGTTCATCATCAGATCATGACAGTATTTATTTGGGACCAATTCGAAAAAATAAACAATAAAAGAATCATCCAAATCAATTTACAATTAGCGGAGTAATCGCAGAGTATGCTTCATTGACAGAGCGTAGGTTCACCTTTATTCTTCCATGCATCCTCTATGAATGCGTTTACACCTGTCAGTGTCAGTGATGACAGTGTCAGTTACGCAGTTTTTCTGTATCCCTGACAACGTATATAAAGTGGGTCACAGACAAACGCGAAATGCTGTGGCGGCCGCGTCAATTGCAAATTTTAACAACCGGCCGCGTGTGCTGCTTTGTAAAATGACGCCAAATATGGAAATTGTAATAGAAATAGTTGAATTTAAATAATAATTTAAATTTAACTCACACTTCTCTATTCCTAAGAGTAATATGCGATGCTAATGATAATATAGGTAGAGATAAACTATTATACCTTGACGCTTCCCTCCATATTACCATTTCAATGTGTGTAGTCACATTCGTATGAAAGACTTTGTGAGTAATCGTCTTCAGTAGCAGGCTAGGATATTTTTTGTCAACTAATCATAAATAGCCGACCGCGCCAGACGACGTACCTCTCATTTTCATAAAGAATTTCAGTGCAGCGCCATACTAATAATAATAAGTAATTTTTGACGCCGCTAGTCCGACAACAAAACGCTGATTTGTTTTGTCTCGAGAGCCGTCTCAATACGCACACATGCGTTGTGAGTATTTTTAATACTATTAAAAACAAACGTTTTGAATTGTGGAAGGGCGCGTCATGTTTCACTCAAGTGTTTAAATAAACGGTTTTCCTACCTTTTTTCTTATCTTCTGAGAGGACTAATGAGTCATGAGAGTAATAAGACAACGTTACGGTTAGCCATATTGACTGACGTCCGATTGCGACGTCCGATTGTCCGATTGTAGCACAATCACCACGCTAATGACACTTCAGGCCGCCACTGTGACCGCGGTGGTGTGTTTTTAGAGCGTTAGGAGCCGCGGCCTGTGGTTTGCCGTAACCGCAAGTCCGTCCGTCTGGAAGCCACTTTATGCAAAATGTCAGGATACTCTTCAGCGGTTTTGGGCATGAAAAATTATTAAACAAACAACTTTCGTACTCCTAGGTTGTTTACTTGAAACTGGTCTATCGACAGTGTAGACTCATAATGTATTACATGCTTAATCTTAAAATTTAATCATGATCCGATAGACACGTGGCGCCATCTACTGTCATAAGGACGTTTTTGTGATTTCCCTCGGGAATAGTACTTTTTTTCGGGATTAAAGGTACCCTATGTTCGTCCCTGTACACCTGGCAACGTATATGCAAAATTTCAGGATGATCGGTTCAGTGGTTTAGGCGTAAAATGGTAGCAAACAAACAAACAAACTTACTTTCACATTTATAATATTAGTTAGGATTATTGAGGTCCATTATCGAGATAAAAATTATAACTGTTTTAAGTTTGACCAAATTACGCACAGTAAGCCATTTGTCATAAAAATCCACTATCTGTATCCTAGCTGTAAGTTTTCTTAAGAAATAAAATAAAATAAATAAAATTGTTGAGTACTTTAGGAGTCCATCCCGGATAAACAACGTGACGCGTCATTTATATAATAATAATAATATATACATTTTATACATATATGTATATTATGTGCCAAACTGGCATACTAAATTCTTTTTTTTTTAGAATATGACTTTCAAAATTGCTTTTTATTGGTCTTATTGAAATAAATTATTTTACTTTGGGCATAACACAGCGTTCATAGCATCGTCGGTATAGTACAGTGTAATGGACAGATTCCTTAATCCGTGCGTTCATGCCAGGCCCTCAGAAATTTATGTCATCATCATCTGCCTAGCCTTTTCCCAACTACGTTGGGGTCGGCTTCCAGTCTAACCGGATGCAGCTGAATACCAGTATTTTACATGGAGCGACTGCCTATCTGACCTCCACAATCCAGTAACTGGGTAATATGATACCCCTAGGTAAGACTGGTTTGTCAGACTTTCGGGCTTCTGACGACCCGTAACGACTGTCAAAGATCCACGTATGACAGCCGGGACCAACGGCTTAACGTGCTTTCCGAGGCACGGAGGAGTCTCGGTGTGTAAAGATGGTCACCCATCCACGAACCAACCCCGGCAAGCGTAGCTTAACCTGACGGATCGACCCGTGCGGCTGTTATTAGGTACTTAGCCACGAGCTCCTCCCAAAAATCCCGAGCCCTCAGAAATTTATGTGTCGAACTTTAATAATACATCCAATCAAAAAATGTGTAAGCCGGAGCAGGAAGCCAGTTTCAAACCAAAGTAATCAATCTTTTAGAAATATGAATCGATCATTATTTTAGAAATAAACAACCATTGTGAGTGGGCCCTCGTTCTTTATGAAATAATGTATAATATCTTTTGTGTAGGCGGCTATAACGTTCGCATACATACCTATGTACTTTTTGATCGATGGTGTTCTGATTGATATGCTTAATATTATGGGGATTTTCAAGGATATTTATTTTTAGAATAGATTTCTCTCTATTCCACTGGCTCTAGCTAAGAGATATAGATGTAGAGATTATTTTAATGGTCCTTAATCTTTTGACTACCACAGTCATGTATAGATGACAATCCAAGATGTGTCCAGCACGCCACGGTCACGCCAACATGACAGACTTTAAATACGTAAATAAAGCTCATAACTCACATTGTTTTTAATTCGTTTAACGTAAAACACTTGAACACATTTTAGCTTAATGTTAAAGCGTACTGAATACATTATCCTCATCAATAATACACGTGTTGAAACATGTTCAGAACGTAATTATAATTTAATTTGTTTGAGACTACGGATTGATGGTTCATATTGAATACCAGAGACATGAGCGCGCTTGCGTAAAATTATTTAATTACAGTTGTTTTTCGATTTGGGAATACGTATATCCCTTCTTCTCATTTTAGTCTAATTATTATACGACAAGCAAATACATTGATTAATATGGGTGTGCTTGTGCCGAACAGCCCTGTTGGTTTCATGGTCGCGAGCATGATTTCTGAGCCGGGGTTCCTGGGTTCAATTAGCAGATCAGGCAAAGTGTTAACTATAGGGTTTCTTCATTTAAAAAGATTCTCAATAGCAGCCTGAAACCTGGAAGTTTGTGGTATAACAGCTCCATGACTTACTGTTGCTCTGGGCTGTCATTCGTAGATCTTTGACAGTCGTTAAGAGCAGTCTGAATCCCGAAAGTCAGATAACATGTCTTACCAAGGGGTATCGTTTTACCTACATAGTAATTTGCGTTAAGTATGAATAAAATATCATAGGCAAGTGTTCCAATTGTGACAACAAAAAAGTATTGGTAATTGTTATCTTTATTATAAGCACTCTGATTAAACCGAGCACATCACTGGCTATATATATATATTTTACTATATAACATCACGCCTGTAATCCCCGAAGGGTTAGGCAGAGGTGTACAAATCAGTACAACCACATTTCGCCAGTTATGTTTTTAGTCCCATGTAATAGGGGGCGAGCCTTTTTTGGTAATAGAATTTCACATCTTGGAGTCAGTATATAAAATAATATTTTAGAAGTAGATTTTACTTAGCACGCCTTTTTCCCATGGGGGTAGGCAGAAACTACAGAACGCCACCTGCTACGATCCTTATATACTCCTTTCGACTCATCTACGTTCAAACATCTCGTCATACAAGCACGCCGGTTACGAGTACTCCGCACCTGACCTTTCTGAAGGACGTCACCAATATGGTCAGTGTATCTCTGCCATATAAATGCCTTTTGTTAATCGTCTTTAACTCATCCTCTCAACATGACCAAACCATCTAAGCATAGCCTTTTCGAAAGCGTGATTATGAAGCGTTATGTATGTATTTTTTTAGCAGCAAGTTGGCAGATTTTTATAACCTTCTAGGTTAAAAATTTCATTCGTCAAAAATATAGTTTGTATCCAGAACATAGGTACATCAGTGCAATATTGAATAGTCTGAAACAAATCGCTCCATTTATATGGGACTAATATTAAAACGTGGAGCATCTGACACAGATGTGTTGTCTAACAAACAAACGAGCATCGCAAATGTATTACGTAAAAGTTCAGTTACCGAACACGTGACGTCAGAGAGTGCATGATACAGATAAATATTTAAGAACAATGGACATTTTGGAACGAATTTTCATGAGGGGTAAAATTTGATTTAAGAAGAAACTATCACTGTTGCCTTATATTGAACTAGCTCTTCTTTTGCTCGTGACTTTTTCCGCGTGGTTTTTTCACCCATTTTCTCCATACAAACTTTGGACCCCCGTTTTATCTTCTCAGGGGATACATTTTGGAAAATCCGCTCTTAGCTAACGACTACTAATCATACTATATAACATCACGCCTGTAATCCCCAATGGGTAAGGCAAAAGTGTACTCATTAGTACACCTACATTTTGCCAGTTATGTTTAAGTACCATGTAATAGGGGGCGAGCCTATTGCCATCAACCGGGCACAAATCCAGACTCCGAGGCTGCTACTGAGAAATTCCTGATGGAAAAACCCAATAACACTTTGCCCGACCTGGGAATCGAACCCAAGATCTCGTGCTCAGCAGTCGCGCTTTACGACCACTAGACCAACGAGGCAGTCATACTAATCATACTAATTTCGTCTTTTCGGTTTCCGATATTTCGTGATGAGTGAGTGACCTTTGTTTGTTTGGAGAAAAGACCACCCGCATTTCCTCTTAACGCGGCTTGCGGTAGGAGTTTATTAGCAGAAGTCGTCTCGCAGGGTAAGTTGTCATTATGCCCCATTCAGGCGACCTTTCCTCTCTTTCTCTTGCTATTTATTATCTGTAGCTTTGTTCCTTATTTTTAATTTTATAAATTCATTACTTTTAAGGAGAAATTTGCCTAAAATTCCTTTATTTACCTACATTTTTGAATTGGCTATCGGTACCCCCTGTGAGGCACGGGCCTCGGTTTAAGGCGTTTATGGGGGAGTACAGCAAGGGCAGACTGGATAGGATCTCGATTATTTAGAGACGAATTTAAAACTACAGCCACAAGCTTAGCGGCGCGGGCTGGTTTTACTAAGTGAACTAACGGTAATGACTTTGAATACGCCACAGTAGAAATAGTGGGCTATTTATTAGCCTGACTATGATATCAAAGATAATCTCTCTTAACTTTTTATAAAGCCTACATAAAGCCAGTCTTCTTAAACAGACTATGCCTATTTCTACTTTATATTAAGAATGCGTGAGACGTTTGTAGCGAACAATAAAACGGCAGTTAACAGCAAACCAACTATGTCAGAACATGGTTACTACTATACGTGTTAACTGCGACCTCGTTTACAAGTACTATCTAGTTTTATTTACTAGGTACTAGATCCTGTATATCTTTGGCGAACAATCAAAAACGCGGAACTATAAAGAAACGTTTAAGGGTAGAAACAGTAGCTTGCCCTGTTTTGTATCTAGTTACTTACTGTATTCCAATTCATTTTTATTTTCGAAATTTTATGCAAATACGAGAAGAGAATGCAATTAAATGATGACATAACTTGTCATCATTTTTTTCTTCTTGTAAATAAATAAAATAAAATTCATTTATTTCAGGCAAGACCAGCTGTAGCTAAAAAGATACAAAATAAACAATAGAGAATGAAAAATAATAAAAATGTAATAAATGCAAAAAAGTTAACGTCTTGGCGGGGGCACTGCCGTGCCCCCCAATTAAAATGAAAATTAAATGTCACTGAATTAGGATTAAATAAAATTACAAAAATACTGCTATAGAATACAAAATGTCAACGTAATTAAAACAAACAATAAAATATGTAAACAGTAAAAAATGTATAAAATCAATAAAATTAAGATTAAAACACCAAATTGGTGACGGAAATTAAATACAAATAAATCAATAAGATGACTAACTACTAAACTGAACTGAACTGAACTGACTAACTAAAAAATAAATAACTGTTTCGTCATGCAAGCATGACGAAACAGTTATTTATTTTTTATTTTTTTCAGTACAGTTTACTACCAGTATTTTACATGGAGCGTCTGCCTATCTGACCTCCACAACCCAGTAACTGGGAAATACGATACTCCTTGGTAAGACTGGTTGTCAGACTTTCGGGCTTCTGATGACCCGTAACGACTGTCAAAGATCCACAAAGACAAATCTTTTACAAAAATAGTGAAATTCTAACTTTTAACACAGTTACAGGTCAGGGCCTCGCTATTTTTGTAAAAGATTGGTATTGCCAATAATTTTAATAAGATTATTTTTATTATTACCTCGTGTCTGGAGCCTATTAGGGCAAACAGTTCAATGACCGGAAATCTTTAAACATCATGTTGGCGCTGTCTGTGATTTCCATTCGTTCAGTCAACAAATTAATATCGATCTGTAGTACAATAACAAAAACACCAAGGAAACAGGGCTTTGTAGTACAAGTAGAACATATAAGAAATACGAGACAACATTACAAAAGGCACAAATACGGCTATACTGTTGAATACAATAGATCTCTGTCACAATAATGTCTTGGTGTTTCTGAATGGTATCCTTTTGTGGGTTGCGTATGGGACATCTGTCACCTATGTACTTAACATTATATTAGAATATGTTGATCTAGACCCCATTAAGTTGTTACTGAATGATGGAATTCGAGTTTGCTTTTTGGTAGATGCAGAATCGAGCGAAGAATTAACCGTAAAAATATTCGATTCAAGTGAATTTTGGAATTGAAAATAATTATGTTTGTTTTAAGCACTTTGATTTAGTTTTATATTGAAGCACAGTTTTTTCTATCCATTTACGTAAATAAAGCCTGAAAGCCAAAGCGAAACTGACTTTTTCAGACACTTCCAACAATTCTCATTATACATTTTAATCAATTTACACAAAACCTATATCCTAACTAATATTATAAATGCGAAAGTAAGTTTGTTTGTTTGTTTGCTACCACTTTACGCCTAAGCCACTGAACCAATCATCCTGAAATTATGCATATACGTTGCCAGGTGTACAGGGACAAACATAGGGTACTTTTAATCCCGAAAAAAAGTACTGTTCCCGAGGGAAATCACAATAACGTCCTTATGACAGTAGATGGCGCCACGTATCTATCGAATCATGATCAAATTTTAAGTTTAAGCATCTAATACATTTTGAGTCTAGACTGTCAATAGATCAGTTTCAAGTAAACAACCTAGGAGTACGAAAGTTGTCTGCTTAATAATTTTTCATGCCCAAAACCGCTGAAGAGTATCCTGACATTTTGCATAAAGTGGCTTCCAGACGGACGGACCAGCGGTTGCGGCAAACCGCAGGCCGCGGTTCCAACCGCTGCAAAAACACATCACCGCGGTCACAGTGGCGGCCTGAAGTGTCATTAGCGTGGTGTTTGTGCTATAACCGGATGTCAGTCAATATGGCTAACCGTAACGTTGTCTTATTACATTCATGACTCATTAGCCCTCTCAGAAGATGAGAAAAAAGGTAGGAAAAAAACTGTTTATTAAACACTTGACGTGTGATGTACTTATCTATATTATCATTAGCATCGCATATTACTCTTAGGAATAGAGAAGTGTGAATTAAATTTAAATTGTTATTAAAATTAAACTATTTCTATTACAATTTCTATATTTTACAAAGCAGTACTCGCGGTCTGTTGTAAAAATTTGCAAAAGACGCGGCCGCCACAGCATTCCGCGTTTGTCTGGGACCCACTTTATTTACGTTGTCAGGGATACAGAAAAACTGCGTAACTGACACTAACATTACTGTGTCGTCACTGACACTGACGGGTGTAAACACATTCATAGAGGAAGTATGGAAGTATAAAGGCGAACTTATAACACGACCCGTCAGTGAAGCATACTCCGCGATTACTCCGCCAATTATTGTGAATTAATTTGTATGATTCTTTTTTTTTGTTTGAGAGTTGTTTTTTTCCGAATTGGTCCCATATAAATATTGTCATGATCTGATGATTAACTTCGGAGATCTGAAACGGAACTCCTCATATGATCACAGCAGGGCTGTCGTAACAAGTAAAATTGCTCTGTTTAATGCGTGTAGTCGATGTCTGACTGAGAAAGAGCTTAGTTGCTAAACTAACTGTGACCTATGTCGATGTATGTAGACAACAGTTTTTCAACGGCAAAGTTAAGTTTGTCGTTCAGTACTGTTTCTTTTTTCGTTAGAGGTATGTTCGGTGTGTTTTAATAATTAGGGTAGGTAGATTAATTTCTTTTTTTTTCAAATATCTCGCAGATCCAACTCAGGCAAAAGCTCATTGCGAGCCCGAGCAAAACTTACTTCTCAATCCCAGGAATCTTCCGTTCATGCCGCATTAAGAAGGCAAGACAACCGGAGCGACAAGCAGCTTTGAAAGCTGATGGGACATTTTCTTATAGCTAGGAAAGACTGGAGAGCCATGCCCGCCAAGTTTCTCTGAGAGTGACTGAGACTCCCTTCCAAACGCAATTGCTTTTGGTGGAACAAGCGGAAAACCAGAGAGCTGTAAGAGCAACTGAGACGCCTGTTCAAACACAACTTCGTTTCAGAAAACAAGCTCAGCCATTACAGCGTCAGAAACTCCAGAACAGACGCGAGAAGGACCTCTTATGCAGAAATGCAAACTGAACGCCGACGGACTTTTATGAGTCACAGTTGGTCCGAATTTAATAATTCTGGATCTGGCCGAACAACAAGCCGAGTACAGCCCGAATTGATTGTCAAATTCTAAACTAACGCGGGCGAAGCCGCGGGTAAAAGCTAGTAAATTATATATCTAAATCTTCCTCATGAATCACTCAATCTATTGGTGAAAACCGCATGACAATACATTCAATAGTTTTTGGTTTATTGCAAACAGAAAATAGACGCTAGTATAGTGTCAATATGGTTCCGCGCAATAAAATTAAAACCCGTAATTACCACCGACATTCACGCGAAGTGGCAAACATAAGGTAGAAAATAATAAATAATTTCCCCTTAAAGAGTAATTTTCGTTTAAAATATTCACATCGTAAACAAACGATAAAACACTGAATTTTTACGGTGATTTAACATCGCGACTTTCAGAACCCCCACACCATACAATTTGCGTCACCATAACATTATTTTCTTTTGTTAGTTTTTCCACACCATAAACTAAGATACTTTTTCAACTTTTCGCATATATTTGTAACTACTTTTACCTTTGGCTTCACTTTGATCACATGTAGAATCAACAAGAATAATGTAAACAGGATATTTTTTAAACCTAATTTAAAAGAGTGCCGTGGAGTTTCATGCTCGATCTTCTCCAAAGAGGCCTACCTCCGTTTTGGAACGAGCAACTAGCTTCAACTTTCGGACTAACTGATCGATTCCTTGACGATTCAAAAGTGCCTGTAAATGGTCTAATTGAAATAAATGTTTTGACTTCGACTTGCCTAAAAACTATAGCCACATTTTGTTCATGCAAATCTTTGTCCTTCACCAAATAAGATCAAGATAAAGTATATTTTTGTTAATTTTACCATAATCGATTTAGTAGTTTTGGCGAAAAACTTGCCAAGTACACAGCCTGATAGATTTTCTTTATTTTCTAGTGTTAGTGAGAATGTGTTAACAAAAAAGCGAATGGTTCTATCTATTTCAACGTTATTGTTATTCGTTGTGATAAGTTTTTATGTAGGCACGCCATTGCCCGCCCTTCCCCTTGACTGGCCTTGACTCCATGTTAAATAGCGTTCCGCAGGATATCAGGATGTTTGGGGACGAAGGACAAAGGTCATTGACATGAGAGATGACGTAGGTATTGTATTAACTTGTGTGTTTGTTATTGTGGCGTGATTCCGCATGGTTTCCCTGATGGTAAAACTTAAGAGTGAAAATAAAAGCGTTATTAATCTTTTACAGAGAAGTTAAAATTTTAAATGACAGATGCGTCTACAACGTAACCTCACGCCTGTAGTCCCCGAAGGGTTGGGCAGAGGTGTACCCATTAGTACACTCACATTTCACCAGTTATGTTTGTTTATGTCTCATGTACGCTGCGGTCTAGTTGTCGCAAAGCGTGACTGCTGAGTATGAGGTCTTGGGTTCGATTCCCAGGTCGGGCAAAGTGTTATTTGGTTTTTCCATCAGGAATTTCTCAGTCGCAGCCTCGGATTCTAAATTTGTGCCCGGTTGATGGCAATAGGCTCGCTGTTTGACAATTCAAAAGTAACTGTAAATGGTCTAATTAAAATAAATGTTTTGACTTTAACTTTGAAGTAATTAGTCACGTCACGACTCTCTAAAACAATAATTTGTAAAGGCAACCCACCACCTTTTGAGTTCTATTTAGTTTAATTTAAAGTTGAACCACAGAAGTTCGATTTCAATTGAAATCAACAAGTTCAAGTAATGTTTCGATTTTGTTGAGAATGTTGTTAAAATAATTATTTGTTGAAGGCATCACTCGTGCGTGTGTTCAGTTATTTCTGGCATAAGTAGGCAGATATAGGGTAACGCCGTGATCCGGAAATAATTTGAATTAACCAGTCCGATGAAGCTGATTGAGTAGATTGCGACATCGAGTGTGTTACAAGAATAAATAAACTTTAACGTTTGTGACTAAGGTTGAATTTGCAACAGAGAAAATGATTTGTTAATGTCGTGATGGCGGTAGTTAAGATATGCTTAGGCATAGGCCAGTGCCCATGTGACTTTTTAGATTCATTAGTCGTTTTTAAGCAAATGGACGTCGCCAGCCCGGGTTGGGTTCAGGTCTGATATCACCAATCCGTATGTGATGAGGACTTTGCCTGCAGAGGGACAATTATAGGCTGGTATGACTCATCCGTGGCTTGAAAAGCATAAAACCGTTAATCTCTCCCCTATTATGCTGGGTGGGACGGCAGTCCCATCAGACTATGAGAGTTAAGGAAGACGGAATGCACCTGAATTTGCGCACACACTTTTGAAATATAATATAACCTGCGTGCTTTCCTAATTTCTTTTTGGCCACCGTAATCGAAATTCCGTCGGGAAGATATTATTAATACTCGGTTGTAACTTTTTTTTTCATGTTACTTAGAGAGAGTTCCCTTTAGATTTAACATCCACCGTGATGAGAAGAATGATTTGCACGATTGCTTTACCAAGTGCTAACTGACCTGGTTGCGCCGGACTTTTTGAATCACAGTACGATTAAAAAAGAACGCCAGGAAGGCTCCTTAATATTACTGAACAACATAACGTTGATTATAATTAACAAGTTAATTAAAACTTTAACACCAAAGCCTTAGATGCAAATTCTAATTGCACTAACTCTAAAAGTTCCACCAATCAGACGCGGTTTCCGTTTTATTGCCCAGTAGTACTGGCGACGACCAAATAATGTTCGCTACGGTTTTAAGATTCAACCATAAAGCAAAGTTCATCTTGACAGACAATAGAATGTTTATTGCAAACGATTTTAACTTTTACAAGTGCGTTGACCGAAAGTGCTGGATGTTTACTCTTTATTTTCAATTTTAAGTGATGAGTTGAGATGCTTCGTTGCGATGGAGAAAATCTTGCTAGTAAATCAAAATTCGTAACATTCAGACGAAAATAACCACTTAATTTGATTGCGGCTGCATGGTAAGATTTTATACAGGGTAATTGAAAATTTACCCAAAACGTGAAAAGGGGTCATTGTATTCATCATTATGAATAACTTTTACTATGGGATGAACCCTGAAATAATGACAAAAAAAAAACAGCTGTTCCCTACAAATATGCTACATAACAAGATCGTAATGGGGATCAGCTGTTTTTTTTATTATTTCAGGTTTGGTCCCTTAGTAAAAGTTGTTCTTAATGACGAGTACAATGACCCCTTCTCAGGTTTCGGGTAAATTTTTCAATTACCCTGTATATCAAACACTACGTACGTTTTGCGACTTCGTCCTTGTATCTTTTTTTTTTCGAAATAAAATATAGCCTGTGTAGCTCGCTGATAATGCAGCTTTCGATAGGTGAAAGAATTATTAAAATTGGTTTGGTAATTTTTGAGTATATCCATAACAAACAAAAATATTATTCCTACGGCATCAACTAAGTCCTTATCAGTGTCGATGGGACAAGTGCCTAAAAGGTGATAACAATTAAATGGTATGGCTATGGAACGGACATCGTTACGAAAACTTCCATTGATTCAGTTTATTATTTTAGATAACCACAGCGTAAATACAATAATTAAAAGTTTAGAAGTTTGAATAAGATTCCATGCGGCGTAAACCATTTTCAAGTCCTTATTTTTTTATCAGTGTACCGATTTTTTTAAACTTCATACGCATAAGCAAGATACATAGGTCTAAAAAATCAGAGTTATAACATTTTCTAAATGTCTTATTTCAAAAAAGATCAAGATACTTTCATTGAATCCATTATGATATTGAAAATTATCAGTAAATTAATGAAGGGAATATTAGTAGCATCACTACTATCTGTATATAATTATACTGTTTATACCAGCCACCAAAGCGTTCTGACACTGCTTAATACATCTATACTAATATAAAACGCGTCAAATCTGGAAGTGCCAGTTAGATTAAAAAAAGACGGGTTGCACTCCGGGAGTGCCGGCAGAAGTGAAAACTTGATTATTAACGTTGAGTATGTTTGATATTTTGGAATGGTTAGGGAATAATTTTGCACCAATTGCTTTATCAGTATAAAAGTACTATCATTTATGTGGTAGAATACAATATTCATTTATTGCGCTATCGTACACAAACATGACAAATTATATTACACTAGCTTTTACCCGCGGCTTCGCCCGCGTTTGTTTAGAATTTGACAATCAGTTTGGGCTGTACTCGGCTTGTTGTTCGGCCAGATCCAGAATTATTAAATACCTATGGACCAACAGATTGTGACTCATAAAAGTCCGTCGGCGTTCAGTTTGCATTTCTGCAAGAGAGGTCCTTCTCGCCTGCGTCTGTTTTGGGGTTACAGAAGCTGTAATGGCTTCTTTTTTTTAGGTGGTAAAAATCATCAAATGACTCCTTCCGCCCTGGGTGGGGCGGAAGGGACTGTCAGACTTTTACTGACTAAAAACCCACCCTGTTCCTTCTGTTGCCCTTTACGTTCCGGGGCCGCGGTATCCTGTTAAGACGTCCCGCAACCCCGGCAGGCGTTAGCCTCGTTGGGGGCCCCGTCCCTGTGCTGACAGCTCTTTGAGACGCGCCCGAACAGAACGCGCCGTTGAACCGGGCTTGGTCCTTGATCGGACGGCAAGCTACCCATTACTCGCCGTCCGCAAGCCCGCGCCTACGGTGGCCGGATGTCGCCCCGCGACGTCCGACGCCCTGGGCGTCTCTCGCGGCGGCTGGGGCATAAGGTGGTTCTCTCCCTCACGCGGCCCGCCTCCTCCTTCGCTAGCATTACTGCTTCGCAGAAGGAGGTGACTGCATCCCATTCCCTCTCGCCTCGGAGCATGGCCTGAACCAGGTCCGGACGCGAGAGGTCGCCGCCGCCTATCGCCTCCGTGAGGACACGGCGGAGCTCTGCCCAAGCGGGGCAGTCCTGCACCGTATGCTCCACCGTGTCTTCCGGGCGATCCACACAGTGGTGACACCCGGGCGTTTCCTCCCGCCCTATCCGACACAGGAACCTCCCGAAACAATCGTGTCCGGTGAGGACCTGAGTCAGGCGGTAGGTGAGGACGCCGTAGCGCCTCTCCAGCCACTCCTCAAAGAGGGATCTTACAGCTATAATGGCTGAGCTTGTTCTCTGAGACGAAGTCGTGTAGCCGTGTGTGTTGTGTGTCGTGTGTGAATAGGCGTCTCAGTTGCTCTTACAGCTCTCTGGCTTTCGGCTTGTTCCTCCAAAAGCAATTGCGTTTAGAAGGGCGTCTCAGTCACTCTCAGAGAAGCTTGGCGGGCGGACAGTTTGGCTCTCCAGTCTTTCCTGGCTTTAAGAAAATGTCTCATCAGCTCTCAAATTTGCTTGTCGCTCCGGTTGTGCTTACCTTCTTAATGCGGCATGAACGGAAGATTCCGGGGATTGAGCAGTAATTTTTGCTCGGGCTCGCAATGAGCTTTTGCCTGAGTTGGAGCTGTGAGATATTTTAAAATAAAAAAAAGTATCGAAGTTGACTGCCTCGTTGGTCTAGTGGTCGCAAGCGCGACTGCTGTACATGAGGTCTTGGGTTCGATTTACAGGTCGGTTCGATTTCTCAGTAGCAGCTTCGGAGTCTGGATTTTTGCCCGGTTAATGGCAATAGGCTCGCCCCCTATTACATGGGACTAAAAAAAAACATAACTGGCGAAATGTGGGTGTACTAATGGGTACACCTCTGCCTGACCCTTCGGGGATTACAGGCGTGATGTTATGTATGTATGTAAGAAAAAGTAACCTACCTACCCTCATTAAAACACACCGAACATACCTCTTACGAAAAAATAAACAGTACTGAAGGACAAACTTAACTTTGCCGTTGGAAAACTGTTGTTTACATACATCGACATAGGTCACGGTTAGTTTAGCAACTAACCTCTTCCTTCAGTCATTAATCGACTACACGCATCAAACAAAGCAATTTTACTGTTACGACAGTTCTGCTGTAATCCTATGAGGAGTTCCGTTCCATATCTCCAAAGTTCATCATCAGATCATGACAGTATTTATATGGGACCATCATCATCTGCCTAGCCTTTTCCCAACTATGTTGGGGTCGGCTTCCAGTCTAACCGGAAGCAGCTGAATACCAATATTTTACATGGAGCGACTGCCTATCTGACCTCCACAACCCAGTTACTGGGTAATATGATAACCCTAGGTAAGACTGGTTGTCAGACTTTCGGGCTTCTGACGACCCGTAACGACTGTCAAAGATCCACGTATGACAGCCGGGACCAACGGCTTAACGTGCTTTCCGAGGCACGGAGGAGTCTCGGTGTGTAAAGATGATCACCCATCCACGGACCAACCCCGGCAAGCGTAGCTTAACCTGACGGATCGACCCGTGCGGCTGTTGTTACTTAGCCACAAGCTCCTCACAGTATTACAGTATTTATATGGGACCAATTCGGAAAAAAATAAATAAAAAAGAATCATCCAAATCAATTCACAATTGGCGGAGTAATCGCAGAGTATGCTTCACTGACGGAGCGTGTTATAAGTTCGCCTTTATTCTTCCATGCATCCTCTATGAATGCGTTTACACCTGTCAGTGTCAGTGACGACACAGTGATGTCAGTGTCAATTACGCAGTTTTTCTGTATCCCTGACAACGTATATAAAGTGGGTCCCAGACAAACGCGGAATGTTGTGGCAGCCGCGTCAGTTGCAAATTTTAACAACAGGCCGCGTGTACTGCTTTGTAAAATGACACCAGATATGGAAATCGTAATAGAAATAGTTGAATTTAAATAATAATATCAATTTAACCCACACTTCTCTATTCCTAAGAGTAATATGCGATGCTAATGATAATATAGGTAGAGATAAACTACTATAACTACTATAACCTCACACCTCAAGTGTTTAAATAAACAGTTTTTTTCTACCTTTTTTCTCATCTTCTGAGAGGGCTAATGAGTCATGAGAATAATAAGACAACGTTACGGTTAGCCATATTGACTGACGTCCGATTGTAGCACAAACACCACGCTAATGACACTTCAGGCTGCCACTGTGACCGCGGTGGTGTGTTTTTACAGCGGTTGGAGCCGCGGCCTGCGGTTAGCCGCAACCGCAGGTCCGTCCGTCTGGTAGCCACTTTATGGAAAATGTCAGTATGCTCTTCAGCGATTTTGGGCATAAAAAATGATTAAGCAAACAACTTTCGTACTCCTAGGTTGTTTACTTGAAACTGGTCTATCGACAGTCTAGACTCACAATGTATTAAATGCTTAAACTTAAAATTTGATCACGATTCGATAGACACGTGGCGCCATCTACTGTCATAAGGACGTTATTGTGATTTCCCTCGGGAACAGTACTTTTTTTCGGGATTAAAAGTACCCTATGTTTGTCCCTGATCACCTGGCAACGTTTATGCAAAATTTCGGGATGATCGGTTCAGTGGCTTAGGCGTAAAGTGGTTACAAACAAACAAACAAACTTACTTTCGCATTTATAATATTAGTTAGGATTAAAAATTTAACACTTTAAAACTATTACAATTATTTTACATTAAAAAGTTATACACGAGCATTCGCGCAAGCGCCCTGCGCTGCCTAAACGAAACAGTAGGCCCAGGCATACATTTTCGCCGCGCCGTAGAGAGGGGATAGCTGTCTACTCTCCATCCGTCTTACGCTTTTTCGATCAGGTCACGTGTCCTGACGCGAGTTTAAGATTTTATACCCATTACAGAAAAAGTGCTCAACGCCGCTAAAGAAGTTTTCACTTAAAAAAAAAACCTTTTTGCATCTTATAGCCAGATTCATGAAGAATAGTATAAGCTATTCAAAACAGCAAGCTAATACTCACGAGAGCGGAGTAGCAACCAAAGACGTTTAATGTCGGCATTTTTTGCGCGAGCGAGCTATGAGCTTATGTTAGTACCTATGCAGTACACATGACATTCGAGAGACGCAGTTGAACAAAACCGCGTGAACAAAGTCGTAGGGAGCAACTAGTTGATAAAATCGTTATACTATACATCAATTTAATCGAACTCCCATTCACAAACTAGGTCAGTCTACCCAATACTATACATTGGATTCTGCGAGGCATTTTAAGCCTATCAAATTGTGAGATTTGATCAGAAAATAGTATAGTAGGTACTTGTGTATGAGGTCGATGATGACGTCACCGGCCTTTTGCCCTTTAGCGGGTTATATTGTAAGTTTCGGATTACGGACATCAAATAAGTCCCCGACGCTGTCGATGTTCTGAATTACACTTTATTATTGGGATGCTTTCAGCGATTTCTATATTGGGGTTAACTGATTTTGTAAGAAATAAGATTTTTTGGGTTACGTTAAAAATTCTGAAAAAAGAGCCAAAACTTTTATTAATAATGAATTTAAATTACTTCATTATACGATATGTTAATAGTATTGCCAATTTCAACCTTTTGAGTGTTTCGTACCCAACGACCTCCTATTACTAAGACTCTCTGTCCATTCATCCGTGCCTCTCTTACAGGGCTGTATCGTTTAGACTATGATACTCTTGTCAAACTCTTGAAATTTTCATAGCTTTAACAACAACCAAGTAAAAAATTGAGCAAAAATTGTCCCACAATTTTTGCTCGTCTTCAGTTTAATTCCTTTTTTTTTTTCAAGCACATGGGTCACTTTAATGGTGAAATCTTTTAATGTCCTCTAATAAGGTAGGTGTAGGCATGTTGTGTAATTATCTAATTTTAGATTATAGTGGGAACTTGTTAGTCAATGATTTTCTCGAGGAGTTGAGTGCGTAATAGCATTGAGTTTAAGAAGGCGACGTTGATAGATACTGTTCACTGCATCGTTTAAGATTGTGCCAAACACTTTGAATCAACTGCTTACGATAGTTTAAATAGCTATTTTTAAAAGTATGTTTAGATAGTTCACGAAATCATCGTTTTTGTTTAAATAATAATTAGGTTAAAACTTATAAAATAACTAGCGACGCGCCCCGGAATTGCACTAGCGCAATATAGATACAACATTCCTCTTAAAACCAATCCACCAATCCTCTATCTATCGATGAAAATCGCATTAAAATCCGTTGCGTAGTTTAAAAGACCCACTGCAGAGCAAAGGCCTCTTCTCGTACAGAAAAGGCACGAGCATTGATCGCCACGCTTGCTCAAAACGGATTGGTAATTTCAGACTTATATTAATTAAAGTCCAGGTTTCCTCACGATGTTTTCCTTCACCGATCTCAGTGATTTCTAAAATTTTAGAAAGTACACATATGATATCGAAAAGACACATTGGTATTTGCTTGAGCCCGGTTGCAAACCCACAGACTTTTATGAGAGGCAGGCTCCTGAACTACCGGTTCCTTAAATAAATAAATCTTTTACGGAATAGAAAGGTACTAAATGAGTTCTACCATAAAAGTAGCTTGCCATGAACCTACATTGACGTAAGTCAGTAATTTGTGACTGCCGTTAAATGTCCCATGAGAAAATACGAGTGTTAGGAAACATTGATGTGCCAACAATGTTCGCCAATAATCCAAACTTTGTTGCGAATGTTTGGTCAAAAGTTTGTCTCTACTTCTTTGTGGGTTTTCTTTGAATTAGTTGCATCATTTCCGTCTTTAGTGATAAAATATTATTCGTATTTTGAGAGTAAAGTTAATTTGTGTAAAAACGATTCAACCCACAATGCCTTAACAATTAAACAAACGTTGCCATTACTGTCCAACAATAACAGTCCAATCTACATAATTAAAATAAATCGGCGGCTATCCGAAATGATTACATTTACTTCGAAAAATGTTACACATTTCAACGTGCGTTCTTTCATTTTCGTACAACAAAACTTAATTGATATGATATGGGAATTCCTAAATAAAACTCGCCACTTATCAATACATATCGCACCTAATCACCAGGTCTTCTTCTTATCGTGTGGGCAGTAAGGTCTTGCGACCCCACACACCCTAGTGTCAGAGTTTCTAAACCCCCTCTAGGGCCTCTGACATGGTTAGAATGGGACAGTAAGTCCAAGGTGGGTATAGGGTACACGACCACTTACTCTTTACTTACCCAAATGTTAGCAACCCCAAAGGGCCTGGACCTCGCATGTTAGCTGTTCTCTTTAATTTTACACGAGGTTTTACGACCACAAATTAATGTGAGCACCTATATAAGGAACAAGAATAAAATTTCGAAAATAGTTTGAAAGGACCATGGGTATTTTTTTATGAACCCTAGGCCCAATTTTCATTTTTAAAAGTGATGAAAACCATTTGTTTAAATTTGTACTAAAACACCATAATATTCGCGCTTTTTTTTTTACTGATGGGAAATCATCAAATGACTTCCCCCGCCCTGGGCGGGGCGGGAGGGAGTGTCAGACTTTTACTGACTAAAACCCATCCATGTTCCTTCTTGTGCCCTTTGCGTTCCGGGGGCGTGGTAAATCTCTTTCGAACAACCCGCAGCCCCGGCATAATATTCGCGCTGGATTTGAAATTAACTGCCATAAAATGAAATAAAGTGCAGGTTAAAAGCTTTCATATGACATGGGTCTCATTACTATTGGCCAATGTTGAAAAGTAGGTCCAAAATATCGCATGATCCTTTTTACCTGTTTTAATTTAGATTGATTATCAAGTTTTTTTTACGACTCGTAAAGTTCGCATTACATTCCTGGAACAGCAATAAATTTGCTATCCAATTTGTAGACACAATGTGTGTTAATTTGCATGTAGTTCTGGGAATAATTTGTTATTTTTATAGTACTCGTAACTAGCTGCCCGCGAGTTCGTTAGCGATGTGTTTTCTTTTTTGGTCCTTTGTGGGCTTACGACAAACCATCCACCAAAGTTCATTACAGTCGGATTAGTGGTTTAGGAACGCATAGAGGACACACATACACATATTCATTTTATTTATATATAGAAGATATAAACCGTCCGTCATTGCTTTTAAACTCCAACCACTCAGGTAAATACGTGACTTCTGAAAATAGCATGTCATTTTTGAACCCTATAAAATCTGTATTTGAATAATAATACTTTTCAAACCGAATTTCGGTCACGGCGACCAATCTCAATGGAGACAGGAGGGGGTATTATAATGCAAAAGTGTATGCGCGGGACGGCAATCTGACATGACCAGGGAGAGGTCAAACTTTCTGAGGAACAGGTGTACCATCCCACAAACTTTCAAACTCCAGACTGATACTTAAAAATTGACAATGTAAAAACCGAATAACATTATTTGCCCTGCTTGAGATTCGAATCCAGGAACAGTCGCGCTTGCAACCACAAGACCAGCGGTTGAGTCGGGGTTCTGTATCTAATATTATACGAAACATTGTTCGTATCACGTATTGTCCACTAATGTAGCCACCGTGTTACAGCCCGTATTGTTAACTTAATCGCAAAAAGCTCTTAGGGTTATCTCAGGCAAGGGACAGAAGAATTTGGTCCTTCGGTCCTCGAAGCAGGTTCTAATCGATCGATGTTTGCATCTAAACTGGGCACTTCGTTTAGGGTTAGATTCTATCTTAGCATAAATTATTTTACGCCCAGTTTTGGGGAATTTGCAAGTATTTTTGCTTAGGACATACGTTTTTTTTTTGTGTTTACGTCTCACGAATAGCACATAGGCTCTAGACCATACTCTGAAATCTTTTGGTTTCGGAGATATTAAAGGTCAAATTTAAACATGAAAATACATCCGTAAGCACAATATATTACATGCATTGTGTGGCGCAATAAAGAGTGGTTTTTCAGTAATTTCCCAGCGATAATTGTTCCTCAATGTTGCTTAGTTTGATGGGCAATATGCATACTTAACGGCTATGTGGTATGTCTTTTTACACCCCTTACATAAAGATGTAAAGATCCTTTCTAGAAAGATTCGTCCCAAAATTCTCGCTCCGCTTAAATCATCTCTCGCTCATCTTTCCACCTCTGCGTCTATTTCTAATCTACGATTATATTATGACGGTTGACGGGTTAATCCGTCGCCCGATTATGTCCAACCGCTGAAGTTAATTACATCCGTCTGCGTCGCCATTAACTCGTGATTATACGTCAAATTGATATTTCAGTGCGAACGTCTGCTATAAAGATCAAGAAGGTTGCTTGGTTCGTACTTCATTTTACAACCTCCACGGATCTGGTGTTTATTAGCATAATATTTAGGCTTTTATGTTTATATAATAGGTTTTTGTAATTATATCATATTTAGTAGTCATGTGAGATATTCTTCGGTAAACTTTAATTTTGGTCCTGGGGTCCGCATCGCTTAGTTTCAGTTAATTTGCTGCCGAATAATGAACTAGCTGTTATTTGATTTAAGTGGCAGTTATATATTTTTACATAGCTTTTTCTCTCGACTTCGTCCGCATAACGTCGGTTATCGCGGGTGCAGGCGAAGTCACTAAATAAAAACTAAAAGTTTCTTGGGGTTCAAAAATCGGTTCGGTGGTTTAGTCGTGAAAGCGTAACAAACAGACAGGCAGAGTTACTTTCGCATTTATAATATTAAGAAGATAAATAAATAAATAAATAAGAATAAATTCAGTCATAGAGGTCGATACATATTAGTTCTTCGGGTTTTAAAAATAATTCTAAAATCAAGCAGACTATATCAGAATTAAACTAGTGTCCAAAAATGACGCAATATTTCGGTTAAAAAAATTATACCGGTCTATTATAATCCTACTGTATTGTAAAGGCAGACCGTTTTTCACATACAAAGGCGAGCATCAGTCAAGGTGGATTGGCGTACAATTTAGTACCTAATTATCACGTCGTTTGACTCAATGCAAAATGTTACGTATAAACTACCCACAAACGACTTTGATCTCATTTTAGAACGTTGTTTACGAAACATTTTAAACAATACGGAACACCAGAAATAATTGGAAGAACCATGGTTTCTGTTTTAATATAAATATTCGTCTTTATTTTTATATCAGAAACGTACGCCGCATTTTAATGACCGGCGTTATAAAAAAATGTATAACTATTTTTATGATTGAAGGAATGTTTAGAAATATTTTTATCATTTTACATCTTCAATTAACTACAATTTATAAATAATGATAACGCAATATATACAATTTAAAATCAAATAAATTTATTTGAATATTTACAACAGCAACAACAGTATCAAATCTAAATAAAAATCATAATTCCAATATTTATAAATAATATTTTTCTCCTTAAAAAAATCCATCAAATCAAATAACCAAATTAAAAGATAATATCTCAAGTAAAACCAAATACAATCCAATAAAATTGTCACACACATGTAGAGTCGATATGTAAAGCGCCCAATACGTTGCGTAGAGACGAGACCCGTCTTCAGTTTTCAGCGTTCGAGCGACTCTGAAACCGTCAGCCGCCACAGTCGGACGGGCGCTCTACCCAAAGTCGCGAACTCCCGAACATTCATAAAAACTTTGAATTAAAATATTCATTTTTATTAAAAATATATTCAATTATAATATATTAATAATTGTCGTGTTTTAAACATTTTTTCTGTGTGTGTTGTGTAGTGTTTAAACTTTCCGTGTAGATGTAAGATTGAAAAAGTTGGGAAGCCGACGACAATGTAAGTACTTACCATGTTCTTCGTCGAACATACTGTGAAGTTTGATAAATTACTTTTTGGGAAGTCGTTAAAATGTTAAGGCCTGTATTTATACTGGATGTAGTTAACGGTTTTTGTCAAGATACGGTTTTTTTTTACACGTTTATTAGTCTCGTGTGTGCTTTTTGTACGTTTAACTGTTTTATACGTTATCGTTTGTATATTTGTATCCTTTTTTTCGTTGATGTAGGCTTTGATGTTTTTCAAGGCTCAAAATATGCCTAGGCAAAGAAAATTGCGTCTTTGCTAATTTTTTTTTGGAAGGTACGATAAATCTATTGTTTGGACTCCGAAATGAGTCACTCAATTAAGTATCAAATCTATTATTAAAATATCATATAGATTAGATGCAGTTTTAAATTACATTTATTATTTTTAAATTAATATCCAATTTTAGTAATTTTACAGCAAATCTAATTAACTTCAGTGATAAAATAATTTTATTTTATTTGAGTTTAAACACTAAATAGTAATCAAATTAAAATAACTCGACCAATTCCAAATGATTCCGGAACTTTTCATTTTTACAAAATAAAGAACCAATCCTATAATTATAGTAAATCCATTTAAATGGATTCAATTCCGACAAAATGAATGAACCCACATCAAAATTTCTGCCATTTTCCGAAGTGATTGTATTGGTGTTTGATATTTAATTTTAAATTTATTGTAAGCATAACATAAACATAACATCACGCCTGTAATCCTCGAAGGGTTAGGCAGAAGTGTACCCATTATTACACCCACATTTCGCCAGTTATGTTTTTAGTCCCATGTAATAGGGGGCGAGCCTATTGCCATCAACCGGGCTCAAATCCAGACTCCGAGGCTGCTACGAGAAATTCCTGATGGAAAAACCCAATAACACTTTGCTCGACCTGGGAATTGAACCCAAGACCTCATGCACCGCAGTCGTGCTTGCGACCACTAGACCAACGAGGCATTTTAAGCATAAGTTTTGAATGTAAATTAAACCGTTATTACTGGATTTTGACACATTACACTTATACACATTGACAATTTAACATAATTCATTTAAATATAATTAGTAATAATGTGAACATTGAGGATTATTTTATTTAAACTTTATGCAACCAAAGTACAAAGGCTCTAAATCAACCAAAGGTGGTGAAGAGATACCATGGTAGGTGCAAATTAATGTACGAGCTAAAAACAGCAAAATTAGATCAGGTAAGATTATTTTGACAGAATTAACCTAAAATAAGTTACCTTGATCAAACAGGTAGGTCGCGTGATAGTAAACTTTAACCGTGCGACAAAGGGATGCCGCCCCTCCTGCCTTTTAGTTAGACAATCATAACTTTATTTATAAATATTTGTTTTGTGTACGGAACCATTTATTTACTTGGTCGGCAAGATAATGGACGTCACTTTTATTGGGTAGGGTGCAACCTAAGACATAATGGATATGGATTTATTTTTTCGAAGATAAATTGTTATAGTTAAACAATTTATAATATTTTTCTAATACGTATAAATTCATTGACTACCTCGTTGGTCTAGTGGTCGCAAGCGCGACTGCTGTGCATAAGGTCTTGGGTTCGATTCCCAGGTCGGGCAGAGTGTTATTGGGTTTTTCCATCAGGAATTTCTCAGTAGCAGCCTCGGAGTCTGGATTTGTGCCCGGTTGATGGCAATAGGCTCGCCCCCTATTACATGGGACTAAAAACATAACTGGCGAAATGTGAGTGTACTAATAGGTACGCCTCTGCCTAACCCTTCGGGGATTATAGGCGTGATGTTATGTTATAATGTTACGTATAAATTCATTGGTTGGTTAGGTTCTCTCACATCTTTCAAGTCCTTATTTTTCAAAATGAACGAACCGATTCTAATAAAACTTCCTACACATAGTCCTATATATCGGTTTCTAAGAAAATTTCAACCATATCTGACGACCCTGTATACCTATCTGTTTTGCTGTGTGTACATAGCACGGAGCGGAGAAATAATTTGATGATTTCTCATCTTCTTCTTCAAAAAATCTTCAACGCTTGGTCCTTTATCAGGTATCAGGTACAACAGGTACCTTACTCACTCACATTCAAGTTTAACGGCTCATTTTTATGTACATTTTACAGGATACTGTTATAAACCATTATTTGTTATTGCCTGACACTTTTCGACGGCCGTAACTTCAGAAAGAGGCTTTAAAGAATCTTGCCGCCATTTTAATGGGACGTAGGTTTCGCGACACCGGGATCTCAGTCAATTATGTATTTTTCTCTTATTAATTAACTATGTGCTTTCTGTGACTTCGTACACATTTATTTATTTATTTATTTATTTTACTTTAATTAAAACGGTTAAATAACCAATTAAAATAATTAAAGACACAGAAGACATAAAAGTAAAAATATAAAAAAAAAAGAAAAACACACATGACTTTTTTCATCCTTGAGTGAGTCTTTGGTTACTTCTTCGTCCCGTGGGTCGTGGAATGATGTTAGGTATATAGCCTTGGCCACCGTAGGCGCGGGCTTACGGACGGCGAGTAATGGTTAGCTCCCCTTCCGATCAAGGACCAGGCCCGGGTCGACGGCGCGTTCTGTTCGCGCGCACCTCATAGAGCTGTCAGCACAGGGACGGGGCCCCCACCGGGGCCAACGCCTGCCGGGGTTGCGGGACGTCTTAACAGGATACCGTGGCCCCGGAACGTAAAGGGCAACAGAAGAAATAGGGTGGTTTTTTAGTCAGTAAAAGTTTGACAGTCCCTTCTGTCCTACCCAGGGCGAAAGAAGTAATTTGATGATTAAAAAAAAAAGAAAGATATATAGCCTTTACCTCGAATCTGGATATGATAAACAAAATTCTTTTTCTTTTGGTCATGCCAGAGATTTAAACAAACCAACAAAAAATCTCTTCAGTTTTATTGTACGAGTATTATTTAGTATTGTTTTTTTTTTCTAATAAATTAGTTTTTATGAATATAAACCTATGATTTCAAAAGCTACCATTGAAGCCCAGCAAAGCGTAATAAAACTTGAGATAACCAAATTTAATTATCTCTAAGATGTTTTTCAACAAATACGTAAGTATTGAAATTAAAAAGAAACCTTAAAAATGTGTGCCTATTATGTAAATAAAAAATCAGGCCAACCGTACCACGGTACAATATTAAGATCGAGCAAAAAACGACGAAAAGACATTTCTTGAATGGTATATTATTTTTTATTTAGACTTGTGGTTAATCAGTTTCTCGTCAAATAACTGAATTTCAAAATGATAGTAAAACTCGTACAAGGAAACAATAGCTTAGATGTCAATATCCGTTTCCGGTTCACAAAATTCACGTACAGAGAGTGATTTTTCACCTTTTTTTAATTGATAAGAGTGTTTTTGGAGTTTCTTGCACGTTCTTCTCCATGAAAACCTACCTACATTTTGGAACGAGTAACTAGCTTCAACTTTCTGACTAACTGACCGACTCCTTGACAATTCAAAAGTGCCTATAAATGGTTTATTTGAAACTTACGTTTGTTCCCGACTTCGTCGGCGCAAATATAGATCGCCGCGGATGTAGACGAAGTCGCTGATTAAAAATAGCCCATCTACTTTCTTAGGGTTCAAATTAACCCCGTACCAAATTTCATCAAAATCGGTTCAGTGGTTTAGTCGTGAAAGCGTTACAGACAGAGTCAGATTCACATTTATAATATTAGTAGGTAAGTATGGATAAATGCTTTCACTATTTTGTCGAGTTAAATAACTTTTTGGCCAAAATAAGCAGTACAACTATTATAAGAAGTATGCTGTAGTATCTTCTTAATTACTGTCTGTATTCAGAAGGCATTCATGGCACCAGATTTCCACATAACTTACCCTTCTGGAGTTATGCATACCTCGTATGGGACGCTGGCGTTAGCGGCACACATACAGGTATTAAATTCTAATTAAGCTCGTAGTTTACACGATAAAATGAATGTAAAATCACGCAACTATAGTTGGTCTTAGAATTTGTGAGAAGCACGTTTGTTCATTGACCGCCAGGGACTTTATTTATGACATTAACAAAAATCTATAATTCAATATACCTACATAGATATACAAAATAAATAAATAATAATTAAATTATTATATACAATTTTTTTTTAAGTAGGGGAAGTAAAGGGCTTTATAAACTCGTCTGCATCTCTGTCAATGTTTTTTTCTAAGTTTATCTTGGACCTCACTGACACCAGTGAAGAAAGAGAAATCATCATGAAAAAACTTGGATTTACAATGAATATAAGTTTGAAATCGCTAATCAGCCTTGAGCAAGGGTGGTGATCAATGCTCGTGCTTACTCTGTGTGAGAGGAGGACACTACAGGACAAAGGTTCCGCAATGGGACAGTTATAGGGTGGTATTTTTATTATTATTTAATTGCTGTCAAAAGGACCAGTGCCCAAAAGGCTGGCAGCGTTGCCACGTTGTATAGCAATGCTGATTATTTAACCCAAAAATAGGCTACCTATATATTTTTAAACTTCTTTTTATTCAAGCCCGTTTTATGATGAAAAAATTTTCGGTTTTAAGAAACACGAAGTTTTTTTAAATATTAAAACTTTGTCAAATAATCAAAGTTAACTAGATCAAACCAACAGTTTAATCCCCGCCTCAAATTGATACTGTTCATATCATTATCTACATAAAAAAAGTTTGAATTCGGCCATCATTAATATCATTGACACTCACCGGACACCAATTTTTAATGATGTTGTAGAATTTTGACAAGACCAATAAATTGTTATAACTTTTCAACCTCAATCTGTCAAAAATACCCCTATTTATAAATACTTTTATTTTTCGAGGAAAAATGCTCATGGATACCCACCGTCTGGGGAAAACGGAGGATTATGTCGGAGTCTTACCGATTAAAAACGCATGGTTTCTCTTGAAGGAAAGAAAGAATAAATAAAAACTGTTTATTCACGCGAAAATAACGCACATAACACAAGGAGAAAAATTGTATACAAAATAAAAACAAGTTGGTATTAAGTTTAAAAAACTAAAAACAAATAAGAAATATGTGTCACTACCAAGAGTCAGAAGCCCTGTATTTTCTTGCCGCATGATCCGCGCCCCCGACTGGTAATGGACCACTATTGGCTCTTCACGCCTCTATAGGTTTAACGAATTTATTACTCATAAAAAACAATACATAGTTCACTTAATAATGAAAGACACTTAGATTAAAAATAAACATGCAATGTAATATTTAGAGATCGAGCAAATTCTAGTAAATATTATCATAAATGTACTTTCTCAACTTTATTTTAAACTCTGCAAGCCCTTTGGAATCCTTAATATTGTTAGGTAGATTATTAAATAATTGTGCTCTTTCATATGTAATGGTTTTCTTGCCGTAGTTAGTTCTATGGCTTCGTAATTTAATTTGGTTAGTATTTCTTAAGCTGTGATAAAATGATTTTTTAATAAGTTTAATATCTATCGTACCATTGATCGCGTATTTTCAACGCACATCGTAATTCGCCGACCTAATATTTTAATGTATAATAATTGCACAAAATCCAGTTTCGGACCAACAATATATTATTATATTGTAATAAATCAGACCGTCAAATACAACACAATGTTAACGTTCCCACATTTCCTGTGACCATTCGTTATGGCTGAACGACACCAGTTTATAGGTAGTATTTTGGCATTACGCCAATTTTACATAAAAATCCTATAACGCAATATAAGGCTTGAGTTTCCGAATTGGGCTATAATTTAGAGTTATCCGTAATGGTGATATCAAAAAGAAATATTTGGCTAAAGATAGAGTTTATGATGAGATCTAAAAGATACAAGTAAGGCACTAAAGTAGTGCCTAGTAGATTAAACTGAGCACTATAATTGACTGTTCCATTGGTCTTGCGGTCGTAAGCGTAACTACTAAGCGTGGGGTTATAACTGTGTAAGATCTCCAGGTAGGGCAAAGAGCTACTGACTAACCCTTAGAATTCAGTAGTGCCCCGAAGTTCGGAAGTTGATGGTGTGACAACCCATGCCTTGAAAAAGGTATGTCAATCCAAGCAGAAACCAGGGGCAGGACCAGTAGAAACCTGCGCCTGATCTAACCTTTGTGTAGTCGGCTTAACCCCTGTGATTGAAATTCCATCGTCAGGTAAGCACAGAAGACGGGGCCCGCCAGGGCCAATGCTTGTCAGGGTTGCGGAATTAGTTCGAAAGAATTACCGAGGCCTTGAAACGCAAAGGGCACTAGAAGGAACACGGATGGGTTTTAGTCAGTAAAAGTCTGACACTCCCTTCCACTTCGCCCAGAGTGGAAAGAGTCATTTGATGATTACCCAACCTTTAAAAAATAAAGTGGCATATTCATAATATTTTTGAACTTAAGAAGAATGTTTACCTGGTAGGTACCAGTTTTTCAGTTATTCCCAAAATCAGCGTCCATTGTACGGTACGAAAATAACCTTTACTACAAGGACCTAAATTCCAGAATTCAGTAAATTTTAAATGTTAAAAGCTATAGAAAATTGTTACCTTTATACCTTCTACGGAAACCGGCGCGTAAAGTATATTTAATTATGAGTGCCTTAATGATGTTTTAATTGCTTGATACTTCAATAAACATCTCATTTGATAATATCGTCGAAATTCTCGGAAAATTATAGGTAATAATTATTTTTTTGAAATCTCGTCTGACGGTGTTTTTTTTTTTTTTGGTCTGACTAAGGTTGCAAAGGTGACTTAAGGTTCTAGATAAAAAAGAAGCTTTCCGGACACCCGACATTAATTTAAAAAAAAATGCGATACAAAAAAATAACACAAAACCATATGTATAACCAGCTGTAATTATATAAATAATTTAAAAAAATTGTAATTATAGAAACATAACTAGCTTCTGCCCGCGACTTCGTCCGCGTCAAAGTTGATTTCTCCATACAAACTTTGGACCCCCGTTTCATACCTACTCTTTGGTATATGGGTAATTTATTTTGAAAAATCGTTACTTAGCGGACTTTTACTAACTAACATAAACTACCTCCCTGCGAAATTTTCGATATTTCGTGATGAGTGAGTGAACTTTCAATTTATTTAAGGTATATTGAGATTATCTCTTTCCAAAATATTATGAAGTCGTATCAAAATTGACTTATTTTTCGATCCCAAACCATTGAAACGCAAGTTCAATAGCTACTGTTTTAATATTGTACCTCACATTGTAGCTTCGATTATTTAGGTATAAGATTCGATAGAGCAACTGAAATCAGAATCTGACTTTCATGTTTATGAAAGAAAGTATGAGCAAAACCCTGTAAACATAGACTTATTTAAAGTCTAAGCAAAGTTTTACCGTTTTAAATCACGATTCATCGATGATTTTAAATATTATCTTTTTTAGGGTTCCGTACCACAGTCGGCAAATACGGAACCCTTATAGGATAACTTTGTTGTCCGTCTGTCTGTCTGTAAAGACCCTTTTCTAAGGAACGCGTGGAGGTATCAAGCAGGTCTCGGGCACGCCGCAATCGCGGCGGTAAGACCCCTCTTTGAGGAGTGGCTGGAGAGGCGCCACGGCGTCCTCACCTCTCGCCTGACGCAGGTGCTCACCGGACGCGATTGTTTCGGGAGGTTCCTGTGTTGAATTCAGCGTAAGGAAACGCGCGGGTGTCATCACTGTGTGGACCGCCCGGAAGACACGGTGGAGCATACGGTGTAGGTCTGCCCCGCCTGAGTAGAACACCGCCGTGTCCTCTCGCGTCCGAGCCCTGGTTCAGGCCATGCTCCCGAGCGAGAGGCAATGGAAAGCAGTAACCTCCTTCTGCGAAGCAGTAATGTTAGTGAAGAAGGAGGCGGAACACGTGAGGAGAGGACATCCTCCACCTCACGCCCCAGCCACCGCGGGAGACCCCTAGGGCGTCGGACGTTGCGAGACGTCATCCGGCTACCGTAGGCGCAGGCTTGCGGACGGCGAGTGATGGGTAGCTCGTCGTCCAATCAAGGACCAGGCCCGGGTCAACAGCGCGTTTTGTTCCACGCGCGTTTTAAAGAGCTGTCAGCACAGGGACGGGGCCCCGACAGGGTCAAACGCCTGCCGGAGTCGCGGGAAGTCTTAACATGATACCGTGGCTCCGGAACGCAAAGGCAACAGAAGGAACAGGGTGGTTTTTTAGTCGGTAAAAGTCTGACAGTCTCTTCCGCCCCACCCAGGGCAGAAGGATTCATAATTATGATGATTTTCACCACCCAAAAAAAAAATACTTTGGTGTGCAATGCCTCAGAGCAGTGAAAAAATTAAACTTCTAAGTCACCGCAAACTAAAGATAAGGTCGTTTATGGCGCATATTTTGACGCTCGCTGGGGAATCAAATATAAAGGGAACTTCCCGTTGACCTAGAATCATGAAAGGCAAGACACAAAGCCATGTAGACATAATAATTACTTTTTATGCAATTATTAACCTTTTTTCTTTTGTGTTAAATATTGTATGGTGTAACGGAACCCTTTGTGTGCGATTCGGACTCGCACTTGGCCGATTTTTTGCAATATTTTTCCGGCCCAGTTGCGCCCAGGTGTTCAGCCCAGGAAAAAATTCGGAAGCGCAACGAAAGGAATACTAATTAGCTACTACTGCGTAAAAAAATTACACTCGCCACTCCTCGCTAATATACGTCCGCTGGTATTCCAGTAGTATACTTGACAGTATTGTTTTGCCATCATTGGCTTAGCTAAGCGCGGTTAATAAAATATTGTATGCTTAAAATGTTTGCAGACAGGCCGCCCGTCACTTGTTGTGTGTTGTGTAGCTCCTTGTACTTATAGCGTAATGATTTTGATTTCAAAAGATAAATTATACCTAACTGCAGTATTGTATGTACCGTTGGTGTCATTTTATAACAATCCAGCAGTAAAATGTTTAATAATAATAGCCATAATGCGATAATCCTTACCTACACACATTTATGGTTGTATAATTTAATCCCATGTAAAAGAGGGCGAGCCTATTGCCATCAACCGGGCAGAAATCCAGACTCCGAGGTTGCTATTGTGAAATTTCTGATGAAAAAATCCAATAACACTTTGCCCGACCTGGAAATCGAACCCAAGACCTCATGCTTTGCAGTCATGCAAACAGGCAAAAGTTTTTTAGCTGTTGATTTATGTGTTGTGTAACTATGCATAGATATTATTTTCTGCATTAATATTTAAAAAATAAGTTAACAAATCAAAGTTGTGGTAGAAACATGCACTCCTACTTTTTTTTTGTTGGTAAATCTCTTTATTCAATCAAAAAACATAAAAAAAAAAATTGAAAATATTCAAAAAGTAATGCTGACATTGAGGACCGAACCTCCGCCCACCGTTTCTCAAGTCGGTCGTCGAACCATTAGGCAATTTACTTTGATGACAAATGACTTGAAATAGCCGTTCTAGTTTTCCATAATTGACTGCTTAGCTTCTTGAAGGTATAGCGTGATAATAACTATTTTAGAACTTCAGTCCGCAGCTATTTATAATATTTTTACATTTTGTTTCGTCTTTTTTACAATCCTTTGGTAAACTGTTGTAGTCTGCTAATTCCCCAAAGCAAATAGCGTGATAATTTATAGCCTATGTTCTAAGTTGGCCACTGTGAAATATTCATTCAAAATTTGAACAATTTCTATCCGGCAGTTTTTGCGTGATGCTCCAACAAACAAACAGACAAACAGACAAAAATTTTAAAAAAAATATTTTCGACATAAGTATCATTTAAAGACCCCTAAGCACTTTTTCTTTTTCAAAAATATTAAATGTACAGTTTTGACGTCTCTACGATTTTATTATATGTATAGATTATGTAATTTAATTGTTAAAATACTATTCTTTTTTTATTGTGAGCTGATTTGTCATTCCGTTAAAACGCTGAAATATGTACGACTATGCAATATTACGAACACCTTTGAAAACGTACTATGTTTCTGGCAAGTAAATATTCTATTCTATTCTGGCCAACTTTTAATTTACCGGCCGTTGTCAGGGGGCAAACGTTCTCATGAATACGAACAACTTTTACTATGGCGCCATCGCCAGCCCAGAAACACGAAAAACAAAATCAGCTGTTTTAAACATCTTCATCGTATTGTAGTGCATTTTTGTAGGGAAAAGCTGTTTTTTTTGTCTTATTTCAGAACAAGCTTCTGTCCGCGATTTCGTTCGCGTGTTTTTTTCTACCCGCCTCAAGTTTCGCCTTTGGTTACTGCTCCTCACCCGCAGGTCGTAGCGTGATGATACAAGTATATTATACCCTATACTATTAGTCATGAGTCCGGCTATCATACCTATATAAAAAATATTGTTACTTTAATCCGTCTGGTAGTACCGGAGATTAGCGCGTTTGAAACAAACAAAACATCTCATAGCTTTATTTTATTAGTATAGTTTGAATTGGTTCCATTATAAAGTTTGACCATATTCATGCGCACTTTCAACCCTTGAAAGATTTCCAGAGAATTTAAATTCAACCTGTGTAATAACTACTTTTTATATATTTTTTTGTATGTATGTATGTATTTATTATTAGAATTTAGTCTCGGAAATTTTCTGTATCTGTGCACCTACTATGTTTTGTCTCTGCATCACCCTAAGGTAGAATGGTAGAAAATGCCTAAGGCATTAAGTCCGCCTTTGTACAGTTTACTTTTTACATGTGCATAAAGTTTAAATAAATAAAAAAACTACACAATTCCATACAATTTTCTCAGCTCAAACGTAAAAGATCATTTCATATTATGTTTTATGACATAAAGTACACACAAAATTCTACCTTATTCTCACACACACGCCGCGTCTTCATTCATAAATTTTATCTAAACACGTCCTTTGGTTGCAAATGACTTGCTTATTACCGTTGAAAGACTCGCATTTTGAAATGAGCAAAATTTATTTCATAAATAATTTTCTCTTTTTTTAAAGATGAGAATTGAAGACTGAGGAATGAATAATTAATGTTAATTTGGTTGTGAAAGAGGGAAAGATTTTGAAGAAGCTGTTAGCATTTCCCTTCGACTAAGCCTTTATAATAAAACTAACTGATCCTTTTTTTTGGGGGTGGTAAAAATCATCATAATATGAGTCCTTCCGCCCTGGGTGAGGCGGAAGGGACTGTCAGACTTTTACTGACTAAAAACGCACCCTGTTCCTTCTTTTGCCCTTTGCGTTCCGGGGCCACGGTATCCTGTTAGGGCCCCGTCCCTGTGCTGACAGCTCCTTAAGGCACGCGTGAAACAAAACGCGCCGTCGACCCGGGCCGGTCCTTGATCGGACGGCGAGGTACCCATCACTCGCCGTCCGCAAGCCCGGGCCGGTCCTTGATCGGACGGCGAGGTACCCATCACTCGCCGTCCGCAAGCCCGCGCCTACCGTGGCCGAATATCGATCCATGTGTGGTTTTTTTCCCCCTCTTTAAGTTACGTCTTTTGTTACTGCTTCGCTCCTGTGGATTGTACCATGATGTTAACGTACGAGCTTTTATCAACGAAAGAGTTTTCGAAATAGGACTAATATGTAGTTTTCTAATATTCTAAAGCTAAATAGTTTGTCTGTTTATTATTTTCTTTTGTTTGAACTAGTTCTTGCAAAATACAAACGAACAAACGAATAATATTAGCATAGATGTCGTCGATACAAAAATTATAGTCTTAGTATAGTAACGGACTGATGTCCGCAATTCTACGTCTCAGCGCGTATTTTGCGTACGAACACAAAAAGAGAAAAAAGTTAGTTTTGTACTCGTTCGACGTTTAAAAAGATTTCAAAGGACAAATTCCATGTGATGAACATTACACATTAGACACACACATTACACATTCGTGAGTGTGTTGTGTGTGTGTGTTTGTGTGTGTGTGATGTGTGTGTATGTGTGTGTGTGTGGCAATAGGCTCGCCCCCTATTACATGGGACTAAAAACATAACTGGCGAAATGTGGGTGTACTAATAGGTTTACCTCTGCCTAACCCTTCGGGGATTACAGGCGTGATGTTATGTTATGTATGTAAATTCCATGTAAAATTTCAGCTGTGAAAGGATTACAATATGGTCACGCATCCAATTTAATTTTTCTTCCATTAGTGGACAAAAGTGATTAGTTTCTTGATGATACTCTTAATTAACCCCTGTCCGTTTATGGCACATATTTTACTAATCACTGTATCTACAAGGAGAAAATTCAAGGAGGTAACTATGCTAGTTATTTTCAGTATGAATTAATCACAAATCAAGAACTTTTTTTTAACCCCCGACGCAAAAACGACGGGGTGTTATAAGTTTGACGTGTGTGTGTCTGTCTGTGGCGTAGATCCCGAACGGATGAACCGATTTTGATGTTGTTTTTTTTTTGTTTAAAAGATGAATCAGTCGGGATTGTAAATAATAAAAAAAAACTACCTATACCTATGTAACTAAAAAAAAAACAGATTATATTCCGAAATCTCCGAGATTAGCAAGATTATTTTTAGCCAGGTATTTTTTGAAGTGTTTCCTTATAAAAAAACATGAGCTTATTTCTCACTAACATTAACACAAACGAATAAATAACATTATTATAGGTAATAAATATGTCACGTTACTTTTAATCTTAGAGAAAGTATGAAAAAATTACATTTTTCGAAACATTAAGTGCTGTTACACACGTAATATAAAATCACGTGTCCACGCCGATAATAACCTAGAACCTCTCCCCTCCTCCCCCCATCCCCTGCCTATTATTACTAGAAGAGAAAATAAATAAATCGTTAATATTAATGCTACGAAAGAAACATGGTGAAATGGAGCATGAACCGCTTATGGGGTTTTTATGTGAATTCTCGTTTTACAGCATAACATAACATGACGCTTGTAATCCCCGAAGGGTTGGGCAGAAATGTACGAATTATTATACCCATTTGGGCGAGCCCATTGCCATCAACTGGGCACAAGTCCTGACTAAGACGCTGCTACGGCAGTCCCTATGACTACCTACTTTTTTATTTATTTTAGAATAAGTTTGTTGGCTTATATCTTTTAAACTACTCAACGGATTTTAATGCGGTTTTCATCAATACATAGAGCGACTCAAGAAAAAGGTTTATACTTCAACTTAATATCTACATTGCACTCAAATATTCGGTATTCGGTGAAGGAAAACATCGTGAGGAAACCTGGGACTTACTGTTCCATCCAAACCATGTCAGAGGCCCTTGAGGCGGTTTAAAAACTCTGACACAAGGGTGTGTAGGGTCGTAAGGCCTTACTACCCACACGATAAGAAGAAGAAGACTCACATATTTATTTATTTATATGAAGTTCAAAAGTACTTTTGAGATTGTGAAAAGTGATTTTATGGGTGGATTCACATCTGACGGAAGATACGACGGACGTATCTAATCGTCTTTAGTATATTCGACGCATCAACGGTTATATGTATACAGAGAGTTAGTGTAAACACCGTTATCCTTGAAACCAGTGGTTTGGTTTCACTAATAGAACGTAAATTCAATGGAAAAAAATATCTTTTTTTTTTAAAGTAAAATCTCCATTTTCCCTCAAAATTATTTCACCCTATATTACAATGATGTAATTAGTTAAAACTTATGTAGGTAGTTATAACGGACGGCTAGTGCAGCAGGTCAACGCCCTTTGCGGTGATTACGTAACTCGGGAGCATAGTATCCATTAATTTACGGACGGTGTCGGACAGATTTTTTTTTAATTTTTGAAAGTAAACTTTGTTTATTTATTTTTAAATTCAAGTAAACATTTTTCATAATAAATCAAGTACCTATGGTTTTAGTGACAACGGTGTTTACACTAACAGTCTGTATATATACGGTTGGATGTTTTATTATATATTTAAGAGTTCTGGCGTAACGCGACCGATAATACGCGACGCATTTTCCGTCAGATATGTACCGACCCTATGAAGTCAAAATTAATAAAACTGCCAACATTTTATTTGTAAACATCGTTAACTAAACAGCGAACTGTGACAATGACGTATATATTTGGAACAGAAAACGTCGCCGCGTAGCCACAGCATTTTCCCGTGGTTTGTACCCAGTCACTCTATTGCACAGTGTTGTTAATGACGCCACAATGTACGCCCCAATTTGTTTCTGGGACACACTCAACAATACTAAAGTTTTCATATTCTAAGAGAATTTGAGGAAAATATTTTTCTTTCTATCGAATTTTCGTAGCAGTTGTTCGAATTAATTAATAATTTTTTTTTATTTTATTGGTCTGAACTTGCAATTTCGACCTCGCGGTTTGTTTCGAACGCATTAAGTTATGTCTTGGGATACTGCTTCGCTCCCGTCTGTTGTTGCGTGATGTTATATAGCTTATACTATTCCTCATGAATCTGGCTATCAGATAAAAAAAAAAATTTCCAATCAAACTTGCAGTTTCAGTAATTAGCGAGTTAAAAAAATAAAAGAACTCTTCAGCTTTATTATATTATTAGCTTCTGCCCGCGACTTCGTTCGCGTTAAAGTTGATTTCTCCTTACAAACTTTGGACCCAATCTCATCCCTATTGACGTTCGCTAAGAAAGGATTTTTCAAAATTTACCCCATATTTTGAAAAATCCTTAGCAGACATCTGCTAGCTATAAATTACCTTCCTGTCGAATTTTACTTTTATGCGTCAAGCAGTTTTCGATATTATGTGATGAGTGAGTGGGTGACGTTTCGCTTTTATAGGTTTAGATTATTTCGTAGACTGCCTCGTTGGTCTAGTGGTCGCAAGCGCGACTGCTGTGCATGAGGTCTTGGGTTCGATTCCCAGGTCGGACAAAGGGTTATTGGATTTTTCCTTCAGGAATTTCTTAGTAGCAGCCTCGGAGTCTGGATTTGTGCCCAGTCGATAACAATAAGCTCGCCCCTATTACATGGGACTCAAACATAAGCAGCGAAATGTGCCGTTGTAGTGGTGTACCCTCTTATCGACTGGGCACAAATCCAGACTACGAGGCTGCTACTGAGAAATTCCTGATGGAAAAACCCAATAACCCTTTGTCAGACCTGGGAATCGAACCCAAAACCTCATTTTAAGCAGTCGCGGTTTACGACCACTAGACGAACGAGGCAGTCAAGAGTATTTAAAAAAGTAATTTATATATAGGTATACAAAAAATAAGCGAAATAATAAAAAAAAAACAAAGCGATCTTTTTCGCACAGAAAAGTCATGAACATTGATCACTTTGTTCACTCTTACTTTTATTGAACTGTCACTTAAAAATAAGTAGATCTAGGCTAATGTTTATCTTTTGATTGTTCGCCTTGTTTACAAAACAGAGAATATTAATTAAACGATACTGTCATTTTGAAGGACAATTTAGAAGAAAATATATTCTTGATACTTTGTGAATTTCCCCGCGTGACCTTGCTTTGACATCGTCATAACGTTATCTTCATGTATAGCTATTATGCTAGAAATTGTGAATGTTTAGAAAATACCAATAAATATTGACGCAGTTCTTCCTGACATAGTCTATAGAATGCCTTAGGGAAGATACACTAAAGATAAAATAACATCACGCCCGTAATCCCGGAAGGGCTAGGCAGAGGTGTCCCAATTAATACACTCACATTTCGCCAGTTATATTTAAGCTCCATGTAATAGGGGGCAAGCCTATTGCCACCAACCAGGCACAAAATCCAGAAACCGAGGCCGCTACTACAAAATTCCTGATGGAAAAACTTAGTAACACTTTGCCCGAACTGGAAATCGAACCGAAGACCTCATGCTTAGCAGTCGCGTTTTGCAACCACTACACCAACGAAGCAGTCCCTTATCAATTAATCAATCATTACTACCATCAACGTAATAACCCTCTAAGTTATTATAACTGTAAACGTCATATTTTCATTGAAGAGGCACATTTACGGGTCGCACACAGTGAAAACGTAAGAATTTGTAGGCTACCTTAACGCTTCCACCTTAAAGAATGTGAAAGATCTAGAATCAGGCCTAGTTAAATAAATGTTTCTTAGCACGTGCTTTGACTTAGCAATATTTCTGTCTCTGTCACACAACGAGTGTAAGATAGAGACGGGAACATAGCTAAATAAAGGTACCTACATGGGTAAATTTTATTTATGTGGGTCTTAGTGTTTTCAGCCTATGTCACAGTACAAAGGTCGCTGAATGATGACTGTATTATTTGCTAGAAAGCTAGTCCTTTCACTTTGGCCATACTTTTGTATCTGAACAAGGTGAAGATTTGAATCCTTGTCTTTTTGGAGGTTGTCATAAAATACATAATCTAAAGAGGTAACATACCGTTACTCATCACGAAATATCGAATACCGCTTGAAAAATAAGCAGGGAGGTAGATTATATTTTAGTTAGGAGACTTCCACTAAGAGACGGATTTACCCAAATTTCACCCCCTAAGGGGATGAAACGGAGGTACGACATTTACGCATGCGAAGTCTCGGGCAGAAGCTAGTACGTAATCAAATTCGACTACATTACTGTGCTAGTTCATCGTCCCGCCTGTTACCAAGCGGCAAGACGACTAGTTCGAATTTGAAAATAATCTTAAAAAAAAAAAAAAAAACTAATTAATTTATTATTGCTACCTCCTTGAATTTAACGAAGATGCTAAACTACACCTTGTATACCATTAAGCATTATATAGAAATATAATTGAAAAAAATAATGCGACTCTAAAATTAGGTTTTCATACAACTAAGTTAGTCCAAAAGGCAAGAAGCAGAATAAACAGAAAAGTTTAGATACTTTAGTACAATGAATGAATAAAGTAACTATCTTCGTAGGTATAGAAGTTTATATTCGTCGGACATAGTTTCTAAAGAAACTCCAATCTTGCGTGTTTCGACGTTGTAAGAATTTAATTTTGTACGAAAAAAATTTCGGTGTCCTTATCGACGTCTCATGAAAGTATCAATATTTTTGTTGTTACTTAACTTTTGTAGTTAAAAGGTCAGTATTTAAAAAGTTTTTAATTGAAAATGAAAAGGTCATACATGCATCTACATTTAAAAACGATTTCTATTGTATCATGTATGTAGTTGTTTGTTTGCATTGAATAGGCTCCGAAACTACTGAACCGATTTGCAAAATTCTTTCACTGTTGGGAAGTTGCACTATCCCCGGGAGACATAGGCTAAATTATATTTTAAAAAAAAAAATTGAATCCGTAAAAAAAAAACACGTGACGGAGTCATGAGATAAGTGCTAATTTTG
Organism: Hoplodrina ambigua; assembly: GCA_949774945.1. Taxonomy (NCBI): domain Eukaryota; kingdom Metazoa; phylum Arthropoda; class Insecta; order Lepidoptera; family Noctuidae; genus Hoplodrina; species Hoplodrina ambigua. The sequence continues at coordinate 12,140,519 of OX458967.1, forward strand.
AGTAACACCAAAACCCACAGAAAAGAACACGTCAGTCGCTTCTGCAGTTGTCCTTTTCGCACGCCGAGCGCAGACAGGCGTCAGCAATAGTTTCTTCTAATACCTAATTTTCAAAATCTTTCCGCCCGTGTTTTCTCTGAACTCTAAGCGAGCAATTTCTGCGCAGGCTCTATCCAAAGCCTGCGACAAGATTGCTTTAGGAAAAGACATAAGTACTTACTTCCTTCTAACATAAGTACTAGTTTCAATCATTCTGCTTTGAAATTTCAAGCTTCAAGACCTGCCTGGGATGATAAAAGTAACAGAACGCCATTTTGGACTTGTTTAAGATTAGGAATGTTTGTGATGCTTTAAGTATTATATTATATAATAAAACTCATTATGCAATTAAATTTTAAATCCTCGTTCACGAGTAAGATGTTTAAAAAGTTAAAAATGCCCATTATTTAGTTTCCATTTTTTAAGTAAATCTAAATTTTATATTTAATCTTTTCAGTATGTAATTAAACGATTTTAAATTCAATGTTGTACTTAAGTAAATGGGTAAAGACGTCTTTTCTCATTTGTTTAGCTTAGTTAAAAAGAAAAGAGTTAGAAGAAAAGTGTGGCTGCACGAAGTACTTGCCTACTTTTTATTTGCAAAAACCCCGTATAATAAATTACTTCCATTCCCTTTTGACTTGAGCCGTACGCCAACAAAAGCCTGGTTTAAGTTACTAAGAAACTAATTTGTATCAGTATGTTTCACATAGAACTATTCGCTGAGACTAAATCTTGCCATTTATTTAGTCGCGCCAGACTAAAAGATGTATTTAGTTACTAGCAGGTAAACATGCTGTATATCATTTATTTGACTTATGAAGAAGATTATTTATTGTTAGTTGGATGGTTCTTTTATTTAGTTTTCTCTTGCTATATTTTTGTGGTGAGTAAAGTTTTAGTCGTGACAACTTGATTGTCTTAGGCGCTCGAACAAATTATAGTAGGACGGGTAGGTTTTTTTTTCTTTGGCTTAAATTAGTTTTTGTTTGTTGTATTGTAAAAAACAAAAGAAAATCTAAGGTGAATTTAGCGTAAGGAGTAAAGTGTTTTGTATGGCCTATATGGAATTCTGAGTCTGTTTCCGGGCAACTCGTTTCGTTTTTATTTTTGTTTATGACGTTCAAAGTACCTTTTAATGGCCTAATTGAAATAAATGTTTTGACTTTGACTTAAACTTTATTTGTTTAACGATTTCTGCCAGTTAACTCTTACCACATTTGTTCCAAAAACTAATTTCGTTAGAAAAAGCAGGTCACTGATATTGAGTAGGTATGGCCAACTAAAAGTAGACAGGCAACCTCAATTTCTTTCCAAAAATTGAAGCCTCAATTTTAGTCCGGGAATTAAATGATAGTAAAAAAGGGAAGATCGTCAAATAACATTACCAACTTCGCTACAATAAAGCCAAACCCTTGTTTACTCGCTCATTTAATTAAAATTGAACTCAACATACAAAAAATATATAAATGTTATAGTAAAATAAAAATTAAACCGTTCAAGTTCAAGTCGGACTCGCACATAAAGGGTTCTGTGCCATCGTAGAAGATATAACAGTATTGCTATTACAGTATCAAGCCAAAAATGGCAAAAAAACAAGTCTCATGTCTGTGTCCCTTTCATTTTTAACATACATACATAAACTCACGCCTTTTTCCCATGGAGGTAGGCAGAAACTACAGAACGCCACCCGCTACGATCCTTACATACTCCTTTCGCCTCATCTACATTCATACAGCTCGTCATACAAGCACGCCGGTTACGAGTACTCCGCACCTGACCTTTCTGAAGGACCTCACCAATAAGGTCAGTGTAGGTCTTCCTAGAGCGACCACTCCCGGCGTTGTCACTCACCTCTGCCATATAAATACTTTTTGTCAATCGTCATCACTCATCCTTTCAACATTACCGAACCATCTAAGCATACCCTTTTCTATCTTTGTCACTACATCTTCTTTTAATCCGCAATGATCCCGTATAACCTCATTCCTCAGTCTATCGTTCAAAGTTCATTCATTTTTAACTTTTTATTTATTTTTATGTGTTGGAATAGCGGCAATAGAAATACACATTCTGTGAAAATTTGAACTCTCTAGCTGTTACGGTTCATGAGATACAGCCCGCTGACAGACGAACGGACTGACAAACAGTGGAGGATTAGTAATAAGGTCCCGTTAGCACCCTTCAGGTACAGAACCCTAAAAAGAAAACTAGGTAAAGAGGCGCTCGCCATAGATATCTAAGGCGACAATACCAATAAATATTCTACACAAATGTTTTTACTTGACGTATCGATTAACATAATAAATGCGTTCACCCTGCTTATGCCGCAGTTAAATTTATGCAAGAACGTTGTTACGGAAACAACGAATTTAGCCAATCCACAGCGAAATAAATAGGAATATTATACACAGTTACTGAATAATTTTGACATTAAAACTAAATTATCTTCTTGGTTAGGTTTCGGTTAATCTGTTCCTAGTGTTTGTTAGACTTGCAGACGACTGGTTGAGCAAACACGTTCGAGTTTGTGATAAACTAGGCTCTGCCCGCGATTTCGTGCGCGTTTTTCGTCACTCGCTTTAAGTTACGTCTTTGGCTACTGCTCCGCTTTCATGAGTCGTAGCATGATGTTATATAGTCTATAATATTCCTTGTCTATCTGGCTATTAAGTATATACAAAAAGATTTCTTTTTCAATCCGGCTTTTTCATCCAGATTCATTCAGCCATTCTGTCATGATTGAGCAACAAACATCTATTCATCCAAACTTTCACATATATATTAGTAGGGAGTAAGATTATAATAAAAAAACCTCAAAAAATATGCTCACATTTACAATCTACTTAATCAAGCAATCAAAATCTCTATATCCTCAATTAAACATAATTCTTCATCAAACAAATCTGGAAACTTTCCAAAAAACATTCACACGATCGATTTGAACAAAATTGTCGTAGGTGGTCTTGTAAATTGTTCCCGTGGCGATGTAAGAGAGTCAAACATGCGGTAAATTCGTTCCCAGTGCTTTCTAAAGATTTACCGCGTGGTACGAGTACGAGTACGACATTAATCAAGTGCGCGTAAGGGGAGAGACGCCTTACGTTTACGCTTGTCTTGTGTGTTCATGAATAAGCTAATGGTGTCTGTCTGTGCTAATGCTATAGTACCTACTTCTTTTGTGTGTGTGATTAAAAACAATTGCAGAACGAAATATTTTTTTTATTAAAAAATTCGGTCTAGTGCGAGGCGGACTCGCACACGAAGGGATACGTACTATCGTGCAATATTAAAATCGAGCAAAAAATCTCTGAAAAATAAACGTTTGTTGAATGTCTAAATCTTCATTTTTAAAATTTTATTTTATTTAATGTTACAGTGGCAATAGAAATTCGAATAAAGTCTGTGAAAATTTCAACTTTCAATTTTTATTTTCAACTAGGAAAAAAAAAGAAATTCAAAAGAAAAAAAATCTTAGAAATAATAATTCTAAACGAATCATTACGAAAAAGTATATCTTAGGTTTTTTTTTATTACATGCTTCTTTTCTCAAGAAACTTCTGTACACGTACTGCGTATCCAACATATGTTCACGCCAATTACCCCCAAGGGTGAGGTAGAGACGTGCCTATCAGTAGGTATCTACCTAGACAATTAATTTGATTTATAACCGCTAATAAACAAAAAAAACACGTAATACACTTACCTAATATTTGACAAAGATTCGTACCTATATCAAATATTCTGCCCTCATTCTGATATATTAAATTAAACACTGTTCTACATAACATGATGTAAATTGGAAAAGGTCTTGTCTGTGACATGATAAGTGTAATATATTTCAGTCTTATATTTTTTTGTATCATTTTTTGTTGTTGGACTGATTTATTGGTCTAGTGGTCGCAAAGCGCGACTGCAGAGCATGAGGTCTTGGGTTCAAAGTGTTATCAAGTTTTCAGCCTCCGAGTCTCGGAATTACAATGGGTTCGTCCCCTACTACATGGGATTTTAACATAACTAGCTAAATGTGAGTGTACTAATGAGTACCTACACCTCTGCCTAACCCTTCGGGGATTACAGACGTGATGGTATGTTACGTTATGTCAATAAAATTTTAATGGACGGAACGAGACAATTTACTGTTTCCACCTACTAACATAAAATCTATTGTTATACGTCAACGCTGCTACTGAGAAATTCCTGATAGAAAAATCCAATAACACTTTGCCCGACCAAAAGAGCACAGCAGTCCTGCTTTGCGACTACTAGACCAACGAGACGTTATTAAAATGTCTTTGCATTACACAAACCATGGGTGGTTCTTCAAAAGACAAACAAATGTCTCGACCAGATTAAACCTTAAGGACCATAATAGTTTCTTACTACATGAAAGGATGTGTGAAGTTTTCCTCCGTCCTCCTTCCTCATCTCCTTTACCGATGTGCACACACGTAGCACGGAGTAATTAGTTAATGTACCCTAATTGGTGGCTCGTTTGATGTCCTATGGGTCCAACTAGTTCACAGGACTCGGGTGTGAACGTAGGGGAGTTATTTGGATTGTAACTTGTTGTTTTTCTTACTAAATGTTAGAAAAGTAGTCTAGCTATGTACTCGTATCTATACAAATAAATAATATTGATGCGTCTTATTGTAATGTTAAAATTATCTACTATATTTTTACTATACGCATAATTATGAATTTTGACACGGTACTCATACCAAAAATGTTTTTTTTTTGTTCTAGTATGTTCCGACTTATCTCCTAAACGGTTTGAATGATTTTGACGGGATTATCACTGGCAGATAGCTGATGTTTTAAGGAGTGACATACTTTTAGTTTAGAAAATGTAATACAGATATTTGCGCAAAAAAATTATACCGCAGATAACAGATATTCACGTAAAAAAAAAGTAAATAAATAAGGTCGTAAATGGCTCAGCCAGCCAGAACCTCTACAGTACCTACCTATCTTTTTCATCAATTTTCTGTAGTCCCTCCCCACAATCACAGTGTTGCCAGCTTTTCCAAGAGATTGCACAAAAACTAATCTTAAGGTTCCATCGCCTTAATCCGATACAATGTTACAAGAAATAACATTTAGTTTCACACAAAAGTGAGCAATAATAGGATCCAATCAAGAAAGAAAACTCAATTTAAAGAGTGTCTCGGGGAAGATTAAATTATCTTTTTTTTCTTTTACATGTAGTCTTTGGAATATTTCTTTTTCGCGCGTTAATGTTTAAATTTCGAATGAAAAAAAGTACTAAATGAGACGAATAAATTGCTCGACATATGCGTTCCAGATTGCCTTACTTTTTTATTCCATTAAATGAAGCGTACTTGAAATATTTTCTTTTATTTGAACACAATTGAAAGCTTCTTTCAATTCATTACGCCCTAAAGCAATTTCACATATATGTTCCATTTAAACTGCATACGATTCAAAATACATCTTCATATGTTAACCAAGATTAATTAAATGCATCTGGCATTTTATCTCACGATATTAATAGGTGAGCAAAAATGCCAAATGCCAATGTCTGCATGCATACGTGAATATTGAATAGCATGTAGATCATAGGTATTCATGCAGGTGAACGTGGGATTCCTATGAGACTGGGACCTATAATAAATACTCGTGGAGGTATGTCTATAATCTAGATGCATGGCAAATGAATTAGCGTGCTGTTCTATGACAGAGGTAGCATAGCGTGCGTTTCTATTGGCTAAAATTGATTTGTAAAATATTTTACAGTACCCTCTCTTTTTGGACTATATGAAAAGTAGGTATAATTCATATTATTAATTATTCTAACACTACCTTCTGCTCGCGACTTCGTTCTAAATTATCGCGCACAATACCTAACGGGATAAAAATCCAATGTGGTAAACTAGATTCATATTTACATGTGTGCGAAGTTTCAGCTAATTTCGTTCAGCCGTTTAGATGTAAAAGAGTAACAAAAATACATCTTCACAAACTTTCACGTTTATTAAAGTTTTTATGAAAGTTGGGTAAACTGTTAGTGCCCTTAATATTTCACATCGTAATTTTGCAGATTATTAAATACCTACTAGCTTTTGCCCGCGACTTCGACCGCGCAAAAATAAAATAAATTAAAGCCTATGTTACTCGCAGATAATGTAGCTTTCTAATGGTGAAAGAATTTTTAAAAATCGGTCCAGTAGTTTCGAATTTATCCATTACAAACAAACAAACAAAAATTTTTTTTTTTTTCTCTTTTCTTAGTGTAGATGAAGATAGTGTAGAAATGTAGATTAAACTAGTTAAACCAAAGACTTGACTTCTTCGTTTCATAATTAAAAATAATCACGGCATTCTCAATAATCGGTTCATTTATCTAGACAATTGATTGTTTTATTTTATTAACACTCTAACCCCAGTTTCGTCGCATGAAAATCGACTCAAAATTAATATGACAAATTGCAAAGCGCGCGTAAATAAATTACTGTGATTGGTTGATGTAAATTAGTCATCCAATCACAGCAGGTTACGCGCGGTTGACAAATTCAAATGAGATATTAAATTGAGAATGAATGCGACAAAATTTGTCACATCATTTTTCTTTTTGAGAACGGGGATTAGGGCCACTTGTGCCAAAAAAATTAACTCGAAGTTAGTTACAACACGAACGTAAATTACAAAATAATCCATATACAAGAGCCCGTTAGCAGCTAACTCGAAGGTCATAGGATAACCCTGAGTTGTCCAACCGGGCTTTACAGATCGGACAAGCCGTGAACATCTCCAAGTTTATTTTTATAGCCGTATTTAATTTGTTAGGGGTTTTATCCATACAGATACGTAAACCCCATCCTACCTCATATAAACTACAATAAATAAATGCTTAGGTCTTAAATAAAAAGGGGGATCTTAATCAATAAAGTACACTAACTCACAAAATCATTTTGCAACATCTGTCTTTAAACCTATATTTTAAAAAAGCTTTTTTACAAAAAAAGAAGACCGTCTTCAAAAACTACAAAATAAAAAATAACTTTAGCTTGGAATTCGGCGGCTTTGGTTTTGTTTCTTGTTATGAAGGTATTGCCACCGACTTCCAAGCTAAAGTTATTTTTTATTTTGTAGTTTTTGAAGGCGGTCTTCTTTTTTTGTAAAAAAGCTTTTTATTTTTCTCTTTTTAGTGTTTGTGTGATAATGTTTGAAATACTTACATAAAGCCCTTTCAAACAATACCTCACACGATATATTTAATTTTGGATAGTGGTAGGAGGGGGGTTGACGTACCCCCTCCCCACTTCCTTCAGTCAGTCATCGACTACAAGTATAAACAAAGCAATTTTTCTTGTTACGGCGGTTCTGCTGTGATTTTATAAGGAGTTCCGTTCCATATCTCCAAAGTTCATCATCAGATCATGATAATATTCCTATGGGACCTATTCCCAACTATACTCTTTCAAACAAAAAAAGAATCATCCAAATCGATTCATAATTGGCGGAGTAATCGTAGAACAAATATACAAAAAAAAAACAAAAAAAAAAAAAAAAACATACGCGTCGAATTGAGAACCTCCTCCTTTTTGAAGTCGGTTGAAAAGATAGGTCTGATAGACCTGTCCCGGTGTCTGTGGCTCAAATCTTACAAGTTAAATTTGAGCCACTCCCCGATGTTCGATTACGCTGAAATTTTGCGAAAATGTGCAATTTGCATGACAATGCAATATAATAATATCACAGAGCTGCTCTGATGATGGAGTCAGAAAGTAGAAAAAGAAACTCAAACAAATCTTGTAAGTTAAATTTGACCCACTTCCCGGTGTTCGATTGAGCTGGAATTTTGATACATATGCACATTGCATGACAATGAAATATAAAAGCTATTTAAAATGTTATTAGACAGCACTTGTTTAGTTCCTACATACATCTTAAGCCACAATGCTTTCTTTAGCTGTAAAAGATCTCATTGCCGTCTAAAAATAGACGACTTTCATATACTTAACCGAGCTTTGAACCTATTCAGTGCGAAGCCATCATCATCCTTTTAACCTATTTCTGGTTGCAGTTCACTTAGTATTCTGAAACTATCTTGTACTGGCTGGTATTCATACAAAGGAATTTTACTGTCGTTGAAAAATCCAATTTGTCGTTTTATTTCCAGAGATGATTCCTTGTGGAATATTTCAAAGTGGAGGTGTACGATTCTAGTAGTATTTTGTACATTTATTTGACTTGGAAAGAAATGGTTTGCATTCGAGTGTGTGTATTGATGTTGGTATTCCTAATTCAAATCCTTGTTTTTTAATAGGGTTATAGACATCACTAATCAATTGAGATACTTTTAATGAACTGTCAAAACACAATTTCCCCATAAATATTGTATGGCCATAGTCAACTGTGACGTCACTTGCCTGCCAACTCAAATTGTCAACTGTTTATTGATTGGTACTAATCGGGTTTTCAGGTCTATAATAAATCGTATTTTAAAGAAGTTGTCTTGGAATGATAAATGGTGTCAGCTACCCAATTGATGTCATTTCCATTTAAACACTTAACAATTATTGTGTGACAATAAGTTGACATGACAAAGACAACAAGAGACTTATCAATTTGACCAAGAAGTGAATTGAATTGAAAATATAATAATAGCTTGCTAGGGTCTGTTGCAAGGGATTTTCCAACAACAGAAATTATGAAGTAATGTAAAAATGGTACTGTTTTAAGAGGTAGGTCCCCAGGTGCTTGCCTCGTATTATTGAATGATACTGATGCCGATTCTCTTGGTCACAAACTAAACTAAAATTGGACTATTTCCATATTTTTCTATCCAATGAAACAAGAAAGAGACTAATGTAAATAAGAGCTGTCAAATTTAGTCAACCTGACACATCCATACAATTTTTTTTAGTTGACATCTTAAAACGTATGGATTAAAAATACGGAAAAGTTCAAGGCAAAACTAATTTGACATCGCTAACTTAGTTCTTTAATGGTGCCGATTCCCGTGTTCACAAACTAGACTAAATTTAGAGAATTCACATCTCTTACTAGCATACATCGAAAGGAAAGGACGGTGACATTCCGTGACATTAAAGAACTAAGTCAGAGATGTCAAATTAGTTTTGCCTTGAACTTCTCCGTATTTTTAATCCACACGTTTTAAGATGTCGACTATAACTGTATGGATGTGTCAGATGGACTAAATTTGACAGCTCTTATTTACATTAGTCTCTTTCTTATTTTATTGGACAGAAAAAGATGGAAATAGTCTAATTTTAGTTTAGTTTGTGACCAAGGGAATCGGCACCAATGTCACCGTCCTTTCCTTTTGCTGTATGTTAGTAAGAGATGTCAATTCTCTAAATTTAGTCTAGTTTGTGAACAAGGGAATCAGCACCAATATATATTTAGACAGGTTTTTTTTTCACAAAATTAATTTATAACTTTTTATTCAAATAGTTTGTAAAACTTTGATTGTCAAAAGCCAAACACAAAAAAAAACAACGTTAATATGTATGCAACTTAGTTCTATACATAAAAGCATCGTGAACTTTGTAATACAAAACAATAAGTTGATGTAAAAGTTTTGATATCACAATTTTGCTTTTAAAACTATTTCTTTTTCTTTGCTTCAATACTGAAAACAAAATAGTTTACTGTTTTAGTTTTATACATAAAATGTATTTTTTTTAAAGAAAAACCCTGTTATATAACATATAAATATAATAGCAGCCTGTTACTGTCCCACTGCAGGCCAAAAGCCTCTTCTCATACAGAGAAGGCACGAGCATTGATCACCACGCTTCCTCAAGGCGGATAAGCGATTCCAGACTTATATTAATTACAAGTTCAGGTTTTCTCACGATGTTTTTCTTCACCAATGTTACTGATGTCCAAGATAAAAGTTTAGAAAGTACTTATAGATTGAAAAAGTCACATTGGTACTTGCCCGAATTTGATCCCACAACCTCATGCATGAGAGGCGGGCGCCTTAACCACGACAACAAGCAATCATGCAACATAAAATATAATCAATAATATTATTATCTTCTGTTTCAAAGAAACTAGAATTTCAAACAATTAAGGCCACTGTGTCGTGGTCCCTATATTTTTCAAAGAGAGTTCACTCTTCGCTCGGGACTGCTCGGTTATTTTCGGTAACGTTCGGAATTCTGACTTGAATATCAATTGCGGCCTTTGCGCTGCACGCTCGATTTGATCTAATTTTGAATGTAGATACAATATCAAAGATAATTATCATAGATACTAATCTAATAACTTTTTAAGTTTATCTTTCACATCATTAACATTGATGAAGAAAAAAAAAACATCGCAAGGAAATCTGGGCGTCCAATTAATAAGTATCTGAAATCGTCAATCCACCTTGAGCAAGCGTAGTAAACAATTTTGTATAAGAAGAGGTCTTTGCCTTGTGGGACAATAAATAGGCTTGTAATATTATTATTAGGTACCTACTAATATCGGAACTTACTGAAATTAGAAATGTCTGAAAGATGTTTTCAGTAAAAAGAAATCGAGTGTCAGATGTATATGAAGTAGGAAGGTACATATATTATTTCTTTCTTTACAGCAAATTTTCGTAGGCGAATATTCTCTTTTCCTTTTTGTGCCTTATTATTAAGTTCCAAGAGAGACGTTCTTTGATGTCCAAAGACTTTCAATTCGATCAAAAGGTTTTCATTGCCTACATTCTAGGAAAATATCTTTAGATAAACATCTGTAGTATTTTCTTTTCTATTACAATTTCGAGAATTCACGCCAAGCAACAAACATTCCTACATAGTGAACACGTAGAAACTAACGCCACACTAAAAGATATATTCCCACATAGCTAAATAAATGAGACTTAGCGCGACCCAGAGCCTTCCCTCCCGGGATTATGGCGCCGAAATATTACTCTGAAAATTGGTAAGATTCCCCTACCATCAGCTAAGCGTAATTTTCATAATTTGTGTTTCCGTGCGGCCAAGTGAAGGGAGATATTGAATAGTTTAAGTTTATGATGACAGTGGATACTAATGAATTACTGAACACATTGAAATAAATTTTGCTCTTTTATTTGTGAACATTTTGTGTGTGTGAGTATACCTACCTACTTACTCAAACTATTTTTTGCTTTAGGTACTAACATCACTGCCTTGTTGGTGTAGTGGTCGCAAAGCGAGACTGCTGAGCATAAAGTCTTGGATTCGATTCCCAGGTCGGCCAAAGTGTTATTGGGTTTTTTCATCAGGAATTACTCAGTAGCGGCCTCGGAGTCTGGATTTGTGCCTGGTTGATAGCTATAGGCTCGCCCTCTATTACATGAGGCTTAAACTTAACTAGTGAAATGTGGGTGTACTAAAGGGTACACCTCTGCCTAACCCTTCGGGGATTACAGGCGTTATGTTATGTAGGTACTTAAATCGTCTTTTCATTCATATTAATGAATGTATGTGCATGCACATGTGTCTCTATTTCCAGTTTGCCAGCTGTTTTGAACTTTTTAATAATAAAGCCTTTTAGAATTCCGTTTATTAAAATTTCAACAAAACATTTGACGAAACACCATTAAATCAAATTATTAATTACCCTTTCACTCTCAGTACATGAAAGGTCAAGCCTCCCACGAGCCATAACAAATAAAGCGAAAACAATTACTGCATTTCGGATTTAAACAGCAATAAATATTTAATACAAATAATAACACCAAGATTTCAGAGTTTTGGAGTTAATTGATATTCTTAGAAGGAGTCCAAAGTTTTATGCCATGGGGAATAATTAAATAAATTAAGATAATGATGCTAAAGTATTGATAGCGTTAATTTAAAGACTTATTTCTGTCGACGTTGCAAAGTTTTCTGAGTCTTGATTCCCAGTGGCGTAGTATGAACGCGCAGATTAAAAACATACCAGCTTTATATTTTCCTACTACACGGCAAAGGTCTCTTCTCATACAGAGAAGACACGAGCATTGGTCACTCTTGCTGAAGGCAGATTGGCGATTTCAGAATTGTAATAATTAAAGTCTTGGTTCCATCACGATGTTTTCCTTCACCGATGTCAGTGATGTCCAAGATAAACATAGAAAGTTCATAATATGAATTGATAAAGTCACATTGGCACCTGGTACCTAACCAGCAACCTACCCGCATAAGAGGCGGTCATTTCGACATCTCGTACGGAATAAACTCAACGTAAATTCTCGTTTAAAAACACTGGTTCCGCACATTTTTTTTTTAATTTAGAACTTTTATGATATGTAACGCTTTAAACTAAATAAAGATGCTTTAGGCGAATCCTTTTTTTCTTACTTTAATGACAGCGCACTCGCCTTAGGCCTAAAGTAGCCAAATGGGAACAGTTACGTCACAACTCACAAGTCACAAAATTCCAGACTATCTGACAGTTACGCAAAATATAATAGTCTTAGTTTCAGCTTGAGTCTTTATCTGTCAGAGAACAAAATTATTTGTAACTTTGTCTCTTTTATTATATTATATACTTATTTGTGAACCAGATGAATACGTTACGTGTTTTAGGATACGAAATATTTGGGACTTACGAGTAAATTCTTTTTTTAGAAAAGTTTGCTAGGAATATTTTCAACTGAGAATAATATTTTTGACTAAAAATGTGATTATTTCGCAGACTAAATCCAAAATATTATGAGGTTAACACAGAAAACAAACATAATATTTAACTAGGAAAAGCAAAAATAATAAATAATATAGTTTCAACTTTAAACATTTTTTTTAAGACAATAGTTGACTTTTGTGCATTAGAGAATAGAGAATAGAGTTTTTATTTTGCAAATATGGGTAATACATAATAGTTCTTGAGATTACATTTAGCTCAGCCACATTTTACCAATCGGCATGCAAACATTTAAAATTATTTATATCACATAAGTAGATCAATTCATAAATTATTATTATAAAATTCTTAAATTTAGATATATGTTTGTATTAAAAGGAAAATATAGATTAGTATCATGTCATTACCATTACAAATGTCATACACCATTATCATTATACCTTACATATTATACACTAGCTTCTGCCCGCGACTTCGTCCGCGTCAAAGTTGATAACGCCATACAAACTTTGGAACCCCGTTTCATACTCTTTGGGAAATGGGTACTCTATTTTGCGAAATTTTCGAATTTTCGTGATGAGTGAGTGAACTTTCGCTTTTGTATATTTATTTAAGGTAAATTTAGATTACCTCTTTCCAAAATATTATGAAGTGGTATCAAAATTGACTTATTTTTCAATCCCGAACCATTGAAACGCAAGTTCAATAGCTACTGTTTTAATATTGTACCTCACATTGTAGCTTCGATTATTTAGATATTAGATTCGATAGAGCAACTGAAATCAGAATCTGACTTTCGTTTTTTGAAAGAAAGTATGAGCAAAACCCTGTAAACATAGGCTTAGTTAAAGTATTAGATTTTAGATATTATCTGTTTTAGGGTTCCATACCTCAGTCGGTAAATACGGAACCCTTATAGGATCACTTTGTTGTCCGTCTGTCTGTCTGTAAAGACCCTTTTCTAAGGAACGTGTGGAGGTATCAAGCTAAAATTAAAATCAAATACTCAGGTCTCGGGCACGCCGCAATCGCAGCGGTAAGACCCCTCTTTGAGGATTGGCTGGAGTGGCTGCACCACTCGCCTGACGCAGGTCCTCACCGAACGCGGTTGTTTCGGGAAGTAGGAAATTCCCGAAAAAAACGCCCGGGTGTCACCACTGTGTGGACCGCCCGGAAGACACGGTGGAGCATACGATGTAAGTCTGCCGCGCCTGGGCAGAGCCCCGCCGTGTCCTCTCGCGTCCGAGCCCTGGTTCAGGCCATGCTCCGGAGCGAAAGGGAATGGGACGCAGTAACCTCCTTCTGCGAAGCAGTAATGCTAGCTAAGAAGGAGGCGTCGGACGTTGCGAGACGTCATCCGGCTACCGTAGGCGCAGGCTTGCGGACGGCCAGTGATGGGTAGCTCGTCGTCCAATCAAGGACCAGGCCCGGGTCAACAGCGCGTTTTGTTCCACGCGCGTTTCAAAGAGCTGTCAGCACAGGGACGGGGCCCCGACAGGGCCAAACGCCTACCGGAGTCGCGGGAAGTCTTAACAGGATACCGTGGCCCCGGAACGCAAAGAGCAACAATTCTGTTGCTCTTTGCGTTCCTTCGAACAGAGTGGTTTTTTAGTCAGTAAAAGTCTAACAGCCTCTTCCACCTCACCCAGGGCAGAAGGATCTATATGATGTTTTATACCAAAAAAATAAATACTTTGGTCTGCAATCCTTCAGAGCAGTGAAAAAATTAAACTTCTAAGTCAACGCAAACTAAAGATTAGGTCGTTATAGCGCATATTCTGACCCTCGCTAGGAAATCAAAACCAAATATAAAGGGAACTTCCCGTTGATCTAGAATCATGAAAGGCAAGAAGCAATGCCATGTAGACATAATAATTACTTTTTATGGGATTATTAACCTTTTTTTCTGTTGTGTTAAATATTGTATGGTGTAACGGAACCCTTCATGTGCGAGTCCGACTCGCACTGGCCGATTTTTTGCAATATTTTTCTGGCCCAGTTGTGCCCAGGTGTTCTGCGGGCGCTGTAGTAAGTGGGCATCATATAAAAGGAACACCACACTTGCCCTGAGTATCTGCGGGATCTATAACTCCTCAATTGGCTAAAGGTTACGTTTGCAGCGGCTTACATGAGTGCGCAGTCCATTAAGCGCTTTCCATATAGGCCACTAATGATCACAACAGTGTGCCATGTGTTCCTGGGGTAGAACTCTTTTTGGTGGAAGTTGTGTGATGGTGGGTGTCGACCTGGTCCTGTATGGCCGGTGTGCATCGAAGTAAACTCTTCCGACTCTTCAATCTACCCAGAGCTACTGCATATTGATAGAGGGGATGTAAGGAAGCGGATTCTTGATTTTGTTTCATCTGTGCATGCTACATAGATACCTTCGAATGACAGGTGGTGCAATTCCAGCCCATGGGAAGAGCTTATCGAGTAGTCAGTTTCAGGCAGCCCCGATATAATTCTACACGTCTCGATAAGGATGATACCTATTGCTTTTTGGTCAATGACACACCGAACACGCAAATTCACCAGCAGAAGGAGCATAAAGACGTAACAGTTATGCGAAAAACATCGGGTGCTGCTCCCTAGTTGGTAGAAATAAGGTGTCGTAGCAGATGATTTTTTTGATTGGTGTTGTGGCATTGTAGGTATATAAAAAGTTAGTGCTCTGTCCAATATAACACCAGGGTACTTAGGGTTCTTCTAATACTCTACGTAACTTTCTCGCCACGAAATACTAAGTGTCCTGTTGGCGAATCTATTGCTACGATGAAAAGAATCATGTCTTGCAGCACAGCCGCGGTAATAAGTAACCTAAAAAATGTAATGCCATTTAGAAATTGATTTTAAAGCATGTGGAATATATTCCATTTACGGTGCCTATGAAAAAAACTCTGTCGCTTCATCAAATCAAGTACTCAGAAAGCTTGAAGTCTGTGAGACGTTCTCCGACAGGAGAATTACTGCAACAGATTTTTGCACTTCCGGTTGTTGCCAAATTCTTTCTTTTTAGCCATTGAAATAGAAGTAATATTTTTAGTACCTAATCACTCATCTTACACTAAGATCTTTTTATGAAATAATTCGGAAGCGCAACGAAAGGAATACTAATTACCTACTACTGCGTAAAAAAATTACACTCGCCACTCCTCGCTAATATACGTCCGCTGGTATTCCAGTAGTATACTTGGCAGTATTCTTGTGCCATGATTGGCTTAGCTAAGCCCGGGTAATACAAATATAGTATACTTAAAATGTTTGCAGATAGGCCGCCCGTCACTTGTTGTGTGTTGAGTAGCTCCTTGTAGTTATAGCGTAATGATTTTGATTTCAAAGGATAAATTATAACTTATACCTAACTGCAGTATTGTATGTACCGTTGGTGTCGTTTTATAGCAATCCAGCAGTAAAATGTTTAAGAATAATAGCCATAATGCGATAATCCTTACCTATACACATTTATATAGTTGTATAGTTTAATCCCATGTAAAAGGGGGCGAGCCTATTGCCATCAACCGGGCACAAATCCAGACTCCGAGGTTGCTATTGTTGCTATAATCCAATAAGGACTGTTATGAAATGGCTACTTGATTTGAATTATGAAGAGGCTGAAAATATATTAAAAATTCAAAAATAACTTCGCCTACCGGAAATTTCACACCCCTCCTCAGGCAGGTAGGTACTCGCGCCTAGCGCTATTCGGGCATTGGGCGTGAGGACCTATGCTGCACTCACGGACATACACAAACACACACCCACACACACCCAACACTCTCGCCTACACACATAACACAATTTATTTTATTATTTTTTATTTAAGTTCTGTTCCTCTCAATACACTTAGCTTATCACAATGTTGTGGTACGTATGTGCAAGTTGATATTGTAATCTTTAGGATGCGAGCCTGGAGATCTGTAATACAGGTCCCGAACCCAGTATAGACTCCAGCTCTCACAGAGGTTTGCATCCGCCTGTAACTTAGATACTATGTACCAAATTGTACCTTTATGAGAGAAATAAATAAATATTATTAGTGTTATTATATTATTAATAACACTATGCCCGACCTGGAAATCGAACCCAAGACCTCATGCTTTGCAGTCGTGCAAACAGGCAAAAGTTTTTTAGCTGCTGATTTATGTGTTTGTGTAACTATGCATAGATATTATTTTATGAATTAAAATTTTTAAAATACGTTAACAAATCAAAGTTGTGGTAGAAACATGCACTCATACTTTTTTTTTTTTTTTTTTTGTTAGGAAATCTCAATATTCAATTAAAAAATATTCAAAAAAAATTAGAAAAAATACAAAAAGTAGTGGTAGAAACATGCACTCCTACTTATATATATTTTTTTTTTGTTGGGAAATCTCATTATTCAATTAAAAAACATTAAAAAAAAATTTGAAAAAATGCAAAAAGAAATGCTGACATTGGGGACCGAACTTCCGCCCACCGTTTCGCAAGTCAGTCGTCGAACCATTAGGTAATTTACTTTGATGACAAATAACTTGAAATAGCCGTTCTAGTTTTCCATAATTGACTGCTTAGCTCCTTGAAGGTATGGCGTGATAATAACTATTATAGAACTTCAGTCTGCAGCTATTTATAATATTTTTACGTTTTGTTTCGTCTTTTTTACAATCCTTTGGTGAACTGTTGTAGTCTGCTAATCCCCCAAAGCAAATAGCGTGATAATTTATAGCCTATGTTCTAATTTGGCCACTGTGGAATTTTCATTCAAAATTTGAACAAAATCTATCCGACAGTTTTTGCGTGATGCTCCAACAAACAAACAGACAAACAGACAAAAATTAAAAAAAAAATATTTTCAGCATTAGTATCATTCAAAGACCCCTAGGCACTTTTTCTTTTTCAAAAATATTAAATGTACAGTTTTGACGTCTCTACGATTTTATTATATGTATAGATTACATAATTATAATACTGTGGTCACTAGGATGTGACCGAGGTACCGAAATCCATCTTTGGGGTTACTTGCAGGGCACAAATAATATACTTAGTGAAACGAACGATCGGATTTATACTTATATTGAAATATCTTTTGACTCTGCTGCTGCCAGCTGAGCGAATGACCAAACTATTGTCATCATTATGAAAAAATATTCGTTTCATCATCATCATATCAGCCGTAGGACAAACTGCTGAACATAGTCCTCCCCTACAGATTATTCGTTTATTTTATTTTAATTCTAAATACGAATAATAGTTTGTCCAGAGAGTTAAGAATATAAATCTTCCAGCCAGCTTGCTTTAGCAAGCAACCTTCACAATACCTACTTAAGTACTTTGATGGACTTGGCAAATTGTTGAAGTAAGCATATTCTTTTAATAGTCAGGCGAGTATAATTAACATAAAAATCAAATTAGTAATTAAACTACAGTTTTGTCAGCTCTCACATTGAAACGGTCCTTCATTTCTTAAATAAAATATGTCTTCGTCAAGAGAGTTATAAAAAGTTTATTTTTTAAATCCTGACAAAAATGCTAAGCGAGGGTAAGCGTTACGCCCCAAAAACAATTGTATCTTTTTCCCTTCATCTTATGACCTAAAAAGGAACTGGTTTTGTCAGTGATGGATTTTCTCTACAGGCAAAGAACGTTGACTTTGCCCCTTTTCTGGGTTATTTTGTTTTGCTTTATTTCTTTAAAACATGCTTTGTTTATAGAGTACATAGGTTGGTTATAATTTGCGTCTTTATTTAGAAAAAGAATAGATTTTGCCCGCGACTTCGTCCGCGTAAATTTTCTTACGGATCTCTTATTTTATAGTAGTACTACATAATGATATATAGCCTATAGAACTCAGGGATAACATAGCTTCCTATTAATAAAAGAATTTGCAAAATCGGAATAGAAGTTCCGACGAAACTCTTGTTGATGATCGATGTAACATAACATCACGCCTGTAATCCCCGAAGGGCTAGACAGAGGTGTACCCATTAGTACACCCACATTTCGCCAGTTATGTTTAAGCCCCATGGAATAGGGGGCGAGCCTATTGCCATCCACCGAGCACGCATCCGGGCATGATCGATGTTGATTTGAAAATAAATTTCTGCTTCACAGAATATGCTGAATAGGTCAGTCAAAAATACATTTAAAAAATCGATAATAATTTGACCTTCGATGTTTGACGATCAATCTCGATTCAATAATGTATTTGTGTTTCACAAAATCTGTGAAAGGACTAGACAATCGAGTAGCTTAAATTCAGTCTCATTTATGTTCATATTCTCTTTTACCAAATTAATTAGAATATTTGCCGTGCCATCTGGTACTCAAGATTTCATAAACGCTGTACTGAATGTAGTAACCACAGTCATTCAGCCATATTAATATCATCCATATTGTAGGTACCTCTTACTTTGCTACTTTATCTTACAAGTAATATTAAGCACTTATATTAGCTACATGGTCCGGCCATATTAATATAATCGCTCTCTGTGACCAACTAAAACTACTGCTATCGTAAAAATGGACTTTGCTACCATTTCATTAGAAACAAAAAAAAAGCAGTATCTTATCTATTCTTAGTAAGACAGTGTGACTAGTTAAACAAAGGATATAATTAAATTAAAAAACCGATTCTAGTACCTAATGCTATTATGTCAAATTTCTTTCGTTGAATTGGGTATTACACACCATTAACCTGTAATTCCAAGACCAATTCCAAGACTCGTATTTATAAGTGTATATTGTAGTGTATTTGTTTGTTTGTTCGAATGCGCTAATCTCGGGAACTGCTGGTCCGATTTGAAAAAAATATTTGCGTTATGTAAACCGTTTATCGAGGAAGGAATTTCTTAGTGGCCGGTTGAAGGCAATAGGCTCGCGCCCTACTACACGGGACTTAAATATAACTGGCGAAATGTGTGTGTCTCTGCCTTTCCCTTCGGGGATTACAGGCGTGATGTTTATAGAGGAAGTACCCGTTTATAGACATATAACAGCACGCTACGACCCACGAGAGTGGAGCAGAAATCAAAGACTCAACGTGGGTAAATCTGCGGGATATAGCTAGTGACCTTGTACTTATCATGTCCTTGACTAGTTGCCTATGTCCATGGTTTATCCAGTCACCTTGTACATACACTATTCAATTATGTATAGCTCTATCTATTCGCCCGTAAGCACTATTAAGCCCGGACTTAACCCTACGCTTTAATTCAAAGTTACGACTCGACTCTTTCGCAACGGCTAAGAATAGTCAGCGATTAGTGCACCTTTGTTGAACACGGGGCGTACATAAGATTATGGTAATCTGCTGCTAATTGCAGAGCCCGACCTGTGTAGTTGTTGTTTTGTTTCATAAAAGTGGTGTAACTTTTACTAGAGGACTTCGTACTGCTGTTTATGTAGGTCATTTTGTAGGAAGAAATGTTTTTAAACTGGTTTTAAAATTGGAACAGTATTTGAATTTTCAACGGTCATTTGTTTAAACATGCATCGCTTTTCAATAGCCGATAGGTAAAGGTTAGGTAAAATATTCTTAAAAAAAAATATTTACATATTGATTTTATTTCAAATATAAAAGATTTGAAATAAAAACACTAGTTGATAATTTATTGCATAAGGGGCTCAAATTGTTGTCTGCCCACTATACCGTGCTATGCCATGACCGTGCTATGAACGTATCAGGCATATAACTACTATGCCCACTAGAAAATATCAATAGACAATTGTTGACGCTCCGTGCATGGCACGTGACGATGTTGGTCGGTGATGGAACGGTCTAGTGGTAGTCTATGGTCAAATATCAAATGCAATTCAATTTTAAATCGCCTTTAAGCCTTATGCTATCTCTATCACTGTAAGGTTTAGTGCAGCAACAAAGATACATTTTAAGAACATCTTAAAATTAAGTGTCATTTGAGGATTGGGGGGATAGTCTTATATTATTTTGCTTCCACGTTCCTGGTACGGTCATGATATGATACTGTATAGTGGGCACACAAGTTCCTTAAAAGAAGTCTAAAATGAAAAGACTTTATTCAACACAAAATAACATCACATAGATACCCAGAAACCTTAATCATGAATACACAAATAATGAACAAAACATTCGCCCTACGAATTAATTCACAAACCCACATAAAACTCGGTCTCATTCCCAACCTCTTTGTCTAAAATTAGAAAGACAACAACCAGACACGGAACAACGTTCTCCTTTTCTATTCCTTTTCCCCTAAATACATTTAGATCACCATTTTATTGTATCACACTTTAACTAGTCCCAATGCCAAGCCAGTAACGTATATCTTAATTAAACGAACACTGGACGCCAAGGTTCAAGACCCACTGCGTACCGTAAAAGAGCTTACACAAATTGAATTTGTTAGAAGAAATCCCTTCCAAGTACTATGAATAAAGACAATGCTTGTGGAAGAAAAATACAGGACAGTGTTTGAGATAAAACGCATTCTGGGGAACGAAATATTCTGATAAGTCAACCTTCTTTTTTTGAGCCTTAAATCTGTTACGAGTTTTGGTTCAAGATTATCTTATGGGAAGAATGTCCTAATGAATTTGAAGACTTTGTCATACTACGTGGCGATGCGGCCAGCGCTTGGGCACTTGTTCTTTTGATCGGGATGCGGACGATTTTTTACGATGCTCTAAGAGCTGTCTTCTTTTATATATTGTGCTTGATATTATTTGATTTTGGTTAATTAATTAGTTATTTTAAGACGTAAGCTGTTAAATAACTAACTAAATAGTTAAAATTAACACTACCACATAGTAGTGGATCACATAGTAGTGTGGCTACTAAGGTGGTGGGTTCGACATCAGACTTATACTAATTTAAGTCTAGGTTTAGTCACGATGATTTCCTTGACCGATGTTGGTGATGTTTAAGAAAAACTTAAAAAGTACATATTTCTTTTATTTTTATTTGTTAGGGACAAAATAAATAATAGCTCAAAAACGGATAACCCACACTATTATTCAATATGAATCGATAAAGTTACATTGGTAACATGAGTTGGTTGGTACTAGTCCGGTATCGCAGCCGCAACTTCATGCATGAAAGGCGGACTTTAGCTACTGGCCCACTAGTCAGTAAACAAGACTTCGGTTCGAGAAAAAAGTTATTAGGTATTTCCATTAGGATATTCCTAATGGCAGCCCTGATCTTAGATTTGTACCCAGTTAGTAGACTGAAATATGAGTGTACCCTATTTTTGGCTACCTACTTACCCCTATGGGAATACAAGCGTAATGCATGTAATTTATACATTGCGCACCTAACTTTGAGTGAAAATATGTAATCATACAAAGTCGTGCTGAAAATACAAAGTACTTACACAACGACATAAAAGATCACAAGAACAAAATGTGTTTAAGTTTAAATTAATAATGTTTTAAACAACCCGCTTCCCTTTAATTATCGAAATAGACTGTCACAAAAACGTATTTGTATAACGAATAAGGTACTTGATAAATAATTACGTTTTATGACTGCCTCGTTGGTCTAGTGGTCGAAAAGCGCGACTGCTGAGCATGGGCTCGATCAAAGGTCGGACAAAGTGTTATTGGGTTTTTCCATCAAAAAATTCTCAGTAGCAGCCTCGCAGTCTAGATTTGTGGCTGGTTGATGGCAATAGGCTCGCCCCGTATTACATGGGACTTAAACATAACTAGCAAAATGTGGGTGTAGTAAGGGGTACACCTCTGCCTAACCCTTTGGGGTTTACAGGCGTGATGTTATGTGTGATTTATTTAGAGGGCTAAAAGCCCGCTCACACTGGAGCAGGCTTGCGGTCGCGGTCTCGGAAATGGTTAGATACTGTAGTAGTATACGAGTTTAACTCCCCCTTAAGTCTCGTGGTCGCAAACGCTACCTACTGTTGAATGTAGGGATGTCATTAGTTTTTTTTTTCATTAGGCATTTCTCAGTAACAGCCCATAATTTGGAATTAGGTGATGTGACACCCCCGTGCCTAAGAAAGCACTTAAAGCCGTTGGTCCCACTCCTGATCTCTCCCCAGTCGTGTCGGATTACCGTCCCATCAGACTGTGAGGGAAGAGGGAGCGCACCTGTATTTGCGCACACACTCGTGCAATATAATATTTCGTACTTAGCTAGTCTCGATTGAGATTGGCTGTCGTGACCGAAATTCGGTTGGAAAGATAGTATTTATAGTGTTTAATGTTTATAAGCGGACAGCGGCTGCCCGTGTTGGTGAGAATTTGGACATAGTACAAATACTAATGCGATCAGATAACGCGCCCGCAAGCTGACCGCTCCAATGAGTATAGGTTTTTAATATAATTATTTGTAAGTTTATAATCAATTCTATTTTTGTTTTTTTTTTAATTGCCTCGTTGGTCTAGTTTTCGCAAGCGCGACTGCTTTGCATGAGGTCTTGGGTTCGATTCCCAGGTCGGGCAAAGTGTTATTGGGTTTTTCCCTCAGGAATTTCTCAGTAGCAGCCTCGGAGTCTGGATTTGTGCCCGGTTGATGGCAATAGGCTCGCCCCCTATTACATGGGACTTAAAACATAACTGGCGAAATGTGGCCTAACCCTTCGGGGATTACAGGCGTGATGTTATGTATGTTTATAATCAACGTGGCAATGACATTTGCTTAAGGATTGGAGATGGCGTCCAAAAATAAAGGATTTTTTTCTATAAATTGTGAAATTACTTTGAAAATTTTGAGGGAAAACTAAAAGTGGCAGAATAAACCGCTGTCAGCTGGAATTGGTCATGTCTTAACTGTCAGTCGAGTTTGATTTCAAGTCGAGTCAAGGTCAAACCAACAGAAACTAACACCTCGATTCAAAAAGATCCTATCAGGTACAGTCACCAGCCTGTCTTCACCAAATATCTTAGAAAATAATCTCAAAGCAATTTAAAACACATTTAGCGTATCTTGATCATTTAGACGTTCATTTATCAAACGGCTGTTACACAGATTCAGATAGGGTTATGTTCTGTACAAATTTATTCCTGTCTATCCTCTCCCAAGGGGATCAGTTGGTACTTTATCTGACCGTTACCATTACATTGGTTTATTAGAGGTTGAAGATTGGGTAGGTAGGTTGGCTAAAACAATTGAAACCGGCTGAAAAACGGGTCGGGTTTGTTTTTACTATTCAAATTAAGGATGGATGAGACCACAATTTGTAATTATATCAACAAAGTTATATAAGATAAGTAAATAATTTATATGTGATTTTAAGCTGGGTGGTTACCGGGGTTTGAAAATACACATTATTATAATCATGAACTCTTCATACTACCTATCAAACAAAATAATATTGACCAAAAATGATTTAAGGAAAACGGCGTTTTTGTTTTGATGTTACGGGTGTGTAAACTAGTGCACGTGTTTAAAGTTCAGTTACAATATGTTTTGATCTAATATCATTATAAATTATAATAATTATAACCCACATTTCGCCAGTTATGTTTAAGTCCCATATAATAGGGGGCGAGCCTATTGCCATCAAACGGGCACAAATCCAGACTCCGAGGCTGCTACTCTGCTACTGAGAAATTCCTGATAGGAAAACCTAATAAAATTTTGCTCGACCCAAGGTCTTATGCTCAGCAGTCGCGCTTTTCGACCACTAGACCAACGAGGCAGTTCTTAACGAATTTCGTAAAGAACAAAAAAATATGACCGCCTTCAAAAACTACAAAATAAAAAATTACTTTAAAGCTTGAAAGTCGGCGGCTTTGGTTTTGTTTCTTGTTATGTAGGTATTGCCACCGACTTTCAAGCTAAAGTAATTTTTTATTATGTAGTTTTTGAAGGCGGTCATATTTTTTTGAAAAAAACTTTTTATTTTTCACTTTTTAGTGCTTGTATGTTAATGTTTGAAATCCTTACATAGAGCCCTTTCAAACAATACATCACACGATATATTTTATTTTGGAAAGTGGTAGGAGGGGGGTTGACGTACTCCCTCCCCACTTCCTTCGGTCAGTCATCGACTACACGTATAAACAAAGCAATTTTTCTTGTTATGGGGGTTCTGCTGTGATTTTATAAGGAGTTCCGTTCCATATCTCCAAAGTTCATCATCAGATCATGACAATATTCCTATGGGATCTATTCGGAACTATACTCTTTCAAACAAAAAAAGAATAATCCAAATCGATTCATAATTGGCGGAGTAATCGTAGAACAAATATGCAAAAAAAAAACATACGCGTCGAATTGAGAACCTCCTCCTTTTTGAAGTCGGTTGAAAAGCTCGTCAATGAATAGGTATAGACACGAGTTATAGTTTTCATTTGACACGCATACGAATATTTCGACTACAATTTTTTATCGAAATCCAATTCCCCCGATAGTTTTTCAAAACAGATCGCAGTTCTATCGTCCAAAACTCCAAACAAATTGATATCGACGTCAAAGCAATTTGCAATGGACGTGTGAACTGACAAGGTTGTTTGTGTAGCAAAACAATAGTATCCATTTAGAGAGATCCATTTGCGTATAGTCTGAGAGACCGGAGTGGCCAGATCTATGTTATTTTAGCGTGGCTGTTTCAGAATGTATAAAGAAAAATGTTGAAGTAATAAATTATTGTTCGTTATTGCCTGGTTATTAAATATTTAGATTATTAACAACATTCTTTAAAATTATGTAAAATATATACTATAAAAACCAGCCATTAAGCTTAAACGTATCGGGTAAAAAAAGCGTTATATATTTGGAGTAAGGTACATTTTGTACTTAATACGTTCAAGTTTAATAAAAGGTATAACAGTAGTAAGAGGTAGTAAATACAGTAAACGGTTTAGTTAAATGCACCTGATTCATCTTAAACAGTCAGGTACATTTTACAATATCGTTTATGTCTATTAGGTACAAAATGTACCTTACTCTAAAATAAGGTACATTTTGTTTCTGATACCTAAAAGATTAACCAGCATTAAAACTAGCAAAGTAGCAAGCACGCAAACCTTCATAGGTACATATTTGTCATTCTATTTTTCTAAATTTAATTCATGCTGAAGTGACGTATGTCTGGTAACTCTGGGATCTTTGACTAGTTCACTTGTCCATCCATTACGTAGACCTCGATTTTATTTTTGTTCTAGATCCAGTGTTTCTATCTCCTAGATAAATTCTATTCAAATAACGTTGTTTGTTTGTTCTGTATTGTTTGAATCAAATCTAGTCCGATTCAAACCTTGATGAATTTGATTTTTCATGTTTATTTAACTTGAATTATCATTAGCTTATGCCCTGCAGTGAGACAATAATAGACTGGTATTATTGTATTATTTAAATACATAGATTGTGTACATTTCTTTCCTCATAACAGTACAAATTCGCCACATGTACGTTGCACGATTTACCTAATGATGCTTAGCCATTTTATTCCGCGACTGTACTTGTCAAAATGTTCTCTTCTTCCCTTATTATTTCAAGAAGTTTCTAGAGCGGAAAGTAAGTTTTGAAATTGAAGTTGATAAAAGTGTAAGGAAGTTTCTCTTACGTCATAGTTGTTCATGAGCATAGCAAGTAATCTTTGTTCCACGTGACTTGTTCATGAATGAAGTATATTTTTTTCTTAGAAACACTTCCTTTACTTATTTCATGTTACATGAAGTTTTCCTTCACATAAAGTATATAAAATATTGGTAAAAATGTTGAGGTTTTTTTTTTGCGGTGAAGCGATGAATGCTTATGTGAATCCCGCACACCACCGGCCATAGGCAGAGGTGGTACACCGCGGTGGTTTTAGCCGGTAAAAGTCCGATATGCCCTTTCGTCACCCCCACGAGGGAGGAAGGAAAACAATAGTTATTTGTTATACAAGAGTGCAAAGTTGCTTTTTAACCGCGTGTTCAATTTTGATGACCGAGCAAGCGAAGGATTCTAAAATTGAGTCACGAGCGCAGCGAGTGATTCAAAATTAGAATCCTGAGCGTTAGCGAGGGAATCAAAAGAGCACGAGGTGAAAAATCTTTGCACTCGAGTGCAACACGTAACTTTTCATTCCACCTCAGCGAGGAAATGACTAAATGCAAAAAAAAAACGTTTACAATCACAAGATAGGTACACTTTTATTTCAGTTTAGATATTAATTACTACATTCGCTAGAATCACTCATTTTAGTTTTTTCACTTGTTTTCAAGTTTCTTGTTTTTAATATAAGGTTTAACAATGACGTAAAAAAATGCCGCGTACAAAGCAAATTGAAAAAAGAACACCAAGAAGGTTCCAAGTCTGAGTTTTTAACAAATTAAAAAAAAGTTGTATGATATATTCGGCACCATAGAGGTAGCAGTAAATAGGTTTAATGGTTTTTTTAATTCACAAACTTAGTGCACACGATGTTCTAAATTCAATTTACTTTATCCTCTAGAGAATAAAAACGCCTTTTCCACTCAGATATTGCAGATTAAAAATACTCTTTCCGAGATGGTGGGATGAAAAGGTTTATTTTTTTGCTAAGTTATTTTTATGCGACCGACTGTCTATTTAATTTAATTTAATTATTATAATATCTTATCTCCATCTATCCTATGGCTGAAGATTTTGTTTATTATTTTTTTTGTTTTTACGCGCTTAATCTCGGATCTTAAGGACCGATTTCGAACCTTAACTTATTCTACAAAGTTGCGTACCGTATTTTACTATAAAAAATATTGGAGATCCATAAAAAAACTGACGCTGACGGCTGAAGTCGTGTGCAAAAGCTAGTAATAAAATAAAAATGATAATATTTGCTTAAGTACCTATATGCCTTCTTTTCAAGTCCTGCAATAGTCCTGCACAAAGTCAAAGTCAAAGTCAAAGTCAAATCATTTATTTCAATTAGGCCAATAAGGCACTTTTGAACGTCATACACAAAAAACAAAATAGGATTGAATCTAGTTGCCCCTTCCAAAAGGTAGGTACCAACTGACAGTTGTTCTTAGATGCATTTGAATGGTGCATCCATCGCCGGTTGATGTGGCATTACATTTAATATGAATATAATATTGTCACATGGGTCTTTGTGAGTTGGTTTCGGTCCCTCGTATGCATGCCTAAATTCCGGAATCAATCAAAAACTAAACAAAAACAAAATAATAATTATATTCCTTAAAATACTGTCTGGTGGTCAAGTAGTGGTGATCAATGTTCGTGTCTTGTCAACCTATATGAGAAGAGGCTTTTGTTTTGAAGAAGGACAATAATAAGCTGGCATTATTGTTATATTTTGTCTTTTAAACAAATTCTGTAGAAAACTCGGTTAATTTTTTTGACTGCCTCGTTGGTCTAGTGGTCGCAAGCGCGACTGCTGTACATGAGGTCTTGGGTTCGATTCCCAGGTCGGGCAAAGTGTTATTGGGTTTTTCCATCAAGAATTTCTCAGTAGCAGCCTCGGAGTCTGGATTTGTGCCCGGTTGATGGCAATAGGCTCGCCCCCTATTACATGGGACTAAAAACATAACTGGCGAAATGTGAGTGTACTAATAGGTACGCAAATACCTAACTATTTATTTCATTTAAGCTGTTGCTCTAGCCGAAAGGCAACTTTTCACGAGATCTGCCTTATTACATATACAATATATCGTATAGTTTCCTGTGCGTTATGCCAAGAAATGGAATAGCTTTAGCGAATAGATAAATTACGAAAGTTATATGCGTAGCTGGTTCAAATCCTGCCAATTTTGGAAGGTAACCTTGTTTTGTAACCGCAGTACTCCTAGTGGGAGAAGCTTTGGGAATGGTTTTACTTAATTCACTTGTCAGTGAACTAGACTCTTGCCAAAAGGCTCTCATGATACACGGAACTCACGGAACTGTGATTAGTCTTTGCCTAACTAAACTAGAACTAACTTTGAGTGAAGTTCTATAAAGTTTAGCTAGCTTTCCAGCGTATACTAAAATAGTTTTCAAAATTTTAACAGGTTCATATATGTCAATTATGCTCGATAAAATATGGTCACTTTGGGTGAATTGGACCAAACTTTTGTACCTAGAATACTTTTTTTTATTTTGCGGGGGACACCTCTTAACGGCTTCTGGTCTTTTGAGCTATGACCGAGTTGTGTGGGATTTATTATCTCATTATAATACAGCCCGGTGGTCATCACATGGACACACGAAGAGTTCCGTTTCTTTTTAAGAGACCTAAGGAGAACCGAGGAGGGTTCTACACCTGTATACCTAGTACACCTATGTCTCATTCTGGAAACTAATTTTGGGAAAAATAACTTTACAATCATCCCCAAATCGCAATAAAGGACTTAAACAATTATAAACATTTTTAATTTACAAAAATAACATTACCGTCTTGTCAATCGTGTTTATCTTCATCATTATTTACGTTATCTTTCAAAGAAACACGCGGAGGAAATGAAGAGGAAATTAGTAGGATTTTAGGGGTCCCCCAAGGTTCTCTCCTCAGCCAAACTATTGGACTTTTTCCTTTTGTCAAAGATCAACATTTGTTTTATCATTCTGTTGGTTTAAGCACAGGTGGCGGGAATTGGGGTCATTTGGGATATAAAAGTTGGTTGGTTTGCTTCTTTCTATTAATTCAATTGTAATTGTTATATTGTAGCCCTTATAGCCTATCTCACACCAGTGTTTATAAATATTTGCCTATCTCTCATTTTGTACAGGCACGGGCAAGTTCCAATTACTTTTACGTACTTTATAAGTTTATCTTGGACATCACTGACATCAGTAAAGGAAAACATCATGAGGGTTCTCCTCATTAAATTTTCCATCTGTATGGAGCATCTGAGCTGATCAATGCTCGTCCTATCTCTGCCTGTCTTACCGGGGGGCAGTAATAGTCTGATGTTATTACTTGCCATTTCGTAAAAAAGTTATCGTTTCTTCATTTTATCTTACAAAGTTCCAACACACCACAAATAAACCAATAATAATTTTCGTAACAAACAAAAGTATCCCAAAATACCATTCCTTCCTCAAAAAGTTCGAAACAAAACTTAAGTAATTGAAAACTCATTTGCAAATCACTAATCTAGAGCCGATATTGTGGTGGTAATACATCACAGTACTAAACCACACCTGCGATACCCACAAGGCGCATTAATTTAAAGCTTCGCGGATAAATTTTGATAAATTAGATCACTTTCTCAAATACCAATTGAATCGCTGTCCAATTGATTGATTGCATTATACTTCTTTTACACTGCACGCAATATTTCACCTAAAGATTTTATGAATAGGGTCGCAGATCCAAGTAAAGCGTTTGAAGAGGGTAGGTGAGAACACCTGTGTTTTGATTAAGGGGCCATTTTATAGGTTATTCAGGAGTCATAGTGTCGGGGAAAGTTGAGCAGTTTATCTTTGTCGTTGTTTGAAAACTGCTTTGAGCTTTACGAGGACATGTTAAGTAAGAGGACGATGAAGTTTATTTAGGGCCAGTTACTGGGTTTGAAAGTTGTTAAAGGTAATAATGATGAAATCGAGGGCTTATGGCGGGTGCTAAAGTATCCCAAATAATTAAGTGCTTTATATTAGTAGGTTATCATATCATCATATAAACCGAATGACGGCCACTGCTAGCCATGGGCCTCCTATAAAGATTATACATAAGTTGGTAAAGATTAGAATTTAACCTTAATTGTTTCTTTATTTTATATAGTTAATATATTAAAGGCAATAGGCTCGCCCCCTATTACATGGGACTTAAACATAACTGGCGAAATGTGGGTGTACTAATGGGTACACCTCTGCTTAACCCTTCGGGAATGACAGGCGTGATATTATGTTATATTAAAGATGAAGAGATTTTTTGTTTGTTTATTTAAATCTTTGGAACTACATAGCCAGAGTCATAAGGAATAGTATAGGCTATACAACATCACGACTTTGGGAGCGGAACACTCACCAAATACGTAACAAAACGCAGGTAAAAACAACACACGCAGACGAAGTCGCAAACAGTAGCTAATAATAAAACTTGAAAATCTATCCTTACAATTCCCCCCCCCCCGCTGGTTTCTTGTCAAATAAACGAATCTGACAAATTATGAAGCGCGCGTAAGTTGGCACGATTGGTCACCGCTTGCTTATCAATTTGTCACATTTATTTAGCATTCGGGAGCAAGCCAGCTATAATACAATGTCCTTAGGACCCTAAAGTATTCATTACATGGTTTTAGTACGCTCAACGAATTCCTAAACGTTCCTAAAACAAATTACGGAATGTAGGACTGAAATAAAATCTTCCAAGTACTTTATCTTCGTCTTGTTTTCTTTATTTTGCGGAGGCATTAATATTCTTCTCCATACCGAGTGACGAATAGCCGTTATGTGTGAACGATTCTCAAAGATTCTTTGCTCTCAGTTCTTTGTTTGACATAAAGAAAATGTTAAGAAAACATTTATGATTGTCGGCTTAATAAGAAAATGTGAGAATTTCGTTTAATGTGAATTTCCATTTAATTATGTTGGAGGGTGATAACTTTGTTCATTAAATGGGATTAAAACGGCGTCGTTTGAATTAACATTTGTGTTATATAACTAGCTACTCCGCGCGACTTTCTACGCGTGTTTTTTGTCACTCGTATCAAGTTATGACTTTGTTTACTGGTCTGCTCCTGTAAGTCGTAGCGTGATGTTATATAGCTTATTATACTATTCCTCATGAATCTGGCTATCATATACAAAATTTTGCAAAGATTTTTGCGTGTTTAAGCACACAATAGAACAAACGAAAAATCTTTTCAATTTTCTTATTTTAATTACTAGTAAACCGCCCCGGCTTCGCTCGGGTACGAATTTCCAACTTTTCCGTTGGATTTTCAAAAAGAATAATACAGATCTGTTCAGCTGTTCTCGAGTTTTGTGTGTAAACATATTTAGCCATTCATTTTTTTTTAATATAGATAGCTAGTATAAATAGAAAAGTTACTATTAAAAAACTAATTTTTCAATAAGTGTCCCAGGTGTTACTAATTTTCTATTCTACGTACAAATGGATGATCAAATTGATAAAGAAAGAGATTTATTACATTATTCGTATGAATTTGACAGCAATTTATTCGAATTCAAACCGTTCAAGAGAATAATAAAATATCGACCAAAGAGCTCTTAATTCATCAATCTAAAAATTTGAACCATGTTTTTTAGGGTTCCGTGCCTAAATGGTGCCAAACGGAATCCTATTTCTAAGACTCCACTGTCTGTCTGTCCATCATGTATGTGCGGGCTGTGTGCGTATGTCTGTCGTGCTGTGTGCCTATCTATTACGAATTTTAAATCGAATGAAATTTTCACAGAAAAGCCGCTATAACAAAGAAATATTAAAAAATAACTTAAGTAATGAATTGAAGGGTCTCAAATAAAAAAACGTGGTCTTATAGTATGTAGCGTTAAATATTGTACGGAAGTACACAATTCGTGTGCAAATCCAACACGCACTTGACTGGTTTTTTTTTTTTACTTATTAAATAAAAATGTTTTCAACATTATTTTATATAAATAATATTTTCGAATATTTAATATTGAAAATAATGTTGAAAAACAATTTTTGTAAGTAACTCATTGATCAAAATTAAACGTCTGAAAAGAAACTTGATTCATACTAACTAAACTGTTTGTGTAATTTGATAGTTTATTTATTTTGCAAAACAACTTCAATTAGAACGAATACAAACAATAACGTTTAAGTATTTGTTACTTAATTTCTGAATCAACTAAATTATTCACCGCGTGTTTTGTAGAATAACCTTTAGATTTTCAAAACTCTTAAATTAACATTGAAAATTGTGAAACTTAGACATTATTAAAATGAGTTCGAGACTAGAAGCAGTTTACACAGCATTTTATTTAAACTTATTTATCATGAGTTCATGAAGTCATATAAACATTATGTAACTTTGTACCTATCAATTATTTAACAAATACCATCTATTATTTATTTATTTAAACATTATGCAACAAAAAGGTACAAAGGCGGACTTAATGCCTTAGGCATTCTCTACCAGTCAACCAAAGGTGGTGAAGAGATAACATGGCAGGTGCAAAAAATCCAAAGGACATCATCTATCTTAAAATAAAAAGTCAAATCATTTATTTCAAACAATAGGCGACAAGAAGGCACTTTTGAATGTCATTTTAAATTATAAAAAAATAGTTTAATAGGTATGGAAATTATTGAGCTAGAAACTCCATAAAACGCAAACAAAAAGAAAACAAAATTCGTAAGCTTTCGTAACGTTTTATGCTTTAAAAGTAATTTACTAAATACAAAGTACAAAAACCTGCCGCTAATTATTCGAGTAACAAAATCTTTTGAGTAAAAGACAAATCTTTAAACAATAATTTAGTCTTCTAATTGTTAGTTAATGACAACAGTTTTAAAGCATTTTCAATTTTAAAGAGACATTACCATGTACTGTAACGTTCTTGCGAATGTTTGATGCTATGTTCGCCCTAATGCTTCAAGTGATTGAGCATTTACTTGTAATATTCTTTCCGAAGGACACAAGTCTTTGCTCGATGAAATACGTAACATCACGCCTATAATCCCCGAAAAGTTAGGCGTACCCACACATTAAAACACCCACATTTCACCAGTTATGTTTAAGTCCCATGTAATAGGGGGCGAGCTTATTGTCATCGACCGGGTAAAAATCCAGTACCTGAGGCTGCTACTGAGAAATTCCTGATGGAAAATCTCAATAACACTTGGCCCGACCTGAGAGTCGAACCCAAGACCTCATGCTCAGCAGTCGCGCTTTGCGACCAATGAGGCTGTCGATAAAACGATACACATAATCGCTCGTTGGCTTCTAAAATCAAGTTGTAACCAAGTGTCGAGCGTCAATAGAGAGAGGTCGGTTTGGCTAGCAGTTCGAAGTTCTGTTACAAGTAATGCTCTAGTGTTACCCATAAAGATTTACTAAACAAGACCTTACCATTTAAACTAAACTATAATTGTTATTACCACTATTAGACACTAATCCTTTGAAAGTAACTGATCCTTTATCTGCCTCCCGGCACTCTTGTGTATCATCTAATGATTAGAATAGTATAGTAGATTAAGTATTCTAATATTAGAGCAGATGGTGCGAATTTTAATCTTACGTACCATAAAATAAGAAATAATTTACGTAATATGACATTTATTTATTACATAAATAGTATTACCAAATTTTGTTTGCCTAATTGGCGTAGGCGTTTAAATAATACGCTTCAAAAAGATACACCATAATTTGAACAGCACATTAATATCTATACTTATGCACCTATATGTTTTGTCTCTGCATAACCCTCAGGTGCACTGGTAAAATGCCCAAGGAATTAAGTCCGCCTTTGTACAGTGTATTTTTTTAGAAGTACAAGTAGAAAATGTTCTCTGATTACTTTTTAGACCTATAATCTTGCTTAGGAAGTTTCATAAAAATCGGCAAATTCATTTCGAAAAATAACGACTTCAAAGTTTGTATAAATCGCCGTACGGCGTAAACGGTCTTAACTACCTAATTATTTGTGTGGTTATCTGAGAACTTAACATTGATTATATTTGTTTCCAAAACCATTTTCATACATTCACATAAAAATAATGTAAACATCTCAATAATTTAACTCCAAGACTCAAAGTCTGACAATATTTCTGAACATATAAAGTCCTAAATTCCATAAATTGTAACAAAGTCAGCTAAAACTGTATACTTATCGTTACAACACTAGTGTTCTGAGACTTAATTCTGTCCATTACCTTTTATCAAAGATTTCATTAGAGATACAAGATTAATTTTCGGATAATGTAAAGATTAAACTTGGAGCAAGATCGCATATAAATATTGCTCTTTATAGAACATGGGTCTTAGAAAGTTTGAATTTAAAGTGTAATTATTTGTATTACTATTTCATCCCTTTGACCGTCTGGAACGATAATAATTTATACTATATTCATATACCTACCTATACAATATACTAAAGCAGAGGATTTTTTTTGTTTGAACGCGCTCTTCTTCATCTCATCATCATCTGCCTAGCCTTTTACTAACTATGTTGGGGTCGGCTTCCAGTCTAACCCGATGCAACTGAATATTAGTATTTTACATGAAGTGACTGCTTATCTGACCTCCACAACCCAGTAACTGGGTAATACGATACTCCTTGGTACGACTGGTTGTCAGATTTTCGGGATTTTTTTTTCGCTCTTTTTTAGCTCTTTACTGAAAATACCAGTCGTATTGGAAAAAATCTTTGTAATTATGGAAAAACTTAAAAAACTTCTTAACCTGTTTTATGATATAATCACCTTTAGTTATGTAAAGCTACATTATCATCAAGTAACATAGACTATATAATATTTAAAAAAAAATTGCATTCGAATTAAAATTTACTCGGACGAAGTCACAAGAAAAAGCTAGTTAGATCATAATTATCTTACACATTGCCTTGCCATTGGAAAATAAAACTTAACTAAGTTATTTTTGGAGCTCTTGCAATTCGTAAAATATTTATAAAGACTATATTTCTTTGTTCACAGATTTGGTGGTAGCAAGATGTGAATAGAAGCGCCATGGAGGAAGAATACTGTTACAACTGCAGCTTCTACGCTGAGATCAACGACACCGTATACAGGAACATCTCTAAGAATGAGACCACTATCAACAAGTTCTACTTTTATCAGGTAAAGTAAAATAAGTAAGGAATAGAAGAATACATAATCTATACAAATATATACAATTGAAATGTATGTTTGTAATTTCAAAATATTAGCTTTATACCAAATGCATATGAATGTATTAACAAAAAACCAAATTTTATCATTTTTTCTGTCTGTCCATCTATTTATTCCGGCTAATCTCCGAAACGGCTGGACCGATTTGTTGCTTTCTGTGGCCAATCTCTTAAATATGATGTTTCAGATTACATAACATGATTTTGCTTTTAGGCAATTTTTTTATAGTCAAATTAACGGCGGTTTAAATAAAACAGTTTAATAGCTATCAAAAAGAAATATTATTATTCTTTAGATAAAAAACAAACGACTATTGAAAAGTCAACCCTAAAAGCCATAGTACTCGATCTTCTTTTGTTTTCAAGGAATTTTGAAATTTACTCATGTCATTAAACCTAATGGCCCGTCAAACAGTCGCGGCAATAAAATAATATAAATGAAGGTGATATGTTACCAATGGGCGGAATGAGCGGAGGAAGGGGGGGGGGGGGTAGTTTAATTGTGTGAAAGAACTAATATTAAATGGGCTAGACCCATTTGGCCAGGGAATTTCAAAGTTGCCTAAACCGCGATCCATTTAACAAAAACTTACTTTTGAACTCACCTCTTCGCTGTCATGAAGGAAAGAAAAATGTTGTAACTGTATTCTAAGTACACTAATATTACAAGCTACTATAATTAAAAAAATAAAAAACACGAATGCAAAAATAGCACATATTTGTACTTTGTTAACTCCTCCGATTTTTTTTTTCGTCAATTTTTGTTTTCATTGTTTTATATATTTTAAATCTACTTGTCAAACTCTAGTCGATAAACATAGACACGACCAGATTCATTGAAAAAATAATAGAGGCTGGTATTAATTTACGTTTTAAAGTGACCACACAGGATTCTTTATATTTTAACTAGTCTATGTTACTCGGAATGATGCATGGATTGTAACGATATCCCATGCATCTAACCTAAACACATAACACTCCTTTTTTTGGGGCAGTCGTGTAATAAAGAGGAGAGATTTGATTGTTTGTTTGGTTTTTATGCATTGAATAGGTTCCAAAACTACTTAACCGATTTCAAAATACTTTCACTGCTGGGAAGCTTCACTATACCCGAGTGACATAGGCTATATTATATTTATAAAAAAGTGAGGGATCCGTAAGTAAAATCACACAGTGCTATTCTTCTACACTAATATTATAAAGAGGGAAAAAAATTGTATTTTTGTTTGTTTGTTATGGATAAACTCAAAAACTACTGGACCCATTTTAAAAATTCTTTCACCATTAGAAAGCTACTTTATCTGCAAG
Organism: Hoplodrina ambigua; assembly: GCA_949774945.1. Taxonomy (NCBI): domain Eukaryota; kingdom Metazoa; phylum Arthropoda; class Insecta; order Lepidoptera; family Noctuidae; genus Hoplodrina; species Hoplodrina ambigua. The sequence goes on from OX458967.1 coordinate 12,177,108, forward strand.
TAACATAGGCTATATTTTATTTTATTTTTGAGCGGACGAAGTCGAGGGCAAAAGCTAGTATAGAATAAAGTATGTTTTTCCTATTTTTTGTCATTTTTATGGCCAGTAGATCGCGACCCACAGTTTGGGAAGTGCTGGTCTAGGCAATATTTTTGGAACCTTGATTTTAACTTTGATTAAATTTTATAAATTAATGTTTACAAAGTTTAGTTATTAAGGGTTTCAAACTTTGTTTTTGTTGGCAAAAAGTTACTTTGTATTAGTTTAGTTTTTCCTAATATATTTTGGTGCCGATTCTCTTGGTCACAAACTAAACTAAAATTAGACTATTTCCATCTTTTTTCTGTCCAATAAAACAAGAAAGAGACTAATGTATATAAGAGCTGTCAAATTTAGTCAATCTGACACATCCATACAATTATAGTTGACATCTTAAAACGTATGGATTAAAAATACGGAAAAGTTCAAGGCAAAACTAGTTTGTCATCGCTTACTTAGTCCTTTAATGTCACCGTCCTTTCATTTCGCTGTATGTTAGTTAGAGATGTCAATTCTCTAAATTTAGTTTAGTTTGAGAACAAGAGAATCGGCATCTATACCTAACTACAGTACGCCGTGAGTAAGCGTACAATGCATACCTTCTCTGTATGAGTCCTGCAGTGAGAAAATAGTAGGCTCGTGGTAGTATTTTAATTATTTATTACTAGCGAACAGACCCGGCTTCGCACAGGCGCAAATTTCCGAAGTACCCGGTAGATTATAAATCTGAAAAAAAAATCTTGCATAAAAACCTTGTTCGGAAAATTAGCAAAAAAAAGAATCAGACAAATCGGTCTAGCCATTCTTGAGATTTGCGCTTAGCAACACAATTAGTGATTCATTTTTCAACCGACTTCAAAAAAAATAATAAAAAAAACATACGCGTCGAATTGAGAACCTCCTCCAGGTTCTCAATTCGACGCGTATGTTTTTTTTTTTTTTTTGTATATTTGTTCAACGGTTACTCCGCCAATTATGAATCGATTTGGATGATTCTTTTTTTGTTTGAAAGAGTATAGTCTCGAATAGGTCCCATAGGAATATTGTCATGATCTGATGATGAACTTCGTAACAAGAAAAATTGCTTTGTTTATACGTGTAGTCGATGACTGTCTAAAGGAAGTGGGGAGGGGGTACGTCCTACCACTTTCCAAAATTAAATATATCGTGTGAGGTATTGTTTAAAAGGGCTTTATGTAAGGATTTTAAACATTAACACACAAGCACTAAAAAGTGAAAAATAAAAAGCTTTTTACAAAAAAAGATCACCGTTTATTTTTATTTTGTAATTTTTGAAGGCGGTCATCTTTTTTTGTAAAAAAGCTTTTTTTACAAAAAAAGATCACCGCCTTCAAAAACCACAAAATAAAAAAAAAACTTTAGCTTGGAAGTCGGCGGCTTTGGTTTTGTTTCTTGTTATTTAGGTATTGCCACCGACTTCCAAGCTAAAGTTATTTTTTATTTTGTGGTTTTTGAAGGCGGTCATCTTTTTTTGTAAAAAAGCTTTTTATTTTTGGTATCAGGACATATGCGCGAAAGACATTTCCGCGAAAGACATTTGCGCGAGTCCCTTTGCGCGCCAAGACACATGCGCGAATGGACGTTTGCGCGCCTAGACCTTTCCGCGAACAGACACTTGCGCGAATGGACATTTCCGCGCCAAGACACTTCCGCGACTCCCTTTGCGCGCTGGCCACTTGCGCGAAAGACACTTCCGCGATAGACATATGCGCGCCTATACTTGCGCGATAGATACTTCCGCGAAATATGCGCGAAGTATATTTTTATAAAGGACAATGGGCAAAATTCTTGAATTAGGGTTCCGTTACTTTTTTTACAAAATATGCGTCATGGGTGTCGTGTCGTGTCCATGGTTTTCGAGGGTGCTGATGACGAAAATGAAGTTTAAAAGAAAATCCAAGATGGCGGCCGGAAAATTTTCCAAGATATGCTTCATGGGTGTCGTGTCCATGGTTTTCGGGGGTGCTGATGACGAAAATGGTGTCAAAATGAAAATCCAAGATGGCGGCCGGAAAATTTTCCAAGATATGCTTCATGGGTGTCGTGTCCATGGTTTTCGAGGGTGCTGATGACGAAAATGAGGTCTAAAAGAAAATCCAAGATGGCGGCCGGAAAAATTTCCAAGATATGCTTCATCGGTGTCGTGTCCATGGTTTTCGGGGGTGCTGATGACGAAAATGAGGTCAAAATGAAAATCCAAGATGGCGGCCGGAAAATTTTCCAAGATAAGCTTCATGGGTGTCGTGTCCATGGTTTTCGGGGGTGCTGATGACGAAAATGAGGTCAAAATGAAAATCCAAGATGGCGGCCGGAAAATTTTCCAAGATATGCTTCATGGGTGTCGTGTCCATGGTTTTCGGGGGTGCTGATGACGAAAATGAGGTCAAAATGAAAATCCAAGATGGCGGCCGGAAAATTTTCCAAGATATGCTTCATGGGTGTCGTGTCCATGGTTTTCGGGGGTGCTGATGACGAAAATGAGGCCTAAAAGAAAATCCAAGATGGCGGCCGAAAAATTTTCCAAGATAAGCTTCATGGGTGTCGTGTCCATGGTTTTCGGGGGTGCTGATGACGAAAATGAGGCCTAAAAAAAGTCCAAGATGGCGGCCGGAAATTTTCCAAGATATGCTTCATGGGTGTCGTGTCCATGGTTTTCGGGGGTGCTGATGACGAAAATGAGGTCAAAATGAAAATCCAAGATGGCGGCAGGAAAATTTTCCAAGATATGCTTCATGGGTGTCGTGTCCATGGTTTTCGGGGGTGCTGATGACGAAAATGAGGTTAAAATGAAAATCCAAGATGGCGGCCGGAAAATTTTCCAAGATATGCTTCATGGGTGTCGTGTCCATGGTTTTCGGGGGTGCTGATGACGAAAATGAGGCCTAAAAGAAAATCCAAGATGGCGGCCGAAAAATTTTCCAAGATAAGCTTCATGGGTGTCGTGTCCATGGTTTTCGGGGGTGCTGATGACGAAAATGAGGCCTAAAAGAAAGTCCAAGATGGCGGCCGGAAAATTTTCCAAGATATGCTTCATGGGTGTCGTGTCCATGGTTTTCGGGGGTGCTGATGACGAAAATGAGGTCAAAATGAAAATCCAAGATGGCGGCCGGAAAATTTTCCAAGATATGCTTCATGGGTGTCGTGTCCATGGTTTTCGGGGGTGCTGATGACGAAGCTGAGGCCTAAAAGAAAATCCAAGATGGCGGCCGAGAAATTTTCCAAGATAAGCTTCATGGGTGTCGTGTCCATGGTTTTCGGGGGTGCTGATGACGAAAATGAGGCCTAAAAGAAAGTCCAAGATGGCGGCCGGAAAATTTTCCAAGATATGCTTCATGGGTGTCGTGTCCATGGTTTTCGGGGGTGCTGATGACGAAAATGAGGTCAAAATGAAAATCCAAGATGGCGGCCGGAAAATTTTCCAAGATATGCTTCATGGGTGTCGTGTCCATGGTTTTCGGGGGTGCTGATGACGAAAATGAGGTCAAAATGAAAATCCAAGATGGCGGCCGGAAGAAATATCTTGGAAAATTTTCCAGCCGCCATCAAAAACGCCAACAAAATTATGGTAATCATGTGTATCGGCGCAAGTGCATTATTTAAAGAACCTCGTCAACTATATAAGATGCAGCTACATCAACGAATAATAAGATTAAGAGTTGATTACAATTATGATCATGAATTAATTGTTTAAAAACTCAAATTATGTTAATGTTATTTATTTTGAGGGTTAATTAATTATTACTGATGATAAATGAATTATAATTGTACGGTTCAATTAATTATCAGTTTATTTACTCCAAAAGATTGTAAAAATAATCATTTATTTACTAAGTTAGAATCCTAACCTAAAAACTCAAACACGTGCGCCGAGCACGTGGTTAGTGTCTATAAATACAGGCGACAGCCACAGAGCGGCTCAGTTGCGCACGAGCCGTCGGACGGAACACATCTCTGTGAGTCATATTTATACTTTTTTTTTTTTTTTTTTTTGTTTTTTTTTTTTTTGAAGATGATTAATTAATTATAATTGTATGGTTCAATTAATTATCAGTTTATTTACTCCAAAAGATTGTAAAAATAATCATTTATTTACAAAGTTTGAATCCTAACCTAAAAACTCAAACACGTGCGCCGAGCACGTGGTTAGTGTCTATAAATACAGGCGACAGCCACAGAGCGGCTCAGTTGCGCACGAGCCGTCGGACGGAACACATCTCTGTGAGTCATATTTATACTTTTTTGTTTTTTTTTTTTTTTTTTTGGGACTAGCCCGCCACACTGTTCCCGCCCACTGCAACTCCTGAAAGCCAGAATCAACAGTGGAGGCCACCAGAAAAGCGTCGAGCCAATGAAGCTCGACGAGTCCCAGAGAAACGATTTACTGTCTTGGGTCCCGCAACGAAATATTTATACTGTCGTCCTTGTAAAAAGTGTTTTATTTGAAGAAGATGGAAAATAACCAAGAGTGTGATGTCAGCAATGCTTTTTTTTTTTTTTTTTTTGAGGTGGTATAAATCATCAAATGACTCCGACTGACGAAGGACTGTCAGACTTTTACTGACTAAAAAACCACCCTGTTCCTTCTGTTGCCCTGCAACCCCGGCAGGCGTTGGCTCCGTTGGGGGCCCCGTCCCTGTGCTGACAGCTCTTTGAGGCGCGCGCGAACAGAACGCGCCGTCGACCCGGGCTTGGTCCTTGATCGGACGGCGAGCTACCCATTACTCGCCGTCCGCAAGCCCGCGCCTACGGTGGCCGGATGTCACCTCGCGACGTCCGACGCCCTGGGCGTCTCCCGCGGCGGCTGGGGCGTGAGGTGGTTCTCTCCGTCACGCGGCCCGCCTCCTCCTTCGCTAGCATTACTGCTTCGCAGAAGGAGGTGACTGCATCCCATTCCCTCTCGCCCCGGAGCATGGCCTGAACCAGGTCCGGACGCGAGAGGTTGCCGCCGCCTATCACCTCCGTGAGGGCACGGCGGTGCTCTGCCCAAGCGGAGCAGTCCTGCACCGTATGCTCCACCGTGTCCTCCGGGCGATCCACACAGTGGTGACACCCGGGCGTTTCCTCCCGCCCTATCCGACACAGGAACCTCCCGAAACAACCGTGTCCGGTGAGGACCTGCGTCAGGCGGTAGGTGAGGACGCCGTAGCGCCTCTCCAGCCACACCTCAAAGAGGGGTCTTATCGCCGCGATTGCGGCGTGCCCGAACTTGGGTTGCGACAATCGCATCTCCCATCCCGCCATGAGATCGCACCGGAGCTCACTCCGCAGTGCACGATTTGCCGCGGCAGCGGGGTTTCACCCCGGCGCTGCGCGTCCACACGCCACTCGTAGACGCGCTGGAGGACTGTTGCCTCCAGATCCCACGGCGGCAATCCGGCAAGGAGGCTTGCCGCTTCGCCGGAGACCGTGCGATATCCCCGGATCATCCGGATGGCCATGACCCTCTGGCATGCCACCAACTTGGCTGGTGGCCGCCGCCTGATGGTAGGGGCCCCGTAGAGGGCCATGGACCGCACGACTCCGGCGTAAAGCCTCCGGTAGGAGGCGCCTGGTCCCCCGAGGTTGGGCAGGAGCCGCCAAAAAGCAGCCCCAGCCCTGTCCAATCGCGGAGCCAGACGTCGGAAGTGCTCCTTGAAGCTCCACCGGCTGTCGAGGACGAGACCCAGATACTTCATCGTCGCCTCGACGCCGATGTGAACCCCTCCCACCGTTATTTGGGAACCCGACGGTGGCGCGTTCCGAAGACCATGAAAGCACATGGCCTCGGATTTGTGCAATGCCACCTCGAGTCCCAATTGCCGGATTCTTTCGACGACTGTCGCAACCCCTCGCGTCGCTAGGTCGGCCGCCGCTTGGTGCGACTCTCCCTGTGCCAGGACGAGCATGTCGTCAGCATAGCAGACTACGCTGACGCCGTCAGGGAGGTCGGCGCGCAGCACCCAGTCGTATCCAATGTCCCACAGAAGCGGTCCCAGGACCGATCCCTGTGGGACACCGCACGACATCTCTCGCCGGTTCCACTCTCCCCGTTGGCCGGGGTAGATGACGGCCCTATCCGTCAGATAGTCCTCGACAACACGACGAAGGTAGGTCGGCATCCGGTGATACCGTAGTGCCTCCCTGATGCAACTCCAGGCCAGGGTGTTGAAGGCATTGGAGATGTCGAGAGACACCGCCAAGACGACCCTGCCCCGGGATACTTCTTCCCCCTTCGTGAGGGCCCTCACGCGCATGATGGCGTCCACCGTGGAGCGCCCCCTGCGGAAGCTTAACTGGCTCTCCGCAAGGCCCGGCATGGATCTCTCCAGGTGCCCGACGAGGCGGTTCGGATGCGGCACCGCCTCGCGTAGTGCCGTTATCTCGCGCGACCACCAGTACACCTGACGCCGGGCGCTTCCTGGCCGGGCCCGGGGCATTGCCATGTCGCAGATCACGGACATGGCCTCCTGGAACCACTCCGCCTCGTCGTTGACGTCGGCAGGCCTGTCTGGTGACGACACCCAGGCCTGCACGAACGAGGCTTCCAGGAAGAGCTCCCGGTCCGGCTGCTTCAGCGCCCATCGCGGACCACTCGGGGTCTGTCGGACCGGCGTATCTGGGATCTGGGCGGAGACGTCGAACCGGATGTACCGGTGGTCGGAATATGTCTCCACCCCCTCCTCTACGCGCCAGTCAACGACACGTGGCGACAGAGCGAGGCTGGCGAACGAGATGTCCACCACCGACTCGCCCCGCATCCGTACACACGTGGGGACAGAACCCCGGTTCAGGATGACCAGGCCTGTCTCCAGAGCCCAGTCCTCCACCATCTTGCCCCGTGCATGGTCCGTGTACCGGGAACCCCAAGCCACGTTCTTGGCATTGAAGTCCCCGAGGACCAACACAGGGAGGGAACCGAACCCGGCGACGACGACTCCTAGCTCCCTAAGGGAGACGTGGAACTCGGCGAGAGTTCGGTTCGGGGAGAAGTAAACGCCTACGACGGCGATCTCCCCGAACCGTGCTGCCACACAGCCCCGTCCTCTCTTGACGCTCTCGAGAGACGGGGTACCGGCGGCAGCCGACGCGATTATGACCACCGAGCCGTCGAGGTCCGCCACCCAGTCATCCCTGGGTGGGACAAAGTACGGCTCGGCGACCACCGCGATGTTGATCAGCCACTGCGCCATGCTCTGGACCAAGAGATCCTGAGCGGCGGCGCAGTGGTTGATATTCGCCTGGAGGAGGCGCAATGGAGCCGTTATTAGGGGTCCCCTGCATCCCCCTCCAGGACCCTCTTCGAGGGCGGAGCCGCACCAGCGGCGGCGACGGTGGAGGCTACGGCGGCAGCGGCAGCGGAGGGTTTACCCCTGCCCCTGGCCTTGGCGGGAGGGGCGCAGGCCTTTCCCCCTGCCCGGTGATCGGCCGGCTTGCCATCAGCAGGTCATCAGCACCCCCGAAAACCATGGACACGACACCCATGAAGCATATCTTGGAAAATTTTCCGGCCGCCATCTTGGATTTTCATTTTGACCTCATTTTCGTCATCAGCACCCCTGAAAACCATGGACACGACACCCATGAAGCATATCTTGGAAAATTTTCTGGCCGCCATCTTGGATTTTCATTTTGACCTCATTTTCGTCATCAGCACCCCCGAAAACCATGGACACGACACCCATGAAGCATATCTTGGAAATTTTTCCGGCCGCCATCTTGGATTTTCTTTTAGACCTCATTTTCGTCATCAGCACCCCCGAAAACCATGGACACGACACCCATGAAGCATATCTTGGAAATTTTTCCGGCCGCCATCTTGGATTTTCTTTTAGACCTCATTTTCGTCATCAGCACCCTCGAAAACCATGGACACGACACCCATGACGCATATTTTGTAAAAAAAGTAACGGAACCCTAATTCAAGAATTTTGCCCATTGTCCTTTATAAAAATATACTTCGCGCATATTTCGCGGAAGTATCTATCGCGCAAGTATAGGCGCGCATATGTCTGTCGCGGAAGAGTCTTTCGCGCAAGTGGCCAGCGCGCAAAGGGACTCGCGGAAGTGTCTTGGCGCGGAAATGTCCATTCGCGCAAGTGTCTGTTCGCGGAAAGGTCTAGGCGCGCAAAAGTCCATTCGCGCATGTGTCTTGGCGCGCAAAGGGACTCGCGCAAGTGTCTGGCGCGGAAATGTCTTTCGCGCAAGTGTACCAGATCCTTTATTTTTCACTTTTTAGTGCTCGTGTGTTAATGTTTGCAATCCTTACATAAAGCCTTTTCAAACAATACCTCACACGATATATTTAATTTTGGAAAGTGGTAGGAGGGGGGTTTACGTACCCCCTCCCCACTTCCTTCAGTCAGTCATCGACTACAAGTATAAACAAAGCAATTTTTCTTGTTACGGCGGTTCTGCTGTGAATTTATAAGGAGTTCCGTTCCATATCTCCAAAATTCATCATCAGATCACGATAATATTCCTATGGGACCTATTCCCAACTATACTCTTTCAAACAAAAAAAGAATCATCCAAATCGATTCATAATTGGCGGAGTAATCGTAGAACAAATATACAAAAAAAAAAAAAAGAAAATAAAAAAAAAACATACGCGTCGAATTGAGAACCTCCTCCTTTTTGAAGTCGGTTGAAAAAGCTTTTTATTATAATAATATAGAGATTACTTTATTGGCATGCTTTGGTCTTTGATAAGTGAAGGAGTACATTTTGTATGATTTGTTTGTAGTCTTGATTTGTGCATGTCATGATTTGTTTATATCGTTCTATGGAGATCCTAAATAAATAATCGATAGACATATTGGAAAAAAAACCTTTGCGGCAGCCGGATACAAAAAACAGAGATTTCATTTCTTTTCGAGGTACGCACCCCTAAAAGTATAAAAAGTTACTTTTCTAAATTTTGTCCACTGAAAAACAACAGATTTTCGCTCAGGAATTTCGGCAGGTTTAAAAATCTAAGCAACTAATCAACTAAATTCATTAAGACTGAGTGTAGGATTAATGGCAAGAGACGCTCTCCCAACTAAAGTATGAGTCTAGACTCACTCTCTGCTTTCTAATTTGTTTGAGACTGACTTAATTTAAAAGCTATGAAATTACTTGGTTTGTGTAGAAGGTTAAATTTCATGCAACAATCCATACTATAATATTATAAATGCGAAAGTATGTCTGTCTGTCTGTTACCTTCACGCTTAATTCGCTGGATCGATTTTGATGTTTGGCATGGAGATAGTTTAAGACCCGGGGAAGGACATAGAATGGTTTTTATCCCAGAAATCACCCCCTAAGGTGGTGAAAAGGTGAAAGTTTGAAGGTTTAGTGGTTGCAAAGCGCGATTACTGAGCATTAAGTCTTGGATTCGATTCTCAGGTCGGGTAGTGTTATTGGGTTATTCCTTTAGGAATTTCTCAGTAGGTACCTCGGTGTCTAAATTGATGCCCGGTTGATGGCAATTAGGGTCGCCGCTTATTACATAAGACTTAAACATAACTCGCGAAATGTGGGTGTAATAATGGGTACACCTCTGCCTAACCCTTCGGGGATTACAGGCGTGATGTAATGTTATGTTAAACATTACATTTTGTTTATTCAATAAATTACAATAACAGCATATAGTCGTACATACAATGGCTTACAATTGTACTCAAAATGTATTAATTCCAATCTATACACATAAGTGTCTTAATCCAATAAAGCAGCTTTTGTCCTATGTGTCTAAATAATATAAAAAATGCACCACATCACAATCAAACTGTATGGAACAGAAAATTTTGACTTTCAGATTTGATCCCATAATAAAATTTATTTCTTTTTCTACACTTTCACTCTCTGAAAGATGAATACTGAATAAAAAGTCTGTATTTTCCTCTCCTATACGTACCTAATGTTTAAAATTCTAGACGATAAAACTCCCTACCAAATTGTCTCTAAGAGACACTAAGATACCAAATGCACTATGCAGTTAACTACAAATTACTTCGACTAACTATTTCACACCAAATATTGCACAACTTTGATACTCAGACCCATAAAAAGTTGAGACAATGTTTTTAGTTCATACATTTTGTTATTTCGAGATCTCAGTAGTTGAAAGTCTTAAAAAAATATGGTACGGGCAAATTATTACCAATTGCGATGACAGAGCAGCGCTTAAAGTTTAACACTGCCGCATCTTACAGGGTTGTAATAGGGGCGATTTTGCAACAAAAAAGAATAGTCTGGTGCACGTATTAAACTATCATTTCTAGGATTCCTTACTCCAATAGGAAAAGACAGGTCAAGTGCGAGTCGGAACTCGCACATGAAGGGTTATCATCGTAGAAGATTTACTTTAAAATAATTTCGTAAAAAAAAAAAATTAAATTGTCAAGAACGTAAGAATTTGGGCTTAACGTTAGGCATTGATAACACGCACATAATTATCAAGTTAAAAGTCAGTTAAATATAATAGTTTTTTTTTAATTTAGGTTTGTAGTTAAAGGTATATTATTTAGTAAAATATTATTATCTTGTGAAACCCACCCTTAAACCACTATAATTACTCCAACATTATGCTACGGCATTATGTACATAACTCCACTTTTTGTCATAATGTTAAATCTTATATACATGTAGGTATTTTTTATATTGTTTAAACTTAATTTAGGTGATATTAAAACAATAAAAAACCTAAAAAATGAAAATAATTACGACCTAGTAAGGTTTATTGTTACCAGCATGCTCGATAGATGGCGTTGTACCGTGCGGCTAGATCGCGCTATGGTTTCGTTACACGCGACAGTATAAAGAATTTCGTTTCAGTATAATAATTTTATACTGAAAAAAATAATACATACAGTGAAATTTTGTACATACCTACAGTATTTTTGAAAAGTCAGTGTTATGCTAAACAACTGACTTTATTAACATTTGTACAATTCTTCATAAGTAAATATATGTATGTCAACCACTTCATTTTTACTACTGTGTTTGCACTGAACCAATCTTTATTGCAAACATACCTAGACGTGCTTTACAGAATGATTATAGTTTAAGGTTAATTATTATAGTTTGAGGTTAATTCTAATTTAAGTATGTGAAAATACATTAAATACAACATTTTTAATATTTTATCTATATGTTGTCGATGAAATTATTTTTTAACCGACTCCAAAAATTTTTTTAATTTTAGTATAGTTTAATCGTAGATTAGGTTAGGTTTATTAATATGGGTAGGTTATAGTATTATTTTTAACTTTTTAGTGCTTTTAGGGTTTTTTGAAGTCGGTTTTATTTTTTATTTACACTATTTCATATTAAATGGAAATAACTGATTTTACTTTCAAATTAGAAAACAATAGGGATGGGTACTTCGGCTAGTAATTCGTGGTCCAAGAAATTACAACACATAACATAATATCACGCCTGTAATTTCCAAAGGGTTAGGCAGAGGTGTACCCATTCGTTCACCCACACTTCGCTAGTTATGTTTAATACCCACGTAATTAGGGGCGAGCACATTGCCATCAACCGGGCACAAATCCAGACTCCGAGGCTGCTACTGAAAAAATCCTGATGGAAAAATTCAATAACACTTTGCCCGACCTGGAAATCGAACCCAAGGCCTCATGCTCAGGCAGCCAACGAACGATACACAAAAAATTGGAATAGAATTAACTAAATCGGTTCAGGCGTTCTCGAGTTTTGCGTTTAGCAATACATTCGGCCATTCGATTTTATTTATGTATATAGATAAAGATAAAAATATTTCAATAAGAGAGTTGGCACCCTAATAAGTTTAAAATTTCTGTACAGTCAGCACAACTGGCGATCCTATGGATGCTACTGGTGACGATCGTGGCTGGCAACGCGACAGTCGTGCTTGCACTACTGCTGACCAAAACCAGAAAAAGCAGAATGAACTTCTTCATCATGCAGTTGGCAATTGCAGGTTAGTATTGTACACTTTCTTCCAAACTTGAAATTTCTTCAAGGTTTTGTTTTTAAATTGACTCATGAAATATCATTTGCAGTTTTGAGAAGATTTTTTTTGTTCGATTTTTATTTGATTTTTCCCTTATTATTCACTCATTTACACAATAAAATTATGTATTTTTTACGCTTCTTCATTTGATATGTGAGAAAAAGTGCTACGACGGTGGGGATGCTTTTTCTTAATGTTCTTTCTTCAAGTTTTTTTTTAAGTTGACTCATGAAATATTAATTGCAATTTTGAGAAGTTTTTTTTTTGTAACACCGTTAAATACCTTTTGTTCTTCTACGGAACTGCTCATCTCTGATTCGATCTCGCAGAGAGACTCCGAGCCCTCTCCATTGCTCTCTGAGCGTCTTTAAGCTTCCTTATGAAGCCTTAAGGCTTTCTTAAAAGCCACCACGTTTCAGTGCCATAATAAAACTATTAGGAAAATATTGCTTTTGAACTAAGTAGCTGTATATGACGTCCAAAAGTCCCTTATCATGGTCTTAAGACTTTGTTGTATCAGAAAAAAATGCTAATTTAACATGCCAAGGACTCGGAATCATTTTACCTTTTTGACTGATCTACAAGAATATTGGTTTTCAAAACAAGTGTCTAATAATGACTTTGGCCTGTTTATATAATATTTTATATTCAAATATCGAATATTTTCCAGATTTGTTGGTGGGACTAATAAGTGTGTTGCCGGATTTAATACAACGGATAACGATCACGTGGCTCGCCGGATCTATCACGTGCAAAATGATGAAGTATTTACAGGTAAGCCCTCCAGCTATGTATGTAAAGTTGCTTAGTTTTTCCAAAACGAACCAACCCAGTCTCTTAATCTATACTATGATGATAATTATGAATGGCAACGCAGGGAGGGGATGCCCTAGGAAGACCTACACTGACTTGGTTAGTGAGGCTCTTCGCAAAGGTCGGGAGCGCAGTACTCGAAACCGGCGTGCTTGTATGAACGTGAACGAGGCGAAAGGAGTATGTATGAACCATAGCAGGTGGAATTCTGTGGTTATAACTGCCATGAGAAAAAAGCGTCAATTTTTATGATAATGTATATTTTTGTTATTATAAACACGCTGATCTCTAGAACTACACGTCGGATTGGGAAAAAAATTGTTTGTAAATGATAGCCAGATTCACGAGGAATAGTAAAGGTTATATAACATCACGCTACGACCAATGGGAGCAGAGCAATAACCAAAGATATAACATGGGTGAAAAAAAAACCACCTGAACGAATTTGTAGGAAGGAACTAGTAACTAAACATGTGACTGTTCCTGAGATACCCTAGGCTGATAAAATTTTAGTTTTTCCTAAATATGTGGAAATTTATGTTTTAAGTCGGCTTCCCCTGCACCACATGCGACTGTTCCTGAAATACCGTAGGCTAATAAAATTTTCGTTTTTCCTAAATATGTGGAAATTAATGTTTTAAGTCGTTTTCCCCTGCGAAGCGTGTTTACTTTAGTGAATGAATGAATGTGATATATTTGCGGATGAGCGAAGTGAAATTATGCGTATATTTACTTAACTGATGTTCTGTAAGAGACAGTATGCGAGGGTGTCGATTATCCCATGTTAGTTGTAAATATTTGTTTATGACACAACTAGTTACCCCGGCAAACTTCGTACTGCCTCAGAATCAGTATGTATTGTTTTGTTTTTTGCTAATTTTTCCCATTTTTTACTATATTTTTTATTCTGCTAATAGGGGCAGAGACCAATTCAACAAATCATAGATCATTAAAATCAATCCAGGGGTTCTTGAGTTTTAAACGGCATAAATAACCTGGGGGCTTAAACAAAGTAACATCGCTTCGTCGATTAACCACGTGACTTAACGCGGCTTATGTCAATCCCATACATTTTAGTCTTTCATGTGGTCATCGCTTCGTCGATTGAACACGTGACTTAACGCGGCTTATGTCAATCCCATACATTTTAGTCTTTCATGTGGTCATCGCTTCGTCGATTGACCACGTGACTTAACGCGGCTTATGTCAATCCCATACATTTTAGTCTTTCATGTAGTCATCGCTTCGTCGATTGACCACGTGACTTAACGCGGCTTATGTCAATCCCATACATTTTAGTCTTTCATGTAGTCATCGCTTCGTCGATTGAACACGTGACTTAACGCGGCTTATGTCAATCCCATACATTTTAGTCTTTTCTAACTTCGTTATCGTTTTGCAATTGTTACTTTGTCTAAGCCCCCAGTCCTGGTTTCTGCCCGCGGTTTCGTCCGCGTTAAAGATGATTTCTCCATACAAACTTTGGACCCACGTTTCTTTTCCTCAGGGGGTAAATTTTGGAAAATCCTTTCTTAACTATAAACTACCTTCCAGCCAATTTTCATCTTTATACGTCAAGCCATTTTCGATATTTCATAATGAGTGAGTCAGTGGGTGTGTGTCTTTTCGCTTTTATATATTTAAATATATAAATTTTGTCAATATTAGTAAACAGTTTTTTTCAAAATCGGTTCAGTAAAACTAGAGATTACCTCCTATAACCTCACAAACTCATAAACTTTCAACAGTTCAATATAAATCCAAAACATATGCTTCGAACAGATTGAAAATTAATCAGCGTTAAATATAAAATAATATTACATTTACTTCGAAAAATGGGAGAAATTTTGACGTGGGTCGATCCGTTATGGCAACACTGAACCCAATTAATGTTACGTATAATGGAACGTTATTCAAATTGATTTTTACTAGGAAGTATTCCATTATTTTACGTTCCTTTTATATTAAAAGAATAACTTTTTGTTTAGAAAATAGATTTTTGTTGACTGCCTCGTTGGTCTAGTGATCGCAAAACGCGATTGCTGAGCATGAGGTCTTGGATTTGATTCCCAGGTCGGGAAAAGTGCTATTGGGTTTTTCCATCAGAAATTTCTCAGTAGCAAACTCGGAGTCTGCATTTGTGCCCGTTTGAACGCTCGCCCCCTACCTATTAAATGAGACATAATTGGCGAAATGTGGGTACTAATGAATACACCTCTGCCTAACCTTTCGGTGATTACAAGCGTGATGCCATGTTATGTGTTTGAATTATTGTAATGATCTATTACAAGCTTTTATTTATTTTCACCCGTGTCTGTGTGTTATCAAATAATACAAGCTTAATTTGAGCCATTTCCCAATGTTCAATTGAGCTGAAATTTTGAATAAATGTGGGATTTGCATGACAGTGCTATAATATATAATGATGTTACAAAGCTGTTCTGATGATGTAGCTGGAAAGTGGTCATTGGAACTTAATCAAATCATACAAGCTTTTGACCTTCTACCCGGTGTTTGATTGAGTTGGAATGTTGAACACATAATCATACACATTGCGTAACAAATTAATTAATTGCTTTTAAATAAATATAATATAGAACTTGTGTTCTAATCTAATACAGGGTAATACGATATATTAGAATACTGTTTTAATAGATCGACTTCCCTATAACACGAATTGTAATTAATTTGAAAATTCAATAAATAGGCGAGGGACTATTAGGAACCTGTGTATTTCATTACTATATTTATACAATATATAATAATAAGACTTCTACTCGTGTAAGATTATGATGAGCATACGGAGAGGAAAAAGACACATTACATAGCCGTCAATTACGCAAGCTGCTCATCAAACTAAGTAACACTGAGCAAAAAAATATTGCTTGGAAATATTTTTTTCTTTGTATGATGTATGACTGTTTACGGTGTCGCAGAGCAGAACATTGCGCTTACGGATGTATGCAAGAACAAGAGTAGTTAGTTGTTTTTAAGTTTAGTTAATCAAGTAATCTGTGGAAACGTCGTGGATTGTACATTTACCCATTTGTAACTATATGTTATTGTAGCACACATTGTACAATTGTTTGTTTTTCCCAAATACAATAAAATAAAACAATGTGGTGATGGTCCACTTGTAAAGACGCCTGCCTGCATGACAGTTCGATACCCGGCAAATACCGGTTAGACTTCTTCAATTCACAAGTACTTTCTAAATTTATCTTGGACATGAGTGTCAACGATGAAGATAAAATATCGCGTTGAGCCCTGGAATCACCAATCCACCTTGAGCAAGCGTGATTAATCAATGCTCGTGCGTGCTCTATATGAGAAAAGCCTTTTTTAAGCAAAGGAAACCTCAAATGTCTTTTTCCGCTGTGAGCGGAGCGGAAGGGAGTGTCAAATGTTACTGAGTAAAACCCATCCGTGTTTCTTCTAATCGCCTTTCCGTTCCAGGGCTGCGGTGTCTCTACGAACTAGATCCGCAACCCTGGTAACAAGAATAGGCTGATATTACTATTATAATATTGTTAATTAATCTGGTATACTTCTAGGGTGTCGTCACATACTCCTCGACATACGTGCTGGTGGCGCTGAGTGTGGACCGATGTGATGCAATCACCCATCCGATGAACTTCACTGGAAGCTGTAAGTATAACTAATACACAGTGGATAGGTCATAAAAGTGCGACCGTTAGGCTAATTCTACCTACTAATTAAAAAAGTTATTAGGAATAAAACGTGAATATTATCGTTAGGGACTTCTCCGTAGCAGCCTCGGAGTCTGGATTTGTGCCAGGACGATGGCAATAGGCCCGCCCTCTATTACATGGGACCTAAACATAATTTTCAAAATGTGGGTGTAGATACTAATGGGTACACCTCTGCCTAAACCTTCGGAGATTACGGGTGTGAACAAGTATGTAAAAATGTTATTACGCAAGGGTGTCGACAAAACTTGCATCGAACACCAAAGGTCTACCCAACTTACAAGGCCATCCCATCAGAAGGCCAATTCTACTAATTAAAAAAGTTGACGTCACAGTCTCATGTCAGCGACAATCAATGTAAAAAATATAGGAAAATTACAGACATTTTCGACGGATTGAGACGGATTAACTTGCGATATTTCCTAAAATTTTGCGATTTTTTTTCATGAGGTCTGTACATGATTCTAAATCAAGCAGCAGCAACAGTAGTTCCGTTTTAATAATCGGCATAACATTCTTCTCTGAGCGATCTACAATCTTCCGCCAATAACTAACACCTACCACCTCTGCTATCATCTCTTCATCACCTTTGGTTGACTGTTAAAGAATGCCTAAGGTATTGAGTCCGCCTTTATACTTTTGTTGCATAAAGTTCAAATAAATAAAGACTTCCCCAAAAAAGATGTGATGTAAATTCGATAGATATTTAAATTAGCTTTACTCTATATTCATTTCAATAGGTGATGTTAATTAACGTATAAAATTAAAACAAATCGATATAATATATAGTCGTATTTCCAATAAAAAATCTATTAAATTTGTATCATGTTTATTCTGAGCGCGTGATGGGTCCTTAAAACCTTCCCGTAGGATGTAATACATTTTAAAGCAACGAGAGAAGTAAGTGATACGAAATTGGGACATTACGCGTGTTGAGCACACAAACTCACTTCCAAAGCAGCATTTTCTTTTATCACATTACGTAAAGTTAGAAAACTTCCGACTCCTACGTCCAAAAATAGATATGTGTCGTCCAAAACTTGAAAAGAAGGGAAATATCTGTTTGGAACAGCCATCGCTCTGATAGACATCGCTGTGTTATATTTTTCTCGACCAACTTCGAGCAAATAAAATCTAAACCCGAGCACGCACGTATGGGCAAATTTGTTGCGTTGCATGATACGCAACAGCTCGGTTCGCACGTGCGTACCGCTAACAAACATCGAACACTATGTTCGTCAAACATATTCGCGGCGATCCTATTAATATGTTCTGTGTTCTCATATGTTCTGGTGTTCGAATAGTTTTAATAAATGATACGTAACAAAACTGTTCGTATAGTATCAAATATATCCCACGGCGCCGCCATGGCTATTGAGATAGAGTTCACGTCTGTTGTACGCGAACAAGATTCAAACTATGTTCGCATAAATATGCCGTCCACACGTACGAACCAAATGTTCATGTTTGATGTTTGTGTTCGCTATGTTCGTGTTCGCACGTGCGTACACGGCTTAAAAACTGTATGAGAGCTTCACAAAATTAATATAGTAGCTGATCTAATTTAAGATAGCGAGAACATTCTAGATGTCCTAGAAAAAGTCCGCAAGTACTTACGTCGTAACACTCACAGTGGATCATAACTTAGCCTAAGTTAAAACTTTAGGTGGTTAACTTTAACAAAGTCCAGGCAACTGTCGTTGCATATTTTGCAAACTTTGCTAGTAACCAAGAATTTGTTCCGTTTATACTGACACCAGCTCTGTTTATTATTGCGTAGTCAATTGTTTTCTTGTACAAAATTATTTTCATTTAAGAATGGAGTGTCATTTTTTTTGTTTTTGTGTTGTTTGCAAATGACCTATTTGCTGACAACCAGTCTTATCAAGGTATCGTATTACCCAGATACTGGGTTGTGGAGGTCAGGCAGTCGCTTCATGTAAAATACTGGTATTTTTATGGAAGACGACCTCAACATAGTTGGGAAAAGGCTTGGCAGAGGATGATGATGTTTCCAAATGTCTTTTATAATGCGCACAGCAAAGGAGTTGTGCTCTCTGCCTGCGTCTGTATTCCTGAATGCATTCAACCCCAATCTCTTCGATGTTAGAGTGAACAGGGTTCTTTGGGATAAGCTCACTCCATCGTAGACTTTGTCTCTGTTACCTCTGACCTAGACTAGAGTCAAGAGCAAACCCATGTTTAAAAAAGGAACGTGTTTTAAAAACCCAGTTTGGCGAAACCTACATAATTTTAGCAAGGCCGAAATTTAACAACATTCTTTAAATAAAATATACACGCTGAAATTTTTATGATTGTTTTCCCGCAGCAGAACGTGCCCGAAGAATTCGCCTTTAGTGGCACAATCAGAACAGACAACTAAACTAAAAAAAAAAAAAAATTTTTTGTTTTTCGAGTAATTAAATAATGTTTTTTTTTTCCACACAGGGCGAAGAGCTCGTGCCCTAATCCTTGGAGCGTGGTTCGTCAGCTTCCTTTTCTGCGTTCCGATGCTGTTTTTATTCGACGAAGCCAATGTTGAAGGTACGTATCACCACTTTGTTATAATATTATATACCACATACACTAGGGTGTGTGTTCAATTTATGCATTTTATACCGGACAGATACGGTACTAAAGCAGTGTAAAAATGTAAGAAAAATGCAAGCCTAACGAAGATGTTTTATTTCATTGAGGTATTTCTTCGATGGCGTTTCTTATTTGTAAATATTTTTTGCATGGGTTTGGGTAGTTATACTTTCTTAAATTTCAAAGCAAATACTCCCCTTTAGTTGTTACATTTTAACTTTCTGTTCATTTATGCAGATTTGCACACATCAATAATTAAATAAAACTACGACATCCGGTCATAATTAATAAACACTCGTTTCATTAGTTGTTTATGTTTGACAGTATTTCAGAATACACCTCTTTCAAAGAACAGAATCGGCCCATTGATAACAAAATGATATAACAGTTAAATCGTTCGCTCCTAAAGTGCAAAGACTATAGATACTAGATTTAGTAAGTGTGTCTCATACTGAATTTAAACCGAATCTAGACACCTACCCACGCAGTATGTGCAGACAATCTAGTAGTCTGGGTTTTAATAATACCGTAAGCTCTTACAACTTAATCGGTTTTACTTTACGAGGGGTCGGGTAAAAGTCTTATAGTTACGATCTTCTCGTCGTACGAGAATATTGTGTTACATTTTCAAAAGTATGCAAAAGTTTGACTTGACTTGGACATTGTCATAAAGTGTTTAAATAGTAGCGAAATAATAGGAATGCTGAGTGAGGATTGTTTTGTTTACAAGCAAAATCTGAATTGTCTTTTAGCTTTTTAGGGTTATGTTACTGAAAAAGAAAAGTATTAAAATTATAATGTAATTTTTGTTCGTCTGTCACATCATCATTATCTGATGAGAGGCAGGCGCCTTAACCATTTGGCCATCACGACGCTTTTATGTGAATTTAATATGTTACCCGGGTTTTGAATAAGTGACAATAAATGATTAATATTTATTGATATTCTTAAATTCAAAACCCGGGATAAATATAAAATTTAATCAGTTGTTAATACATTTATTTCAAGTACCAAGACTCATACTTAAAAACCTTAGTATTAATCCTCAAAAATAAACTTTATACTTTACAAAAGACGCCATCTTGTTAGTCCTCTTTTTCATCATAAATACTTTCAAAATCGTAAAGGTAAAACTTTAAAAACAATGGTCTACCTAAGCTAATACCTCAGTTCATTCCAGGAATATACCAATGCTGGTCCGGCATCAGCAAGCTTCAATGGAGGATATGGATGACCAGTGTCTTCGTGTCTCTATTCGTGGCACCAGCCCTTACAATATCCGCGTGCTACGGTGTCATCGTGGTCACAATACGCCAGAAAAGCAGCCGAGTATTGGGCAGACGAGCAACGGCGACGAGACAATGTAAGTCTTAATTCAATACATTTAAGGTATAAACTAGCAGCAGTAATGAGCTTAATTCTGCTAAAACGAACCAGTCCACAAATAATCAAACTAATTAAACAATAATTATAATAATAAATTATTATTTTTAAGTACCAAGACTCATAGATTTAATATTTATTTACATACACATTATATTAGTAAAACAAAAACAATTTGACCATGTTCGTTAGTTGGGTAGATAGGATTTTTGTGGCTTTGCCAAATAAGTGACGTCACAGTTCGATATTGCCATACAAAATCTATGGAAAAGTCGAGATTTAACAGGTCATAAAAAGTACGTCAATTGATTGGTGATGTCAACTAGCCTACATATTTTACATTCATTTAAAATTCTTTTAAAAATTTCTCAATAATTAGAATAAAAAAATCTGAACTGTTAATCCTCTTTTTTGCTGACCGTACATACTTACTCAGATGATCTCCTCCACAAAAACCTCTACTACTTTTTTAAACTAACTTTGAGCGACTCACACTTAATTAATTAAACTAAGTAAGTAAGTAATTAGACTTTTTTGGTCATCCCTAACTTGTAATTTGGGTGAAAGTTTGCGAGAATGTGATTGGCTGGTTTATATTATGTACTCGTAAATAGTAGTTTATGTAGGTTAAATTAAGAATGTATTACGTCAGTGGTATATAAATGAGTTTAAGGTTTAGTACTGTGCTAATTTTCCTGACTAATTTGGTAAGGTATTTCCACGAGTGTTTTTTACGTAATATATCGTAATGAGATTTCTAGTTGGGAATAAGACATCTTAGACAGCGTATAAGTGAGCCATTATCACTATTTCCAGACTTTTTAAGACAGAAATGACTGAAATTAAATCTCAGGTAGCAAGAAGTCTTTTTATTTGCTTATGATGTTCTTTATTTATTTTTTTATTATTTATTCATATCTTTAAATACTGATATGCCTCGTTGGTCTAGTGGTCGCAAGCGCGACTGCTGTGCATGAGCTATTGGGTTCGATTCCCAGGTCGGGCAAAGTGTCAGAAGAAGTGGCAGGTTTTTCCATCAGGAATTTCTCAGTAGCAGCCTCGGCGTCTGGATTTGTGCCCGGTTGATGGCAATAGGCTCGCCCCCTATTACATGGGACTAAAAACATAACTGGCGAAATGTGGGTGTACTAATGGTAACACCTCTGCCTAACCCTTCGGGGATTACAGGCGTGATGTTATGATGTTATGTTTTAAATACTGATATATTAACATAGTTATATTACCATTTTCGAGAACAGATTTGGGGACATAGTTGCTTTACAGCACTTCCGATTCCACGAATCGATTATCCAAGAACAAGTTGTAATGGATAATTCTGGCTACAAGATTGTGCCAATGCAAGATGATAAAATGTATATTTTTTACCAGCATATTATGAAGCTTTCATTTTCATATCATATAGAATCTCTTGTGCGTGTCAAATGACAAGTTTTACAGCCCAAAAAGTTATACCAACTTACTGAAACATAGTAAATAAAGCAAAACCAAACATACTAATCTTTTTCAAAGAAATAAGCCAAAGCCAAAAGAAAACAACCAAACACCGGCTAAAGTCAAGGTCAAAACCGTGAAACGTGCCCAAACTGTCGATGCCTGAGGTCCATAAACTATGGACTGCAAACCACTTCGGATTTATTTCCACTAATAAAAGGTTATCCGCTTCTTATTGAATAGTAAACGAAGGCTAAGAAAAGAAAACGAAATACGAAGTTATAGGATTAACTTGAAATGAGGAAAAGATAAACTTTTGGGAAAGTTATTTATTTATTTATATTTAAGAGCCTTAAAAGCTACGATTACAGGTTTCTTAACCTAATGCGATAGCCTAGACACAGTGCACACACACATAATAAAAATATATCAACAAATAAAATTAAAATACAAAATAAAATAAAAAGAAAATCAACTAAACAAAACTTGACGTGCCAAAAATTTTTAAAAATAAATTGTAACATTAAACATAACAACAAATCTTATTATAGCCAGGAGATTCGTTGTAACACAATCTAAATAATAGTACTTTTGGGAATTCACTACGTAGAGAAATGTAAACAAAAGGTTTCAACTAACTTAGTGTTAATCAAATTAAAATCATTAGTTTCAATTAAATTGTTAAAAATGTCAAAGTCAAATCATTTGTTTCAATTATACACACAAGAAAAATAGAATTTAATTTAGTCGCCCCTCCAAAAAAATAGTTTCGTATGGAGAAGAATTGGCAAGGAACTCGATAATTACTCCTTTATTTAAATATTAAAATAAATATAATAATTATGTTAGTTACAAAAGAACCACCGATTTAACTTAATTAATAATGTAGACTTGTTAGTAACTAAACTGCAGCATTCGAGCTTAGCACCAATACGCACATGTAAGCCGGGCTTCCACTGCCGGTGAGCTGAACGGACTTCGTACTGAGTCCGTTTAACTCGCAATAATGATTTTCACAGAAGTACATACACCAAGAAAGGGTTTACTGTGAAGTATACTGACTGAAAGAAAGAAAGAAAGAATAACTTTATATTAACGTGAAAGTGACGCACAACACACAATAATATACAAATAATACCTATACAATATAAATATAAACTAAATACACTGGACTGGTCTAGTAAACCCTATATTGGACGAAGCACTTCTGTAAAATATACTCGCGTCGAACTTCGTAAGGGGCCCGTTCCGTTGATTTGAGTTTTTACAAATTTAACTAAAGGATCATCCTTGAAATCATGAACAAAAAATCTGCGGTTTCATACATTATGATAGTGTTGTAAAGTATTTTTGTAAGGAGCAACTGTTTTTTTTAATGAATTCGTGGTTAGTCCCATAGTAAAAGTTCATAATGATGAGTACAATGGCCCCTTTTCAGGTCTTTGGTCAACAATCAACCTGTTTAAAGTAATAACCTTAAATTGTACTTCTAAGGCAACAACACCCATAAGTACATAACCTCATGATTAGATATTTCTCTATAGATCCAGCAACGCTAAAATGATTTAGGTCTGATGACTCTCGGATCAATACTTATGGTGTCCAGCACTAGATAAGTAATAAAAGTAGTAAAATAAAATAGTAATGGTGTGTTTTTATTGCAGACAGTGACGACCTGGACAGCCGGCGGGCCAGCAGCCGCGGCATCATACCGAAGGCCAAAATTAAAACTGTCAAGATGACATTTGTTATCGTTTTTGGTAAGTTATATATTTTTATGTTTTTAATATTAAAAACTATGATCTTTTTGCATTAAAAGCTTAACTCAGAGTAGATAAGTAAACAAAGGGTGGCATCGGAGATTTATAGTCAGTAAGAGTCAGACAGAGCCCCCCCCCCCCCACTAACTCCCCACTAACTCGGAGTCAAGTTTTTGATGCAAGTGTGGGCCCAAATGTATCACCGACTATTTTATGGGCTATAAAATTATCATCCTTCTATCCTAATCCTTTTTATGTCATCAAATGACAGTAAATAGTAACTTTTACTAAGCGTCATTACTTTAGTATTAAATGACATGTGAAATGAAAAAATGGAATTGTAATACTTTTTTCAAACAAAGTTTTCAAACAAAACACGATATTTTTGTACGAACATTATTTTTAATTTGTAAACATGTTATTAATTTAATAACTCATTCGTGTTACCCCGTAACAAGACGTCACGAGTCACGCTGACGGACAGACACGCATACAAAAACATGGAAAAGTGATATTATTAGAGCGTCAATTTAGACGAGGTATGAAAAACAAATTATTTTATTACCTTGGTTTTTGTTTACTATGAACCTGAAATAGGGTAGGCAATGGTACCTATAGTGTATCAGTTTAAACGTTAAATATGTACATACAAAAAAAAAAAAAATTTGTGTCTGTTTGTAATGATAAAATAACAGCTTTTTATAAAAGTTATCACGGTACTTTTTGTACTATACGATTCAAGACCTACTTGATTCTAGACTAGTATATCATTTTTCGTTTATATATATTTTGACCGTGTATTTGTTAAACTTTTGTTTTTAATAGTTCATGTTTTTTTGATCCCGACTTAAAATTGCGTCGAATCATGCACTAAAAATTCATGGTAAAAGATTTCTTTGCGATGTCCCTTCCGTCCGTTTTTATTTTAGCCTGACTATCAGATTAGTCAAAACAGCTCGAATATCAATTAATTGATAATGAACTATAATGCATTACATACAGAGTTGGAAATAATATGCAACTTGCAAGATATTATAATATTTCTGCGTGGCATATACTATCTTGCACGCAAATAAGCAACTGTAAACTCTAATTCTGTTGTATTTTAGTTCATTTAATGTCACACTATAATTATATATTTTTTTAGAATACCATCTGTATATTATGACTTGAGTTTCAAACTAATTTGCTTCCTGCCGTGTGCACGCTTAGATTTTTAACGGTATACACGGATTGTAATGCGGTGTTGTATTTTAGTTCATTTAATGTAACACTTTAATTAGATATTTTTTTCTAGAAGAGATGTAGAATACCATCTGTATATTATGAGTTTTAAACTATTTGCTTCCTGCCGTCTGCACGCTTGGATCTTTTAAACTATTTAACGGATTGTAGTACAGTTTTTATCAATAGTTAGATTGTTTCAAGAGAAAGGTTTAAATATCAACGTTGCACCAGTCGGTAGTATAAAAATAAACGAGATAAAAATGAGCTAGGTAGTCTATATTCGAAGCTGCATTTTTCTTCCCTAACGCTGTCTTTCTTTCTTTTATCCACACTCAAAGGTCAAATCTCTTAGAAAGCCATAAGAAATGGAAGAGCTATCGCGATATGACGAGAGGCCACAAAAACTGGCGACAATAAAAACTCTTTACGATACCCTCCATCATGTCTAACTGGGAGGAATTGTTGTCTTAAAGCTGGCAGCTATCTGCCGTAAAATAGCCATAAATAAATTAACACTTTAAGTGTTTATATTGAACGACGATTATGGTGATTTTTTCGTTTAAAATTAGAACGTTCTTTTTGTCCAAAAAGTATTTGACCTTGACACTGACTTCGAATACCAAAAGTTTCTTAATTGTTTTAAGATACTGCCGTTTTATTCCTGTCATCTTCGAGTTCGCAACCTTGAAGAAAATTCGGATAGTAATTACTATCCGAATTCATTTCATCCTATAACAAGCGTTTGAAACTATCGGTTAGTTTTCAACGCTTTCACATTTTAAGCTTATAAAAGTTAAATTATTTGATTATTTTATAGGCTCGCCCCCTATTACATGGAACTTAAACATAACTAGCGAAATTTGGGTATACTAATGAGTACACCGCTGCCTAACCCTTCGGGGATTACAGACGTGATGTTATGTTAAAATTTTAATTTTCACAAGAGGTATTTTTGTATCTTCGTTTAAAAAATGACTATTCATAATGGTTTTTTATGAATTGAATCCAAAGTGTTTGCATTGAGTGAAAATTGTGACGACTTTTTGTTCAAAATTAAAAGGTTCTGGCCGAAAAGCATTTAACCTTGACATTGACTGAGAATACCAAAAGTTCCTTTATTGTTTTAACGTCTTTTGTTTTGAGAGATACTGAGGGAATATTTCCGTCATCTTTGAGCTTGGTACCGTGATAAAAATTTGAATAGTAATTATTTATTTCAACAGATCAATATGTAATTACATTTTATGCTTTTAAAATTCGAATTTTGACAAGAGGTTATATTGTATTTCGGTTATAAATATGATCACGAGTCGATTTATCTTTGTATAGGTTATTAAAAAAAATGAATTCTTTACATTTCATGAAGGCGACAATATCGCTTTTGAATAGCACAGCTGATTTCATCTAATAACCAACAAAAAAACATTTTCCTACTAAATCCTTCGTAAAAGTTTTCGTTATGATATTCCTTTCACTTTATACATAATATAATAGTTCAATATGAATTATAATTATTTTTAAACCTATTCTCTTCCCTTAATTATAGGCCTGATTTTTAAGAGAACAATATCACCAACATTAATTTTCATTTATATTTATTCTAAGAAAGACTAAGCGGTTCGCCTCCAATTTTCTTTTTCTTTGTTAACTCGCCTTATCACACGAATTACCATAATATTATTATAAACAGATATCTGATCTTGATCTACAAGCGTTGTTTTTGTCTAGAATTTGTCATTACGTAACGTTATTTCCCTCGTTGTTTGGGATTCCGGAACATGACACTGTCTTGGCATGTGACGGCAATTCCGGAACGAGAAAATTTGAAGTTACTGTTTGGTTGCAAATAATTGTTGTTACAAATATTATAAACATAACATAATATCGTGCCTGTAATCCTCGAAAGGTTAGGCAGAGGTGGAGGAACAAAAAGAGAAAGGGTCTTACGAAGAGATAAATAAAGATGAGTTTTGATTAAAAAATAATAATAATAAGCAAGCTTTTATAATTTAGTGTGACGTATTTATTCATTTAAACTTTATGCAACAAAAGTACAAAGGCGGACTTAATGCCTACGCCTATGCTTATGCCTGCCTACGTATTCTTCTCAGCAAACTCTGTCATTTCATACTCATATCATGAGAGTGCACAAAATAATTAGTCCGCCATCTTAAATAGGCGGACCATTCAAGATGGCTGACTAATTATTTTATTGGCGGACATATTGGATTTATAACAACGTAATATGGACATATTGGATTTACAATGCATGGTGAGTTAAGTACTCACCATGCATTGTCATCCAAACTAAATGTGCATGCAAAATTTCAGGTCAATCATGAAGATTATCATATACATTGAAGGTATCATGTTGTGGATACCTTCATTAAAATTCAGTCGCAAGATTTGACCCGAAAAAACATACATAGCAAGTTAAATAAAAGCTTGTAAAAATACGTTTTATGATTTTAAACTTAGATCTGACTTTATTTTTCAATATCAAGCTCCTAGTACGGAATTAGTTCTATTATTTTTTCCGAATCGACATGGAAAATTCTAGAACTCGAATATTACATTTCAGGCGTGACGCAATAATTCCGTGACGTCATAATCACTCCCACGACGGAGAACTTTTAAAAAGTTCAGTTGTAAAACCGGACGGATTTATTGGATAATTCCGAAAGAATATTGTTAGTGTCATAATTTGGGAATTTTATGATTTTGGCGTTTATTTCTTATGTTTTCATGGAATGGTGAACTATTTTATATAGGTACGTTTTTCTTACGGACATTTATTTATTTTACAAACAAAAATAATAATACGAGCAAACCTAACAACATAAATTCTTTTTTTTTTTTTGAGGTGGTAAAAATCATCAAATGACTCCTTCCATCCTGGCTGGTGCGGAAGGGACTGTCAGACTTTTACTGACTAAAAAACAACCCTGTTCCTTCTGTTGCCCTATATGCTAACCCTAAAGTGAGGCAGAATCCATCATGATTTTATTCTAGTTAAATCTGCCTCATCAAAAATAAATTAGTGGGGCATACCTATTCCACTGCAAAATTTTAGTCAGTGTTCTTGCCATAATAGCAAGGTGGCGGCTTGATAGGGGCAAAGTGGAACTACTCGTAGTTATTTATATTCAAAATATATTATCAAAATAATATGAAATATAAATCGTTTGGTCCATACATATAATATATTTTGATCGAGTTATAGAGCATTTTTAAAAGGAACTATTGTTTTTTTATTCATTTTCAGCGTAGGTTCCCTAGTAAAAATGGTTTTTATTCATGAGTCCTTTCACTCCCTGAAAGATGTATTCCGTACTATTCATGTTGTATTTTTGTTACATTTAACTTAAACATTTCTCTTAAAAAAATTCATTTCACCTTTTGCTATGCAACATTGAACTTTAAATACAAGTCATAAAGAATCATCCAAAATAACAATACCCTCATCAAAGTTAAATACATGATCATTTCTGACATGCAGGTGTACGCAACAAAAACATTTTGAACCAAAACAAATGCCACAAACAGTAACACGTCTTAATTATATACAGCCATTGTTTAACCTCCCTAATAAGCGTCATCCTACATTAGTCTTTATATCTTACATGTTACGTCACAATTTAGCCGAAAATCGTCTAACCCATGGTTCTTTTCATGGCATACAAATTTTAATATATTGCTCGAATTTGCGCCGTCACTCCGCTCCCGTTTAGCAAGCCATACATCTTTCAATCTAATAGGTGACGAGGTATAAAAAGGGTCGCGGGAATAATCTGCCAGTTACGTTCACAAAACAATGAAATATCGTTACCAATTTGCACTTGACTAGGGCTGTCAACTATGTTGTTAAAAATTGTTCTGTTTTTCACTTTGTATTTTATTGTTGAGCAAAAATAAAGTATACAAAATACCGTTTTCGATATCCAAAGCCATAAATAAAGAATGGAGGAACCTTATAGGGCATCAAAAAATCCGCGTCGCTGTCAATGAGGCAAGTGCCCAAAAAGGCTGACTGACAGCATTGCCACGTTGTATGGCAATGCTGGTTCTTTTTCCTAAGTAAAGGCCAGCCCTCTGGTTATGTGAAGAGTCGACCAGCGCTTAACTCGCTTGGCGATGTCCCGAAAAAGAATGTGAGCGCTCGGACCTCATGGTCCTAGTGTTCAACCCCAAATGGCTCAAAAACAAAACTTTCAAGAAGGTTCTTATATTTGCGCCGTTTGGTATTTTTAAAGTAAACGTGAATTAGGTATGTACGAGCTACGCTGTACATTGACCTTTGTAATAGTTTGTACGTCATACTCAATAATGCACATCGATATTGTTTAGCTGTGCATTTCTCTAACATAGCATTTAAGCGGAATAATTGTACAATAATATTCAGTGGCAATAAATCCATCAAGGGAATCGTTCGTCTACTCATTTACATAACATAACAAAACATAACATAACATAACATACCTAACAAGGTTACATAACATTTTCACTGTTGGGCATTACAACCCCAACATTTGGTCCTTCGAGCAATTTAGTGTCGTGTGATTCTTTTCTTTTACGGTTGCGAATCGGTTGGACTGGTCTCTCACAAGCGAGTCGCCCCAGGAACCAATTGAGAAGGCGCACATCGTATAAGGAAAAGGGTGCACAATACCAAGAACCAGAAGTGAGGAAAAGCAGCCTACTTCTCAAAACAAAGTTCGTCAAATTGTCGGTGAGTTGGCAACATGACGTCATCAGTAAACGCTTACGAGAATCAGCGCGAACTTTACGAAAACATCCAGAAAGTCGGCATCAATATCAAAAAGGATGGCTGGGACAGGAAGAACTTGGATTACTTCAAACGGCGGATGCAAATGCTGGAACAGTTATGGGGTGAATTCCAGTTCAACCATGATCGTCTATCAACAGAAGTAAGTGCGGGCCATGCTTATTTTACAAGCGATTTATATAACGCAGCATTGAAGTCTTATAAAGAAGTCAAGGAGTTAATTCTCCAACAAAATCAAGAACTGTCGACGCACAAACGCCCCACAGGGGGACGGGCAGTGCAAACAACACCGTTCGAAAGTACCTCGGGTCAAGCAAGTACGTCGAGCAAGAAATTACAAGAACAACAAGAGAGCGAGGACGAGGAAGAAAACAGTAACGCACCTGAAAACAACAACAGGGATCAATCGCCTCCTCGGCAACAACAAAGCCCTAACAAGAGGGACACGGGGTCCAACAGTAAATTGGATGACCTCTTTCGCAAACAATCGGCGAACTTCAAGGCCTTCATGAGAGCTGTCACCAACATTCATGTAGACTTTATAACAGAAAAATGGGAATTCCAGGATGCGTTGCAAACATTACAAACTCGTTGGGCTGCTATTGACAGTCTCCAGTGGGAAATTGAGTATGAACTCAACGGGGACATAAACACAGTGTACCAAGAGCGCCTTTCAAGATTCGAAAACCAATACATCGATCTAAAGAAGGCATTAAACACTAAGATGTGGTCCGGAGCCTATCGCGAAAAAACGACACCAAAGTTGGAGATACCAGTATTTTACGGAAAATTTGGTCAATGGATACCCTTCAAAGACCTTTTTACAGAAGCCATCCACAACAACACATCCTTGTCCAATGCGCAGAAGATGCAATTTCTGAAAAGCAAGGTCCAAGGAGAAGCTGAAAGGTTGATCCAGCACTTACAAATAAGCTCGGATAACTATCTAGTGTGTTGGGAAATTCTCAATAATCGATACAACAACAAAAAGCTTATATTCACAGCGCATATCAACATGATCTTCAATCTACCTACGATGCAACAACAGTCATTAGCACTAATCAAGAAAATACATGACGTCACTATAGAATGTTTGCACGCTATCAAGAATTTAGGAGTGGATGTCGGGACCTGGGATCCGCTACTAGTGCACATCTTGACACAAAAACTGGATGCGGAGACATACTCAGATTACATTGAATCACTGAAGAACTCGCGAGAACTACCTGTATTAAAGGAGTTCTTAAACTATCTAGAGGCGAAGTTTACTTCAATGGAATCGTCACAGCGCAGCTATCAGAAGACAACTTCTGCAACAAACCAGAGTCAAGAGGCATCCCATCACAAGAAACACAGCTATCATAACAACAAGAATCAAGCGGCTAGTAACAACAAGGTTACGAAATCGTACCATGCGACAACGTTTATTTGTCCACTCTGCAACGACGAGCATGGCCTATATTTTTGTGCAAAGTTTTTAGAAATGTCGAACGACGAAAAACTTATCACAATCAACAAATTGCAAGTCTGCGTTAATTGCCTGTACAGCCATAAGGGCAAAAAATGTACGTCTAACAACCGCTGTCGCAAGTGCAAAGCTAAGCACAATACATTAATGCACGAAGCTGCATCAAAAAACATTGAACAAAACCAGCCTAATTCATCATCTAATGCGTCTCAAAAGAATAAAGAAGCTTCGGAGATTCTATTAGCGACCGCCATGGTGAAGGTAGAAGGAGCTGATGGAACTCAGTACAACATGCGAGCTCTTATAGATCAAGGATCACAGACATCACTAATAACAGAACGAGCAGCTCAACGCCTTGGGATTAAACGCCAGAAATGTAAAGGAGTTGTCTTCGGAATTGGAGAAAAAGAGAGCAATTGCAAGGGTATGATGACAATTTCATGCAGCTCTGTCTTCAGCGACTTCACGTTCAGAAAATCAGTATACATAATGACAAACTTAATCAAGAATCTACCAAATAAAACTTTTACAAAACCGTCATGGCCTCAAATACAAAATATCAATTTGGCGGATCCAGAATTCAACAGCAGCCGACCAGTAGATCTGCTATTTGGAGCAGACGTTTACTCCCAGATCATGCTAGGAGGAATGATCAAAGGCGATGACGTCACACAGCCCATCGCACAACAAACACACTTAGGCTGGCTACTTTGCGGACACGTCAAAACTACAAAATTACACTGTAACGTAGTATTGAATAATCTGGAGGACATGAAACAGTTTTGGGATTCCGAAGACATTAAAGACCGAGCTGATTTCTCAGTGGAAGATCAGAAATGCACTGAGTACTACACTAAGACCACACAACGGTTAGAAAATGGAAGATACGAAGTGAGACTTCCAATGATAAACAACTGGGAATGTAAGCTGGGCTCTTCCAAACAAATGGCCATTGCCCAATTCAAAACATTAGAACGAAGATTAGAAAAACAACAACATTTAGCAAAAGCCTATAAAGAATTTATAGCAGAGTACATTGACTTAGGTCACATGCAACAATCAACATGTAAGAAGACACTCGAATGCTACTTGCCGCACCACGGCATCGAACGCGCCGAGTCAACAACAACCAAGTACAGGGTCGTGTTTAATGCATCCGCAAAAACAACTACCGGTTGGAGCTTAAACGATCTTATGTACAAGGGCCCAAACCTACAACAAGATTTACAAACAATATTAATACAGTGGAGGCAATACAAGTATGCTTACACAGCTGATATTGAAAAGATGTACAGGCAAATTTTAGTGGCCCACTGTGACCAAAGCCTACAACAGATTGTATGGCGAGAATCGCCGGAACAACCTCTACGTTCATATCAGCTCGCCACTGTAACTTACGGGACAAAAGCAGCGCCGTTCTTGGCCATAATGACTCTACGGAGACTGGCGGAGGATGAGCGTCAGAATTTCCCGGAAGCTTCAAAGGTCGTGAAGGAGTCATTTTACGTCGATGATCTCGTTCATGGATCGCATACCATTGAACAGGGACGGAAGCTTATTTCGGACCTAAAACAATTACTCAAGAGTGGAAGTTTCAACCTAAGAAAATGGTCATCAAACGAACCGGCACTCTTGGAAAATACACAACAGAACAATGAAAACACTGTCTACAACTTCAAGACAGATCAAACATCCAAAACATTGGGCCTATGCTGGAATTCGATAGAGGACAAATTTACATTCCAATGCTCGATATCCAGCGACAGCAAGAAACATACAAAACGCAGCTTATTAGCTGAAATATCAAAATTATTTGATCCACTTGGCTGGCTAGCCCCCTTATCAACAAAATTAAAATTATTATTTCAAAAGGTATGGGAGGTCAAATTACA
Source organism: Hoplodrina ambigua (assembly GCA_949774945.1). NCBI lineage: Eukaryota > Metazoa > Arthropoda > Insecta > Lepidoptera > Noctuidae > Hoplodrina > Hoplodrina ambigua. Next base: position 12,210,207 of record OX458967.1, read on the forward strand.
ATGGGACGAGAAAGTTCCTGACAACATACACAGAGAATGGTGCAAAATACAGGCGGACATAAGGACGATAAACTTATGTGAAGTACCAAGATGGCTCAGATGTGACGGGAGACAAGCTATAGAACTACATGGCTTCAGTGACGCGTCCCTAGATGCCTATGCGGGTGTTATTTACGCACGAGTTCACCCTTCAACAGATGTTATACTCGTCGCTGCAAAGTCCAAAATTGTACCACACAGAAAAACAACAACATTGCCTAAACTGGAATTAAATGGAGCACACCTACTATGCAAATTAATGCAAAAAGTTAAGGAATCCTTACATCAACATGATATCCGAGTCTATGGCTGGACCGATTCTATGGTGGTCCTGGGTTGGATACAAGGTGACCCGTCACGGTGGAAAACATATGTAGAAAATCGAGTCCAAAAAATCAACACTGTAATACCTCGTTCGTGTTGGGATTACGTAAAGTCAAGTGAAAATCCCGCTGACGCCGCAAGCAGAGGCCAGTACGCCGGTAAATTGAAGGAAAATAAACTGTGGTGGCAAGGTCCCACCTGGCTATCAGTCTTTGAAACAAAGACCCATGTCAAACAGGCCTATACGTCAGACCAAGAGGTGAAAACAACGGCAACGAAGCAAGTCAACGCTGTCCAAACGAACACAGAAACCATCAACATTATCGAGCAATTATTGCAAAAACATAGCTCCATCAATCATGTCATTCGAATAGTCGCATGGATACGCAGAGCATTGAACTCAACAAGGAGAACATTGGACTCGAAACAGCGCCAATTTCCAAGTTACCTTACGTTGCAAGAGTTGAACAGTGCAACTAAGGCAATTGTGAAACAACCACAACAAAACGTCAGCAAAATTCCAAGACAGGCAAAGTCAACTTGATCGGATTAGTAATGACCCTACTATACCTACTGAGCCCAGCAAGAGCGACAACAAACTTAACTAACTTTATCGAATTGCAACAAGGCCTATATTTCGATAAAGCCGCCAACATGAAATTGATTCGCGATGAGTGGAAGATAGTTGTCTACTACGATGTCAAACCTTACTGGCAGGGCACAGCAATATTTACCAAATTCAACGATCACCTGGGAAACATATGTTCCAACCTAAAACACAAGACTCAATGTGACGTTATTTCATTGCAATTACATCACGCGTTCGCTGAACTCGAACACTACAACCGTATGTTGCTGAATCCGCAAGGTCGGGTGAATATGAGAAGCAAACGCGGCCTTATCAACGGTGTCGGTTCAATCGCACGTTCCCTGTTCGGAGTATTGGATGACCAATTCGCTGAACAATATCAACGGGATATAGAACTCATCAAACAAAATGAGAAACATCTGGCCCTTTTGTCAAAAAATCAGACAACTATAATAGAAGCCGAGTACAACATACTAAGAAGATCGGAAGAAACAATCGCAAAACAACACAAATTATTCAATCAACATCTGCTTAGCCTAGACAAGCTAACGAGCAACATTCAGCAAGAAATTGACTCACAAGAACTAGCAATTGAGTTTGTGATGACTGCCATTTCTGCAAACAGTTTTCTAGAGCATCTAAGAAACGTTCAAGAGGTTCTTTTGGATACCGTAACCAACATTTACAACGGCAAGATGAACTTACACCTCATTGCGCCAGAACAATTACGGGACGAATTAAACGTCATATCCGGTCAGCTCTTGAAGGATGTGGCACTTCCCATCACCAACATTCAAGATGATTTTTTTCGCTTATATGACCTTTTACAAGTAAAGGCAAAAATGACAGAGAGATATCTGATCATTGAGATACGGGTGCCGTTAATCAGTAGAGAAAACTACGAAGTTTATCACGTCATTCCTGTCCCAAAAAAGAATGGCGTTGACATGGTCACCCTACTGCCCATAGCGGAACTGATAGCAATCAACATACAGAAGGATTCATACCTACCGATGACTGGAACCGACCTGCATCAATGCTTGCACTACGACAGTACAACTCTACTGTGCCCCATGAGGTCACCAATATACCACATGCAGTCTGACGAGAGTCTCTGCAAGAAAGGAGCAGACACGTCTGGCTGCAAAACAAAACATGAGAGCTGTCAAAACACGTGGTTGGAACTTAACTCCATAAACAGCTACCTATACTTTTGTTGTGACGTTTGCAAAACACGCATTATATGCGGGAATCAAGTTTCAACTGCGTTACTTAATACCGCAGGGGTAATGACACTGGGTAGCGACTGCACTATCAATAGTGAGACGTTTACTGTACATTCCCAAAGGCAACTGAAGGATATAATACATGCCCAGGTTGACGAACTCACGCTGGAAATCCCTCCAATTAATCGGATCATCAACCTATCGGTGCCGGTTTTGAAATATGAACCCGGAGATGAGACGGTAATGGACCAAAACTCATTACTGCTAGAGCTGGGAGAACAGATAGAACAGTTAAAGGCCGCAGCCGCAGAAGACATTATGTCTGAGCAGGCAACATACCACGATGTCCACCAATATGTTGCCATATACGTATTAGCAACAGCAGCAGCAGCAGCAAGCGCAGCATATGGTTACCTCCGACTCCGCAAATATTGCACGAGCCACGAGAAACCTGAGGCACCACCTGTTCCTAATCCAGCGCCCCGAAGAAGATCGACTGCAAGCATCGTGGACAACACAGCTGTATTTGACGTCACAGACGACAACAGCGCAGTGCACCTATCGAGTGCACGTACACTCAACAAAGCATCGTCGCCTATTGCGCGTTGTGATTCGATTGTTGAAGATTTGAATTAGATTATTTTCTTTTACAGTTTATCTCTCTTTGTAACACTTTATTTTCATAACATTTTTATTTTTTGTTGTTCATTGTTACCTTTTGTGAGTGGGCAATATGTACGAGCTACGCTGTACATTGACCTTTGTAATAGTTTGTACGTCATACTCAATAATGCACATCGATATTGTTTAGCTGTGCATTTCTCTAACATAGCATTTAAGCGGAATAATTGTACAATAATATTCAGTGGCAATAAATCCATCAAGGGAATCGTTCGTCTACTCATTTACATAACATAACAAAACATAACATAACATAACATACCTAACAAGGTTACATAACATTTTCACTGTTGGGCATTACAACCCCAACAAGGTATGCGTAGTGTATTTAAAATTAAAAAAAAATTGTTACTGTTTTCAAAATTACTGTTTTTATCCGAACTTAATATACCTCCTTTTTTCTTGTTTTTGTACTATAAAGTTTTGACAGCCCTAACTTTGACACACTTATATGAACGTGTGATGGAAGGGAGAGCTAAAATGTTTTGTAGTACCGCAGGAATGTGGGAAGAAAGTCCTGCCAGGACATCCATTACCTGCCAGTACCTTCCATTGTTTGCGTAGAATCGAAGAATTTTGAACATAGCGAAACTTTTAGTAGGTATTTTTCGACTCGGGCATAGCGAGGCTAGAGTATAGGGGGACTAACCGCCACTATGAGAGTTCTTAAGTAAATGAATTCGATTCGATTTTCGAATTTGTAATATGATTAAATTATAGCATTTTGATTTTAGTTTATTTATTGGTATCACTCATTGGAATAAACAAATCCGTTTCGCATATGTTTATAATTAACTAGCGTTTTGAGGACTTCGTCCGCGTAAGTGTCAGATCCCCGTTTCATCCCTTTAAGGGGTGAATTTTGGAAAATCCGTTCTTAGCGGACGTTTATTAACTATAAACTACCTCCTTGCCAAATCAAGCGATATTTCGTGATGAGTATCAATTATCGTGTTAGGCCCTCAGATTTAAGTCTATAGATAATTTATACCAAACCGTAGCATGCTGCTAAGAGATTGATTCTCACAAAATAATATCCCTTTTGAACTTTTCCTATTTGAGAACAGTTAATCAAAATTGTCGGCAATTTATCTAACCAAAATTCGAACAAAGGCTTAACAATACGACTCAATACACATAGATTAGTTCTCTACGCTTGGATTTAACGATGTAGTAAATAATTGGTATGACGTAAATCTAATATTGTAGGAAAATCGACACATAAATGCCATACCCGAAACAAAAGCCGAAATTACAGGAATAAATAATGTTTTCGCAAATAATCGAGAAAGCATTATTTAGAAGGCGGTCATCTTTTTTTGTAAAAAAGCTTTTTATCCACTTTCTTCAGTCAGTCATCGACTACACGTATATACAAAGCAATTTTTCTTGTTACGGCGGTTCTGCTGTGATTTTATAAGGAGTTCCGTTCCATATCTCCAAAGTGTATCATTAGATCATGACAATATTCCTATGGGACCTATTCGGAACTATACTCTTTCAAACAAAAAAGAATCATCCAAATCAATTGATAATTGGCGAAGTAATCGTAGAACAAATGTACAAAAAAAAAAAAAAAACATATGCGTCGAATTGAGAACCTCCTCCTTTTTGAAGTCGGTTGAAAACTAGCTCGAAGGTTTAAACAGGTTTAAGCAAAGACTTTGTTTTATAATAAGGCGGAAAAGTTTAACCAATTACCAACTAATTTGTTCTTTGTTTCAGTATTCGTCCTATGCTGGTCACCGTACATGATCTTCGACCTGCTGCAAGTGTACGGCTATGTCCCCGATACGCAGGGGAACATAGCTATCGCCTCGCTCATACAGAGCCTAGCTCCGCTCAACTCTGCTGCCAATCCTGTAATATACTTCATATTCTCTAACAGGATATTTATTAGTCTCAGGTGAGTTTGACTAAACTAATAATAAAACAGAATAATTTGTTTGAATTAACGCGCTAATATCAACAACTTGGGGGCTTAGACAAAGTAACAATTGCAAAACGATAACGAAGTTAGAAAAGACTAAAATGTATGGGGTTGACATAAGCCGCGTTAAGTCACGTGGTCAATCGACAAAGCGATGATCACATGAAAGACTAAAATGTATGGGATTGACATAAGCCGCGTTAAGTCACGTGGTCAATCGACGAAGCGATGATCACATGAAAGACTAAAATGTATGGGATTGACATAAGCCGCGTTAAGTCACGTGGTCAATCGACGAAGCGATGATCACATGAAAGACTAAAATGTATGGGATTGACATAAGCCGCGTTAAGTCACGTGGTCAATCGACAAAGCGATGATACTTTGTCTAAGCCCACTGGTCTGATTTGAAAAAGTTTTTGTCAAATCAGACCAGTGGGTGGTCTGATTTGACAAAAACTTTTTGCGATATAGCGCGTGTTACTAAAGGTTACAGGTAAAGTTTTTTTTTTTGTTAGTAGGTAACAGGTAATCTCTAGAGGCACCGATCTGATTAAAAAAAAATCACTTATAGAAGCTATAGGTAATATTGCCGAATGTCATAGCCTATAGGTTATGTTTTATGGTAATAATATAGGTAGGTATTTAACTTGCACAAGGACGAAGTCGCGAGAAGAAGCTAGTTTAGGAGTTTATTGTGTATGTTAGTGTGATATCTTGCTTGTATGATCTTCCCAAATGTTCTCGTTTTTATGCATTGTTTTGCTGTACAAAGTCACTTAATTAATTTTTTTACGTTACTGAAAATCCGATCTGAAAATAATATAAGGTCATGTTCCCAACAAATTCTAAGTTATATTTCCATAATAATAAAGACAAAATTCCTCAACTTTTACTAAGAGCTATTTCGTCACCAGTAGTTCAAAATCAAGAAGCATTCTAAAAAATCTCAGTAAGAACAAATTGTTCCCTGAACCACAAACTAATCCTTAATAAAACAAGAAAAGTGACAAACACCTAAACGAACCAATTTTTCTTTCTCCTAGGATTATACCCAGCGGTCTGTATAAAATTCAGCCTAAATATAATATAAAATAAGACACTTTATAAAATGAGCTTTTATTAAAGGAATCTTGCTAATACTGAAAATGTTTTTCTTAAAAAATGTTGTGCGGAGTAAGTAATGATACCCAAGTAACTCGCATAATTTACACATTTCACGAGATAATGTTATGGTGTTTTTGAGATGTGGCCTGTTAATAAACTTTTTAGGCCGTTAGCGTTGAATAATAATATTTTACTTAATATACTTGTGAGGGCACAGATATGACTATGAATACGGGTTTGAATGACACACTTAGATTACATTATTGTATATAATGGGTATAAAAAAATACATAACGAAGTCAAAGGCACGTTACATAACATAACGCCTGTAATCCCCGAACGGTTAGGCAGAGGTAAACCTATTAGTACACCCACATTTCGCCAGTTATGTTTTTAGTCCCATGTAATAGGGGGCGAGCCTATTGCCATCAACCGGGCACAAATCCAGACTCCGAGGCTGCTACTGAGAAATTCCTGATGGAAAAACCCAATAACACATTGCCTGACCTGGGAATCGAACCCAAGACCTCATGCACAGCAGTCGCGCTTGCGACTACTAGACCAACGAGGCAGTCGATATGTTTTTTGTTTCTGTGAAGCTTCGGGTTACAGAGATATTTAAGGTTAAAGTGCCAACTTTTTTACGTTCTTTTACAGAAACGACTTTTAAAAGGTCTTTAAATTTTAAACACCCCATGACACCTGTACGAAATACCCCTAAGTGTTTCCAACAGTAAAGGTGTCACAATGTTGCATGACATATTATGTTTGCACATATGCTTTCCTCGCTGCCATAGAAAGTTGTTTTTCACAGCAAAAATAAAAGCCGTTTCCCAGCAGTAAAAATGTTACATGATGGAGTCATTTCTGAAATTTAAACTGATTCACAGCAAGGACGAAAATTAATTTAATTATTTTTTTATGCAGCAAAAATTAATTTAATTTTTTTTTATTAGAACATGGAAGATTCACAGTCGTAAAATAAAACATACAGAGAGGAAAATATTGACAGAAAGTTAATTAGAAGTCTTCGGGTTTAGACTTATACAAGAATTGGTGATTTCAGCATACAAACAGTAATTACAGTTAAAAAATTATTTTTAAGATAACAATTTAGTTTGCAGTGAAATGAGAAAAATATTTATAACGGAAATTATAAATTAAAGCACCAACTGGCTGACAAATCACTAGTCGTAATAAATAATGTATTTCATAGTGTTTAACAAAAATAATGAAGTTCTCTTAACAAAATAATAAATGATTAACGCAACGGTTTGAAACAAATTCAAAACAAATGCCCTCAATCCTTCGAACAAAACAAAACAAAACATTTGACAATATCAGAATCATAATAATTAATCATTGTTACGCTCCATTTGTTCGACATAAACGATAATTTAACGTTTATTATTTATCCTGTAAAACTTATTAGGTACTCGTGGTCTCGTCGCTCTCGTCAGTTCTTCAAGTGATTAGAGAAAGGTCGGCACTGAAAATTGTGGGATCTTACTTAAAAAAGTTTAGTAATTTAGTTAATTATGAGGAAAAAAATTAAATAGCTACATTTTTCTGAAGCGGTGTTGAATTTTTCTTATCCCTACTAAAGCTTCAGTCATACACAGTGAATAGTCGCTGCGAGTGCCTAATCGCAGCGAGAATTGCTGTGTGTTGTCACACAGCGGAATGACTACATGTCCTCGTGTGCCACAAATTGTTTCGTCGCTGCATTAGTAAAATTATGCTGCATGCATGCACGCTGCATGCACCAGTAAATGAAACCAAATATGATGATGATGATGAATAATATGAAAACCAAAAAATATCTCTTATGTGGGGAAAATAGAAAGAAAGAAAGAAAAATTATTAATTCCCGCGAAAGTGACTCACATAACATAAAAAAAAATATTTATAAAAGCTCAAGCCAAAATACAGGTCTAGAAAAAATTAAATACGATATCATTTACGTTACAATGCATCAATAGACTATTAAATACTCGCTGTGTATAGCTACGAATTATCGGTGCGACAATTATTCGGAGCGAATGCACTCGTAGCGACTATTCGCTGTGTATGGCCGAAGCTTAAGCGTTGAGTCGCGCGAATAGTTTATTCAACAGTAATTAATTAAACTGGTAAAGTATACTGCTTGGCTAAGGATTAAGCTTCACGAATAGTTTATTCAAGAGTGCTTTATATACTGTCAGAGTATTTGTCTTTCTTTATTGTTTTACTCAAAGCAAAGTAGGTACCTAATCGCATTTTAGTTTTTTCTTGGTAATGTGAGACATACAAACATTTTATTATCCAATTTTATAATTAGTCACTGTTAGAAGTCAACAATTTTATGCGTCTATGTATTAAATATGTATATAAGAATTTTTCGATCCATGTTTATAGTATTCTAGTTAAGTAAGTCTATACGTATTTTTGTAGGTATTTTTTTAGTATTTTGTACTTTAATATTTCAAATTAAGTAATTTGAAATTTCTTATTTTGTTCCTTTACTGTCGAAAGATAATTTGCACCTACCATGTTATCTCTTCACCACCTATGGTTGTATTTAACATAACATCATCATGCCTGTAATCCCCGAAGGGTTAGGCAGAGGTGTACGCATTAGTACACCCACATTTCGCCAGTTATATATTTTTAGTCCCATGTAATAGGGGGCGAGCCTATTGCCATCAACCGGGCACAAATCCAGACTCCGAGGCTGCTACTGAGAAATTCCTGATGGAAAAACCCAATAACACTTTGCCCGACCTGGGAATCGAACCCAAGACCTCATGCACAGCAGTCGCGCTTGCGACCACTAGACCAACGAGGCAGTATAATGGCATGGCAATATATGGTTGTATTTAGAGAATGCATAAGGTATTAAGTCCGCCTTTGCATCTTTTGTTGCACAAACCGAATAACTAAATAACTAAATGACACTCTTTAGTATTGACAGTTTTTTTTTTCACGCTGTTTTCTGTAATTACGAAATATAAAAGAATGTATCAACTTTTTAAGCAACAACTTTATCGCACCACTAAATACAAACTAAAATTGCCACAAAATAAAAAGAGTTTAACTAGAAAAATCCCATTTCCTACCTTCATTTTACATAAAACAAAAGCTAGATAGTTTTTCAGGCATTCCCGCTTTCATAAATATGAACAAGAACAGCTTTTTGCGCTTAAAAATGTCTTTCAAAGACAACAAAAGGTCTTTAACGACGTCATCTGGCGTCTAACATGGTACTCAATTCGGGTTAGTGACGTTAAAATGCACTTAAGCACTAAACGGTTTATGCTTTAGTCATAAACTTAGTCTTATTTTAGTGCGGTTTAAGTGACTAACTGTTGCTTCTTTAACGTTTTGTTAAATATGGGAGTCTTAGGTTTAAAGATACTATTTGTGCAACGTTCCTATAAAATTGAATTAATCTTTGTTATTTAAAGAAATCTTTAAACATTATTCTTGATTAAAAACCCTAAAACTCAGGTATGAAGAACTAGCTTCTGCCTGAACTGCTTTCTGCGTAGACTTTTGAATTAAGCTTAGTAACATATACTAACATAAATATATATATATATATATATATATTAATTAAAAACAATACCTCACACGAAATATTTAATTTTGGAAAGTGGTAGGGGGTTGACGTACCCCCTCCCCATTTCCTTTAGACAGACATCGACTACACGTATAAACAAAGCAATTTTTCTTGTTACGGCGGTTCTGCTGTGATTTTATAAGGAGTTCCGTTCCATATCTCCAAAGTTCATCATCAAATCATGACAATATTCCTATGGGACCTATTCGGGACTATATTCTTTCAAACAAAAAAAGAATCATCCAAATCGATTCATAATTGGCGGAGTAAGTTTTGAAGTCGGTTGAAAATAATAATAGAATAATTACTGATAATCACTGACAGAATAATTATCCTATTTCTCTGTCATCTCAAATTCAAATATTCACATCACTGAAAATAACACCTCCAACTTGAATATCATAAATAGGACGAAAGTTAATTATAGCAAATAAGATTGAAAGTATATTAATATCAACGTTTCGTCACAATTCTATTAATAAGCAAAGATATTAAATTATAACTTTATTAGCTAAGGAAATTAACTTAAACACTTGGCAACATAACATTTTGAAAATTATGTTCTAATTAAAGATAAAAGAAACATTTCTGGCTTTTACGTTTTCATTAAATCTAATTAAATTGTGATAATTGGTATGTGCTTGGTAACTTTCTTCGATGAATGAAACTGGTAGATGGATTCATTACTTGCAAATGGTTTTATAATTAGGTTGTGTCATCATCATCATCTGCCTAGCCTTTTCCCAACTATGTTGGGGTCGGCTTCCAGTCTAACCGGATGCAGCTGAATACCAGTATTTTACATGGAACGACTGCCTATCTGACCTCCACAACCCAGTAACTGGGTAATATGATACCCCTAGGTAAGACTGGTTGTCAGACTTTCGGGCTTCTGACGACCCGTAACGACTGTCAAAGATCCACGTATGACAGCCGGGACCAACGGCTTAACGTGCTTTCCGAGGCACGGAGGAGTCTCGGTGTGTAAAGATGGTCACCCATCCACGAACCAACCCCGGCAAGCGTTGCTTAACCTGATCGACCCGTGCGGCTGTTATTACTTAGCCACGAGCTCTTCATATAATTAGGTTGTGTAACATGTATAAAAAGACTCTTAGAAACTTACATGTTCTTCTCTTATTTGTGTTCATATACTTGATTTGGGCCTTAAATGGGAACTTTCAGGTTTCAGAGATATTAAAGATCAAATTCTATCGTTTTTTTGTCGAAAACTCATTTCAAACAAATCTTTGAATACCCCCACGACCCCTGTACTGTTACATGAACCCGCACGTGAAATATTTGCATGTTAAAACGTGCATCTTATTTACCAAAATGGCATATTGGTCAGGGTATTCACTGGTCTAAAATACTGTTTTGCCCGCGACTTCATTTTCTTGCACTGTAGTGTGACAGTAATGGGCTAGTATTAATGCCTACCTACTTTCAACAGGAACATTCCGCCGTACAAGTGGCTATGGTGCTGGGTGAGGGCGAGCGACAGTCCTGCCGGGAACGAATCTCGGGCACACACGGAACTGCTGACGTCATCACACAGGCGGACCAGACATGAACTAACTATACGAGTAAGTTATTATATAACTATCAAAAGGATCATTGCCTCGTTGGTCTCGTGGTCGTCAGCGCGATTGTTGAATTAAGGGTCTCGGATTCGATTGCTAGGTAGGGTAAAGTGTTATTGTGTATATCCATTACAAATGCTTCAGTAGCAGCCCGGAGTTTGGAATATATTGTGTACCGTCCTATGATTGAGAGGGAAAAGGGAATGCACATTTGTTGGCGAACACACTTGTAAACTAATCCCCACTGTGACCGAAATTCGGTTGGGAAAATATTAGCCACATGGTTTTGCGCATGCTGTGATATCCGTGAAGGAGTACATTTATACGTCATTGTGCGTATGTTTTGTTGTAGATAAATAAAAAAAAAACATGTTAAGAATTAAAGTTATACAGCTGGCCACTCACAATGCTTGCTGCTCAAATGTCAATACTCGCACGCACATACTCATGTGTAAAGTGTAAAAGAAAGAGACAACTCCTACCGCAAACCACGTTTAAGGAACTTCTTTCAAATGAATATTAAATTATATTTAAATTCATTCAAATGTAAGTACACATAATACCGTACTAATAATACTCATTACTTGAACCGAATAAAACACCATATACTTGCGACTGTTTTCGTAGGCTAAAGAAGATGCTCAATGATTTCCGCGAAGTTTCACGCTTGGCGTGGCATTCACGTGCAACTGAAGCACGCTTCGACGCGCGTGACTGCTTCTGAAAACATTACGATACCTCCCACGGCAACTTCGTATGCTCGACTGAAAATCGCGAGCTTTTCATGAAAATGCAAACTAACATTTGCGTGAATTGAAATAACATTTTGTCTGTTTGCTTGATATGGTATCCGCTCTTAACGGCACTTGCATGGTTCTCAAGAAACTATAAAAGGAATGCACGTAAAGTCAGCAACAAACTTAGACACTTAAAATTTATAAGTCCTAATTACTAGGTTGAATATTTTAATTGGAATTGATGCTGAAGTGCTATGTATTATTAAGTGTCGATTTAAAAAAAGGATTTTCACACCGAAAATAAAAGTCATTTCCCAGCAATAATTTTTGCTCAATGTTACTTAGATTAATGGGCAGTATTCATACTTAACGGGTATGGCATGTGTCTTGTTACACCCTGTATAATTCATCAGATTATCTAACATTTTTTATACATTATATACACAACAAGTCAAGTATCAAAGTCTCAAGAATAAATTTGTGACCCTATCAAATTCTTCTCGTTCATTTCAACTCTGAAACTTTTTCAACGGTTATTAAAAATTCTCAAGGCTTCCAACTGTTTTATTACTTTCACCAATATTGATTGATCGCAGTGTAGTAATTTTAAATATTGGACCCGTCGAATTATATTCTAAAGTAGGAATAACTTACATCGACTTTAGAACTTTCGAATATAAGTTTGGTACGTGCGGTTTCGTTTATTTGTCACAACATTTTGCCAGCGATTTGTACTTGAGAATGCGTTTACTGATAAAAAAAAATTGCCTACGAATGTAGCTTTCCATTGTTAAAAGAATTTTTAAATTCGGCTCAGTAGTTTTTGAGATATGCCACTACAAAAAAACAAACACAAATATATCTTATCTTCGTATCGAATCGAATTGGTTTCTAGGAATTCGAAATTAGTGTCTAAATCCTCTCATAATTATGGACTTGCTAGGAATTTATTAATTCCCTTAACCGATTAGGTGCTGTTCAACGTCCGTTCCAGAATATTCATGGTAACAAGTTGATTACATTACACTAAGGCATAATCCGTAAATTAATGTCACAATGTAGATTATTGAGTAGGTATGGTATGAAATGGTAAATAATATTCCCAAGCGAATTTTGGTCACGATAGCCAATCTCAATAGAAACTAGACTAGCCAAGTACGCAGCAGATATAGATGCACTCCTTCTTCCCTCACTCTTATAGTCTAGTAGAACGGCAATCTACTTCGACCAGGGACAGTAAAGGAGCGAGACGTCGACTACATGGGAGTGTCACACCACCAACTTCCAAACTTCGGGCTGTTATTGAGAAATTTCTCATGAATATGACCGCCTTCAAAAACTACAAAATAAAAAATAACTTTAGCTTGAAAGTCGGCGGCTTTGGTTTTGTTTCTTGTTATGTAGGTATTGCCACCGACTTCCAAGCTAAAGTTATTTTTTATTTTGTAGTTTTTGAAGGCGGTCATATTTTTTTGTAAAAAAGCTTTTTATTTTTCACTTTTTAGTGCTTGTGTGTTAATGTTTGAAATCCTTACATAAAGACCTTTCAAACAATACCTCACACGATATATTTAATTTTGGAAAGTGGTAGGAGGGGGGTTGACTTACCCCCCCCCCCAACTTCCTTCAGTCAGTCATCGACTACACGTACAAACAAAGCAATTTGTTTGTTACGGCGGTTCTGCTGTGATTTTATAAGGAGTTCCGTTCCATATCTCCAAAGTTCATCATCAGATCATGACAATATTCCTATGGGACCTATTCGGAGCTATACTCTTTCAAAAAAAATAAGAATCATCCAAATCGATTCATAATTGGCGGAGTAATCGTAGAATAAATATACAAAAAAAAAAAAAAAAAAAAACATACGCGTCGAATTGAGAACCTCCTCCTTTTTGAAGTCGGTTGAAAACCTAATAACAGTTTGCCAAACCTGGAAATTGAACCGGACTCCTAACTCAGAAGTACGATACTTAATCAATATAAAAGGGCAAGCTTACGAAAGTTCCCGAAAGTACAGATGTGAGTGGCAATACAGGGATGGGACACCCTGGAAAGACCTACACTGACCCTATTGGTGAGGTTCTTCAGACAGGTCAGGTGCGCAGTACTCGTAACCGGCGTGCTTGTATGACGAGATGTATGAATGTGGACGAAGCGAAAGGAGTATGTAAGGATCGTAACAGGTGGCATTCTATGGTTTCTGCCAACCCCCATGAGAATAAGGCGTGAGTTTATCAATAATCAAAAATGTATTTTTTTTCAACCAGCTTAAGGACGACAGCGTGAAGTTTCCTAAGCAGCGTCTCCACCAGTGTAACAGCACAAACTCCAAAAAGGTTCGTTTACACCTGCCCGACCAACAAATCAACAATAACTGCCATCCTGCCCAAAGAAGACGAGAAGACACTTTTTTGTAGATTTAGAATGTACCAAAGTCTCAGGTCCGTATTCTAGAACGATGAATCTCACTGGAAACTCGATTGGAATAGAGACTAACATGGAATCTGTCAGTTTTAAATCGAGATGAAACTCGTCGTTCCAGAATACGTTTCTTATACTTATTATGTCTAATATTTTATATGTACGTACATGTATACTGTGTAATTTTAATAAGTGTGAATTATTTTAAGATTATGATGATATAATACGAATTGGGTATGATAAATTTAAAGGTGTTTATTATAAAAAAAAAACGAATTGAAAATAATGTTAGTTACGTTGTGCATGAATATGAAAGCCTAGAATAAGGAATTCATTGATCGTTTTACAAAAAAAAAGAGTGTTTCAACCGAATGCTTTTTTAGAAACTGCCATTTATTTAAAACTAGCGACCCGCCTGGCTTCTCTCGGGCGTAATGAACATACGTACACAATACCTTCCTCTTTAATCACTTAATCTAATGATGAAAACCGCAATAAAATCCCTTGCGAAGTTTAAAAGATCTAAGCGTACAGACGGCGGGAAGCGACTTTGTTTTATATACTATGTAGAGATACGGGTAATAGAAATCATTTTAAGGGAGCGAGCAGAACGGTCCGAGGAGTAAACAATGTTTTTGACAATTAAAACAATTAATTCCATTTCAATAATTGCAATTGTTTATACAATAACTTAAACAGTTACGTTTAAAACAATGATATAAATAGAATCTTCGAATCTGTAATTTTTCCCTGACGTTTGTTCTAACAAAATACGAATTGATTTGTATAAATTACTGTGTTTTATTAATATACTTCGTATCAACGAGAAACTATTCTGCGTCATAATTTTGTTTCTAGTTAATTTAAACGAGTGTTTTAATATTTTTATTTTTATTCCGTTATTTAAGGGACCATTTTCATTACTGATTTTGTTAAAGTTTTGAAATGACTTTGATCACCCTTGATTTATGAGAGCTTGTTTATACATATTAAAGTTTACCATAATTAATTATGTGTGTTTGGTGTCTGCGTTTTTATTTTCTTTCTTTCATAACATTCAGAATTATAATTATGTTGTACTTACATGTCAGCTGTCAAATTAAGGTAATTTATAAAAATATATTCGAACACCGTTCTTTTACCGTCATAGTTTTTATAATACCAAAAACGAATCCTCTGTAGATACATTAAAAATATAAGTATTTTTCTGGCTTCATCTTCATTTAAATAACAATGTGATTAATCGAATGAAATGCGTTTTATTGTAAAATAAAGTAGCGAACAAGATACAGGGACTATTTAGAAAAAGTATCTACATTTTCGGTCTACTATTTTGTAAGACGTTCTAGATCTCTTGAACCAAACGTGTTGTATAAAGTTATATATGTAAGGACAGTACCCAGTCGTAAATTGAACTGTCAAGTTTTAGAATGAGACTATGATAAGGGTGGTACTTCACTGAAGAGAAAAGGAAAATTAACCGATAAGAACTAGGGTTATGACTGTTGAGCGGAGCAGAGCCGTTTTAATATTGGTATTCTATTGGTTAATTTTCCTCCGTTCCGCTTCTATCTGCTTCGGTAGAGTGTCACCTTTAAGGCATGTGTGAAAGAGACAACGATGTACAGAGCTGAACTCCTTCTAAAACTTGATGTGTATTTAACAATTACAGGCCCCAACACTAGCGCGTTAACGTAAAAATGAAGATTCGATTTTCGAATTGGAAATATGACTGGTCAATAACATTTTTATTTAATTTTTAACGAGAAGCATAATTATTATCACCCATTCACATGAATAAAACCTTCAAACATTAATTAATGCACATAAAACTTGTCACAAACTGTCATGTCACAGTTTCGACCATAAGTCCTTTGGAGGAAGACATTTTTTAACTGTTTCAAACAACTGTAATAAGCGCATATCCTCAAACAGTGCGCTCTTTTTTTGGATGTTTTTTATATTACAGTGTAATGATCTTAACTTTTTTATTACAATTATACCTAAGCTTTCAAACGAAATAAATACATGTATAATACGGGGTATTCTCAACTTCAAAATTGATTGTAGGTACGTTTGCTCCGCGCGCTAGTGTTAGGTCCTCAGGTACTGTAAGTAATTGTTAGTCATAAGTGGATATTGTATGTTCAAAACATTTATTATAACGTCTAGTATAAAGGTGCCAAACCGGATTGGAGTTAAACTCTAGTCACATTGTGTTTTACGTGTATTTTAAATGTATTAAAATGTACTTAGAAAAGTTGTTTGATAATATGTTATCACAGTTTTCATTTTTCATTCAGCTATCACCAAAAATATGATAAATATATAACATCATTATCAGGAGCTACACTATTTACACTGTATCAATGAGAACTTTAGAATAAATGTATGGAATTAATTCGTTTGTTTTTCATTTTAAATGTACCATATTGATAACTATATTTTCAAGCCCTTCGGGATGGAAACCCTTGAGTCGTAAGGTCCGTGTGCCCGTAGCCTTTTCGAGGAATAGTCCAAACGGTTGGTTGCCACTTCTCGTGACCCAAGGGCTGGCTTTTGAGCAGAGGCATTGGTTTTTTTATAGGTTATCTAAGTCTGTAAATATTGTTCTTTAAAGCTGAAGTTCGGTGAAGGAAAATATCGTAAGAAAATCTGGACTTACAATTAATGTAAGTTTGAAATCGCCAATCCGCCTTAAGCAAGCGTGGTGATCAATGCTAGTGCCTTCTCTGTATGAGAAAGAGGCCTTTTGCTCTACAGTAGGAGAATAGTAGGTTAGTATCATCATCATGCGTTTATCTCCATACTACTACTTGGACAGGACCGATTTTGCTTCAATACTCCTCAATTAATAAAGAAATCCCTCTATTTACATCACCAGAATCTCAAACACATCTAGTTAAAACAAATTTATATCTAATTTAGTTCCACAAATAAACTTAAACTTAGTTAAAAATACATTACCGCACCATTAAAATTCAATTCAGTGTATATTATCATGGCGACGCGACGGAAGAGCCGAGCAATTTTTGTGAGAAATTGCGTTTTTCCGTAATTAATTTTCATGTCAGAATGTTGGCTGTGATTTTTAAAAGCCGTTTTAATAGCTTAGTGACGATGCCCCTTGATTTTTCAAGCGTAGATATTTATTTTAAGATATATTTTTTTTTAGGTGTAAATTTTTCGTTTTGCCTTCTTTACGGCTTGTTAGTTTTTCTTTGTTTTTGTTTAAAACTCTGGTCAAATTTTCGCAACTTTCGTCTTTGATATATTCCTCAAAATTTAAAAAGTGAAAACTTACGTACTTACTTACAAAGTAAAATTCTACTATTGAATATTTTGTTCTGCAAGTATGACAAAGAAGAGATTCGAAAAAACGAATGCGAAAAAGAAAACATCTCGCTACACTATCCCATTAAATTCAAGGACACAGTACATCTAGAAATATATCACAGCGATCATGTCTGAACTTTTTGATTAAACCACGACTCTAAGAGCCGCGCAGAATTATATCTTGCACACAATTTTCAATTCTATTTCTGATGTTTTTAGTTCATTATCAATTAATAAATGAAAACTGCTCGAACATATTGTTGCTTAATTGGCGTTGAGCCTAAGGATCTAGTCTACTCAAATCTCGTAATGTAAGACGTAATTACACAAACTAGTCTCGAATAAAAGTCATTACTTTCACCCCAAACTATATCTGTAATATGTCTATGTCTCTGATTACATTCTCTGATGCTTCGATTTTTTTTTATCCTGTGCCGCTTCTGGGCAATGGCCTCCCTCCGCTCTTTTCATTTTTCGGGATGTGTGGAGCTCCAAAACTGAAAGAAAAAAGTGAACACGTGAGGATTATATATTTATATATTACCTACATATAAAACGTTATCACAACTTGTTACAAAAAAAAGGTTTTTTAAGCATCTCCGTCGTTATCAGAAATTACGAAAACAACTGGCACGCTTATTAGATAGTTTGCAAACTTGTTACCGTAGGCGTCGATATAATTGACGATACATCACTCCACTCTACCCTACTATAATTACTGCTAGAACTTCATAACTCAATCCAGTAACAAGCACGAACTACGTACCTACTTATTTACTTATCCGATGTCAATAAATAATTGCCCAACTAGCGTCCAGTACGAAAACAACTGTGTTGAGGCGTCCTCACACACAAGCGATAATGTCATAAGCGGAATAGAAATAAATAAATATCTCGGGACAACTCACACACGGCTATCTGATCCCAAGCTAAGCAGAGCTTGTGTTATGGTAACCAGACAACTGATATACATACTTATATAATTTATAAATACATACATATTCGGTCGCTTTATAGGTTGAAAAATGTTCTCCCTTCACACATTAAGGCAATGCTGGTTCAGTCCCTCATTTTCCCCATACTTGATTATGGTGATGTGTGCTACTATGACCTGAATGCAGATCTCCTCAATAAACTAGACCGACTTCTTAATAACTGCATTCGATTCGTATTTAATCTCCGCAAGTATGATCATGTGTCCGCACACCGGTCACTCTTAAAATGGTTACCTATCAGGCAGCGCAGAGCGTTAAGGGCTTTGACAACCTTATTTTCTCTCCTCGATAAACCTAGTTCTCCTTCTTACCTGACTTCTCACTTTCAATATTTATGTTCTGCGCACACCAAGAATCTTCGCTCCTCTAATAATCGTATTCTGCGATGTCCTTCCCACCGCTCTGGTTTTCTTAAATCTTCTTTTCTTGTCCAGGCGGTTTTCTTATGGAATTCTCTCCCTCAGAATATCAGGATGGCCACCAGTCGGTTCACATTCAAGGTAAAAGCTCGCGAGCACTTACAAAAGAAGTTGGCAGACTCGTCCCACAATTAATTTGTTGTACTTCACCACCTATAATTATATTTTTATCTCTCTCTACTTTATATATTTTGTTGTATGTATGTATATATGTATTTATTATTATATTTTATTCTCGAAAATTTTCTTTATCTGTGCACCTACTATATTTTGTCTCTGCATCACCCTAAGGTAGACTGGTAGAAAATGCCCAAGGCATTAAGTCCGCCTTTGTACATTGTATTTTTTTTTACATGTGCATAAAGTTTAAATAAATAAATAAATAAATAAACATATTATAGATAAATCACACCCAGACACAGAACTAACAATCATGCTCATCACACAAAGTTTGTAAGGGAATCGAACCCACGACCTCCGGCTTAGCAGTCAGGGCCACTAACCACTAGACCAACAGGCCCGTCATAATGGAGGAATAGAAATAGTTCGACGGTTTGTTTTACATGACGTTACGGTGATAATATCGCTTGTGTGTGGGAAGGACTTTACATCAGTGGTTCTTAAACTTTCTTTCTTTCTTTCTTTGTGGTTCTTTTACTTTTTTGTGGAGACATTCCTCAAAGAAGAACTTTCGCCGAAGGGTATCATGTTTCGACGGTTTCATGGAAGACTACGTGACACCTCGCAGCGCAACACGACGACGTTCTCGTTTCATGTGCAGTAGTTTTTATATTTTTATGGATCTTTGTAACCTAAAATAAATGATATATTATTGTTATTTATTTATTTTTGTGTCGAGGTACCATTTGACAAAGTTTTTGTCATGGCATGTACCACCAACTGTTTGGCGGATTTTCGTAAGGTAGTTCAATAAAAAACTCGTAAAAAAATATTTTAAACCAACCAATATTATAAAATAAATAGGCACATTGATGATATTTTTTTAGGTGCATAATGCTTTCTAACTGCTGAATCCTTGGTTGAGTGCAACAATTGTTGTTGCTTTTTATTATTTCTAGCTCCTGCCCGCGGCTTCGCCCGCGTAAAAAGTAACTTTCCGTAAAGTCAGTTGAACTATTATCCCAAGAGGACACATTACCAGGATAAAAATTCCCGTGTGTTAATCCGGTCTACCTACATATGTGTATATTTTCATCCAAAACTGTTCAATGGTTTACGCGTGATTGAGTAACAAACATCCAAACATATAAACGTCTTCACAAACTTACACATTTCTAATATTAGCAAGATAATTATGATGACGCTGCGGATCACTTCTGATGATTTTAGGGCCCACCAGAGATCTGCGGACCACTGGTTAAGAAACACTGCTTTATATGATAAATCATGTATCCAGTAGATTTATATCTGTATATGTATGATGAAGTGGGCATACGGTTGAGTTATGGCGATATTGACCTTCCTAAAAGCTTTGTTTACGGAGCGGGCTATGTCCAGGGACGGACGACTTATTACAAAAGGTTTCTATTAAAGTCAAGCGATGTTGTACTACGTATAAAATTATTTATTTAATTAAGTCGCATTGTGTTGTTTTCTGTTGTAATTTTATCTTGTTGTTGCAGAAATCTTGTTTATTTTAGTGGCTGGAAATACATCATACACAGTCATCATCATCTGCCTAGCCTTTTAGCCCAACTATATTGGGGTCGGCTTCCAGTCTAACCGGATGCAGCTGAATACCAGTATTTTACATGGAGCGACTGCCTATCTGACCTCCACAACCCAGTAACTAGGAAATACGATACCCCTAGGTAAAACTGGTTGTCAGACTTTCAAACTTCTGACGACTCGTAACAACTATCAAAGATCCACGCATGACAGCCGGGACCAATAGCTTAACGTGCTTTCCGAGGCACGGAACGATTTCAGTAAAGTCTAAGATAAAAAGTCACATTGGTACTTGCCCGGATTCGAATCCACAACCTCATGCATGAGAGGCGGGTGCCTTAACCGTTAGGCCATCACGACCAAAAATACAAAATACAGTGAAATACAGTGTGTATAATTTATAAAAAAAAAAAAGACAATAACTGTTTTTGGCTCGTTGTGATATTAATTTTACATGTTACTTACACTTAATGCTTTTTAATAAAATTATTACCCTAATAATTCATTCAAAGTAATAAGAAAAACATCCATAGGTACCTACATACTTCAAGTATTGTTAGGTAAGCTGTTACATAAGTTGGTAGAACGAAATTCAGTCAACCTTCAACCTTCATTCTCTCAATCTATAGTAATACGAGTATAATAAAGTTAAAGAGTTTCCTTATTTGTTTAGATGCGCTATTCTCTAGAACTGTCAGTCAGATTGGAAATATATCTGTTTGTGTCTGAGAGCCAGATTCAAGAGGAAAAGTATGGGATATAAACCATCACGCTACGACCAACGGGAGTGAAGCAGTAACCAAAGACCACGGAGTATCTCTTAAATACATTTTATTTCACATCCGAATAAATATGTAGATTTAAATAGAAAAAAAAGTTTGTGGGATTGTTTCGGCAGATATCCTAATAATTGGGACTAATAAAGAAGAAGAAATCATAATAAATTAGCTCATTACACTTTCCTAGTATGTATTATTCAACCTAAAGTAAGTACATTTAAGGTTCCTAATTTATTTTTTAATAAATGTTGTTATTTAACTAACATAACACATACGCGTCTAGTGGTCGCAAGCGCGGCTGCTGTGAATGAGGTCTTGGGTTTGATTCCCAGGTCGGGCAAAGTGTTATTGGGTTTTTCCATCAGGAATTTCTCAATAGCAGCCTCGGAGTCTGGATTTGTGCCCGGTTGATGGCAATAGGCTCGCCCCCTATTACATGGGACTAAAAAAAACATAACTGGCGAAATGTGGGTGTACTAATGGGTACACCTCTGCCTAACCCTTCGGGGATTACAGGCGTGATGTTATGTTATGTTATGTACATAACACATTGCATTTTCACACACATTTCACTTTTCACATTTTCATTTCATTTTTTTAATTTGCAATTTTTTTATTATTCATAAGTTTTCTTGTTTAGATTAATTATTGTATGTAATTTATAATCCAAACTTAATAATAATTCTATCCTAAAGTTAAAATACGATATTCATAATGTAACAAGAAATAATTCATATCAGTACCTACCTATTATGAACAACAAAAATTAAATCCAGGCACCTCAAATTATGTTCTATTATTACATACATGTCTCTAAGATTATAATGATAGCACTTATCTATCATTATGATAATTTTATGATAAAGGTCTGAGATCAGCTCGCATTGCTAGACGTTATTAAACGAGATTATAAAAGCAACTTAAACCTACCTACTATATATGTATCAGGTGTAAGACACTTAATGAAGACGAAATTTATTTAATCTTCCTATCATTAAGATATATTTTTTGTTGTAGATACATAAAAGTCTTCTGGTTACGCTGACATTGAAAATATAAGACCCAACTCTTTTAACCAATAAAAAAATTACAAATATTAATATTTGTTAATAAATATTAATGTTGTCATAACATTTAAATGTTATAACTAAACTTTTAACAATCCCACGACCATTTACTTTTGAATTGTCAATGCGTCGGTTAGTTAGTCAGACAGATAAAGCTAGTTTCTCGTTTCAAAGTGGTGGCAGGCTTCTATGAGAAGAATCAGCAAAAAACTCTCCGGACACTCTTTTCAATTAAGTTAAAAAAAAAGGAGTTTGGTTCTATCAAAATAACCCAACCTACAATATCTCCAATATTAAATACGTTCAACTATCTGTCTACAGAATGGTCGTGTCTACCGAAGAGGCAAAAAGTCACGTGTAGACGTATCAAATAAATTGCCTACTTTTCGCATTTCCCTTCCTCTTTGACACTCAAAGTGTTACATGTGACCAAAAAAGGGCAATTGTGTTTAGCACGTCCCGCACCCGAAAGTGCGAAATAATGTTAGTCACTTCCGTGGAATTGCGTAAAAACTTCGTGAAAGGACAGTCCCAAGCCGCAACGACGTGCTCTTTCCGTCTTGGAAGGAGCCATTCTGGCACACGGCAGGAGACAGGTAGAAGGTGAATTTACTCGTAAGTTAATTTGAGTTGGTCGTTGGTCTAGTGGTCACAAGCGACTGCTGTGCATGAGGTCTTGCTTTCGATTCCCAGGTCGGGCAAGGTGTTATTGGGTTTTTCCATCAGGAATTTCTCAGTAGCAGCCTCGGAGTCTGGATTTGTGCCCGGTTCATGACAATAGGCTCGCCTCCTACATGGGACTAAAAACATAACTGGCGAAATGTGGGTGTACTACTGGGTACACTTCTGCCTAACCCTGCGGGGATTACGGGCGTGATGTTATGTTATGTTAATTTGAGTTAGGGCCTCTGAATAGATACTATTTACGAGATAATTATTCAAAATTGGAACAGAATTTGCGTAAAATTATCTAACAAGCAATTTAATCGAAACCAAGATGTTGAAACAAGCCCTTAATTTAGGTAATTGAAAATCGAATCACTGTTAAAAATAAACTGCTATTTGTCTGTAATGTGTTACGGATGATGATACTATGAAACATTAAATCGATCTGTAGGCTAAAGTTAAAATAGAAGTTAGTAGGTACGATAAAAATTGGTTTTTGACCGTTAACATGTTTATTATCAAGTTATCAAGATCTAACAAGAGGTAAAAATTGCATTGCATTCCTAGAAAAAAACCCTTTTATGACTGATAGACAAAAAGTTATCTAATAAGATATAAAAAAAAGTTAAAACCAATTTTATCATGCATTTGCATAGAATATAGCGGAGTTAACAAAGGGTACCTGTATACATTAAAAAAATAAGTGCGAAAATGAAAAACAATCTATTTCGTTCCTATGAGTACCCTTCATCTATCCTATCACTAGGGTATTTCAGATACACATAGTCGTCATTCACCCATGAGAAGAAACCCAGAATCCCAAAATAAATGTACCCCAAACCCAAAATAAAATCTTACCTTCTGTACATTTCCTGCTTCTCCATTCCAAGCCTCATTTACTAAGAAACTAACCGTGACGTCACGACACGCTATCGTATACAGCGAGCGCTTTAAAGCGATGCTAGCTTTAGGATAGCTTGAAGTGCATAGAATTAATGTTATCTTTGTTTATTAAAGCACGAAGTCGTGTAGCGCTTTATCTGAAGCATAAATTGGTGAAGTTGCAGAGCTGTTTATTGGATAGCTATGCTTAAAAGAACTGCGGGAATGCTTAAAAGAAACTATAGATTGGATCCGATCGTACTAATTAGAAACGTTCAAAATTCAGACACAATTTCAACTCATTGGCAATCAAAGTCAAATATTGGTAAATATGAGGCATTTTTGTCAGAGACTGAGAATAGATTATGAGCGTTCCTAAAGTTAGAAGACTGCCTTTATTCAGTAATTAACGCGGAGTTAAATGATAACCCTAGCACGTAGGTCGCCCTAGAGCCCGCAAACCAAATAGATGGGCAGATCAGGGTGCCTACCGCTATCACTTAAAACAATATTATTTTAATGTTAGTTTTTAGTTTCTGTTATTGCATTTTCAGCTCGCGGCGCTGAGCCGAGCGTTGAAAATTCAACGGCGCGGAATGCAAAGTAATATTGTTATTAAAATATGGTGATAGGCCACCAGGTCCGCTCCACATTAGACACCCAATTGCGCGTCGCACTACATGACTCCAAATACCGTCGATGGCAAGACAGCATCAGTTAGAAGCTGATCTAACGGGAACTTCACGACCTTCAGTAATGAGGAATACGACGCGAGGAGGAGGGGGGGGGGGGGGGGCACGCAGGTCTAAATAACACAAACCGATAAGAATTACTTTGTTTACAAACTAAATGTATCCCTTAGGTATTGAAAGAAGGAAGAAGGTATTGAAAAAAAGAGAAGGAAGTCTCAAAAGGCTTAACAAAACACCAGTTTTAATTGAGAATAACTTTTTATTGTCCATATGACGTGTGTTTGTGCACGTGTGAAGAAAATCAAGGAGAGTTTACGACCTGTTTATTACGGAATCCGGAGTTCCGCAAATATTTGTCATGCGTACACGTGGAATAGGGGCATTAAGGGTACGTAGATTGTAGTAGCGTGAAGCATCTTTGTGATGTGAATAAACATTCTTTGAACGTCCCAAAATTATGGCTGGAATAGATTTTAAATTAATCAGCGTTTAATATCCAACTTACCAATTTCTTCGAGAAATAGAATAAAAAACATTGCCTGTAATCACCGAAAGGGTTAGATGGAGGTGTACCCATTATTTGATACATCCAAATTTCGCCAGTTATATTGAAGTCCCACGGAGTGTGGTATTGTCATCAACCGGGCATAAATCCAGATTCCGTGACTGAGAAATTCCTGATGGAATAACCCAATAACACTTTTGCAGCAGTCGTGCCTTGCGACCACCAGACCAACAATTCTGGCATGATGAGACATGAGTTTCTTTTAATTTTTACAGAATTGAGTCATTAATGTGGAAACTTTACCATAAAAAATGATATATGAACCTGCTCAGAAAATACATAGGTTATCAAGTAGGTACCTACCTACGACAGACTGAATGAAAATACAAAAGAACTGGAAGGTCGGTTTGCCATTATGTATCTTGACAAGTAGCTTAGTTTATGTTTCTTTGTAACGCCAACAAATCAAGTTTATCACCCGTAGGCGTAGCACGAACGCGCTAAGGTAAAACTATTCGTTTCAAGTTGATTTTCCAATTGGTAATATGAAAATTGTAGATATAGGATTTTGGTTTAATCTTATATGACAAGCACGATTACTGAATTGTATGAATATGGCCTCAAAACTAGATAAATATTATGGGCGCAACGGATATTTCCGATTTAAAAATCGATTCTGATTCCCTTCAAGAAAATCATCAATACATCAAAATTAAACTCACGTCGAGTGATTTTGAGAGCCATTCTACAAACTTTTAGGAACAATCGCAATCTAATCTCAATATGACCTAAATATTTCTAATTTACCTACATTTTACATAACATAACATCACGCCTGTAATCCCCGAAGGGTTAGGCAGAGGTGTACCCGTTAGTACACCCACATTTCGCCAGTTATGTTTTTAGTCCCATGTAATAGGGGGCGAGCCTATTGCCATCAACCGGGCACAAATCCAGACTCCGAGGCTGCTACTGAGAAATTCCTGATGGAAAAACCCAATATCACTTTGCCCGACCTGGGAATCGAACCCAAGACCTCATGAACAGCAGTCGCGCTTGCGACCACTAGACCAACGAGGCAGTCACCTACATTACCTACATTTTATGACATTGATTGTAGCTGAGATGAGAATGTGACTAGATTTTAAACATTTCTAATAGGTCAAATTGACCTTTTGATTTTGATTGGCTGTTGACAATTTAGTCAGCCAATCATTAACATGGGTGGTAATACTATTCGTTACTTTTGGTGTACCTGGTGTAGGTACTTATATTAATTAACATCTATGTTTTGTTTCGAGTACCTATTCTTGGTTTGAATATATGACACACGTATTTTCCTACACAAAAATACTGTCTCCAAGAATATAACCCGAAATAAAACTTATATTTTATGTAGCTCCGAACAAGCGCCTCATTATTCTGCCCACATACTACGCAGTATGTACGCAATGAAAGTTGAAATATTTTCAAAGTAGATATTAAATTATATTTATCATGAAGTTATTTATACGTATATTATTTATTTATTTAGGATAGCCAACAAGGGATAAACAAATATATTACATTGGTTCAATTTGTTGTGCTATTTCCATCTTGTGGAGCTCGTAGCTAAGTAATAACAGCCGCACGGGTCTGTCCCTGAGGTTGCGTTATGCTTGCCGGGGTTAGTCCGTGGATTGGTGACCATCTTTATACACCGAGACTCCTCCGTGAATCGGAAAGCACGTTACGCTGTTGGTCCCGGCTGTCATACGTGGATCTTTGAGTCGTTACGGGTTGTCAGAAGCCCGAAAAGTTTGACAACCAGTCTTACCAAGGGAAGTCAGATAAGTAGTCAGTCGCTCCATGAAAAATACTGATATTCAGCTGCATCCGATTAGACTTGAAGCCGACCCCAACATAGTCGGGAAAAGGATAGGCAGATTGATTATATATTTACAAAACATTGGAAGTTGTTCAATAAAATGCAAATCTCCAAACATAAAGGTACATAATACATGAATAAAGATGACAAAGACACTGATACATTCTCCTCTGAATTATTCAATATTGGAGCATATCAAAGCACACCCCTATTTTGTTACGAAAAATATAATATTGTTGATATTTTCCTTATGAAAACTTTGTGTTCTCTTATTATAGAAGTAGAAAATAGTAAGTTGTTTTCGACTACTAAAAGAGTCCATCCTTTAATGCGAAAGTTTGTATGGATAGATGTTTGTTATTCAATGCCAGAACAACTGAACGTTGGCACAGAGATAGATAACAAATCTGTAACGAGTCTGGAATAACATAGGCTACCCTGCTCGCCCAGATCCCTGCGCACCTAGGCTGCCTCTTTTCGTATAGCGAATGATCACCACGGCGCGACCATTGATCACCACGCTTGCTCAAGGCGGATAGGCGATTTCAGACTTATATAAATTATAAGTCTATTTTTTGTCTCGATGTTGTTCTTCACCGGTGATGTCCGAGATAAACTTAGATATAGTACCCACCATCTTCATACCATCTTCTACCTATATAATAATTTAAAATGAATGGCTATTGTGTTGCTAAGCGCAATACTCGACAACTACTGGACCGATTTAGCTGATTCTTTTTTTTTGTGTTTTTAATTTCCCGGACAAGGATTTTATTGAAGAAAATTTTCCAAAAGTCGGAAATTTTCACTCGTTTGAAATTGAAATGAAATTTGTTTCAGCTGGGACGGTTCACAAGTATGTAAAAGAAAAATAAAAACACTATTTACTTAATATTTCAATAATACTTCATCATTTATTCTACACAACAGCAACACAAAACTAGGCAAATCATGTCCTTTGGTTTGAGCAACGAGTGTCTGACATTAATATTCGAGAGCAGTCGCTCTCGTGACACGGGTCTACGTGTTGCGGCCTGACCGCTAGACTGTACCTATAGACTAACACCCCGAAGACACGAGACCTACGTCATTTAAGCGTTGCTGAAATTATGACGTAAGGTTATATGTCATTAAGAATGTTAAAATGTACCTTACATACATACATACATAATTCAGACCTTTATCCATGGGAGTAGGCAGAAACCACAGAACGCCACCCGCTACGATTCTTACATTCTCCGTTCGCCTCATACACGTTCATACAAGCACGCTGGTTACGAGTCCAGCGCACCTAACCTTTATGAAGAATCTCACCAATAAGGACAGTGGTGGTAAAAGTATTGTCTGACTACACATAGGTACTTACCAAAAACTATTGCCGGAAAAGTGCATAATGTTACGCACGCAAATCTTTAGTGCTTTCGAGCGCATGCAACAGTACATGGCTTGGAGGTAATAACCATTAGGTTAGGTATGGTCTAGCTAGAACAAAAAGAAATATCGCAACGATGGAAACATTAAGTAATTTTTGACTTCGCTAAGTATCATTTTACACCTATTATAATTATGTTTTACAGGACATTGTTAAAAACTAACATAGTTCTTGCCAAACGCTTTAAAGTTCAAACTTTTGAAGCGTGCCTGTCAGCCTCTAATGACGTAAGATTGGCGACATTGGGATCTTGGACCTAATGTCTACGTGTTTAAGTCTACTTAGTTTATATATATTTATTAAAACGTGACGATGTTATAAGGTTTGATTTAGAAATTATTGAGATTAGCATAACATTTTGATCTAGAGAAAAACAATTTTAGAAATTAATCTTCTGTGATAACCTAGTCTTTACTTTGTTTTTTTCTTATCAAGTTATGAATAAAATCATCTTAAGTGTATTCGGTCTACTAAATTAATATATATGAATGTGTACTTTTATACCTGTGAAAATTTTACATACACATACATGATCAACTGTGAGTTTTCCAAAAATTACTAAAATATATTTAAAAAAAAACGAGTATTGTATATAATCTATAATTAATCAATCATTTATTTTGCAACACCTAAGCGAATTTACAGGTACTTAAGAAAAAAATGCTCACTATGGTTTGCCAACAGATAGTGTACGAAACTGAGGCAAATACATAACATCATCACGCCTGTAATCCCCGAAGGGTTAGGCAGAGGTGTACCCATTAGTTCACCCACATTTCGCCAGTTATGTAATGTTGTATATATGTATGTTTGCGTGAGGCAAATACAGGAAAATTAAATAAATAACAATCAAAAGGGCATGTGAATAAAATACATTTAAATATCACAATATATTTTTTTCCAAAATAGTAATTATAGCGTCATTGTTATGTTTGCAAACTTAAATTCGATTTCTGCAACTTCCACTAGAAAAAATAGGTTTCCTAGAAAACCAATCAACCCCACTATTTTCGGTGAATTTAGGTGAAGTGAGCTTTAATTGAGCTGTCAATCTTTAGCGCCAGGTGGGATGACAAGTTCACAACAAATTCACTTCACACAAAATTGACCGAGACAGTTTGTAATTGAAATACCCGCTACACTTCACAAGTGCAAAATACAATAAATTGTCAATTTTCTATTTCAATAGTACCAATTTAGATTCAATTTTGGTAAGACCTGTCCTGTAATACAATTTAGTGTTACTTTGGTTGATATTGAATTTGTACTTCAATTTCAAGGGACTTCAAAGAAAATCATGGGTATGTGATCAAAGGGTCGGAATTTACCATCATTGTATGTCGCATAAGTATCGTCTTCAATACGATTCTCATAATAATTAACTATTATATCACCCTTAATTGGACGGCTCCGTTGGTGCTGTAGTCTCTAACACGACTGCTGAGCGTAGGGTTCTGAATTCGATTCCGAAGTTAGGCAAAGTGTTATTGGGTTTTTCCGTTAGAAAATGGCAGTGGTCCAATGTGACGTGTATTCTGAAATATTGTCAAACAGAAACAACTAAAAGACAAGTATTTATTTATTGCTAGCTTTTGGCCGCAACTTCAATCACGTAAATGTCGGTTATCGCGGACGCAGATGAAGTCGCGAAAGTACCTATGTCCTTTCTTAGGGTTCAAACCAACCCCGTACCAAATTTCATCAAAATCGGTTTAATGGTGTAGTCGTGAAAGCGCAACAGACAGGTAGACAGACAGAGTTACTTTCGCATTTATAATATTAGTATACCTCGACTAGACTAGACTGCCTCGTTGGTCTAGTGGTCGCAAGCGCGACTGCTGTGCATGAAGCCTTGGGTTCGATTCCCAGGTCAGGCAAAGAGTTATTGGGTTTTTCCATCAGGAAATTTCTCAGTAGCAGCCTCGAAGTCTGGATTTGTGCCCGGTTGACGGTAATAGGCTCGCCCCCTATTACATGGGACGAAAAACATAACTGGCGAAATGTGGGTGTACTAATGAGTGCACCTCTGCCTAACCCTTCGGGATTACAGGCGTGATGTTATGTTATGTTATGTAATATTAGTATAGATTGATTAGGTGTCGTAATTTTTATTTGATTATTTATATTTTCTACGACAACCTCATGTTGAGGTTTAGCAACAAGAGAGAAAGTTTATGGAACCATCTCATATTCTCCATCACATCGATACTAAGTGAGTAACTCAATCAAATACTTTGTCCCTTTCTGTGGAAAAATCTTTTACTGAACAAATTGTCATTAGATATTGAAAAATCAAATTTGTGTTCAACTTTTCATGTTGTAATTTAATTTTTGGACAATATTGTACAATATTCATTGACAGCTTAGTAACAGTCCCCAAAGCGATCAAATTGGGGACCCACAATGTCGCAGTTCCCTAATGGGGTGTAGGGTTCCGATATGAGACTGTATTGACATTTTAAGCAACATTATTAACCCCTAATCATTCACTGCCTGGACTGTGGAGATATAATTCATAATATCGTAATTCTAGTTACTTACTTAAAATTATTATAAATGTTTAAGAAAAATAAAATAAATTACAATATTTTAAGCAACACAGCAATTTTATGATTATTATTACTTTAATTCAAAATATAATAAAATCAAATAATTTATTGCAAAAAAATAATTTATAATAATATTAAAGAAATATCAATTTTAAGAAAGTTAGTGTTAGGGCAAATTATTATTTCAATTATGTTCTTTTAAATATATAAAAGGCCACTCACTCACTCACTCACCAAGAAATATCGAAAACAGTTTGACGTATAAAAATGAAGTTTTGCAGTTTATAATTAGTAGAGGTCCACAAACAAAGGATTTTCCAAAATTAACTCCTTATGGGGATGAAATGGAGGTCCAAAGTTTGTATGGGGAAATTAATTTTGACGCTGATGAAGTCGCGGGTAGAAGCCAGTTTTAAATAAAATAAAATAATATTTTTAGTGAGTTCAAATTCTAATCAATATTAAAAATAAATGACAAAATTAAAATATTCAAATTTAAACCTTATTCAAAATTAAAAAGAACCTCAATTCAACTGCATCAACAAATCAATATCATGAACTAATGGTATCCAAGCCTTCCGCTAGAAAAATAACAAGTTTCAATAGTAAGGAAGAAGATAAATCAAGTTTGTCCGAGCAAGCGACAGAGCTCATGTTGTCGTAGAAAAAAGTTTAAATTGAAGAATTGAATTGTGTGCAAAGTTGGTCATGTCACTGTAAACTGAACGGTTCGATAAACTTTCCATTCATTCATTCATTTAGATAAATGCTTACCTATGTGAGAGGAAAGTTGATAAAAATTCTGGAACATTCAGGATACATTAGGTCTAAAAAGTTAGTTGAGAATCAGAAAAAGTTTCGAAATCTCTGTTTTTATGGAAAACTTAAATTCGGTCGAATTTAGCTGTAACACATTTTTTTTAAAATGTTCTCATCTGACTGCCTCGTTGGTCTAGTGGTCGCAA
Source organism: Hoplodrina ambigua (assembly GCA_949774945.1). NCBI lineage: Eukaryota > Metazoa > Arthropoda > Insecta > Lepidoptera > Noctuidae > Hoplodrina > Hoplodrina ambigua. The sequence continues at coordinate 12,242,291 of OX458967.1, forward strand.
GTGCGACTGCTGTGCATGAGGTCTTGGGTTCGATTCCCAGGTCGGGCAAAGTGTTATTGGGTTTTTCCATCAGGAATTTCTCAGTAGCAGCCTCGGAGTCTGGATTTGTAATTGGGGCAATAGGCTCGCCCCAATTACGCCCGACTAAAAACATAACTGGCGAAATGTGGGTGTACTAATGGGTACACCTCTGCCTAACCCTTCGGGGATTACAGGCGTGATGTTATGTTATATGTTCTCAACTAACTTTTTTCACCTCTACGGCTATTTAAAGTGTCTTTACAAACCCCATATTTTTCTTATTGCCCCACTTATTATACCATTCACGGAATGAACACGTAAACCAGTTTGAGAATCAAATTTAGTTTTTATTCTTTCTCTAACCTTATTCCTTAGAATGTTTGGTTAATCGGAATTCAGAATTTTTCACGAGAGCCCATCGCTTCTTTGTCAAGTCACGTTTTCCCAAATATTTTTGGCTTTGTTTTAGTTTCTGTCTGTTTGTTATCTTATGATTGTGACAAGGATAAATTAGGTGGTGTTTTAATTTGGAAACCACTTTATTTGTCGTATATTCTTGGCTTTTGTTTTGGTTCGAAGGATATCTTGAGATAGTGGTTTTCGGGCGGTGAATAAAATGAATGTATCATTATTATCATTGTATCGTCACTGCCGCCGATCCTAAGACTTTTCATAGTTATGTGGGATCATGTGGTGAAATTAAACGATGGATTCCGTAAATATTCTTTAATATTGGGTAAAGTAATAAAAATAAACTTAAAATCAGAAAAAATACATCTTTCCTCGTACGTCGTCTAATTTGCACTCGTCACCATCTTTCTTCCTTCTCTCTCTATCTCTTTAACTTTAGTCTTCTTTCACTTGCTCCTCTTACACATTCCTTTTTACTCATACTCAATCCATTCCACAATTATCATATCAGCCGTAGGACGTCCACTGCTGAACATAGGAACCCTCTATAGATTTCCAATAGGACCTGTTGGAAGCGGCTTGCATCCAGCGCGATTTCGCAGTCTTCATCATCGTCTTCATCTGTCTCCCTTGCGGATCGACGTCCTACGCTGCGCCTACAGGTGCGTGGACTCCATTCGAGAACTAAAAAAAACTTTAAAACTGTTACCTACCTAAAATTAAATAAAAAATTAAATCAAATTGCAAATTGTTACGTTTTGAGATTTAATGCAAATCAATGACTATTTTAAATTTAGTTTATTGTTTAAAAAAAATAGTCTGAAAACCTAATACTCCAAAACCATTTGTAAATATTTGGGGTATCAATGAGAACAGAATACACAGCATCGTGGGTTTATTGTACCTATGTACTTGTCATGAGTACCTAAATGTCATTCAATATAATTCCAATTCGTCTGTATAGCTGATTTGTCCCGAAAACTAATATTTACTAAAGGCATGCAAGCTTTTAAGATGTGAAATAGGCACTCTTCGTTGAATACATTTAAACCATAGGTATTTACTTTAATTTTACTCAAGTATTTACTCATATGTATTCCAAGGGGCTCAATAATTTACTCAATTTTCAAAGTCGTAGGGGTAGCAGACCTAAATTTTCTTCTATACATTAAAAATGTTTTGTTCTGAATGACTGACTGATGAACGCACAGCCTAACCCGCTTGAGTGAGTTAGGAGTGTTCTTTGTATGACGTAGGAATCCGATCAGAAAGGTTTTTCCAAATTTCGACCTTTTAGGAGGTGAAAAACAGGGGCAATGTTTATATGGGGCAAATTGATTACTTGGTCCAATCTTCTTCCAATTCTACATTACCGCGAACGAAGTCGCGGGTAATAGTATTAGTATTTGATATTAATTTTTTGCTTGATACCTCTACGTGTTCCTGAGAAAAATGGACAGGCAGACAGACGGACAACAAAGTGATCCTATAAGGGTTCCTATATAGATGCGTAGGTATGATAAAAGGTTGAGAGTCCCTGTGCTCGGGCCTCAGTAAAACAATCCTCTTATCGCTATAACTACAACGATTATGACAGTTACCGTTATTAGCCCCGTTACAAACCAAAACTATTTGCAATAGCAGTTATTTGTAACGATGTTAGGAAACTATACTGTACAAGTACTACAAGTTATTGTCTAGACAAGTAGTTATCCTATATTATTGCTGATGTTATGGCTTTCAGCTAGTTGGTTATGGGAACCTATGAATTGAAATGGTACGAAAACAATTATGGATTTCATAATAACATAAGTTTGAAATTATTGTAATTATCGAAGACGTAATTGTTACGTCTGCTAATCATCATCTGCCTAGCCTTTTCCCAACTATGTTGGGGTCGGCTTCCAGTATTTTACATAGAGCGACTGCGTATCTGACCTCCACGACCAAGCAACTGGGTAATACGATATGCCTTATTAAGCCCGGATTCTCACGACCTCATGCGTGAGAGGCGGGTGATAGAGTGATTATAGAGGAAGGTTTGAACGTATAATTAGTATCTCAGCTGCACCCATGCGAAGCCGGAGCGGATCGCTAGTATATAAATAAAAAGAAATGTTTGTTTGTTTGTCTTCTCTGCGTTCCAAAACCATTGATTCGACTGTGATGAAACATTTAAAACGTATCCGTGAACTCCGTCTTCGTAGATCGAAGTGCGGTTGACTGTCCTTTTCAACCGACTTCAAGGAGGAGGTGTGAGGAGGTTCTCAATTCGACCCGTATGTTTTTTTTTTTTTTTTTGTGTGTTTGTTCTACGATTACTCCGCCAATTATGAATCGATTTGGATGATTCTTTTTTTGTTTGAAAGAGTATAGTTCCGAATAGGTCCCATAGGAATATTGTCATGATCTGATGATGAACTTTGGAGATATGGAACGGAACTCCTTATAAAATCACAGCAGAACCGCCGTAACAAGACAAATTGCTCTGTTTATACGTGTAGTCGATGACTGACTGAAGGAAGTGGGGAGGGGGTACGTCAACCCCCCTCCTACCACTTTCCAAAATTTAATATATCGTGTGAGGTATTGTTTGAAAGGGCTTTATGTAAGGATTTCAAAAATTAACACACAAGCACTAAAAAGTTAAAAATAAAAAGCTTTTTTACAAAAAAATATGACCGTCTTCAAAACTACAAAATAAAAAAAAAACTTTAGCTTGAAGTCGGTGGCAATACCTACATAACAAGAAACAAAACCAAAGCCGCCGACTTTCAAGCTAAAGTTTTTTTTTTATTTTGTAGTTTTTGAAGGCGGTCATATTTTTTTGTAAAAAACCTTTTTTCCGAAAACTATTCAACAGGAGTATAATAAGCATCCCAAACTATCTTCACCTACTCTCCGAAGGTGTGGAGTACCTCTCCATGCTACAGAGGACCGGTTCGCGGTCCATTGCTCCATTGCATCCACGAAGCCAGGCTAACGGGACAACACGAGACAACGTGTTATTGCCTGCACTTTCTATTCAAATACTTCTGAGAATATGTACGGGTAGGGAGACCATGATTAAGACAAAGGGTAATTTGAGAAAATTGGTATTTATAAAAGTACTTCATTATCATTAGAAGAACTGTTAAAGTGGAGTGTTAAAGTTGTTTTTTATTTATATAATGTATATATTTAAATAATAATTTAAATTAATTAAATTATTAAATTATAAATTATTATCATAATATTTTTTTTTTTTTTTTTTTTTATATATATTTTATATATAGTTCTCTTATATACTCTTTGTCATAGAGGGACTAATTTAAAGAAAGAAAAAGTCGTTGAAAGATTTTATGTAGAGGTTTAACTGAATGCCATGTATCATAATTTAACCACAAAGCCTTCTATGTTACAGCTGTGCTATTCTGTACAAAAACTCAGGTAATATAATTTTAATGTGAGCTATCATTCCTAGCATTAGGCTCAAATTCAACGAAGGTTTTACAGAATATGTTTACCAATAAGTCACGGCGCGGATTTAATTCCCACTAGAAAAAACATCACGTCTATGACTTAAGATATTTTGATCGCAATTCCAAGAGAGGAGCAGTGTTTTTTTCCTTTTCTTCCATTTATCCATATCTTACCCAAAATGCTTGTCACAGCATACTCCCTAGTCGCGCATACAATATCGAGACAGTTTTTACAAGCACCGCTCCGTAAGCATCGGACATAAATCTCTATGTACCCTACGAATATTCTAGATCAAGAACACTGCTCCTTGACTCAGCAGAACTTTACACATGAAATAAGTTTTCATATAAGTCGTAAATATTAATAATAAATTGTTACTTGAGATTATTACTGATTTATGTATACTTTTGACTGTCTTATAAATTCGTCAGTTTTGTGTAGTTTTACTGTCGTATACAGAGTGTTAGTGTAAACACCGTTATCCTCAAAACCAGTGGTTTGGTTTCACTAATAAAACGTAAATTCAATGAAAAAAAATATATATTTTTTTAAAGTAAAATCTCCATTTTTCCTCAAAATTATTTCACCCTTATTACAATGATGTAATTAGTTAAAACTTATGTAGGTAGTTATAACGGACGGCCAGTGCAGCAGGTCAACGCCCTTTGCGGTGATTACGTAACTCGGGCGCATAGTATCCATGAATTTACGGACGGTGTCGGACAGATATTTTTTTAATTTTTGAAAGAAAACTTTGTTTTTTTATTTTTAAATTCAGATAAACATTTTTTATAATAAATCAAGTACCTATGGTTTTAGTGACAACGGTGTTTACACTAACAGTCTGTATTTATATGAGTATTTGTCATTTTTACTTTTTAGCCGACTTAAAAGAAAGAAGGAGGTTAATATGTGATATTTTGTATTGCTAAATAACTAACCAACTATCTATACTAATAATTAAGCTAAAAATTTTTTGTTTGAAGTTGTGTTTACTTAAACGTCCTAATCTTCGAACAAGCCGGATTGGGTAAAATCTCTTTTGTATATGATAGCCAACCTCATCAGGAATTATATAATATACATCACGCCACGACCCATAAGTACTGAGCAGTAACCAGAGACGTTATCTTAACGCGGGTAAAAAAAACACACGCACGCAGGCGCGGGCAGCGCCTAAACAAATCACTTTTAGGTCAACAAACAAAGATTTCAGTAATGTTATTCTACTAACCTAGCAATAATAATTTATTCAGGACTTAATGTTCAATTATAAATGAGATCGAAAGTTTTCCCTTAAACTAAAACCTAACAAAGTATACATACAATTCCTGTTAAACGAACAATCGTTAGAGAAAAAAGTAAAATTAAACATCTTTTTTTATATAAAATACGTCCTCACTAGGATTTAAAAAAGTTGCGTTTAAAAACATATAAAAATGTGAGTTTTATGTCACTAACAGACAATCCTGGAACATTTTGTAGACCAAACAAAAATTGTTGCTCACGGGAATGGAACTCGCGACACGCAGCGCAATAAACGATTACATAACCACTGCGCCAACTGTATCGTCGATCATTATTTTAAACCTCTCCCTAATTAAAATACAAAGACAGATTTGCCACACTGTTCCCACTCACTGCAACTCCTGAAAGCCAGAATCAACAGTGGAGGCCACCAGAAAAGCGCCAAGGCAATGAAGCTCGATGAATCCCAGAGAAGCGATTAAGGGATGATTCTCATTAGAGCGTGCCGTGCCCGGGCCGGGGCGTGGACGAGCCGACGTGGTATTGAAGTGCGTCGAGATTGCCCGGACGGGACACGGATAATGCACTGTGTAATATAAATTGATTCATACAAAATATATGTAACAGATTTAAAACCGTGCCCCGTCCGTGCCCCGTCCGGGCCCCGCCTCGCGCACGGCACGCTCTAATGAGAATCATCCCTAACTGTCTTGGGTCCCACAACGAAATTAATCAGAAAAGAATAGCGGAGGAGTAAGAAAAAATATAATTTCCACTTCCCCCTAAACAAGCAGGAGACAGAACGGAACTAAGCCAATAGGCACAAAATCACCGACTGTTTATAACTCCGTAAACCATCCGTTAACCAAACAAGGTAGTAAAACAACCGGTTAACCGTTGGTAAGGCACGCACTAGACACGATCGCTTACGACGTAGTTACGATAACATCGCTCACTGAGTTACTCCTTTGCTTTATTTGGAAAAGTCCACGTTGAAAATTTCGTGTTGGAAAAATTACTTTGCATTCACAGATATTATTACAATTTTTGGTTGAGGTCTTGGGTTTCAATTAAATTAAGTCTTCAATGGAAAAAATGATTTTTATTATTAGCCTATTCTAGTCAGGGCAAAGGCCTTTTCTCATACTGAGAGGGCAATGATCACCACGCTTGCTCGGAACGGATTGGCGACAGGCAGGTATTCTTAAGATGTTTTCTTTCACTGATGTCAGTGATGTCCAAAATTGACTTAGTGATTTGAAATTGACTTATTGACTTAGTACACATAAATTGAAAAAGTCAATCTGGTACTTGACTGTGCCCAATTGCAAACTCATACACCTCTCACAGAACCAGATGTCATAGCAGGATGTTTAATATTCGTATTTATATATTTGCAAAGCAAATTTAAAATATGTTACATATGGGTAAATAAGCTAAAGTACAGTTTTAGGGCATAACATAGTATCAATAATATAACATAAATTACAATTAAAATATCAATTAAACAATTTATTTTACAAGCTATAGGTGGCATTATAGAACAGAATTTTATTCTATAGAACTCATCTGCCCAAAGCTGAAGGTTTAATAATTATACCAACAACCGAAACAAAAAAAAAAGACAAATAATAAAAAAGTAGGTAGATCATGCTCACCATTTTATTTAACAAACCATACGTAAAGGTTTGAAGACCACATAAAAATATGATTAGTTTTCAACACATACCTAACGTAGCGGCGTAAAGGTCACTGTCAATCACATCGTAAACTTCAGCAAGGCTTTTTTATAGTCCACTGAACTTCCCCGCGGGTTCGCCCACGTGAAGCGTGTCAAAGTCAAAGTCAAAGCGTTTATTGCAGAGTGTACAGTGTTGGTGTTATGTCTTTAAGCTATACTGGGAAGCTTAGCTATGTTCAATTGATTAAATTTTTAGATCGTTTTGAAGGAAATCAAATAGATAGCTGACAGCTGACGGTAAGTACTCATAGCTTATTAAAATGTACAATACTAACATAGCATGACATCATGCCTGTAATCCCCGAAGGGTTAGGCAGAGGTGTACACCCACATTGTTGTTTGTTATTGGGTTTTTCCATCAGGAATTTCTGAGTAGCAGCCTCGGAGTCTGGATTTGTGCCTGGTTGTTGGCAATAGGCTCGCCCCCTATTACACGGGACTAAAAACATAACTGGCGAAATGTACAATAGACTTTATATAAATATGTAAACACATAAACACATATTCATTGACACATTCATTCGTTCATTTCATTGATATATTTACTGCCTCGTTGGTCTAGTGGTCGCAAGGGTTCAATTGCCAGGTAGGGCAAATTGTTGTTGGATTTTTCATCAAGATTTTCTCAGTAGCAGCCTCGGAGTAGTAAGGAACTTGCGCAGTTATGGATGAACGAAATGGTTATCCATAATTTGTGTATCTATACAGGGATTTTTAGCGATGACATTTAGATTATAACATAATAAAATTTGTGTGATTTGTGAAATCTCATCTTTCATAACACATAACATCACGCCTGTAATCCCCGAAGGGTAGGGCAGAGGTGTGCCCATTAGTACACCCACATTTTGCCAGTTATGTTTTTTAGTCCCATGTAGTAGGGGGCGAGCCTATTGCCATCAACCGGGCACAAATTCAGACTCCGAGGCTGCTACTGAGAAATTCCTGATGGAAAAACCCAATAACACTTTGCTCGACCTGGGAATCAGACCCAAAACCTCATGCACAGCAGTCGCGCTTGCGACCACTAGACCAAAGAGGCAGTCTCACCTTTCGTTGCACGTATTATAGTAACAAACAAACTTTCGTAGCTAAATTATTAGTAGAGACTAAAAGAATATAAAACATGGCCATAGGTTTATTACGTTAGTGAGTGGTCGATGTCCAGTGATATCGGTTCGTGGTCGTTTTTCTCTCTTTTATGACTAGTAGTGCTGTTGACCCCACTATGTTTTACGACAGTGGCAAGTGGCTTTTTGGTTGGTGAAGGTAAACCATTTTGATACTTGCTGATTGAGTAATTGATGTATAACAGCAATTGGAGTAAATACTGGGAATATAGTAATCTCATGGCTAATGTGTAAATAAAATACTAACAAAATGTACACTTTTGTTAGCTACTGGTATATTTTCTATATTTATTTGCAAGGATTTTAAATGATAAATATAAAAAGTATATAAATATAAAATTTTTGTAGTGTGCAATAAAGTAACAACTGTGTTAAAAAGAATAAAACAAAGTATAAAGTACGATTTATAATATATACCTCTTTATCTTCATTATTCTCTTCATCTGAAGAAAAATAAAAAAGCAAATGGGAATTTGGAATCATTTCCAAATTCAGAATAATGTTTTAAGTTTTTTGTTTGACTCAAACGAGAGGTATACATAATAATAAATTATTATATAAACGATTGAAATCAATCGCATTACCCAGTTACTGGGTTGTGGAAATCAGATAGGCAGTCACTCCATGTAAAAGCCGACCCCAACATAATTGAGAAAAACTAAACAGATGATGATAAGCGATTGGAATAGAAACCAGGCGAATTACAACAAATATTTTGGATATCACTGACATTCATAAAGGAATATATCAAGAAAATCTGAACATAATTATTATAATTAAAAGTCTGAAATCGCCAATCCACCTTCAGCAAGAGTAGTAATCAATATGTTTATGCTTTCTCTGTATGAGCAGAGGCCTTTGGCTTGCAGTTGGATAATAATAGGCTAATATTACATAACACTTTTTAAGGAAAACATGTACCTAAGGCAGTTACTGTAATTCATCAAATAAGTAATGATTTTAAAAGAACCTAGAATAAATCTTTTTCTTTATGATAGTACAACTTTTTTTTTAATACTATACCTAATGAGGCCATAATAGAGAAATAAAACCTTTAAACCGTTTTATTTTTCAGACATTCCTAAATCAAACTTAAATGTCAAAGTTAATATGTCATTAATATTTTCCATAACAAATCAGTTGAAGTAGAAGAAAAATATGCGTTAAAAAAATAAAATCAGTTTTTAATTAAAAATAACACGTGTCAATAACATGGAATCCTAGAGGCCCAACAAATATCTCAAAATCAAGATTCATAGTAATAGAGTAATTAATAGAACATGAGCCGAAAGCGAACTGGTTAGTAGACACACAATTTGGATATAAGTTGCCAATTTCTCCTCGCCTTTCAGGGCGCTTACCGCCATATCTGAAAACAATTTTGTTTTTAACATTACTTTGTAATTTCTGTTGTTGCATTTTCGACTCACGGCGCTGAGCCGAGCGTTGAAAATCCAGTACTGAAGGCAAGGTAATATTAAAATAATATTGTTCTAAGAGGTGGTGGTCGGCCCCAGGAGGTTGTCACAAAAGACCTATTTCCCCATCATCATATCACCCGAACGACGTCCACTGCTGGACATAGGCCTCCCCTAAAGAAATAAAACTACGACAGCCGGTCAATGATTATTAAATACTTGTTTTTTTTAGTTTTTTAGTATTTCAGAATGCACCAAGCTCACACATGTCTCGCTGATGGTGGCGCGTGTGTTGGATCATTTGGTTCCCTTCAAGATGGTTGAGCTAAGTGGTGCTGACTCACGCGTCATGTTCGTGAACGAGCGCTGTCAGTCGGGATTGGTCATCTCTTATCTGCCTTGGCTTATATCTTTATTTGTATAATTATATTTTATTTTTATTATTGTTTTATATTCATTTTCATTGTTTTCACATGTAGAAACAGCAAGAATTATGTTACCAGGATTTTGTAAAAACCTAATTGAAAAGAGTGCCGTGGAGTTTTTTTGCTCGTTCTTCTCCATAGGGGCCTCTATGGAGAAGAACGAACAAAAAACTCCTTTACCTCCTTTTTGGAACGAGCAACTAGCTTTAACTTTCTGACTAACTGACCGACTCTTAATTACTAGCTTAGGACGCGGCTTCGCTCGCAAATTATATTTAAAATTCGATCATGATTCGAAATACATGTGGCGCCATCTATCATCATAAGAACGTTACTGTCATTTCTTTCGGGAATGATACAGTTTTTAAGCCGGGTGGTTCGTTAATTTCGAATAAACTATTTACGTCTAAGCTGAAGTTGCTCGTTCTAAACAATATATTCCTATGGAGAAGAACGAGCAAGAAACACCATTAATACTCTTTTAAAATCAGCCGTTCTTTTTTTCCAAATAACAAAAAGTTACCCCGCACTAGGAATTTCTCTAGTTTAGTGTGACAAACATACAAAAACAACCAATAAAAATTAATCTTTTTCAGACAGGGACCTTGATATCGACCACAGTGACACATCATCGTCATCATCAACTTCCACGTCTTCTTCATCAAACGAAGGAATGTTCAAAGCGCACATACCTTTTGTCTTAGAACTGCATGACATCAGAAAAGATGAGCCGACGCCAGCGGACGCAGTTCCACCTCTACAAGCTGCAGCGCCTGCGACACCTGTAGGACCAGCAGAAGCAAAGATAAAGAAGCATAAAAAGAAAAAGAAGCACGCACCTACTAAAGATACTTCGAATGTGTCAACTGATAGTTTGACAGAAGGGAGTTCTGTTGCTCCTTCTTCTACAGACGTTAAGGAAGAGTTTTATGATGCACATGAAAGTTACCATGCTATTATACCAGGTGAGGAGGTCCTATATTAAAGAGGGTGAAAGTACTTATGAATATGGGCGTCGCCAAGGAGGGGTCGAAAGAGGGAAAGAGAGAGGCAGAAGTGTACTATAAATAAATTACAAAAACTAACATGGCGCGGCCCTCCAGAAATTCAAAACGTTTAAAAGTATTTACAAGACACACACAACGCATGTGTACGTACTGAAACGGCTCTCGAAACAAAAACAAATCGGCGATTTGTTGCTCGACTTGCGGCATTTTTGACTACTCATTATTATTAGTATGGCGCTGCACTGACATACTCTATGCAAATGACACTCGCGTTGTCTTGCGCGGTTTTGATAGTTATGATTAGTTGATCCACCAGCCTGCTACTGGAGATGAATACTAGATAGAAACTCTTTCAAATGGATATGACTACACACATTGAAATGGTAATATGGAGGGGCGCGCCATGTTATATTAGTTTATTTCTACTATGCTTATTCTTCAAATGCTATTTATATCAACCTGCCCTTCTCTTCATTTCTATCAACTTGCGCCATAGAAAAATTGATGATAAGATATGTAACTGTTAATATTTTTTACCGTTCCACAGGCACAAACCTTGGTGAAGCTACGACGTTAGCCGTCGCAGAAGCTGTCACGACACCAAAGGTGGAGACAACTCTCCTACCGGCGACATCTGATCCAGAGGCTCCTGAGTCGGTCGTGCAAGAACCATCCCCTATCATTGTCAGTAAAGCCATTTACTGTTCACTGAATAATATCCTACAAAATTAAAATACAAGCTATATCTATATAGCAATAATTACTTAAAACCACACTTACAATAATTGCTTTTACATTGGAGTTAAACATAACTGGCAAAATGTGGGTGTACCTCTGCCTAACCCTTCGGGGATTACAGGCGCTATGTAAAAATTAAATACCTAAAACTGCGTTATACCTAAAACTGCCTAATACCTAAAACTGTATTCTTACGGATCCCTCATTAATAACGCAGCTTTCTATCACTGAAACATTTTTCATAATCAGACTCGTAGTTCGAGAGAATAGCGCGATCAAACAAATAAATATACATATAATTTCTTCACCTTTATCATAATACCAGCTTTTGCCCGCAACTTCGTCCGCATAAAGACCGCAGACCCGCAGACAGACAGGAGAGTTACTTTCGTATTTATAATATTAGTATTACTCAAAAATGGTAAAACAGGCCTTTAGTGGAACTTTGAGAGGCACCATTGAACTCTTTTCGTCTCATTTTAAAATGATCACATCACTGAACAGACGAAAACGAAATTTTAAAACCTACCCGATTCAAAGAATTCATTTCAATCCGGGTCATCAGGCAATATGTGGGCGAAAAGAATCTACCCACACCTTTTCCGAGACAGTAAGCATCTCACAATATACAGGTTGATACAAACACACGCTCCATTTGATCCCAATACTGAAGAAAAACACCTGTTTATACATTTTTATAAAAAGATGATATTTCTTTAGAGATTTCTCGAGCAAACTAATCGTGTTTACTTTGTTTGCAGAAACCTACCACGCCGCCGTAGTATGCCGTTTTACTGGTGTGTTAAGTATTTATTTTTGTTTTTTGAAAATGTTGTTCGAAGCAGGTCTGTTTGGGGTCATTAAGCCGTAAATGCGTTGAATATGGGTCTTTTGGTCTATGGATCTCAACTAAAATAAAAATGTTATTATGCTTAGCAGATAGGAAGTGCTCGTGGTAAGTAGTAATAGCTGCACGGGTCGATCCATCAGGTTAAGCTACACTTACCAAGGTTGGTCTATGGATGGGTGCCCATCTTTATCACACCGAGATCCTACGTGCCTCGGAAAGCACGATATGCCGTTGGTCCCGGCTGTCATACGTTGATTTTTGACAGTTGTTACGGGTCGTCAGAAGCCCGTCTGACAACCAGTCTTACCATGGGGTATCGATTACCCAAATACCTAGTTACTGGGTTGTGGAGGTGCTTCAGCTGTCGGGGAAAGCCAAAAAATAAAGTAATAATAACTTATTTTTTCCAGATCATTCCGGATTCAGCCAGAACAAACAGCAACTAACTCTAGTCATCCAAATTTACAAAACATCTCCGACAGCACACACAAGATTTTCAAGTCATCGAAATATAGTAACAATTTCAATTCAAACTGTATTGTTTTCTTTATTCCAACTCCTTTCTTAAAATACTCAGTGCGAAATTATGAACCCTCATTCTTCTAGGAGGTGGGTGATTGGCAGGTTAAATAGGCATCTTTCTTTAATTAAGGACACCCCCGTGTAATAAAGTGAAAATAATGTTAATATTTTATTGTATACCGTACTTATTTCTGCCCGCGACACTTCGTCCGCGTCATATATCAAATTATCCCATTCGAACCCATAATTTTCCAAGGTTCTATTCCAGACTATAATCTATCTTTGTGCCAAATTTCATCCAAATCCGTTCAGCCGTACTGACGTTATTGAGTAAAAACATTCATTCAAACTTTCGCATCTAAAACAGTAGTAAGATTACGTTCGAAAGTGCTTTCCATGATAAAATTTAAATAAATTATTTGACTATGACTTTGACTGTGACCTCTATGACCGTAAGCGACGTTTAAAGAGGTCACAAATCTAGACTTCTATCAAGTAAGCATGGCATAAACTCAGTCAATAGGAAGTTATGTTTCTCACTTTAAATGCAAAAGAACATAAAACTTTTCTTGAGAACTCTGTCATTCGCGATATTTGTATAATTTTATGACTATACACTTATACTAAGAACGGTAAAGCTTGACTCAGACGCGATACCTTCGGTCATATTTTCGATCTTCAAACAAAACCACAGAAAAGTTATTTTTTATTTTGTAGTTTTTGAAGGCGGTCATATTTTTTTGTAAAAAAGCTTTTTATTTTACACTTTTTAGTGCTTGTGTGGTAATGTTTGAAATCCTTACATAAAGCCCTTTCAAACAATACCTCACACGATATATTTAATTTTGGAAAGTGGTTGACGTACCCCCTCCCCACTTCCTTCAGTCAGTCATCGACTACACGTATAAACAAAGCAATTTTTCTTGTTACGGTGGTTCTGCTGTGATTTTATAAGGAGTTCCGTTCCATATCTCCAAAGTTCATCATCAGATCATGACAATATTCCTATGGGACCTATTCGGAACTATACTCTTTCAAACAAAAAAAGAATCATCCAAATCGATTCATAATTGGCGGAGTAATCGTAGAACAAATATACAAAAAAAAAAAAAAAACAAAAAAAAAAAAAACATACGCGTCGAATTGAGAACCTCCTCCTTTTTGAAGTCGGTTGAAAAGAGAGAGAGTTTGTGAAACCATGGTTAAAAATCTCGAAGATATCGATAGATATTTCTATACTAATATACTCGTAATAATTCTGAAGAGTTTGTTTGTTTATAACTTCTTATCTTAGAAACTACAAGTCGGATTAGAAAAACCTTTTTGTATCCGATAGCCAGATTTTTGAGGAATAGTAAAGGCTTTAAAACATCACACTATAACCTACAGGAGCAGTGCAATAACTAGGTAGGTACCAAAGACGTAAATTAACGCGGATGGAGAAAATCATGCGGACGAAGTCGCGGGCAGAAGCTAGTCATTAAATACAATACCAATTACTTAAATAAGGCCTTAGGGCTCGTACACATAAACACGATACGACGTCGCATCGTGCTACGACACGGCGTAAACTTAGAAAATAGGTACATTTTTCCTAGATTTCGCCGCGTCGTAGCACGATGCGACTTCGTATCGTATTTATGTGTACGAGCCCTGAGGCCTGTAATAATAGTTATAAGGAGATAAATAAATATAAGAGGATACATTTTTTTAAAGCAGTCCGTCTGATGCATGCCTTAGGAACATTACTCTCTAAAGAGGTTTACTACTCACTTGATGCATCAAACTATGCAACCTCATTCGTTGCACAAACCCATAAACTAGCTGTCACTGTCATGGCGTCTGTCAGTAACACATTAAAATTCCTAGTGTCGCGATTCGTAAGTAAAGATAACATTTATTTATCGAAATCCCCTTTAAAAGGAGTAGTTTATAGCACAATCAAAATTACCCCATTTTCACCCCTTAAGGGATCAATTTTTAAAAATCCTGTCGTATTTGACGTGTCCTTTATACAAAGAATCACTGTGCATTGTTTTTGTAAATTTTGTAGTATTGGGTCAGCAATGATGAAGCAGTCAACAACTAGGTCTAGCTAAGTTTGCGCCTCGCTGGACTGCAGCGAGTTGCATTAGCTACATAATGTATTTAAATAGTTAATATTAAAGAGTAGTTTATTGATGTAATATTATTTAAATGACTAATAGATACGACACCCGATACTTTACAAACATTTGTTACGTAATGATGCATTTTTGCATAAGCGAGGTGGTTCGAGCTGACATTTTAAATCTTAAAGATTCTAAACCCCGAGTCTAAACACTCATCACCCCCATTTTTATGGATATACTCTTTCCGTGACACACTGTATTTTTGTATAGATATCCTATAAGAGACCTCTTGAGGCTATTAATAGAGTAAGTAAGATTTATTTCATCATCTGTTCTGTTTTAGTCGACTTGAGGAGAAGCGATGCGTTTTCCCATTATGTGAGGGTAAATCGTAAAGAATCTCTTCACTTCTCTTTACAGCAGGTAAGATAGATGTAAAATTACTTATATTATTTGAAAGGGCTTTTTGTAAGGATATTAACGACAAGTTGCACTAAACAGTGTAAATCAAAAATCTATTTACAAAAATACAACCGCCTTTAACGACTATAAAATAAAAATAGCTTTTATTTGACGTCATAATTTTTATTTACAGCCATGGAAAAGCCTGCTCGCTACAAAGCAAAGAGTAAAAAGCAAGCCGCTAAACCAAAAACGGCAAAGAAACGTAAAAGTGATGGTAATTAAATCTACTAACTGCTTGAAACTTACTAACCGAATCTTTGTGAAAATTTGACTATCCGATTACCTACACAAAACTTCTATCCGATTTATTAATTACATTTATTAATTTGCGAATATAAGCACAAAGTAAAACGTCTTAAAATGTAACAATATGTCCATTAGCCATATCCAGGTCATCTAAATTCACAAAAATCTAGACTTTCACATTTCTGATATTAATAGGCGGATAATTTGGTTTTACTTGCCGAATGGACTTAGTCATTTAAATACTTATCATGTTTAAATTCCATAAAATTCCTAACGATTTTTATTCAAATTTTTTTCCAGGTCCTACCTGTTCCATGTTCTTGGCAGATTTAACTAGAAGACTGGCATCCAGAAAAAGACTGACAGAAGAAGAGTCGCCTAGAAATATTATTCGTGAGTCTCTTACTAACCCTATGTTTGCACAAATTCTTAACTCACCATAGTCGCCAATGATACTAAATTTGTTTAATATTGGTGCCGATTCCCTTGGTCACAAACTAAACTAAAATAAGACTATTTCCATCTTTTTCTGTCCAATAAAACAAGAAAGAGACTAATGTAAATAAGAGTTGTCAAATTTAGTCAATCTGACACATCCATACAATTATAGTTGACATCTTAAAACGTATGGATTAAAAATACGAAGAAGTTCAAGGCAAAACTAATTTGACATCGCTAACTTAGTTCTTTAATGTCACCGTCCTTTCCTTTCCCTGTATGTTAGTAAGAGATGTCATTTCTCTAAATTTAGTCTAGTTTGTAACAAGGGAATCGGCACCATTGTTAGTTACTTTTATTATTAAAGGGAAAACATGTTTTTCTTTTCATTTCTAGAGACGATAATAGAAAGCATCACAAGTGCTTTACCCATCAAGATTTCAAAGAAGAACTCACCTGTAAAGCACCTTTCGCCTATGAAAATAGAAACGTTACAGACATTAGCCCCAGAACTACAGCCTAATGACACGTTAGCCTTCCCCCCTGTCACAATCAAATGTGTTGACGATGAAAACATAGCGGAAGAAGAAGTAGCATTAGACAAGCCTGGAATGTTCAAAATACCTAAAATGCCTATAGTTAATAGCGAAGCAATGAAGTTAGCCGTAGCAAACCAAAAGATGGCGATGCAAGATCAAGGAGTGAACACTGGAACGGAACTCGATGTTGCTGCCGAAATATCTAAGCATGTCAGCACGTTAAAGAAAATATCGTTAATAGCTGAAGAGTTTAATCAAAAAACCGGTAGATATACTTTAAAATATAGACTAGCTAAGTAGGTACGCAGGCAACGTTAATGAAACGTTAATGTATGAAAAAAGATGACAAATCGATTAACGTTACAATCATCATTGGCCCACGCGTTTGGTCTCTAGAGCTATTATGAAACTAACATGCATACATGCATAGGCTGATGAACACAAAATGCGAGTCGGGCTCACATTATGAAGGATTCCGTACCATAAGGTCAAGCAAAAGAACATCGAAAAAAAACATTGCTTGCTTGCCTTCTTCAATTTAATTCTTTATTTTTAAATCACAATAGCTGAATGCGGGCAGCGCAGGAACGGTTATTGTGGTTATTTTTAGGGAAGGCCTATGTCCAGCAGTGGACGGTGTTCGGCTGATATGGGCTGAAACAAGTTTCTCTTCTGGTTTTAAAGATACAGCCTTGTGACAGAGTGACAGACAGAAGGACGGCCAGATGAGCTAAACCTAAAAAAAATATATACACAATCATAATATTTTTATTGTTGTTTCAGCTAAAAACTTGAAAGAAATAGTTGACAGTGTCCAAGAGGATCTGATAAAGAAACTAACAGAAATACAAGCAAAGCAAAGTTCTAGAGGATTCCGCGTTCCTGAAGAGAGCACGTGCACCGATGACTTGGACTTCGGCGATTAAGCAAAAAGTTTCACATACATTATTATTTTAGAAGAAAACCACGAATACATACTTTTACATCACGTGTCAAAATTTCTATGTCAAAATAAAATGCAATAATTTTTAGACAAGCACTAAATTAATATTGTAAAAAAAATAATAAACAAAAACAAAGCATTACTTCTTTGGTTTTCTTTTTCGAAATCCTGTTGATAGAAAAAAAGGAATACCACGGAATTACATAACCGTACGAATTAATTCTTCTTAAACTGAACGTTGAACTATGAAAGCAAGCATCAAATTGTAATGTGGAAATGTGGACAGCAGCAACAGTGTTCTTTGATTGTTGAATTTTAATACAAAGTCTGTACCAGTATGGGATGCCAGTGTTTAGTCAACAGCAAGAATTGTCAAGAGCAATTTATCTTCAAATCTCAATATCAAATTCTATGTAATCAGTAAAGTAATTCAAGTAACAGGTGATATTAATGTTAAAAACACAATGGAAAAGGAGGCACAAGGTAAAGGTTCGAAGGAAACTGAAAGCAAAGTGCCCGACTCTTCACGGATAATAAAGGTGAACAAGGCAAACTCAACAGAAAAAATATGTAACGGTATGAAAATTTTCTATCTATCTAGGATAAAAATGAATCACCGAAATGTATCATGTACGCGTATAACATAACATAACATAACATCACGCCTGTAATCTCCGAAGGGTTAGGCAGAGGTGTACCCATTAGTACACTCACATTTCGCCAGTTATGTTTTTTAGTCCCATGTAATAGGGGGCGAACCTATTGCCATCAACCGGGCACAAATCCAGACTCCGAGGCTGCTACTGAGAAATTCCTGATGGAAAAACCCAATAACACTTTTGCCCGACCTGGGAATCGAACCCAAGACCTCATGCACAGCAGTCGCGCTTGCGACCACTAGACAAACGAGGCAGTCACAGCGTCACGCGTATAACTTTCACAGATTTAGTTAATTACTAGCTTCTGTCTGCGATGTCGTCCGCGTGAAACTTAGTATATTATACCATGGGAACCGTACATATTTCTGCGATTATAAGTATTCTCCTATGTGCTATTTCAGACTATAATCTACCTCTGTCTCTGTGCTAAATTTCATCCAGAACCCTTCAGCCATTCTGGCGTTATTTAGTAACAAACCATCTTACAACCATATTTTCGTCCGTCCAACTCGTACATCCAACTTTTATAACAACAGCGGAACGAATATTAGTATGGCCTAGAGCCAGTTATTCTGGGTTTTAGTTATTTTGTATGTTTGTAAATGCACCCACGATATAAAAGAAATTCTTAGTGTGGGGCAAAGTTTTAATAATAAAAAGGGACGAGAAATAAAAATATTTAAGACAAAGTTAAAATCTTAAATTATTTACAAAATTTAAGTCCGGCCCTGGTCTATGTTTTTATGTTACCCACACAATTTAATTTTCTTTCGCATGAATCTTTTACGGCTACCTTCAATGTCTTGTTAAGTATGTAAGTTATTATTGTTGTAGTCTTCTTTCGCCGTTGTACTATGACGTGTGTCTGCTCACTAATTTATTATTATATAGTTAAAATACTCTAAGCGAAATTTGTAGTAAATTTCATAATTGAGTAAATAAATATTCTTTAACCACAAATAAAAATCTTCCAGTCCAAACAGATCAACAAAAAGGAAAGAGTACCAGCAAATTACCAAGAATTATTCGTATGCCGTCAAGATTTTACAAACCCATCGACAGTGTTAGCAAAACCAATGAAAATTCCGGTAAGTTGGAGACTTTAAAGGTGCTTCCTCACCGGGAGCATTCGCGTGTAATGTAACGTTACAGATTTGAGCATTACATCAGTGAAGGAGGAGAACCGAGCATTACAATGCGCACCTTGTAATGATACAACTTGTAACATCAATGCGCTCCACTTCCAATGTAATGCTCAAAGTCGAATCTATATGTTACATTACACGCAAATGCTCGTTAGTCAGGGAGGTATTATTGTAATGTAATGCTCAAAGTTGAATCTAAAATGTTACAATACACGTGAATGCTCCCGGTGAGGGAGCACCTTAATATTTTTTTAAGATTCCTTACCGAAAGGTGCTAACGCCACCCTATTATTCGACCTCCTTTATGTCTCCGTCTATCTGTCAGCGAGCTGTATCTTTTGAACTCTTCATCATCATATCAGCCGTAAGACGTCCACTGCTGAACATAGGCCTCCCCTACAGATTTCCAATAGGACGCGTTGGAAGCGGCTTTCAGTGCGATCCCGTGGTCCTCATCAGATCGTCTGTCCACCTTGCGGCTGGACGTCTTACGCTGAGATTGCCGGCGCTTGCGCTTTTGAACTATAATAGGTAGATAAATGATTTTTTCACAGCGTGTGTGTTAAGAAGTCTGCTATAACAACAAGTAATAAAGAAAGGTAAAAGGGTGTCCCCATACAAGAAACGTATTTTTTTGTGTAGTGTTAAATATTGTAAGTTGGAACGGAACTCTTAGTGTGCGAGTCCGAATCACACTTGGCAAATTTTTATATAAGTTTGACTACCAATATTTGATTAGAACTCTTCTTCTTCTTTCAGGTGACATATTTCCCGGCCCAAGTAAATTCCAATTCCAAGGCGGTTCTGTTAAAAAAGAGGATATTATACGTATGTTTTAGCTCCATGTCATATTTACTTAAATTAAATATTAATCAGGCCTTTGATTGTTCCACTGCAGAACAAACTCTTTTTATACAGAGAAGGTACGAGCATTGATCACCACGCTTGCTCAAGGCGGATTGGCGATTTAGATCAATGCTCATGCCTTCTCTGTTAGAGAAGAAGCCTTTGCTGCAGTGCTACAAAAATAGGCTTATATTATCATTATTTCTCATAATAATAAATAATCATCTGAGTTTAAATTCTATTGTAGCTGAAAAATTGGCAATAAGTCATATACCACGACTGAAAGCCCAAAAGGAAGCTTGTAAGGAAACCAGCGTATCAGTGAAAAGAAGTCGAGTTAACACTCATAACCAGTTCATACCAGAATGTAGAAATATACAGAGAGTCAACATCCTGATCAATCCAGGTACTTATCTTTACTTTCTTTACTTATATACATACATAACATCACGCCTGCAGTTCCCGAAGGGTTTAGCAGAGGTGTACCCATTAGTACACTCATGTTTCGCCAACTATGTTTTAAGTAATAGGGGGCGAGCCTATTGCAATATCTTTACTTCTATACTACTAATATAACTGTTACTGTAACGGTAACCGTTGGCCTACTGATCGCAAGGTCCTGAGTTCGATTCCCAGGTCGTACAAAGAGCATTATTGGGTTATTTGTTGAGTTCGGAATTTGGTGTGACACCCTCGTGCCTCGGAAAGTACGTAAAGCCGTTAGTCCTATACCTGATGTGTCATTTGGCTTTGTGCATGACGCAGGACTTAGTGCGCGGTCGAAGTCGCACATCTATAAAAAATAAGAACACTAACAACTTGTAGAAAAGCTTGTCCTCAATACGATTTCCCATCAATAATTGAGTTCATTTGATTTCCAGAATTCTGTCCCGAGGACCGCACTCCACCAGCGTCGGTACAATCAACAAGACCTATACCCTCTCTGGGCCAAATTTATGGCCGTATCAATATGATTGATAGTGATCGACTCAATGGTAAACAAGTTGAAGTATTGTGTTTGGAAATCCTATATATTATATCGGTGGAATTAGAAATTCTGAACTCTAATGTAATGAATGTAGAAGCTAAATTTAATGTAGCATCAGTCTGTAGTCTTGGCTGACATATCTATATTAAAAGCGGTGCGGTGCTGATCATTTTAACTACAGTCGTGAACGTTGTTGGAGATGTATAACGTCATTATACGGAAAGCACGATGCGTTCCACGGAGCAATTTTGTGCGTCGTGGCGGGAGATTTCACCAGTTTTGGCGATGCCGTTCTGCTGCTGACGCGCGACTGTTGGATGTGAGGTCATGGGTTCGATTCCCAGGTAGGGCAAAAAGTGTGATTGGGCTTTTCCGCTAGAAAGAAAAGAAAGAAAAACTATTTATACACGCGAAAATGAGGCACATGACATGAAAGTAAAATTGAACACAAAAACAAGCTGGAGGAAGAGTAGCTAAGAATTTTTCAGTAGCAGCCAGGATTTTGGAAGTAGGTGGTGATGTTTTTGGCAGTATTGTTGGTTTTGTTAAACATAATATCGCTTCAGTTATTGTAAGGCTAGCAAGCAAGTTGCCTATTTCATAGCCGTTTTATGACTGGTCATTCCGTCGCTTTTATTGATTGGTCTGTTAATAGCAGCCATTCAGTTTTCTGACTATCCTATACAAATTATTCTGCGGAAGACATCTTGAGGCAAAGTTATGTCGTCATAAGCTGAAAAGGTTATGAAACCAATAAGTAGTTGGGACTGTATGCCTTTGGATCAACGTCAGCCCTTCGTCCAAGGTTAAATCAAAGGGTTTTTTTGAGTGAACATCAAAAATTCAAAGAAAAAAATTAAATTACGACTTTTTTTTTAGATTGGTTTATGGAATTGACTACGCCAATGAACTCCGCTATATCATCAAATGCTAGAACCACAGAGACTTCTAGTATTCCAAATGATTTTAATAATTCTCTCTCCAGTCTTGGTAAGTACAATTTTTTATACAAAATAAGGGATTGGTTATATAACAAGCCTAGAGTTATCATTGGACAAGGTTTGACAAAAACAATGCAGCTTTTTCTAAATAAATTAAACAATAGATTAATCTAAATATATAAAAGTGTAAGGTCACTCACTCACTCATTCACTCTTCACGAAATATCAAGCACCGCTTGACGTATTAAGGATGAAATTTGGCAGAGAGGCGTTTAGTAGGCGTCCGCTAAGAAAGGATTTTCCAAATATCATCCCCTAAGGGAATGAAACGGGGATCCAAAGTTTGCATGGAGAAACCAACTATGACGCGGTCGGAGTCGCGGGCAGAAACTAGTCATATAAGTCTGAAATAGCTAATTCTTCTTGAGCAGTCATACTTATCAATGCTTGTGCCTTCTCTGCATAAGAAGAGGCCATTGCCTTGCAGTAGGACAACAACAGGCTACATAATGAATATTAATATTCTCATAAAAACAGTCCCAGCTGCTGCGCATTGCCACCCAGAGGATCTTCAAAAAACGTCCACCATAGTAATGGACGGCAAGAGCAATGCGACGAGTGGATTTAAAAATGTGAATGATAATGTCAATGTGTGGATATCTACCGATGATTCTGATTTTCCAACAAAAGACACTGAATCAGGTATGTCATCGTTGATTGCAACTTTTTGTTACTCCTGTCCCTAAAGTCATAAGGTCCCTGACCCTTGGAAGTAGGGGCCAAAGCCTCTTAAACAGCTTTAAAATGAAAGGACATTTATCCCTGTATGCACTATCCAAGTGCATCCAAGGACAGTCCCCGGTTGAGGTAGAACTATTGCAGGATTTGGAACTAAAGGATGAGACCATGGGTTTGGATGGACTGGTTACCTGGTACTATGGAAGGGGTAAAGCCCCTCCTAGATCAATGTTTGTATAACACGAATAAAATGGCAAGGGGTGACTTGCTCGTTCAACAAACATTTTATTCATATAGATAAATTTCAAATATGGACTTAGTGTGTATCTCAATTCTTTAAATTAAACTCTATATCCGCTTGTTTAGGATATCAGACGATGAGCCCGAAAAATGTGCAGAATTCAAAGACGTCAGTCATCCTCCAAAATGCGCAGGCGCAAGCAGAAGAGTCGATGAAGTTAAACGTAACATATTGCGTTGGTTTGTCGAACGATAACTGTAAAATGCCCACCGCACCCAATGTAGACCTGGAACGTAGCACAGGTCAGTTCAAACTGTTTTTTTGTAATTTTATAAACATAAAATGGTTTTAGTGTTCAATTTGACCGTTCGTACAGTTGACATAAAAAGGAGATGGACATGTATCCCAAAACTGTACAGGAATAAAATATAAAAAAATTTTTTATTCCTGTACACATTTACACATAATACATTTTATTTATAAGAATAAAGAAACATTTACATCTAGAAAAAAAATTAGGTACTTTGCCCTTTAAACGTCAAAGGAGATGGCCAAAAATGATATGAGCCTGTGCTCCAGATTGTACAGTTATAAAATAGATGTCATTTAATAATACAAGTCTTGTATTCAATGAATCAAAAAGTTGCATACTTCTCAACAGTCGTAGACAAAAGCTATGAAAGTTTCAAAAGTCTATTTCGTCGAAGACATGCAGTCTTCAAAGACATACTTGAAATATATTGAATCTGAATTCAACGAGAAAATCACTATTGAATTTTGCACGTAAACGTAAATAGACTGATGTTTTTTAGCTTTTTATTAAATTGTTCCAGACACAAAATCTTTACTAAAGGAACAACCGACGGTGGTGATAGTTAAACAAAAAATCGAGGAAGGCACTTCTACATCTAAAACTTACGTACCTCATAAAACTTCAAGGACAACAAAAACAGGTATCTAAGAATATTCACTAACACTTGAACTCGTTTATAAACAATCTCCTTCGGAAAACTTAGGTGATGTGAGTTTGAGGTGTTGCTAAATCCTTATCATATTTACCTGCCGGGGAGCGGAAGAATGCTCAGAGCGACCCCCGTACTGCCAAAGGTCAAAGGTAGTTGGAGGAACACCGTGGGATTTTAGACAGTAAAAGTCCGACACACTCCTCCACCTTCCCCGAGGCGGAGGCAGTCCATGAGGATTCCCCATAAAAAAAAACCAAATCCACAGCATATAGGTGGGATGGCAGCTTGCCTCAAGCTTACTTCACCTAAATTCACCAAGGAATATTTTGTAGAATAAAGTGGCTAATCATTACTTACAGTAGTTGTTAACTGTAAAGTATGCATTTTTCAGTTCAGGCACAAATCCTTCAACATGTATATATTCAATACATTTCACGAGCGTGCTTCAGTCATTGCAATTTATACATATATTTAAAAGTTCCTATCCTGACGCGCACATAACTATACAGTAATGAAAATTGTTGTAGTTTTAAAAACTATATATAAAACGAAAGCGTTTCTCAATAATTTCAGATGCATGTACTAACAAGGGTACTTCAAACGGGAATCAGACAGTTGTAACACCCACTTCCCACGTACCGGTACCATCCTACACTGATTGTTTATCAGAAGTACTACAGAAAACAACCAATTTTGAAATTATTGAAGGTAAGCCTACATAGAAGAGCTTTTTATAATTTATATTTAGTCATCTTGAGAGTTTTCAACTTATTCGGCCATAGCTATAATAGCAGCTGAAGATTTATCTCAAAAAAATCCTGAAATATTTTCAGTTTCATTGAGTCGTAAACAAAGTCAAAACGTAATTTTAATTTCGAACTCAAAATGTATACATAGTTCTTTTAGTCAACCTTATCAGTCAATTTACAACCTTATATCATACATGTTATGTTATATTAGCAATTGATTCAACAAAGTCGCCAAGCAGCAGTGCGGAAGGTGATAACGAAATGGAAGATAGCGAATCTAATAAAGATGACAGGAAAGAATTGTGTGACAAAGAAGAATCGACAACTGTTGACAGCAGTTTCAAACAGCAGAGCAAAACAAGCTCAGATATGACGTTTTTGAAGTCTGATACTACAGTCGCTCATAAGTGGTCGTACAAGTCTCAAGGCGAGGGGAACAGTTCAGGTAACATTATTTGCTCATTTACCAGAATATCAGGTCAGGGCTTCTAGGATATAACGCTCGTGATTGTGAGACCGTGCTCCGAAATTTATAATTTTCATGCAACTATTTTTGTACATGCGTAGGCGCTTCAGAAATAGTTTGTTAGTACCTCATATTTGTAGTATGGTCTACATTATAAGATGTTCTGTAAAATAATAATAAAAAAAAACATTCAACAAAATATACTGCGAAACATATAAAAAAAAAGACGGGTTGCACTCCGGGAGTGCCGGCAGAAGTGAAAACTTGATTATTAACGTTGAGCATGTTTGATATTTTGGAATGGTTAGGGAATAATTTTGCACCAATTGCTTTATCAGTATAAAAGTACTATCATTTATGTGGTAGAATACAATATTCATTTATTGCGCTATCGTACACAAACATGACAATTTATATTACATTAAAAATTTAACACTTTAAAACTATTACAATTATTTTACATTAAAAAGTTATACACGAACATTCGCGCAAGCGCCCTGCGCTGCCTAAACGAAACAGTAGGCCCAGGCATACATTTTCGCCGCGCCGTAGAGAGGGGATAGCTGTCTACTCTCCATCCGTCTTACGCTTTTTCGATCAGGTCACGTGTCCTGACGCGAGTTTAAGATTTTATACCCATTACAGAAAAAGTGCTCAACGCCGCTGAAGAAGTTTTCACTTCAAAAATATATACCAAACATTTTTACACAACAATTGTACAAAACATTCTACAAGACGATATAGAAAACATTTCACAAAACATTCTACAAAACATTTCAGAATGCATTTTGCAAAACACTTCACTAAACATTTCACAAAAGATTCTGCAAAACATTCAATAAAAAATTCTGCAAAATATTCTACAATAAAATCTACAAAACATTATTTCTTACATTTTACAAAACATTCTTCGAAACATTCTACAAAACCCTCTACGTTAGAACATTCTACAAACTCGCCAATTCTCAGAGAGGCCTAAACATGATTTCATAACAAGTCTCAAAGCATAATAGTATACTTTCTTCTCTTAGCATGTCAACACAAAACGAACAAAAGGTACTATGATGAGAGTCGCCACAATGAAATGAAAGAACGTTGTAAGAAGTGCCAAAGATTCAAAAGGTTTCCCAGCTCTCGCTATAAACGTAAGTTTTTTATATATCCTAAAAATATTATATGGCGCCAGCTATTCATCATGGAAGATGAGAGGCTTGTTCCCAGCAGTGGAAAATACAAAAATGGGGTTATGGGGTTTCATTTTTTCAGAAACCCTAAGCTAAAAATATAAGTAGCGCAACAAGTGCGCCTCGGAATAATTTCTTTTGACGATAAAACATTATTTAAATAGTAGTTTATTTCAAGACAGATAAATTACTATCCAATTATAATGAATTAAAATGCGGCTTTTAAGCCTAAGCAACATTTATGAAGATGCATTTTTTGTCGTTGTGTGTATATACTCGTTTCTACCCGCGACTACGTCGTGCCGTATATTTTTCCGGAATAAAAAGTAGTCTATGTGCTATTCCAGACTATAATCTCTCTTTGTGCTCAATTTCATCCAGATCAGTTCAGCCGTTCTGGCAAGATTGAGTAACAAATATTCAGCCAAACTTTGTCATTTATAATATTAGATTAATTTCCAATACAGTACCAAGAAATTTCGGTTCGTGGCGAAGTGGAATCTCAATCCGACGCTTATGCTGTCGACGATGGAACCATGTGTGGAAAAAGACCACTGAACGATGGGCTATCTGGTCGACCAGGTCGCCTAAGTCGAGAAGGCGTAAGTAAAAATAAATTATTGCTAAGTGTAAACTACATTGTAAATACTTTGCCGATAGCGTGCTTCATAAAAAAGTAGTCATTGATAGATTACGGGTGGAAATACACCAATCAGACTATAATAGATATAACACATATAGAAAACAGTTATACAGAACACATAATTATCAACACATAAATAAACCGTAAAACAAAAGAATGTCAAGAGGATTTTTCTGTAAATATTTTACTACCTATTTATTTTTCTGCAAAGATTTTATTGTTTATTTTCCAGTCCGTGCCCTGCATTTGACACGATCAATATTATGGGAAGACGTCGATATACAAACTAATACTCTAGCTTACACGGAAACAGGTATATAAATAAATTGTATTACGTTAATAAGTTAACCTATCACTAAATAATGTGTTGAACTCACTTGCAATTTAACCTTCGGACGTCAAAGCCGTTAAGCGATTGGCTGCTGCTCTGTGTGTCACAGTTCAATTCCCGCACGGGACAAATATTTGTATGACATATCATTCTATAGAACACAAACAGCCAGGCCCGGAACAATAACATCATCACGCCTGTAATCCCCGAAGGGTTAGGCAGAGGTGTACCCATTCGTACACCCACATTTCGCCAGTTATGTTTTTAGTCCCATGTAATAAGGGGCGAGCGAGCCTATTGCCATCAACCGGGCACAAATCCAGACTCCGAGGCTGCTACTGAGAAATTCCTGATGGAAAAACCCAATAACACTTTGCCTGACCTGGGAATCGAACCCAAGACCTCATGCACAGCAGTCGCGCTTGTGACCACTAGACCAACGAGGCCCGGAACAACTATCTAGTTATTCCGGGTATTGCTTGTTGTGTATGTGAGTTTTCATGTTTCTAAACGCACTTACGGTACACTAGAAATTCCTAGTGAGGGCCAACATTAATTTACCAACCTAATAAATATCAATTATGGCCTTTAAAATAATGATCAGAATCCTTCCACATTTTATTAAACGGCCTATATCCTCCAATCCTAGTACGTGCAAACCTGCCAGTGTAAGTACTTTCCCTCATAAATCGTGGAAACTATTTCCTTCACGAAAAAGACATCTTTTTTCTTTTAGGCACGAATAGCGTGATGAAGGAGCAGAAATCTGCTGCAATCACCACCTTGTTCAACATGGGAACTATCTCCAAGTTAACAGAAACAGGTATTTTTGTTATTACATAATAAATATATTATATAAAAGAATTATTCGTGCATTTACAGACTTACTAGTAGATACAAGTATACCTATCTTAGATCTCGAAGCGTACATGCATATATATCGTCATATTTGGTAAGTTTAACTGAACTCACACTCATCTCACGTTTATATCCCCTGAACGTAAGTAGAAACAATAAAATACTACATGCTGCATCCATACATAAATCTTTTGTTTTGCACGTTCATACTAGTACCTAATTGAACTAAAGTTTTTTATAAATGTTGTGACGAAATTAAAGAATGAATGAAAAAAAAGAAAGAAGGAAAGAAAAAAGAAAGAGATAAATGAAATAATTTAAAATGGTCCTCACACATGTTACACTACTGTCGCCATTTTGAATTTCGCCATCTTGAATTTTTACAACGGTTCTTGAAATACAGCTATTTGAATTATTTTAAATTGCATGATTATTACCTAAAATTATTATTATTATGATTTTTCAATTTAATATTAATGTTAATTGTTGATTTATTTATATTATTATTCCTTGTATTTTATGTCATAAGGTCTATCGACCTAATTTGTACACCAGCCGTGGTCAAACATGTTGAGCCAAAAATTAACCTGTAACACCTACAATAAACATACCATGCATGTATATTATCTACACATGTTTTTGCAAATAAATGAATTTTGAATTTTTGAATTTTTGAGCTCGCTGGCCCCGACGGCGGAGGCTTAGTAATAGGGTCACATTGGTGCCCTTCGAGTACGGAGCCCTCAATACGAACTATCATTTAATTTTTAGGTTCCAAGGGGAGTAATATGCACGTGAACTCAGGCCCATCAATGTTTCCCTACTCCCTCAATACAAGTAATAGCTTTTTTATAAGCATAAAATAGAAAATAACTTAAATAAAAAATAAACAAGTCGTTAAGTCTATTGTATGATGAATGTCAATGTATTTTAACCTATTAGCTGCCACGTTAAGCACATGTGCCTGAAGCTAGGGAGGTTTCATCTTCAACATTTTTGCCCCGACAGTGAATGTGTTAATCTTAAAGCTCTAACATGACGTAAAATTTATATTTCAGAAGACAATAATTTGAAAACTTCGGAAAAGGGTCAATCAGGCTTCCAGTTTCCCCAGTACCAACAGAATGAGAGTACTAGTTTTAATGACAATCTCACTTCGACCACTTACACTGATGCAGCGATGAGCAGCTGCAATTCAGTCAAAAGTTGTCAACATGAAGGTAAGTCACAATCTGAACTTTACAACCCAGTTACTGATTTTCATTTATACACATAAACATAAATTTCCAATTCATACTAATATTATAAATGCTAAAGTGGGTCTGTCTGACTGTTACTTCTTCACGCTTAAATCGCTAACTCGGTTTTAATGAAATTTGGCATGGAGATAGTTTAAGATCCGAGGAAAGACATAGGATAGTTTTTATTTCGGAAATCACCCTCTTAGGCGATATAAACAAGTTCCACGCGGACGTAGTCGCGGCAAAAGCTAGTACACAATAATTATTTCTCTCACACACATACGAACCCTAACAGGTACTTTTGTATGTTATAACATAGTTATGTTAAATTCTAAATAGATAATCCAATAAATAATCTATTTATCTTACAACTGCTATTTTATGTTCATATCATACGCGAGGACGCTGGCACCCTTTCCACCCATTCATCGTAAGCACAATTTTTTTTCATTGTCAACGCTGCAGGGTTTCTTGTACAATTAAAAGTAATTAAATGATCTTGGTCAACGCATTCAGAACAGTATTATGCTCCCAACTTTGTCTGCTTAGACTTCAGAATTGGGTCGTTGTCACTCATCATCTTCCAGCCTTTGTCCCATGTTCCTAGTCGGCGCAACATGTTTTCTTCTTCCATTCCGTCCTGTCAGCCGTCATGCAATCACTGACTCCCTTTTCTTTCAAATCATCCTTCACACAATCAATCCATCTTTTCGTTGGCCTTTCGCTTGCTCTCCATCCATCCACATTCATATTCACATTTTCACCAATAATTCCTACACACAATTTCTTTAAAACACGCCTTATTGTATGTCTGAAAACATGATTTTTTATTAACTTACTCAACTTTAATATCGCTTACTCATTCACAGATCCTGAAGACCTTCAAAACTTTAAGGCCGATAAAGTGACGGACCCAATAAGCAGACACCGCTTGCGTAGACATGCTTCTAATATGACCGTTTTAACACAGAAACTCATCATGTGTAATAATGCAGGTAAATAATGTGCTATTAATATGAGCTTCTTGTGCCGTACTGCTGCGACTGTGAAGCAATACGAGTCTCGTACTGCGCACGGAAAGTTGTCTTTTTAGCCGACTGCGGCGAAAACCCAATATAAGAGTTATGTGTTTGACGTGTATTTATGTATGTCCGCTTGTAACTACTGAACGGCTCAACCGATTTTGATAAATGATGCGTCATTACAATCGTCGTGATGGCTCGAGAGTCGTTGGATTTTTAAAAAATAATTTAATTTAACACTAAGAAGAAACAAACAAGTAACGTACTCTAGACTTTAAGCCTAGACTACAGTTTTTGATGTCTAGAGTACGTTCTCGTATTTATCGCAATCGCAGTCAGGTTTTTTTTTATATCCCTTAAAAAGTTACGTGCGCCCTTTGTCGTATTGCCGTCGTGTGCATACGGTACCAGTATCGTACGGCGGTTTCGATGCGACAACTGTATAATAGGAAACAGCCCGCAATGCTCCGTTCCAGTCCACAGCAGTCCGATCCGATCCGATTGCCAAATTTCGGACAACATTATTATTACTACTAATCAATCTTGTTTGTTATAGAAACGGATATGCGGTTTCCGTGTTTCGGCACCAACTCTAAGAGTAATATGGGTTCTGGCTCCGATATTACGTATTACAGACCCATGGCTAGTTCAGGTAAGCGTTACCTCACGATAAATATTAATTGTAATAAAATCAGTGTCAATTTTTTTTAAATTAGCTGATCCAGCGAATTTCGTAGCGCCATAATATTATTATTATTGTATTCTCTCATAAGAACCTTCTTAATAAAAGAATTAGTGAAATTAGTCTAAACGTACATGCGTGATGCCGTGACCAAGGGAAATAGGGACTTTTTATATCAGGATCATTGAATACGATCGTAATGTATGGAACAGCTGATTTTTGTTGCAAGATTTCAAGGTTGGTCTAGTGAAAGTTGCTCATTATGATGAGTATAATGACCCCTTTTCAGGTTTCAAGTAAATTTTCAATGACCATGTAAAGATTAAAAAAAAAAGAAAAATACCGTACTTAATACCAACCTTTTTATTATTATTTTAACGTACCCACGATACACTAGAAATTTCAGGAGGCAAAGTACCTAAAAAAATATTTTTTGGTCTTTTTCAGATATAACACATCTTGTAAGTGAAACGAAAACACAGCAAGCATTGTATCCTATATTAAGAAAACGCTACTCAACAGCAGACTCTCCTACTCCTAAAGAAGAAGGGAAACGTAAATAATAAACTTATATTCTTATTACATAAACTCACGCCTTTTTCCCATGGGGGTAGGCAGAAACTACAGAACGCCACTTGCTACGATCCTTACGTACTCCTTTCGCCTCATCTACGTTCATACATCATACATCATCATCATCATCATTCATCATCATTTGTTTGTTCATTCTTATTATACAGGATGTATTTATATCACTCCAATAAAAATATCGCTCGGGTGTGAG
The DNA here is from genome assembly GCA_949774945.1 of Hoplodrina ambigua. Taxonomy (NCBI): domain Eukaryota; kingdom Metazoa; phylum Arthropoda; class Insecta; order Lepidoptera; family Noctuidae; genus Hoplodrina; species Hoplodrina ambigua. The sequence continues at coordinate 12,274,489 of OX458967.1, forward strand.
AACACCTTTGTGGAGGTGCTCGTGGCTAAGTGATAACAGCCGCACGCGTCGATCCATCAGTTTAAACAACGCTTGCCGGGATTGGTTCGTGAATGAGTGACCATTTTTTTGCACAGTGACTCTTTCGTGCCTCGGAAAGCACGTTGAGCCGTTGGTCCCAGCTGTCATACGTTATGGAAGCCCAAAAGTCTGACAACCAGTCTTACCAAGGGGTATTGTATTACCCAGATACTGGGTTGTGGAGGTCAGATGGGCAGTCGCACCATGTAAAGTACTGGTATTCCAAAGTGTGCAAACGGGCGGAACCCTGTTCCTCTAAAACTGTGGTTTCCATTACAAAGACAATTATTGAAGTCCCGTCCGTTTGCACACCTTAGTACGGGACCATAAAAAAACATATTTCTTATGCTAATTGAATTTACAGGTTGTGTTTCAACAAGTATTGTGAATATAATGGCACGAGTTGATTTTGGTTCTCAAATCGAAGAAAAACAGTTAAAACGTACAGAAGGTAATCTTTGTATACTCTTATACATAGAGAATATACTTATACATACATGAAGAGATTGGTTGTTTGTTTGCGACTGTTGAGCATGAGGTCTTAAATTGGGTTCGATTCCCAGGTCGGGCAGTGTTATTGGGTTTTTCCATCAGAAATTTCTCAGTAACAGCCTCAGAGTCTGGATTTGTGCCCGGTAGATGGCAATAGGCTCGCAATTACATGGGACTTAAACATAACTGGCGAAATGCGGGTGTACTAATGAGTAGACCTTGGCCTAACCCTTCGAGGATTACAGGCGTAATATTATGCGTTATTAATTGTTCATGAATTCTATGTACCACCTAGTAGTTTCGACAAGTACTCGATGAAATCAGAGCTGGTAACTTTATTATTAAATAAAGGAATTGTAATAAATTATAACACTCGTTGTAATACCACAGAATCATAGAGAATTTATTAAGAAGGAGAAATACACCACAGAGCATGTAATACTATGAAAGATAAATTATGGAAAGGCGGGACATTTAAATAATAGTTCAACAAGAGCGACCAAGACTTATGCAGTTTATGACATTGATATTGTTTTTTTAGACACAGCGACAGAAATGACACCGTTAGAGGAGATATGTGTCATATCGACGGGCATCACACCTTCCTATCGCGAAATTGGAGAAAAAGAGGAAGTTTTTGTATCAGGTAAGGTCTTTCACCCCTGAATTCTCAAACGGCACTTAATTTATATTTTTAGTTTTCTTAGCTTTTTACCATTTATTATTATAATCATAATTACCAAAAAAATAATCAATAATCATTATTTATATTTTTTTTATTATTATTATTATATCATTAAGTACTTACAATAAAATTGTAAATGATCTCAATAAAGTTTTAAGTAACGTAATTTAGAGTTTCACACAAAACAATGTTTTTATATTTTTTTTAATTTTTAGTTAATTTATTACAATTTTGCTGTGCCCTAACAGGGCCCATACTTGTACTTTTAGCTTTAAGCCTTATGTAACATCTATAAACATGTTATGGTGTGCAAATAAATAAATATGAAATATGAAATTATAAGACGTTCCTAAGTGTATTTCTGTCGCTACAATACGCCTTAAAGTGTCAGAGATAGCATAAGACTTAAAAGGCGAAATAAAATTGAGTTACGTTTGAAAATTTTCTAAACTGCGTGCTTGCATCGTTTACTTTTTTTTTAACAAACAGTTTTAGGCGTTAATTTTCTTAGCTGAAAACCAACTTATAATTATCGAAAAATTACAACCGTAGTTAAATGATGCGCTGACACAGTGCCAAAATTCCGCCATGATATCTGTACAATACGCGCCACGAAAGATGAGACTTGACACACCACACAAACTTTATTATTTCGTAATAAATATTGTTAAGAATTTTAATCTAAATGTCATCGAAAAATCCCTGACCATCACAAATTATGGATAATTATTTCGTACATCCATACCTGCACAAGCTCCAAATTACTGACGCTTGTCAAGTCTCATCTTTCGTGGCGGGTATTGTGTTGGATACTTAGATACGATGTATCGTTTTTCCTAATAATATTTTAATATGGTATTTATGTTGTTAAAGAGTGTCTTCTAATGAATTCCGACGTTGAAAAGGAGAACTTAGCTGTCCAGACAAGGTCGTGTGCACCGGAGCTTGCACTTGGAGGTACTCTTTCTTTTCTTTCTTTATCGAGTGGGCAGTAAGGTCTTACAACCCAACCCGACATACCCTAGTGTCAGAGTTTCTAAACCGCCTCAAGGGCCTCCGACATGGTTTGAGTGGAACAGTAAGCCCAGGGTTCCTTCATCGATGATAGTGATGTCCAAGACAAAGTTTAGAAAGTATCTACATATGAATTGAAAAAGTCACATTGGTACTTGCCCGGATTGAACCCACAACCTCATGCATGAGAGGCGTGATGGCCCAGTGGTTAAGGCGCCCCTTAACCACTGGGCCATCACGACTTTAGGAGGTACATTCTTCATCTAGTTTATAATGTTAACCATATTATTTCTAATGAAAATTTGCGCAATTTCGTACACAAATACGTAAGTGAATAAGGATGATTTTTGCGTGGCCGGTAGCCACCTTCAGTCAAGCTAATCCAACGGAAGCTCTACAGTACCAACTTTTCTTTCAAATCACTGAAAAATGCTGCGTAAAAATAAAGGGCCTGTTGGTCTAGTGGTTAGCGGCCCTGACTGCTAAGCCGGAGGTCGTGGGTTCGATTCCCACCCAGGACAAACTTTGTGTGATGAGCATGATTGTTAGTTCTGTGTCTGGGTGTGATTTATCTATAATAAGCATGTATTTATAAATTATATAAGTATGTATATCAGTTGTCTGGTTACCATAACACAAGCTCTGGTTAGCTTGGGATCAGATAGCCGTGTGTGAGTTGTCCCAAGATATTTATAGATTTATAGATATTTATTTATTTTTATTTATAAAGTTATGAAGGTTCAATATCAATTTTATTTTTTTCATTTTCAGTCACAAAGTTATTATCTATATCGTCTAAACAGCTGACTAAGTTCATATCAAAGACGGTCAAACAAACACAGACGGACAAGAAATTCTCAGGTAAGGTTTTGACGGATGTAAAAATACACATAACGAAGCCGAAACATGAATATGGTCACGGCATGGCTCGGCATGCATGGTCACTTGATATAGCCATATAGGCCAGGGTACATAAGATCTCGCTTCGGCCCACAGGAGCGGTGTAGTAATCATACGTAAATGAACGCGAGTAAAACCGCTTGTGTGGCTAGTTAACAATATTTTCGCTAACATAATCAGACATGCTACCTTTTGGAAAGGGAAACTAGATTCAATTCCTTTTTTCTTGTAAATGACATTTAAAAATTCTTTTTAATGGCCTTATTGAAATAACATAACATAACATCACGCCTGTAATCCCCGAAGGGTTAGGCAGAGGTGTACCCATTAGTACACCCACATTTCGCCAGTTATGATGTTAGTCCCATGTAATAGGGGGCGAGTCTATTGCCATCAACCGGGCACAAATCCAGACTCCGAGGCTGCTACTGAGAAATGGAAAAACCCAATAACACTTTGCCCGACCTGGGAATCGAACCCAAGACCTCATGCACAGCAGTCGCGCTTGCGACCACTAGACCAACGAGGCAGTCAAATAGTCAAGTCGAGGCAGTGAAATAAATGATTAATTGACTTTTGTTTTGATTTAAAGGTTTAATGAACAAAGGTCTAAGAAGCGCTGTAGGTGTGGATTCAAAACTTCTAGGAAGTAATATGACTGTGGTTTCAAAGCCAACCACTGAAAGTATTGTTAGTAAACCTGACGAAGTTACTAACATCAACCCCTCCAAAGCTGTTTCTTGTGGTAAGTTAATGACATGCCGTTTCGTTGTAATACGACTCCATACCTTCCACCCAGAAACCTTCGAGCTGGTTATTTTATTTTGAACTTTATTCCGACCACGATAAAGTTCTTATTACATTTTTTTATTGTTAACAGTTTTTTTTTTTGTAGCCAGCTATGTATACAATTTTAAAAATCGAATTTAACCAAATTCTAATTTTCGTATAGATTTAAAACCTGGCAAATTTCTGATTGAAGTAACAACTTTACTTCATTCAGAATAAAGTCTAAAATAAAATAACTGGCTTACCTAAAGGTTAAACATGGACTAAAATTAGGGCTCGTTTAGTTAATGAGACGAATAAAGGTTTTTTTTATATTCTAATTTCTTCTTTACATCTGTTAAAGAGACCCTTTTTAATATAAAAACTAGGTCTCATTTGCATATTTTGTTATAAAAATTTAAGTCGCGGCTGTACTGGTACTGTAAATTAAGGGCTCTTGCTGCGGCACCGTAGCAGTGCGAGTCTCTTACTGCACACGGATAGTTGTTTTTTTTTCGTACAATTAACAAGTGACATTTGTCATCCTATCGTCGTGCGTGCGCGTTACGAGTGTCGCACGTCGTTCTCGATGCATCACCATCTACTGTATGAAGATAACCGTCCGTGTACAGTACGACTCCCGCACTACTCCCGTGTCATAGCAGGCAGGCTAAACGCTGACATTCAAGGCTTTCATTGTCTGACTTACAGGCTGACTTACATACAGGCTGACTTTATGATCTTTCAAGAGGCGAAAGTACTCATAAATATGAACAAAGTTTATCAGCAGACTTACTTTCAAATACTTATGAACAAAAAATCTGCTGTTCCTTTTTTTGTAAGGATCAGCAGTTTCTTTTTCCACATTACGTTTTATAATGTATAGGGGTTGTTTCTGTCTTCTAGTTTTTTCCTAACAGTGTGATCCCAGCTTTATAGATTATATGATAACCTAATGTCGCTATTCCACTTTTGTGTTTTAGTTATGTCCAACTTAAATACACAAAAAAATATTTCTGTCCCTTTTTTAACTGAATGTAGACTTTGATAGGTTAAAAAACTTATTACAATCTACTGGCCAAATATCCAAACTCCGCACCAAAACACCAAAAAAACTTAATTTCCCATTTTCATTTTTCAATTGTAAAATGTTTTTTTAAAAAGGCACAGATGCGAAGGCGCTCTTCTATTTCTCCAAATCTACTTCAGCAAGGGGATTGGAATCCTATTATGAGACAGGTAAAATTCAATATTATGTACTAGTTATAAAATTTAAAAAAATCTCTGTCTAAAAAGTAGTCTTTTTTAATCTACATCTATCTCTTTTCCTATCAGGGGTTTTTAAAGTGGGGGGTGCGCCACTCATGTCGGGCACGGAGCCCGACAAGGGGGTATGGACTACTAGTGTAGTTAAGGACCTTATTTACAGAACGAACGAGAAAAGCCAGAAATTTAAACATTATTGCCATTTATTTTAATGTTTTTTTTTTCTTACTGTGTAATATTTAATAGTGACCTAAAGTTTTTTTTTTCTTTGTAGTCAGGGGGCGTGTCATAAATGAGTTAAGAACCCCTGATCAGATTCTGTCTCCCTAAAGAGTATCACGAAGATCAAATATTTTCACACTTCATCAATATTGTAAATTATTACAGAGATTTTACTGAACAACTTGATCAAGAAAGCGTTGATTAGTAACTGCGGGCCTCCACCACTCTCTTCACCTTTCTCTGATAAATCGGAGACCAGCATCAGTAAGTAAACATAATTAATGTTAATTGACTGCGATCTAGTGGCCGCAAGCGCGACTGCTGTGTTCTTGGGTTCGATCCCAGGTCGGGTAAAGTGTTATTGGGTTTTTCCATCAGGAATTTCTCAGTAGCAGCCTCGGAGTTTGGTTTTGTGCCCGATTGATGGCAATAGACTCGCCGCCTATTACATGGGTCTAAAAACATAACTAGCGAAATGTGGGTGTACTAACGGGTACACCTCTGCCTAACCCTTCGGGGATTACAGGCGTGATGTTATGTTATGTTTGTATGTTATGACTGCGCATCTGACTTAGTCAAAGTATCTAGAGCACGTTTTTGTTGTTGTTGCTTTTTCGTGCGCTTTGGCAATCTTCTTGAACTTTCTCCGTCGTGGGGGTGACGGAGTGGCATGCCAGACTCATACCGGCTAAAACCACCGCAGTGTTCCACCTCTGCCTATGGCCGGGAGTCCGGGATTCGCATAAGCATTCACCGCTCCCCCGGCAGAGCCTCTATAATTCCAACATAAATAATACATTTTTAGGAAGCAGAAACACACAGATGAATACCAGCACCAGTTATACACACATCACATTGGACTCCAAGTCTGCAGGACCAACTGCGTCAGACGTCTGCAAACTGGTTGGCACTCTCAAGACAGATGCTGAGATACAGTACGTCGAACTACAAGAAAAAATAGGTTAGTTTATTTCTTCTTTGTTTTTTATCAACCAGTCGGCAGTTAAGCTTTCAGGCAGGCCTATTTTCTATTCAGCCAGTCTTTTCTGTAAAAATCTACCACAGTGACTCGTGTGAAGCTGTCTATCCCTAACATCGGTGTGATGACAGTTCATCTTTAGCTTGTTATTTTGTAACTAACTCGTACTCTCCCACTACTAGGCAAAGACCTCACTCCATTTCTTCGTTCTATCGAGTCTTTGCGCGTCGTGCCAATCCTTATGGAAGCCGACCAAGTCCTCTCGCCATCTCCTTCATAATATTCATTTTTAACTTACTTCAACTAAATTTACTGAGGAAAATATTTAAAGAATAGCACTGTAAAACACGACTTAATTTTCACTATTTATATCAGCCGAACAATATCCACAGAGGACACAGGCCTCCCCTAAAGGTAACCACAATGGCTGATCCTGCTCTGCCCGCATCCAACGTTTTCCTGTGACTTTTACCACATCAATCACGATTTATAAAAACCAAATCATATCGTGTTGAAGTCTTCTGTAAATGTTCCAATATAAAACAAAATGTGATGCATTTACGTCGGCTAATAACATCAGCTGTAAATAACTCTTCCTTAACGAATGTTCGTATAAAAACAGCTTGTTATACCAAAGCTAACCCTTGCACGCTATGTCATTTGACATGTCATAAATACGTGTTTTTGTGTAATCCATTTTGTTTGTCATTTAAGTGTGTCAAGGGGGATGTATGGGGTGCGGATTTGCAAGGACGTACGCGAATCTGATTTATGTATACAGGGTTCAATTTTGAGTAACAAGTCGTATAATGTTCATCTATTTATTATAGCACTAGCTTTCGCCCGCGGCTTTGCTCACGTTAATTTAGAATTTGCCAATCAATTCAGATTGTACTCGGCTTGAGTGCATGAGTGAACCCTTCATTTTCTGACACCCTAGTACTTTTTTTCTTGGGTAATCTTAAGTTGGTTGTAATAACCCCGAATTATCAATAATCGATTTCATGACACCCTAGTTGAAGCTGGTCCATCGACACTCAAAACTCACAAAATGTATGATGATGATGTACTTAATTTTAAACTTCGAACATGATTCGAAAGACATGTGGCGCCATCTATCACCAAAAGTAGGTTATTGTGATTTCCCTCGGGAACAGTACTTATTTTCGGGATAAAAGGTACCCTTTGTTCGTTCCTGTACACCTGGCAATGTATATGCAAAATTTCAGGATGATCGGTTCAGTGGCTTAGGCGTAAAATGGTAACAAACAAACAAACAAACTTACTTTCGCATTTATAATATTAGTGAGGATAGTGAGGATTAAAAAACAAGTTCAATATTTTATTGAATCAAGCTTTTATACTGGTTTTTCATGCAATGTGCATTATGTATTAAAGATTCCAGTTCAATCGAATACCGGTAGGTCAAATTAACTTGTAAGCTTTGATTAAGTTCCTATGGCCACTTTTCGTCTCCATCATCAGACCAGTTTTGTGACATTATTATATTTGATTGTGTTTTCATTCAAACTTAAGATTTACGCAAAAAAAAAACGAGTATTTTAATTATAATAACAATAGACGCGTTGTCTACATTAATTGTTCAAACTAAGGTGGTGCTCATTATGTTTTGAGAATGAAACACGCGAGACGTTTCCAAGACTTTATTTGGATCCGTCTAGAATCAAATAAAGCTATTGATCACTAGCAACGTACTGCGTAACGTAATTACTTTTTCTCGGACTCGTATAATTCTTACTTAGACATTTTTTTGTATACCCAGAATGATATATTTATTTTGGAGGCAATCGTGAGCAATATATCGAGCTCCCCGCAATGCTCTGTTGATAGATCGACTCAGTTTGATTTATAGTTTTTCTTCATAGACAGTGACATTCAATCAATAAAATGGAGGTCATTAACCGCCACATTAGACTCTAGTTTAGCGTCACTTTACCCTTAAACCCTGTCGTTTTGACACGTTGAGTTTTAGAAAAAGTTCGGTTTTGTAGACCGTTGTCTCGTGTCTTTCTTGCTTGTGTTACTTTGTATATAATTCTAGATTGCGTTATGTCATATATGAGTACTCTTTAATAAGTTCTTCATTAAATGATTTAGTTAGAAATGGAATGATAAAATGCAAAAAAATATAAGCTAAGATTTGTATAAAATGACATGCAGTGATAAAAATATTTATTTATTATTTTTTTAAAAAGCTAATAAAAAAATAGTATTTCGTATTTAGGCGTCAGGCTTTCACATCTCATAATATCAATTTTACCTGAACAATACAAATAAGCACAGACAATACAAAACCAATCAATCTGCCTATCCTTTCCCCAATTATGTTTGAGGTCGTTCCAGTCTAACCGGATGCAACAGAACACCAGTATTTTATATGGAATGACTGCCTATCTGATCCCCACAACCCAGTAACACTGGCTGTCAAACTTTCGAGCCTTTGATGACGCGTAAAAAAATATACAAAAGCCAATAAGTCACGCTAACATTAACTAAAGTGCAATTTAAAGCCTCTTGATCCCAAAAAGCTTATAAATACATACACGATTCCGTTTCGCCATACATTTTCCGCCCTTGCATTTTACAAGGGGTGTTCGGTGATTTTTCACGGCATTTATTCCGAAAGCCCTTTACAATTGTGTGTAATGATGTGAAAGCATTTCGCTTGTATGGGAAATAACAAGCTCATGCGACGCATATTTTTCATTTGTGTGGTAGTTAAATATACCTACGTACGATATTTAAGGCGCTGGCAAGTGTTAAATATTCTTTAGAGTTATGTACTGTTACAAATATGTTTTTTTTTTGGTATCAATTAAGCTTATGGCAGTGGCATATAAATTATTTATTTATTTTTACAACACAATTATTAGATTAGCCCAAATCAATAATTTGTTAAGAATAAGATTTTTTTTTTCCCAAACATGTGTGTATGCATACAGAATTAAAATAATACATGCATACAACATCTTAAATAAAAGTGATTAAAATTAGAAAAGTGATAAAAAATAGAATTGATTTAAAGTCAAATTTTCAAAATAGAAGTCTTTAAAAATACTATAAGTATTTTCAGAGAACAGGAAAATAAATCTATATCAGGTTGTTCCGGATAATGTTAATCTTAATGAAAATCTGAGCAGTTTAGGCGACCGTCGGATCATAATAATATGAACTAAAAATTTATGTTTCCAGCACCAAAGAGTGCTACAATGATGACGTCATTCTGCGGCCTCCCGGCGTCCATCCAAGTGCCAACAGCGTCGGCGTCATGTACAACAATGGATAAGGAAATTACCATGCATAAGTTTGGTCAGTACTATTTATTTATTTATTTTACTACTAGCGACCCTAGTGCCCGGCTTGGCATGGGTGCAATTTACAAGAAAAGAGATGGTTTTTTTTTTTTAATAATTCCTGTTTCAAGAACACAGCAAAAAATCGGTAGACCCGTTCTCAAGTGATCATCTTTCATGTATGCGGCAATTTATTTGTATTTATATAAGACTAGCTTTTGTCCGCGACTTTGTCTGCGTAGATTTCAGAATTAAGCAGAATTCCAAAGAAACCGTAATTTTTTTCGGAATTAGAAACCATTCTGGCGTGAGTAACAGACATCCATCCATTTAAACTTTCGTATTTATAATAGTAGTAAGATTTATGAATACACAGCTAATAAAATACTTGAGAAAAGAAAGATCATATAAAGCTACTAGAAATATAAGGATTTTTAACGCTATTTAAAAAACAATTACCTTTCGATCTTTCAAAGCATGCAAAGGCTTTAATGCGTTTTCGTAAATAGTTAGGGTAATTCAAGAGGAAGGTTTGCGTATCTACATTGCACCCTTGTAAAGCCGGTACAATTCGCTAACAATTTTCTAAATGAACATTAAAAACGTCAGGTACTAAATTTTCTTTACATTTCCAGACACGAATCAGTTCACCTGCAATTTGGTGGGCTTCGATATAGAAACTAATACGCACTACAAAACAGGTCCACGTAAGTTATACCGTGTACCAGGTATTTTTCTAATGTTAGTTTATAAAAAGTCGTAGATATTTATACATTACTTGCTTTTGCCAGCGACTTCGTCTGCGTAAATTTCGTTTATCGCGGACACAGACGAAGTCGCGGAAAAAATTACCCATGTCCTGTCATTTCAATTATTTAGTTAAAATCATGATTCGAAACGACACGTAGCGCCATCTATTATCATAAGAACGTTATTGTGTTTTCCTTCGGAAACTGTACTTTTTTTCGGGATTAAAGGTACCCTAAGTTCGTTCCTGTACACCTGGCAATGTATATGCAAAATTTCTGAATGATCGGTTCAGGGACTTAGGCGTAAAATGATAACAAACAAAATTACTTTCGCATTTATAATATCAGTTAGGATAGACAGTACATTATGAAACGAGTGATTTAAGTTTGTCATTACGGGCAAAGGCATATTGTAGCCCGAGCTAGTGTGTTAAATAATACATTAAGATTTTTCCATGACGTTTGATATCTCATGTTAAGTTGCCGCGTAGCAGTTTCGTAGCTAGCGTAGCGGATAAGCTACGCCGTAGCTGCTACGACGCGTTTATAGTATTAGAAGTCCTATTCTACTAATTAAAAACGTTCAGAATCTATTTGCTATCTCGTCTTAGTGACAATGAATGCCAAAAAAAGTAGGTAAATTGGAGGCATTTTTGAGACTAAGATTAGATTGCAATCGTTCCTAAAAGTTAGTATAATTATTTTGACATCTTCTCGTAGTTGTAGGTAAGTAGCAGTATTTATTATATATGAAAAAAAAAAACAATTGCTTAATCGTTAAATTAATCCGCGATATTCATATATTTTACTGATTAAGTTAATATGCTGATTAATACTCGCATATAATTATGATGTAATAATATGTTATGATAATGTTTAGGTATAAAATTACTATCATTAACTTCAATACCTCGAAATTATATTCATGGAAATAAGATTATTTCTTGAAAATAAGATTATCAAAGGAATTTTAAATGTATAAGACACCTTTTTAAAAAAATAGAAGAAGGAGAAGAAGATAGAAGAAGAATAAGGAGAAGAAAAAATTTCAACGACATTATGCTTATTTTGACAGTTATGGAGAATCTCGCGCAAACATCTACAGTACAGACTAAGCAGGAGACCGTTGCGGTAAACATTTGCAGAAACTGTTTGCATAAACCAAAGTCTAATCTGGAAGTACCAAGCAGTAAGTATCAATAATCATTATACTTTTTTATTAACCATCAAAGTTGATATATTATCCCTGGACCCGTATATTTTTCTAGGATATAAAGTGCTATTCCAGACCAATCTATCAGTGTACCAAATTCTATCCAGATTCGTTCGAAGATAATGTCATTTCATCCCGTTGCCATGGAGATAGAATAACAAAAATATCAGAAATACAATGTGTTATAAAAATATCCCAAAACCTGAAACTAGTTTGTTTAGAATCGGCAGCAAAATCGAATACAATAATTTTTAATATAGATTTCTTTTTTCAAAAATTAATTATTTGTCATGTCGTATCTAATACTGACTGCCTCGTTGGTCTAGTGGTCGCAAGCGCGACTGCTGTGCATGAGGTCTTGGGTTCGATTCCCAGGTCGGGCAAAGTGTTATTGGGTTTTTCCATCAGGAATTTTTCAGTAGCAGCCTCGGAGTCTGGATTTGTGCCCGGTTGATGGCAATAGGCTCGCCCCCTATTACATGGGACTAACAAAACATAACTGGCGAAATGTGGGTGTACTAATGGGTACACCTCTGCCTAACCCTTCGGGGATTACAGGCGTGATGTTATGTATCTAATACTTTTTAACGACGCTGTACACTACTGTCCAATGCCGTATCACGTTTGACAGCGGCGCGACAACAACATTTACAAATATCTTTTACTATAATTTATTAAATAAATAATCATACGTCATATCAACTTATTAAAATAAAAAATCGGTTAGGGTGTCCGAGGTTTTGGGTAATTTCATTAACACATTGTAGAAAACTAATTGAAATATTCTTAAATGTTTAATGCATTAAAATATCAAACATACATAACATCACGCCTGTAATCCCCGAAGGGTTAGGCAGAGGTGTACCCATTAGTACACCCACATTGCGCCAGTTATGTTTTTAGTCCCTTAAAATAGGGGGCGAGCCTATTGCCATCAACCGGGCACAAATCCAGACTCCGAAGCTGCTACTGAGAAATTCCTGATGGAAAAACCCAATAACAATCTCCCCGACCTGAGAATCGAACCCAAGACCTCATGCTCAGCAGTCGCGCTTGCGAGCACTAGACCAACGAGGCAGGCAAAATATCAAGTACCATATAATTATAGCTCGATGCATTGTCCTAGATGTCACCAATCCGTTGCTGTCCCTGTCTCGTCTGATCGGTAAAAAGAGGACAGAGTCTACCATCAATTCGGCGAGTGTCAACAAATGGCTAAGTGAATATTCTTCTATGGAAACAGGTTTGTATTAATTTATTTCTTAACAAGCTACTGCCCGCGACTTCGTACGCGTCAAAAGCCTATTTAATCTTGTTGCTCCACACAAACTTTGGACCCACGTTTCATACCCTTAAAGGGTGAAATTAGGGAAATCCTTTCTTAGCGCATGCCTACGTCATTATAAGTATCTGCGAGCCAATTTTAGAGCAATCCGTTCAGCTGTGTATTGATAGATCAGTCAGTCAGTAAGGGCGCTTTCAAATAAGACGGTTTTTAAATTGAAAGCGCCCTAACGATTGCCTTAAATATATAAGAAATACTAATTTGCCTAAGTATATAACTTGGTGATTTATAAGTAACAAGCATCAAAACGCGGTGATGTAAAGTTTTAAATACATTATTGTTAGTTATTTTCTTAAGTCTATGTTAGTAATAAGTTTAAACTATTCTATGAAATTGGATTTTGATAATAAATTCTAGGGATTTATTAAAAAAATAAAATGGAAATATACGAATTTAATCAGAATTTGTTCCTTCTTAAATTATGGGTAGTACAGCGGCAGCAAGCCTCTTTATCTAAATCTGAAATACGGTTTTGACCTTTGAACGGTTTTTGAAGGTTTTCAAGTCCAGTTCTGTGTTGTATAATTTCGGTTCGCTTTGCTATAATCACTTAGAATACGTCATAAATACCATTGTTCCTTTCTTAAGCTGTACTTTTGGCAATGTATGTTTTTCTAAATTATCATCATAAAATACCATAAGTACGGAGTTTCTTTCCCTTTTTTCTTCATATGAAAGTACCATTTAGAAGACATAATATTAGGATGGTCAAATAGAAATAAATAATTTGACTTTGACCTTTGACTTGTGCCTTTTTGCCCATCTTCCAATTTCTTGAGTCTGTTGCAAGACGTCTTCTTCGTTATTTCAATATTGAACTCGCTTGTAGCAATATCATTTCACACAATCCTGGCATTATTTCAAGGTGGCTTGTTTTTTGATATTTAAATATAATATTTACTTATTAATCTTTACCGTCACAACCCAATGAGATAGCAAATGACGAACAATCGTCACGATACAGTAGTAACAAAGCCTAAGGGCGCTTGTTCACGAGACGGTTTTTACCCGGCACGGCTCCGCGCCAGCCCAGTACCAAGTTAGATGGCAAACCGGCTAGCGTACGCCCTCTTTCGTTCAAACGTCATCGTTTTAACCCCACACCCTAGTCGAATCAAGTTCAGGTTCAGTGGTAATTAGTCCATTGTCGTACAAAACAAATAAAATTGCAAAAATAATGGTCTAGTCGAACAGAGACAGTATTGGATTTATCCAATTTTAGCTGAAAAACAAGATTTTGGTGTTTTGGCTCAGCGGCAATCGAGAAAGTGTGAGCGATTTGCGGCCTATTTTCAATTGAAAAAAGAATCGTTTGAAAAAAATAATGCGTTTTAACACTAAACTGAAACGAGAAGATACTATTTAATGGACAGCATACCTATGTCCAAATGAATGATATGCTGTAACTTTAAGGTAAGAAAAAAATATGTTTGCATTTATTTTTTTCTCCTCAGGTCCACATCTATTGAAGTATCGAAATTCTTACAAAACGAATTCCAGACATGGTACGTTTTACGTTTGTTTTTGTATTGATTGCGTAGTTTGACCACACGGCCAGTACGTAGGTTCATTCTCAGCGATAAGCTGACATTGACTGTCTAAGGGCGCTAACAGACCCACGACACTTGATCGACGACGAGCGCTGCGGCGTATTCGCCTTGCTGACTACCGTGGACGACGCCGCCGCTGTTAGGCGACGACGCCGCCGCTGTTAAGCGACGACGTCGCCCAGTTGTGTCGTTGCAGTAAGTCCGCGCAGTCGGCAACAAATAATCTAGAATACGCACGTAAATTACAAGTAAAATGAGTGACGACGAAATAAGAAATAGCATACGACAATAATTAATTAATTCATAATTAATAATTATTAATTTAATATAGAATACGTCTGGTCTCCGAGACTATTTGACAACTACTACACATGCCACACTTAAGCGACTGCGTCGCCGCCGCTAGGCGACGTCGTTGTCCACGGTCGTCAGCAAGGCGACTACGCCACAGCGCTGGTCGTCAATCGAGAGTTGTTGGTCTGTAAGCGTCTGGTATTAGATGCTCTTGAACACATCTCTATAATCTTTCAGATATAAATGATGACCGGACGTAAACCCGGTTTAGTCTGTAGCTCCGACAAAAAACGGTTTCGTCAACAAAGGCTCTAACGAAAGCCACATTAGTTTTTAAATGCTGCTGCAAGTATATGTAATTTATTTTTTTGCAGCTTTGAAGTCGCTTATGCCTCCTGATGGACAAAATCAATTAAGAAAACCCCACACGTTTTCCTTGAAATCAGATATTATTGATAGTTCAGTTGTTATGCAATGCCATGAAGGTTAGTACCTCATTACTTGTAATCGTTTTCTTATTAGAGGAGCTCGTGGCTAAGTAATAACAGCCGCGCGGGTCGATCCGTCAGGTTAAGCTACGCTTGCCGGGGTTGGTCCGTGGATGGGTGACCGTGGTTACACACCGAGACTCCTCCGTGCCTCGGAAAGCACGTTAAGCCGTTGGTCCCGGCTGTCATACGTGGATCTTTGACAGTCGTTACAGGTCGTCAGAAGCCCGAAATTCTGACAACCAGTCTTACCTAGGGGTATCATATTACCCAGTTACTGGGTTGTGGAGGTCAGATAGGCAGTCGCTCCATGTAAAATACTGGTATTCAGCTGCATCCGGTGAGACTGGAAGCCGACCCCAACATAGTTGGGAAAAGGCTAGGCAGATGATGATGTTTTCTTATTTTAGGAGTACCTTCATACTCTTGACAATCAGCCTGCTACCACTCGTTATTTATAAGAAAAATATTTTCACCCCAATTTGAATTAAGCCTGGTATTTTTAAAGGTTCCATGCCCCAAAGATGCCAAACGGAATCCTATTGCTAGTCCGTCTGTCTGTCCGTCCGACCGTCCGTTTGTCACAAGGCTGTATTTTCTGAACCGTAATAGAATAGATATTCGAAATTTTCACAGAGCGCGTTGTACTGCATGGCGGGCAGGACAACAATTAATTCATGTTAAATAAACTTAAACATTTAAGGGGACCTTGCGAGTCTTGGCCCGTTTTTTGAGACAGAAGTGAACCATTTATAATTATTTTTTATTTTATTTTCTTACAGATTTCCCAGCATTAAATTTGTCGAGAGATAGTCTTGCAGACGTTTTACCCGTTAACAAAACAAAGGACGTTCACACAAGGAAATCGGACACCGATCTCACTTTGAATAGAGTTATGGTCGACCGATTTACATCAGGTACATTCAAAACTAAAGGTAACACAGTAATTAATAAATAAGTTTTACTAAAAATCAATGAGGATTTTCCAATTTTAGATGACTATGTAACCAAAGATGTCAAAGAATCTATGCTTCAAGCTTGCCCAGAGATTCGCGATACAGGTATATTGATGCCTTACAATAAATTTGTTTTGTCAACTGTACAAAAAGTCATCCTAGTTAATTTCTCCCTAGACTCTCCATGTCAGTTCAACAAGGGGTCCAAATTGAGTATCCTTGTAAAGCTGGACAGTTTTAATAAAAGTAAATGTGTGATATCGATAAACTTTACGAAATCGAAGTGTATGGAATAGGTAGGCGGCTTTTATGTTATTTTCTTTGAAGAGTATTGTGGATTTAATATATTATTTGTAGCATTATCACGTGCAAATGGTTTTCTGGGCGATCTGTTTGCATAAAGTCAAAGTCAAGTATTTCAATCAGACCATTAAAAGTAAGGAGAAAATAAAGAAAATATAATATTGAATTTAGATAGGTAATCATAATAATAGCAATATTGCTCCATTGTTTTGTAAATTAAATAGCTTCGGTATGAATATTAAATTCCGAAGTAATTTTGTTGGTTTTGAATAAAAATTGAAATGTTGTTGTGGCATAGTAATGATTAATAGATATTGAAAGTTTGCCTTGAATTGGCTTGACGTAATTGGTTAAATTATTGAGTAAGTCTGTGTTAGTTATTTGGCGCAGCTATGGAGCACACGATTTATTTTTATACTAGCTTTTGCCCGCGACTACCACAGCGTGAATTTCGGTTAAAATCATGATTCGAAACGACATGTGGCGCCATCTATGATCATAAGAACGTTATTGTGATTTCTCTCGGGAACAGCAATTTTTTTCGGGATGAAAGGTACCCTATGTTGGTTCCTGTACACCTGGCAATGTATATGCAAAATTTCAGGATGATCGGTTCAATGGCTTAGGCGTAAATTGGTAACAAACAAACTTACTTTCGCATTTATAATATTAGTTAGGATTTGTTTGATCTAAGACAATCATTCTTCTTCTACTTTTTTTATCAGTGCAAAGATTTATTTTGACGAAAATGGATTGTCAGAAAACTATTTGCATCTTATAATGTTACTCGTTGTTCTATGGTAATTGTTTATGTCTTGGGTTTAGGAACGGAGTCGGCGCAGGCGCACACTAAGAAGTCTGCGTGTGTGTTGACCACTCAGTGCGTTTTACCGACAGCTCCGTCGTGCAGCATAAATGTTACTACACGGAAAAGAAGTCCTGGTAAGTCTTAAACCTGATTTAGACGAGAAATATCGTGCAATTTTCCGTACATGGCGGGTCCGCGTGGCTTTCGTATCATAAGTGATCGATCATTGACGGTTATGTACGGCAAATTGCACTATATTTTCGGCATCGACTAAATCAGCCTAATGCCTGCATGTTGTTCCCATCATTACGATACTTTTCGATTTTACATAAATATTATTCTTTGAAAAATTTAAAGAAATCACTTTAATTTAAGCAATTTACAGACATTTTTGAATTGTCAAGGAGTCGGTCCAAAACGTAGGTAGGTCTCTATGGAAAAGAACGAGCCAAAAACTCCCAAGGACAAACGTTTCAATTAAGTTAAAAAAAAACCCTGGTTACATATTCTTGTTATGCCCAACCTGTAAGGTTCTTAATGTTTTTTACAGATTGTGTGTTTGTGTACGGAGAGCCTCGTTGTGTGGTCCACAATGACTGGGCAGACGCTGCAGTCCAGCCTGATCTACAACCCGATATGGGTAAAGTAAACTGCAAAAATTGACCTATTTATATAGGATAGGATTACATTTAAATTAGATCCACTCTTTTAAACCAAAAGAAGGTGTAAATACTCAAAACTTACAGAGACAACTTATGTCAAAATGGCATGCACTATAATATTTCTAACCCGTCAACTATACCGTAGCAATGACGCCAACACGTAGGTTTTATCGTAGCTAAGACTGCATCACGTTAGCTACGCCGTAGCATCGCGCCTTTACGTCAGCTATACCGTAGCATGGGGTAATCACGTCAGCTACGCCGTAGCATGGCGCAATCATGTCAGCTACACCGTAGCATGGCGCAATCATGTCAGCTACGCCGTAGAAATGTCACCATCAGCTTAAGGTAGCATTCCGATTCCGACCCTGGACCCTGGAACCCTAAACAACGCAAGCGACCACAGGTCGCGCAACGCAGTCGGCTTACGTTGTTTAGGGTTCCATATAAATTCATACTAAGCAGTGAGTCGCGCGACCTGGTCGTTGCCCCCTGTTGCGGTCGTCGGTCGCGGTTGCCAACATCGAAATGCAACCTTTAGACGTAACTAAAGAAAACCAACACAGAAACCTAACATGTTAAAATTGTTTTGTGGGACGTTTTTTATATCAGTGTTTTATTTACCTACGCCTGACAACTACTTAATTTATCATCACAATTCCTTAGCCGTATAGTTACCATATTCAAAACAATCAGACGAGACCAAACAAACAAGCCCTAACAAAGTAAGTTATACGAAAACTAAAAGTTGAAACAAAAGAATAAATCACTCAATCGAATCACTTTGCTAATGTAACGAACACAGCATTGTCTACAACTGGCGTAATTCAATTTCAGAAGTGAATTCGAGAAAGGAGTGTCTAACTCACTCCGTGGGGCAGCTGACATCTCACTGTAGCTTACGAGACCAGAACCAGATAAACCCTAGCGTGCTCATCAGGGAAGTACTCTCGCCAAAAGGTAAAAATAAACTTGATTTTTTGACTTGTTATTTGCATAACAAAGTGAAGCAGTTTTGTGTATGTTTTCTGTTATGGGTTTCTTATGGTAATAAGTCGAATGGTATTCACTTTCATGTTGTTTCGCGTTTTTCTTTCAACGAAATATTATGTTATTTATTTTAGTAGCTCTTATGAATTTTTCGATTGGATAAAAGTATAATCGATTTTTTTGTTCACTCCTAAGATGACCCTCTGAACGAAGTCCTTATTAATGCCACAGATAATATAATTTATGTTAATGCTTTGCTAGCAGCTTTTTCTATAATTAGGATCGACTTTTCAAATGTTAGATTTATTTTTCTGAAAAATATAAAGTCAATTTGACATCTCTCGTATAGGAAATATGTCAAACCGCATTATCTATTCTACAGATTAAAAACAGATTGAAAAATCAGTCCTTAGCAACCAGCTGTCAGAATTTCATCATATAACAAAATTGACAGTTATTTGTTGATAAGAAAAAGCGCAAAGAAGCAAAAATCTCTCTTTACATTGTGCCTATCTCCTTTTGCTTAACCAAAGGTTATAAAATAAGGGAACATAAGGTTTGTGGTAGGATGCCAGCCTCAAAACGTATGTGATTTGCCCTTTATCATCGGGAAAGTGGCCTGAAATACGCCCTCAGATACTTAAGCGCTGATTTATTAACCATTGGCAAGAGAGCTACAACATTGGCAAGGAATCAACGGCTTCCTCTGTGTTAACAAGGAAACGAAGACGGTCATAAAATATTTAGAATAGATGCTGGCACTAAAAATCTTGTTTATTTTATTTTTTGTACGGAATAATAAGAATACGTAACCGTAGAAACTATCGGATATCCGAAACAAAAATCTATCCGAAACCGTAACCGAATTCGATGTAAAACTTTCGGATAAGGGCGGTTTCGATTAATGAAACACATTGTGACAGGTTTTCGCCACTACACACTAGCCGCGAGCGTCCACTGGATATTTTTCATAATTCTACACATTACACTACACACACACACACACTATTACTGATTAATATTAGTCAGTCATACATTATTTTGTGTTTTTATTTTAAAATCCCTAAAAATGAAACTATTCGAAGATATTGGAAAATCCGATATAATTTCATATTCGTAGGTAATAGTATCTGAAGCCGGAAAATATTATTATTTGTAGCATCCCTGGTAGGTATCTATGTACGGAAAAAATCTTTATTGATAATAATCTAATTTAATACCTTATTTAGATACTTTATTAATCATATTCATTTAATTTATTTCTAATAAAAATTACAATTAATCATCCATAGACTTTTTTTAATACCGCACGAATTCTTGTATCAAGTATCTAAATTAAGTACTTACAAAACATAAAATAAGATACCATAAATGGCAAGATACAAATTGAATTACTTTTTTCAAGTCAAGGCGATTGTGCTGGGGTTATAAACAAAGAATATTTTAGTTTCTACGAAATATTTTGAATTCGACAAAATATTTTAGTTATTATAGTCTAAGAATTCATCATCTGCCTAGCCTTTTCCCAACTATGTTGGGGTCGGCTTCCAGTCTAACCGGATGCAGCTGAATACCAGTATTTTACATGGAGCGACTGCCTATCTGACCTCCACAACCCAGTAACTGGGTAAGATGATACCCCTAGGTAAGACTAGTTGTCAGACTTTCGGGCTTCTGACGACCCGTAACGACTGTCAAAGATCCACGTATGACCGCCGGGACCAACGGCTTAACGTGCTTTCCGAGGCACGGAGGAGTCTGTGTGTAAAGATGGTCACCCATCCACGGACCAACCCCGGCAAGCGTAGCTTAACCTGACGGATCGACCCGTGCGGCTGTTATTACTTAGCCACGAGCTCCTCCTCGAGCTATTATAGTCTAAGAATTATTGTACTAAATTACTGTTTGGCCGTCTGTTTGTCTGTTTAGTGTACAAGGCGCTGTATGAGACCACAAAACTTGTGGTGTGCAAAGACGCTAAGCAAATGCCTGCTAAGACTGTTACTATGCTCCCCACCCAGATGGATGCAGGTCAGTAATCTTTAACATAGCTTTATATCTATAATTCGAAATTCGACTTTTAATTCTATTCGGTAACTTGAAAGATAAAGGGTTACCAAGTTTAAACAAAAAAAAAAGATAGTGAGTTGGTGTAAGAATGAACGAAATTGAATGAACCTAAATACTGTACTTAACTTGGTATTAAACCATTTTTATCATTCGTTCTTAACGTAAAATCGTTCACTACCCCAACACTATTAGTTGTAGTATGGTAACATTATTTTTCTTTGAACTGTCAAATTACTGAATAGAATTCGAAATATAGGTACGACACGAGCGAGGCCGGATTATCCAACAGCAGTGTAGGCAATTGCCTAAAGAGGATTTAGAGCTCCTATGCAGAGAGCATAGGGGCTCCAAGTCCTCTAATGAGGTGTTACAACTAAGTGCAACGCTTGAGACGGAGCCCATCAAAACTTACCAATTCTTCTTTGCAGAAGCTACGGCTTCTTCGAATCGGTCAAACGATTATAAAATTTAAATTGTTGAAATTGTTGCTATTTTGTTAAAACTATTAAACTATTAGTGGTTGCAAAGTGCGACTGCTGAGCATGAGGTCTGGGGTTCGAGTTCCAGGTCGGGCATAGTATTATTGGGTTTTTCCATTAGGAATTTCTCAGCAGCAGCCTGCCAGTGCCCGGTTGATAGCAATAGGCTCGCCCCCTATTACCTACATGGGACTTAAACATAACACCTCTACCTAACCCTTAGCGGATGATAGGCGTGATGTTATGTGAAAAGTATGTTATCATTATCTACGTAGATAGGTAGGTACTTGTAATGATTGCGTAGTATTGACACCATAAATTAACCAAAAATTCCAAGAACCACCTCCATTAAAAAACAACCCTGGTTTTAGTAGTATCAGTAAAATTAGATTTTTAATTACTCTGAAATCAATAAATATAAAATCAATTGAGTTGAAAATAGGTTACGTTACAGTTTACTGTTGCCATACAAAATCTATGGCGAATCGTGTTTTGACAGCTTATAAAAAGTATGTCTATTGACTTGACTGGTGCTTGTCAAGTACCTAATTATAATCAGAAACTGGAAATCACACGCCACGTTTTTGATTACCTACTTACCCTAATTTACCTGACATTTCATTGAAATATCTCAAGAATATTTGGCTGAATAATTACTAATCTTGTCTTTGTATAGATAATCTATTTAATCAGTATTTTCATATACAGCGCGTAGGTGTTACTGGAATACCTCATCAGAACTAATTATCATTCGGGTAGAGAGAAACATTCTGTTAGCAAAATTACATGTACAGTCAGCAAAAGAGATATAGAATATGCAGGGTTGTTTTTAAGGTGGTAAGATCATCAAATGAGTCCTTCCGCCCTGGGTGGGGCGGAAGGGACTGTCAGACTTTTACTGACTAAAAAACCATCCTGTTCCTTCTGTTGCCCTTTACGTTCCGGGGCCACGGTATCCTGTTAAGACGCACCTCAACCCCGGTCTTCAGATATAGTTAAAGTTTTCTTAGAAACTGATGGATGTTTTCAATAAACTAAACAAGTAGATAATGGTGCAGATTCCCTTGTTCACAAACTACTTAGACTGAATTTATAGAATTGACATCTCTTACTAACGTACAGCGAAAGGAAAGGACGGTGACATTGCGTGACATTAAAGAACTAAGTTAGAGATGTCAAATTAGTTTTGAATTGAACTTCTCCGTATTTTTAATCCACTCGTTTTAAGATGCCAACTATAACTGTATGGATGTGTCAGATTGACTAAATTTGACAGCTCTTATTTACTTTATTCTCTTTCTTATTTTATTGGACAGAAAAAGATGGAAATAGTCTAATTTTAGTTTAGTTTGTGACCAAGGGAATCGGCACCAATAAACTGTTTATTCATTAAGTTAATTTTCAATCAAAGACATCCATCGGTTTCTAAGAAAACTTTAACTATATCTGACGAGCCTGCATACCTATCTCTTTTGTTGAGTTTACAGTAGGTTTCGTCGTATAATAATTAATTTATCTCTCGATATAACTTTCATTTTAATTCGGTTTGATTAAGGTTGACATTAAGGGTTGCCAACGAGTGGGTCTCGTCCTCAATGCTTGGTGTTTATTAATTCAATGAGCACCAGGAAATGTCAAGCAAAGACTTTCACTTGATAAAAGGTTGGCGTTCCGAATGATGGCACTCTGTTAGGGAAAGTTTTTGAAACAATACTGGGTATTGAAGTGGGTAATTGACCTCCATTAACCAATAATTCCCAAACGGAATTTACCAAAAAAAAATGTATTTTAGCACTCGTTGAAAGGTATTATAGAAAAAAACTAAAATAAAAAAAAACATTATTGTGTGCCCCACAGCTGCGCCAAACAGGCCCAGTTCAGCATAAAATGTTAGACCACTTGTGCCTGCCTGCGTTGTGACTTGCTTTGAAATCCATAAAATAGTTAGTCAATGAATGACGTCACATCCATTCTAAAGTCTAAGGGAGTCGCGTTTTGACAGGTCATAGAAAAGTACGGCTAAAGACAACTGTGACGTCACTAGTACCGAGTCAATTGACTAACTATTTATTAAATTGAAAGCAAATAAATCAAGTTCACAGTTAATTGAAAATTAATCGGGTTTTTGGGGCTAAAATAAAGTGTAATGTTTTGGAATTATTGGTTAATCGCGTGAACATGTCAACTAATCAATTTATCCACAAAAAACCGGGTATTATATTCTTTTTTTTTTGTCGAATGTTTCGTCTAGGAGTGGAAGCCGCAATGGCGGACATGCCAACTGTACAGTCAGCCAGTATCTTGACATCAGATCCAGTGTTGCTCCTCCAATCACGGTGTCACTGCCGCCGCAACCTTAACAAAGACGCTATTGATTGCAGTGGGTATTAGAATTTTACGTACATACCGGATAAAACGGAGGGAATAGAGAGGCAGGTTATAGGGCAAGGGATACATAGGCGGATCCAGGGGGAAGGGGGGGTAATAACTATTTTCTTTTAATTAGAATTATTGTTGTAATCGAAACGGAGCCTGTCCTGACTAGACCTTTTTATATGACCCCTCCCAGACTTGGCTTCCTCGAAGGCTGGATCCGCTCTTGGAGGTAATTTGAAACGTAACTTTAATAGGGATTTTAACGTTAAACTAATAAATAAAGTTTGTCGCCAACATAGAGACTAATTCGTTAATTATAATTCAGTAAAAACAGTAGTCATATTTGCCAACAAAATCTCTTTTAAAGTTTCGTTCCGATTCACCCCTGCCTTTCCATTCATCCCGTTTTACGGTAATCTACGAGTGAAAACCTCGTAACTGCCTTAAACGAAAATTTAGGAAGGAAAAAATTTTTGTATTGGCCTTTGATTTTTGATAAACTCGCTTTTGCCACATAAATGTCGATTATCGCGGACGCAGACGAAGTCGCCTTGGGTTTCAAATTTACTCCGTATCCGTACAGTTATGAATAACCTCTTTATAAACGTCAATAAACTTTTCTATTTTATTTTCTTTCCAATGCCAGTTCGACGTTTTCACACGTAGGTAATATTATTAAAAAGTAAGATAGGTGTCTTATGGCTCCGCGCAAACGGGCCATCGACCACAGCCATCGATGGATGTCGCGCGCCACGTCCTTTGGTACCGCACAAACGAAGGTGGTCGGTGGCTGCCACGAGTGACATGTCGATGACATCCGAGTCGCAAGTGGCCGCCATCGGTGGCGGGGCGCTGACACTAAGAGTTAATACATACTGGGCGCTCGGCATTGTGTTGAGCGCGCATTGGTCGCGTACACACACCGCGCTTAGTACGGCGTTTAGCTCGATCTTTGCTCGAACTCCATTTTCGAAAAGTGCGTCCTCTCTACACAAAAGCGCGCGTTCGAATGTACAACAAAATAGCCGCTCATGTAAGTATCTCAAAGCTCGCAGCTGACTTCCGAGCAATGCGCGTTCCGCGTTCTAACGAAAAAATGTAAACGCGCGATTGACGAGCGCTTGACCAGCAGCGCGTGCTTGCATGAATTCAATTGAATTGACTTCAATAGAATTCGAGGTTCTCAAAATGCGCGTTAGCAAAGCGCGCGTTTTAAAACGCCCAATTTGTACCCGCTTTGAGTCGCGAGCTGCCACCACTCGCCACACGAATGCGGCAATTCCATAAAAAACGTATTAAAAATCATATAAACAACTTGATACCAGCCACTGGTGACTGTGACCGGTGGCCCGTTTGAGCTGAGACTAAATTTAATTATGTTTACTAAAAAAGTCATGATCGAATTTCAGGCTGTGCCATGCAGCAGGCTAAGAAAAACGTGGAATGCTTCACGGTTTCCGAAGAAACCAATAAAGAAAGTAACGAAGGTAATTTTTAACAGTTTTATGTGCTTTCCAAGGCACGGGCGTGTCACATCGCTAACTCCGGGCTAATACTGGGAAACTCCTAATGAAAAAACCCAATAACACTTTGCCCAACCTTTGATTCGAATCCAGGAATCAGTTGCATTTACTACCACGACACCACCAACACTGTCAGTATTATATAGATAACCCATCCCGGGTTATCTATATAATACTGACAGTGTAAAGCTGAAATGTAGGTAACCTAACATCACGCCTGTAATCCCCGAAGGGTTAGGCAGAGGTGTAGCCATTAGTACCGACACCCACACTTCGCCTGTTATGTTTTTTTTACATCCCATGTAATAGGGGACGAGCCTATTGCTATCAAGCGGGCACAAATCCAGACTCCGAGGCTGCTACTGAGAAATTCCTGATGGAAAAACCCAATAACAATTTGCCCGACCTGGGAAATGTAGGTACAGTCAACAAGAAATAGGTATGATAGGTCGTCAGATATAAGTAGTTGAAGTTTTCTTAGATACCGATAGATGTTTTTAAATGTAATTTAATTTAAAAAGTAGATAATGGTGCCGATTCCCTTGGTCACAAACTAAACTAAAATTAGACTATTTCCATCTTTTTCTGTCCTATAAAATATGAAAGTGACTAATGTAAATAAGAGCTGTCAAATTTAGTCCATCTGACACATCCATACAGTTATAGTTGACATCTTAAAACGTGTGGATTAAAAATACGGAGAAGTTCAAGGCAAAACTAATTTGACATCTCTAACTTAGTTCTTTAATGTCACGGAATGTCACCGTCCTTTCCTTTCGCTGTATGTTAGTAAGAGATGTCAATTCTCTAAATTTAGTCTAGTTTGTGAACAAGGGAATCGGCACCAATAAACAATTCATTCATTAAGTTTCAATCGAAGACATCCAGCATTTCTAAGAAAACTTCAACTATATCTGACGATCCTGGATACTTATCTCTTTCTATGACATAGAAACATGATGATGACATAGAAAAATAGACTGATTAATATTTTTTTATTGTTCCAGAATGTTGTGAAGACTGTATGAAAAGACACCTGGTCACATCGTGTCGTTATTACAGCAACTTGCTTACAAAACAGCTGGGTCGCGTCAAACACAATTGTAAGCTTTTCAGAAACAAAAGAGGTTATTTCACTTGAGTATCGATAAGATAAAAAAAAGATGACAGCTTGCGAGCGGCACGGTGGCAGGCACAATACGCGCAACGAAAGATGAGACACTAACAAACTTCATTATTTCGTAATAAATATTTGTTAAGAATTTTAATCGAAATGTCATCGAAAAGTGCCAAAATATGGATAACTATTTCGTACCTGCGCAAGCTCCCCACTACTGACGCTTGTCAAGTCTCATCTTTCCTGGCGATTTTTGGAGACGATTCCAGCTGGGCTGTTGTCGTGTCGAAGCGGTGCTGGTTTAAATGAGCAATTACCATTACTTGTATCATTGGGTGATACTTATTGTTGCTTGAATAAATCATAGATGACATCACCAATCAAATGACGTACTTTCTAAGACCTGTCAAAACGATTCTCCCATAGATTTTTTATGGCAAAGACAACTGTGACGTCACTTTTGTACCGACTCAATTGACTTCATTCATTTGAAAGCAATTAAAAATCTAATTTGACACTTAAGTATTTAAAAATTAATCGGGTTTTCAGGGCTATAAGAAAGTGTTTATTCAGAGAAGTTAGGCGCTTTGCACACAGACCAACTATTGCAGCAACTGGCAACTACCTAGCTGGCAACTCGCTGTTTACATACATTTCAATTGGACTGCGCACACAGAGCAACTCCAGTTTCGAGTTGCGGCAATCGTCAACAGTTTTCAGTTGCTGCAATCGATGACTAAGTTAGTTGCTAGTTGCCGCAAACAAACATCGCAACGTTATATAAAACAAATGTGAAATTTTTCAGTGACGAAACACCTGGCGCCTATGGAGAGCGAACAACCTTGTGAACCCCTGACCACAGAAGTTTGTACCATGAAACCCAGCGGTCGCAACGCGTCTGCAAGCCAGACACTCAGACATCATAGCCCTTATTTCCATACAGCAGAGCATTTGTCTGGTACGCTTTCCCCAGCAACAAGCTTAACAAATATTTGTAAATACGATAAGGCCCATTTGAAGTCAGTGTATTATATGCTATCGGCCATCGAGGGAAGGTTGAGGAGGCTGAAGTTGAGTGCACCGAGTACGTATTGTCAATAGATGTCGCTGTTTTAAGTTTTCGTGCAGATGCAAACGGAGTATTTTCGGTTTTGTATAGAGAGTTTTACTCATCGTATTTTTCGGGTTTGTTTATCAAACGTTTACTGTACTTCAGTATTATTGGAGTTATTTCGCATTGTACGTTACCAAAGACTGACGATAGATGTCATTAGTTGTACCTTTTTATCAGTATTCTTTGCGTTTACTGTGATTATTGTATTTTAAAGGAAACTTTTTGCATTTCAATATATAATAATAACTCATGCTCATTTCACAATATTTTGTCAATGTCTAAGTTAACAATGTAAAACGATAAGAAATAAAAAAAAATTGAAATTTTAGTAATTATTATTTCTGTTTTATTTGATACGATATAAACTCTGTAGCAAATGGTTTGAAGAGATCTGTGGCGATAGCTTGCTTCATACAAAACGTAGTCTTAGTTATATTTTTGAGAACAAGTAATTAAATTACGATACGATTTATTGAGTTAACTTATAAGTTAAAGTTAAGTGGCGTTCTGTGGTTTCTGCCTACCCCCATGGGAAAAAGGCGTGAGTTTATGAATGTATGTATGACCTTGACTTACCACATTAGTGCCCTTATCCAAACATTTTGTCGAGTTTAGTTACTTATTGACCAAAATATGACTTCACTGCTTGTATGGCCGAGAAAATTCGTTTAAATGTTATCTATAGCTGAGAAAGTTTTGGACTATCAAAGAATCGAATGAACGTCCCAAATACCAAAATTGAGTTTTGCATACGCATCAAAAGGAGGTTGTCATCTTTCTAGTGTCAGAGTTTCTAAACCACCTCAAGGGCCTCTGACATGGTTTGGGGGAGGACAATAAGTCCAGGTTTCCTCACGATGTTATC
The DNA here is from genome assembly GCA_949774945.1 of Hoplodrina ambigua. NCBI lineage: Eukaryota > Metazoa > Arthropoda > Insecta > Lepidoptera > Noctuidae > Hoplodrina > Hoplodrina ambigua. The sequence goes on from OX458967.1 coordinate 12,303,091, forward strand.
CAAGATAAACTTTAAAATGTACCATATGAATTGAAAAAGTCACATTTGTACTTGCCCAGGTTTGAACCCAAATGCATGAGAGGCGGGCGCCTTAACCAATGAGCCATCACGACTTAATCGACTTATAAAAAGAGATAAATAATCAAATGAAATTATGCGTTTTTCATGTTTGACATTTTGGATTACGCCTCTTTTAGATAGCAGAATCTCCCCGTTGTGTATTCGGCAGTCGTGCGAGTCCATCGCCCTGCCAGCCTAAACCCAGCGGCAAGATTACTAAATCGAATTCCAAAATGACCTAATAAAAACTTTATATACTTTTATTATTGGTTTGTGTCGAAAATTACTAACTTATTCAAATCAATAACATGTTACTTCCTTGAAATTGACGAGTATGCAAAACTGAAGTAGATACACCTACTAGATTTACACATAGATAGTTCATTTTCTGGAAAGATCTCGTTTTCTTACTTCTCTAGCTATAAATTACACTTAATTATAATTCTATCGCTTTTTACAAAGTAATGTAGGGCTTTTTAATTTGAATTCTTCTTACAAAAGAATTTTGTCTTCATGAGGACACCTCACGAGGTGTATGAGTTACACCCAGAATTGGGTATTAGACACCATCAATCAATTGACGTACTTTTTATGACCTGTCAAAACGCGATTCCCGCCATAGATTTTGTACGTCAGAGACGTCACTTTTTTGCCGAATCAATTGACGGACTATTCTTTAATTTCAAAGCAATAAAAAATCGAATTTTATAGTTAATGAAAATTAATCGAGTTTTCAGGGCTAAAATAAAGTGTTTCTTTTGAAAAGTTATGTCTCGGAATTATTGTTTAATGGTGTCTAATACCCCATTGTGTCAGTTATTTCTATACAATAATAAGCTAGCTATAAATACATAGGATTCACGCCCTGTAGCATATACAATTCTTTTGAATATACAATTATAATAATATAAAATTATATACAAATTAAGTATTTACAATTGAAGAGAAAGTATTAGCTTTTAAAAATTTTGTTTAAAATGTTTAAGCATTTTTAAAATAGAAGGACTAAATTTCTGATTCTGCTTCTCAATATATTATATTATGGAAACATATTTTACGTTGATTGACATACAGTGAATTTATAAATATTATATTTTCTTTCTAAATTTTTGAAAAACAAATATTTTGAGATACTTTACAGATCACAATTTTTTTTCTTTTTTATCTCCCAAACTGCTAAATTGAGCCACAAAGCAAGGGCTAGAACATCAAATTAAAACAAGTTAAAAAAAATATTGCCATTTTTATGTTGATATTCCTAAACACAAGTGTATACTTGTTTTTGCTCGTGACTGTACAATCAAGTTTATAAGTATTGGTCACTTATTACCAGTCTATATAGTAATGTTTCTTACCACTCTCCAAATGAGAGTTCGCCCACACGGAAAGTTTTTGAAGGTTTTAGGAATGTTGCCGCGGAATCTAGTGCTCGTCTATATCCATCTTTATGGTAAGACCCATAAGGGATGATTCTCATTAGAGCGGGCCGTGCCCGGGCCGGGGCGTGGACGAGCCGACGTGGTATTGAAGTGCGTCGAGAGGGCCCGGACGGGACACGGATAATGCACTGTGTAATATAAATTGATTCATACAAAATATATGTAACAGATTTAAAACCGTGCCCCGTCCGTGCCCCGTTCGGGCCCCGCCCCGGGCACGGCACGCTCTAATGAGAATCATCCCTAAGCATGTCAATACATATAATAGTTGTGCCAATCTCTTTAATAATATTAGTGTGAAGATAGCCTATTAGGAATGAATCTACCACCATATAGTAACAGAGTAATCAATCAATACATTTCATAATTGGTCTTATATATTTCGACGTTTAATTCTATTCAGTAACTTGACAGATAAAGGGCTACCAAGTTTTGACAAAAAAAAAACATAGGTGGTGTAAGAATGAACGAAATTGAATTTACTTAATAAAATTAATGTACTTAACTTAGTATTAAACCATTCTTATCATTCATTCCTTACGCAAAATCGTTCACTACCCCAACACTATTAGTTGTAGTATGGTAACAACTAATAGTGAGAGATAATTATTTTTCTTTGAACTGTCAAGTTACTGAATAGAATTAAAAGTCGAAATATAGTACCTTAACTATAAGATTAATTTGCTATACAACTTAAAGTTTAAAGAGACCTTCTTACCATCACAATAACGTCTGTATTTCTTCGCTTAAATTATATAAAAACAACAAATAATATAAAACATAAAAGGAATGTAACAAGTAGTGTCAGTTGGTACAAGCGATATTAAACTTTAATACAATAAAATGAAGTCTAAAATAAAATGCACCTTGTTTTAACATAAACAACAGTAAATAGGTGTAAAATTCAGTCAGTACATAGAACTAATTCGTATAATTGCATTGTGTTAAGTACAGGGTACACAGTTTGCGTAAAATATTACAAGCGTAATATTAATAAATCACATTTAAGCCTTGTTTGAGGTGTTTCGAGTAGTCAAAGAGAGACAAATGTGTTGGAAATCGAATCTTATAGATATGAAATTAAGGGCCAACCAAACGCGCCCATATGATAGCTTGTAAGTACCAAAAGAACATTCATACACGCATTAGAGTCATTCTCGCATAATACGACGTAATTTTGATTGGTTGAAGATCGTAAGTCTTTCGAAGTCTTTTTAAAACCATACGATCTCATTATTGAAAGTTAAGCATTTTTTTCTATATTTACCAACTAAGCAGCTACCATAACAAAACATAAAACCTTATGACACTCAGCAGTAGTTTAGCCTTCTATTAACGGATTTTATTCGAACCAGTACTTCCAGAGATTACCTCTTACAAATAAATAAACTGACTGCCTCGTTGGTCTAGTGGTCGTAAAGCGCGACTGCTGAGCACGAGGTCTTGGGTTCGATTCCCAGGTCGGACAAAGTGTTATTGGGTTTTTCCATCAGGAATTTCTCAGTAGCAGCCTCGGAGTCTGGATTTGTGCCCGGTTGATGGCAATAGGCTCGCCTCCTATTACATGGGACTTAAACATAACTGGCGAAATGTGGGTGTACTAATCAGTACACCTCTGCCTAACCCTTCGGGGATTACAGGCGTGATGTTATGTATGTAAATAAATAAACATCATCTCTTTATAATATGATAGGTATGCGATAATCGAATAAAAATATTAAATAGCGAATACACCTCAGACAACGCACTAACTAGCCTTAACATTATAACAAATTATAATTTACAAACACGACTCTTCTATCACCAAAATCCTCGATATCCCTGTTCACCGTTACCTGCACCGAGTGAACGCTTGCAAGCGATTATGACCCTGATTGTCTTCGCAATAAACACTATAATGGTTTGGCACGATACTCCCTCCACATACACTTCAGTTTAATCACAGACGATCCAATCAATCCTGAAAGAATATTTCTTTTTATAAAATAAGGTCATATTTGCATGAGACGACAAGCTTTTGCTCGCGATTTCCGCAGTAGACGTAGACTTGAAAATTAAATTAAAGTTAACACAAATACAGGACAAGTTATTCTATTTATTAAGCTAAGAAGATCATAGCTACCTTTAGGGGAGGTCTATGTCCAACAGTGGACGTCATTCGGTTGACATGATGATGAAACTAGATAAAGAATTATATATGTGCCCGACTAATTCCAAAGTCAAAGGATTTTTTTTGTTACTTTCGTAAGCGTGAATCAGTAACAAAGATCTATCCACCAATTTGGCATTTCTGCTGAACTGCCCTTTGGAACAGCCCCCACAACCGCACACAATAATGGTTTCTTTTTTCATTGAATAACCTTTTAATTTACAATTTCTGTGTCAACTTGATCGGTGTCACATGGTTGTGTGTGTATTTTCCATTTATACATCTATTCATCCATTCACATATTCATTCATCACAAACTTTTGCGATTATAACAGTAGAAGAGAAAATAACTATGCTTAGTTTAAGTAAAGCTTAATAAGTGCATATTGAACTACTCACTTCAGAACCATTTTCAGGCCAAAGACCTCGGCGTAAACACGTGGACCAGCGAGTCCCACCCGCAGTCAGCGATCTGGTGTGGCCTCAGCGCATTCCAGTCCAGTCCGTACGTGAATTCAGAGTGATGCCTTATCGTTTCTAGAGGCTCGCAGCCGCGCTTGAGGTCCCATATCCTGGAGGACACAAGACAATGGCAAAAAAAAATAAAACAATTGCAACTACAGACAGCTTTAAAGTCAAAGTCGAAGTCATAGCATTTATTTCAAATAGACCATGTACAGGAACTTTTGAATTTTCAAGGAGTCGGTCAGTTTGTCGGAAAGTTGCAGATAGTTGCTAATAGTTGCTGATCCCAAAACGTAGAAACTTAGCACAGTACCGAATTGTTCAGCCACTGCGTCAACAGTACAGTAAAAAAAAATTACATGGACTGTTTATAATTTAGTTATTACTTTTTTTTTCATAACATAACATCACGCCTCTAATCCCCGAAGGGTTAGGCAGAGGTGTACCCATTAGTACACCCACATTTCACCAGTTATGTTTTTAGTGCCATGTAATAGGGGGCGAGCCTATTGCCATCAACCGGGCACAAATCCAGACTCCGAGGCTGCTACTGAGAAATTTCTGATGGAAAAACCCAATAACACTTTGCCCGACCTGGGAATCGAACCCAAGACCTCATGCACAGCAGTTGCGCTTGCGACCACTAGACCAACGAGGCAGTCAGTTTTTTTTTCAATAATTTAAAAAAATGTTTACCGTGTAGTAAAATCATAGGATCCAGCCGCTATAATAGAGGGCGCGTGAGGAGAGAACTGCACTCTCCTAACTGCACATTCACACCCTAAAATAAAAAAATTAAAACAAATTGCCTTAGTACTACAGAAAAGTTTAGTTTTCCACTCTTGGGTTCAAAGTAAAACTCAAAGTCAAAAGATTTATTTCAATTAGACCATTTACAGGCACTTTTAAATTGTCAAAGAGTCGGTCAGTTAGTTCGAAAGATGAAACTAGTTGCTTGTTCCAAAACGGAGACAGGCCTCTATGGAGAAAAACGAGCAAGAAACTCCACAGCACTCTTTTAAATTAGGTTTTTACAAAATGCTGGTTACATTATTCTTGTTTATTCTACATGTGAACACAATGAACAATTAAAGTTGATTTCGCGACCACCACTTAGGCCTATAAGTACTTCAAACTAATACAGTACTTCTGTCTTAAAATTTCCATTAGAGAATGCCTCCACCTTCACAGATTATTAGATTATTGTGAATGATAATAAGATTAGTTTTATATAATTTACCTTTGAGGGTAAACATAGGAGAGGTGAGCCTCCTCAGGTCCCACCCTCGGATAAGCCCATCAGATCCAGCTGTGGCAAGAGCGTGCGTTTCTGTTCTACTCCAATCACATGACAGTACCTGTAATGTTAATCAAATGTGTGTCATATTTACAGTCTGCGACATTCAAGGGAATCTGTCAAAAAAAAATATTTCGCCATTTCGTGGCGACAGCCATCTTGGACCGATTTTCATCAAACATAGCTAAGAACACTCCCAACTCATTCGCCTTTCAAACAAAAACAAACAATATCAAAATCGTTTCATCCATTCGGGAGCTACGATGCAACAGACAGAAAAACACACACAACGTCAAACTTATAAAACCCCGTCGTTTTTGCGACGGAGGTTAAAAATAACTACCACAAATACTATTAAAATCCACAATGTAACCTAGTACTGCTAGAATGGTTGCTGTTTTTAAAATAAATCTTAATCATAGACACATAAGAAGTAAATTACCTCGGCATCATGCGCCTTCACCACAGCAGCAGGTCTGGAAGGCTCCGTACACGTCCAAAGTTTGAGATGTCCATCTCCCGACACGGACGCAAACGTCGCCGGCGAATGAGGCGAGAAAGCGGCAGTGTAAACCAGTTGAGAATGACCCACGAATGTACTGAGGCATGCTTCAGATTCAGGGTCCCACTGAAATGGACATATTGGGAAATGGTCAGTCTTGAAGTATTGGGTTACCTTGACTGCCTCATTGGTTTCAAGTGTGGCTGTTAATGATGGGGTCTTTTGGTTTCAAGTGTGACTGGATATGATGGGGTCTTTGATTTCATCTCCCAGGTTAAGCAGTGCCATTAGGTTTGTCCATTAGGAATTTCTCTATAGCTAGAGTGCAAACGAATTAGTGACGTGACATCTCCATGCCTCGAATGAACGTAAAAACGTCCAGCACCTGATCTCTTCCCAATCGTCCAATCAGACTATGAGAATGAGAGGACTCTTCATTGAGACTGGCAGCCGCCTCGCCGAAACTGAATTTTAGTTGAATATCATTGAGTTATCTAAATGAGTATTCCAGATTCAAATTAAGGCGCATACACTTTCGTGTGTTTCAATAAAAAGAATATTTTAAAATGTCCACAAACATAATTACAATAACAAATGCCAAGTAAAACTCATGGCAAAATCTTTCTTTACCAATCCACTCACCAATTTAACAGTAGTATCCCAGCTAGCACTCAACAGATGGGTCCTAGGCCAGTCCACAGAGCAGACTTCACTGGTATGTGCCCTGAGCACCCGCAATGGAGCTGCACAGCCAACTCTCCACACTATGACAGCACCGTCACCGGCACCACAGGCTGCTGCACTCTCTGTTGTGCCTGACCATGTCTGTGAAGTAAAGAAGTGACATGGTTAACAACAGCTCAAACACTGTCCTTTTCAGATAGTATAGTAATGAAAGAGAAGAATAATTACAATGGTGCCGATTCCCTTGTTCACAAACTAGACTAAATTTAGAGAATTGACATCTCTTACAGCGAAAGAAAAGGACGGTGGCATTGAAGAACTAAGTTAGCGATGTCAAATTAGTTTTGCCTTGAACTTCTCCGTATTTTTAATCCATATGTTTTAAGATGTCAACTATAATTGTATGGATGTGTCAGATTGACTAAATTTGACAGTTCTTATTTACATTAGTCTCTTTCTTATTTTATTACATCTGACAAAAAAAGATGTAAATAGTCTAATTTTAGTTTAGTTTGTGACCAAGGGAATCGGCACCAATACATGCTCAAAAATAAGTTATGTAATTGAAAATAGAATACAACCTAGTTTTTTATTCAAAGATGCTTGGTATATTATTGTTATTTCACACAACATGTTAATGCAGATCAACAATGTACTAAGATTAGAGGAGAGGTTACTTTATTATATTTTTCTATGGAAAACAATAGAGTTCTCTGAAATATGTTCTAAATTAATTATTTAATTCTTATTCTAAACACATTTTTTTTTTGTTGAGACAATCTCAATAGTTTTGACTAAAACATGTTTAAATGTAAAGCTTTCATTGGCAAATGAATTTGCTAAAGCGGTGTATTACCATAAGGGCACAGTAAAGTCATGTCAGTAACCATAGCCAAGGTTTCTTAAAATAGCCTGTTGTCCATCTCAAGTTATTTGATTGATCCTCCTCACCACTGTTTTAGTTCAACAAACCCAATAGTATACAAAAGATATCACATTACAGATTACTAGTTATATTATGCTTAGCAAAAAGAAGAAATGTAACAAAAAAATATATATAAGACAATGAGCATTCTGATTATACATTTTATGGCTGTCCCACTGAATATCAAAATTAAATACTTGAATGGGCATTGTCTAAATATTCCACGGTAATAAAACATGAGAAACTATTAAGAAATTAAAACAATTACCTATTATTGCTAAGTAACAAGATGACAATGACATTTACTTAAATAGATACAAGTACTTTTTGACCACACAATACTCAGTAGGCAAGGCATACCTCAATTCTAATATTATAAAAGCGAAAGTAAATCTGTCTGCCTGTTACACTTTCATGACTAAACCACTGAACTGATTTTGATGAAATTTAGTACAGGGTTAGTTTGAATTCCAATAAAAGGCATAGACTACTTGTTATTCCGCAACTTCGTCTTCGTCTGAATAACATCGACATTTATAAGGGCAAAAGTTAATATGAAAAATTCTCAATTTTTGACTTCAATATTTTCTATTTCTAATTTGAGACACAGCAACACTTGTCTAGTCTGCTAGTATAATGTATTATTTTTATAAACATTTTAGTGATTGCAGGATAAAATTCCTAAACACAATCCCTAAATCTAACCTCACATTACATAATAAATCCCATACTTAAACTAACCAGAAACTTAACTCAATTGTCTATAAATAAATAAATAAACAAAGTGAAGTTAACACACACAAGTAATCCAATTACTTGATAATACAAATGTTAACTATGTATGTATGTGTCTTGTGGGGCTTCTGTGTGTGAATAGACGGAGCTGTTTATGCTTTTAAGGTATTCTCTTGGTTATGGAAAATGTATGAATGCAAGAATTTTGAGGCGCCTATAGTATGCTTAAAGATTTCTGAATTACTGTAATACTGGTATTCAGCTGCATCCAGTTAGACTGGGAGCCAACCCCAAAATATTTGGGAAAAGGCTAGGCAGATTGGATGTTTAAAGAATTCTGAAGTTACTTATGGCTTTTAAGGTTTTATTTATTATAAATACTCTCTATACTTTGTACATATTTTATTATAGTCATTTCTTTATGCAAGGTTCATAACATTCCTATAATAATCCTGTATGTAAATATACAGCATATTGTAGAACATTTATTTTAAAAGAGTAAGTATTGAGGTTCTTGCCTAATAACTTCCACACAAACCTTTTGAAATATTCAATTTTGTATTCTATATTCTATTGATCTAATTGAATAATTTATTTGAAGTTATCTTTGATTATTGTTTTTGCTACTAAAACGAAAACAGGAGTAGGTAAGTATTTATCAAACACTGCAAAATTAAAGAGGATTACAGGCAATCTATTGTTATCAAGTAACCTATGGACTCCTGGCAAAGAGTCAAATGACTGGAATAAACTTACCACGTCAAAAAGACCATCGCTCCACTCTAGTTTCTGAACTTCAATCAGGGTGCTACCATCAGGGGACAGCTCTAAAAAGAACAAAGTTCCACCTCCAGCAAGCCCATAATACTGGCTGGTTGCAACCGCGAGTGTGTCCGGCCTTGTCCGTGAAAAACGGACGCTATAGCCGTGACGGCCTGGCGTCAAAAATGTTGGCATGCTGATGGTATAGCTAAAATTGAAAAAAGAAACAGTTATGAATACCTTTCAGAAATCTGCAGGAACATTGACATTGTACTTAACTTACAATTTTTCTAACTCAATTCGTCACATTGCTTTACATAAAACTATGAATACACTAAGTTGGGCATCTAGGTCAAGTTGTATTAGAATCCTATTAGTTTTCGCTGTGTAAATAATATTATAATCCCCAATTAACGCTACATAACCTTTCAAGGCTGTCACAACAAATGTCAATTTTTGACGTTTGGTAACGCAACGATTTCTTACCTAAACTTAGTGAGGGGACATCAAATCGATTCCAATGCGCGAATGCGTCATACAGCTTAAATCTTATTAGTACGCCTACGAACAAAATCCAATTAGCCGGTTATCGTATTCTGCAGGAAACCTCACATGTTACCTATATATACCCAACATTTCCTGAACCAAATCATTTCTGGTGAACACCTCAAACCTTCACGCTCAGTTTATTCAAACTAACAACTTGAATAAAGTTATTTCTTCTAACTTATTTCCCTTTATTCATCACTTACTATCAAATCCAACAAAATGTTGGACTACTTCGCTTTGGCGTTTGTGGTTGCAGTAAAAGTATTCAAGAAAACTACTCCAAATGGAAAAGTTACGGTTTACCTTGGCAAACGTGACTTCATTGATCATATGGATTACTGCGATCCCGTAGATGGAGTCGTGGTGGTGGATACCGAATACCTGAAAGGAAGAAAAGTGTATAGCCAGGTGCGTTTATTGCATCGGAAAGTGCAGTGTTCAGTGAAATTTAAAAAGTGGAGTGTGTGCATTACGGTTTTACCCTAATTTAGTGCATTATTCTTATTGTTACTTGCTCTCTTGTTTAGCTCGTGACCACTTACCGCTACGGTAGGGAGGAAGATGAGGTGATGGGATTGAAGTTCTCCAAGGAAATGGTGATCGGCCAGGACCAAGTTGTACCAATGATCAACTCTAAAATGGAACTTACACCTGTGCAGGAGAAGTTGCTGAAGAAGCTTGGGCCTAATGCTTTTCCTTTTACATTCAACTTCCCTGAGCTGGCCCCAAGCTCGGTAAAACTTTTGATATTTTTCTCATAGCACACGGCGCAAATGAAAAATAGTTCATGATGTTAAATTAATTCTTTAGGTAACCCTGCAACCCTCTGAGGAAGATCAAGGCAAGCCCATGGGCGTGGACTATTGCGTCAGGACTTACGTCGCGGAACAAGAAGACCAGAAAAGCCACAAGAGGAGCTCAGTAACTCTTGCCATCAAGAAGGTATTTTAAAAAAGCAACTATATTCTAACTCGAAATTTATTTGAGGTGTCAGAAAAGATATTTGATGTGTCTTTTTTTTGTACAGCTTCAACACGCCCCAACTTCCCGTGGACGTCGTCTCCCAAGCTCTCTCGTGAGCAAAGGATTCACTTTCAGCAATGGAAAGATCAACCTCGAAGTCACTTTGGATAGGGAGATTTACTATCATGGAGAGAAGGTCGCCGCTAACGTCATCGTGTCCAACAACTCTAGGAAGTCTGTCCGCAATATCCGCGCGATGGTTGTTCAGCACGTCGAGATTACCATGATCAACTCTCAGTTCAGCCGCCACGTGGCCTCCCTGGAAAGCCGCGAAGGATGCCCAGTTACTCCTGGGGCTAGTCTGTCCAAAACATTCTACTTGGTTCCTTTGGCTCGCAGCAACAAGGACATTCGTGGTATGTGTTCATCACATTATGACATTTCCTTGAAAATTATTCAACTGTCATGAATTTTCCTAATTAACTTGATTCAACAGGTGTGGCTCTGGACGGACACTTGAAGGAAGATGACGTCAACTTGGCCAGTTCTACCCTTGTACCTGAAGGCAAATGCCCAGCTGATGCCATTGGTATCGTTGTCTCTTACTCCGTAAGGGTCAAGCTGAACTGCGGCACTCTTGGAGGAGAACTCGTTACCGATGTGCCTTTCAAACTGCTCCACCCGGCTGAAGGTAACCATTCATCAAAACTGATTGATTGATATCCATAACTTGGTATTTGTTAAATATTTTACTTATATTTCGATGAACTTTCAGGCTCTATTGAACGTCAACGCTTCAACGCAATGAAGAAAATGCAATCTATCGAAAGACACCGTTACGAAAACTCGCTTTATACCAACGAGGAAGAAGATAACATTGTTTTCGAAGACTTCGCCCGTCTTAGGATGAACGAGCCCGAGTAAAGCTTTTTTAAAACTCACAAAAAAAAAACAGAAAAAAATATCAAGAAAATACAAAAAAAATGTAATCAAGCAAGTCACTATCAGAGTATTTCATGTGTCATTAACATCAGACAAAATGAAAAGGATAAAATCTTCAAACAGATCAACAACAACACGATCGCATCTTTATAACTAAACTGTTAACGTCATTTTCATCAGATGTTGTGTATTCATCGTTCAGTTTTATTAATCTAAAGTATAAAAATGTATCATCTAATCATTGTATTAAGAACACATTGTATTCTCGTGTTCAAATTTGTGCGAATATAAAAATTTTATTTCTGTACCTTCCTGTAATCCTCTTATTTTCAAATAAATTTCACCAGAATTTATCGACTTTTCTTCTACCCTCGACTTTACACTGAATCTAACTTGACGTTTCTACGAACACGTCTTGCACACCACTGACATACAACTGAGGATGCAATCCAAGTTACGTGCTTTTTTGCATATTCTATTGTTACTCGATTAAAAGGGGTTTTGATTTCCCCGCCCTATTTGGCGCCCCATGCATAGATAATAAAAGACGATTATGCAAAGGTGTTATAGATGTCAGCCACGATCCGGTCATGTACATTCGACTTTATTAATCAAAATATGAGCTTACAAAAAAAATCTTTTGTATTGACGATATCAGAAACTCTGTACTCATAAAAGATTTCGTAAAGGTGCCTATTATAAGATAAAGTCAAGTCTAAAAGTCTAGCTTCGAACTTAAACAAATGTTACCTACAAATAAGTACCTACACCTAAAGCTTATCATTGAACTTGTGAAGCTGACTGTACAAGACTCGCATTACAGTTATGTTCCCATTACCAGCAGATAAATAGGAATTCTCTTGGAATTCTATAATGTCTAGCTAGGTAGTTGCGTTTCGGTTAAATTACTTACAAGTTTATTTGTGGGAACTCATGGTTACCGTGGCCCTTGGCCCTCTCTACCTACCTAGTGCATGGTTGGTCTACTTTCCATAAAATTTGCTGGTAGTCAACGCAAGTTAGACAATAAAAAAAATTATGTATATTTAGGTCATATAGACGATGTTATTATTTGCATACTAGCTTCTGCCTGCGACTTCGCCCGTGTCAAAGTCGATATACTATCCCACGGTAACCGTAGGTACATTTTTACGGGATAAAAAGAAGCCTACGTGTTATTCCAGGGTATAATCTATTTCTGTGCCAATTTCATTCAGATCCGTTCAGTCGTTTTTTAGTGATTGAGTAATATAGACACCCATCCATCCTAAATTTCGCAGTGATATCACGTTGTTTGCCCAGGATGGGCTCCTAAACTACTCAACCATTTTTTATGAAATATAATGCGTGTAATTTCATCGAACATAAAAGATAGGATAGTTTTTATCTTGATTATTGACCTCAATATCTTTACTTACTTCAAGCCACAGCAACGCGTGGCCGAGTCTGCAAGTATGAAATAAAAAATAAGTATATATTAAGCACATAAATAGGCATATAATATACGAAATATTAAGTAAATAGGCATCTAGCTGATAGTCCAACTAAGCTAGCTAAGTTCCAGATCAATAAGCATGCTCTAGATACCGCAAAATTCAGTAATAGGAAACTAACCACAAAAATGTTAAACGTTTAATGTGGTAACAAAGTATGTAAGTACTTACAACATACATAATAATATAAAGTTCTTCTCACATATTTTTATAACACGATGGTTCAACATAAAATAAATTTAGTATTGGAAATTGAACTAGTTAGAGTAAGGGTGTATACATACCGACGAGACACTAAACCAGAGAAGCGCCCTTTTTTTTCGGAATGGTATCTTGCTTGTCAACCGAGGAGGTTCTCGACTGCTTAACTCACCCTCGCATTTCGATGGGACGGTTATTCGACACAACCGGGGAGAGATCAGTCGCAAGACCGTCCGAGACACGGGGAATTATGTTTTTTTTACTCCTCCGCTGTTCTTTTCTGATTAGGTAATATCATAGCGAGCTTCAAGACAATAGGGATGTTGCCTGGGTAAAAATAAATCGATTCGATTTAGTCCCTCAGTAAGATTATTAAAAAATATTGAACACGTATTTTTTGTTTTATCAATCAGATAAAAAATTACAAAGATATATCACATCAAAGTTTAGAAGTGGGGGGCTTTGACGTAATAACGTGGTAAAATTTGTAGCACGGCGTGACGTCATACGAAATTTCCAAGCGCTGTATCTTCGTAATTTTTTGTTTGTCGGACAAAAGAAAAAATGCATTTACAATATTTTTTAGTACTTAATCTAACTGATGGACTAAATATATTTTCTTAGTCAGCTACCCTATTGACATGTTTCTCCAGGACTCATCGAGCTTCATTGTCTCGGCGCTTTTCTAGCGGTTCTCCTTCGCTACTGTTGATTCTGACTTTCAGGAGTTGCAGTGGTTGGGAATGTTGTGTGTGGACTTGTTCCATAAAATGAAATTTCTGAGAATATAGTGACTGTAGTTTGTTTATTTATACTTTATGCTATAACAAAATTACAAAGGCGAATTCAATGCCTTTGGCATTCTCTATCAGTCAACCAAAGGTGGTGAAGAGACAACATGGCAGGAGGGGATGGTAGATGTTAAAAGGTATGTGATCGCCCATATTTTTCTTTTTTTAACTAACTTTCTTCAATTAATAATAGCCAATTTGTGAATCAAATTTCTTATTAAGTGAATTATTGTTAATTATTTATGAGAAATTAAAGTTTTTAAAACAGAGTTATAACGGTTTTCTTTAAAACAAAATGGGCATAGAATCCCATGTCCTTACAATCGCAAAAAAATAATACTGCTTAATGTCTCAAATCAAAACAAGTTCTGGACAATGGACTAGGAAGACACTGTCCTTTCTTTCATCTTCAATTGCGGAAGGGGTTCGTCCAAAAACCAGTTTGACCAGTTCCTAGTGTGGGAAAGGACAGTGTTAGCAATGACCCTTTATTTGCATGTCAAGACATTTTATTGTGCTGATCTTTTTCTTCAAAGGATATATACTTATTTTATAGGTACCTACTATACTAGCAATACCTCGCGGTTTCACCCGCGTTAAGTTATGTATTTGATTATTGCTCCATTCGCGGGTCGTGGCGTGTGTGGCGTACACAATAATAATTCCTTGATAATAAAAGGGCTATACAGACTGTTAGTGTAAACACCGTTGTCACTAAAACTATAGGTACTTGATTTATTATATATTTTTTTATCTGAATTTAAAAATAAATAAACAAAGTTTTCTGTCTAAAATTTAAAAAAAAACTATCCGACACTGTCCGTAAATTCATGGATACTAATATGCGCCCGAGTTACGTAATCACCGCAAAGGGCGTTGACCTGCTGCACTGGCCGTCCGTTATAACTACCTACATAAGTTTTTACTAATTACATCATTGTAATATAGGGTAAAATAATTTTGAGGAAAAATTGAGATTTTACTTTAAAAAAAAGAAAGATTTTTTTTTTCATTATTAGTGAAACCAAACCACTGGTATATTCTTTTTTCATCGGACCAATTGCATTATTTTGGAACGTGCTTTGTTTACCCTAATATTCAATTTGTTGTATCCATTGCATGCCGGTGTATTGGTTTTATATTTTCCGGTATTCAAGGTAATCTTTCAAAACATGAATTCCTTTAGGTCTTGTAATAAACCGTCTTTGATATAATTGAAAGCCGGGCGCCCGACGCTTACACGTGAGGTTTTGGGCTCAAATTCGGGCAAGTGCTAATGTGACTTTTTCAATTCATACCTATGTACCTTCTTGGATTTCATTGATATAGGTGAAGGAGAGCATCGTGAGGAAACCTGAAATTCTAGTTAATATCAATCTAAAAATCGACAATCCACCATGAGCAAGCGTGGTGATCAATGTTCTATGCCTTCTCCGTTTCAGAAGAGGCCTTTCCCCTGCAGATGGACAATAATAGGCTAGTACTAGATACTATTATTTTACTTAATTGTCTATTCCATTCAATCAATCAAGTTTTTAAGCTGAGTTCATTAGGTATTTATTGAGGTAATTCATTAAAATATTATCTAATAACTTATGATAGTAAATAAAAAACCTTGTAAACACTTTGGGTAAAAATAATTACCGACTATAACTTACTCTTTTTTCTCATCCCTAAACAAGTTCTGGACAATGGACTAGGAAGACACTGTCCTTACGTCTTCGATTGCGAAAGGGGTTCGTCCAAAAACCAGTTTGACCACTTCCTAGTGTGGGAAAGGACAGTGTTAGCAATGACCCTTTATTTGCATGTTAAGTTCCATGAGATTTTGCGAATGTGACACACGGACGTGAAGTTAGTGGAGCGTAGCCGTTTTGTTATGAAATAATTTTATTTTATTTTTAACTTTAGGTAGCAGCAAAACTTTCCAGTTATTTAATAATGACAATAAAATACGAAGAAGAAATATTTTTTTTTTAAATCTTTAAAAATAGGAACAAAAAAATAATGTTGAAAAAAAAAAATTTTAATTAATTTCACTCTAGAAGCTAAAGACACAACTAAGACCTAGTTTTTTATCTTGTAAAAACCGAAAACTAAACTAAAATCAAATAAAAATAAAGCATAATTTTAACTAAACCACACGATCACATCTCTAAACAAAACATTAATAATTATCATTCCCCTATTCACAATCACAATAACACACTTTTAAAACAATTTATCTTTAGTAACCATCAACTTTTTTATTTCACCCTTTTGACGAACGGGACATCCCATTCACAGTTCACCCCTCCAAGAAACAAGTGCCACGCAAGGGGTCACAAGACAAAACAAATGCCATCTACCTTGGATCGTAATATTTGCAAAGGAACTGGACAATGGTTCCCACGTTGCAACTGGTCAAACTGGTTATTCCTGGTTTGTCTAGCGGTCCGTGAAGGGTGGACACCCTGTGACCGTCTTGGCTATTGTGCGATACGAAGGTACCTACGTGACAGAGGATATTTGGCAAGGATTAATGTGTGGGAATGTTTGACGGCCGTTGTGATCGTCTGTACTTAATAGTAGGTAGGAAAGATAAACCCTTAGAAATTAATTACTTCCTTAAAAAATGTCGTTGGTGATTTGGAAATTAGATATACCCTGATTTTAGAAACTCATTGTTATGTCTTTGTGTGTTCTCTCAAAATTCAAAATATTTGAAACTATAACGATCGCTGGATCATAGACTTCACTCGTATGGCAAGTCAGGACCAGACTCAGCTATCACAAAACCCTCAGAAAATTATAATATTCCCATTAGCCAAAATAATGACAAGGTAGTAGGTACCTACATTTCTTTTTAAGTATATGAAGCGCGCTATACCCTGTCGACATTGTAGAGGCTATCAATCCATAATTTTTGTTCATACTCGTACAATAAATACTAATGTGCCGATGCCAATGGTGCCGATTCTCTTGGTCACAAACTAAACTAAAATTAGACTATTTCCATCTTTTTCTGACCAATAAAACAAGAAAGAGACTAATGTAAATAAGAGCTGTCAAATTTAGTCAATCTGACACATCCATACAATTATAGTTAACATCTTAAAACGTATGGATTAAAAATACGGAAAAGTTCAAGGCAAAACTAATTTGACATCGCTAACTTAGTTCTTTAACCACGGAATGTTTAGTCACGGAATGTCACCGTCCTTTCCTTTCGCTATATGTAAGCAAGAGCTGTCAATACTCTAAATTTAGTCTAGTTTGTGAACAAGGGAATCGGCACCACTGACAATAAAGTCTTTTTCATCCCACCATCTCGGAAAGAGTATTTTTAATCTTCAATATCTGAGTGGAAAAGCCGTTTTTATTCTCTAGAGGATAAAGTAAATTGAATTTAGAACATCGTGTGCACTAAGTTTGTGAATTAAAAAAAACATTAAACCTATTATCCTTATTCCTATCCTTATCCTTATTATTACCACCTCTATGGTGCCGAATATATCATACAACTTTTTTTTAATTTGTTAAAAACTCAGACTCGGAACCTTCTTGGTGTTCTTTTTTCAATTTGCTTTGTACGCGGTTCTTTACGCGGCATTTTTTCACGTCATTGTTAAACCTTTACCGAAAAACAGTACACAAGTGACTAACACCAATATTACAGTACCAAACAAAAATATTACACTCAACTTAAATAACTGTAGCAACGTTACTTTAAAATTTTCTTAATTATACCTTAGTATTATTTTGTTATAATTTAAAGATTATTCTGTAATAGGTACTTACCTGTCATAATGTAGTAATTCATACCTAAACTGAAATAAAAGTGTACCTATCTTGTGATTGTAAATGTTTTTTTTTTTTGCATTTAGTCATTTCCTCGCTGAGGTGGAATGAAAAGTTACGTGTTGCACTCGAGTGCAAAGATTTTTCACCTCGTGCTCTTTTGATTCCCTCGCTAACGCTCAGGATTCTAATTTTGAATCACTCGCTGCGCTCGTGATTAAATTTTAGGATCCTTCGCTTGCTCGGTCATCAAAATTGAACACGCGGTTTAAAAGCAACTTTGCACTCTTGTATAATAAATAACTATAAATTTTTTGTTTACCTTAGGATTTTTTTATCACCTATCTCGTAGCCTGGCAGAGACTTACACACCTAAGCAACCACCCATAGTAGGTATACCTTACCGCGTATCATATATACACAGTATATTACCGAACCTCCAAACTTACTTTCGTAAGAACTGTGTGTCACCTGAATTGTCGAAGCATAAACAGAACAAGAGCTGACACTCTGAACTCAGATGTTACGTGGCGGAAGTATTAGTGCCGCCACGCATCGCACTGAACACCTGGTACCGTTACGTAGGAGATTTGTATACAGACTGTGTGTGTTTACACTAACAGTCCACCTAACAGTCCACCCAGTAACCTATGGTTTTCCATAGGTACTTGATTTATTATAAAAAATGTTTATCTGAATTTAAAAATAATTAAACAAAGTTAACTTTCAAAAATTAAAAAAATATCTTTCCGACACCGTCCGTAAATTCATGGATACTATGCGCCCGAGTTACGTAATCACCGCAAAGGGCGTTGACCTGCTGCACTGGCCGTCCGTTATAACTACCTACAAAAGTTTTAACAAATTACATCATTGTAATTTAGGGTGAAATAATTTTGAGGAAAAATGGAGATTTTACTTTAAACAAAAAGATATATTTTCTTTCATTGAATTTACGTTCTATTAGTGAAACCAAACCACTGGTTTCAAGGATTCGTTTTATACATAAATAGGTATTGTATTGTATACACGGTGGAAGGGACATTGTTACACAAAGTTTTACCATGGATTCAGTACGTAGGTATAAGATTTTAGGGCGATTCAGCAGTACCTGTTTTTTGGAGAGGGCGGTGTCCGGTCGGTGCCCTCTCCTCAGACTTTATTTTAATTTTATGCCTCACGTCTTTATCACCTATCTACTTCATCATCTTCTGCTTAGCCTTTTCCCAACTATGTACACTGTGTGTGTACTTTACGTAATATATATACTTACGAGTAGAAATTTGTGTACGTAGGTAAGTACTTACGCGCCCTGCCGACCGATTGTCTTAACACTATTTCTTTCTTTCTTTTAAGGATCGCAGATAGGATTTTAAGCTCCTTTAATCTTAATTTTACTCCTTAAATATTTAATTGTGTATCTACTGATTAAACTTTTAACTTTAACCTTAAATATTCTCTTCCCTTTATCATTAAACTACTTATTAACGTATTTACCTGCACGGTTGGAAATACAGTAAAATGTTCTACGTCAAACACCATCAAAAGATCTTTATTAACACTAATATCAATATCAAACTCCTTTTCTTCAATATCCCCATAACATCACAAAAGATGCAGATCTATTCACAAAAATTGCTCATCTAAAGGTGATGAAATATAAAATTTTACACTAACATTGCACTTAGTACAATAGAAGGGGTCCAATACAGCAGCCCTTGCATTTTTTCTTATCCCTTTTATTTTTTTCATCTCAGTCGCGTGCGCACTTTGCATCCCTATAGGGATGAATCCGAGAACATTGTGCTCTCCCCTAGTTCAGGGGAGAAAAAATCAACCTGCTTGATTTATTTATATAAAACGATACAAATGAGAGAGTATTGAAGTGGTTTGAAAGAAAATTTGGTCCTTAAAATAATCATGATGAATATTATCAAACAGTACCAAACTATTACTGTCCTATTGCAGGCTAAAGTCCTTTTCTCATACAGAGAAGTCACGAGCATTCATCACCACGCTTCTTCAAGGCGGATTGGCGATATCAGACTTTATTTTTAAAAGTCTAGGTTTCCTCATTTTTTAATTCGCTATCAATGATCTAGTGATCTTTTTCACTCATCAATATTTAGAGGATTAGGGTCGCAGACACAGTAACGCTATATTTGAGCAGATACCTAGCCTTTACTAATTGAAAATGAACTACAAATCTCCAGAAATAAAATTAAAAATTGAATAATAAAAATCGGTAAATAATGCCACGCGAAATCATAATATATTTTGTACACAATTTTCAACTATATTTCTAATGCATTTTAGTTCGTTATCAATTAACCTTAACACTACCTACAGTAGCACTTCTCAATCAAAACAAAAACCTATCATTATCTTGATTCGAAATTCGAAACAATGAACTCATCACCCGCATCCAACAAAATAATCAGACAGTTACAAAATGGCGACGATCAAGATTATCCTTTTAAAACCTGTTGGTCCACTAGGGACATGGGAATCCACTGACCCTTTTGAATAAACCATTAAAAAAGACCCTGGTGTATGACCCTAGATTCCATATCAGGGTTCATTGTGAAACAGGAAAGGTGAATACACTTTGAATGTGAATAAAATACAGTAAAGAAACCAGTAAAGAACCTTTTTGGATGACGACGTTTATGAATAAAATGTGATTCGATATTTAAATTTCGAATTCGCGGATTTTGAAATGTCATTTTAATTATACTGGTATAATAAAACTGAAGAGTTATTTGTGTGTTTGTTTATTACTACTTACTACTAATCGGATTGGGAAAATACTTTTTGTATGTGATAGTCAGATTCATGAGAAATTGAATAGGCTATAGGTATAATATCACGCTATGACTTACGGGAGCGGAAGAGTAACCAAAAATGTGAGATAATGCGAGTAAAAAAAACTATGCTCGAAGTGGCGGGCACAAGCTAGTCTACACTAATAATATTATAAAGAGGAAAAATTTGTATTTTTGTTTGTTTGTAATGGATAAACACAAAAACTGCTGGACCGACTTTAAAAATTCATTCACCATTAGTAAGTTACATTATCTGCGAATAACATAGGCTATATATATATATTTTTTTTTTTTTGCGCGGACGAAGTCGCTGGCAAAACCTCGTTGTCTATAATATTGAGTTAAACTACTTTGAAGTAGGTACTTAGTGATAACTAGATCTTAAAGATAAAACAACCGTTAACATGTTTAATTACCTTTAACAGCTAAAACTAATTACCATTAACGGAACTATTAAAATCAAGGGATGTTATTACAGAATCAAAGATAAAATGGCTAGGTTAATGTTGCTAATGAATGAAATAACTGCCTAGATCGTGCTTCAGCCTAGGCCAGGGGTTTCTTAACTTATTTCGACGCGTCCCCTTTCTACAAAGACAAAATATCTGCGCCCCCCTGCCAAGATGATGTAATTTTAGGTTACTATAAAAAATTACACAGATATTTTTTTTTCTTTGAAAAAGTAAATGTTACCCCATACTAGGAATTTCTCCTGTATACTGGATGCACTTACAAACATATAAACTGACATTCACAAACAACCAAACCCGGAACAACTATCTGTAACTGTAAGTTATGCAAATTAATATTCGTTCCGTGCGGGAATCGAATCCGAAAGAGAAAAAAACATTAATGTTTTTTGCAAAAGTTTTAAACCTAATTACATTTATTATTAAGTAACATTCGTGGTCTGTAAATAAAGTCCTTAACTACACTCTTCTTTGCCTCTCAGCGCCCCCCTAGGGTGGCGCGGCCACCACTTTGAAAACCTCTGGCCTAGGCGGATCTTAAAAGTAAAAGTCAAAGAACCCAGCAAGTCACGCATAATGATTAAAGCTAAGTGTAAGGTGGTATGCAGATTATATCAAGAGTAAGAAATGACGTCATAATGCTATAATACGGGCTATGTAACACTTCTTGCTTTCGCAATATTAATATTGTTGCCCTACAACCCGATATGGAGAGGTACAGTTAACATTATCGATCTACTTATTATTTTGTTTAAATTGTGAGTGAGGAATGAGGCTATACGAGACGTTGCGGATTAAAAGAGGATGTAGTGACAAAGATAGAAAAGGGTATCCTTAGATGGTTCGGTCATGTTGAGAGGATGAGTGAAAGACTATTGACAAAAGGTATTTATATGGCAGAAGTGAGTGGTAACGCAGGGAGGGGTCGCCCTAGGAAGACCTACACTGGCATTATTGGTGAGGTCCTTCAGAAAGGTCAGGTGCGGAGTACTAGTAACCCGCGTGCTTGTATGACGAGATTTATGAATGTAGATGAGGCGAAAGGAGTATGTAAGTATCGTAGCAGGTAGCGTTCTGTGGTTTCTGCCTACCCTCATGGAAAGGCGTGAGTTTATGTATGTATGTGTTGTTATCGTTATTATTATAGTTATCGCAAGCGCAATTGATGTGGTCCTGGGTCTGTAAGGTGATAAGTATTGTGTTGATTTTCCATTAGGTTTTTTTAGTTTGGGCTTTTGTAAACAAAATTCTTAATGTTGTATGCGTCACTTTCGCCTAAATAAACAGTTTTTCTTTCTTTCTTTATCAACCCGTAGGTAGTATGTAAATTGTGGTGTCATGGTTTGGCACCGAAAAGAAGGTAAAGTTGTGTCAGATAGCCATCGTATCAGACTAGGTATATGAGTGATGGAAGAGGAAGTGCATCTGTGCTTGCAAAGTTGTGCACTATGATATCTATCTATGATATCTATTATACTCGTATGTATATATGTATTTATTATTATATTTTATTCTCAAAAATTTTCCATATCTGTGCACCTACTATGTTTTGTCTCTGCATCACCCTAAGGTAGACTGGTAGAAAATGCCCAAGGCATTAAGTCCGCCTTTGTACAGTGTATTTTTTTACATGTGCATAAAGTTTGAATAAATAAATAGAGATTAGACGCTGTGTCCGAAATTCGGTCGGCAAATATATACCTACCTACATATTTTCAATACTTACTTGTATGTACAATAAAACTGATGAGATTTTTCTTTGTTTGAACACGGATCTACCAGTAGGATTCGATAACATATTTTTATAATAGATGATAGCCAGATTCATAAGGAATAGTACAAGCTATAACATCACGCTACGACCCATGGGACCGTGCGGTAGCCAAAGAAATAATATAACGCGGTTGAAGTCGCGAGCAGAACCTACTCTAGATATTTTTGATTTAAAAATTTTAACGACGTTGTGATCTCGGAAAATAGATTACTATCTTTGATGAGATTGAGTGTGTTGTCTACAGCTCATCATTCTTGAAGACAACGTAATCAGCTGAGAGAATATATTATAGGTATTGCTATCTTCATTAATCTTTGACAGTCTTGTTTTTGTATGAAGTGATTGATGTCTATTTATTTATTTACCTACATAAATAAATAGACATCAATCACTTCATAACGGCGGTAATTAGAATATATTTTAGAATAGTGCATTAAAGTATTGTTTGACTAATAATAAGTTTCCACAGGGAATATTGCATGTTTAACTACCTTACTGTTTTGTTTGTGTTTACTTACCCTAGTTAAACAGTTAACTAGGGTAAGTATTAAACATGCGATGGGCCTACTAACAAAAAAATCTAAAGGTTATAAATGATGCATATTTATTTATGTATTATTACTGTTCTTGTATTTATGTTATCGAGCCCAGATGATTGTCATTTTCAATTTCAAGTTGGCTGATTATCGAACTTGCGTACTTCCACAATTTAATCGGTCAAGTAGTCGACCGAAGGTTGGCCAACTTTTTAAATGTCGGAAGGGAATCTGTATTCTGATACGATTGGATTCCAATTAGTTAATTGAACGAGTTCGTTGAATAAGATGTGCGGACTCTCATTAAGTCACTAGTCTATTGATACTCGTACATTGCAATTTAGTACGCTATCTTGGAATTGTAAGTCTGGAACGGGAGTTCTTAGAATTAATGTCCGTCGAATCATCAGAACCGTTCCAAATAAAACTACAATCTTCAGTCATTCCAATGAATGTTCGTTTGATTTCCATTAATAAGAAAGTGATGACAAAACTGTCGATCACGTCCCGAGAGAATTGAAGTTTTTTCTAAAACAGTTTTTATCGCCTATCTATACGGTTCTTTATCCTATAAAGATATTTTGAGATAATACCTATACAGTAAACACGGTTTTCCTAAACGTTGTTATCTGGAAAGCTGGTTCCTTTTCCTGTCTGGCTGTCAGACTGGTTAGGATTTTACTTTCCAGTAATAATATTTCTCATTTGCATTCACCGCAGGACTTGTGGTTTATAGTTTTACGAGTGTATTCACCTGTAGGAAGCGATAAAATCAAAAATTTTATGCGACTTTGTCCGTCCTGTTCTAGCCCTTTCTTCTCCATGCGAAAGTACCTTTTAGAAGGGGCAACTAGATTAAATTCTTTTTTCTTAAACCTATATAACGTTCAAAGTGCCTTTAAGTCGTCTAAAATTAAACTAAATGATTTGTTTTTGACTTTTACATCTATGGATACTATGGATCCCAAAATGTTTGGTACTAATATAGCACTAAGGACTTACGTAGCTTTCTTTTGACGAAAGAATTTTCAGAAGCGGATCGGTATAGTTTCTGATAGCGTCGTGTTCAAACAAACTTTTCAAGTTTTGTAATATAAGTAGGTAAACTATAAACATAAGAAAGGTTCACGAAATCTCATTCTCGCCGGAGTCTCACCAAAAATAACAACACGCAATAACAACATCTAAACTTTAATTATAAAAATAAATAACTATAACGAAACTACATTACTAAACTAATTTCTGAATACAACTTTCTAATTGTAATTATTACGCGGCGCTATTGGCTGCAGTACGTAAGCTTGGCCCGTCGCTCTATCCACAACATGGCCTGTTGAAGGTTCTAGGAACAGTCTTGGAACTGTGGTTGCTGCACTTACTTCTGGTTGCTGATGCTGCCTCACTCCTGCTCCACCTTCGTAAGGAACAAAATGTGGAGGCTCTAGATGCTGTTTGGGCACGTACTGGGGCAACTGAACTTGCTGCTGAGGCAAATACTGTGGCAATTGTGCTTGATTCTGTGGCAAATATGGTGCCAATGTTGGTTGATTTTGAGGCAGATATTGAGACTGTTCAGGTTGGTTTTTAGGTATGTACTGACTTTGCTGTTTGTCTGTGTCGTCTTTGTGACTTACAACTAACACTACTTGGTTCTTTTCCTTCGGCTTTGGGTCTTCTTCTTTCTTTCTATACTGTTGACGCTTTGGCTTCGATTGTTCATAAGGTTCCTCGTCTTCCTCATTTTCGTATTCCTCTTCTTGCGATGGCTCAGGTGTTTCTTCCTGTTCTCTGTTGTTACGGTTGTGTTTTTTAGGCCTAGGTTCCTCTTCGGATTCTTGTTCGGATGATTTTGGATGTTTTCGTTCTTGCTTGCGTCCTCTATCTGATTTAGGGTAAGCTCTCTTGGCTCTTTCTCTTTCTTCATAGCTTGATTTTTCTGGATCATAGTCATCATTACCATATGATGGTGAATCATCGTGATTGTAGGCTGGGGAATTGTGACTGGGCTCATCGTAAGGATCATTATTGTGAGACTCATGGTACGAACCGTCATCACCGTCATCTCTAATGTTTTCAGCATTTCCTGCATGATTCAGATCCCAATAGTGTTCTCCGTACCCTCCCTTTTTGTCTCCCCATCGTACCTACATTTAAAAAATACGTTATTAATAATTCTTTGAATTTATCACATCAATGATGACTTTATTATGTTAGATGTTAATGTTTATTAGTAGACATGGTTAGAAAGAGAATTAGAGTTATAGAGAGAAGAAAATTAGTTTATATTTCTGCCATCAATATTTTTATATATATGTAGATAGAGATATGTCTAAGATTTAAATGCCTGTAAAATAATGTTAACAAAATAGGAAGAGAGTTAGCATTAGGTAAACATTTATATTATCTAAATCAGTGTTATTCATCAGTTGGAAATGAGTAAAGATTTAAATAGTTACGAAAAGAATAAAGTATGAAACCATGAAATAAATAAATAAAATTCTCACAGGATTTTCCGTAAGTTACATTATTATGTTTCAATTTAACTGTTAATTGTCAAAAGCTTACTGAGTTGAAATAGCAAAAAAGAATGTGAAAATGCTAGCAGCCTGATTTAAAAGGAAAATCCTGCGAATGAGTTAAAAGTACGTTATATAAAGCATAGTAAAGCATACTTTGGCAGAAAACAATCCTTCAGAGGGCTTGGCCCTCTCATGTCTTTCAGTGAAGTGTCGATCGCTGCCCAACCGATGTCCCTGATCAAACTGGTCAGCTTTCGGCAAATGTCTATACCTTCAGCCAAGCGAAGCAAAGCGGGAAAGAGAAAGAAAATAGAAAGAGGTTAGAGACAGAGCGAGATAAAGGATGTTTTTTACTTTTCCCATGTCCCTGTGGTTCTTAAAGTCTTTCTTCTCGTATCGTTGCTCCCATGTGTTAGGGTCCTCGCAGACGTGACCGAACTCTATCTTGTACGGACTCAACTGTACTGAGAAAAAATCCCTATAAAGCAAAGTATTTTCCATCCTTACTTATAATATTATATAATTAATTTGAAGTGTCTGAATACCGGAGTTTTATAGAGAGAACTCATGATGAATAAATTATTCTGTTTTCTATAATGCTCCCATTAGAAATACTATTGTATATACTGCCTCATTGGTATAGTGGTCGCAAGCGCGGCTGCTGTGCATGAGGTTTTGGGTTCGATTCCCAGGTCGGGCAAAATATTATTGGGTTTTTCCATCAGGAATTTCTCAGTAGCAGCCTTGGAGTCTGGATTTGTGTCCGGTTGATGGCAATAGGCTCGCCCCCTATTACATGGGAGTAAAAACATAACTGGCGAAATGTGGGTGAACTAATGGGTACACCTCTGCCTAACCCTTCGGGGATTATAGGCGTGATGTTATGTTATTGTATAAACAGAAATAGTAATATTTTGCTCACCAAACCCCTTTCTCTAATTGCTTTAGCGTAAAGTATGTCAATGTTTGGTTATGTTGAAACTTATTTGCATGCCAGCGACAATAGAAACAATTAACTTGAAGGTTGACGCTGAAGTTGAAATTCGAAACAAGGCTGTTTCAAGAGCTAAACTAGTCATTATGTGATTGGACTTAAATTCATCAGTAGCTTGGAAATTCTAAAGAACTTTAAGGTCTAAAATTGGTTAACATAGCGTGACGTAGGAGGAGATGAGAGAAATTACCAAATAAGGCATATAATCAAGGAGCACTAAATATAGGTAGGTACTTACTGGAAGAACTTGGCCTGAGCTTCAATGGTAGAAGGATTGCTAGGTGGAGTCCGGACTGTAACGGGTCTTGCTGTCCCCCATACTGATCCTGCATGCAATGCTAGCAGACACCACAGCCATTTCTGAAAGAACCAAGAAGTTCATGTCAATAACAGAGAAAAATCTCAGGTAAGCACAAATGAAATAAGATTCTAATTCCATGACTAAATAAAGTTCAAATTATAGAACCAGACAATAACAAAACACCACAACATTTTTGAAACTGAACTACTTTAAGTCAAATACAGTTCGTTCCAACTTTTCTCAAAACAAACAACTTAAAAACGAAAACACTTCGGCACTGAATCACTTTCACTAAGAAATAACTATTGCTGATATATTTCATTCAATTATTAAAATGTTGATTAAAATAACAATTAAATTCAAGTATAATATACCGTATAGTCAAGACGTTGTGACATCTTGGCTGTTCGATCGAAGGTTTGTGATCAACTCTGGTGGTAGTACATTTATAGACAAGACTGTAACAATTCACTTCAAGCAGTGGTTGACAACCGTTATTCAATAACCAATCGATCTATCAACATCACAAGTTTTGGCAAGACAGTGTTGGAAAAGACAAACAATAATGAACTTTGTAATACAAGGCATAAGAGTGAAACGGCTATTTTGATTGCTGCAGATGATTTAAAGACAGTCAAGCAACTAGACGTAGATAAGTCTTAGATTTTTTCCCATATTACAGATCTAGACAACAATGTTGATTGAAACTTGCAATATATTTTGGAAAACACAGCAACTACTGTCGCAAAGACATAGAAATATCTTGAAGATCTTTAGTAAGCAGCTTAATACAACTTCAGAAGAAAAGGAGCCAATTCTAATAGGAACATCTCAGACTCGGCCAAAGAAATAAACTGCATTAAAGTACTGGTACTTCACATAGATGCAACCAGCTCTAGAAAGCTACAAACAAACAGTTTTTCATGTGATACTTTAAACCCTATTGTTTACTATTTTCTACGTCAAATGTTGGCTATCTCTGGCAATCCCAGATGCGCCCATTACGAATCGTGCCGCGTCATTGACTGCAGTGTTGTCCGGCTTTCCGTAGCCAATTGTGAAAATGTCTGTTATAGACTATTATTGTGGATTAGGATGTACAAAAACGTTAATCTATATTGACTCAACAGTTAGCGAAAGAAATAGGTTCCTATTTCTTACTCATTGGTCAAAGAGATTGGGTTACGTAGCTACCATTGTTTTATACATTTTAGTTCAAACATCTTTTGTTTGAGCCGGTATATCTGATACAAGAATTTCGTCACTTTTAGTATAATAAAAGCAAATGAATATGACTATAAAATGTTAATTTCAGTGATTAATATCACATATATTCTTGTTTGATTTGACTCTAAAATTATTGAATTTTTGACATAGGTAGCCAAAATTTTATGTTAGTAATTTTGAAAGCAGAAACAGTTACTGTTGTAAAATAAATAATATGAGCCCACTCTCTGTCCCACTCCAGAGCAAAGGCCTCTTCTAATACAGAGAAAGAATGAGCATTGATCAGCACGCTTGCTCGAGACAGATTGGCGATACCAGACTTTTATTAATAAAAAGTCCAGATTTTCTTGCAATATTTTTCTTTACCGATTTCAATATGTCCAAGATAAACTTACAAAATACATATGAATTAAAAGTGTCATATTGGTTGCGCGGTATCAAATCCTCACGTGAGCGGCCGGCGTTTAATTTTTTGGGTCACCACAACACAAATTGAAGTAATACTAAGATTAAAAACTATGCAAAATTACAGAAAAGCATACGCATTTAACCTTTGAAAAGAATATTACCCTTTGACGCAACAAATGACTATCTAGTAAATCATTAAATCCATGATTGAGTAATCCAATGTTCTAGTGATTGAGTAATCACTGATTGGCGGATCGAAAAAACAGTTTATAATCACTTTTATAAAGCTGTACGCAATTAGGAAGAAATGGAGCGAAAGAGACAAAAATAAACATCTGTTGCCATAAGATAATTGCTGGAAGTGTAGTAGATCTTTATGCACAGGATTTTCAGTAGACTTTAGATGTGTCTAAAGTCTACTGAAAATCCTGTGCATAAAGATCTATTCAGTCGAACTAATAACCGTTATTATGATGTCACACGAAACGTGAGTATTTTTCTAACTAGCTGAATAACAATATTAATCTCACACACTAGATGTGTAAATGACGTAACATATTTGTCAATCCTATTTTTAAAGAATTTTCAGGGTTACATGCTTCTGATGAAACATAGAATTTTTAGGGTGCCGTACTCGAAGGGTGCTAACGGGATACTATTAATAAGACTCCGCTGTCTGTCCGTCTTTACAAAAAGTTTATAAAAAATAAAATAAATAATTTTTTACAATGTCCCACGCTGTAAATGGTCTAATTGAAATAAATGTTTTGACTTTGACTTTATAGCATTTTGTTTGTCAGTTTGTTCACAGTTTGTTTGTCAGCGGGCTGAATCCCGTGAACGGTATTAGGTAGAGATTTTTAAATTATACTTATTAGTTTAACATTTTCTGAGTGTGTTGTGTATTTTGTGTGTGTTTTCATATATTGCCGTAATAACAACAAATAGTAAAAATATAATAAAGTTAGAAAAAGCGGTCCATACAAGAAACTTATTTATACTACTTTATTTATACTTATTATATTTTACGATGGCACGGAACCCTTCGTGTGCGAATCCGATTACCACTTCGCCGATTTTTGACAATGATTGTCGTAACTGTGAGATAAAAATGTCGACTAATAACCATTCGTTAGTTCAGCTGTGAATTAGTGTCGTGTGAAGATGCATTATAAAATGAGAGAGCATTGTAAGTTTGTTTCGCCATTTTATTGATATGGCTTGTTACGAATGATGTTAATGACATTATTACTGTGAGAGATTGTTATTGATGTTTCTTTTGTGTTATGAGGTTATGATGAGGCCAATTACTAATGTACAGGGGCGTAGCTACTGCCGTAGATACGGGCCCCCCATCTAATGGGGCCCTGAACCCGTGTAAGCAAAAATTCGTGAAATATTACCCACTCCTTCGTTGCCTCGTTGACTGCTTTGTTGTTCTAGTGGTCGCAAAGCGCGACTGCTGAGCATTAGGTCTTGGGTTCGATTCCCAGGTCGGGCAAAGTGCTGTTGAGTTTTTCCATTAGGGATTTCTCAGTAGCAGCCTCGGAGTCTGGATTTGTGCCCGGCTGATGGCAATAGGCTCGCCCCCTATTACATGGGACTAAAAACATAACTGGCGAAATGTGGGTGTACTAGGTACACCTCTGCCTAACCCTTCGGGGATTACAGGCGTGATGTTATGTTATACTACCTACTTGAAAATGAAAGGGAAATATGCTTTTAACCCACTGCATGAAACTAATTATGATTGTTACGTGAAAAATCTAACATTATATTAAACTTTCACACCAATAGCTCATTATGTGATGTGAGGTATAGCAGTGCTGAAGCAAAATGATTATTAGGTATGTCTTTTCTATCAAGACTTATTTAATTTTAATCTTTGCAACGCGTTGCAACTTCCTGAAAGCAATTAAATGTTATAAGGTACCTACTTATTCTATTTATAAATTCTGTAGTTTCCACTTAGCTTAATACTAAGGTAGTAGATGATGGTAATGTTACTTGTGTACACTTATATAAGTTTCTAATTTTGTTATTTTATGCTCGTACAATAACTTGTACTAGTTGACTGTTAGAGAATGCCTGAATGCCTGTTAGAGAATGGCTTTAAGTCCGCCTTAGTAATTCTGTAGAATAAAGTTTAAATAAATAAATAAGAATACGCGATTGTGTTTTTTATGGTCTGTGATAATAGCTTCTGCTAGCGACTTCGCATACAAGTCAAATATACTATAAAACATAACCTATGGCATTCGGCAATAATGTAGCTATCTATCAGTGAATGATTTCTTATAATCGTACCTGTACTTCCAGAGAATACTTCTTACAAAGAAAAAAACATAAAAACAAATTTTACCTCTTCGTAATAGTACTTGACAATGTAGGTTTGGAGAACAACATCAAAATTTACACAAATAGTTAAATTACATACAATAAAGTAACTGCCTACCAGAAACAGTTTTTTTTTATAGAACGTCTTCATTCATATGACCCATCAAACCTAATAGGTAACATTAATTGTGAATCATCTGCCTAGCCTTACCCAACTATATTGGGGTCGGCTTCCAGTCTAACCGGATGCAGCAGAATATCAGTATTTTACATGGAGCGACTGCCTATCTGACCTCCACAACCCAGTAACTGGGTAATACGATACCCCTTGGTAAGACTGGTTGTCAAATTTTCGGTCTTCGGACGACCCGTGACGACTGACAAAGATCCACGTATGACACACCGGGACCAACCGCTTAGCATCCTTTTTTGGAACGATGTCAGTGATGTCTAATAAACACATAAAAAGTACATATGAATTGAAAAAGACACATCGGTACTTGCCCGGATTCGAACCTCATGCATGAGACGCGGGCGCCTCAACCACTGGGCCATCACGACATTAGCGTTCAATGTACCTAATACCTATACATAAAATATTTATCTTGCAGGTGTAAGCTACAATACTGGGGTCGTGGTCGCCTTTGGTTCAGCTATGACCTTCAATATCTCCGAAACCAAAACGCTCCCAAGTACGATCCAAAACAAAAAAAAAAGATCGCATTGTCGGGAAAAACATGTAACTTTCCTCTTCTTTAACTGTTTTTTTTTACACTCAGTGCAGTCAACAATAGCCAGAAGCTTTCAAAAGGGTACCAACTTACTATCTGATGTTGTGAAACGTGGTCGTCAAGAAAGTATGTCAGTGTAAAACAACTGTACGATTTCCGATCGAGCCGCATAGGCCAACATCACGATCTACAAGCCTAACAATAAAATGGCATGGGACATGATGTAAGCGACAAGCGGGTAGAAGACTGTATCAACTGATCCTTTTAATATTTTACTTCAACTTTTCGTTTGCTTTTATGAATGTGTCCTGTGCGATGTTCTATTATTTAGTTATAATTTGCAAAGTTTTTTATAACTCTTAACGTAGGGATAACTATGGAGGTTAGACAGTTTGTATAGAAAATAATAATGCCAAACTGTCATTATTCATTTTAATAGACCGGTAAAAAATATCTGACTAAGTACTAAAAGACCAAGTCCTAAAGAAATATATTGTAAATTCATAGATCACAATCTTAACAGTTTAAAATGAATGGTTTTTCACCAGTAGTCAATTATACCATAAAACCTATTCCATATTATGACACTAGGTATTATAATTCCTGTCAGTGATATATTTTTTATAATGGGACTAGTAGGAACCTTCATTCTTCTATAAATGACTTCATTCACACATACAAACAAATAAATATATCTTCATAACATTAGTAAAGATACGTAGTGAATCACTTATAACTTGGAGCACCACAAATCATGTTTATTTTAAAGCCAAAACTAATTTTATTTGACCTCTTAGATATACGCAAAATCTTCAATAAATTGATGCAATTTCGAATTTGGGAAAGTCTTTGGATTCAGTCTGGTCTAAATAATTTAGGACACTGATCATGACACAGATCAAGGAGTCGTGAGCGACGTGAACAATAATGGGACTGTTGTACAATAAACTATGGAAACTTTTATACCATATTGTCAAGGTTCAATGTTAAAGAGATAAACAACATGGATTGCTAGTAGAAGCTGTCTTGGACTCCAAGCCCTGTGATGTGTTTGTGGACGAATGGAAGACGATCTTGTAGTATAACATAACATAACAACACGCCTGTAATCCCCGAAGGGTTAGGCAGAGGTGTACCCAATAGTACACCCACATTTCGCCAGTTATGTTTTTAGTCCCATGTAATAGGGGGCGAGCCTATTGCCATCAACCGGGCACAAATCCAGACTCCGAGGCTGCTACTGAGAAATTCCTAATGGAAAAACTCAATATCACTTTGCCCGACCTGGGAATCGAACCCAAGACCTCATGCACAGCAGTTGCGCTTGCGACCACTAGATCAACGAGGCAGTCACGATCTTGAAGTATGTTTGAAGTATTGTCAGATGAGTGTGTGAATACCGTATAATTTTGGCTTTAATTAATGCACCTAATTGGCCACCAGTTAATTATGTTAAAAATGATACCAGCCTCTTATTATAGCCTATTATTTATAGTCACTGCAAGGCTAAGGCTTCTACTAATACGAAAGCACGATTACTCAATAGATCACCACTCTTACGCAAGGTGGATTGGCGACTTCAGACTAATATAGACTTTAAGTCCACGTTCCCACACGATCTTTTCCTTCCCCAATATCAGCGATATCTAAGATTTACTTAGAAAGTACATATGAATTGAAAAGTCATATTTGTTTTCGCCCAGGCCTTACGAACCCGCTGTGGGTTCATGCATGACAGGCGGGCGCCTTAACCTATGTTAAAGTAAAATAAATAAATCCTCATGATTCAATGATGGCTTTGTACAACAAAACAGACAGGTATCCAGGGTCGTCAGATATAGTTGAAGCTTTCTTAGAAACCGTTGGCTGTTTTCAAATGTTTTTTTTTTTTGTGGGAACATCCTCATGGACTGCCTCCATCTCGGGGAAGGTGGAGGGACTCGGACTCTGTCGGATTCATACCGACTAAAACCCCACAGTGTTCCTCCAATTACCTTTTGCCAGGGCACGGGGGCGCTCAGAGCATTCTTCCGCACCATGACTGATGACCCTGAATACCTATCTCTTTTGTTGGCTGTACATATTATAATACAAACCTCCTTCCTTGCTGGAGAAATTGTTCTGGTCGTGCTCTCATAAGTATATGAGCCGTGCTGGAGCCGATGCCGTCAGTTCCTGCCATTGTTTACATGGAGTTTCTAACTTGGTGTGAAAGTGTAAAACTAATGGTTCATGTTGTACGTAACCCTCAAGTATCTTAGGTGAAACCGGTGGATGATTCATATGAAATACTATAAAGTTAATAAATATCTTACGGGAACCGTGTACAGACTGTTAGTGTAAACACCGTTGTCACTAAAACCATAGGTACTTGATTTATTATAAAAAATGTTTATCTGAATTTAAAAATAAATAAACAAAGTTTTCTTGCAAAAATTAAAAAAAAAATCTGTCCGGCACCGTCCGTAAATTCATGGATAGCATAGTATCCATGAATTTACGGACGGTGCCCAGTTACGTAATCACCGCAAAGGGCGTTGACCGGCACTGGCCGTCCGTTATAACTACCTACATAAGTTTTAACTAATTACATCATTGTAAATTGTAATATAGGGTGAAATAATTTTGATGAAAAATGGAGATTTTACTTTAAAAAAAAAGATTTTTTTTTCATTGAATTTACGTTCTATTAGTGAAACCAAACCACTGGTTTCAAGGATAACAGTGCTTACACTAACACTCTGTATTTTGTAGTACTAGTGAGAACAAAAACTCCTATTAGTTCTACCGTGGAACTGTTCAGTAGAACAAATAAGACTAGAGAATCCCAATAGTTCTGCTATTTTGTTATATGTACCTAAAATCGTAGTACTAGTGAGAGAAAAAATTCCAATAGTTCTACTGTAGAAATGCTCAGTAGAACTAGTAGGAACAAACCTAATTTTTCGGAATAATAAGTAGCCTAATAAATGTGCTATTCCAGATTATAATTAATCTATCTCTGTGCCAAATTTCATTTAGATTCGTTGACCCGTTCTGTCGTGATTGAGGAGCAAACATCTGTCCGTCCAAACTTTCGCATTCATAAAAAATCATGGCTTAATCTTAATCTTTGGCTTAGTTTTGAAGTCGACGCAGGTGAAGTCGCGAGCAGAAGCGAGTGTATTAATTGCGATTAAAACGGCAAATATTAAATTAAACCAATTACAATGCAAGGCAGCATAGTTAACACAAAAAGCCATTTCAACAATTAAGAAACAAATTCTGTATTACTTGGTATTCTTTCATACATCGAATTTCAAAATTACACTTTGTAACCATCAAATACAAAATTATACGTTACTTAGTATAATTAAACAGTTTAAAACACATTAGCGCAAATTAATTGTTAATAAATGCTGCAATAACAAATTCTGCTGACCAAATTTCGGTCACTTGACTGCCTCGTTGGTCTAGTGGTCGCAAGCGCGGCTGCTGTGCACGAGGTCTTGGGTTCGATTCCGAGGTCGGGCAAAGTGTTATTGGGTTTTTCCATCAGAAATTTCTCAGTAGCAGCCTCGGAGTCTGGATTTGTGCCCGGTTGATGGCAATAGGCTCGCCACCTATTACATGGGACTAAAAACATAACTGGCGAAATGTGGGTGTACTAATGGGTACACCTCTGCCTAACCTTTCGGGGATTACAGGCGTGATGTTATGTTATGTGTAAATTTCCGTCACGGTGGCCAAGCTCAATGAAGACTAGCCTAATATAGGAGATATTATAGTGTACAAGTGCATGCGCAAAGAACACAGCACTAACTAACACGACCGGGCAGAGATCAGGCGCAGGACCAATAGCTTTTCGTGCTTTGCTTGAGGCACGAGGTGCCACACCACCAACTTCTAAACTCCAAGCTGCTATCAAAAAATTATTATTGCAAAAACCCAATAACTCTTTGGCCCGACCTGAGAATGAAACAGAGAGAATGAGACGCAGGATCAACGACTTTACGTGCTTTCCAAGATATAGGAGTGTCACCTTCTGAACTCCGGGATGCTGCAAAAAAAAATCAAATGGAAATACCCAATAACACTGGCCCAAACTGGGAATTAAACGGAGAGATCAGGCGCAGGACCAACGGCTTTACGTGCTCTCTGAGGCATGGGGGCGTCACGACACCAACTACCAAGCTGAGAAATTCCCACCTACCCAGAATACTCAGTAACACTTTAGCCCGACCTGGAAATCAAACAGGACCACGCTAGTATTATGCTAAGGCTGCAATATTCAAGATACATTAACTAATAAAAGGATTACGTAATCTGTTTTACTTCACTTTCAGTTTTTTTTCGAGGTGACTGTCCATCTGTAAAGTCATTAAAGACTCTTTTTATTCAGTACGTTGGTATACCGGATTTTAAAGTTAGCTGATTAGATTTCCGCGTAATCGATTTTCTGGTTTCTGAATTTTATGTTTCAGATACATTTTGTTTTTTTTTTGGTCGGTTAGATAATCTGCATTATGATGGGTTTACAGCATTTAAATTGGAGATTGCAGTTGTTTAATAGGTACTTATTTTGATGCCTTTGAAGTTACTAACATTGAATGGTTGAAGTTACTGTGAATAATTAATCATGATAATAATCTGTAGTATTGTTCTACTCGCAAGACAAAAGCCTCTTCTCATACAGATAAAGTACGAACATTGATATTTTTGAAGACATCCATATTGTAAGAAACTTAATATAACTAGGTTACTTTCAGAATAATCTTGTAAAAAAGTGGCAGAGTCGAGTGTGGCAGTAGCAGTGTAAAGATGGATGTTTATTATTCGGAATCGGAATCGCATGTGTAACATTAGTCATTCTTCGTTTATAATTCTGGAACTACCAGTCGGATGGAAAAAATATCTTTTTGTATATAATAACCACATTCACGAGGGCCTATACTTGGCTTTACAAAATCACGCTACATACCTCGATAGCGGAGCAATAACTAAAGACGTAACTTAACGCGGTTGAAAAAACTCAGACAAAATCACGAGCGCAAGCTAGTTCACTTATAAACGGCGTGTCTTCAATCATACTATTCAGTTTCGAATTATAAATCTACGATCGATTAAATATTATTCAACATTTAACTTAAATTGTATAACCGACTCTTAGATAACTTTCCTCAGTTACGACGATTAATAAAAACAATTTCTATTTTTAGTTGGATTCATTACTCATGCATGTTAGTATTATTTTCATCGTTCAAGGAGGACTATTTTGTAGTCTCCGATTCGTCGATCTCGACCGAATCGACGCGACGGCGACGGAGCGTAAAATCGTCGATAGAAAGTGTTATAAATTCGTTTTCTTTCTTATTTATAAGAGGCTGAATGACACCGTGGTCGCCATTACTATCGAGTTCACTTACACTATAGTACATTAGTTTTGAAATGGACTCCAGAATATTGGTAAGTTTATCTTACATTTTAGTCAAAAGAGATAACTGTCTTCTTTAGATTCTTTATCGGGTATCGTTTTATCTTTTCTCTTTTTTTTGATGTGGTAAAAAACATCTAATGAGTCCTTCCGCCCTGGGTGGGATGGCAGGGACTGTCAGACTTTTACTGACTAAAAAAACAGCCTGTTCCTTCTGTTGCCCTTTACGTTCCGATGCCACGGTATCCTGTTAAGACGTCCCGCAACCCCGGTCTAACTTTACTCTTAACTTCAAAGATACTGTTTCCGTGATCTACCTCTACTAATCTCTATCTAGTATAAAACAAAGTCGCTTCCAGCCAACTGTACGCTTAAATCTTTTAAACTTCACAACGAATTTTAATGCAGTTTTCATCAAATAGATAGTGATTCAAGAGGAAGGTTTATACGTTAAGTCAGCTTAGTACATTGCACCTGTGCGAAGCCGGGGCGGTTTGCTTTTCTTCTTAATATATATAAATCTCGTGTCACAATGTTTGTCCAATGGACTCCTAAACCACTTAACCGATTATAATAAAATTTGCACACCATGTGCAGTTCGATCCAACTTGAGAGATAGGATAGTTTTTATTTCGATTGGTCTTAATATTTTTTGATTGCTAACCTGAGCCACAGCAACGTGTGGGCCGGTCAGCTAGTAATATTATAAAACTGAAGATAGTAGGGGAAGAAGGTAGGTATTACTAGTCAGATTGAAAAAAATCCTTTTACCTTATATAGCCCATTTATTGAGCAAGGTTAAAGGCTATATAATCTCACGTTATAATTCAATGAGACTGGAGCAATAACCAGACGTAACTGAAGGCGGATAAAACCACGGTCTATAGCAGGTACCTAACATTAGTTTTGTCTGGACGTAGGTCCTGATCCGATAACAATAAATATTTGACTGGAAGAAAGCGACACTTCAGCCATATGCCACTAGATATGCTTCATGGTATGCTTGACTTGCATACCGTCAAAGTCGCGGATAGAATACTAGTGGTCAATTAAGTCATAGACAACGATTAGGAAGTTCCTTTATTGCCTATTTGTATGCATAATGAGATACACCTAATATAGTATCATTTATCTCATTTACCTAGTAATTTAATTAGCATATTGCATAAATCACAATGATTGCAATTAATCAAGTTTTGAACGTTTTAACAGCTTGCGGCAATTGAGATAAGCATTGGGTAATTAAATTGCAATTATTCGTGCATACATTAATTAATTTACAATGTGTAATGGCTAGAGTTTCTATTCGGTTAGTATTTTAAGACCTGACACCGTGCCTAAGTGAAATAACTTTTTAGAAGTATTGAATTTTAAGAATGCTTACCCTTGCTAAACTTTCTTACTTTATAAAGAACATTGTCACGATTCTTCTTTATCGGGTGGGCAGTAAGGTCTTAGGACCCAACACACCCTAGTGTCAGAGTTTCTAAACCGCCGCAAGGGCCTCTGACATGGTTTAAGTGGAACAGTAATAGGCTGGTATAAGTTCAAGTTTCCTCACGATGTTTTCCTGCACCGATGTCAGTGATGTCCAAGATGTTTATCTTGGATTTTGGAAAGTACATATGGATTGGATAAGTCATTTCGGTACTCGCCCGGATTG
Source organism: Hoplodrina ambigua (assembly GCA_949774945.1). Taxonomy (NCBI): domain Eukaryota; kingdom Metazoa; phylum Arthropoda; class Insecta; order Lepidoptera; family Noctuidae; genus Hoplodrina; species Hoplodrina ambigua. Next base: position 12,342,026 of record OX458967.1, read on the forward strand.
AACCCACAACTTCATGCATAAGAAGTTGGGCTATCACGACATTTTTATTGTCACAATGAAAATTAATTATTTAATGGTACTATCTCTACATAGGATAAAACAAAGTAGCTTCTCACCGTCTGTATGCTTAGATCTTTTAAAGCATCTTTGCTCTACAGAGGGATGATAATAGACTGATATCTTAAGTTCAATTTTATTTATTTTAGACTATATTCTAAAGTCAACTTTGAATTAACCTAATCTGGAATCTTCTTTATCACCAGTTAATATTATCCTGTACGATCATCGCAACATCAGCATGGTCTAGACCTTACTACCCGGTACCTAGGGGACCGATGCGTTTCACCAGGTTCGCTCCCTCGCCGCCTGTGCATCTTCGTCAACATCAACAATATCACGCGCAGCTACATTCGCAGCCGCATGCGCAACCTCATTTGCAGCCACATCATAAAACACCAGGTAAGCTTTGTTGCTTGAAAATGATGACTAAACATTATGACAATTAGAACGAACGTAGATGAGGCGAAAGGAGTATGTAAGGATCGTAGCAGGTGGCGTTCTGTAGTTTCTGCCTACCCCCATGGGAAAAAGGCGTGAGTTTATGTATGTGTATAATTAGAATAGAATATGTTTTATTTCTACATAGCATTCAGTGCAGGATTATGCGGTTATCAGGGTCGTAAAACCCTCATTGCCCACACACGATAAAGAAGAAGTGTAGAATTGAACTGTCAAAGCGCGACTGCTGAGCATGAGGTCCTGAGTTCGACTCCCAGGTCGGGCAAAGTGTTATTGGGTTTTTCCATCAGGAATTTCTAGTTTGGATTTGTGCCCGGTAGATGGTTATAGGCTCGCCCCCTATTACTTGGGTCTTAAACATAACTGGCGAAATGTGGGTGTACTAATAGGTACACCTCTGCCTACCTCTTCGGGTACTACAGGCGTGATGTTATATTATGTATGTTCTTAATTCTCATTTTTCCCCACTTTCACTGCCATTTCTAATCACAGAACAAAAAAAAAAGATTTTATATTTCTCCAAAAACTCATTCAAGCAACCTTGCCCTTTCAGTGGAGTCAACAGACCTAGAAGAGACACAATGGCAGCGTCCGAAGCGTGGTCACGACCACCACGACTACGATCACCATCATGACCACGACCACAAAGGGACCAGTGGGGTCACAGGCCCAGTACACACGTTTGTGAAGACAGATAAGAATGCCAACTACAAATGGGGGGTCCGCCACCACGTGGGGGACAAGTACGCTTCATAAACACCAAATTCTCCTCCTTTCAAGACTTTTGTTACGTTATTTATTTAATTGTACTTTTAGATTTAATTGTTGTGCTAATTAATTAGATTTGTTAAGTTGAAACGCTGTTTTATTGGTGTACTTGAGTGGTATGTCTGAAGCAACGGTCGGATAAAAATGTTAATGTGAGGTTGTGGAATTCGGAGTTTGGCTTATCTAGGTGGTTACTTAGATTCTTGTTGGGTATTGGGTATTTTGTTCGTAATTCAAAAACTTGTTAAGAAAAAAACACACCATTTAGGGTTATTTGCGGACGATTAAAGACACGATATACTCGTAGGTAAAATTTCGTGTTTCTACTATTCAACAAACATTGAGTTCCTCTAGAAGCAATAAAGGCTATAATTGTTTATAGTTTTGCCAAAATGAGCTAATCCACAATATCTCTATAATTAAACTTAATTAAACTTAATCTGATTAAATATGTGAAATGTGCTACATTACTATCCATTATTATATGGGATTTTAACATAAATGGCTAAATATGGGCTACACCTCTGCCTTACCCTTCAGGAATGACTGGCGTAATGTTATGTTATGTTACTATCCTGCATAACATTTCAAAGTAAATACGTCCCAGAAATGTTTAGGAAGCAAATTAAAGCAAAATCGAATAAAAAGTATTTAAGTAGACTTTACATTAATCTGTGTAAAAAGTGCAAAATCATTCCAGGATAACGTAAATTAAAAAACATGGAAAAACGTAATATAAAAATCTAATAAATGATGATTAATTGGACAATTTTGACGTGAGTTCATAAGCGAACCAAATAATCGTAACTCTTACGAAACTACACCAAAAATAAGGCGTTCAATTCTCAGAAAGCACATGGCAAATCTTTCACATTACGCATTCTCTTATAATCGAGTTGTAACTCGGACTTATTCGCTCCAGCGGTCGTGTCGGCCACGCCCGGCTGTTGCACGTTGCACCATCACGTATGCGCCTGCGTGTGCCCGACTGTCAGCACCGCCACTCATATCGTACGTCGATGATATAATTTAATCTCTGTATTTGCCTATGTAGATTCAAAACTCAACAATATGAATATTTTGGAGCTGCTGCCTCGTTGGTCTAGTGGTTGCAAAGCGGGACTACTGAGCAGGAGCCTGTAATCCCCGAAGGGTTAGGCAGAGGTGTACCCATTATTATACCCACATTTCGCCAGTTATGTCTAAATCCCATGTAATAGGGGGCGAGCGTATAGCTATCAACCGGGCTCAAATCCAGACTCAGAAGCTGCTACTGAGAAATTCCTGACAAAAAAACCCAATAACAATTTGCCCGCACTGGGAATCGAACCCAGGACGTCATACTCAGCAGTCGCGCTTAGCTACAGCTAGATCAACAAAGCAGTATAAACTTAAATATACAGTTACATTTAGTTACCTATCTATACATTAACATAGTGGTTCTTACATCAACTGAATAAAGTACTAACAGTAATCAACACAAATAAGCCAATATGGCGATTAATCCGCCGCGGAGGGCGGTGGCGGTAAAGGGGATTGCATCGCTCGACCGCGCGGTCGGGCGGTGTACGTGTGTTAGGCACCAACGAATTTCTTAGAGGATAATGCGACATAAGATTCGCTTCACCGCCAACCGCGGCGGTGCGCGGTGCCGTGTGCTAATCGCCTAATACAACGAGTAGGAAATAAAATAATGTTATGAAGATATTCCAGATACGGAATAGGAATGTCAAAATAAGGAAAGGTCACAACTGACAGGTCACGGCTCAAATTGCTTTACTCCAGTTAAATTTTAATCAGAAAGTTGGAAAGTCAACGGGAATCTTACTTAAACTCTCGACTTAAAGTAGCTTTAAATGTTCATTTAAAGTACTTTATGACGCAATCAGCAGTTTTTATGTCACTGTTGGTAGGTACCGGCGAGATAGCGGGTCGGATTTCCGACCGACCAATTAGGGCATTTTAAAATTTACAGTACTGCGGTTACGCAAATATTGGGTATTTTAATGGGAGCGAAAAAACGTTTAGTTGTATTTTAAATAGATTTTCAATAAAATAGTTTAACAGGACTAGTGATTACTGAAACTGTGGTGATGTGTATTCAGAATATGCAACCTTATCTTTTGTTTACCACAAGCTCTTAAAACAGTATTATTATAATATTACTTTGCCTTCCACACTGTTGGATTTTCAACGCTCTGATCAGCGCCGAGAGTTGAAAATGCAACAACAGAAATTACAAAGTAATATTAAAATAAAATTGTTATAAGAGATGGCGGTAGGCGCCCAGAACCCTGAGACGGGGTCATTGTACTCATCATAATGAACACCTTTTACCAACTCAAAAATTGCAAAAAAAAATCAGCGATTCCGTACATTTTGTCGAGTTATGCCAGCAAAAGATGTATCCAATAAATACTCTATCATAAGTTTTTGTTTTGGGTTGCGTTTTGATCTGATTTTGCGGACTTTAAAATCCTCTGTTCTTCAAGAGTTTGAAGAATTGAAGGGATCTCTATGATCCGATTGTGCTACACTAAATTTTAGCTACTGCCAGTTTTGCGTCTTAAACAGTACCATTTCAATCAAAGCTTGAGCTTGTGACCTGTCAATCTCTAGCAGGATAGAATGACAGCTCACCTCAAATGCATTTGACCAAATTCACCTAAAGAGAATTTTACAGAATAAATCGGCTGGTCTTATCATACTACTGGTACTAATAACTGCACGTGCGAGCTATTTAATTTAAAATGTCATTCATATCTTTAAATAAAACTAGATCCGACCAGTCAATACTTAAATATACTATCACGAATCTCATATCAACTGTTTTATCTCTTCATACAAAAGTCAGAGTCAATGAATCGAGATCTCAATGTCAGATTGCATTAATATTGTACTATATTTAAAATGTCCCCTAGTTTATCACCATTTATTGACACGACAATCAATTTGCTTACCTTTTTTTTAACTAAGTTGGGGTCGGATTCCAGTGCAACCGGATGCAAACCAGTATTTTTCATGAAACAACTGCCTGACCTCTACAACCCAGTAACTGAGTAATACGATAGCTCTTGGCAAAAATGATTGTCAGACTATTGAGTTTCTGAAGACTGTCAAAGATCTACGTATGACAGCCGGAACCTTTGCAAAGGAGGCTCGGAGGATCCGTCGTCGTCGTCTCGTTATATAAAGATGGTCACCCATCCACGGCCCAACCCCGGCAAGCATACACGGATCGACCCATGCGGCTATTATTACTTAGCCACGAGCATTAATTGGCACGACACTGGAACGAAAACCCACTTCATACTTTCACTGTTTCTTTTACTGTGTAATTATGAGGTAATTAATTCCTCGTGCATTGTCACTGCCATCGCGATTATTTCTTTTTCCTTTGTTCATTGTGTTTGCTCGATATTTCAGTGTTAATGATACCACTAGTGTTATTCCGTATTCAATGTCATCGGTGACTTTAGGTGAAATGATCTCGCTGGGCTGGCGGACGGCGAGTAATGGGTAGCAGGCCGTCCGATCAAGGACCAAGCCTGGGTCGACGGAGCGTTCTGTTCGCGCGCACCTCAAAGAGCTGTCAGCACAGGGACGGGGCCCCCAACGGGGCCAACGCCTGCCGGGGTTGCGGGGCGTCTTAACAGGATACCGTGGCCCCGGAACGTAGTGGGCAACAAAAGGAACAGGATGGTTTTTTAGTCAGTTAAAATCTGACAGAAAAAAGGTGGAGTCGTCAATCCCTAACATTAGCAGCGATATTCTGTAAAATCTTTCGCGATAAAAGTGAAATGAGCATGAGATGTGCTGTCAATCAAGAGAGAAATGAAAGAATAATCTGACTGTATATGTGTGCATGCTTACAAAAGGCACTTAAGAGGTTCAGATGGATCATGAATGAGGTTCAAATGGTATGGTACGGTAAGACTCATTTGATCTTGAAAACGTAACTTCCAAATAGTTTAGACGACTAAAGTGCTCGTTAATTTAAGGGGCCAATGGTGCCGATTCCCTTGTTCACAAACTAGACTAAATTTAGAGAACTGACATCTCTTACTAACATACAGCGAAAGGAAAGGACGGTGACATTCCGTGACAATAAAGAACTAAGTTAGAGATGTCAAATTAGTTATGCCTTGAACTTCTCCGTATTTTTAATCCACACGTTTTAAGATGTCAACTATAACTGTATGGATGTGTCAGATGGACTAAATTTGACAGCTCTTATTTACATTAGTTTCTTTCTTATTTGATTGGACAGAAAAAGATGGAAATAGTCTAATTTTAGTTTAGTTCGTGACCAAGGGAATCGGCACCTATGGCGGTGAAATACCAGTCAGGGAGCGCGGATCATACGCCAAACGAATACCGGCCCCCCCACTAATGAAGCAGGAAGGCTAAAGTCGGAAAGAGTCTGATAAAACCCTCCGTTCTCCAAGGATATCCATAAGGAATTCTTTACTATAAAAAAGGTACACAAAAATGATTTTTGCCTCACTTTGTTACATTTACTTAGAAACAATTATAATTATAGTCAGAGAGTAATAAGAATGTGTATACACGGTTAGTAGTAGTTAAAAAATCAGCTGTTCAGTACACTGACAAGTTAGACGAACATAAATGTACTGAACAGCAGATTTTTTTTATTGTTACTTTTTGAAAATAATGGTCCCAATCGTTTCGAATTTGATGATCGAGTTTATGGCTTTCGGTTCCAGGACGACCTAAAAGTAACCGTGTATGTAACATGCACTCATAATTTTAATAAAATATTTGCACGAACTCTCAGACAACGCCTAGCACTCACACACTAGCGTCTAAGTCCGCTCAAAATTAGGTTATAACTTACAACTTATAAGTCTTGTAACACTTATAGGTAAGTCGCATGTTCCGCAACGTATGTACCGACCGGTTATCAGTTACATATATGACAAAAACTCGGTCATGTACTGTGCAACCGACCTGACAAATATTTGTATAGTTTTGTGAGAACCTCATAACATAACATTACGCCTGTAGTCACCGAAGGGTTAAGCAGAGGTGCACTCATTAGTTCACCCACATTTCGCCAGTTATGTTTAACTCCCATGTAATAGGGGGCAAGCCTTTTGCCAAGAACCGGGCACAAATCCAGACTCCGAGGCTGTTACTAAGAAATTCCTGAAGAAAAACCCAAAAACACTTTGCCCGACCTAAGAATCGAATCCAAGACCTCATGCTCAGCACTCGCGCATTACGACAACTAGACCAAAGAGGCAGTCCAGAGTGAGTAACTAAGTGACTAATTTATTTCACCACTCGATCCCTCAACAGTAGTGTTAGTGATATACAATGACACCTAAAACTCACCTAATAAAAATGCAAGAGTTTGATTTTACAGCGTAGCATTTTAAATTCTGTCTTTGATCTTTAAAACAGTCAACTTGATCAAAGACATCTTCTAAGAATCAACCTACACACTCATTGCCCTATTCGATTCTTTGATTGACTATTCATTCATTCAATCATATTGTTTCCTTCATTTCCGTATCCTGAATGATGCTCTTTACGCGATTTTAGTGAACGAAGAGAAAATTACTCGATTCTAAGGAAATCGTAAAAAACTAGTTATAAACTTAAAAGGATGTTGGTACAGTTTTCTTATAAATGTAATAAAAAACAACCACAAAAGCGGCGATCGTGTGAATGAACGAAACGAATGAAACTAGAAACCATTTTAATAGTTTAGCTATTAACGTACTAGTTCAATGAAATACTTAATGATCGATTCATTTCATTGGAACTCAAATCTCAAATTTCAAGCCTATGTAATATCTTACTACTATATGCAAAAGTTTAGGTGAATGGATGTTTCTTAGATAATCAAACTAGAACGGCTGAAGAGATCTGGATGAAATTAGGCACAGAGATAGAATATAGCCTGGAAAATCACATAGACAGCATTTCGACGGCTTGGTACTGTCCATTCATCATCATCATCGTATCCCCTACAGATTTCCAATAAGACCGGATGGAAGCGGCCTGCATCCAGCGCGATCCCGCGGTCTTCATCAGATCGTCTGTCCACCTTGTGGGTGGACGTCCTACACTGCGCTTGCCGGTGCGTGGTCTCCACTCCAGAACCAAACCATAAAATTCGTCCATTCCCAAAAATCAATTATAATACCTTACTACTTAATTTTTTTATGTTGTTTATTATCAAGTTGAGATGTCAGATATTACACATCATATGCAACTACTGTAAGGCTCGCTAATTTATATTCGCCTCAGGTAACGCTGTTGGTCTTCCATTAAAAAAAAACGATAGTGTATAAGACTTCAACGCACATTCGACGAAAAAAATCATGAATGAATTTAAGAATTCGTTTTGTTAAATCAAACTCATTAGACGGTCAGCAGACGGACAAAATAAATTTATTTATTAAAATTTATTTCAGGGCAAACATCCCATATAGCTTGTTAGTAATTACCTAAAAAACTATGTTAGTATACAACACTCAGACTTAGACAGACACAGACATAATACAAACAGTCACACACTGGTGCCATTCCCTTGGTCACAAACTAAACTAAAATTAGACTATTTCCATCTTTTTTGTCCAATAAAATAAGAAAGAGACTAATGTAAATAAGACCTGTCAAATTTAGTCAATCTGACACATCTATACAGTTATAGTTGTAACTAAGCTGATAAATAGCTAATAAAGCTAAAATAACAAACATTCTGAGTCTATAAACACCGTGAATCTAGCATAGGTACTGTATTTAGCACTCCTCTTACGTTAGGTTTACAATGTAGAGAGCATCTCCAAGATGGTGACCTGAGATTGGTTGGCCGTGCAAATGTCAGATTATTACAACTAACCTTAGTAATTCAACCCGGTTGTGTGCAAGTACATGCGTACAAATTTGTAGGCACTACTCGTGTAGTACACAAATTGGGACAAGTTTCAAAGAAATCGGAGAATGTGGAAGGCGCGCACGCTCCCGGAATTCCGTTCGTAAGTGTGGGATAGTAACACCGGGGTGATTTTTAGTCAATAAGAGTCTGACAGACCCTGGTCAGGGCGGGAAGTATCCATGAGAATCTTTCAACCTGACCAAATAAAAATGTATCAAAAACTGAGATAAAGCTTTTGTTTGAAGATATTACAATTTTATTAATAATGCCTACCTATTCCATAATAGTTTAATAAATTTGCCACCTACTACTATAAATTTCACAAAATGTGGAAAATTTTAGACAATTAGGAGAGTAATTTAATTTAATTCTACATAAAGCATTTACATTCTACAATAAATAACCTGAACTTAAATAAAACCTTAAAGTAAATGTAAAATATGTACATTTAAAAAAAAAATAGCGCAGAAAGGAGGAACCTCTTAAGGCATCAAAAAAATATTATTATTATTAAATTATTATTAGGAGAGTGGTAGTGGCTGGCTTTCTTGACGCACAGGTATATCATGAGGGACTAGGCAAATAATATTTCTGTCCTCTGTGAGCACCAATCAGTAATTTCAATTAAACCATTAAAAGACACTTTTGAACGATATATATATACAAGAAAACAGAATTGAATCTAGTTGCCACTATTGTTTGACATCTCTTTACAATTTACCATTACATATGAAATCCAATTGAAGTATCCGTAGAAGGTAACAGAGCTTTCAATAAAATGAATGCACTTTCTAAGAATATTTATTTTATGTATTTGTTATGACAACCAGTAAGTGTTTCCTGTACTTCATCTAGTAAGATAAATGGCCACGTAATACAGATTTATTAGGAAAATATAATTAATAATAAACATTATTGCTCGCTTATACAGCGACTAACAAATTTTATTATAATTTATTATCATTCGACTGACTGCCTCTTTGGTCTAGTGGTCGCAAGCGCGACTGCTGTGCATGAGGTCATGGGTTCGATTCCCAGGTCGGGCAATGTGTTATTGGGTTTTTCCATCAGGAATTTCTCAGTAGCAGCCTCGGAGTCTGGATTTGTGCCCGCGATTTAGGCTCGCCCCCTATTACATGGGACTAAAAACATAACTGGCGAAATGTGGGTATACTAATGGGTACACCTCTGCCTAACCCTTCGGGGATTACAGGCGTGATGTTATGTTATGTTAATTATCATTAAAAGTAGACGTTAGAGTAAGGAATGAGGTTATACAAGACCGTTGTGGATTAAAAGAGGATTTCGTGGCAAAGATTGAAAAGAGTATGCTTAGATGGTTTGGTTATTTTGAAAGATGAGTGAAAGGCGGTTAAAAAAAAGGAGTGTAAATGGCAGATGTGAGTGGGAACGTAGGGAGAGACGCCCTAGGAAGACCTACACTGACCTATTGGTGAGGTTCGTCAGAAAGGTCAGGTGCGGAGTACTCGTAACCGGCGTGCTTGTATTACGAGATGTATGAACGTGGACGAGGCGAAAGAAGTATGTAAGGATCGTAGCAGGTGGCGTTCTGTGGTTTCTGCCTACCCCCATGGGAAAAGGCGTAAGTTTATGTATGTATGTTAAAGGTAAACATTATGAAATCATTTTGTTGATGCTAACTTAATACTATAGATATTATGTACTACTATATTGATCTTTTAGTTATGCTGCGCTGTAAGATTTGTTCTATGCCCAATTGTAATATACTTGTCTTGATGGCGCAGTGGTTATAGCCTGCCTCTCATGCACAAGGTTGTGGGTAGTTTGGTTCGATTTGGCAGAATTAACGCTAATCTATCTATTTATTTATGAAATGAGGCCCCATTTTGCCTTGGTCACGGCATCACGCGTGAATGGCTGGAATAATTACGCAAATTCTTTTTTTACACATAACATAACATCACGCCTGTAATCCCCGAAGGGTTAGGCAGAGGTGTACCCATTAGTACACCCACATTTCGCCAGTTATGTTTTTAGTCCCATGTAATACGGGGCGAGCCTATTGTCATCAACCGGGCACAAATCCAGACTCCGAGGCTGCTACTGAGAAATTCCTGATGGAAAAACCCAATAACACTTTGCCCGACCTGGGAATCGAACCCAAGACCTCATGCACAGCAGTCGCGCTTGCGACCACTAGACCAACGAGGCAGTCAAATTCTTTTTTTGTTGTTGTGTTTGTTATTGTCAGGAGAAGGTTCTCATAAAGTAAATAAAAAATATGGCGCTACGAACTTCGCTAGGTCAGTTAGTTATTTCACAAATATGTGAACGTTAACCCGATCGAGTAGATTATAAAACTCACAAATTAGATGAATTAAATAACAACTTTCTATTGAAGAAAATTGCTTGCAGTTTATAAAGAATAGGTCACTGACCTCTTACGACCCTAATGACGTACGTTACGTCATAACTTACGTCTTTTAAGCTTAAGATGAATTCACGAATCCTTACAAAATGCAATTCTTTTAAGATAATCGTGCTACGAATACATTATCAATATAATACATTAAATAAAATTAAAGTTTCTGTTTGTAATGTTCAAATAACAATATTTACATTGTATTTACACTGTATTGATCCATATTTTTTAATTAGATAATCTTTGTCTATCTGTCTATTTGTTCCGACTAATCACTATAACGGCTGCACCGATTTTGACGGCACTATCATTAGCAGACTGGTAAAATTGAGAATTCTATGTTCTCAAATTCTGGACTCCGTAAATAAATTAAAACCGGCAAAGGATCGATATACACGTGAGGAATTCGCGAGTATAAACTAGTCTAAACTAATATTATAAAGTAAAAAAATTGTTTGTTTTATTTGTTAAACACATGAATCTTCAAAAGTAAAGGTCCGATTCTGAAAAAACTTTAGTCTAATACGATTGCATCGTAAAAAAAATTAGGGATACCTAAGAAAAGTCGCGTAGGCAAAGTCAGGGGCAAAATCTAGCAACAGATACACGTGCATTATTTTGTCATAGAGTATTACTAATCTTACTGCATACCTACTTACTTTCCTTAAGCCAACGAGACGTAATGCTGCTTGCTGATGGTCTACAAAGATAATTCCGTATTATGGGGTACATTAGAGGCCTAAGTAAGACATTAAATGCTAAAGATATCGTTTAGCGAATGGCAATTGCTCTTTTAATAGAAGGAGCATTTTTATTTGATGGGATAATTGTTTTCCTTTATAATCATCAGCTTATAGCCAAAGAATATATATATATACAGACTGTTAGTGTAAACACCGTTGTCACTAAAACCATAGGTACTTGATTTATTATAAAAAATGTTTATCTGAATTGAAAAATAAATAAACAAAGTTTTCTTTCAAAAAAAAATATCTATCCTACACCGTCCGTAAATTCATGGATACTATGCGCCCGAGTTACGTAATCACCACAATGGGCGTTGCCCTGCTGCACTGGCCGTCCGTTATAACTACCTGCATAAGTTTTAACTAATTACATCATTGTAATATAGGGTGAAATCATTTTGAGGAAAAATGAAAATTTTACTTAAAAAAAAATAGAGATTTTTTTTTCATTGAATTTACGTTCTATTAGTGAAACCAAATGTTTAAATCAACACTCTGTATATCTCTCTCTCCCAATTACCAATTCTCATACCTATCAAGTATACATAAAAAAACATAAAAATCGGTCGAGAAGTTTCGGAGCAGTGCGCCCACTGCAAACACCGTGGCATGAGATTTTTTTTTAAGTAGTTATCTTATAAATCTATATTTTGTTTGAGCGCGACTGTCTCAAGAATTACTGGTACGATTTAATAAAAACCTTTTGAGTTATAAAGGCCGTTTATTGACGAAGGTTATGGGCAATATAACATCATGCTGCGACTCACAGGAGCGGCGCAGTTACCGTAAATGTAACCACGGGTGAAACCGCGGCTTATAGCTTATTTACTCACTCCACCTCACACCTCACACCTCTGCCTAACCCTTCGGGGACTACAGGCGCGATGTTATGTGTATGTTATGTTACTCACTGGCAAATCTCGAAATCAGAAAACGATTCGATTTATAGATTGAAAGGCAATTGTTTTTAAATAGGATACGTCAGCTAAGAACAGTTTTTTCGACAGAGCCAAACGGCACAATTATTTCCTAAATCTTTCCAGGCAATTTCTTACGTCACTTCGTACCAGCCCTCGCAGTGCTCATAACAAAATGATTGTGAAAAAAAAACTAGTATTCCAAACTAAAGCGTCAATTTGCCAACAAATATATACAGGACATAATCCATCACTAAGTTCACCGCTATTGCGATAAAAATGTTTTCTCGCAAACGCATATCACTAACCCCAAATAACTAGCCCCAAGCGATGTTACATAGATGCCTATATTAATCGTATTATCTCGTATGTTACAAGGCAATTAAAACGTGTAGGTCAGTAGTTCCCAAAGTATGGGTCGCGACCAGGATTACCACCTCTGAAGAAATGTATGCCTTACTTAAAAGGATGCTTTACTGACACACAAATATTTCAAATGTGTTCCGTTTCTTTTCATCCTTCTACGAGTAAAGGATAAAGAAGAATATAAGTCACAAAGCTTAAACATATTCATAATTTACTTTTGTTTTATTACATTTCAACTCTGTGCTTGTTTAAACAGCGCCGCTAACGTATAATAAATTAATAGTTTTTTCGCAATATTGGGTGGTCCCTGAACAGTCCTTCATTCATATGTCATACCCCTTTCATTCATGAAAACCAAGCGATGAGTCCCGAATTTAAAACTTTTTTTAGGTTGGTCGCGGTCCAGTCAAATTTGGGAACCACTAATACTTATGTTATATTTACGTAACACTTATAAATTGTTCTGATTTATAAGTTATGACTTACTCTAACAGTTGTTGAGTTGCAAAAGCTTGTTTAGATAAGCGGTGCCCGGTGAGATTTTTCTTTTGAATTAAAAAAAAATTGTCTCACCGGGAGGGTTATGTGTTTGACCTGTATGTATGTATGTCCACTCGCAATGATTCAACAGAATTTGATTAAATATACGTCACCGGTAGCGCGCGCCATTATAAGACTAGTAAAAAATCTTAAAATCATAAAAGAAAATTGGGGATTTTTAACAAAAAAGTGTATATAATAAAATATTCTGGTCAAAATAAAAATTCAAAGGAACACGGAACTTAATTTGGAACAAGCTCACACAAGCAACACACGACACCAAAAAAAAAAACAATGACAAAGATTTTTCCCAATCCGTCTGGTAGTTCCAGAGATTTAAACAAACAAACAAAACAAATGTTTTCAGTTTTATTATATTTGTTTAGATTAAGTCACAAATCCTTTATCTGCCAATTTTAAACAATAAATTTACTCCGCCCATAACTAACCAACGCTAAATACGTACCTACAAAGGTCAATTAAAATCAAACAAATGATTAAAACAAAAGTGAACGCATTTTGTGCAGTTGTGCAATTGATATTTTGTTCATCTGAAAGTGCATTGGCATTAACAGCGATGCAAGGCCAAAACCGTATAATGTGCCTTAGGAACCTATTCAACTAGGTACCTACCATCCGGTTTTGAATTATACTTATTTAAAAAGCTGAGACTGCCTCGTCGGTCTAGTGGTCGCATAGCGCGACTACTAAGCATAAGGTCTTGTGTTTGATTCCCAGGTCGGACAGTGTTATTGGGTTTTTCCAGCCTCGAAGTCTGGATTTATGCCCAATTGGTAGCAATAGGCTCGCCCCTGTTAAACTTAAATTTAACTGGTGAAATGTGTGTATACTAATGGCTGCACCTCTGACTAACTCTTCGGGGATTATAGGCGTGATGTTATGTTATGCGTATACCCATCTCTTTGTATTATAAGTTACTATTAGTTGAGATGTCACTAGGTCAAATGTCATGGGCCTACCGATCGATATTAATTGGGCACGATTTCAATACGCTTATGACTCCGATTTATAAGTGAACTGATCCCTTACATACTTGGGAAAAGGCTAGGCGAATGATAATAGGTACTTCTACCTAACCAGGATACTGAAGCCGTGACTTATTGGCACGCTTCTGCGTTTGTAATCATAATTGGAATTATTGAACTAAGTAAATAGGCAGTCATATTTTATTTAGTGATAAAGTGGTCAGTGGGTCGTCTTAAGTAATAAATTAGTGCTAATAATTTCTATATCTACGCTCGTGATCGGAAGTCGTGAAGGGTTCAGTTATTTTGTCAAATAATTTAATTTAAATAGATTTTTAAATAAATAGATAATACACAATCACACAATCCAATTGTCAATATGAAGCCAAACTATTTAAATATTATGTAAAAAGAAAACGGTTTTCCTTTTCTAATTTAAAAATAGAACGCATTTACTCTGCATGGTCATACCGCCGACTTAGATAGAAAATCTCTCCATAGGCGCCATCAGCACAAGTATGCAAATTATTACAGACTACATAATTTACTGCAGTTGCACTAATATTCTAGAATTGAAAACTGCGCTGTGGGAGCGTAGAACTCTCACCTGGGAACTTCTAGGTACTATTTCCTCTGAAATTTAACTCTAATATTGATTGACATAATAATAAACGGAACTAATATCTGAAAATCCTCATGTCAGTCATACCTCTTTTCTTCTTTTTTTTATTAAATAGTGTTGATCTCATAATTTTAAAAATAAACTATCAAATAAGGTTAAATATGGTATTGCCAGTCAGGGGCTACAGTATCTACCTATAAGTATACAATACAGCATAGCACAATATAGAATACCAAGTTATGTTTTTAACAAACTCTTTAAGAGTTAAGTAGGTACTTTACAACTTAATAGTTAGGTATAGTTTGGATGAAATTTTCTCCATATTTTTCCTTTCTCATATCGGTATTTCGGTTATCATAATTTTTAAATAAATTGACCATTGACTTACCTAATGAAAAACGGTGCTGCAATTTACAAAAAAAAAAACTGCATTTTTTTTTTCATTTTTGACAAACACAACATAAAACAAACAAATCCAAGAGCAGACTCAAAAAGTCCGATGCTCCAATTTAAATTTCGAATCACACACACACATACATGGATTTTGCCACACCACTCCCGCCTTTACCACCTACGAGCTAGAAGGGGTGCCCCTATATATAGTCACAGTTACTTACACGCACCGCATGATACCTACGTAAATACGTCGCGAGTGCAGTGGCCAATTAAAGTTCTTTTTTTAAATAAATATATTTTTTTGTGTGTGCAACATGTTACGTCATTGTGTCACGTTGGCAGTATTGGGGTGTGTTTTGGCGGTTCCCGTGCCCCAGCATCAGTACCAACCTCAGCATCAGCAAGTGAGCTTTTTTTTATTATTAACCAGTTAGGTTTTTTTTTATTAGGTTCATTATTTCGTATAATTATTTATTTTATTATAAATTATTATTCAGTTCTTTTTCAGTTACTCAAACGGTTTTTCAGCTTTTTATTTCTATAAAACCCAATTTTCTTTTCAATGCCATTTTAAAAACTAATTAATTTAGTCCCTTTGCTTATTTAACTAAATGTTGAGTACGCTATACCTAATTATGTTTTATATTTTAACAAAATAAGCAAGATCTGATAAAACATTATTTATGTGTGAAAAGCATTCAATATTCAGTTAACTATATCTCTACATCTCACTTCTAAGAACAAACCTAACATTCTATTTTTAACTTTATTGCACTAAAATTAAAAGTCATTACTCTATAAACATGAAGGTATTCATCAGGATTAACCTTTAACTCCGCGTGAGCAGTGTAGGCTGCCCAAAAGCTATTGTTAAGATTGCGTTAGTGCCAACCTCAATTGCATCTAAATGACAAGGACCCCATTTCTGTGACATACAGCGTGTGAAATTAGTAGATCTAGGTATTCCACATTCTTTATTACATACTAGCTGACCCAGAGAATATCGTACCGTCATATTTTTTTAAAATTTTATTTCATAAAAACCTTCACCTTACAATAGCAAACACAACGAAAAAGGAATTAGTCAAATTGGGCCAACCGTTCCCGCGTGATGATGTGGTAAAAGAAAATAGGGATTCCATTTTTTATTTGAAATATTTTTACACAAAAAAAAGTACAAATAATATATATTTTATACAGCTTGTATATTTAAAAAATATATATATTTATTGCAGTAAATCTTTACAAATAAGTTAGAAAAGTTAGAGAGAATAGAGTTATATTTATTTTGTAAAAGTGTGATATAGTCTGTTTATGAAATAGTTTTAACAAATTACAAATTCAAGACTGGCTGGATTCCGTCAGACTCTTACTGACTCAAAATTACCTCCCTGTTTAAATCCCGCATTTACGCCGGCGCTGGCCTTCCGAATACTTTAAAAATAAAATCCAACCGTAAATAGTTACAATTAGTTCAAACAGTAATTAACAATTATTAAAATTAGCAAACTGAAATTAACAACAAGCTAAAAATAACCTTAATGTCGAAACAAATACAATAGCAGTCAACGAATTTAGATTAACAGATACAGATTCTAATCTGACATGTGCATTGAAAGACTTCACAGACAAATCTATTGTTAAAAGCATAATAGTTAATAGGTACACGGTCAATAGAAAGGTTATCGAATAAAAAGCACGCTATATATCTTTTAATGGCGTTTTTTTATTAACATCATTTTATAACTGTCCCACTGTAAGGGCTAATGCCTCTTCTCATACAGAGAAGACACGAGTATTGATCGCCTTTGTTCAAAGCGGATTGGTGATTTCAGACTTATATAAATTTTATGTTCAATTTTCCTCACTGATGTTTTCCGTCACCGATGTCAATGATGTCCAAGATAAGCTTAGAAAAACATATGATTTGAATAAGTCAAATTGGTACTTGTCCGGTATCGAGACCGTAACCTCATACATGCAAGGCCTTTGGTCTTTATTACATACAGAACATTATGCCTGTAATCCCTGAAGGGTTAAGCAGAAGTGTATCCCTCATTTTGCCAATTATCATTAAGTCCCATGTAATAGGGATAGTTGTAATTTTCTTCTTTCTACTCTCTCACTTTTGTAATCGTTGATATTATTTGACCTTTACCTATTCATTGTGCTCATTTAACATCTCTTGTATCTTCAAAGATGAATACATTTTCTTCATATAATTTAAACTTTCCCTTTTCCCGTTGCACTTATTTCTACTAGATCATTATCCTCTTTTTCATCAACAGATGACTGCTCATATGCGTTTTCAATTGTCGCAGTAGTTGTTAGTTCATCCTTTTCAATACTTATCTTCATTTGAATGAGAAAGTGTTTCTTTGACCGTGCTCGAATCTTTTGGAGACGACTGGGTCAAGGTATCTCTTTTGTTATCCTGCAAAAGTCATGACCTTAACGAACGCATTGTATAGAGATCATGTTTTGTATCTATCCAATATTTTCACTAGAAATGTAAAGAGTTGGTCTTACGGTAATATTGTCAAAATTATCTGCATTTAGGGTAAGGAATATTTTGTTCTCTACTGCGACCTATACCTAATTAGACATTGTCATGAACACAGCACAAAATATTCCTTTTACTTAAGGAAGCACATATCTCTTTGTACCAAAGACTTTCAACTCAGACATCAAACGAACAATAAAATTCACAATAATAAAAATCTTAGCTTAATTCTATTACGTGTGAGTCGATATGATCTAACTCAACTGACATGCGATGGTAGTTATCTTTAGCAACAATAAAAAAAGTAGAAATCAATCAAAATCCGAAAGTGGCACATCCGACATTAAGTCGCAACACACATATGACTGAATTGCTTCACCACACAACATAATGACTGTAAACAGACCGGAAAACTGAACATCATTTTTTACACAACAAACATGCGCATACACACGTGCTTTTGGCAACCCATGACAAATCGACCGAGACGTAGTGATGTGCCAAGTCGGAAAAAACTTGACTCGTATTAAATCGAGTTGAAATTCACTTGAGTCGGCAGATCAAAGCTGAGTGAATAATTTGTTAGAAACTACACACTACAATATCGCAGATTGAAGATTAAAATCTTTTTGCAAGCGAAGTAAATGATTCAAAAGTGGAACTGTAAAAGTGCAACAAGGTTCCATCCATCATTCTCTGGGTTGGTTCTGGATGGAGCGGTTTTATTGCCCGTCTGCATCTAGTTAAGTCAAGTCAAAACATTTATTTCAATTAGACCATTAACAGGCACTTTGGAATTGTCAAGGAGTCAGTTAGTTAGTCAGAAAGTTGAAGCTAGTTGCTTGTGTGAACAAGAGTACTAACTATGATATATGAACCCGAGTTAGTGAGAATCCAACTCGAGTCTATTCGAGTTGGACTCAACTCGGATTACTTGTGTTGACCCATCACTACCAAGACGTAACAGAGTACGCCGTTCGCTCTTACAACGTTGTTACACTTTTTGACGTTTCGTAATGTCAGTGGCGCGTTTTATTTGAAACGAGCCATAATTGGGTTTAAAATGTTATGTAAGCTCTTGATCGCACTGATTAACGCTAGTGGGTACTTGGTAGTTAGCAGTTGTTTTTATTCTTCTAATGACTGGTAACGCAACGGCGTGAAATTGGGCCTCGTCGTCTGGGCCTAATTGGTCGTGGGTAGTTGATTGTTATGTTGACTTTTATGTGTTTTTAAGTACATAATGTTCAGGTGTTTGTGTTAATAAAGTTATTACTGTGTTACTTTAGATCTGATAGAGTTTAAGAGCTCGTTCTCATAATTTTAATTACTTTACTAAGAGCTTAATCTACATTCACACGGCCAAAATGTAAATTCTTTTACATTATGCTTTTGGAGTAGGTACTACTTTTTTATGAGATTGTAGATCGACTACATGACATGCGGAAAGTGGAGGATCTGGAGTTGTGACACAGCTTGAGTGAGATCTATGTCCAGCAGTGAACTACGACTGCCTGACACATTCTACTGTTGGATTTGCTGAACCTGACACTAAACCTAACCTAACCAATTTCTTAATCAACATTAACAGTCTGTAGTATTACCAATACCACTGAATCTACATCAATTAGTTTTAGCTCTCCTTATAGGAATGTAATCCTGCAACATCAATTGACTAACATCACCATCCTTTGACTAACACTACAACTACATAAAATTGTCCTCAACTAACACACAAACAAACAAATCACTCACCAACTACGTTTCTCAGCAGGCAACAGGCTTTGACCCACACCTGTTAAGACAGTACCTCGCAGAACAACAAGCCGCAGCACCGGCGCCCGCGCAGACACAAGTCCTTCAGCGACCACAACATTTACAGCAGGCAGCACCCAGACCTGTAAGACATATTTTTAGTGAAACATAACCGAGGATTATCGAACAGTAGGATGGAGCAGCAGACTACACTTCCCAGTTCCTAGATTCAGAAATAGTTGGGATAATAGTCTCTTGCGATGCCCTGAGCAGTCTGGGCGGATTAATTTGCTACTAAAAGCATCATCAAGTCTGATTAGAATAACGTCCACCATGGTTTCCGCATTAAAGACTAAGTGTGGAGACCAAACCCCCATTAATAAAATATATCATATAATAATGTAGCAGCCTCGGAGTCTGGATTTGTGCCCGGTTGATGGCAATAGGCTCGCCCCCTATTACATGGGACTAAAAAAAACATAATTGGCGAAATGTGGGTGTACTATTGGGTACACTTCTGCCTAACCTTTCGGGGATTACAGGCGTGATGTTATGTATGTGTATCATATAATGTAAATAAGTTCAGTTCTACCAAAACCGTTAAATTAATTAAGTACGTCAATGTATTATTATGACAATCCAGCATTAACAGTTCGAAGTACATCCCAAAGTGATGCTTGAAAGAATAGATTTAAATTAATCATCATTAAAATATATACCCAGTATTCAAAACCGAACTACTATTTTGAAAAATGAGAAATAATTTGACACAACTACACATAAAGTATTATACCATCAACACTTAGTGAGTATATATATATATATATATATAAATATGTGGTATTCCACATATTTATAAAAAGGTTGCAACAAACGAATGCAACCATGACATGTGCACCATTCAAGCTTACAGTCTTTTTTAACCACCAGGCTCCCCAACCACTGTACACGGTCCAGAGCCAAGCGCAGTACCAGCCACAACCCCAACATCAGCCCCAGCCCCAATATCAACCACAGCCCCAACCCCAGCAGCAATACAGGCAACAGCAACAGCCACAGTACCAACCGCAAAGAGCCCAGGAACAGCGCGAGCCTGAAGAATATGACGTAAGTTAAAGAATCCTTCTAATATTAATGCGATGGTTTGTGAGGATGTATGGATGTTTGTTACTCTTTCACGCAAAAACTACTGAACGGATCTAGATAGAATTTGGCACACAAATAGATTATAGTCTGGAATAGCAAATAGGCAATATTTTATTCCGGAAAAATGTACGATTCCCGTGGGAAAATTATATCAACTTTGACGCGGACGAAGTCGCGGGCAGAAGCTACTATTTTATATGGACCTAAAATAAAAATATTGAGTGGAGGTCAGATAGGTAGTCGATCCATGTAAAATACTGGTAGTCAACTGCATCCCGTTAGACTGGAAGCCGACCCTAAAATAGTTGGGAAAAGGCTAGGCAGATTGATTGATATCTTGCAAAAAGAGTCTCTTAGTCAAGAACTACGGTCAATGCATCCACGTAAAATTGTGATAGCTTATTAGCAATTGTATTTCATATTAAAAAGATGAAATACAATTTCAGCACAAATTCGTTTAAGAAACAAACTGCCACATCCGAAACTAGGTTACTTAATAAAAATAACAGACTAAACTAGCCAGCATCTCATTCTATTTTTAAATTTAACGGTAAAACGTCAGACAATTACAATTAGAAGTAACAGTGCGCCGTTCTCGCAATATTTTACTGCAAGTAACAAAATACGTAGACCGAATCCGGAATACATCCAACCTAGTTTGGCTCTCATTTCCTTATAGCCAATACAATGTCCAATGTATAGTCAACACGGATGGATCAAATTAACAAGAGCAGGAATGGTCGGCAGCAACTTTCACTTAAAACACGTAGGTTGTGTTGGATAAAGCGCTTTAGCGCTCGCTGCGTGAGATCGGTTCACGATAGCTGATGGGAAATAGCTTTCTTTTGATTATTCCGTGGCCATTAATGGTCTCTTTTCAATCTTTTGATGAGTATTGAGGTAGGTGGTGGAAATAGAATTCGAGTCATAAATAAGAAAAGTAAAAACATAGTTTAAGTGCATTAAATGACGTTGAAAATTCAACAGTTTCTGCAATGAATGATTCATCGTTGGATGATTCATTTTCTGCCATAATTCAACTTTCAGATATTGCTAAGGTACTCATCCTGATTCGTTAATCACACAACTGTTTTCACAGAAAACGATTTATCTACATGACATTATAAAGCTGGACAATTTTTTCGGTTTTGTGTTTGAACACGATTAATCTCCGGAACTACTGGTACTAAAAATTCTTTCGCTAATAGGAACTTACGAGTACAATTAGACCTGAGTGCCATGAGGCTGTTGTTTATGTTTTATGGTAAACATGACTTCTATGCCAACGACGTAACAGACAGAAACTAGTCTTAATTATTTGAATGATGAAGAATATATTGGTTGAAGCAACCGAGACTTAAACCGAGATAAATAAACGGTAGGTACTGGCACTTATCCTGATTAGGCATTATTCCTGTCACTGTTACACCACTGTCAAACTACAAGTGAAAGATAAAGACGAGAATATAACTAAACAAATGTATGTACGTGCTAAATAGTTACGTATATTTGTCTCAACCAGCCTTAATGTCTCCTGTACTATAGATAACATATATCTTTTCTTTTGCAGCCCAATCCTTCTTACCAGTTCGGTTTCGACGTGAACGATGACCAGTACACCAACTACCAGAACCGTAAGGAGCAGAGAGACGGTGACACCATCAAGGGTTCCTACTCCGTTGTTGACAGCGATGGTTTCATCAGGACCGTCACCTACACTGCTGATCCCAAGGAGGGTTTCAAGGCTGAGGTAGGAATTTAGCTTAAGATTGGCGTCAATAATAGACCGGTAGCCAGATGTAGCCTGAAGGCAGATGTTTGTTTGTTTTTTATTTGTTTGATGTCCTATGTATTAGGTCATGGGACTTCAAAATTCCATTAACTCAATACAAATGCAAATCTTGATTTTCTAGATATATTTTACCAAAAAGCGACGTAAACATAACTGGCGAAATGTGGGTGTACTAATGGGTACACCTCTGCCTAACCCTTCGGAGATTACAGGCGTGATGTTATGTTTTTACCAAAAAGTCACACTACAATTTTGCCTAATCATTATTACTGTGTGCAGATTTATGTCGACTGTGTACCGACAGCACGCACTATGACAAAGGAGAATAGTCATATTATGGTCAACAACTTAATTTCAAAAGGACTCGTTCGATAGACGATCCGACTCCCGAAGGGTTAGGCAGAGGTGTACCCATTCGTACACCCACATTGCACGACTTATGTTTTTAATTCCCATGTATTAGGGGGCGAGCCTATTGCCATCTTATAAGAGATTTTCAAATTAAGCTATTTGAAGGGAAACTAACTGACAAGCATAGCTATTGTCCTTATCCTATGTTTAAAATTTCGTCGGGCTTAATAACTTATTGACCAAATGCTACAAGACTACTTTAACATGAAACGCGCTGTGGAGAACATCCTTTTTAAAACTTACGTTAAAAGAGATATATTAACAAATGGCGTTTATTGTTCAAACTCAGCCAACAATTTGATACTATAATCTAACAATAATGTTCAAATCAGGCTTGATTCACAATAAGTAGGTGAACCAGATCTTTAATGCGATTAAATAATGCCAACTAAGTGTGCTCCTGACCTAGTTTAGATGGCTCAATATCGGAATATGGTTTTATTGTTTGGCTACTATTAGTATTATTAGCAAAAGAGTTGTTTTTACTCTAAGAGAATAGCGCATGGGAGACGGGGGATGTTGATTGCAGTTAAATGTTTCTGTTAATTACTTGTACAATAACAGGCATTCTATCTCTTTCTTTTTTGTCATTCTGCCTCTATCATTTTTGTCATTTTCTGTTGAAAAAAAATTTTCTTATTTGTATTCTTCTGTTTTCATCCACCAGGTCTCAAGGCAGCCTACAGACATCGTAGTGAAGATCCCCACCCCCAAGCCACAGCTAATTCAGCCTCAAGTACAACATGCTGCGCACGCGCAACCCAGGCCGCAACAGCCCCAACACCAACCCCAGCACGCCGCACCACAACAGTACTACCGTTACGAACAATAAGCTATAGAATAGAGAACTTGTCTACATATTTATTGTGTTGTTAGGGAAATAAGGTCATATTAAATTAAATGAAAATGTTTTGGAGTCAATAAAATGAAAACATTACCCTCCTTTCTGGTTTCGTCACAGTCGGATAAAAAGGTTTGAGTAAAATATAGTTTCTCTAGAAAAAAAAAAAGAATAACGTATTTTTTAAGAGCGTCAATCAAGAATTTTGAATTTGGAAACACAATATGACGCTTGCAAAAAAGGTCAGATCTCGACGTATTTGACCGGAAAAATATTTTTCATAAACGATTTCCCAATTGGTTTGAAATTATCAAGTCATTTTTTTTAGTAATTCAAACCAATATCGCATAGAGAATGTAGACATTTTTAATTCTTAGTTAGCGTGTATTTTAGTTGTATGTAGATACTCCGTGCCTCGTAAATTAAGCTATAGAAGAAGAAAAATCGATTTTTGTCTTTATTTGGACTAATAAGGATGAATAGCTGAAGAGTAGGCGAAGATATTACGAAGTTTATTTTAGTAAATATTATTCTTATTTATGCTCTCTGAACCTTTATACTAAGGACCGATTCTGGATAGTGATTTTCACGATTTAATTTTTAATTTTTTCCTGATTCTTATTCAAAACTTGAATACAATGAAACTAAAAATAAATTTTGTGATTGTGTAGAAGTATGCCAGAATATGTAGCTTATTCAATGTTAATAAAGTTACTATTATTTAAATTTACATAAATGTTTTATTTCACTTTTTCTATGACATAACAGATGTTAATGAAAACCCGATGACCTTATGCCTACCTAATTATTTTTATATTTTAATGTTGGAGAAATGTTTTACTAATACCAGTACGCTAATTTGACATAAATCCTTGAACTACATAAAAATAAAATGATAATGACTATGAGGGTTAGGGTCCGGTTAAAGTCGGACATAGTTAAATTTTTTAGATGCGTGTCCGGCCAAATTAGTCCGTCCGGCCTGTCCGGCATTTGTCATTTAAGAAAATACTCAGTATTTTTTTTATAAGATAAATCGTTGAATTAAGTAAACTTGTAACAATGACAAAAGACCTCTCTCCTATTCTTTATAATAAAGAAACTCCTGTCACTTTTTTTCTTTGAACAATTTTAAACATAGTCAAGTTACAGCATTAGACATCCAGGTACCTACTGCCTAAATGAATTAAAATGACGAAATTAAAATGTATCTTATCTGCTAAATAATACAAAAGAAAATTATTTCCATTATTTATTAAATCTTTGATACATTCGTTGTTCGTAACTTAACGTAACATGAGCGATTTTCGAATTCAAAATAAAAATAAAATAAATTATTCACAATTATAATGTTCTCTCATAAAATCTAAGTAATCGTTACTTAATAAATATTTCCGTAAAACAACGGCATATAGAATAAATATCTATAATAAATTAACAAAAAAATAAAATTAATATTCAGTCTGTTTAATAAGTTAACTTTTAATGAAAAATGGCCGACAAATTCGTAGTTATTAATTTTTCGGCGATTTTACAGTTGAATAAATGCACCCTTTAATACCAATAGTAAAAACTCCCTCTATAAGAATGCTCTTTTTTTAACTAATTTCATAAAACATCTAATAAACGCATGAAAGAGTTTTGGTAAAACAAAAAACAATAAAACAGGCTATAGATTCAGTTAAGATGACACCACCAATCAATTGACATACTTTTTATGACCTGTCAAAACGCGATTCTCCCACAGATTTCGAATGGTAAAAGATAATTGTGACGTCACTTTTGTGCCGACTCAATTGAGTAACTATTTATTAATTTGAAATCAATTTAAAATAAAATTTTATAGTTAATTGAGAATTAATCGGGTTTTCAGAGCTATACTAAAGTGTTTTTTTAGAAAAGTTACTTATGTCTTGGAATTATTGCTTAATGGTGTCAACTACCGAATTGTATAGTTAGTTGTGCTAAAACTGCCACCAATGTGAACCTAAACAGGGATTGATAAATATATTGTATAATTTTTAATTCAATAATTCGTACTTTAACTAATATCTCCAGAACAGTAAGAAATGTTACTTACACAATCTTTGTGACTTCTAAATAAAATAAAATAAATTATTATTTAATTGCATTGCCAGCAAAATGCAAGCAGATTATTATAAACTGTCAAAAAATTACTATTCTCCCCTCAATAATACAATTCAAACGCAAAATGGCGGGAACCAGTCGCCATATTGCAAATTATCTAATGGACGGATTATTTTTAAAATCTCCTAATTTTTTTCATACAATCGTCTATGGTCTATAGTCTATGGCGTGTCTATGGCGCCGGGTCTGGTCTACAGACGCACCCAGACTCTACTAGTACGTAGTCTTGACCTGTCAGTGTCACTGGACCCAGTGGAAGTACCAAGAATAGGTAGGGCACGTACGTTTGTGAACATGTGCCTCTTATCAGCGAGCATTCACTAGATCTGGAAACAAAAGAGGACATTTAATTAATGGGAGTTTTTCTCATTAAGTGCACATTGCTGTAGGAACCAGGAGGCCAATAATGTAATAATTAAAAACAATCAATGTAAAAAAAATTATGCAAAATAAATGTATGCAAATTAGAGACTTTTTTGACAGACAGACTGAAATTCAATGGCGATCGTTCCTAAAAGTAGAATGACCCCCATTATTTATTTAATTATTCAGTAGTCGTATTGTCCGTATCATTATTTAAACGCATAGCACGAGTGCACTGTCGTATCGTAAAAGTGTTTAATCTGAGTTGATTTTCGCCATTAGCTTTCGAAAACACAAGTCCAACATTATGAGGCTAGAAGAAAGAGATTAAGTTATTGTTGATCTACTGAGTAAAACTTATCCGTAATAGTCCACGTAATAGGCAAGCTACTTTTATTTATTTGGTAGATATACGCTTTATCAATGAATCCACGACAGAGAGACAAAGAGAGGGAAATATTGTAAAAAATACTATAATAAATTACAGAAAGGTGTTCCCAAATCATACTCACTCGCAAACCTCAAAGACGACTTGCTGCAGTAAATCAGGGAATTTCTGCACGATAGTGACGGGCTGGCCCGATGTTAGGGACACACCGTACATGGGCGCAGTAGTATTGTACCGCGTCCGGCACAGGCGAGTACCGCCACAAGAGTTCGTGGATGCCGCAGATAGGCCGGGCAGGTTTGTCGCGCGACCTAGAAAAGAAATAGAAGAGTTTTGCTATCTTACTTATGTTATATCTTACTATAGTACTGCCGACGTATCTTGGCGGTCTGAAGACAGCTGTTTGGCTGCGCAATGGATTTTATAGAAACGAAATTGTTTACTGCGCAGCAATCGGCTAACTTCAGAACCGCCAAGATACGTCAGCCGTATTGTACTACTATTAATAATGCGGAAATTTGGATGGATAGCGGTTACCGTGGATTTTTCTGGAATAGCATAAAGGCTACTTTTTGTCCCCAAAAAAATGTATGATTCCCTTTGGATAATACATTAATTTTGACGCGGATGACGTTGCGGACGGATGCTAGTCTTAAAACACACGTTTTATTGACAGAGGCAGCAAATCCCTCAATCTAAATTTTAAAGAAAATGTAGTGAAATCTTTATTTCAAGACTACGTTTTCTTTAGCGCATTAGCTTATTCAACCAGTCGTACCGAATCTTTTCTCCTTCAAAATCCATTAAGAAATATGATGATTGCTTACAAAAAATACTTCCTGTCTATTTAATCGACACACACGACACTTTCGCACCCTCCATACATCTTAATCACAAACTCTTTGCCGGTGCTGTCGACCTCTTCAGTACAATACGCAAAAAGCATCACAGATTCTCACCAGTTCTATTGTTGCCACTGCCATGCGTTAGTACACCCTCAGAGTAGCCTGCGTGTGCGTCTAACAACGCTCTCCTCATTATGGCAGGGTCTACCGTCCGAACACCTCGACCTTGTCGCGAAGTCTGCCATGGGCCTGACTTTAGGGCCCTGTTCACTAGGTGCCTGGAACATAAAATTTGGTGGTTACTATGTATTTCTATAAACACAATTTACAAAGAAGAAAGCTCAAAGCTGCGTTTATACTTAACCTGCCCGCGGATTCATACATTTAGTTTATGACTGATCACATTAGTCCCGCCCCGTGTGGCGTGGAGCAACCTGCTAAATATATAAAACCGGTAGCTTTCCCGCGCATGGCGTCGCGCACGGCAGGTTAAGTATAAACGCAGCGAAATAAATGCTTTTCGCTGGAAAAACTAAAACGCTACGCATTGTTTTCAATCTATCTCCAGCGTGGACTCAGGACCTTAAATCATTTTTGCATCAAATCATAGGTACCTATATAAGTCCTACTTGTCGAAATGGGTTGTCAGTGTAGTAAATAAATTAAAAGACAAACAGCATTTCCAAGCAACTCTCTGCTCTTATGCAAAACGGCGATACGAAGATGTCTTTCTGACGATTCAATGAATACCGATGACAACGCAATATCTCTAATTCCGTAACCCTAAAGCATGATCCCTCATCATTTACTTTTAAGAACTAGGTAGGTAAACCTATTTTATTAAGACACGAATAAGAAGTCTTATTATTAAAGGTAGTCCATTGAACAAAGCGCCACCTATTGTAAAATATCCAGAACTAAATAATATAGTAGCGCCATCTTTGAACATAATTAATTACTTTTAAGGCAAACTGTCAAATGCAAGTTACGCATCTCACCACTAGATGTAGCAGAACTAAATAATTACCCTTTTACGTTCCGTTACGCTCTGTAATCAACAGATGTAATAATCATCATTTTGCAATTACAGTAAGTGCGGAAATATTAGGTACACTGCATTAAGGCAGAAAAGAACAAAGATGGGGTTTAGTGAGAAAGTTCCCACGAGAGAAGAATGAATGTAGGAACGTGCATTTGAAATACCTAACGGTTTTTTTGCGTAGGCTGACAGTACCTCATTTATTACTTACATTTAAAATTGGATTTTACATGGTTAACATGCTATTGTTTTCGCATCGCATGCATTAACTAGTAAACTTCCCTATACCACTTTCCGAGCTAGATGAAAAGCTACATAATTATAAACGTAAGTACCCATATAAACAGGGATTATTCTGGTGCCTCAAGTGCCTCAAGAATACGATTCTAAAAATTATAGTGCATTAACCCCATCAGCTGATTCGGTGTCCGCACAACTAAAGATTGCTCTCTGACATTCCGAGTCAGAGTTGTACTTATTTTTTAATTAAGAAAAAAAATATATTGCATAAGGTAGGAACCAATCTAATAAATCCAGATTTTAAAAAATAAATAATATAAGTAGGTATCTTTGTTTGTAATTTAAATGCATTCCCTAAAGGAACGCATTCATACATTTACGATGATGCTTTGTTATGTTGTTGAACTCACTCGCAGCAAAAATTCCAAGTTTGTATAACATCCGACAAAACGCTGCCCGTGGAAGCAAGTAGGAAAAAAAAATTTGGAGAATTCTGGGAGGTGATATGGATTTCTTATCATTTTAAAACAAAAAGATGTAAAGCCTACCTAAAGAACGTCCGCAACAACTATGATTAGCAGTGTTAGGTCCTTAGGTAGGTAGGCATGAGTACGTTAGAAGTACCTAGTAACAGGTTGGCGCAGTCACTGAGCAATGGACTGCTGCGCTACGTGTCGCGGATTCGATTCTAACACGAAATATATTATTTGTATGGCCTACAGTACAGGTAATTGTTCTAAGTCCGGTTGTTTGTGTTCAATATTATTATTTTTCTTCTTTTTCGTGCCTTTTAATGGTGTACTAGAATTAAATGATTTGACTTAGACTTTGTATTTAGTAAAGTTATATTAACATGTTAACGCAAGACAGGAAAAAATCCTCTTGTGGCAAACATTTAACAGTCGATAACTATGAAGAATGTCGATGACGTCTATGTAATGTCATCATGACGTTCCAATGGTTAAGGCGCCTGCGTCTTAAAAACCTAGGACTTGTATAATTAATGCAAGACGTTCGTATCACCAATCCATGAGCAAGGGTGGTGATCAATGCTCATCTCATGGCTTCTCTGTACGACAAGAGATTTTTGTGCTCCAGTTAGACATTAATACGCTGGTTTTATTAATTTTAAAGAAGAAGGTACATATTTACTAATAGTAAAACAATGACATTAGTAATTTATAGACACTAATCAATTATTTAAATTTTTTGGCAATCCATCTAAATACTAAGCTCTCAAGCTGTTCAAAATGATTTTTGAGCTTGAGCTTTGCGGCATTTCGTTAAATGCCTTTCCAAAGGTACCTAGTTAATTTATCCATTTTTATCCAAAGAATTCGTTTTAAAAATACAAAAATCCCGTTATACGAAAATTATCTGTGACCTAATTTATATTTAAAACTCGTTTAGCTTTTTATTATTAAAAACCATTTTAATAATACTAATCATCATAATAAAACATTTTTAACTCTTAAAAATATTTTTATTGAACTTGAGCATGAGATCAAAGTCGAGAGACGATACAACTGAGTCATCATAATTACTTAGGTAATTAAGTAGGTATAGACGTATACCTATAACTATATTCCTTTCCAATAGGTTTACCAAGTGTTGAACTCTTTGGTTGTTATTTTAAGTACATTTTATTTTGACGTTTAAAGTTTTTCTTTTTGTTTTTTCTAGCATTGTCATCTTTTTTGTTACCCGATCGCATCAGAAGGAGAGTTATGTTTTTCGAGTGTAGCTATGCGTATTTCTGTGATACGCTCTAGCTTAAACGGCTTGATAAATTTTATCTTTAGAGATAACGTTACGTTCGTCTTAATTATGAGAAAGACACTGGGATATCAAAAATATGAAAATTAAAATGGCCGATTTTTGGCGCAATATATTTCCATGTGATAATTCTGCGTAATATTTTCGCTTTACCCATAAAATTGTATTCAATTTGTAGTCATCGTTTATTTCATTGCAACCACAGTACGCCTGTCCACTCATAAGCTGTAACAATCACTAGGTAGTTAACGATACCTATGGGGTCAGTATGAAAATCTTACTCAATCATTTGTTTCGTCAGCTTCCATTTCATTTTCGTCCTCCAGCTCCGCCTCTAATTTAATAAAATTGCAGGGCAACATCAGTGACTCATCCAGTTTAAGCTGTTTTGGTGCAATCGGGTCTTTATTCTCTAAAACCGTTATTAGATCTTCTTCCGTTAACAAGTCCTCGTATACGTTTTTTGACATAAAACTAGCGAGACCACTTTTCGGATTCTCGCCAAATACCATTTCACTGGGTGTTCTACACAATACCTCGTTAAATGCTGTATTCAGCTCATGTTGTACGTATTTCACTCCATCCTGCCATTTTGTGTTCTGTGATTTGAACAACCAATCATTTAACTTTTTAAGAATGTCTTCATTAGATTTTCCTTTAAAATCTGCTTTTGTAAAATGGGATTCGGATGCGACGACCTTAATTTGAGGACATAAATTAGAAATCCTTCTGCAAATAGGTTTTACCAAGGCTAATCCGTTTTTGGATTGTAAAATATTTGGTGCACCAAATACCAAAAATATTCCTAATAACTCCTCAACCGCTTCTATGACACTCAAACTTTTCATTGGCTTCAAGTGTGTATATTTCGAAATAAAATTTCGGTACACCATTAGATATTTATATTCATCGCCAATTTCATTAGTGACGCCTAATATGTCTACTTGCCCTCGTGAATACAGCTCCGGACTTTTATAAGTCGAATTTCCCAAATCTCTAATTAAATCTTCAGCTTCTAATTCAAGTTTGGACGTCGAGCACTCGGCGATCTGTTCACTGTTAAAAGTTTCATCTATAATAGTTTCATTTAATTTCCGGGCATTCAGTTTTACCCGTCTTTTGAATGATTTATTTTTACAGGATGCGCACATAGATAAATACACTAACACACTCTCTGCAGTGATATTTCTGTATTTACGTTTTAACTCCACCATCATACGACCCCGCCCTCCGTGGTTCAACTTGACATGGTATTGAGCTATAATTTCATACATTTCTTCCATCGGTACATACATTTGTCGTCTGTCATCGCCAGGAACAGGAACAGCAAACAGTTTCTCACCGTCAGGCGTATCCACAATTTCAAACTTTTTCAAACGACGATAATCCGCCGGCGTTTTCCTCGTAGCGATTTTAGCACATTTTATTTTTTCAATGAGCCAATCATATTTCTCGCGTGATAACAAGACAGTATTTGGCGTCTTCTTACTATTAAACACTTCGCATAATCTCCGGTAAAACGCATCACGATCGACATCTTTATTGCTTGACATTGATTCACAATCAGCCATTTCGCACTTATGCTAACCGGGTATTTTGGAAAAAAACTTGCAACAACAGAACAAAAACACGCCTCGATTGTGTAAAATGTTTGTACACTGACTGGGGAGGGCACGAAATGGCAACATGGCGGACGCGTCAATGCCCGAAGTTAGCCGAGTGCGCGGACCGGACAGAGCCGAACGTCGCGTCTTTCTCTAGCAACGGCAATACTCAATACGTCGCCTAGCTAGAGGAAACGCGCATTACCCAAATCCAATTATTTTAACCGGTTGTTTATCTAGTTATGTAGGTACTAGAGTTATAGATAATAACGTATTCACGATAGTGCTAGTTCGTGTGTTTATTGATTTTAAGTTTTGAGTGCTATTACTATTTAAATGTAGGCAATTAAAATAAAATAAAATAACTGGGTCATAGCGTAGTTACCTACCTAGCTGCTGTTTATTATCCTGCGTAGGTAGTAATAATATGAGGGTCTTAAGTTTTACCACAAAAAGTTAAACACTTTGTTCAAGGCGTGGACTTGTTTAACCTAAACAACTTAGGTACTGATAAAACTTGTTTTACGGTAGTAAGGTTAAAGGTGGTTAAAGTCATGAGTGCTATAATGGAAAAAATACTTTTGGGAAAACTTGTTACCGCTAGTACTTTGTGACTAAAGTAATGGCCGCGCTATAAACTATGGACCACATAGTTTAGTCACTTTAGTCCGTTAGAAATATTAATTTGCATCGGAGTCAGCTGTTTCTATAGAAACTTTTGGGGTTATTGAACTTCGATACGTAGGTAATGTAGGTATTTACCAGAATTTTAAAATTGATGAATTGTTTCGTTCAATTTTAGGCAAAATTGAATTTAAACAAAAAATTTTGACAAAAGACTGGTTTTATTGAGCCTTGTGCCCCTAGGCCAGACTGTCTGTCTGTCTCACTGTCTATTTGGATGAAATTAGTTTTAATTTAAAATTACAGTCCATTGCTTTTTAATTCAGTCCTTAGTCCCCAACGGTTTCCTTACATGAAATCGAATTACGTAAGATCGAATAACACTTGCTCGATAGTAAAACATAATCTCGAAGAATAAGCGCGACAGTTCACTATGTAGGTAGGTACCTAGGTACTTCGATGCATCAAAATCTCGAATAACTATGTGCTCAAATCATTGGCAGCTATGGTTCATTATATTGTACTCAAATAAAAATCCTTTAAACTATTATATCCATGAATCGATTAGTTAGAGGGTCGTTCGAGAAATGATGTTTCATTCGATTTCACGTAATATAGGATTAACAAAAAAGTTCCCCCTTGTGATATTTCGTATTTTTTACTGAAGCAACTGCCGTTTTCCCCTTTTGAGCGAGATAGAGAAAATATTTTGCCAGTCTGCAAATTCTGCAGGGATCAATCGTCATTCACGATTTAAAAACCTACACTCTTACATCAATCATCAGGCATAATACAACAATTAGAGCTGCGTTTTTGCATTAACGAGACGTGGAAAGCGCTCGGGCAAACTTGAAGGAAAGCAACGAATTAACAAGGGTGTCTTTTGTTTACTAATTTACTAGTACTCTATAGTGTAGTTTAGTACCTACTTTAGAAGATAAGACGCAAACTTGAAGGCTCTCCCTTTTTAGTTACGCAACCAAAGAATCCATAATCCATATGAAAAATTATGATAGATTATTGCTTGCTTGATTTCGTTCCCAATCAAGTAGAGGTTGCAGCAAAAAAAAAACCGTAAATAAATAAAAAAACCGATAAAGCAAAAAAAAAAATACCTTGGATAGGGTGTTCCGTCCGGACCTGCGCAATCCGTTCCTTGTAATGCATCACCCCACGTGTACTTCAATCTTGGTCCACAGTCTGCTATAACGCAGCATGCTACGAGCGCCTGGAATGTACGTGAAAAGAAAAGTTAACAAATAAATGTCAAGAAGAATAAGAAGAGTAATAAATGAATGCAATGCACGCACACTAGGTCTTATTTGGTGTTATTTCAATTGCAATTTCTGTGGTTTCTTCACGATTCACGACGTTTTTATTTAATTAGGGGAAATTTTTCGTTCCCAAACTTATAATGCTTATTACCTCCGACTATGTATGGAATAAAGTCACTATATAAATAAAATATGATTGGCTGCACGAATTCATCGTCGGCGCGTGAGTCGCCATCAGGGCGGTATGTGTGTCGTGGCCGAATGACACAGATCCCCGCGGGTCCCCGCCACGGACCATCTTTGACAAACAAAACCAGTCCTTTTTCTTGTCTAATTCTATTGGATAGCTATCACAGGAACTGCACATGGCAAACCATTACGAGTACAAAGACTATAGCTTATGTACAGGTCAAACCGAAAACGTGACTAAGCAAATATTATGTTTAGAGAAATATGTAGTCGTAATAACACACGATCTTAACCGTGGACCTAACATACTGACTCAGCTGTAAGATGTTTGTTTAAAAAGGCTTTTGTCATTAAAGTTGAAGGATTGGGCCTTGTTGAAGGGTCAGAAAATTCATGATAGCTCTTTTGAACGCTATTTCTCCCTGTTTCAATAATTAATTAATCATTTTCTGAGAGCTGTAAAACGGTTACGGTAAAATTCCAAAAACAGTATTTAAGTCTGGATTTCATTTCATTTCATTGGAAACGAAAGGGTAACGTAGTGATGTGCGATGAATCGAAAAGACCCTCAAGAAGAAAGTGTCAGTGTCAGATTTCTAGGTCATATGTGAATAACGTGTCATTGAACTCACTTCGTATAACAAGCTAGCAGTATCAGGTGTACATTGTTATTTTATTTAACTGCCATTAGCGATTTTCAATTTCACAGAAATCTAGGTAGGTTTAGGTATTCAGAATTAACTGTTACTTCTATTTGTTTCGAATTATTTAGTGCTATGATGAAAATAATTATTGTAAAGTCTACTAGCAGACATTTTATAAACGTATTTCAGCTTGCAAAATATATATTAGTTGCATCATAGTTTTTCCTTCCGAAATTTTATATTCGGATCACGATGTTTCCTTTGACACAATGTTTGTCCCCTGGGATCTATTACTTTATTGTGATAATGTCTATTGAAAGTCTCAGTGGACACGAGGAATAGATCAAAAGTGAAATTTGAATAAAGAAAAAGTAGCGAAAGTGTTCATCGGTCTCTTGGGTTTATTGTCATGGACAACACGTTCTTGAACGACATTTTGATGCTCGATTTCCGAGTAGTAACTACTTCCGAGTACTAACGATTATTGTCATAGTATTATCGTTTACCCAAATAAGTGTTGAAAAGAGAGATTCTCGAAAGCTTGATTTTACTAAACCTTGCATGCTTTCAATAGTAAGTTTCTCTGTTTGTTTTGGCACGTTATCAAATGTTAGTCATGCGCTTTAATATTTACTAGACATACAACTTTCTACTAAACTGCCAGTTATACTGCAAGATTTAAGAAAAGCTTTATGACAGAATCTTTTAAAAATTATAGTACCTAGGTACAATGCGGATGCAGGATGACTCAGTTGGGTGTAGTTTTTTTTTAAGTTACTGTTGTTGCAATAAAAGAAACTTGAAAAGTTTACAACAGGTTACTATTAAAATAATATCTAGTTAGTTAGTTCTAAGCAATTATTGTTGCCTACTTTACTACGACTATAATAATGAACGATCTAGGACGGTCCTACGCAAGTCTTAAATGAGCTTAGCTTACGAGGAAACCGTAAATTTAAGTAATTGAAAGAGGTTTGCGGTTTATGATATTGGTTTAATACATAAAAGCCTTACGACTTCCTTTTGCGGATAGTCACCATGTAGTAAAGAAAGAACATGATGTCGGTCAGCAACCTTCAACTAATGATACGTTAATGCGCCTAGACGGCGAATGGGTGCCGTGGGTAACAGTAAAATAAAGATAAACTTCACCCACTGTTTTATGCTTTTTTTACCTATCTCCTGAGCGCTTGTTCGCTCTAAATGCATAGGCAATGAGTCAGTCAACCATGCAGTTTATGACTTAAGATAGCTTTATAGGTATTAGATGAGTTACAAGTTTGTGTTTCTCTGAAATAAATATGTAAGGTCTCTAATAATGATTTACTGGAATGTGCCTAGAAAAACTATTTAAAATGACGTTTATCTCACAGTTTTATTACTTTAACTCTCTCAAAGTTACAAAACTTTGAGTTGAACTTGATTATTATATTTTGTATAAGTAAAATGCAGTGTCTGAAACCAGGAATTGTAAAAAGAACGCAGTTTTTATTTTTCCATACAATGTATTAATTTTCCTTATCTCATAGAAAAAAAATGAGGGCGCAAAACGAGTTACATACCACAAATGAGCGGTAAACTTTGATAAGAAGTGATCGATAGTAGGATTGGAAATCAACCAGGCATTTATTTTAGAGGTTATTTATAAGAGGATATTTTATTATGAAACGATACGTATATTTTTTATTTCAGAGAATTTAAAAAATAATAAGTCTATTTTATTTACTTACCAAATGAATGTAAATTGATAAACTTTTTGAGCACATTTTATAAATTAAACTGTGATTTATATCTATAAATAATAATAATAAAAATTGTGCGGCACACTTTTATACGCGAATTATCGTCCGAATGTGAAGATGATACATTCGCGTGAGTAGAAGGGCGTGCGGTCGACGCACTGCCCGCGCAGACAACAAGTGGTGTTCATTATAACGGGAGTTACGCCGGGAGTCCTCAGAGCGGGCACAGGCGCCTACTTTGCCTTCCATAGCGGCAGCTCTCTCCATGGAGAATTGAAATTAGCGCCATCTATTCAACGTAATATGTCTTAGTTTGCCGATTCATCATTTTCCGGTTTTACAAAACAGCGAATGACAGTTCGTCTTGTGATACGGAACAACACTAATCTGAAACATGGCCGCATGGCTCGGTGACAGCGGCCGATTTGATATCTCAACACAAAACACTTTTAAACCCTTTACTATAGGGCATTATACAAATGCTAATAACACAGATTTAAAGTACCTAGATTTGGATAGAAAATTTGATAATTTTCAAGTGCGTAATTACGACGAAAAAGCTTCTGAAAGCAGCGTGACGTCGGAAAGCGAAATAATTCCCAAGGACAAAAACACAGAAAATCTTAGTGAATTTTCTCCGTAAGTTATATTTTGTTTTTAATTAGTTTTTGGTAGTTTATAAAAATGAATATCAAAATATTGCGTACTTCGGCGCTTTTTTGTTTGTTCTCATATATCCAATTTGATCCAATCAGCTGTTTGTCAATAGTGTTCTATCTCTTTCGCACTTGTGGGGTTGTATATAAGTGGTCTTTTAGCCGATGTATCGTTTTTGGGCATTCTATTTTGGTACATTACCATCACGATGTGATGCGAATATCCTAATTTTGTGTTCTCTTATGAGCACACTATTGAAAGGCGAGTCAGAGGTATGTTAATTAGTATTAGTTTTTCATTCTAGACCTGTCATGGCAGAGTTTCATCACAGGCACTTAGAATTACTTCTGTAACCTGTGTTTTTCCAGGACTATTTTTATTCACCTCAGTTTCTATTCACAATAACATTTTCAAATTAAAACCTTATTGGATTACTTTTCCATGTTGTTAAACTTAATGTTTGGTTTTGTTATTGTCACATGACAATAAATCCACATCAAAAATTTTACTAAATCCTTAAGTCATTTGATACCTTCCATAGACAAGTTTGAAATTGACACACATTTCTTTTTCAGTCATGATGACACAGTATCAGATATGCAAAACTCGGAGGTTGCATCTAACATGGATAAGAGCAAGAGGAAACAAGAAGACAGCAGCGCGAGGTACAAATGTGAATATGAGGGTTGTGAACGCACATACAGCACTGTTGGAAACCTGCGCACACACATGAAAACACACAAGGGTGAGATCATTGTAACGCAAATGTAGAATACACAACGCTTTGTAAATTACCCTTCATTATATTCGTAACACAAACTTTTTGCTACCACAATTAATTCCTCGTCAAGATGAATTAGGTGTATAGTTGGTGAAGGACCGCACTAACTGAACAATGGCTTGTCAATCACACCTCCATTATAAATACAGTAGAATTTATAAACAATTAAATACATATAATAATATTTGAACAGCTTGTACATACATACATTCATAAAAGTCAGTAAGAATGAAATTCTATTTTTGAAAATTGAAAGTACATTGGTGATTGTAGTTCTATTTTCGAAATTTGAAAGTAGTTGATTATAATTCTATTTTTGAAAATTGAGAGCAGTAACACGAATTGTTAAATAATTTTCTTGTCTTTTCTTGTTATTTTAAAATGTGAACTAGTTATTATGACTAATTTCTGTTATTCATTCATTTACATTTTATGCCTCACTTGTTTACAATTTAGCATACATTTGTATGCAAATTTTATGAAGGTAGTATCAGTAAAAAAAGCACACTTGCCTTGCCAGCTTTATTATAGGCTGTAGGTACTCTATTGTATATTAAACCTATATAACATAAGTTTGTATTGAATATTTACATAGACTGACATTTGTTTACTCCGCTGCTGGTATAGACAAAAATGTCTGTGTTTTTAAATTTTATATACAAACATGCATACAAAGATATGAGCGAAAAATAGAACCCTTCTTTTCTCTGCAGTCGAGTAAAAATATCTGTAAGTATTATAAAATTTTATTGCCACATTCGCCACAAGTTACATTGTTGCCCTGACTTCTGAAACTGTATATAAAGTTTTATTATGCTTACACACCCACATGAAATGCACAGAATATTTTGTTTTATAGCTTTAACAATAAACAACAGTTTTGAGTGTTTAAATATATTGTATTGCCATCCTGTAAAGGCTAAATGATGATCAAATATTTATGTTATGTAATTAAATTAATAATAGCAAATGTTGCAATTTTGAACATCACTGATATTGGTAAATGAAAACATTATAGGGAAGCATAGACAACCGCATTGAGCAAGCATGGTAATCAATGCTTGTGCCTTCTCTGTATGAGAAGAGGCCTTTGCTCTGCAGTGGGACAAAAAAGTATTATTATTAACTCTGTAATCTAATCTCAATAATAGTAATAATCTCAAACATAAGATTTTAAAAGTTTGTAAACAAGAAATCAGATCACAGAACCTTGAACAATAAATCTACATATTTATTATACCAATACAAACAATATCTTGAAAAGTGCTTAGTAATTCATTAACTCTGTGCTATACTGTCGAAATTTGGCTTTATTTTATAACATTGATATTGGTTAGCTTTCACTTAGAAACCAGTATGAACCAGAAAAGATTTTGTTAGAAAAAAATAAATTGTTTCTTTTAATTTCAGAAAGGTAATTAAACTGTGTTCATAATTAAGTTCTCAAAATACCAATAATAAATTACTCAGAATCTTAAAAGATAATGATGTTAAATAAAAGGTTTTAAAAGAATACGTCATTAATCTGAAATTATTAATGTTCTATAATAATGTAATCTGCCTGTACTAGGATAGTCCTGTTTCACAGGCTGCAGGAGCTCCAACAATACAAAACGAACTGTATACAAAGTATCTATGTAGTGGTATTGATAAAAACATATAAACTTCCATACAGAAACAGGTAGACACAGAACAACTATGTATCTGTAATTCTGTATGCCATATTTGTCCCGTACTGGAATCGAGCCCGCGTCACGCAGCGCAGCACCCAATTGCCGCCTATAATCACACTTAATTTACTAAAAACGTACCTATAAAGCTCATTAAAGATGTTCTTTACCGTGTTGGTCACATTACCGCGCAATAGGCATGGTTCATTGACCTTGGGCATTAATATGGCGAACTTTTTTATGTTGTTTTTGTGTGTTTATGTGGGACTATAAATACATACCTCGCAAAAAATCACGACAAAAGAATGTAGGTAGTTATGTAATGGGTATTTATTATGTTCTGAACTTCTGGCTGATTTATTAAGGTCCATTTGCGTAAGAATAAGTTGCTATTGCAAGGTTAAATTACAAAGTACCTATGTCATACAAATGGGCTCGTGCTAGCATAGGTACCTACTGGGATTTAAAACTATTTGTAGGAAAAAATCGAGATTCATTCTATGAAAGCGGGACTTAATACAATAGTAAACTAAGAAGATAGACCAGGTGCGTGGTGCGTGGTGCATTAATGTTCAAGAATAAATAAAGTAATATTGTTTTCAACCGACTTCAAAAAGCTCTCAATTCAAAAGGTTCTCAATTCGACGCTTAAGCTTTTTTTTTTAATATCAATTGCTTCTATTCTTTTGTAAAGTTATAAAACTCAGCGCTCGAAATCTCTTATTTTTCACCTTCGAACAGCCACTAAAGCGGGACTGTGCACGCGGGACATTCAATTTTAAGTACAAAAAATTAGGTATATGTACTACTATGTACAATATTAATAAATTGTACACCCTTTTTTTATTAAACTATGTAGTAACAAGTTTTGTGTTTAGGTTATAATAAAAGTAAAATAAAAAAATATAAGTTAGAAATGGATACATCTGCCAAAATCGGGAAGTCTAGCTCTGTTTGTAGTCTGCTCGTTTCGGTGGCCACTAGGCTTTCGGAGTTCCGCATAAAAAAACTCACTTTCTTAAGCTTATAATTTTCGCCAAGTTTGTGATGATTATGCGTAACAAAACTGTTTTGGCTAAACTTCTACATAACTCATTAGTTGCTCTAGGTTAATCTCAGCCACCCACACACGTTGTTACACTTTCCAACTGTGTTGTGTGTTCTCGTTCGTTCCATAGACAATTGAGTGTAATTCTGCCAAATTGATCCAGCCCACGTGAAAATTTCTCCCGTTGTTTCGAAGCGATTATAATCAATTTGGATATTTTTTATCGGCGTAGTCGCAAAGTGCGACTGCTGAGCATGAGGTCTTGGTTTCCAGGTCGAGCAAAGCGTTATTGGGATTTTTCCATCTGGAAAAATTGCAAATTATAAAAATTAAAATACACTACAAAAACCATTTCATTATAATTATTTAATGATTTAATGAAAATTCAGGTCTAAATAATCCTTAATTTTTAGGACTAATTCTGATTTTTGATCATTTACATACAAAACATAACATCACGCCTGTAATCCCCGAAGGGTTAGGCAGAGCTGGTGTACCCATTAGTACACCCACATTTCACCAGTTATGTTTTTAGTCCCATGTAATAGGGGGCGAGCCTATACTATGATCCGTGCCTAGAAAATGGCGCCTAGGGCACACTCTACATTCCTCACGCTCTAGGATGGTGCCGGTGACATTTGTCAAATTGTTGCTTTTCACTCTTGAACGTTAAGGCGCTTTACAATCATGATTGAATATTTTGACTGCACACTAATAGTCGTAAAATACGGAATCAGTAATAAGTAAGTAAATAACTAGTAAATTAAATAATGCCACTGACTTATTTGTGCGATTCTGACATCCATAGATGAATTGCTGACATGTGTCATCCGCAGCATCATAGAACGTATGGAATATAGGCGCCATTTTCTATTGGTACGGCCCTG
This sequence comes from Hoplodrina ambigua, assembly GCA_949774945.1. Taxonomy (NCBI): domain Eukaryota; kingdom Metazoa; phylum Arthropoda; class Insecta; order Lepidoptera; family Noctuidae; genus Hoplodrina; species Hoplodrina ambigua. The sequence continues at coordinate 12,383,567 of OX458967.1, forward strand.
ACAGTACCTAACCTAAACCACATTGAAATCCTATCCTAGGAAGAGGTAACATTGTAACTTGATCCTAACAGAAAGTTGTCAACTTACTTTCTTTACCGACGTTATTCTACCATGTATAACGTTATATAACACGCAATATAATATTACGTCGATGATACTTTGAACTCTACTTATCTACTTCACAGATACAGAGTTTAACTACCTATTAAAATTTTCAATTTAATCCCGTCACGGTAAACAAAACTTACAAATACAATAATATAAGGTGCCTATTCCGTCGCGCGTCATCGTCTCAAGCGTCCCTCGTCCCACACACCTGTATTCAAACACTTGTAAGTAGGTACTCATAATCAATATGTTGCAGTCACAACTCTTAACCAGTCAAAAGTACTTTTAACTGAAATAAACAGGCAAAAGTACTTTTTACTGCAACATAATTATATACAATCTATAAAAGTAAATAAAATTGAGGTGTCTGTTAGTATGTAATATCAAAATTAAAGCTTACAACTAAATGCATTATGTTTACAACGTGTAAACGAACTGGGATGAGAAAGATTTCTTAAAAGGGGATAAACTAAAGCTAACTTGCAACAAAGACCCTGAAAACTTGGTGCTGAAACTGGGTTGATTTTGAGTAAGATATCATAAGCTTGAACGCAGAAAGTTTGACCATAGACTGTTGTAGGTGCTGTAAGCATCTATATCGTATAGTAATCTTCACATCTTTTCTTTCCAGGTGAATACAGGTTCAAATGTACGATGCAATCATGTGAGAAAGCATTTTTAACGTCATATAGTTTGAAGATTCATATACGCGCGCACACAAAGGCGAAACCCTTCGCTTGTACCATTGGCGGCTGCAGGAAAGCCTTCAATACTTTGTACAGGTATGTATTAACATTTATTTATTTAAACTTTATGCCACAAAAAAGTACAATGGCGGACCTAATGCCTTAGGCATTCTCTACCAGTCAACCAAAGGTGGTGAAGAGATAACATGGCAAGTGCAAATTATTATGCGAGACTGCGAGAGCAAATTGAAAAGAAATTCAAAACATTTTATTACCTCGAAATGTAACAAGTACAAAATAATTAGAATCCAGCAATCCAGAAAAATGTATCGATGTCTCATCAAGTCATCATACTAGTGCAAACTTCCCTCACCCTTAACCTGGATATATACTCATATTTTGAATGGACTGGATGTGGGCTTCATAAAAAATTTTGGCCAGGCGAGTCTAGGCGAGAAATGAAAACATTTGTTCGTTCAACATTGAACTATATTTCTGCACAAATAGAGTATTCTCGCGTGAGTTGATGCGTGTCAGCGCTCATGCTGGTCGGCTCGAGATGGCTCTGTACATTTTTTGGTGTGAAACGGTTAGCGTAATTTCAAATTTTAATCTCGCCTATCAATTTCAATCCTCGCCTCGCCGGTTTGAAACCAAAAAAATGTATTTATGTGTTTTTATTTTTTGTACGAGTTCGATTAGAAATAATCTTTCACCGTTACACTATTGCTCAGTGTCATAGGATATGGTATGTACTTGACTTCTTACGGACTGAAGCTAGTGGTTGATATTTTAGTTTGCGGATTTAATCGCAAATAATTATCTAAGATCATGACGTAATCTGAATTAGCTTTAAGTACTAAACCAACAAACATATTTACAGACGCTTTTTTGTGGTTACGATTACGAAGAAGTTTACTACTAAAAAAGTTTACAAACTCTTGTCTTTGACTACGTATTTTAAAAAAACATTATCTCTACTCTATTATTTGCTTATAATAATCCTCCCGGCCGAATTTCACTCACGGCCGACAATATGCAGGATATATTATAGTGCACAAGTGTGTGCGCAATGTCAGGTTCACTCCCCCTCCTATATCTCTCATAATAGTCATAACATGATCCGCGAGAAATCAGAAGGATCAATAGCTTTACGTGCTTTCCGAGGCACGGGGGTGTCATACCACCAACTTTCAAATTCCGGGCTGAAAAATGTTACTGGATTTCCCATCAGGATTTTTTTAGAAATTCCCTAATATAATAACATAATACTAATATAATAATTTAATAGAATACCAGTAACAGTTTTTGCCCGACTTGGGAATCGAATCCGACTCCACACTCAGCAGTCGCGTTTGCGGTCAACCACGACACCATCGGGGCAGTTATTGCTTTTATTTGCTTAAAAAATATTCATTAAATCAAAATTTCTTCGTAGTTAACAAAATTGTAATGCCTATCTTTAGGAGAGGCCTATGTCCAGCAGTGGACGTCGTTCAGCTGATATGATGATGATGAAATAGGTATATCTGTTTGGGCTTCCGTATTGCGATAAAAGACTTAACTAATATGAAAAGATTATTTTTATTTCTACTAAGACAGATCGCTTGAATTGATGTAGCGAGTAGATACGAAACATGATTTGGGCGTAGAAAAACGTATCACAGACGTATCATAGACAAAATATTAGCTATATTATCTGCTTTGATAAAAAAATTACATGCTTCAGATTTTTATAAAGGTCGGGCTATAAAAACGGCCTTTATCAATATACTAGCTGGTCCAGGCGACTATCGTACGCGTAGTTATTTACACCCGTTTTAAGTTACGTTTTTTATTACTGCTCTGCTCTTGTGGGTCATAGCGTGATGTTATATAGCCTATACTATTCCTAATGAACCTGGTTATCATACACAAAAAATATTTTTCCAATAATTTTGGTAGTTCCAGAGATAAACGCGTTTAAACAAACAAACAAAAAATAACTCTTCAGCTTTATCATATTAGTTATCAATATTATTATGAATCACGTTTTTAAACACGCGACCACTTCTATCGTAAGGCACAAACAAATTCATGCTATTGTAAAAAATAACCGTTCAAGTGCGAGTTGGGTTCATACATGAAGAGTTCCGTATCACCGTTCAATTGATTTATTTAAACTTTATGCAACAAAAAGTACAAAAGCGGCCTTAATGCCTTAGGCATTCTCTAACTGTCAACCAAAGGTGGTTAATAGATAACTAATGGGTGCAAATTATACGATACAATATTTAATAAGTATTTTTCTTGTTATAGTATACGTTTCTCGTATGATAAAATTTTAAGAGTACCTTTTAGACACTGTTCAAAAGATACAGCCCTGTGACAGGCAGACAGACGGACAGCATAGCCTTAGTAATGGAGGTACCATTTGTCACCATTTGTTGTTTCATACTGCAACAATATCTAAACGCTTCATGTATATAAAACTTCCCTGTTTATCCCTCAACCGTTTTGTCCCGCCCAATTTAATTAAGCACTAGCGACCCGCCCCGTCTTCGCATGAGTGCAATGTAAATACTAACTATACGTCTAAATCTTTCTCTTAAATCACATGAAAGCCGCATGAAAATCCGCTGCGTAGTTTATAAGATCTAAGCGTACAGACGGCGGGACGCGACTTTGTTTTATACTATGTAAAGTAGAGTTACTTTTTTGTCAGCTTTATTCTGTATAAATCCTCAAGTCAGTTGTATAAGCTTCCACAATAGCTGTTGGTCGTCGTGCATTAGCAATAGGACTCGATAATATGTTCACTTAATTCCTTAGAGGCCTGTTACGTCTTCCCCGAGGAGTTTAGCGAAGGATATCCGCGCTAGGAAACGCGTGACTAATGAACGAATCGTTACGACACTATTATTATTAACTAGCTTATGCGCGCGACTTCGTCTACGTGATTAGCTGTTTTTTTTTTGTGGCGAAACCATTATATCTTTTTCTAAAATAAAAGTGACCTAAGTTACTTCTTATAACATCCGCAATCTGCCGGTGAAAGTCCCGTCCAAATCGGTCCAGCCGTTTCGAAAATTAGCCATCAGACAGGCAGACAGACTGACCAACAGACAAAAAAAAATGCATACATACTTTTGTATGCATTTGGTAAAAAGCTGTAAGTAATTTTAATATTAGGCACAAACATACATAACATCACGCCTGTAATCCCCGAAGGGTTAGGCAGAGGTGTACCCATAAGTACACCCACATTTCGCCAGTTATGTTTTTAGTCCCATGTAATAGGGGGCGAGCCTATTGCCATCAACCGGGCACAAATCCAGACTCCGAGGCTGTTACTGAGAAATTCCTGATGGAAAAACCCAATAACACTTTGCCCGACCTGGGAATCGAACCCAAGACCTCATGCACAGCAGTCGCGCTTGCAAACACTAGACCAACGAGGCAGTCCTTACCAATTACCAATTAGGCATAAACAAACCCTTAATTTTATTTATTTGTAAGTAACTGAAAGTAACCGTTTGTTACCTAATCACGGTAAAATAACTAAACCGATTGTAATGAAATTTGATAAAAGTGTAGATTGGAATCAGAACATAGGTTACTTTTTAACCCGTTACCGCATCCGCGATAACCAACATTCACACATTTCATAATTCAAAATGGCGACTCACGATGCATGAAAAAAAAACAACGAAATGAAAATCGAACAAAACAAGTCGATCAGCTTTTTTGACTTGTGTATTCATAAATAATAAAATTTTCAAACAGAACACACAGTGAGTCAGAAAGTGGTCGTAATTTATGTCGTTGGAAGTTTGCCAATTGATTGAACAAAATAGCAACAACGGTTCTCATGTGTGGTGTTAATAAAGATGTGTTTATGCATAAAGTGTAATTCAAGAATTTTGTGGAACGAGTGAACCGAAACAACTTTAGCGTGTAGTTAGAATTCAAACCCATTCCAGCCAGACAGTCTTTAGTTCACTCTTTTTGAAAATCGAAGATTCCTGAGAAAGATCTTTGCCTTGTAGTTAGAAACAATTTCGACTAGCCAGTGTTTACAATATTTTTGAAAATCGAATATTTTTGAAAGAAGGTCTCTTTTTAAAGTCTAACTGTCACTTGTCTAATCTCTTGCCAAATAACTATGAGACCAGTCAATGCTCTTTTGTGTACATTTTGACAGCTAGGAGTTTGTTTTTGTTTTTTTAAATGTTGCCCTACTTATGTGCCTATTAGTAGGCCCGCTTGCGACATTCAGGGTTATTTTCTTACTCCTAATTACCTACATTACGTGGCTGACATGGGCCTCAGAAGAGTCTATTAGGCTTGCAACATGCTTGGGTTATCTTCTAAATTACATTACTTGGCTGGCATGGGCCCACTATTATTACACTAGCATGGTTTCATACGCCTTTAGCTACGTTTTTTATTACTGCTCCGCTCCCGAGGGTCATGCGTGATGTTATAACAGCCAATACTATTTCTCATGAATCATGGTACAAACATATTTTTTCCAATCCGATTGAAAGTTTCAGAGATTAAAAAGTTCGTATGAACAAATAAAATAAATCTTTAGCTTAATATATCTTTACTTTAATATTATAATATTTGTATAGTTTTTGCTATTTAACTTCATGACAGCAACTACCTAACTCTTGAGCTAAGAAAGCGCAAGTGTACAATACGGCTGAAGTATCTTGGCGGCCCTGAAGTTAGACGATTGCTGCGCAGTAAACAATTGAGTTTCTATAAGATCCATTGCGCAGCCAAACAGGGTATCTTCAGACCGCCAAGATACGTCGGCCGTACTATAGGTACCTTATTGATCGAATCGAAACAAATGATTTGACTTTGACGGTTAAAACTAAAAGGTGTGCAACCTTTTTATTCCGCGTTTGTACTATCTTGTCCTAACACATAAACAAGTTTCATTTCCATTTTTGGGTGTGACTGATTAGATAACAAAACCTACTTGCGATGATAAGATGCACTGATGAGATTAAATCTTACATCATAATAAAATATTAGCTTCTACAGGCATTACTATAGCTATTAATAATCTTCTGATAGTAATAAAATCACACATTAAAAATCAGCGGAAATTCACAACAGTTCTTCTTCATGATATGTATTTTTTTGAGTTCCGTTCCCAAAGTGTGCTAAACTCTATTGTTATGACTCCACTGTTTGTCGACCGTCTGTCTGTCACAGGGCTGTTCTCTTTTCCGGGGCCGCGGGACGTCTTAACGGGATAATGTGGCCCCGGAACGCAAATGGCAACAAAAGGAACAGGGTGTTTTTTTAGTCAGTAAAAGTCTGACAGTCCCTTCCGCCCCACCCAGGGCGGAAGGAGTCATTTGATGACTTTTCCCACCCCAAAAAAAAGAACTGTCTTTTGAAAGGTAATAGGTAGACACTTGAAATTTCAGATAGTGTGTATTTTTGTATTACTATGATCGCTATGAACAACAAATAAGTATTAGTGAGAAAAAAAATAAAAAAAATTAAAGAAACATGTTTTTTTTTTATAAATGATTGTTTTTAATATTGTATGGTGGAATGGAACCATTCGTGATGATTCGTGTGTGTGTCCGACTCGCTTTTAGTCGTCTTTTTTTTTTATTCTGCTAAGCTTAGAAGCCATTGTGATAACTTCCTTTAAACAAATAAGTAAAGTAATACACAGTGATTCACATGATTCTAGACCAAATTTAAATTTTTTCAACTGGTTTCTAGAAGCGATTCATATTCGAAATCCACTGTAACAAATGTGGCGTCAATTTCCCTTTCCACCCAGTATAGTTGATTGTAAACAGTTGAATGTAGTATTGACTACATTTAGCAGCTATATATGATATGTGAATTGTTCATATGATGGAAAAGAAAAGATTTACAGCCAATATTTTTTTGATAATTAGAATAACAATGTGGAATATTTTGTTGCGTTAAAGAAACTTTGTTAGAAGACCTTGATCTAATAGCGATGGCAAGCTTCTAATGTCTGGAATGCAAGTATTAAATAGAATTAGGCAGATAGAAAGCATCTGAAATTAACCAAAGCCACTTTTTTAAACTTATTAGAAAGAGAAAAGATTTTTATTTCGGTTTAATGGATTGTTAATGGAAAATTCTTTCACCTATGGAAAGCTACATTATCAGCGAAAAACGTGGGATTAATTTTATTAAAAAAAATGTAAGAAAATTTATGCGGACGAAGTCGCGAAAAAATCAAATTTCGTCAAAATCGGTTCAGCGATTTAGTCGTGAAAATTTAACAGACAGAGTGACTTTCGAATTTATAATATAAGTGTGGATACTATACGCCGCTGTCGCCTTAACCTTGAACACGTAAATCATAGATGTACACATTATTGGATGTTTACATAACAACCATATTTCTACTACGATTAGATAACAAACGTAACTCTACTACGTCGTAGCGTAATATTGAGGTTTTGACGGTTTTTAAAGTGCTCTGTTATGAAAATACTATTAAAACTAACCGAAGAACTGTCTGCACATTTCGCCTCTTGTGTATCACGCTACGAGCTCCCGCCGCCAGCACCTCTCCTCGTCCCCGTTCACGTCCTACCCCCGCGCCCCTGTACCTCGCAGGCGAAAACTCTTAAGTAGTTTTGCAAGATAAATAAAAAATAGAAGAAGGGTTCTGGCTGAAGCTATGGCACACGGAAAGTGTCTGTCAATAATGTACCTACAATATAAACTTATGTAAAAAACAGTCGTCGCACTTGAACATAAACGTAAATAAAATACCATTTATATCTGATATCTGAAAAAACAGCTAACATTGAAGCTAGCAAGTAAGCATACTTGCTTAAAGACATATTCCTCTACCTATCCACAAAATTTTAACCATGGTAAATTGTCCTAGGTCGGACCAGTTACCTTTTCGCAGTCTTCTGACACCATGTGTTCCTTCTGCTTCAGGTTGAGGGCTCACCAGCGGCTGCACAGCGGCGACACATTCAACTGCAATGCGGAGGGATGCGCGAAGTTTTTCACGACACTCAGCGACCTAAAGAAACATATAAGAACACATACACAGGAGAGACCATACAAGTAAGTGTTTAATTAATAAAAAATAGAAAATATTAATATATGTATAAAAGGTCACTGACTCACTCATCACGAAATATCGAAAACCGTTTAGCAGGGAGATAGTTTGTAGTCAGTAGACGTCCGCTAAGAAAGGATTTTCCAAACTTCACCCCCTAAAGGGAAATAGGGGTCCAAAGTTGACGGACCTGTTGGTCTAGTGGTTAGCGGCCCTGACTGCTAAGCCGGAGGTCATGGGTTCGATTCCCACCCAGGACAAACTTTGTGTGATGAGCATGATTGTTAGTTCTGTGTCTGGGTGTGATTTATCTATAATTTGTATGTATGTATTTATAAATTATATAAGTATGTATATCAGTTGTCTGGTTACCATAACACAAGCTCTGCTTAGCTTGGGATCAGATAGCCGTGTGTGAGTTGGCCCAAAACAAAAAAAAAAGTTTGTATGGAGAAACAAGATTAGATAGCCAATAACCGACATTTACGAGGACGAAGTCGCGGGCGGAGAAGAAGATGGTGGTCTAAAAAACTAACCACCCACCTTTGCTCGAGAAATTAAGATAAATTACAGACATTCTTTGACAGATTAACACTGAGTAGATTGCGATCGTTCGTAATAGTTAATATTATACAATTGCCCTCCGGAATCTGAAATTCTTACACGGGAAATATTAACCCTAACATAGTCAGTGTTTTTAATTGAAATATGAGAACAAGGGCTTAAAGACAAGATCACACTATTCAGCAGCTAAGGAATACAAACACCCATGTAGTGGCCTAAGGCAATGAGACTACTTCCATAGCTGTCCTATTGTCTTGCGATTTGAAATTATTATCTTATCTGTGATTTAGACTCAATGTACTTAATTCGATTAGTATAATAATTCCAAAACAACTTCTTAAAACACACTTTATTGAAATCAATAGTAAGTCAATTGACTTGGTAAATAAGTGACGTCACAGCTAACTTTATTGCCATACTAAATCTATGGAAGTATCGCCTTTTGACAGCTCATAAAAAGTAAGTCCATTGATTGGTGGTGTATCTCATAACGAACGCGAATGATGTTTGACGAATTCTAATTTTAAAATTCAAGCTTGTACCTTTGAATCAGTCACAGTCATTGTAATTTAAACTCTATTCCGACAAAAGTACACTACTTAATACAAAAAACTGACTTTAGAAACCCATTCTAACTTGTCAATTTTGTAATCAACTTTACCGAAGTCAGAATAAAGTTCAAAATACAATGACTGGGTAAAAGTTATCACAGGTACTTTTTAATCGCAAAGTTTGGATCGGTTGCGTTAACTAGACTAGGCGATGATTCACACCTAGTTAATCTAGAATAGATTTATATCTTTGATATAGGAACTCGTTGCATGCTAATGAACGGATATAGGCAGATGAGATAAATATCTAGATAGGCTTGATTTGTGATGTGTCGCTAACTAGAAAATACTACTCGTTATAAATGGAAATCCAAGTACGATAAGCAAAACTTGTATAGTCTACAGTCTTTTTACTAATCGAGTTCTAACTTTAGTTCAACCTTAATTACTCAAGTCCCATGTAATGAGACACATTTGATTTTCTATTGTTTTGACTTACCGGTAAGTCAGCCGGTGCTTGACCAGTTAAGTCGGTTATTGTATTTTGGACTGTATTGCGACTGGGATAAAGTTCTTAACATAAAGTGTTAAGAGCTTTAAGTCGAGTCGAACTTTTACCACCATACAATATTTGACAGACTTAAGGGTTTCCTTTATTTTTTTCTTTTTGTAGCGGCTATATTGTGATAGACTCTGTAAAAATTTCAAGTGTCTTCCTGTTACGGTTCAAAATATAAGGCCCTGTGACAGACGGACGGACAGCAAAGTTTTAGTAATAGCACAAAAGGGTCCCAGTGGCACCCTTTAGGTATGGAACTCTAAGAGTCGGTTCACATCTGACGGTAGATACGCCGCGCATAACGCAGAAACAGTCAAATAGATAATAAAATATTCAACCATACACACGATGATCCCTTAGTACGTCGACCAAACGTTCGACGTATCTTCCGTCCGATGTCAACCGACCCAAAAGCAAAGCAGCCTTTAGATCAACAACAAAAAAAGGTAATTTTAAATTTCGAATTCTATCTACTACAGTACATCTCATACTTAGGCACAGTCTACCCATTCCAGTCATCCAACGCACTCAATATGGGCGGAGCTAAATTACATGTTACCTTTCAAAACTGTCAATGTCATTAACCTACTGTATTTAATATATCATTACACTGTGATACAAGACAACTGTCTGCCATATGTTTGTTCTTTAATCATCAGTCAACGTTTCGTACCCAACAATTGTCGCATCATAATTTTAGAAATGACTGACAAGACAAATGGGTAATGTAGTAGGTTTCGTGTTTCTTTAGTGGGTCTACTGCCAAATGCTCTGTAGAGAGTGTATCCTGGCATGTGGCCAGGTCATCTCTGTATAATAAGTTGAGTAAACATGTGTTTTCTAAGATCTTATCGCTGGCAGTTGTGTCTTTGATAAAATAGGTCACTATGGGCTGTAGGAGGTGGACTGGTAAAATGGTAGACTAAATTATTTATGATATAAATCAAAATGCAGCCCGTACGTTTATTAAATCCTTACTAATATTATAATATTTACTTTACTATTTATAATACTAGAAGTACTGTGAGGTGAATTTATGAAATGGATGAAGTTATTTTGTTTTGTTTTTAAATGTATATTTATGTTTTCTTTTTTTATATTTTTACTTTTATCTGTCTTCTGTGTCTTTAATTATTTTAATTGGTTATGTAACCGTTTTAATTAAAATAAAAAAAATAAAAAAAAATCCGAAAGTAAGTCTGTCTGTTACGGTTTCATGACCAAACCACTAAATAGATTTCGATTAAATTCGATACGGGCTAAGTTTAAATCCCAAAGAAGGACATGGGCTACATTTCATTCGTCGGCGTACGCGGTTACCGACATTTATCTGGACGAATTTGCGGGAAAAGCTAGTTGTAGTATAAATTTTATTGATGGTAGATGAGGCTTATCTAATACATTTCAATTATTTATTCCCCAGATGTCGAACAGAAGGCTGCGGCAAGTCATTCACCGCTTCGCATCACCTGAAGGCGCACGGCCGCACGCACTCGGGCGCGCGGCCGCACGCATGCGCAGAGCCTGGCTGCGGTCGACTGTTCTCTACAGCAACCAGTCTCAAAGCGCATGCGATGAAACATCAGGTGAGATTGAACATAATGTGACGGTGTTACTGACGTGATTGTTCCTAGAAGACATTAGCGTCGCTTTCTTGTTGATAAGCTCAATAGGTAAACAATAAATTGCAAATATCGGTTATGGTGGCCGATCTCAATGTAAACTAGCCAAGTACACAAGAGATATTATAGTGCACAAGTGTGTGCGCAAACACAGGCGCACTCTTTCCGGGGAGAGGTCAGGCGCAGGACCAAAGGCTTTCAAACTCCGGGCTGCTACTAAGAAATCAGGGTTTTTCCATCAGGAATTTCTCAGTATTAGCCTCGGAGTCTGGATTTGTGCCCGGTTGATGGCAATATACTCGCTCCCTATTACATGGTACTTAAACATAACTGGAGAAATGTGGGTGTACAAATGGGTACACCTCGGCCTAATCCTTCGGATGTTATGTAATTCCTTTCTAATGTTATGTTATGTACTGTCAACAAAGTAGATAGGTATGCAGGGCCGTCAGTTATAGATGAAGTTTTCTTAGTAACCGATGGATGTTTTCAAATGTAATTTAATTTTAAAAGTATATAATAAACAGTTTATTAATTAAGTTTTAATCGAAGACATCCATCGGTTTCTAAGAAAACTTGCAACTATCTGACGACCCTGGATACCTATCTCTTTTGCTGACTGTACACACGTTACGTCGATATAAGATATTTCTTATTTTGAAACAAATGTCCGTTGAAAACGTTTTAGTATCCGGTAAAATTTGAAAGCAAGACGTTTATATTTTTCAATTAGTAAAAGAAACATTTTGGCGTGTACCCAAACATTATATTTTCTTTTTCTTACAAATAATGTTTTGATGGCATGATAAACGCTTGGCCATTCAACAACATGTAGAATGGTCAAAAAATATTTAATTTAAAATACTTCGTAAAATTATGCAACACTGGCTTGCTCGCGACTTCATCCGCGTCAAAGTTGATATATTAAGAGAACCGTAAACTTTCCAGGGATAAAAAGTGCCTATGTGCTCTTCCAGAATATAATCTAAGTCTATACTAAATTTCATCCTGCTCCGTTCAGCCGTTCTGGCGTGATTGAGTAACAAACATATATCCAAATTTTTGTATTTAGGAAATAGTAGTTTTAAAATTATGCAACAATACAATGTTTTTCTGGATGAAAGTGCATTAATCTAGTAGACGGTCTTAGTTCTGTCGTGAACTCGTGACCGACTTTTTTCTAAGAATGTATTTCTTAATTTTTTGTATGTTTTGATACTGTTTGAAAAACATTGTGAATCAGCTTCCAAGCCCACGCAAATTGTATTAGTCATCTGTAGGAATGCGTTATTGTGGTTTAAATGTAAGCGGCACCGGATAATATATAAAACATATCAAATAAAATACTTTTAATTATAATTGAGTTCAAAATTATGGTAATAAAATATAGCTACAAAAGTTGTATGAGATGTTTGTTTTTAAAGTCATTGAAAAAGTCATTCGCCGTTCACAAATTGAGCTTAATATTTCGGCTTTGGTTACTGTTCCGCTCCTGTGGGTCGTAGTGCGATGTTATATACCCTAAAACCTTCCTCCATAAACAGGCTATATAGTGCAGAAGATTTTTTTAAATAGGCCCAGTATTTCCTAGGTTAACGTGTTCCAATAAACAAAATCTTCTTTAAACATTAGTTGATGTAACTTGTATTTTATCTGGTACTTTGATAATTCAAAAACACAGACAAAAGCCCAATTTTGCAGGAATGTGACATAAAGCTTACTTTCATTTTTAGTTTGTTTTCCTAAAATGAAATTAAAACTTGACCAATATTCTTCTACAGATCAAAGCCGAGCCGATAGTCAAAGAAGCAGTTGAACCTGTCCAAAAACAAACACAAGCGTCCAAAACGGCGGACGATCTTATGAACTGGGATAGTCTCCTCGAATCCTTCAACAGAATCACGACAGAATCCAACTCCACCGATGGCAGCCTAGAGGACATCACGAAAGTCAACACAGTCGATATAACCGAACTACTCTTCCCTGACAATACTCACAACATTAAAAATATCGAAACAGACGATTTAGCAGTAGACTACGATTTGGCCAGCCTTACTCTATCACCATTCGCCGTCGAAAAGACTGAACAAAAGAACATTATTGAAGAGTCCTGGGTTGATGTCAACGATTTACAACCGACAGTGCCTTTGGAATCCTCGATAGGAATGGGACATCCCAAACTAGAAGTAAAGTCTAAAGCGATGCAGCTAGCTTTAGCGAATGAAATCGAAGACCAGGCACCCTGGGTCGACGTCAGCGCTCTAGCCGCTTCAATATCAGAAACACCAGTCTGCATCGAAGAAAAAACTCCTGAGAGCATTTTCACACTAGCGACCTTCGTCCCCACACATATGCAGAGCTACATAGACCTGAACACAGAAGTTGCACCTACCGCCAATCTTATTACCCATGACTCGTTCAATTTAGATACCCCAAGTGTACTAGACGTTGGAGACAAAGTGTTCAACGATAGTGAAATAGTCACAAACCTGGAAACAATCAACAAAATTGACACTGACATTGACCTCTTCTTAGTTTCTGATGATGATAGATCTCTGAATACTCCGCCCCCATCCAAAGTGCAGCAAAACATCGAAATAAACCCAGCCAACTCAGTCCTCTTCAACACTGACTTAGATTTGGAAGATACATTATTGTTCGATAATGAACCACCCTCTGATATGTATGTGGTGAGAACTGAGAATATATTTGGTAAGGTAGCTAAAAGAAATACTTTGGAACAGTTGGCAGCTGATGCCGGCATTTGTTGTTGTTCAGAATGTAAGTGCGATCCGAGTCTTGGAGAGTGCAGGGACTGTATGGGCACAATTGAGCCTGATCCCCCTAAAAAACAAGGATGTGGCGAAGACACATGCTCCTGCGTCGATTGTAAATGCGATCATGCGTCGATGAAGTGCGCAGTAGGATGCGGCCAGGCCACAGACACCAATCACAACACATTCTTGCATTACCATAGACGGCACAACAATTCGAATTTGGAAGATTTAGGTATATTCACCATCCACGAATGCGACGATAGTTTACAATCGTCTGCGGTGGTGAAAAGTTTGTCATGTTCGTGTGGCACTAACGCCAAATCTAGTGACAGATGTGATCGAAATAAAAGTGAAAACAAATCGTGTTGCAGTGAGAAAAAGTCGGCTAGTGAAGAGAAGGCTTCGTGCTGTAGCTCAAAAGTGTCCAGTTCCGACGACAAGTCGTGCTCAAACGACAAAAAGCCGTTGACTGGCGAGAAGGAGGCATGTTGTGGTGGGGACAAGTCGTGTTGCGTTACAATATGTTTCAAGAAACTTGACGAGTTCAAACGATTTCTTTCCGACAACGACCTCATCCACGCGTTAAGAACGCATAACTTTAACCTAACGACCAGTTAATAACTGTAGCTTTTACAAAAAATTGCATTTAACTACGTACAAAAGCATTGAGTTTCTTGCATTGCCATCCTTATGCTGTTAGTCTGCCCTAAGTGATATATTGTCCAATTTTGAAATATTTTATGTAAATAACTGTGTTTTGTTGTTTTTTTTTACATATATATTTTTGCCGTAGAAATTTTATACGAGCATGTAATTAATATAAAATATAATTATTCATATACAATGAATTTGTTCAATCGTAATGTTTGTCAATTGTTTTTTATATGTTGGTATTGTATAGTTGTACGTACCGTAATGTTATAGTCAGCACAAACAGCAGTTTTTCATTTATTAATTGATTTTCAACGCTATTCGTGATGTTTTAAGTTCACTATCAATTAATAAGCGAACTCTGCCCTTTTGTTGTTGTTTGCGCTGACCCAGAGTTTTGATAATGTATATTTTATCCAATACAATTTGCTCTCTGTCCGAAAATAATTTTGTAAAGAATTGAAGGCAAGATTCAAAGATGATTCCAAATCAAGAAAATCATTGAGATAAATCATACAAGACTTTAATCAAGTGCTACTTTGAATACCATTCAGACATACGAGGTGTATAAAGGCGCCACTTAGCCGTTACCTACGTATTCTGTTCAATTATGGAAAATTACTTATTTTTGGTGTGAAAAATCAATTTATTTTATCACACCGGACCAAGTTTAGTTTGTCGTTCTATCCCGTTGACCGGGAAACCACACCCTTTGTGTTTATACTAAGAAATGTAACTGCAGCGCACACACAACCGTATGTTTTTCTTGTGTTGGGAACTTTAATTTTCAATATCTACGTAATCTAAAGATTCCCAGGCATGGTACAGAGCAAAAATAAGATCACAATGACGTAGAACAGTAACTTTCAGCTTCTTGTCTATACCCGTTATAAACAATTACCTACATAAGATTTTATACTCTTTGAGACAGAGTGCCAATTAAGTGCCATAAGTATAAAAAAATGATTTTAATGATGTAAGAAACTGTTAATCTTTGGTGCTATCTATTTAATAGTGTTGTAAGTTATTCAGTGCCTTAAATGTTGTTGTACTTACAATGTGCTTAAAATTGTACAAATGTTGAATAATTTTATATGAGATTTTTATTCATTAGTTTTTATATAGATGCAATAATTTTAATGCTATAAGGTTTCTAGTCCACATAACAAATAAAATGCTTTATATTATTTTGTGTTTTATTTTTATTCCATTAAAATTGAGATCAATACAGTGTGGTTTTCTATCAGGGTTACAAGCTTGCTTGGGTCACACTAAATGCAATAAAAAATCATATACTTGACTTCTTGAGTCTTGATTATTATAATGAAATTCATTACATCAATTAATACACATTAAGTATTATCAGACACTTATCTAATTATTCATGTAAATTATTAAGCTGGCTAGGAGCTATTACAGGTTTCATTACACACAGATGTTGACTGACAATAGTCATAATACATACATGATTCAATAAAAAGTAGACATTAAAAACTGAGTATTCTTAAACAAAAATACATAAAAGGAATGTTTCACAGAAATAGTCTTACTTAAAAATATCATAGCTTAAACTTAGAATATATTGCACTGCTAGTAAAAAAATATCCTTTAAAGATTTATTGTTTTTTTCAACAGAAATATGAAACAAATTGTTGTTTTTTTTTTTTGTTTCAATACATCTTTACTAATGGTGCCATATATTTTTCTAAATAATACTTTTTGAAACACACAACACTCAATACAAAAAGATGCAGTTAAAAAAAGGATTCCCAGATCCTTATTTTGAGCTGAAGTTAGCGTCTTTTCTTCTTGTCATATCGCCTGGCTCGTGACATGGTGGCCCGGTGCCCTGGTGAAGACTGCTCAGAGCTGCACTCATCACTGTCCGTGTAAGCCTGAGAAAAATGAAAAAGGAAGGTGAATTTTGCTATTGATTGGTCTGACAAAGAGTAGGGACAATTTTAGATGGACAATTCTACTAACTTTTAGGAACAATCTGTCAAATATTCTTAATTCTAAATTTTTTTTTAAATTGATCACCGCGGTATTAGTTAGTTACCACCACTGAGGTAAGATTGTAACTAGATTTTGAATGTTTTTAATTATTAAAAATGGTCTTCAGATGTTCAAATAATACATAACTGATAATTTTAATTTCGTCGTTACACAAGTAGGTAAGGAATTCTAGGTTACTCCATTCAAGTTGATACCTTCATCATTGTGCTTGTTAGCGCAAGAAAATATTCCTGTATTATTTGGCAAGCTAATAAAAACATACTGCAATCACATAATTCTGCTGGTTACTGGCATACTGCAGGGCAAAAGCCTTCAGAGACAGCATGAGAATTGATTCCCACACGCTGGTTGTCCAGGGTTTCAATATTAAGTACCTATGGTATTTGCATACAATGTACCTATTTAAAAAAGGGGTTTCTTTAATTAGCAGTCAGCATAGATATTAAATGCAACCTATGCAGTGTATCAACGTCTCAACAATGCAAAATCGTAAGACCCGGTCAAACCATTATTTTAGACGCCCAAATAAGCCCGGATTGAGTGAGAAACACAATATTTTTGCTAAAAGAAATGTCGATGTAACAATGGCTTACCTTCTCGTACGGGTGCGGTTCGCTTTGTTCGTCATTTAGAGTCACACATGCCATAAGACAGATAAGTTGGAAGGCCGCACCGATGTACAAGCCATATCGAATCACTGTACTCATCAAATCTTCAGCGAAAATCTCACTCGGAATCATTTTTAGACGATCGATAAATTAAATGGATGCAAGTGAACGGAACAGAAAAAGGGCGAGTTTATTAATTAATCATCAGTGTACTGCCGGAGCAAGGCCAGAAGGCGGAGCATTTGATACTGATAATTATGATAATAATAACGGGTCGGCAATACTTGCACATCTAAACCGGTCACTGATGGAATGGTCGTAAGATCAAAACAGTTACTTCCGGACATTTTGCAAGAGCTTTACCTCACGTACTGTCAGCAGTGGCAGGTAGGTAGGGACGTGAAAATATAATCAATACTAACTCTAATGTTGCCAGATCCGAGGAATAGGCCTTTTAGTCTGATTAAGTATACGTGTAGATAAAGATAGCATAAATATGTAATGCCCAATAATAATAATATGAATTTTTAATCAATGTAGTCTGGCCGACGAAAGTTGACCGTATGAAAGGGCGGCCATTTAAAAAATCGTCGTTATCGGTAGCTAAAGAACACAGACGATGTATTTGCAAAACGAAGTAGAGACTAGACAGAAGTGATTTATTTATTTTGTCGTGGTAAAATCTTCATTGGCTATCCCCGTCTAGGGAAGACGGGGGACCGGGTGTGCCCTACTGGTACCAGTTTAAACCACTACGGTGTTTCTCGACAGACCTTTGGGCCGATACGGAATTCGCTCGCGCATTCTATTGCAACCATTATAGTCCACCACCTATGTTAGTAAAACTGAGGTTTAATTAAAGACTTAGTTATATCTTCCACAATCAGTCAATGTTAATTACAATTAGTCTCAGCTGTCAATACATATCAGGAGAAACGAATCACTAGATTGAAAAACGATGTTTGATTATCATTATTTCGTTTCATTTTCAGTAGCTGTTATTTCTACATGTGTAGTCTATTTAAATCTCATGGATTGGTTATTTAATTGTCAAAAATGAAAATATCCTATATTTTTTGTGAGTATTTTGTGAAGATAGATTTAAAATTCACTGAGACTCAGGGTTCGGTACTTCATTCCAATCGTCGAAATTTTTATCTCGTTAAGTCAAAACCACAAGCGGATATTACCGAAATGTGACAAATAGGTAGCTTTGCTTGTACCTACTTCGGTGTGTGTGCCCAAAAATTCTACGACCTCACCCCACCAGCCCCCTTCCACCATCGGACTTATAGACACACTGCAAATTACCCTACGTTGTTGCTATTCCACTTCGCACTAAGTGTTCCCAAACCACCGTTTCACGTTATGTCTGTATTTTCGAACAAAATTTAAGTTCGAATACCCTAATCTCTTCAAAGTTAGAGTGAACAGGCTTCTTCTGGGTAAACTCACTTCATCGTCGACCTTGTGTCTGTCACCTCTGACCTAGACTAGAGTCAAGAGCAAATATATCCAATAACCAAAAAATAAAAAGCATCAGATTGGTAGATATATTCAGCACAATATTAAATTTAATGGTCAAGCACCGGCAGACTTACCGTTTTGACAAAACAATAGATAATCAATTTGTGTCTTATTACATCAGCATTTTTTGTAATAGAACGGAAGGCAGTATAGTTACCCAATCTTCAAGTTTGATACCCAAATAATAGCTATCTACCCAAACTCTAGTGTTGACTCTATAATTGTCGCTTTGAATTAATATCTAATTATAAATGATTTTCTTGCAGTTATTTATTTAGGTTTTATTGTTTCGGCGAAAAAACGTAAGCAGAAGATCAGTTATAGCGAGGAGAGTCACGAAGCAATACCGTTCGTCGATGACGTTTTGGACCTTAGAGGCACTGTGAGGAGACAATTCGCTCTGGTAGGTAAAAATCTCCATCTTGTTTGGCAGCTTCACCGAAGATTTTTACAGAAAAGCACCGTAGTCTCTGGAATACTACCCAAGTACACAGGAAATATTATAGTGCACAAATGTGTTCGCAAACACAGGTGCCTTTTCTCTTCCCATACTCTCATATTACGATGGGACAGCGTTCTGGCACAACCGGGGAGAGATCAGGCGCAGAACCAAGGGCTTTACGTGCTTTTGAGACACAGGGGTGTTACTTATACTACCAACTTCCAAACTCCGGCCAGCTACTGAAAAGATTCCTAATGAAAAAACCTAATAACACTGAACAAACAATGTCTTCTTTTTAGGAAGCTGCACTGATAGAACCCCACAAGAGTATGATATGCTCTCCAATGTCCGTGCTGTTACCTTTAGGCAAATTAGTATTGGGAACAGAGAGACAAACAAAAGAAGAATTATTGTCTGCCGTAGGTCTTGGTAGCAGCAGACAGGTAAACCTATTTTTATTTATGTCAACTGCACGCGATCCAGCGACACAGTCATTTGAAATTGGCCAAAAATGGTTTCGGTGGTATGAAAAACCGGTTGTTAAGTTTCATATCCTCTGTTGAAAAGAGAGGATCCTTCGACCAGATGGGTGGTATGTCTGGTGGGCTGACTGCCCGACGGTTATTGTAAATCATTTATTTCACACTGTGAATGTCCATAATATGTCAGCATCAGTGATCATTTAATCGCTCAAAACTACCGCTAATGTCGCAGCTAACTTTGATTACGCAATGTATCAGCTGTAGTTCACAGACTGTACGATAGATGTTGCTACACGTTCTATGACAACTTTTTCAACTTATGTATCTTTTAAGGAGCTCCCTCACCGGGAGCAGTCACGTGTAAAATGAGAACTTGAAACTATGAATTCAGTGCCGTACGGGCGTAAACGCTCTTAAACAAATAAAATACTCTTCAGCTTTACTGTAGTAAATATGGATATGTAGGACTGTAGGTATATTCAATGACACTTTTAAATTTTTAAATCAATTCTATGTTTTACACAGCTCAGTCCCGCATTCACACATCTAATAACAAACATGAAGTATGTGCGTGGAGTAACGTTAGATGTGGTCAGTAGAATATATGTTTCCAATAAAAAAAGTATCAACCAAAAATTCGAGAAAAACGCCAAACAAATATTCGGTGTCTCTATTAAAACTATGGATGTGACGAATCCAAAAAGAACTGCGCAAACAATTAACACTTGGGTAAGTAATTAATATTGTTTTCTTATTTTTCGATTTATCCGCTTTGGATTAGGGCCCGATCTAGCTATTTAGCCCGCTCGACAAAAATAATATTCGCCGTCCTTTATACTAACACCAAAAGTCATGAGCTTGCTATTCGAAAGATGGGATGATATTGAAGCGATACTTATTGTTTTATTTGACTAATTGATTATTCACATAGGTTAGTCTACTAGGGTTTAAACAAGTATACAAAAATGAATGAGAGTATGTTGTTCTTTGTGTAACCGCCCTCAACCGCATCCTCAATTTTGCCTCCCCTCATTTTGCCGCTCCAGGCATTTGCCCGGCTTGCCGGCCCTTAGATCGGGCCCTGCTTTGGACTCATGATGCCTACTGGGGGTCTATCTAATCTCCTCTAAAAGCCTCCTCTTCAAACTCTTCAATATCTTTTTTTCTTTTTTCAGAAATGTGTAATTTTCTGCCGGCCACTTGTTATTATTTCGTTCAATATCCTTGTAGTATTACTTTTATTTGTCGCTCGCTTCTTGTACGGAGGAGCTCGTGGCCAAGTAATAACAGCCGCACGGGTCGATCATTCAGGTTAAACTACGCTTGCCAAGATTGGTCCGTGGATGGGTGACCAACTTTACACACCGAGACTTTTTCGTGCAAGCACGTCAAACCGTTGGTCCCGTTAACAGTCGTCAAGGTTTGTCAGAAGCCCGAATCTCTGGCATCCAGTCTTACCAAGGGGGGGTTTTACCCAGTTACTGGGTTGTGCAAGTCAGATAGGCAGTCGCTCCATGTAAAATACTGATATTCAGTTGCATCTGGTTATACTGGAAGCCGACACCCAACATAGGTGGGAAGGCTAGGCAGATTGAGTACTAATACACAATATTTTTCTTATTAAATCAGGTGGCCGAAAATACGAGGCATAAAATCAGACATTTTCTCAGTTATAAAGATATAACGGAAGATTCATCATTGATCCTGGTCAATGCTATATATTTTGCTGTAAGTACCCACACAATATTTTAATTAAATAATAAATT